>CM035162.1:108339457-109777181 GCA_020205615.1 Panax quinquefolius | reverse complement strand
GAATAGCAAAAGAAATCACCATGCATGCAGATTGCAGATGAGACAAAAGTTATTCCATCGTAATAATAATAACGAAACCAGTCGTGCAAAAATTCGCATGCATGTGATGTTCCAACAGTAATAATAAAGAATGGAATAACAACAAATCACCATGCATACGGATTGCATTCGCAGAGACAAAGTTATTCCAACATAATAATAAAGACGAATCGTCCCACAGAAACGCGATGTATGTGATATTCCAATAGAATAATAACGAATGAAATAATGTAAGTTCTCTTCATGAATACAAAAGAAATTATACCCTTACCGTAAAAAGAACTGGATATAAGAGTAGAGAAGTAGCGTAATACTTTTCTTCTTTGTCTCTATAATTTTCTCTCTAGAGTTTCAAAGGAATTTGTAAGAAATAATGAATGAATGAGCTTCTATTTATAGGAGAATAGAAAGGATACTATTTGCAAAAAAATCACGGATGATGCACGCTTAAAAGAAAAAGAAAAGAATCGAAAAAAGTTCACTATTTATCAGTAATTGGTGTAGGCAATTTAGGAAGGACAACACATGCCAATTTAAAGAAATAATCCAATGAAAACATCTCCCCACTCATAAGTTATCAAATTGTAATAGCATAATTTGAGATTACCCAATTTCAAAATTTAATAGAATAAATATTAATTTAGCAAGATAATAGAATAAACATCTATTGCTTATTAATTAATATTCTTTTTCTTAAACAACACGAACATAATCTTCAATAAAATTATAACTCATAATATTATATAAAATATCGACAATAATTAAATCAAATAACGTGAGATATTATGCAGCAATTACTGTAGCAATAATTGAACCAAACTAAGTGACTTCTCACGTAAGCATCAATAATCAATACCGTGTGCTACTATGCAACTACGCATATTACTGTACTTTTAACACCGAGTGTTTCAACAGTTAACGATCAAAACTTCCGCCGTTATTTTCATAAAGTATTTTTGTCATTTTCTCAATCCGACAATAATTCCGCTGTGGGTCCATCAATGATTCTCGCCATTGCATTTAATATTCCCGCTAAAACGAATATTCCCAAACCAATCGAATATTATATAACAACTTACAGCATTTTGCAAAATTTATAAATATTACCCACAACTATAACATTATATCAAATTTACTCCATAATATTCAAAAATGATATTTATAGAAAATTTATCTTTATTTATAAAAGTTGGGGTCTTACAACCTCCCCTTCTTATGAATATTTGCCCTCAAAATTAGGGTATGCACCTGGTATGTCGAAGAGGTAAGGATACCTTGATTTCATTTCAGATTCTAACTCCCAGGTCATTTCCTCAACATCGTGGTTTCTCCACAAAACTTTGACTTGAGGTATAACCTTTGAGCGTAGAATATGTTCCTTCTTATCCAAGATTTGAACAGGAACCTCTTCATACGTCAAATCTTTCGCTATTTCATCCGGTTCTAACTCAATAATGTTGTTCGGGTCTTCCACATATTTACGTAACTTGGATATATGAAAAACGTTATGAACACGAGACATACTTGGCAGTAAAGCGAGTCTATAGGCCACAGTTCCTACTTGATCGAGGATTAAAAATGGGCCAATGAATCAAGGATTGAGCTTTCCTCTCTTTCCAAATCTCGTAACTCCTTTCCATGGAGCAACTCGTAACAACACATGATCTCCTATATCAAATTCCACGTCCTTTCGATGAAGATCAGCATAACTCTTTTGTCTATCTTGTGAGGTTTTTATACGTTGTCGGATCATTTGAATCTTTTCCGTAGTCATACGTACCAACTCTGGTCCCAACAACGTTGCTTCACCCACATCATCCCAGCATACTGGAGAACGACACTTTCTTCCATACAACGCCTCGAATAAAGCCATGCCAATGCTTGCTTGATAACTGTTGTTGTAGGAAAACTCCACCAATGGTAAGAACTTGTCCCAACTTCCCTTGAAGTCAAGGACACAGAGTCTTAATAAATCTTTCAGAGTTTGAATAGTCTTCTCTGATTGTCCATCCGTCTGAGGATGATATGCTGAACTAAATCGTAAATCCATGCCCATAGCTTTTTGCAAACTAACCCAAAATCGTGAAGTGAATCTTGTGTCTCGATCAGAAACTATGGATACTTGGCATACCATGCGCCTTATAATCTCGCTTATGTGTACATACTGAGCAAGACGTTCAAGTGTATAAGTTTCTCAGTATTGGTAAGAAGTGAGCAGACTTGGTCAATCTATCAACAATGACCCAAATCGCATCTATGCCTTGAGAAACTTTGGGAAGACCTAGAACGAAATCCATAGTAATGTGCTCCACTTCCATTCAAGAATTTCAAGTGGTTGCAATGGACCTTTTGGTACTTGATGTTCGCCGACTCGCTTGACACGTTAGACACCTTGAGATAAACAACGCTATCTCTCTCTTCATATTGCCCCACTAAAATATATGTCAAGATCATGATACATTTTGGTACTCCTGTGATGGATTGAAAACTGTGTGTTAAAGCGCCCCATCATGATTTTATACTTTAAATCGTAATCATTAGGAACACAAAGTCCGGAGTTGACTCAAGTATTCCTTTTCATCGATTCTTGCTTTCGACATAGCACCTTCTTGCATTTTCTTTCTCATACGCATCGCCTCCAGTCCGTAGCTTGAGGAGTTTTAATTTTATCAATTAAAGCCTGCTTCTACTCAGATATTCGCAATCATCACATGGGTCCCCGAGTCTTTAACTCTATCTCCATCCTTTGCAAGTCACACAAATGTGCCTTTGCGTTGTCAATATTGCACTCGCATCAAAGATATGATCTTCTACTAAATGCGCCACCTACCACGCTCGCTTTTCGTGATGGTATTGATGGTATGATCATAATCTTTCAATAGTTCAAGCCAACGTCGTTGTCGCATGTTGAGTTCTGCTTGAGTGAAGAAATATTTGAGGCTTTTTATGATCCGTGAAGATCTCCACTTTCTCTCCATACAAGTAATGCCTCCAAATCTTTAGTGCGAAGATAACAAATGCCAACTCTAGATCATGAGTAAGATAATTCCTCTCATATTCTTTGAGTTGTCGTGAGGCATAGGCTATGACTTTCTCATGTCAGCATGAGAACACATCCTAATCCTTTTGCTCCAAGCATCATCAGTAGATGACAAATCCTCCCAACCGATGGTATTGTCGTAACAAAATAAAAATGAGTCTCATCTTGAGTTCTTGAAAACTCTTCTCATATTCCAGGCTTTAACCGAACTTTGTATCTTTTCGAGTCAGCTGAGTTAGTGGAGTAGCGATTCGAGAAAATCCTTCCACAAATCTCCGATAATAACCAACTAAACCGAGAAAGCTACGTCCATTCATCGATTTAGGTTGCTCCCAACTTTGAATAGCTTCAATCTTTCATTCAATCAATAGATATTCCATGACTTGATACCACGTGCCCAAGGAATGCTACTTCTTCAAGCCAAAACTCGCATTTCTTCAACTTGGCATAAAGCTTATATTCACGAAGCTTTTGGAGTATCAGCCTCAAGTGTTGCTCATGATCTTCATGGGTTTTGGAATATATGAGAATGTCATCAATAAAGACGACCACAAAGTGATCCAAATATTCCTTGAATACTCGGTTCATCATATCCATGAAGGCAGCAGGAGCATTAGTTAATCCAAAGGACATGACTAGGAATTCATAATGCCCGTACCAACTTCTGAAAGCCGTCTTGGGAATATCATCGGTTCTAATTTTCAATTGGTGATATCCGGAACGAAGATCTTTGAAAAGAATTTGGCGCCAGCAACCGGGTCAAACAGTCATCAATACGCAAGGCAATGGGTACCTATTTTTTGATGGTGACATGATTCAACTCCCGATAATCAATACAAAGTCGATACTCCCATCTTTCTTCTTCACGAATAGAACAGAGCAGCACCCAAGGAGAAGTACTAGGGACGAAATAAAGCCAATGTCTAATAATTCCTGCATTGGGTCTTTAACTCCTCGAAGTTCAATAGAGCCATTCGATATGGGCTTTGGAAATGGGTTTTGTAATCTGGGGTTCAAGGTCGATACGTAATTCAATTTCACACTGGGTAGGCCGTAAGTTCTTCGTGGAATACGCCAGAAATTCATTAACAATAGAAATATCATTCAAAACCGACGTATTTTTGTTTAGATCCGTGATATGAGCTAAGAAAGCTTGACATCCGCTTTTTCAATAAATGAATAGCTTTATGGCTTGAGATGACGTTGATTGATTTTAATGGTTTTGTTGCTTGAATTCACATAATAGGTTGATTAGGAATATGAAAGCTAACAACCTTACTTAAAATAATCAATTTTAGCATGATGAGTAGTTAACCAATCAATCCTTTAGAATCACATCAAATGCAAGTATTTTCAATGAAATAAGATCAACAGTAATGTGAGGGCACCGATTTGAACCAAACAAGACTTATAAACAAAGGGGATGTAATGAAGGTTTCTCCCAACGGAGTTTCTACAGATAAAATCAAAGTCTAATTTCTCCTGAGTCAAATTTAATCATTGAGCGCAAGTAGGAGAAATAAAAGAATGGGTAGAACTGGTATCAAATAAGGTATAGACTTCATTTAGAGTTTATGATAAGCTTACCCGTGATGACCTCGTTCGGCTTCTCGCTTTTGGGAGGTAACTACAAACGCCTCCTCAGCACTAACGGCCTTTGACTTTTCTCGGGACGGCCTTTGGTGCCTCCATCCTAGCTTTAACTTGTCTTTAGTGAACGATAAAATCGGGCTAGGTGACCTTCTCTTCCACAATTATAACATGCTTTGGATGGCATCGCCAGCTTTTGGAATGATGTGTCCTCCCTCCACATTTGAAGCATATGATAGGTGGTTGTTCTCCTTCCTTAACAACGGGTCTTTCGGTGCCGACGCTCTTTCCATCATCATTGAATCTACTCTTCTTGAAATGTCCATTCTTATTGTTTTGACTTTGATTACCACCAAGTGGTTACCATTTCGCCTATTGATTCCTCCACGCTTGTTGTCACCGCTCGATGATCGCTTTCTAACCGGTATTATCATTTTGTTCACCGCTTTCTCTTAGTTGCGGCTTGACTCGTTATCACGCTCCACTAATCGAGCCCTATTTACAACATCCAATACAAACATACGCTTTATGAGAAATAAGATATCGACGTATCTCCTAGCTTCAAACCTCTTAAAAACATCTCGCTATTCTCTCTTCATTATCAACTAAGTGGGACGCAAACCGACAACTCGGCAAACTTGGCTTCATATCATGCGACACGATCATGTTATTCTCGCCCAACTTGATGAACTCTACCTCTTCATGCGATTTAATACTTTCGATACTAAACCGTGACTCCCCAAAATAGGTATACATCACCTATTCGAGTCACCAAATACATGGTACGTAATACAAATACAATCTTTAATATACAATAAGAGAGTCGTGAGTTTTAATACAAATACTATCTTCTGACAATATCCACTCTCGAATAAGTCCTCATTACATTTATTGTCACACTATTTAATGTAATAGTGAGGACTACTAATACTATCATCCGATCCATCACTCTGCTCCTCGAATTCGGGTCCCAACTATATTCTCATTTCAAGAGAGAATAGTGAAAGAAAGGGTGAGCTCAACTAGCCCAAAGAAGAAATATTATGACTAAGATAATGCGTAATAAATTATCATTAGCCTTAAACAAAGTGTTAAACCGATACAATATAACAAACATCAAGTTTAATCACAATAAAACAAGCAATCCATTAGAAGAGTCAAGTAGAGAATAAAATCTACTATCTTCTATGATTTAAAAGGTTTTTCATGACTTTTATCACGAGACTCGACAATAAATAATCCACATCATCGAATCACCCCTCGCGCACTACTCGACCAAGGATATTCTTTAGTATCATGACCACAATTATCCATGCACTACGGGCCAAGAATATTTATGTATTCATTAATGGTCATGATCATGCCAACAAATTTGTCCATCAATGTACTACGGGCCAACGAGGACTTTTACCACATCATTTGTAACATTATGGTTATGATTACACCAATAATCCTCGGTCATAATCATACCAAGTCCATCTATGCATTACAAAAGCTACGTATGACTTTCAAAAAAATAAACAAACATGAGGATGATGACAATGATATAAGAATTCAATAAAACAAGTTCAAGAATTAATTTATTCAGGAACTAATAATGTCCAAATTGTCAACATGATACTTCTTTGTAGAGTAAAATTCAAGAATGCTCGTAAGAATTTTTCCATGAAAGATATCGGATGAAGCGCAAATATCAAGGATATTCCACTAATTTCATGGAGTATAGAAGTCAAAACTTTAACCAACCGAGTATAATAAAGAATGGAATAACAAAAGAAATCACCATGCATGCGGTACTTCACATAGACAAGTTATTCCATCGTAATAATAATAACGGAACTAGGTCGTGCAAAATTAAGCACCTACAGATGTTCCAACATAATAATAAAGAATGGAATAACAATGTAAATCACCATGCATGCGGTATTTGAGCAGATGTAAAGTTATTCCAACATAATAATAAAGACTAATCAGTCCTAGTAAAACGCATGTATAGGATATTCCAACAGAATAATAACGAATGGAATAACAGATGTTCTCTTCATGAATACAAAAGAAATAATACCCCTTACCGTAAAAGAAACTGGATATAAGAGTAGGGAAGTAGCGGAATACTTTTCTTTTTTCTCTCTATAATTTTCTCTCTCTAGAGTTTCAGTGAATTCGTAAGAAATAATGAAGGAATGAACTTCTATTTATAGGAGAATAGAAAGGATACTATTTACAAAAAATCACGGATGCACAGTTAAAAGAAAGAAAAAGAATCGAACAAAAGTTCATGGGTTATCAGTAATTGGTGTAGGCAATTTAGGAAGGACAACACATGCCAATTTAAAGAAATAATCCAATGAAAACATCTCCCCACTCATAAGTTATCAAATAGTAATAGCATAATTTGAGATTTTAGTCAACAAGCTACATCCTGCTAATTGAAATAGATTACCCACTTTCAAATTTTAATAGAATAAATATTAATTTAGCAAGATAATAGAATAAACATCTATTGCTTATTAATTAATATTCTTTTTCTTAAACAACACGAACATAATCTTCAATAAAATTATAACTCATAATATTATATAAAATATCGATAATAATTAAATCAAATAACGTGAGATATTATGCAAAGAATTAATCAGTAGTAATAATTGAACCAAACTAAGTGACTTCTCACGTAAGCATCAATAATCAATACCGTGCTACTATGCAACCACGCCAGACATCGCATTTCTTTAACACCGGTGTTTCAACAGCTTAATTCAGTAAAAACTTACGCTCGTTATTTTCATAAAGTATTTTTGTCATTTTCAATCCGACAATAATTTTGCTAGGGTCCACCAATGATTGTGCTTTGTATCTTAATATTCCCTCGTTAAAACGAATATTCCTTTACCAATCGAATATTATATAACAACTCATGTATTTTTGCAAAATTTATAAATATTACCCACAACTATAACATTATATCAAATTTACTCCATAATATTCAAAATGATATTTATAGAAAATTCATCTTTATTTATAAAAGTTGGGGTCTTACAACTACTGATGTCGAAGCCAATTCAAGAATTGTAGACTACACTCAGAGTCGTAGAGTCTACTAATCATATCAGAGGCAGAGATCGTAGTCGAGCAAGATCAGATGAAGACAAACAAAGTCAGAAATCATAGAGTGTCAAGATCTGATCTCGAAGTCGTAGTGTCTGCACAGCCGAAGCTGAATCGTAGAGTGTAGAACTAAGACTTCAACAGATGTGCTCACAACGCCAATGCAGAATTGTAGAGCAAACACGATTCTCAACAACTGAGCATTGCCAGAATATCCAAAGGAATGAAGCCTCTGGTTAGTACTGCAAAGATACATCCCACATGAAGGAAACTAGAGAGTACTCAACGAATGACATACAAGCTAACAGAAGATCTAAGCACCAACCCAATCAACATCCAGATTGAGTTATAAAGCCATTCGAGATGAAGTCTTCCACAAGTTGATCAGAAGAAGAATTCAGTAACTGACTAAGGAAAGTCGGCAAGTGCAGTTGCTTTCAAATAAATAGAAGACGTTGATCTTGAAAGCAACCAAGATCGTAGTGTTTGCCAAATAAAGAAGTAACTGATGGAGTGTACACAAAGATACTAGTCAGTATCTGAAGAACAAGGCTAAAGTGATTAAGCATTGGGTCAATCCATTGATGATAAGTGAACAGGAGATCACAAAGAGAAAGTGAGCTGGACACGCCACAAATATGAAGTGTCTTGCTCTTCAGAAGGGGGCAGAACAAAGAGTCAAGCCATCAGTATCTAAGAACATTCGAGGCAAACAGAAGTGTTGAAGCACTGCACAAGAAAAGGAAGAGGTGTTCTATATTGAAGATCCAATCAACACTCTTCAAAGATCGTAGTGTTGTCTCTACCTGTCAACTAGACACTACAATCAGGTCCAAGAAGATGTGCATCAGAATTGTAGAGTTCAAAAAATTGAAGATTGAAGCATTGGCAACGGTTCAACCTGAAAATTGATATTTGAACAAAGCTTATTGAGAGCATCTATGCAAAAGGACAACCTCTGATCGAGAAATCAGAAGGAGGAAATAAAAATGCCACTTCAATTGGCATATAAGCTGAGAGCCGTGAAGGACAAAAAGATAGCATTCAGTAGAGTGGATGAACATAAGGAAGATCCAGAGAGCCACTCTACGATTCACCATGAACCTAAAGCTGAACCAGAGCAAGTGCAGAACTATGTCTGCCAACAAGTTAAGAAGGGTTCAAGAAATGGTGATGGTGCACAACTGACATTATATAAAGATGAGCAGAATAGAAGAAGATCAGCTGTACCAAAGAAGATGTGGTCCAGACTCGAAGCAGAATGCAAAGAGGACCACACCATGCTGCTAAGTATAGAAGATGTTCAGAGCTTAAAGACATCTTAGCAGCTCAGCACCAACAACAACAACAAACAACATCAACAAGAAGCCAGGGGCTAAGGGGTCCTTATCCGAAGGGACTAATAGACCATTACATTGATTTAGAATACTGTCAAATATTACATTATAGTTTTCAAATGGATAACCATGTCTTAAGCTCTTCTATCCACACCGGTACCGCCGGAATATATTCTTTCTATCTGCAAATGAAGAAAATATTTGCAGGGATGAGCTACAGAAAGCTCAGCAAGTTTTTGAACAATAAACGAAGTTATACATATACCAAATCTGTATTAAACGAACATAAAGTTCAAAGTTTTTCCACATACACTAAATCTGGATTAAATGAACATAAAGTTCAGAGTAGTGCCACACATATATAACGAGGTTTGTTAGTAAACCCTGCCCATTTTGAATTACTGTCAGTCATATACACTTAGCAACCCGGGTTAATCCGTTCAACCAAACAAAACTAGGAGTATGCATATCATCCTCTAAATATTATCCGATCATTGCTATAAATGTTAGTGACAACTTACTACTGCCAAGGACAACCATAATTGCCCACCAATGCCCCCAATTCACGCATCGCTTTTTCTAATAATTAGTGTCAGTATATATATCGGTACCAAACAAAATTAGTTTCTCACAAACTATGCTTTAATATCAAATCAAACGTATTTTCCATAATAATAACTCATATGACTTGGTTATGTTTGAACAAGAAATAATAACATTTGAATAACATAAACCATATACACTGTATATCACTAGATCATAACTAATAAATATAAAATTTTCATTTAATAAAATAATTTAAATGAAGCTGGCATTTGAAATATGAGGTTTTCACAAAGTGCAGAAAAACTTGCATTTGAAATATAAAGTTGCACAAAGTGCGGAAAACTTGCCTGCCCGACGATCAGCTAATCTATAATACTCCAAACTTTCTACGCAATCTAAATATGTTCATTGCGGTAATTAGAACCAATAGCAGTTGATATCTAATTCAATTATTAGTGTCTGGGTTGTATTCGCTGTCTATTCGGTATTTTATAACTTGATCAGATAGTTATCGAATTATCTTCCGAGTAAACTTTGTTTGAAAGTTTAAATATTACTCTAAATATTATTTATAATATTTTCTTGAAGCTTAAAACCATTTCTCAATGATTAATATTAATTTTAACTAATTTATTATTAATAGAAATGATTTTAAATTCATTAATATTATTTTTAGGTAATTAATAATCATTCGTAATGATTTTTAAATTATCACTATTATTCTCAAATAATTTTTCTATTATTGATAATGATTTTCAAAAAATTAGTTTTATCTTTAAATAATTTAATATTATTTAAAATGATTTATTATTATTATTATCTAATTTATTACCAATTAAAAATTATTTTAGCAATCATTAAAATAATTATTAATTCTTCATAATAGTTATTAAATCATCAATATTATCTTTAAATAATTTATTATCAATGATAATGATTTTTAAATCATTAGTTTTCATTTATTATTATTTAAAATAATTTATTATCATTTTTAATAATTTACTAAATAGCATTATTAATTAATTTTATTATGATTAATATTCAAATTAATTTAATATTAATGAAATTTCATGTCAAAATATTAAAACTTATTTATTATAGTTTAAAATGTATTTTAGGAATTTGTAAATTAATAATAATTATTTAGTATTTATTCTTATTTATTATATTTTTTTTATTAATTTCCTAGCTAAGTGTCGCTAAAGGTCACTTATAGTGACAGAACTGTCGCTGATGGTGTTCTTGAGGTATGAAGAACATCCCTTACCCTCCTACTTTGACCAAGGTTAATTTTCAATCTATTAGGCTTCTGGGTTGGTTAGTGTAATTAATTCATAGCTTTGATGTAGAAGTATAAGCCTATAATCATTTTGGTGTCAAACTATGTCACAATCAAAAGATATTGAGCATCTAATCAAGCACCTAAGGTGGTTCTTATTTACGGTTTTCCAAAAAAAAGTCATGGTCACCAATGGTATAAGCTATATAACTTATATCCTCGCTAAATATTTAAGTGATCTAGGATCATGATTTGGTAGACTATATGTCAAGGTTCAAACTGGTAGCACTTATAGGGTTTAATAACATCATAATAGAAAGATCTGAGCGTTTAAAGAACTTGTCAGGTCTCGGTTTCAATTTTCTGGGTAGCCCAGAATTCACTTGTGATCGGTCAACCTATTTTGACCGCTAATAATTCTCAATCCAAACATGTTAAATGCATTAGAGTGCTTTAGGAATGTAGTACTCATATATATCATAGCATAATCTAGATACAACGTAACACCTTATCTATTTATCAGTTGAAAGATTCAAGCCGGTCAAACGGATGTCAGGCGTGGTTTTGCAACTTTCTGGGTTACCCAAAAATCTGGGTTTCCAGTTTTGGGGCCCTACTTTTAATCCATCATATCTTGCACTCGTTTGATGTAATGAGTGATCTAGTGGCATGGGCTTGTAGTCTACATGACAAAGTTCAAACCCAATACACTTATCTGATCCAAATACCTGTCAGAGTGAATATCAAAGTCCTTAAACATCTTGTCAGACACTGTTCTTGAGTTCTGGGTTTTCCAGAATTTACCAATCTGATCGGTCAACGGGTTTTGACCACTAATATCTTGCAATCTATACATCTTATGACCATGTTTCCACTTCTAGACCACTAAGCTCCTAACATACTACGACTACAATACATCTAACAACTCAAACATCTAACCGATTCGGATCTAAAGGGCCTGACATTCGATTGTTAGACACACTTTTAGGGTTCTTGACTGTTTTCTCAAATCTTCATTTTGAAGCTTTTAAATGTTATGGATTGGTGTTTTAGCATCCCAGATCACTTATTAACATGTTATATCATATATATAAACATTAAATCACAACTTTTGATATAGCTTCAAAGATCTAAAATTAGGGTTTGTGTTCTTACCTTTTTAGACCAATTCTTGATTTCTGCTTTTTGATTCTGATCTTGGCTAGCTATGGGCTTCTTGGGGGTTGTAATATGAAGTATTTTAAGTCTAGAATTCGTGAGGCTAGAGAGGAGAAGAATAACTACACTTGGGCATTTAAAGTAAGGGTTAAATGGATTTTAATCCATCTAAAATTTGATTCATTATATCCAATTGTTGCTAGATGTCATGTTATGACTGGTTTAGTCTAATTTAATACATGTGGCAAATCTTTTAAGTGTTGAGTCATAGATTTGGCTTTATCACCTAAAATGGTAGAGAAAGGCTATTTTTCGTAACTTCCTATGTACTAAGGATACTTTTGTGATTTCCCATTCATCCTTGAGGTTAATTTGATCATTTATATATTGGATTTAGACACATGGCAAATCTTGGTGATGAGTCACCAAGATTTGTGTTTCTTTTGTTAAAAGATAAGCTTGAGGGTATTTTGGTCTTTTTACCCCTACTAACGGTATTTTGGTAATTTCCATATTATCCATAGGGTTATTTTAGTCATTTCATATACTTCCCTAACATTTTTAATCCTTAGGTTTTGATAACCAGTATTAGGGTTCCCTAATTAGATTTTAGGGTTCCAAAATTAAAATCAGGGTTTATCGATTAGGGTTTGGTAATCCGGGTTAGGGTTTCCTAATCCTCATTAAAATACTCTGATTGAATTTTATACTTTATCCTACACCCACATACTTATTATAATATTCATTATCACAACTTCTTATTGATAAGCCTAATTAGGGTTAGGGTTTACTTATCAGGGTTTAGGTTTCCTGAATTACAAATTAGGGTTTTTTGATATTTGATTAGGGTTGCTAAATGTACGTTAGGGTTTATCAATCACCGATTAGGGTTTTGAATCCCTTATTAGGTTTTACTAATTTTGTACTCTATACGATCAATCACTGATCATCAATTCTATATCATACCAACACAAACTCATCAATACAATTGTTTTAACTGTATTTTTTTTACCGAATCCCTATCCGAACTAAGGGTTAGGGTTTCTATTTACTATTAATCACAACTCTACTCATATTTCTTAGTCAATACACAAATTGGCCACTTCTTTAGACTTGTATCACATATACTTAGCACAATATTGGTAATCAATATAAATATTAAATAAAAAAAAATTTATTCGTAAAATTCTGGATCCTCACATTCTCCCCTCCTTATAAGGATTCCGTCCACGGAATCATCATCACTGTATACTTACTTTTATGTCTTATTGTTAGACCTTTATTCCACCATTAATTCCTTTTAGGAATAAAAACAATTCTTGGGCCCCGCCTAAGTTTTATTTAACTTATTTTGGCCCATAATTTCCTTAGGAAACATAGTTCCATATCCACACATTTAATGCAAAAATTAAGATCATAAAAATTTTGAATTAATATATTCTCCCTTCCTTATAAGATTCTATATTACGAATCCTGGTCCATTCTTTATTCGAAAGTTTATATAAATTGAATCAATAGACTTCACCAGTGTATTTAAATTTAATCGGTAAACACATAGAACATTTAATACACATAACATTTATTTCTCCATGTCCTTATTTGTCGTGTACCACGACTATTTGTCAAGTTAAAAGCTTAATCACTATTTATCCTTATCTTAACTTACTTGAACTCAAAGTTCTCCTTCAACATTTATTCTAATTTTGTCCATGTTTAACTATAGCACTCTTTGACTTATTGCCTTATATTTTATACCCTTGGAAATTTAACCAAACTGTTTCCTCCATGGTTCAACCACAACATCTCACAATGATACCTATCGGTTTGGAACCAACAACTCGACATTCCTATGGAAAAATCTGGCTTCGGTGTCTTCCCCCTTATTAATTTGTCTCAAATTCTTTCTTTATATCTTATATTCCCATCTCTATCTATTATCTTTTTCATGATTTATCTTCTTTCTCATAACCTTTTCCTATAACTAACGCTTCTGAATACAGTTAGCTGAACTCTTATCTCAATCTTAAATTTATTAAAATCTTTTATCAGTACCTCGTTGTTTTATTTAACTTTTAATATTATTGTTAAATGTTTCCTCCTTCATATGTCTCAAATCCAGATACGATTTACACTTATGGTAGTCAATTATACCTCTTATTTCAAGATACAGCTAATTCATTTCTCCGCTTGAATTACTTTATCAAAACTAGTAATAATGATATTTTTAAATCATTCCTTTAATTCTCAAATTTATCTCTAACTTTTTTCATTTCAGGTTATTAATCCTAATGGTTTATTTAAGCAATTTCTTCGGCTATTGTTGTCTAAACCACTACTAATCTCATACTTTTGATATAAAGTAACCTTAATTACCTTTATTTCCTTTCATAAATGACTTTTCATCTTTCACAAATTTCTTCTCGACCAAAAGAATATGATCACCATCATCATTACTATTAGGGAATAACTTTTATTCAATCTTTTATAGTATCGCCTAAAATATTTTTTAGACTTATCATTAACATACGTTCTACCATGATTAAACATATTTAATGCATAAATATTCTTTTTTCTTTAACAAATTTTACACTTTGTAAATACCTTCCAAATTTAAAATATATTTATTATATAACAACAAGTTTCACTAATTACATTTCAGTTCATCTTACCACTATAGAATGTACATATCCCTTAATCTAATACCAAAAGATGAAATCTATTATCTTTACCAAACTAATACAAAAAACTGAAACTTCTACCGTACATATAGATGTATTCACATATACTCCTCAAAATACTATCCTAACATTCTTACTATTTCAAATATCACAAAACCTATCTTTCATCTTAGATGTTTCCGCCCCCTTCACCTGCTGGTTTGGATTTGAGATTTTGGTCCCCCTTTAGGTTAAGATTTCTAGGTTTTGGACAAAATTTTGCAATGTGTCCCTCCACCTCGCAATTGAAACACTTAATCCCGATGATCTTATTGTTCCTATTATGCTTCTGCTGTGGGCATCTATTTGAATAATGTCCAATATTTCCACAAGTAAAACATTGAGTCCCTCGAAACATACATTTCCCTATGTGCTTCTTCTTACAAATATGACAACCTTCATTTCTTTGACTGGTGCTACTATGTCCCTTTTTCTTAGTTATTTGAAGAATTTACATCCCTCTTCCTTTTACGATCTCCCTTCGTTTGACATTGTCTTAATACTTCATTTCATGATTCCTCAGTCCCCTTCAATTCTGATGGTCCCACTAATTTAAAGTCCAAGGTAATCCTTAATGTGACGCCCCCAAAATTAGGTATACATCACACATCTTGAGTCGCCAGATACATGGTACAGAATTCAAATACAACTTAATAATATAATTGTCGTGTACAATACGATAAAACATAAACTGTGAGTTTGAATACAAATATTGTCTACTAGAGAGTATACAAACTCAAAAGGAGTCCTCATTACAATTATTATCACACTATATCACAGAATAGTGAGGACTACTAATGCACCATCTAGGACCATCACTCGCTCCCCACTCGTCCCAAATATATTCTCATTTCAAGAGAACAAAACGGTGAAAGAAAGGGTGAGCTCAACTAGCCCAAGAAGAAATATTATAACTAAGATAATGTAGAATAAATTATCATTAGCCTTAATCAGTGTTAAACTGATACAATATAACAAACATCAAGTTTAATCTGCAATGAACAAGCAATCCATTAAAAAAGTCAAGTAGAGAATAAAATCTACTATCTTTTATGATTTAAAAGGTTTTTCATCACTTTTATCACTGGGACTCACTAATAAATAATCCACATCATCGAATCAACCCTGCACTATGGCCAAGGATATTCTTTAGTATCACGACCACAATTATCCATGCACTACGGGCCAAGAATATTTGTGTATTCATTAATGGTCATGATCATGCCAACAATCATCCCATCAATGCACTACGCCAACGAGGACTTTTACCACATCATTTGTAACATTATGGTCATGATTACATCGGATAATCCCTGGTCATAATCATACCAAGTCCATCTATGCACTACAAGCCACAAATGACTTTCAATAGAATATAAACATGAGGATGATGACAATGATATAAGAATTGGGCAAATGGTCAAAAAAACACCTGATGTTTACCGCAATGTCCCACTTGCACCCTAAACTAATTCTTTTTCCAAAAGTACCCTTAACGTTACATTTTTGGGTCATCCGTGCCTACTCGCCATTAACAAAAGACAAGCGGTTAAAAAATGTGATGACGTAAGCGAGCTTAAATATAAAATATATTCTAAATAAAATAATATATATCATTTAATCAAAACAAAAATATTAAAATTCAAAATAAAAAAGCATAACATATTTACATCATTTATTCAAAATAATAAAATTCAAATTATTTTGTTAACTAATCAAAACAACAAATTAAATAAAATAAGTTGTATAACATATTTACATCATTTAATCAACTTATTTTGATTAATTAGTATTTTATCCTCATTATATATATATATAGTTGTATTGCTTACCATAAACTCTCTATTAACTATTGACCACCAAACTAATCAGAAAGAATCAAAACGAATTCATTACATTTTTGAAGATTAGAAAAATGCAAAGAAAAAGAACGGAAACAGGAAAACAAAATAAATATATATATAAAAAATCATCTTAACAAAACGTGAGTCAAGTTAATTATAGTTCTAAAACATTTACTCTACGTTTGTTTGCAAAATAATGGGTGGAATATAATTATTTGACTAATTTATTATCACTATGAACTATTTTATCTCATAATTTATGGACTATTTGTGATCATTTCTAAAGTCATTTGATAACTCAAAAAGAAGATTATATATAATACCACATTTTCATTTGAAATATAATCTATCATTAAATGACCTTAAAAATAACAAAAAGTAATTTAAGTATTTTGATTAAATGATGTAAATATGTTATACAACTTATTTTATTTAATTAGTTGTTTTGATTAGTTAACAAAATAATTTGAATTTTATTATTTTAATTAAATGATGTAAATATGTTATGCTTTTTTATTTTAAATTTTAGTATTTTTGTTTTGATTAAATGATATATATATTTTTATTTATAATATATTTTATATTTAAGCCTGCCACGTCATCACATTTTAACCCCATTTGTCTTTTGTTAATGGCAGGGGCACGGATGACCCAAAAATGTAACGTTAAGAGTACTTTTGAAAAAAAAATTAGTTTAGGGTTCAAGTGGGACATTGGGGTAAACATCAGAAGCTTTTTTGACCCTTTTCCCTATAAGAATTTAGTAAAACAAGTTCAAGAATTAATTTATCTAGGAACCAATAACGTCCAAACTATCAACATGATACTGCTTTGTAGAGTAAAATTCAAGAATATCAAGGATATTCCACTAATTTCATGGAGTATAGAAGTCAAAGTTTTAACCAACTGAGTATAATAAAGAATGAAATAACAAAAGAAATCACCATGCATGCGATAGACCGCACATGCATGTTATTCCAACAGAATAATAAATAATGGAACCAGGTCCGACGTAAAACGCACACACAGGATATTCCAACAGAATAATAAAGAATGAAACCAGGTCCGACGTAAAACGCATGCATAAAAATATTCCAATGTAATAATAAAGTCTCGAACTGTGTCCGGCGTGAAAAGCGCCGCATGTGATATTCCAATGTAATAATAAAGACCGGAATAAAGAAGAATTTCACCAAGTATAGGGTAGCACTGCGTGATCTGAGTTATTCCAACAAAGATAATAAATAATGAAATAATGAAGTTCTCTTCATCAATACAAAAGAAATAACACCCTTTACATTAGTAGGAGATTGAATATCTGCAGAGTGTAATAATGAATCACTCTTCTTCTTTCTCTCTTATTCTCTCAATACTTTCTCTCTATAGCTTGAATGAATTCGTGAAAATAATGAAGAACTAGGCCTCTATTTATAGAAGATTTCTAGCTCAAAGACTTGCAATGTGAAAAGGCAAGCTGACTGACGATGATGATGTGAAAAGAAAAGTGGTTTGGCGCTCAGAATGTGAAACACCAAGTGGTTTGACGCCTGTAATGTGAAACACCAAGTGGTTTGACGCCTGTAATGTGAAACGACAATTGGTTCGACGCCTGTAATGTGAAACGACAATTGGTTTGACGTCTGTAATATGAAACGGCAAGTGGTTTGACGTTTGGTAAAGGTAATTACTATTGGCGAAAGAGACTCTTAGATGATGACATATGGGCCCCCATAGAATAACCAAATTACCACAAACGTCTCATAATAGACTCTTTATATATATATATCAAGGATTGAATAAATATTACCACAAATCATTTTATTTTTAATCAACACATATTTAATCTTTCAACAATTATTAATCATTAATATTACAACTTATTATTGATTTAATAATATAACATATTATACAGATGATACTGTGACAATAATTGAATCAATAATATAAGAGATATGATGCAGCAATTACTGTAGCAATAATTGAGTATAACTGAGTGACTTCTCACGTAAGCATCAATAATCAATACCGTGTGCTACTATGCAACCACGCGTATTACTAAGACTTTACTACTACGGGTAGTTCAACAACTTTTAACGGTAACACCTCCGCCGTTATTTTTATAGAAAGATAATTTTGTCGCTTTCTAACTACGACAAATACTTCCGCCAGGGGTCCACTAATGATTGTCTTGCAGTCATCTGAATATTCCCCGATAAAAAGAATATTCCCCGACCAATTGAATATTATATAACCACTTGCTTACTTTACAAAATTTGTAAATATTACCCACAACTATAATATTATATCAAATTAACAACATAATATTCAAAAATATAATTCGAGAAAATTATTCTTTATTCATAAAAGTTGGGGTCTTATACTTAAAGTATTAGGTTCAACTTCTGGTGGATTCCCTGACCTCCATCGTGATGCATCTAGTAATACGTTTACCAACTGTTGGGTTGGGTTTGTCTCTATCTGGTTTCCTTCAATCTCTGTTGGCGATCCTCCTTCTGATGCCATTTATCTAAAGATACCAAATAACTAAGTATAAGTACGAAAATCATTTCATTTTGACAAACAACAAGGTGTATATATTTAATTATATATATATATATATATATATATTCTATATACTCCAAGAAAATAATTTACCGACTAATGATTTATACATTTTCACTAGTTTTCTCCCACGAATTCTTACACTAGGAACACCATACTATTACAACTACATTTCCTTCTCTTAACTTAACTTTGATACTATTGATCAGCTCTCTTGCAGGTGTCCAAATTTCTCTAGCGTCTACTTAAAATCTATTCCATTTCTTTTCTTTTAATGTTATTTCAACTTCTTTTACTTTTCCTTCGGTTGTCCCTCTTTCATACTCTATATGAGTCTTATAGAAACTTCAATTTCCTTCTTCACTTAACTCCACCCTCGATACTCTTTATGAACAATTTCTAATTCCACCATAGGTTTGCCTCTTATAACTTTCAACATTTTGTTACAACTACTTCAGCGAACCCTTCTTTTATTCTATCCTTCGAATCATTCTCTATTACTACGACCTATTATGGTTCAAGTACTATTTTCAGTAGAACAATAAACTTTTCACTCATTATATGAATACACTTAACTCCTTCACTTACCAAAACATTAATTTGATATCATTAACTTATATAAACAATCTATTCCTCCAACTTTGGCTGATGAATTTCCTTAATTCATCTTCTACAAACTAATCTTTAGTTAATCTCTTTATTACTACTCTCTCCCTGATACCAAGTCTATAAATTCTAAACTTCTTACCATATTCATCTTCCAATATCACCCTTTCAGGCCACAATTCCTAGATCCATCACTATCTCTTTTCTTACAACCTTAATTGTCTTCGTATTTTATAAAACCTTTTATCTCCATAATCTTCTCATTCCTTATAACTTCCTTATTGTCTATTCTAGACATTCCTAACATCTCCAGAATATTTCCCTACAATGAGTATCTAAAATCATTCCATATCTCTAAGTTTATCTCTTTATTACCTTCACTACAATCTCTCAGGTCATATCCTAAGGTATTCCTACCCTAGATCTATAACCTACGACTTTGATACCAAATTGTGACGCCCCTAAATTCTCTACTTTCATTATAGCCAATTTGGTGCTCACGTAAATATTCTATAAGATAATAACTCCTATAAATCCAAGATTCACAGTACTCATAGTAAATAGTAGTTCTCGTCAGAACAATTATTGTAACTGAGTACCCTCGCTTGGATATACAGGTTTAGTATCTCATAGATATTTCTTCCATATCTATAATTCTTATCTATCTGACCTCCATAGTATTAATAGTAGGGTTCTTGGAACTGAGTGAAGCGCAACCTCAGTGCATCAGAGAAGCCCAATGTCTGTTAACACTATCATTCAGATATATAGTTCATATAGATACTGTACTCTTTTCTACTTTCATTAGAATAAAAACAAAACACTAGAACTAACAATTACCTTACACAATTAATAGACAATTACATTGATTCGGAATGCTGTCAAATATTACAGTATAGTTTTCAAATGGATAACCATGTCTTAAGCCCTTCTATCTACAAATACCGGTACCGCTGGAATATATTCTTTCTATCTTCAAATGAAGAAAATATTTGCAGGGATGAGCTACAGAAAGCTTAGCAAGTTTTTGAACAATAAACGAAGTTATACATATACCAAATCTGTATTAAACGAACATAAAGTTCAGAGTTTTTCCACACACACTAAATCTGGATTGAATGAACATAAAGTTCAGAGTAGTTCCACACATATATACCGAGGTTTGTCAGCTAAACCCTACCCATTTCGAGTTATTGTCAGTCATATACACTTAGCAACCTGGGTTAATCCGTTCAACCAAACAAAACTAGGAGTATGCATATCATCCTCTAAATATTATCCGATCATTGCTATAAATGTCGGTGACAACTTACTACTGCTAAGGACAACTATAATTGCCCACCAACAGTCCATGACTGTTGGTTCTAATAGTGTCAGTATATATATCGGTACCAAACAAAATTGGTTTCTCACAAACTATGCTTTGATATAAAATCAAACGTATTTTTCCATAATAATAACTTATATGACTTGGTTATGTTTGAACAAGAAATAATAACATTTGAATAACATAAACCATATACACTGTATATCACTAGATCATAACTAATAAATATAAAATTTTCATTTAATAAAATAATTTAAATGAAGCTGGCATTTGAAATATGAGGTTTGCACAAAGTGCAGAAAAACTTGCCTGCCCGGCGATCGGCTAATCTATAATACTCTGAACTGTCTACGCAATCTAAATATGTTCATTGCAGTAATTAGAACCAATAGCAGTTGATATCTAATTTAATTATTATTGTCTGGGTTGTATTCGATGTCTATTCGGTATTTTATAACTTGATCGGATAGTTATCGAATTATCTGCCGAGTAAACATTGTTTGAAAATTTAAATATTACTCTAAATATTATTTATAATTATTTCTAGAAGCTTAAAACCATTTCTCAATGATTAATATTAATTTTAACTAATTTATTATTAATAAAAATAATTTTAAAATCATTAATATTATTTTTAGGTAATTAATAATCATTCGTAATGATTTTAAACCATCATCACTATTATTCTCAAATAATTTTACTATTATTGATAATGATTTTAAAATCATTAGTTTTATTTTTAAAAAATTTAATATTATTTAAAATGATTTATTATTATTATTATTATCTAATTTATTACCAATTAAAAATTATTTTAGCAATCATTAAAATAATTATTAATTCTTCATAATAGTTATTAAATCATCAATATTATCTTTAAATAAATTATTATCACCGATAATGATTTTCAAATCATTAGTTTTCATTTATTATTATTTAAAATAATTTATTATCATTTTTACCAATTTATTAAATAGAATTATTAATTAATTTTATTATGATTAATATTCAAATTAATTTAATATTAATGAAATTTCATGTCAAAATATTAAAACTTATTTATTATAGTTTAAAATGTATTTTAGGAATTTATTATTAATTTATAATAATTATTTAGTATTTATTCTTATTTATTATATAATTTTTATTAATTTCTTAGCTAACTGTTGCTAAAGGTCACTTATAGTGACATAACTGTTGCTGATGGTGTTCTTGAGGTCTGAAGAACAGCCCTTACCCTCCTACTTTGACCAAGGTTAATTTTCAATCTATTAGGCTTCTAGGTTGGTTAGTGTAATTAATTCATAGCTTTGATGTAGTAGTATAAGCCTATAATCATTTTGGTGTCAAACTATGTCACAATCAAAAGATATTGAGGATCTAATCAAGCACCTAAGGTTGTTCTTGCCTTTCTGGTTTTCCAGAAAGGAAAAGTCATGGTCAGTCAACGGTATTGAAGCCTACATAACTTGCATCCTGCTAAATATTTAAGTGATCTAAGGTCATGATTTGGTAGACTATATGTCAAGGTTCAAACTGGTAGCACTTATAGGGTTTAATAACATCATAATAGAAAGATCTGAGCGTTTAAAGAACTTGTCAGGTCTCGGTTTCAATTTTCTGGGTTGCCCAAAATTCACTTGTGATCGGTCAACCTATTTTGGTCGCTAATAATTCTAAATCCAAACATGTTAAATGCATTAGAGTGCTTTAGGAATGTAGTACTCATATCATAGCATAATCTAGATACAATGTAACACCTTATCTACTTATCAGTTGAAAGATTCAAGCCGATCAAACGGATGTCAGGCGTGGTTTTGCAACTTTCTGGGTAACCTAGAAAATCTGGGTTTCCAGTTTTGGGGCCCTACTTTTAATCCATCATATCTTGCACTCGTTTGATGTAATGAGTGATCTAATGGCATGGGCTTGTATTCTACATGACAGAGTTCAAACCCAATACACTTATATGATCCAAATACCTGTCAGAGTGAATATCAAAGTCCTTAAACATCTTGTCAGACATTGTTCTTGAGTTCTGGGTTTTCCAGAATTTATCAATCTGTTCGGTCAACAGGTTTTGACCACTAATATCTTGCAATCTATACATCTTATGATCATGTTTCCACTTCTAGACCACTAAGCTCATAACATACTACAACTACAATACATCAAACAACTCAAACATCTAACAGATTCGGATCTAAAGGGCCTGCCATTCGATTGTCAGACACACTTTTAGGGTTCTTGACTGTTTTCTCAAATCTTCATTTTGAAGCTTTTAAATGTTATGGATTGGTGTTTTAGCAACCCAGATCACTTATTAACATGTTATATCATATATATAAACATTAAATCACAACTTTTGATATAACTTCAAAGATCTAAAATTAAGGTTTGTGTTCTTACCTTTTTAGACCAATTCTTGATTTCTGCTTTCTGATTCTAATCTTGGCTAGCTATGGGCTTTTTGGGGGTTGTAATATGAAGTATTTTAAGTCTAGAATTTGTGAGGCTAGAGAGGAGAAGGATAACTACACTTGGGCATTTAAAGTAAGGGTTAAATGGATTTTAATCCATCTAAAATTTGATTCATTATATCCAGTTGTTGCTAGATGTCATGTTATGACTGGTTTAGTCTAATTTAACACATGTGGCAAATCTTTTAAGTGTTGAGTCATAGATTTGGCTTTATCACCTAAAATGGAAGAGAAAGGGTATTTTCGTAACTTCCTATGTACTAAGGATACTTTTGTGATTTCTCATTCAACCTTGAGGTTAATTTGGTCATTTATATATTGGATTTAGACATATGGCAAATCTTGGTGATGAGTCACCAAGATTTGTGTTTATCTTTTGTTAAAAGATAAGCTTGAGGGTATTTTGGTCTTTTTACCCCTACTAATGGTATTTTGGTAATTTCCATATTATCCATAGGGTTATTTTAGTCATGTCATATACTTCCCTAACATTTTTAATCCTTAGGTTTTGATAACCAGTATTAGGGTTCCCTAATTAGATTTTAGGGTTCTAAAATTAAAATCAGGGTTTACCGATTAGGGTTTGGTAATCTGGGTTAGGGTTTCCTAATCCTTATTAAAATTCTCTGATTGAATTTTATACTTTATCCTACACCCACATACTTATTATAATATTCATTATCACAACTTTTTATTGATAATCCTAATTAGGGTTAGGGTTTACTTACCAGGGTTTAGGTTTCCTGAATTAAAAATTAGGGTTTTCTGACATTTGATTAGGGTTCCTAAATGTGCGTTAGGGTTTATCAATCACCAATTAGGGTTTCTCGAATCCCTTATTAGGTTTTACTGATTTTGTACTCTATCCGATCAATCACTGATCATCAATTCTATATCTGTATTTTTTTACCGAATCCTTATCTGAACTTAGGGTTAGGGTTTCTATTTACTGTTAATCATAATTCTACTCATATTTCTTAGTCAATACACAAATTGACCACTTCTCTAGACTTGTATCACAGATACTTAGCACAATATTGGTAATCAATATAAATATTAAATAAATAATAAAAAATTTATTCGTAAAATTCCGGATCGTCACAACACTGAGGTTGGAAACTCAAATGCTTACAAACTTTCTCTTCATCCAAGTTTTAGGTTGAAGATGACATCTTGAAAGAAATCTGAAATGGGTCATAATTAAAATAATATTATGTGGAGTAATCTTTGCTTATGGGTTATTATGAATGTACAAACCTATGTTCTAAGTTTTTGATAACACACAGAGTATAATCAGTTCTACAAGAGTATCTTGAAGATTCGTAGAAACTGATCACCTTCATGAATCAACCAGATACACATAAGTAATAGTGTTGATTCTCACTCTGTGAACATTTAAACTCTATGAACATAACCAAGCAAAAGATGAAACCAACAAAGGAAAAGAGTGTTTTTATTAAAATGGCAAATCTTACACACACTCATCATCATGCATCTCAAAATGTAATATTTAAATTAGTTACATGCATGAATATGATGGTTGGTGATCAATATGATGTTAATTCTAATATATGAGGAATATGGATTTTGAAACTAACCTGGCAGGACCCATTTAACTATGGGTACCAAATAGAAAATATATCTAATTTGCGTGTACTTGGTCTATCTCTGTCCACACTAAGGAATGTCAAGGTAAGACTTCGATTAAGAAGACTCAACTAGCGTATACTTAAGACCGCTTTCGAAATAATTCTATAAAATTTCTATATGTCAAAGCCTCGTCTTCAAGACCACCGAGCTAATCTCGAATGAAGCTCACATGGCTGCTGATCTTTATATGGAAGCAGACCATTCAACCAAAGATGAAAAGGGTCTTATATGCTCAATAATGCAAAGCATGTCATATGAGAAGAATCCTCGAGGAAGCTCACATCAGAAGATCATCGAGCATTAATTATGAGGAATACATTTCGGGAGCAGAACTTCAATACACAAGACTGTCAAAGTAGACTACGTTCGTAGTGCTGTCAAATGATCGTAGAGTAAACAGCCCTGAAGATATCCATCTCTATGATATAAGAAGATTTAATTGAGAATGGTGATTCCAGCCAGAAGGAGATATGCAAGGCTGTCTTCTAATGCACATGAAGAAAATGAAATCACATCTATCTGAGAAGACAGTATCAACCATGGGGGAGCAGTGATTTGTTAAGGAACAACAACACTGAGTTATATTATAAAGCAATGTACCAGTTACAAAGTCCCAAAACTTTGTGGCTGACGAACCAAATGAAGATCCATAGTCAGTAGGAACGTCTCAAAACGTACTACTCATAACCTTGTCAACCACCCAACTTAAAATCGGGGAGTGCCTACGATCAAACATCTGATCGTAGTGTAAGAGCAGGAGGACACCACGATTACAGCTAATGTAAATGTCCAAAGTTGGTAGATGAACTCCCTAGCAGAAAATGTAAGACCCTAACTTATTATAAATAAAATCGAATTTCCTCTATTTATTATTGTGAATAATAAGGTGATAATTTGATACAATACTATGGTTATGGGTGAAATGTGCAAATTTTACAAAATAAGCAAGTGGTTATAAAATATTCATTTTGTCGGGGAATATTCGTTTGGTCGTGGAATATTCTTTCTGTCGGGAAATATTCGTACGACGGCGCAACCATTTGTGGGCCCCTTAACGAAATAATTGTCTGATGAAGAAAACGATAAAGTTTGAGTTTTATAAATAACAGCGTAATTGTTACCGTTAACACTATTGGAATACCTGGTGGTTAAAAATACAGTTGTTAGTTCCCAGTAGGCACAATAGATCTAGAAGGGGGAGGGGTTGAATAGATCCTTTTTATTTCAAATACTTTTCTCTTTTATTTTGTATTGCTATTACATTAGCAGATGACAAACATAAGAATCTTTTCAAGCACAATGGAATAAGTAAAAGATCCCCTTCATTGATATATTCATAATTAAACATACATTGTTCGTAGAGTTAGTTTATTTGTAAGCAGTTAAAACATACATAGCAGTTATTGCAATTATAGTACATAATGTAAAAGACATAAGGGATTTTAAGTGGTTCAGAGACTCAAGCTCCTAATCCACTCTTCTGCTTTCAACTAGCAGTATTTCCACTAAGGAAGGGCAGCACCCTGAATCACTAAGATTCCTTCAAGGCCAGCAGCCTTGGGACTTCAGTTCACTAAGAACTCTTCAAGGCCATAAGCCTTGGAACTCCTCTAGTTCCCTAGGAACTCTTCAAACCCAGCAGGCTTGGAACTACGTTTAGTCCCTACGGATAAGGACCCCTCAGGCCCTGGATTTATTTAGTCCCTTTGGATAAGGACCCCTCAGGCCCTGGCTTCTGTTGAGTTATTTATTTGTTGGAGTTGGTGCTGAGCTGCTAAGATGTCTTCATGTCCTGAACATCTTCTATACTTAGCAGCTTGGCATGATCGTCCTTGAAGTATAGTTGAGTGTTGCATGATGCTCAGCTTCTTCAGTTACTCAACTACTTCTGATGATCCCTTGATGACTGCCTTGAAGATCTTTCCTCTTGATACATGATGGCTGCACATGATATGTTTCCAAGATGACTGTAAGTTCTTCTGCTTGGTACTTAGAAACTTTTTCATGCTTGCTACCATGATGATGTTTGAGATCTCCCTTCTTGATACTTGATGTCTTCTCATGATGGACTTACTAAGATGACTGTGAGCTCTTCTCTATTGTACTTAGAGTCTTCTCATGATGGACACCAAGATGACATGAAGCTCTTCTTTCTCTCGACAGTTCAGAACACTCTTCTTGTAGTAGAACTCACACTTCTACATAGTAGAACTCTTACTTCTACTTCTTCCTTTGCATGTATCTGAGTGTTCTTGGTGGATCATAGAGTGAGCCTTCAGACTCACTATTTCTCATGGTTTAGAACAGTCCATCGTTACTCCAAACTCGACAACTCCAGCAACCCTCGATCTTTGAAGCTCTTCACGGTTTATACTCCTTCCCAATCCTTCCGTTAGAAAGTAACTATTGAAGGCTATTCAAATATCTTCACAAATCTTGAGTTGACAGAGGTAGACTGCTGATGTGACATGTCATACTTTATCTGACATTGCAGTCTACTGTTTCACCTACCCATCAGAGATGTCACTTTAATGTCTTGGGCAGGTTGAAGACTTTATTTCCTCCTTCTGATTTCTCGATCAGAGGTTGTCCTTTTGCATCAATTCTCTCAATAAACACTTGTTCGAATATTACCCTTCAGATTAAACCATTGCCAATGCTTCATTCTTCAGCTATTCGAACTCTACGATTCTGATGCATGTCTTCGAGGACCTGATCGTAGTGTCTTGTTGAGTGTTGCTCATTGACTGGTAGAGTTAACACTACGATCTTGAAGAGTGTTGATTGGATCTCCAATGTAGTACACCTCTTCCTTCCATTGTGCAGTGCTTCAACACTTCTGTTTGCTTCGACTGTTCTCAGAGACTGATGGCCTAACTCCTTGCTCTGGTCCCCTCTAAATAGCAAGACACTTCAGATTTATGGCGTGTCCAACTAATTTCTCCTTGTGATCTCCCGTTCACTTATCATCAATGGACTGACCCTACGCTTAATCACTTTAGCCTTGTTCTTCAGAGACTAACCAGTATCTCGGTTCACTTTCCATAAGTTCTTTCTTTGTTTGGCAAACACTACGATCTCGGTTGCTTCCAAGATCGTTATTTTCTGTTCACTTGACAGCTACTGCACTTGCTGACTTTCCTTAGTCAGTTACTGAAGTCTTCTTATGATCATCTTGTGGAAGACTTCATCTCGAATGGCTTTACAACTCAATCTTGATGCTGATTGGGTTGGTGTTTAGATCTTCTGTTAGCTTGCATGCCATTCGTTGAGTGCTCTCTGGTTCCCTTTAGGTAGGATGTATCTTTGCAGTGCCAACCAGAGGCTTTGTTCCTTTGGATATTCAGGGAGTGCTCATTAGTTGAGAATCGTATTTTCTCTACGATTCTGCCTTGGCATCAGGAGCACATTATTCGTTGAGGTCGTAGTTCACAAGACTTCACTGATTCAAATTTCTACCGTATGCACACTACGACTTTGGGATCAGATCTTGACACTCTACGATTTCTGTCTTTGTGCTCGATGTCTTCATCTGATATAGCTCGACTACGATCTCTGCATGTAATCAACAGACTCTACGAACTCAAAGTGTAGTCTACGATCTTTGACTTGGCTTCGGCATCAGTATACTCTACGACTCCGAGTGTAGCCTACGATCCTTGACTTGCCTTCGGCATCGATAGACTCTACGACTCCGAGTGTAGTCTACGTTTCTGACTTGGCTTCGGCAGATGTTCGGTCGGCTCATAGGCAGGTTGTCTCTACGATTCTGAACATGACTTCCTCAGCAGACTTCGGTCCTGATGAAGTTCTACTCGACACACTATGATCCTTCCTCGTCTATCCTGGCAGTCTACGAACTCCGAGATCTACTATCTTGCATACTACGATTCTGCCTCTATAGCTCTCGAGTTTTCCTTGACTCTCCTAGCAGACTACAATTGTTGGTGCAGTGCTCGATGATCAGACAAGCCTATTTATTACATCATAAGATCAACTTAACATGCTTGATCTTTCTATATTTATAGTCCTTGTACATCATTTCTTTTTGAAGGACTTTACAAAGCTATTTTTCTTATGTAGGATTAGATCAACCTAATATACTTGATCAATTCATTCTAAGTCCTTGTACACATGTTTCTATTATCTATCAAAGGACTGTACAACTTTTTTTAATGCAAGCATACTTGCATATTATTCATTCATATATATATATATATATATATATATATATATATATCATAATCAAATCATATGTAAATAGGAATATCATTCACATGTTTATTCCTGACAGTCTCCCCCTATTTGATTATGACAAAAATAATAAGTGCATATGCATGTTATGAATGAATCTTATATACAGTGAGCATCTGTACTTCTAAAATAGATAAATCATGAATGTCATTTATAAAGGTATGGCAATTTATATATTAAGACATTTTACATCCTGGATTCAGAACATACCTAACTAGTTAGAGATGTACCTCTTTGGCTCTATGTGTATTTTCAGGATGTCTGTTGATCAGCTATTAATCTATTTGATCTTCTTGCTCTTGCTCCCCCTGGGATGATGACCTTCTATCTTGGCTTTGCTCCCTTTCAGCTTCTTCTTGAACATGCTCCCCCTCAGACTCTGCGATCATGTGATCATCATCTTTTGGCTCCCCCTCAGATGATGACTCTTACTCTTCTTCTGCTGTCAGCTTCTTTGACTTCTTTTCTCCTATCCCTCTGCTCTTCTTTGAGTGCCTCTTGCTCTTCCTCTTTCTATGCCTCTTTTTCTTCCCCTTTTTGTCATTAATCATTTGTGAGAGCTGCTCAATGTTGGACATAAGCTGCTCCATTAGGTAGGAGAAGTTGGCAACTTCAAACTTGAGTTCCTGTTGGCCTAGCTCAAGTTGTACTGAGAAAGACTGCTTCAGGTTATCAATCTTGTTAGAGAGGGATTGGATCTGCTCTTCATTGGCCTTCTGAACTCGTAGAGCTTCTGTCTTTTGATCATGTATGGCCTTTTGATAGATGTTATCTCTCTCTTGAATTTTGAGAGATACATCAGCCATAGTAGCTTGAAGTCTGTTCTGAAGTGAATTATCTCCTTTTCTTTGTCACGGCTTTCGTGACTCTTCGGTGGATTTTTGGATGTCCTTTTCGTTACTTGTTCTTTGGTGTTCTCATTTTAGGTGAGATTTGTTTGAAAAAAAAGTGAAAAAGGTCAGAACATGTATAATGTCGACGATGGGAATTTGATAAGAGTCGCCGATTGGTTTTTAAATGGTTGTACCAACCTGACAAGAAAAAGGTTTGCACATTGACCCGATGATGTGACAGCGATATCTGAATCGGTGAAAGCAAGAGATTCATTTAGGGTCAGGGGACTTGGTTATCTTGGGGGAAGGTGTTAGGCACCCCAGACATCAAATGTTACCACGTGGCCTCTCTTTTCAAGAAACTATTATCTGAGTGTGTGTGTGTGTGTGTGTGTGTGTGTGTGGGTCATGTGTTTGTTATATGAGAAAGTTATGCGAGGCCTCGTTCGAACCTATATACACGGGGTTTGAATTTATGTAAAAATTCAGTTTTAGCAAGATATGGCAATGATGTTTTTTTAAAAAGAGGTTTTTCAAACCACGATGCTCAATAGGAATTGAGACCTTTTACACTTCCATTTTTATTAAGTGGTAATTTGAATTGATTTTATTTGTGGATCTGAGGCATCCGTATGAAAAAAAATAATACATCCAAAAATAATCTTGACTTCCTCGTGGGTATGGAAACCATCGAGGAAATCTGAGACATCGCAGAATAATTTACAAAGGCGCTTACACGGAAAAAAATGTCCATCACGGGAACCGAATCTAGATCGATGAGATGAATCTGTGATCACATGATTCTAAGCGCCTGAGAATATTGCAATTTGTATAAAAGCAATAAGCGGTATATATATAAAAGCGGTAAATATATATATATATGAGGGGATCACCAACCACGAAGCACCTCCATGGGGATCGAAATGTGTAAATAAAGTTATAAATACGATCAATACATACGAAGGAAACTCGGTAGAGACGAGAATGTAAATAAAAGGCGTAAATCGATCAGCGCTACACAAAGTAAACTCGAGCGGAATGAAATGTAAAGAAAATTATAAAAGCGATCAAGCGCCACGAAGGAACTCGAGGCGAGACAAAATAAATATATATATATATATATATATATATATATATATATATATATATAAAAAAGCAATAATACCGGATGTAAAATCCGGGCTCATCGAACATAGTTAAACCACAGTTCATATATATATATATATATATATATATATATATATATATATATATATATATATATAAAGCGAATAAAAATCGCTCATCGATAAAAAATCTAGGCTCATCGAACAAAATATATATATATTGATATATATATATATATATATATATATATAAAGCGAATAAATACATACCGGGCAAAGTCTAGGCTCATCGAACAAAATCAAACACACAGTTGATATATATATATATATATATATATATATATATATATATATATATATATATATATATAAGCGAATAAATGCACAGGGCCAAAATGCAGGCTCATCGAACAAAGTCAAATGAGCAGTTAATATATATATATATATATATATATATATATATATATAATATATATATATAAAAGCTCGGGCTCGGGCAAAGTCTAGGCTCGATCGAGGCATAACTTCGATAATGTTAGTCAATATATATATATATATATATATATATATATATATATATATATGTTGGAATGAAACCACCAGATAGAAAGTCAGGCAAAAAAAAACAACCACGACTCTCAGCGTGTAGAAGGGTGTGTGCAAAGATGAAGAAAAGACTCTAAAGTGTGTGAGAAGGCTTACAATGGTGATAAAAAGGCTTTCTATATCTTTAGAGTGGGTAAACACTTGGGCTTTTGTGGGTACAAAAGAGGCTATATATGAGCTCACGGGTGTTTGAAAGTGAGAAAATACCTTTGTATGGCAAGTCTGAGCAAATTGTGCGAGGTTTTTCCCGTCTTTTTCTCTTAAAATCAGCACCCCAAGCCTCTTATTTATAGGCAAAAGGTCTGCAGCGGTGTACTGCTGGCTCGGTATGTGTGTGTACCAGGAGGCGGGTCGGGTCGGGTCGGCCGATTACGTCGGGTCAGTCGTCTCGTCTCGAAATCGTGCACTCGAACCTTTGTAATGTCCACTCGGATTTTGAGAAGTGCAATCAGGGCATCCGTTTTGAGGTATTCGGGACCTATTTTGGACCCATGGTTGTCGAGAGTTTTGTGCGATGGCATGGGATTAGAGTTTGTCTGAAGTCTTTGAAGATGGGGCGATGCCCTCCGGTCTTGACTTCAACTTTCATCCGTTACCCATTACACAATAGTCACTCGGGATTGGTTAGCCTTGTGGGACATTGTTGCGTAGAGAGCGAGGCGTGGCATCGTGTTGGATGAGATGGCGATGTTGCCCCTCACCGGTTATTCTTCTTGCGGATTGGTAGATAAGCGAGCGTTACTCGAGACTTATTTGAGATTGAATTTCTTGCATTTGTTGAAGGTCCTCATTGTCATCTTTGAGGTGTGCTGTCTTCCGATGTTATTGCTTAGGGTTGGCACGGTGTATATTTTATTGTGAGTCTTAGAGATTGAAGGCGATGGCATTTGAAACAAGCATTTAGGGGTTATCTCAAAGCTGCATTCCTTGGGGTTATCACCAGGTTGGTGGCTATTCCATGGTTGGGGCCGAGGCTGGATACCTCGGGGTTATCTCAAAGATTAATCGGTCTTCTCGGTGTGTGTTCGGTATGTATCTGCGAGTCTCTCGGGGTTAGATCAGAGGTTGAAACCGTTACTCCCAGTTACGATCCGGGGTTGATCTTTGAACTTAGGTAGTATCGGTATGGATTTGGATTGTCTTTGGGGTTCTCTCTTAAAAGGCGAATCTGTCCTCCTATGATGTTAATAACGATGAGTCTGAGAAAATTTTGAGTGTCTACGGATGCCCTCTTTATCATACTCATGCATGGCGATGCATGGGTAGGATAAAGAATCTAGACTACTTGAAGCAGCAACAAGATAAACATGGTACTATGGATAGTAACATGATGCAAATGTATGATGCATGTGTGCGGGGTTGTGGCCCAACATCTTTGGGGATGATTCTTTGGTTCCTGTTGCTTCATTTGGGGATTGTAATCTTGACCCGGATCGATGTGCTGGCCGAATCTGTTAGGATATTGGTGTTGGAGTTATCACCAAATTCTGTGTTCTTGATAACGACTTGATCTTGAAGGGTATCTCTTATGTGTAAGAGATCTGTGGGGATAAAGCTTGATCTGTTTGAGGATGTGTATAACATATTCCATCATCTATCCTCTTTGATAATGTTGACCTCTCTGGTTAGTATCGCGAATATATGTCATGATTACATTGGATTTACTTGCCAACAACAAATCTTTGTCGGGGATGCGACCTTCGTTGGCGATGTGAATCAGCGGTTGAAACATCACTGTGGGATATCTTGTCGAGGTTGCTTGACCTTGGCGACGTGTGAATCAATGGTGAAACTACGTGAGGAGATCGTCGAGGTTGCTTGACATTCGACGACGATGTAGATCAGCGGAGCATTGCATTGTGACCCCGTTTGAGGGATCCATTTGGGGAATATGAAGCGGTTGGGTATGAGAACCTCGAAACGACTCTATAGCTCGACGAGTTTAAATGCTATCGGTGAAATGATGTCAAGGTTGCTTGACCTTCGTTGATATGTGTGTCAACGGTGAGCATGCGTTACTACTCCGTGGAGAGATATATCGTTGTAACCCCGTCGTAACCCCGTTACCCGTCGGGGACTAACCCGTCGAGACTCACGTTATAACCCGTCGAGGGACTCACGTTATAACCCGTCGAGGACTCACGTGGGAATAGATACGACACGGGTCGGCGACATCGGACCTATATAAGGTATTGTTATATGTGATTTTGACAAGCGAGGAGGTCATATATAAGTAGTATACCTTGTGTTTGAGGTCGACTACCATGAGTGATGTACCGATTGAATGTCTCATCTGAGAAGACCCGAGTTGTATCTTTGTTTTGCTTTCGATCGCGTGGCATTTTATTCTCGATTTGACCTTTCTAGCCGTAAGAACTCCGTTTTAACTCGAAGCTGGACCAAGGCGGAGGGGTGGGGCCCACATAGAGGCAGCGCGGTGCACTTTTGCGGCCATGGTGAGCTGCTGACGAGCGTGGATGATAAATCCCAATGACTGCCTTCTTTGAAGTCACTTTCAACTTGTTTCTCTCTAGAAAAAACGTGAGCCACTTCCAGTTCTTTGAGTTCGAATTTTCTTTACGCAAATTTACATCACCGTACAAGTGTTCTACACTATCACAGTAGCGTATGCATGTATTTTTTTTCCGGTTTACATCCAGTTAGATTGTGAGATATTGCGAAATGCATCTAAACACATAGTAGTGATTATGTATGCACAAATGACTTGATAAAAATATTCAACATAGTAAATGTTAGTATTAAACCATCTTTGAACATAATGATGTGAAAAAATTTGACTTACGAGGCGATCAATTGGCACCTTTTACTGCTATTTTTTGTCTATTTGAGGTCGATGAGCAAAAGGTAGAAAGGCAAAATACTCCTAGCATTGAGGTTGGCCTTATGCATGATGTTTTTTGATTTTTTATGCATATATTACGTATATGACTTTGGGGTAGGTGTGCTCTTGAATGGCCACCTAGACATGCTGTGTGTGCGTGTGGATAGTCCTATTTTCAAAGGGGACTATGGCAAAATTTTTTCAAATGTAGGCATTGGGTAGTCATGCATTCTAACTCTATTATATGTTAAAATAAATGCATGCATGCATATAGTCATATAATGCATTTTAGAAAGCTCGGTAAAAGCGATACCACACCCTTTACGAGGTGATTTGGAGACTTGTTGTCCGGATATTATGGATCCGGATCGGTAGAAGCGGTTCTTACGGGACCAAACAGGCGTCTGGCGGAGGGCTTACGAAGTGCCTCGTCCCCGATTACATCGAGACGACCTCGTCGGTTGGTGGAGGCGTGATTAAATCCGTCGGTAGATGTTCGGGCGTTGAGGGCGAGGAGGTGGATATTGAGGATCCGCTCTGCTGTACATATCCCTCGCGAGGAGCTTAGAGCATCCGGTGGTGAACCCGAGTTTGCTTTGGTGATTTGGGTAGACACCCATCGATGTACTTGCATGCTAACGAGGTATGGCGTTAGACTTTATCTTCCTTCTTTCTATTGATGAGGATTAAAAAGGTTACGATGTTGATCGCTTTTCATGCGGGTTTCGGGTTTTACGACCTCGGGGGCGGTTTAGCATCCACTCCATGTACCGGCGCTTCATCCACGATTATAGAAGCGATAGTGCGTGAGTGGGGATTTGGGGCATTTTCTCCATCCTTCCCGTCGTTGTCCACAGGGTTACCTCGGGGCATTATCGGCGATGGTTTCATCGGACTCGATCCTCCACTGCTTTGGATTGCGAGGTGATGATGGCGCTTATGGATTGGCGATTTATCACGGTATGGAGTTTGGAGGGCGATTGCCTTGCATGGCGAATATCACCCTCTTGTCGTCCGGTCCTTGTTAGGAGTTCGGTGGTGTGCGCTCAAAAGGTAGGGCTGTCCGTTCGGGTCCTTTGGCGTAGATGTTATGGCGGCTATTGGTGAGCCCATGCACGATGATGTCGGGATCGGGGATCGCGTTACTGCGGCGATTGTTCACGATGATCATTCGAGGTACGCTTCATAGCGAGATAACTCTTCCACGGTATCTTTTGCTTTGAGTCGGTACGCCCTGCGCGATGTGGACCGTATAGGAGAGTATGATTGGGGCTCTTACACCTTTTTGCTATTTCCTCCGGGGCGTGCGTCTGCGCTCATGAGGTTTAATGAGAGGCTTGGCTAGGATTTTACCCGTTCTACTTGGGTGAGTATTTCTCTTGTCTTTTTCCTTCACGGGTTAAGAGTGTTTCTTGATAGCGGATGTTTTGCCATTGTGTTGGCGTTTTGGGCTATGAGAGGCTTCCATGTTTTGCGTCTATGTGTGTGTTAGGCTTAGATACCTATCCACGAGGGCGACGATGGCACCATTCTATTTTGCGAGAGGTCCTTGTGTCGAGGGCTTCGCTCATTCTTGGTATCACTGTTGGAGTTCTTGACGGTGATGCCATCATCATGGCTTCCATACTCGAGGGGATCATTTGATCATCGGTTTTGAGGATGGACACCCTCTTTGGAGTAAGTATTTGATTTCCACGGAGATTTCCTCTTTTCACCGATGGAGGTTTGGGAGCTCTATTTAGGAGGCGTCTTATTAGGAGCACCACGGGGGAGATTAATATCTGCGATCTTGCCTCTGTTAGGCGTCGTTGGCACATATCGCGATCACCCACCATTGATATTCCATTGTTGGGAGTTGATGGTTTTGATTTATCAGAGGTCCATGTACTCGGGAGATATTCGGTATTTGGTGGCTCCCTCGCACTATTGGGGCCCCGATCCGTGCCACCACGATTTATGGGGGACATGGTTCTGGATCATTGATGATGATGATTGGGTAGCTTGTGTTGAGCTCGACCCATATGACCCAGTTGATAGCTTGACCCGGCGGTTGGATCGAGCACACATATTTATTGGCATTTGGGCGAGAGATCCGGCGAGGCGGAGACATTTGTTCCTTCCGGCTCGGTCTTGGCCCCTCGAGACGACCCATTTGGTTTTGTGGCGAGATCCTCCCTTTATAGGCTGACATCCTGTTGATAGAGATCCGGTGACTCGGGAGGAGTTACATCGGTGGGCGAGGATTGAGGATGTGGACATCGAGACCATTGTCTTCTTCGATGTGTATTCTCGCTATATCTTTTTGATAGGCCTCTGTTAGATATTGGGTGGTTGTTCCCCATTCTCGCTATATCTTTTGATAGGCCTCTGTTAGTAGTAGAGGCGTTTGTGCCCCATTTTCATGTATTTGTAGGTATATAGAGTGATGTATTAGATGATGATATATTTAGGAATGTATGCACCATTTTTTCATTCCTATATCATATTGCCATCCATTATCTCATTATGCATGTATCATGTTATGCATATGTATGTATGTCGAGATATACTCGGTATTGACCCTGGATGGTCTTATGACCACGGCCCTTACAGATGTCTTCTTCTTGACGAGTTAGTAGTATAGATCATACCCCCAGTCGGTGGTGGCATTGGGTATCTTTAAATGATGCGATAGCATGTCACCACACCACGGATAGGGTGTTGTAGATCTGTTATTACGACATACCATGACCCTTTTGGCATTTCGAGGTTCTGCGAGGATTTGTAGATGGGATGCTAGAGCATTGGCTAGGCGATGATAGGCGGTATTCCATTTTGGTACCCATGAGTTGACTCCTACTACTGGGAGGGTATGCCGTTTGACGATCTTGCCCTAGGCCAGACCTTGCGTGCACATGGTTTTGGGAGACATGAGTAGGCGATTCATGACTCTCACGGGATTGAGGCGCGAGTGGTGCGGGATGAGTGACATCGGCCATATGATCTCGGCGTTTTTTGTATGATGAGATTTGGCGGAGGATAGCTACTCTCGCGACATTCGGGGATTTCACCGTGTCAGAGGATCATTGGCGTTTGGCCAGAGTTGATGTGCTGATACTATGTGTACTGTCATACGTGTACATGCCGCGGTACGTGGATGAGATAGATATAGGCGTTATCATGGCGGTGAGAGCTCTCAGGGAGGGTCGTACCATTGTATTGTACCTATGATCGTGGCGAGACCTTGCGATCGGCGTCTCTCTGCCGTACTTACCGTCGGTGTGTTTCTTTGGGAGTTCGGTCATCTTTGTATGTGTGATTTATGTCACACTTGCGACCGGTTGGTACCTTTAGACAGCACGGTATTGTTTCTCCCATGAGGTGGCTATGTTGTATTCCTTTTCGACCATCGGTGTGTGTAGATGCTCGATCTGGTCGCATTTTTGGCGGATATCAGAGATCCATTTAGCATATTCTTTGTGCTCGGGGCTTTGCTCACCATCTACTTCTTCATTACTCATACTCGGGCATGGATTTCCTCTCCTTTTGGGGCTTGAGGGTGACTACTGACACTTATCATCCATTGGTGAGTGATGTAGCGGTTTTGACGATTCGAGTTTTCATCCTTCGAGGCGGCGGGCGGTTTTCGGATCTTCTACCTCTCGGTAGGAGAGGCGATCTAGTGTATCGCTTCTTTGGGATCTCGGGCGTGAGCTATTTGCCCGTCTTTTGGTCAGGCGATTATCATCCATTGGTAGGATGTCGCGCGGTTCGAGTTTTCATCCTTTGAGATCGGTCGATTCTCGATACCTCTCGGTAGAGGACCGATCTAGTGTATCGCTTCTTTGGGATCGGCGTGAGCTATTAGTTTTTCTGCCGATCGTCCGGTTATTCATGAGTACTCGCATGGATGGAGCGGAGGTTTTATCGGTTGCGATGATATTTGCGATCTGGAGATTGAGTTAGGCGATGTAGAGCTATATAGAGGACATTGATACCTACATCGAGGAGGATCTGCATTGTTGGGTTGCCGACATTTCTTCCGGATTCTCCTAGTACCCGATACTTTTGTGATCCGACTTTTCGGCCTGATATTAGAAGCGAGTCTTCATCGATGACCTTTGAGAGAGACCAGATTCGATCTATGATGTCATTGCTCTTGATGTGAGGGGCAGCAGCCTATATTAGAGAGAGAGGCATTAGCTTCGTAGAGATCTTGCATTGTTGTTGGCGGGATGAGGCGGTCGAGCGAGAGATGATGATGATAGTTGGCGGGATAGTGCTATATCTGCCGGGATGTGGTTTGTCACAGATAATCTTGCGGCGAGGTCCCTTACCCTTTGGTATGATCGCGAGAGATGGCGCTTATATCGATGAGCATATGGTCATCATCACGCGATAGCTCTGAATCTGTTGGGTCGTGTGGATATTCTTATCCGAGGAGACTACAACTTTACCTCCTTCATCGAGAGAGGATGCCATGTTGGTCTTGCTAGCTTCGCATGTACCACGATTAAGTAGATGAGCTTGTATTTACACCTGCAGACTAAACTTAGCCATTTTGTCATGTCAGATTCACATTGTATATATATCAAACACAACATTATATATGATAGGGAAATATATTTTGGATCACTTCCCTTTTAGATATGCCTTGCTTATTTGCTTGATATTTTTTGCTTTTGCTTGAGGGCTTGTGATCTTGATGAATTACGAATTCTTCCTTGGTGGATGGACATTGAGTTGTCTCTGGATAGTTCGAAATGGATCATCGATCTATGTATATCCCTACCATCTTTGGTGTCTTGGGACTTGTTTACGAATGGAAATGTGGAGAGGAGTGTGGCTTTCCTCTCTGAGATTGACCGCTTCCACAGATGGGTGCTTGATGCTTCTATTTAGGAGAAGCCTAGTTAATTCCACCTCTTATGGTTTAGTATTGCTCTTGAGGTATGATGGCATGACTTAGATGGTCGTAGAATCTCTATTTGGGAGGAGTTTAGGTAATTCCATCCCTTTGATGCAAAATAGAATGACATATAATGGATTGAAAGGAATCCCAACACCCGTTGACAATGGTTTGTGTTTTGGTAGGGGTGAGACCGCACCATGAATGGTACTACGTACTCTATTGAAGAGGAGATCGGTCTGCGTGGTTCGAACACAGTGTAAGAGGTTTCGCGTATATATGTGATATGGTGTAGTAGGAATGTTTTTGGTTGTTTTGTTTTTTTAAGGAGAAGAGGGTAGAAATGTTTTTGTTGTTTTTTTGTTTTATTGCGGCCAGGGCCATATGAAATGGTTGCCTCGTACTCTATTGAAGAGGAGATCGGTCGGCGTAGTTAAGCCCCTCGGCGAGAAAAAAGCGTAATCCATGTGCGGTCGAGTGCGGGGAGGAAAAAGTTTAATCTAGGTTGAGGATAAAGCTGAGGCGGAGAAGTTTGATCCCATGTATGGGTATGGCTATGAAGCATGAAGAGGTTCAATCCGGGTGGGATGACCTAAGTTGTATGGCCTATGAAAGGAGAAAGCCAGTGGCGGCTTGAAGAGTATGTTTCCACGAGGGGCAAAGTGTAGAAAAGTTGTAGGTGGTAAAGGGTTAAAGAACCGGAATGGTGGTGACTGATGATGATGCACACCGGGGTGTTTTTTGGTTACTTGGACATATACCGTTTCACGATTATACGAGTTGATGAGTTGTGGAAATTCATCGCCGTCCATTTCTTGTGTCTGAGGCGCCTCTGTCGATACTTCTTTGACAATAAGCGGGCCTTCCAGTTAGGAGCGAATTTTCCTTTGGCACGATCTTGATTGTCGAGAATCTTCTTGAACCAAAGTCGTGTTGTTTAAATTGCCGTGGCCGGACTTTTTTGTTGTAGGATCTGGCGATCCTTTCTTTGATATAAATGACCATGGAAGATAGCCGCGGTTACTTTTTAAATCTATCGAGAGACAATTGGTGATACATCTCTTGTACCCATTGGTTTTCATCCGGTGGCGTCGATCGACACTCGAGAGATTCCATCTCAACTTCTATGGGGAACCTTTGCTTCCATCCCATAGGTTAAAGCGTGGGGGTTGCCCCGGTTGAAATGCGCCATTGTGGTCTGTGAGCTAACGAGTAGAAGCAATAGGTTAGGCCAATCTTTGTGGTTGGTGACATCTTTTGCATAATCTTCTTGATATTTTTGTTAGCAGCTTCAACGACCGTTCATCTTGGACGATAGATGGCGAGTTAAGATGTTTGATGTGGAATCTCTTGCATAATTCCTCCATCATTTTGTTGTTGAGGTTTTTGGCATTGTCGACACAATCACCTCGGTTGTCCATATCGACAAACGACATTGTTTACGATGAAAGCAATGATGACTTCTTTAGTGACCACAGGGAAGGAGGCATTCTACCCACTTGGTGAAGTAGTCGATCATGGTGAAGATAAATCGGTGACCATTCACGGCTTTAGGCTCGATGGGCCCAATAACGTCCATTCCCCACATTGAGAAGGGCGAAAGCGAACTCATATTGTGGAGCTCCGTGGAGGCGTGTATAGCATTCCCATGAATCGCATGCGATAGCATCTTTTGGCGTGGTCGTTGCAATCGACTTTGAGAGATGACCGATAATGTCCCGTCTGAGGACTTTCTTGACAAGGAGGGGCCACTCGTGTGGGGCCCCCACAGACTCCACCATGGATTTCATCCATAAGCCTTTGGGCTTGATCTTTGTCTAAACACACAGGGAGACCCGATCCTGCATCTCTTTTGTAGAAGCGCATCTCCACTCGGGGTAGAACTTCATAGCAAGTCGATGGATCCGCCTTTTCTCGGTCGGGCTCGCCTCGGTGGGTGTAGATCCATCTAGCGAGATATTCCTTGATATCTTGATACCAAGGAGGTTGGATGGGAGGTAGCTCATCGATACTTCTCAATATAATTCCCATAAGTTTGGGGCCTTGTTAGGAGCAATTGTGGCGCTTGGCAAGTGTTCCTTATGCGATATCTCGAATCGAGGAGGCCAAAGTTGCTAATCGTCCATGAAATCATTCTATTACGAGGAATGTGTAGAAAGGAGATTTCTTGAACTCAAGCCATCTTCAAAACTGCTTGATGGTAAAGCGGCAAAATGTAGTTCCTTGGTTTGATAGACTCGGTGGATTATCGATTACCAACTCAGAATCTCGAGGGCGAGATTAACAAACTTGATGCCCGTTGAGCAGGGCAAGTTTTAGCCCCATGAGGCGACCTTCATACTCGGTAGTATTGTTGGTCTTGACAAACTGTAATTTGATGACAGCGGGATCTTTCCTCCCGTATCGAGATATTAGAATTGCTCGACTCGAAACCTTCCATATTAATGCTCCATCAAAATACATCCTCCGTGATTGGCGTGTATCGTCTTGATGGTGTTCTTTGTCTTTGTCATTACTCCTTCATCGGAAATATGTTTCCAAGGTTTGAAATCCCCGAAGGTCTGGGCGGCGATTGATCTGCGATTCCTTGACCTTTGATGGACTTTTGAGTCACATATCGATGTCAAATTGTTGTAGGATCAAGCGCCATCTGGACGACCGAACAATTCAACATGGGTTTGTTGAACACGTGCTTGAGAGGATCCACGGGGATATGAGATGGGTTGTGTGACCATGTAGGTAATGATGTAACCTCATGGAAGCCCATGCTAAAGCACAACCGTCTTCTCGATCGAGTGTACTTGTGTTCCTTTCTTCTTTGAACCTTTTCTTTGAGGTAATAGATAGCTCGTTCTTGGCCTCTATCGTCTTTACGTCCCGACATCTGACCCATGGCATTGTCACTTATGGACGGAGTACATGAGCAGGGGAACATCATCCACAGGTGGTACCAAGATAGGAGCTTTGACTAGCTATTTCTTGATTGTAAGGAAGGCATTACGGCACTCATCATTCCATTTCATGGAGGAGTTCTTCCTTAATAACTTGAAGATTGGCTCACGAGTTCTTTGTGAGTTGGGAGATAAACTTCTTGATGAAGTTGATCCTTCCCAAAAATCCCGTATTTCCTTCTCTGTGCGAGGAATGGGCATTTCTGTGATGGCTTGGATTTTGGTAGGATCCAGCTCAATCCCTTTGTGGCTGACTAGAAATCCTAGCAACTTGCCTGACTTGGCGCCAAAGGCGCGCTTAGCTGGATTCAACTTCAAGTTGTACTTACATGACTGTTTTGAACAACTTTACGAGATGGTCTAGATGGTCATCCTCCTTAGGGACTTGACAATGATGTCATCCACGTAGATCTCAATCTCTTTATGCATTAAGTCGTGGAAAAAGAGCCATCATAGCTTCGTTGATAGGTAGCTCACGGCATTGATGAGGCGAATGACAACCGTCTATAGCAAAAAGTTCCCCAAGGAGTGATGAAAGCGGTCTTCTCACGATCTTCCTCGGCAACCATGATCGATGGTACCCATGAAAGCAATCGACAAAAGAGTACATGTCGTATTATTGCGATATTGTCGATGAGAATGTGGATAAATGGCGCGGAAAAAGCTATCTTTTAAGCAAGCTTTGTTCAAGTCCGGTAATCCACATGAACTCGCACCTTCCCTCGAGGTTTAGAATGCAGGGGTACAATGTTGGATATCCACTTTCGGGGATATGTAGACACCATGATGATCTTAGAAGCTTGAAATTGTTTCACAATTTCTTCTTTCACTTTAAACTCCACTCGGGTTTCAATCGCTTTGAGCTTTTGTGATTGGCTTAAATCCCTCTTTAATGGGAAGCGATGAAGGACAATGTCGTGGACAAACCCACCATGTCTTCATGAGACCATGCAAACACATCCACGGAATTGGGTTAATAAGCGTAACCATGTCATTCCGTTGGTTTGGGGTAAGGTCGAAACCAATCTGGATTAACTTAGGGCTTTCTAAGGTTAGAGATTGAAAGAAGTGGTTTGATCAAGGTTAGGTTTGGGTTTGTCTTTGACCCATTCTTGAATTTACGGAGGCACCTCAATGTCATCTTGGAGATCCATCAAAATTTGAATTCATCTCTACATCAAAGGTACAATCCTTGTGTAGGAGAGCGTCGTCGTATCCATAAATCTGAGCACATCTAAATTGAGTCACGAAACAAAATATGCTTTCACTTAGTATATATGAAATCGTTGATCATACACGGTGTTAGCATATCTTGGCAAAATAAAGCTGCTAATCTTTATGCGAAAAAATGCGATTATTATATCTCTGAGGCGAAAAAAAATTTACGCGCTTTACTATGTCGACCAAAGCGAGGAATGTTGTTCCAATTGGTTGTTCCATTGGTAAGGTAAGTCGAATTGGACGTGATGATGGAGGAGGATTGTCATCATCCTCCTTGTCTCTCGAATGATTCGTTCATCGGCGATCATCATCATCTGGGTGTATCTGTTGGTATGTATATCATCATCATGGATGATGATCGATGCGGACATTATTTATTAACGCGTTTTCCTTGATTCTCCTCCTCTTCTTCTTGATTGCGGGATGCGGAATAACGATTTTCTTTTCCTCCACCGGTTTGGCTTAGGAAATAACATGGCCATGACATTGGTTGGCACCTTTCTTTGGAGGTTGTGCGGACTCGGAGTTTGAAGCGCGAAGCCGAAGCGCCCACATGGTTGAAGCTGAGGAATCTGTTGATGCTTATGAGGATTCACATGACTAGAGTTTGGCGAGAATAGCCTAGTCCGGTTATTCGACTTGCTTGGTTAATCGAATGGGTCTTTGGATACCTGGCCATCTTTACCCAACCCCCTTGTCACGGCTTGTGACCCAGCGACATCATTTCTTGAGTGGTGACATCACCTCGGCGAAAATGTGGGGTTGAGCGATGGTGCTCAATAAGCGTGGTATTGGGTGTTGCTTATTTCAAAAGCATGGCGGCGGTTCTACGTCTGCATTGGCATTGATGAGCGGAATGTCCCGTCTTTGAGGAATCTACGGTTCGGCGTTGGCCGTGACCGGGCTATTGTTGATAATGTACTTCAATTGTTGGTGAAGAGTGGAGAGGGCGCCCGACCATATGGATCCATGGTGCGTCCCAAGAAGCGGGTTGTATCCGAATCTATCTTGAGCACATGGAAGGGATCTGCGAGAATGTATGAGGCCAATTTGATTGGCGGCTCAATTACTCAATCGAGTTACTGGCGGGCTCCATCAAAAGCTTTGATGATAGTATGGCTACTCGAATTCGGTTGAGATTGATATTCATCTTCACCAAGGTGGCATATGGGCGATATTGAGAGAGAACCTCCATCTATTAAGACCCTGCTACCATATATCCAGGAGGACAAGACCATGATATGTAGCGGTTTGCAATGACCGGTCCCTTGGATGGTATGTCATCATCGATGAAGGATATCACATTGTTGTTGAAAATGTGATCAACCATGTGTTGAAACTTTTACGTATCCAGCGATGTCGGAGATGAAGCTTCTTCTAGAACCTTTAACAAGACCTTAGGTGATTCTCGGAGGTTAGGACCAAGTCCAAAATTGATATTTGTGGTGGAGCTTCCTTGAAGCTTAAAACCACAGAGGCTTCATTATGACCCACAAGTAGCGGAGGAATTTTTCAATCTTCTCCATGGGTATTTTCCCTTTGATTTGGTGGTGGGGTTCATCACCCGATGGGGAAGATACGATGGATTTTCCTTCGACAACTGCGGCGTGGTATGTGAGGTGGATCCTTCACCTTCTCCATAATTCCACGGAACCTTGCACTGAAAGCTAACAATAGGATATTGTGCTCTGCGTGGCAAGTTGATTGGCTCGGGGCGGCCACTTTCAAAGGATTGCTTCCTCCTTTGAAATTTGAATTATCGGTGTTGTGAGAAAAGTATTAATCCCTTCACTTGATGGATATAAGCTACTACCACACTTTTCCACTTAGTAGGGCTGCATTCTCACTTGCACGTAACACGGTGTCGTTATTGTCATCATGCCTTGATACACCACTTGTCGATTAGATTTTGAATAAGGTGGCGGAGTGCCCAACATTCTTACTGTCTTTGTGATCCATGAGGCTGGGAGTGGTATTGACATACTCCATCGAGTTGTACCATCCCGAGCGGGGGTTGATTGGAGGTAGAAGGGCGATCCTTCCTTCATTGATTAACATGTGAAGGATTTCCTCCATGGGTTGGCCCAATAGGTGAATTCCGTTTGTTGGCGAAATCCAGGCGGGCTTTGGCATTTGCTCTCTTAAATCACTTTGTCTTCCAGCATTTCATTTTTGAAAGTGACGAGGAATATTCATGACGATTGGTAGGAGGAGGCGGCATGCTCTGGTGATTAATTGTTAGAGTCACTTGATCTTTGATAAGTCACCGATTCATGATTTACTCAATTTGTTTGCAGAGAGCTTTCATCTTTCGTTCCATTGTGAATTGGAACTTAGCATAATCCATCTGTGTCATCACCGTCTTTTGATGGTGCAGGGGAATCACAACTGAAGTTGGAACTCATCCCTTTGCTCCAATTAATCATGTTGACCTCTTCTTCTTTGTGTTGAGGAAGAGGGTTGTCTTGTCTCGTGAAATTTGATCGGGTTTGGTGACTCTGATCTCTCCATTATCTATTAGGTCTGGATCTTGTGTTTCAAGGCCCAACAATCCTGAGTATCATGTCCGGTGCCCCGGCATGATAAGCACATTTCTAGCGACATTGAAACCCCGTCCATTAGGGGTTGGTGGTGGAAGAAGATCGTAATTTTCTTACGTGTTGTCGAAAGATTAAGAATGTTCTCGAGGTATCCCCTAAGGGTGTAAACACTTTCGATGGCGTTTGACTTCTCCACCTTTTGAGTCTTGGAGGGTTTGCGGTTGTCTTTGGAAAGGGAGTGTAGTTTCTCCTTTGAATGGGCATACTTTGATTGCCTTTTTGTCCTGTAGTATCGAAAACATCTTCCTCTTTCTTTTATGGACCCTCAGGTTGTTCCCATAATTTCCAGTTGGATGTGATCGATGAGCGACTTTGAGTGCGGCTAGGTCTTGAATCTTTCTGACTTCAACCCCATTTCAGCCATCTCCCCATGTTTAACCATTTCAAAAATGGTTTGCGATCTTGGCTAAAACTCTCTCTCATAGAAGAAGGAGCTTCTTGTATGTCTATGAATGTCATGACCATTTACGATTACGACATGGCGGGGACTAACTTGGGCGACCAGCGTCTCCACCTTTGAGCATACTCTCTGAAAGACTCGTTAGACTGTTTCTTGATCTTGGTAATCGATCTGGATCGGGGAGCCATTTGAGTTTGAAAACTATATTGAGTGAGGAAGGCATGTGCTAGCTCTTCCCGGTTGTGGATTTTGGAGTTGTCTAATCTTGTGTACCACGAGCAGGCTTCTCGATTAGACTCTTTTGGAACAATTGCATTACGAGTTTTCATCCTCTGCATGGGATCCAGTTCTCCAATAAAGACTTTTAAATGTGTATAAGGATCCCCCAACCCGTCGTATTTTTTTCAAAAGTCGGGAGTTTTAAATTTTTACGGATAGTGAACACCGGAAAAATACATAGATCGACATATGAAACACTCCGTGTGTTCCAATTCCTTTGATAGCGTGTGAAGGGTCTCTTCCATTTGGAGGACTTTCTTTTTGATGTCACCATTATGCGGATCTCCGATGGAATGGGCGACATCATGCGTTTTGTTGGTCGTATCCATTTGTGGCTCTGGTATATGTAATGACCAGAATTCCTCCTTGTGTGGAGGGCTCGGTATGTCTGGGTATTTTACGACCTGTGTGGTGGTGTAATTCTTTTAATAGAACAACCAAATCATAATCTGTTTGTTAACCCATCGAATTCTTTGCGAAAAAGCTGGATTAAGTTCGATCTGGTCGGATGATGACATGATTATTTGTAGGCTGTTGCCTTTTGGACTTTAATGGGTAGTAGGTCCGATTGATTCCTACGAAAAAGGCGGCATAGTTTAGTCCTTAGGGAAGGTGTATAATGACATGCTATGTGATGTGTCCATTTTAGGAATTTTATCCTGCAAAAAGCGGGTGTCATTTGTTTTGTAGCATGTATGTGGACATATTGCTTCATATTTCTCATTACATGGAGATAGATATGGAATGAAATTACAAGTAATTGTGTTTACAAGTAATTGAAATGAGAGCATGAAGAGACTTTCCTTCGTTTTGGGTTTATCGGTGACCTATCTTAGGTTACTCTCGCGGCTTTTTGGCATGAAGGTTCCCAAATCATCATGATCTACTAGGCGGGAAGTTAATCCGGTCTTTCAATGGAGGCCAAATTTGGGTGGTGCCTTTCACGAGCCTCGGAGAATTAGTCTTCTCACGAGTCCGATAATCAAACAAGCCAGGGGATAGCCTCTGGTGGAGGGACCACACAACATACATTCACATACATCGCGTCTCACCGTATGAAAATGATGACATGTGCGAAGCACTAATATCATAAGCGATTTATAGTGCGAAGCACTAACATCCTGCAGATATGATCTGAAAGCACTAAGCTCAAACAAGACATGCATTACGTACACATTCATCGATGTAAATGCAACATCCACACTGAAGCATATAATCGGTTTGAAAAAGATTGTAGTAGCGGCTTAAGTCCTCTTCTTTGAGTCCCCAATGAGTCGCCACTGTGTCGACGTCGGGATTTTTGGATGTCCTTTTTCAGATTACTTGTTCTTTGGTGTTCTCATTTTAGGTGAGATTTGTTTGAAAAAACAAGTGAAAAAGGTCCAACATGTATAATGTCGACGATGGGAATTTGATAAAATCGCCAGATTGGTTTTTAAATGGTTGTACCAACACAATGAAAAAAGGTTTGCACATTGACCCGATGATGTGACAACGATATCTGGTCGTCGTGTGGCAAGAGATTCATTTAGGGTCAGGGACTTGGTTATGTGGGGGGAAGGTGTTAGGCACCCCACGACATCCGTGTTACCACGGTGACCGCCTCTTTTCAAGAAACTATTATCTGAGTGTGTGTGTGTGTGTGTGTGTGTGTGTGTGTCAATGTGCTGTTATATGAAAGTTGTGCGAGGCCTCGTTCGAACCTATATACACAGGGTTTGAATTTATGTAAAAATTCAGTTTTAGCAAGATATGGCAATGATGTTTTATAAAAGAGGTTTTTCAAACCCTGATGCTCAATAGGAATTGAGACCTTTTACACTTCCATTTTTATTAAGTGGCGGTTTGATTGATTTTATTTGGCGGATCTGAGGCATCCGTATGAAAAATAATACATCAAAAATAATCTCGACTTCCTCGTGGGTATGGAAACCATCGAGAAATATAGACATCATGAGAATAATTTACAAAAGCGCTTACAACTGAAAATGTCCATCACGGGAACCAAATCTAGATCGATGAGATGAATCATGTGATCACATGATTCCTAGGCGCCTGAGAATATTGCAATTTGTATAAAAAAGCAATAAGCGGTATATATATATAAAAGCGGTAAATATATATATATATAGCATGGGATCACCAACCACGAAGCACCTCCATGGGGATCGAAAATGTAAATAAAGTTGTGAAATACGGTCAACCATACGAAGGAAACTCAAGGTGGGGACGAAATGTAAATAAAAAATTTGTAAATGCGGTCAATTGCCACGAAGTAAACTCGAGGCGGGGACGAAATGTAAAAAGAAAGGCATAAAAGCGATCAAGCGCCACGAAGGAACTCGAGGCGAGGACAAAATAAATATATATATATATATATATATATATATATATATATATATATATATATAATGCAATAAACATATATGATGTAAAATCCGGGCTCATTGAACATAGTTATATACCCATATATTCATATATATATATATATATATATATATATAGTATATAGCGATATATATATATAAGCACCGGGCAAAAGTCTAGGCTCATCGAACAAAAACTCAAACACACGATTATATATATATATATATATATATATATATATATATATATATATATATATAAGCGATAAATACGAGAATAAAGTCTAGGCTCATCGAACAAAGTCCAACACACGGTTAATATATATATATATATATATATATATATATATATAATAAATAAATACGAATAGAAAATCTAGGCTCATCGAACAAAATCAAACACCGTTAATATATATAATATATATATATATATATATATATATATATAAAGCGATAATATATATAGCTCGGGGCTCATGGAAAGTCTAGGCTCAAACTCGATAATAAGTCGATATATATATATATATATATATATATATATATATATATATATATATATATATATATATGACATGGAATGAAACCACGGATAGAAGTCAGGGCAAAAGCAAGCAACACGACTCTCAGCGTGTAGAAGGGTGTGTGCAAAGATGAAGAAAAGACTACAAAAGTGTGTGAGAGGCTTACGGTGGTGATAAAAAGGGCTTCTATATCTTTAGAGTGGGTAAACCTTTGGGCTTTTGTGGGTACAAAAGAGGCTATATATAAGCTCACGGTGTTTGAAAGTGAGAAAATACAACTTTGTATGGCAAGTCTGAGCAAATTGTGCGGGGTTTCCCCATCTTTTTCTTAAAAATCAGCACCCCAAGCCTCTTATTTATAGGCAAAAGTGCCATGAGGTGTACTGCTGCTCGGCTCAGTGTGTGTGCCCAGGGGGTCGGGTCGGCCCGATTACATGTCGGGTCGGGTCGTCTCAAAATCGTGCACTCGAGCCTTTGTAATGTCCACTCAAATTTTGAGAAGTGCAATCAAGGCATCCGTTTTGAGGTATTCGGGACCTATTTTGGACCATGGTTGTCGAGAGTTGTGCGATGGCATGGGATTAGAGTTTGTCTGAAGTCTTTGAAGATGGGACGATGCCCTCCGGTCTTGAAGCTTCAACTTTCATCCGTTACCCACTTTACATAGTCACTTTCGGGATTGGTTAGCCTTGTGGGACATTGTTGCGTAGAGGCGAGGCGTGGCATCGTGTTGGGCGAGATGGCGATGTTGCCCCTCACCGGTGTTCTTCTTTGGGATTGGTAGATAAGCGAGCGTTGCTCGAGACTTATTTGAGATTGAATTTCTTGCATTTGTTGAAGGTCCTCATTGTCATCTTTGAGGTGTGCTGTCTTCCGATGTTATTCTTAGGGTTGGTACGAGTGTATTTTATTGTGAGTCTGAGAGATTGAAGGCGATGGCATTTGAAACAAGCATTTTGGGGTTATCTCAAAGCTGCATTCCTTAGGGTTATCACAAGCTTTTGGATACCTCGTTATCTCAAAGCGGGTTATTCCTTGGGGTTATCACCAAGGTTGGTGGCTATTCCCATGGTTGGGGGTTTGGGTTTTCTTCACATCACCATCTTTCTTCACACCTCTGGATTTCTTTCTGGCTGGTGTGATTTTTGCTGGTACAGAGTAATCAGACTCAGAGCTCTCTGCCTCTTCTGTCTTCTTCTTCTTTACAGAGGCCCTACTGCTGCTCCCAGTTGTCAGCCGACGATTTTCCTTGGGGTTCTTCTTCCAATTCACAAATAATTGTGGAGACATCACTTTGTGAACATTCAAAGGCTCTCCCTCATCGTCCTTGATCTTCCCTCCTAGCTTCTTCTTCATCACAATACTCAGCAGTCTACCATGAAACACCTTAGTCAGGGGTTTTTCAGTGGACTACTTCATCTTAGCTTTTTCTACCCACTTGGAGATTTGATCGAACAAGATAGCTCCAAAGTTGATTTGTTTCTTCAGAACTATTGCTGACATTATCTTCATCTGTTGGTTAAGCACTGTGTCATGTGCAGTGTCCTTGCATAGTATGCATTTTCCAACTATTTCAAAGAAGGAACTCAGATTTCTTACGGAAACTCCTTCTTCTTCATTTCTTTCAGACTAGGGTTTCTTTGGTACCCCATGATCTCCTTTGCTTGTTCAGTATTGACATCTTCAAGTTTTTTCAGCCCTTGGTTAGGAAAACCTAGGCATTGATTGAGGTCAGAAGATTTCAGCTTTAGATACTGACCTTTGACCTTGGTAGAAAGGGTTCCAGAGTTTATGGAGGCATTTGAGTAGAACTCTTTTACCAGGTCAACATATACTCGAGTGCTAGCCTCAAGACATTCTGAGAATCCATCTTTCTTCACAAGTTCGAGAATGTCTTTGAACTTCTTTTCGAATTTCTCGAATGATTTGGTTCCTAGCTGAATGCCAGTGATTACTCGTCAGTTTTCCATTTGATCAGTTCGAAGAATGTGGGTATTTGATTCAGAGAGGTTTATAAGAGATGGTGATTGTGATTTGATAAAGCTCTGAGAGTGTTAATCTACATTGTTAATCCCTCTTGTTAACTGCTCTTGAGAGGATTTTAGGGTTTAAAATGGGAGGAGAAAGGTTCGATAGCTTCGATAACTATCTCAGAGATTTGAAATTATCTTTATGGCGGTTCCTTCTAACTCTGCATAACCGATGATGTGTCAACCAGACCATTGGTTGCACGATGCCAAGTAATGAGTCAGAACTCCCATAACTTTTAGTTAGATATTTCCTTTTAGAAGAGTAGAGCGTTTAGACGACGTGGCTTTGGACAATTGACCTTTTGATTCGTAGAAGTAGCATGGTAAAGCGATATGGACTCTACGATTTCCTTTGTTTACTCGACGATCAACTTTTGAGAGATGCTGCAGTGGATGGATTTGACTTCAATCCTCATTTTGATGCAGCATAGTTTGATCACTGATATACTCGAACTTATCTCCTCATTTTGAATGGTTGAGCAATTGTCTCATTTTCCAAGCTCCTTGTGAACTGGAGTACCCTTTGGTAGAACTACGATCGTCGAGTTGTCTTCTACGATCGTTGAGGTTGCACTGCGATCGTGGAGTTCTCTTCAACCTCGACTCTACGATCGTTGACTGACTTGGTCCTTGAGATGAATTTGATCAAGCAATTCTTCTGGGACAAGGTAGCTCAGGAAGGGCCAGCCTCTTAGAGTGAGCTAAGGGTCAGGTTTGTCCCTGAGGCGCTTTTCATATGAAATGCTATAGAAGTGATTTGCAATGACATCTCATTCTACCTTTTCTAATGGGGAGGTCCTCTACCAACTTTTTATAATTGCATTTGCTGTAATCGTGGTGTCCTCCTGCTTCTACACTGCGATCAGATGTTTAATCGTAGGCACTCCACGATTTTGAGTTGGGTGGCTAAAATGTTATCAGTAGTACGCTTTGAGACGTTCCTACTGACTATAGATCTTCATTTGGTTCATCAGCCACAAAGTTTTGGGACTTTGTAGTTGGTATATTTCCTCATAGTATAACTCAGTGTTGTTATTTCTCAACAGATCACTGCTCCTCATGGTTGAAGCTGTCTTCCCAGATAGATGTGATTCCCTTTGCTTTAGACTCATTTGAAGGCAGCCCTACATATCTCCTTCTGACTGGAATCATCATTATCACTTAAATCTCCTTGTATCGTAGGCATGGATATCTTCAGGACTGATCACTCTACGATCTTTTGACCGCACTACGAACGTAGTCTTCTTTGACAGTTATGCATGAGAAGTTCTGCTTTTGTAATGAAATCCTCTTAATTGATGCTCGATGATCCTCTGTTGTGAGCTTCCTTGAGGATTCTTCTCATATTGTTTGTTTTGCCTTATTTGGGCATATAAGACCCTTTTCATCTTTGGTTGCATGGCCTACTTCTATATATAGATTAACAGCCATGTGAGTTTCATTCAGTTTAGCTCAGTGGGTCTTCGAGGATAGGCTTAGACATATATGAATTTTATCAGAGTCATTTCTGAATGGTCCTTAGCCTTCTACTGGTTGAGTCTTCTTGACTGAAGTTTTCTGCTTCAGCATTCCTTAGTGTGGTCAGACAGACCAAGTACCTGCAGGTTTAAATATATTTCTATTTTTGGTACCCATAATTAAATGGGTCATGCTGGGTTAGTTTTCTAAACCCCTGTTCCTCTTATATTTGGAAAATCATCACATTTATCACCAACATCATATTCATGCATAAAACTAGTTTTAGATAATACATTTTGATGTGCATGAAGGTGAGTGTGTGTAAGATTTGACATTTAATAACACACTCTTTATATATGATGGTTTCATCATTTGCTGGGTTATGTTCACAATGTTTAAGTGTTCACAGAGTGAGAATCAACTCTACGATTTAGGAGTATCTAGTTGATTCATAGAGGTGATCAGTTTCTACACATCATCAAGATACTCTTTTAGAACTGATCATACTCTGTGTGTTATCAAACACTTAGAACAAGGATTTGTACATACATACTAACCCACCAGCAAAGATTACTTCTCATAAAATTCATTTGACATGTGATGCTCTTATGACCCATTTTAGATTTCCTTCAAGATGTTATCTTCAACCTAAAACTTGGATGGAGAGAAAGTTTATAGACATTTGAGTTTCCATCCTCATGGTACTTTCTCTCTTCACCTTTTTAGGTGGATTATGACTTCTTGACAGAATACTGTTATGGTTCATAAGAAGGTGCATTAATGATGTACACATGTATAATAGTGAGGAACCGTACCTTTTTACTGTCAGTCTCTTAACAGTCATTTATCTTAGATATACTGAGTTTAGGAATTGATGTGCATAGCTTACATTTGCTCTTGACAGCTTGTTGTTTTGTTGACCTTCAATCAATCACTCATGGTCTTGAAGATGTAGGCCAAGAGAATCTCAACATTAAGATCTTTGACATCCTTTAGTTTACAAAGTTTGCACCCAGCTGCTGGTTGGCCAGACATAAGTTTGAGAAGATCTTCTTTATTCTCTTGATAATCATTTCTTAGCATGTGTGGCCTCTTCATCTTTCAAGCTGGTGGATGCTTGACTCTTTGTCGTTGATGTCTCTTGAGCTTTCTGGTCTGGTCTTCAGACTACAAGATTGACTGAAGGCATGGATTGGTCTTGCTGATGTAGCAATCGAGAACATGGACCAATCTGATAAGCTTCAGGTGTATATACACATTTACCTATACACGGTATTTCCAACGTGTGAGCTCATCTGCATATAACAAGTTACTTACTACTAAACTAAGTTTAGAACAATGTTTGTGCCTGGGATCAGACTCAAAGCGATTAGCTTTTGAATATAGCATGAGAACCTGCTCTGATACCAATTGTTAGTTCCCAGTAGGCACAATAGATCTAGTAGAATGGGGGGGGGGTTGAATAGATCCTTTTTATTTCAAATACTTTTCTCTTTTATTTTGTATTGCTATTACATTAACAGATGACAAACATAATAATCTTTTCAAGCACAGCGGAATAAGTAAAAGATCCCCTTCATTGATATATTCATGATCAAACATACATTGTTCGTAGAGTTAGTTTGGTTGTAAGCAGTTAAAACATACATAGCAGTTATTGGAGTTATAGTACATAATGTAAATGACATAATGTAAAAGACACAAGGGGTTTTAAGTGGTTCAGAGATGCAAGCTCCTAATCCACTCTTCTGCTTTCAACTAGCAGGATTTCCACTAAGGAAGGGCGACCTTAGTGAATCACTAAGATTCCTTGAGGCCGGCAGACCTTGGGACTTCAGTTCACTAAGAACTCTTCAAGGCCAGCAGCCTTGGAACTCCTCTAGTTCCCTAGGAACTCTTCAATCCTAGCAGGCTTAGAACTACGTTTAGTCCCTCCGGACAAGGACCCCTCAGGCCCTGGATTCATTTAGTCCCTCCGGACAAGGACCCTCGAGCCTCGCTTCGTTGAGTTGTTTGTTTGTTGGAGTTGGTCTTTGAAATTGCTAAGATGTCTTCATGCTCTAAACATCTTCTGTACTTAGCAGCTTGGCGTGATCATCCTTGAAGTACAGTTGAGTGTTGCATGATGCTCAACTTCTTCAGTTACTCAACTACTTCTGATTATCCCTTGATGACTGCCTTGAAGATCTTTCCTCTTGATACATGATGGCTGCACATGATAGGTTTCCAAGATGACTGTAAGTTCTTCTGCTTGGTACTTAGAAACTTTCTCATGCTTACCACCATGATGACGTTTGCGATCTCCTTTCTTGATACTTGATGTCTTCTCATGATGTACTTGCTAAGATGACTGTGAGCTCTTCTCTATTGTACTTAGAGTCTTCTCATGATGGACACCAAGATGATATGATGCTCTTCTTTCTCTCGGCAGTTCAGAACACTCTTCTTGTAGTAGAACACTCACTTCTACATAGTAGAACTCTCACTTCTACTTCTTCCTTTTCATGTATCTGAGTGTTCTTGGTGGATCGTAGAGTGAGCCTTCGGACTCACTATTTCTCATGGTTTAGAAACGGTCCATCACATTACTCCAAACTCAAGAACTCCCAAAGAACCTCGATCTTTGAAGCTCTTCCTGGTTTATACTCCTTCCCAATCCTTCCATTGGAAAGTAGCCGTTGAAGGCTATTCAAATATCTTAACAGATCTCGAGTTGACAGAGGTAGACTGCTGATGTGACATCTCATACTTTATCTGACATTGTAGTCTACTATTTCACCTACCCATCAGAGATGTCACTTTAATGTCTTGGGCAGGTTGAAGACTTTATTTCCTCCTTCTGATTTCTCGATCAGAGGTTGTCCTTTTGCATCGATGCTCTCAATAAGCACTTGTTCGAATATTACCCTTCAGATTGAACCGTTGTCAATGCTTCATTCTTCAGCTATTCGAACTCTACGATTCTGATGCATGTCTTCGAGGACCTGATCGTAGTGTCTTATTGAGTGTTGCTCATTGACTGGTAGAGTTAACACTACGATCTTGAAGAGTGTTTATTGGATCTCCAATGTAGTACACCTCTTCCTTCCATTGTGTAGTGCTTCAACACTTCTGTTTGCTTCAATTGTTCTCAGAGACTGATGGCCTAACTCCTTGCTCTGGTCCCCTCTGAATAGCAAGACACTTCAGATTTGTGGCGCGTCTAGTTCGCTTTTTCCTTGAGATCTCCCGTTCACTTATCATCAATGGACTGACCTTACGCTTAATCACTTTAGCCTTGTTCTTCAGAGACTAACCAGTATCTTGGTTCACTTTCCATCAGTTCTTTCTTTATTTGGAAAACACTACGATCTCGGTTGCTTCCAAGATCGTTGTCTTCTGTTCACTTGACAGCTACTGCACTTGTTGACTTTCCTTAGTCAGTTACTGAAGTCTTCTTATGATCATCTTGTGGAAGACTTCATCTCGAATGGCCTTACAACTCAATCTTGATGCTGATTGGGTTGGTGCTTAGATCTTCTGTTAGCTTGCATGCCATTCATTGAGTGCTCTCTGGTTTCCTTCAGGTAGGATGTATATTAACAGTGCCAACCAAAGGCTTTGTTCCTTTGGATATTCTGGGAGTGCTCATTAGTTAAGAATCGTATTTGCTCAAAGATTCTGCCTTGGCATTGTGAGTAAATTCTATTGAGGTCGTAGTTCTGCACTCTACGATTCAGCTTCGGCTGTGCAGACACTACGACTTCGGGATCAGATCTTGACACTCTACGATTTCTATCTTTGTGCTCGATGTCTTCATCTGATATAGCTCGACTACGATCTCTGCATGTAATCAATAGACTCTACGAACTCAGAGTGTAGTCTAAGATCCTTGACTTGTCTTCTGCATCAGTAGACTCTACAACTCCGAGTGTAGTCTACGATCCTTGACTTGGCTTCGGCATCGGTAGACTCTACAACTCCGAGTGTAGTTTACGTTTCTGACTTGGCTTCAGCAGATGTTTGATTGGCTCATAGGCAGGCTGTCTCTACGATTTTGAACATGACTTCCTCAGTAGACTTCGGTCCTGAGGAAGTTCTACTCGACACACTACGATCCTTCCTCGTCTCTCCTGGCAGTCTACGAACTCTGAGATCTACTATCTTGCAGACTGCGATTCTGCCTCGACAGCACTCGAGTTTTCCTTGACTCTCCTGGCAGACTACGATTGCTGGTGCAATGCTCGACGATCAGACAAGCTTATCTATTATATCATAAGATCAACCTGACATACTTGATCTTTCTATATTTATAGTCCTTGTACATCATTTCTTTTTGAAGGACTTTACAAAGTGGTTTTGCTTATGTAGGATCAGATCAACATAACATACTTGATCAATTCATTCTAAGTTCTTGTACACATGTTTCTATTATCTATCAAAGGACTTTACAGCTTTTCTTAATGCAAGCATACTTGCATATTATTCATTTTATATATATATATATATATATATATATATATATATCATAATCAAATCATATGTAAAAAGGAATATCATTCACATGTTTATTCCCCGACAACAATGAATACGCGTGGTTGCGACAAGTAGTACACAAGATGTTATTGCACAAAGATTGTTGAATTATTGATTCTTACGTGAAGGCACTACTCAATAATTGTTACAGTAATTACTATTCAATATTTTATTTTATTGATTCAATAATTGTTGCGTTGATATCTTATATTATTGTTATTTCAATAATTGTCACTACATAGTATTTCCCATTATCAGATCAATAATTCATATTATTTGAATAATATTATTAGATAGCATCATTGGCAATGTCTAGAAAGTTCTGTCAAGGAGAGGTTTGGTCACCTAATTGCGTGCCAGTAAGGAGAAATCCGTATCAAAAAGCCCCCTCTTTCCTAAGAACGGCCTGGTTGTCATAATTGTGATTCTGTAATATTATTTGTGAATAATTAATTATTGATTTATATGATAAGGAAATATTTATTTGATGTGGATATAAATGAAGGATTTATTTATTTTATGTGGTTATAAATGAAGGAATTAATGCTGAGGTGTTTTATCAGTATTTTGTCGGATTGGAAGTATTAAAAATCGTCCGTATGTGAATTTCGGATATTTTTTTATTTGAATTTGGAAACACTTTCTTCTACAAAGTTGTAGAGAATTCGATTTCGTATGGAATGGACATAAAATTCGTATTTTTCTGATAAATGGGCTATTTTCTATGAATTACTGAAGTTTGGAAAAATAAAATGATTTTTATTAAAATTGGTTGGGACCCACTTTTGATTTTTAAAACATGTGGGCTGCTGAGATTTTTTTCAAGAATGGCTGGCTAGCTTATGTTCAAAGGTGTGCGTGGAATGAAGAAAAAGAAATATATTATTTTATTAATTTAGTCTCGTTTGGCGTTCTAGCATTTTCCTATAAATAGACGCTTAGGTTATAATTGAAAATCACACCTGAAACAAGTTTTTTTTCTCTCTATATTGTCGAGCGTATTTTTGTGAGTATTTAGATACTTTGAGAGTTTTTGTTCGGTACAAGCTTCTTTCGGCTTTATATCCGATATTCCGATTAGAAGTACCATTATTTTGAGGTAAGGGATGTTGTTTTCTTCTTAAATAATATTATTTTCTTCAATATCATTATGCCAAAATATTGGTCTGAACTTTTTATCAAATTTAGAACTTTTTGTGTCAGGGTTACTATTCACGTATACGACACTATTCACGTATACGACACTATTCACGAATACGGCACTATTCACCGAAAAATAAAATCTTTCCTTTTTGTCCAAGATATCTATTATGGTTACTATCCTTGATTGTATCCATGTTTTGATCTTTATTTTTGAATTCTGCTTCAAATTTTGTTATTATGGAGTATTATTGATCTTGGATAAACTGTAATACGAATCCTAATATTTGTTCTTTTGTTTCACTGGATTCGTTTCCTTTAAGATATTTTTCATCATCTTTAGTCCTAAATGATGATATTAATGAATATCTTTGGCCTGTAGTGCAAAGATGAATGATTACCTAATGAATATCTTTGGCCCGTAGTGCAAAGATGAACAGGTGTTGAGATGAACATGACCAACTGGTGATACAAATGAATATCTTTGGCATGTAGTGCAAAGATGAATATTTGATTCAAGATGTATATTGATTGATGTTATAGGGATAAAATATTGATGATGGACTTTTAAATCTTAGAAGATAGTAGAATTCTTTCTCTACTTGACTCTTCTAATGGATTGTTGTTTCCGCTACAGTTGTTGATCTAAAACTTGTTGTCTATTATATTTTATCAGATTATTCTCTGTTGAAGACTAATGATAATTTGTTGTATATTATCTTAGTCATAATATTCTTTGCTAGGCTAGTTGATGTGAGACCCTGAATTTTATGAAATAAAAGTATTCAATTTTTCTATTTTGGTAAATAGTTAAATTGATAAAAGTTTAAAGTTAAGGGTAATATGTGAATTTTTTTTTTTGCAAAATAAGCAAGTTGATATAATATATTCGTTGTGTCGGGAAATATTCGATCAGTCGGGGAATATTCTTTTTGTCGGGGAATATCCGTACGATGGTACAATCATTGGTGAACCCCACAACGGAATTATTGTCGAATTGAGAAAACGACAAAAATATTTTTATGAAATAATGGCGGAAGTTTTACCGTTAACTGTTGAAACACGGTGTTGTTAAAGTAAATGAATACGCGTCTGGCAGGTTGTATAGTAGCACACGGTATTGATTATTGATGTTTACGTAATAAGTCACTTATTTTTGTTTTATTAGTATTATTAATGTAATAAAACAGAAAAGCTTTTTATATAAAGCATAATACTTTTATAAAGTTATTCGCTTTATTAGGCTAATAGTAAAATCTTTTTATATAAAAATGCGAATACTTTTATAAAGTTATCTGCTTTTATTAGACAATAATTAGAATATATTATATTTTATTATGCATAGTGTTTTTTAATTACTGCATAGTATTTGCATAGTAAAATCTTTTTATAAAATTATTCATTTTATTAGATTATAAATATAATATATTATATTTTATTTAAAATATTTTGCTTTAAATATGGACCGTCAGATTAAAGTAAATCAATCTGGACCGTTCATGAGTTAGTTACTATGCAATCCATTTTTCTATAAATAGAAGCTCATTCCTTCATTATTTCTTACGAATTCAATTGAAACTCTGTAGAGAAACTATAGAGAGAAAGAAAAAAAGTGTTCTGCTACTTCACTACTTCTATATCCAGTACTCTTCTTTCTAAAGTAGGGGATATTATTTGTTATACTCGTAAGGGATATTATTTCTTTTGTGTTCATGAAGAGAACTTCTGTTATTCTATTCTTTTTTATTCTGTTGTAATAACCTGTATACGCGGACTACCCTATACTTGGTGAAATTCTTCTGTTATTTCATTTTTTATTGCTCTGTTGGAACATCCTATCTGTGCGTTTTACGCCGGACCTGGTTCCGTCTTTACTATTCTGCTGGAATATCCCGTCTGTGCGTTTTACGCCGGACCTGGTTCCGTATTTATTATTCTGTTGGGAATAACCTGTCTGTGCGGTCTCTATCGCATGCATGGTGAATCCTTCAGTTATTCCATTATTTATTATTCATTGGAATAACTCATACATGTGGATTACCACATGCAAGGTGAACGATCCGTTGTATTTCATTCCTTGTTAAATTGTGGAAATGATCTGTTTACGTAGATTATGATGAAAGTCATAATAAAAGCATTGGACTAATGAAAATTATGGGTATATGTGGTATTAGTAAGTGTTATGATGATGTGAAAACATGAAAGTTTCTTAGAAATCACAAAGGGTTGAAAAATCAGATTTTGGTGAAAATGGAACAAGAAATTCAATTGACCATATCTCCTATTATATTTCGAATTTTTGAGTGTGGTCAAGTTCTAGAGTTAGGTCTATGAGTTTTGTAACTTATCCAAGTGGAATCACTGGAAAAGGTGTTGTAGATTTTTGTCTGGACTGATTTTAACAAAGTACGAAAAACTACGAAATATGAAAAAGGCTGCTGCCACGATTTTAAAAGGGTTGTTTCGGCCACTTAATTTGTGAGAAAAATTATAGCCTTTTTGGAACATGAAAGTATATGGTATAAAGTACCTCCTGTCCAAAAATGAGCTCATTCCGACTTAAAATGAGAAAGTTATGACCATTTCAATATTTAGGTTTTTTCGACGAAAAACGCTATAACCGGAGTTCTATAACTCCGATGACCATGAAATGTAAACTGGAAGCTCACGTTAACATGTGTAAGATCCTGCCAAGATTTGGGAATTTCTGGAGTTAACCGTGAGGTAGCTAATTTCTTAAGGAATTAATTAGAAATTGATTTTTGAAAAATAGTAAATGAATTTTAAAAATGTCAAGAAAAATATATGTTCAATATGGGACTATATTATGCTAAATCCCAGAAAAGAATAATTTTTGGGACTGATTTGGTATTTTTCATGAAAATAGTTTAGCTACGAACATATGAGTTAAATATGTTATGTGGAGTTGAAGAATTGGTAAATAGGATTTTATGGCTTGGAAATCCTATATAAGGTATATGCAGATTTTTGATGAGTAATTCAATTATTGATGATGCAATCTTATGAGTATGGCATTTTTGAATGATTAAATACATTATTTGGAAAAGTGTAAACAATTAAATGTAATTGTTTATAAGTTTAAAAAGTGATTAAAATATTGTTATAGTATTAACAGTATTAGATTATGATTTTATTAAGTGATTGATAATGTCTGGATAAATTTAAAGTCTTTAATATTTATCCTTGATTTAGTTTGATTAATGCTTATAATATTGTCATCATCCTCATATTTATATTATGTTGAAAGTCAAATACGTGGCACAGTAGTGCATAGATGGACTTGGTATGATTATGACCGAGGATTATTCGGTATAATCATGGCCAGTAATAATGTTGCAAATGATGTGGAAAAAGTCCTCACCGCCCGTAGTGCATTGATGGACAATTTTTGGTATGATTATGGCTATGGATTCTCTTCGGCCAAGGGTGCAAAGATGAATTGTTTTATAGCATGATTAGGACCGTTGACAAAAACACGATTATCTTTGGCCTATAGTGCATAGATAATTTGTGGTTGTGATACTAATGAAAAAGTCCTCATTGACCCGTAGTGCATTGATGGACAATTTTTGGTATGATTATGGCTATGGATTCTCTTGACCAAGGGTGCAAAGATGAATTGTTTTATGGCGTGATCGGATAGTTGATGAAAACTACGATTATCTTTGGCCCGTGGTGCATGGATAATTCATGGTCGTGATACTAAAGAATATCCTTGGCCTGTATTGCAGGGATGATTCGATGATGTGGATTATTTATTGAGCTGAGTCTCAGCAATGAAATATTAATTCATGAATGTGATAATAATGAATATCTTTGGCCGTAGTGCAAAGATGATTTAATGATTCTGAGCGTGAATTGTGATTTGGTATAACCATGATTTTTGATGTTTGGTGAAGATATGTGATGAAAATTATCTTCGTCCTAAAAGCGAAAAGGAATTCGAGAATCACAATTATGATTATGAGTTATTCATATGATTGTGGGATGATGAAATTGTTGATTTATGTTACATGGATAAAATATTATTGGTGGACTTTTAACATGGAGAAGATAATAGACACGATGGTCTATTTGACTCTTCTAATGGATTGCTCGTTCCGCTGCTACTATGGTTGAAAAGTTTTATCATCTACCATATTTTTAAATCTCGATTTATTATTGATGAAAGCTATTGATAATTTAATTATCTTTAGTCATGATATTCTTTCTTTGGGCTAGTTGTGCTCACCCTTTACGCTTCACAATTCCTTTCGTGTAATAAGAGTGTTCTTAGGGTTGAGGCAGGGGATAATAGGGGAATAGAAACAATGGTCTCTAGTATGGATGTTCTCTCTAAACAAGTATAGAAAAGTGTGTTGTATTCTATACAACATTTAGTAGTTATATTTGGTGAATCAAATAGGGTGAGGTGAACCCAACTTTGGAAGGTGTTTTGCCACTATCATACAAGATGTCTAATGACATACAACCTCGTGTTATCATAAGATAGGGTTGTGCGCATCCACTTGCTGAGTATATCTACGGGCACTACCTATATGATCTTGGAGTTTATTTCAAATATAATATTCACTTGGAGACAGTGGAGATAGTTATATGTCAAGAGAAGACTCACCATTAGAAAGAAGATGATAGTAATCTTCTCGTTTTTTCTTTGGGGGTCTATTAGGTCAACCAAGGATAATTATGTGGACATATGATATCTATTATAACCTAGACGCATGGCCTCCCATGTACGAAGGTTTCCTTGAGCACTTCCCAAAGATTTTAATTTCTAAAACAGTTTTTAACTATACTTTTATGTAAAGTACCATTGTAAGGTTGTGGTTGAGGCACCATGAGAGTTACATACATTTGTATTAAAACTCACAGTTAACTGTGGTCATATTCTATACGACAGTTCAACAGTTGTATAAATGAAGTTGTATTTGAATTTTGTACTATGTATCTGGCGACTTAGAATGGGTGATGTATACCTAATTTTGGGGGCGTCACAGTTGAGCTCACCCTTTTCCTTTTTGTTCCATTGTTCTTCTCAGGAGGAGAGAATTTAGCAGGAACTAGCTGGGGTATGGAGTGATGATTCAAGATAGTTGTTTTAGTAGTCCTCACTATTTTGTAAAATTGTGTATCAATAATTGTAATGAGGACTCATTTTTAGTTTGTATACTCTCTATTAGACAATAGTTGTATTCAAACTCACAGTATATGTGTTGTCATATCTTGCACGACAATTGTATTACTGAAGATGTATTTGTTTCTATACCATGTATTTGGCGACTTAGAATAGGTGATGTATACCTATTTTGGGGGCGTCAAAGTTGGTATCAAAGCTTAGGGATATGATCCCTGGCTGAGATGTGAGACAAGAACTAGGAGGGGAGAGACGGGGAATTCCTTCGCTAGTATGACCTGACTAAGTTTATTTGGTATTTATTTGGTCGGTCAGAGTATAGGGATAATATGTGACATGTCAATTAACCCTTATTTCGTGGCAGTATTTGAGAAAGGCAGCAGAGAATATTAACAATGGAGTGAATGAGACCGTGGAGACACCTTTAATCACCACCCAGGGGAACGTGCAACAGGAAGGCAATATTCCTCCTGTAAACAACACTACCGAACAAATAATGAATGATGGGATGTTTAGGAGCTTTTTGCAGTTTATTGAAAACCAGACGTGGGAGACTCGTGCACAAAATACGGGTGGAAATGATAGCAATACGCGGCTTGTCACAACCAAGCAGTTCAAGGAGTTGGGACCACCAGAATTTATTGGAAAGCTGGATCTGATCAAGGCAGAAACGTGGGTCAAGCAAATTACCAAGATATTCGATGTCTTGGGATGCACGGAGGAACAGAAGATTCCATTCGCCACCTTTATGTTCTGCGGTGAGGCGGACTCTCATGGTGGGAGTCGTGAAGCGTACTTGACTGCCGCACTCAACATGTCTTGGGAAACGTTTCAAAAACTGTTTAATGACAAGTACTTTCCTGAAAGTATTCGTCATATGAAGGAGGTGGAGTTTATCAGACTGGAACAAATCAACATGATGGTGTCCCAGTATGAGGTAAAGTTTGCAGAGTTATCCAGGTTTGCACCTTATTTGGTCGAAAATGAGGAACGAATGACGAGGATTTTTCTGAGAGGTCTAAAGCCCGAGATTCAGATTCGGCAATATCTTATATCTCATAAATTTTCTTTATATTCAGATGTTGTAAACAGGGCTCAATTATTAGAGCGAGATAATGAGTATGTGCAACCGAGGGACCTGACCAGTGGTCATACCCTATTGGCGGCGACCAATGGAGCAATGAAAACCAGTAGGGAGGAAAGCATTCGGACAAAAGCGGTAACCACTCTGGTGGTAATTGTGGCCGTGATAATAGAAGGAGCGAGTCGGGAGGAAATTTTAAGAAGTGAAGGTACAACAATGATAACGTGAAGACGTCATCACAAACATCAACTATTTCTAGGGGAGGAGAGCACCGGTCATTTGTTACAAATACGGGAAAGAGAGACACATCAGCCCAAACTGCCCACAACAATCCAAGGTGTGTTATAACTGTGGAAAGGAAGGTCATATAGCTAGAGAATGTCTAGTTGTTAAAACAAGTTCAACGGGGATGGTGACTCCAAAGGTTGTCCCGGACAAGTCAAAGTCGGTGGTTCCTGGAAGGGCGTTTGTCGTGACTGCACAAAACGCGAGGAACCCAAACAAGGTGATCACGGGTAAGCTAATCATAAACTCTTGCGAAGTTTATACCTTATTCGATACCAGTTCTACCCATTCTTTTATCTCTCCTGCTTCTGCTCAATGTTTAAACTTGACTCCGGAGAAATTAGATTAACCAAGTCTGCTCATTTCTTACCTATACGGGAGACTTATTCCCTTAAACGTCTTGCTAGTATGTACGTGAATGAGATTGTAAGATTGCATGGCATGCAAGTATCCATAGCTTTGGATCGTGACCCAAGATTCACTTCACGATTTTGGGTTAGCTTGCAGAAAGCTATGGGTACGGATTTACGATTCAGTTCGACATACCATCCTCAAACGGACGGGCAATCGGAGAGGACTATTCAAACTCTTGAAGATCTATTAAGACTCTGTGTCCTATATTTCAAAGGGAGTTGGGATAAATACCTACCATTGGTGGAATTCTCCTACAACAACAGTTATCAGGCAAGTATAGGTGTGGCTCCATTTGAAGCATTGTATGGACGAAAGTGTCGCTCTTCAGTATGCTGGGACGAGGTAGGTGAAGCAACGTTGTTGGGACCAGAATTGGTATGCATAACTACAGAGAAGATCCAAATGATCCGACAACGTATACAAACGGCACAAGATCGACAAAAGAGTTTGCGGATCTTCATCGAAAGGACGTGGAATTTAATATTGGGGATCATGTATTATTACGGGTTGCACCATGGAAGGGAGTTACAAGATTTGGGAAGAGAGGAAAGCTCAATCCACGATTTATTGGTCCATTTAAGATTCTTGACCGAATAGAAAATGTGGCCTATAGACTCGCATTACCTCCAAGCATGTCTCGTGTTCATAATGTTTTTCACATATCTATGCTTCGTAAATATATGAAAGACCCGAACCACATTATTTAGTTAGAACCAGACGAGATAGCCGAAGATTTAACGTACGAGGAGGTACCTATTAAGATCTTGGATATGAAAGAGCATGTCCTACGCACCAAGGTTATACCACAAGTTAAGGTGTTGTGGAGAAACCATGCTATTGAAGAAATGACTTGGGAGTTGAAATAAGAAATGAAAGCGAGGTATCCTCACCTTTTCGAAACACCAGGTACGTACGTCAATTTTGAGGACGAAATTTCATAAGGAGAGGAGGTTGTAAGACCCCAACTTATTATAAATAAAATCGAATTTCCTCTATTTATTATTGTGAATAACAAGGTGATAATTTGATATAATACTTTGGTTATGGGTGAAATATGCAAATTTTACGAAATAAGCAAGTGGTTATAAAATATTCATTTTGTCGGGGAATATTCGTTTGGTCGTGTAATATTCTTTCTGTCGGGGAATATTCGTACGACGACGCAGCCATTTGTGGGCCCCATAACGAAATAACTGTCGGATGAAAAAAACGACAAAATTTGAGTTTTATAAATAACTACAGCGTAATTATTACTGAATTAACATTTGTTGGAATACACGGTGGTTAAAAATACGATGTCTGGCGTGGTTGCACAAAGAGTACACGGTATTGCACATTATTGTTGAATTATTGATTCTTACGTGAAGAAGGCACTACTCAATAATTGTCACAAAGAATTACCGCTTAATATTTTATTTTATTGATTCAATAATTGTTTGCGTTGATATCTTATATTATTGTTGTTTCAATAATTGTCATCGCATAGTATTTTCCATTATCGGATCAATAATTCATATTATTTGAATAATATTATTAGATAGCATTATTATCAATGTCTAGAAAGTTCTGTCAAAAAGAGGTTTGGTCACCTAATTGCGCGCCAGTAAGGAGAAATCCTTATCGGAAAGCCCCCTCTTTCCTGGGAACGGCCTGGTTGTCATAATTGTGATTCTGTAATATTATTTGTGAATAATTAATTATTGATTTATATGATAAGGAAATATTTATTTGATGTGGATATAAATGAAGGATTTATTTATTTTATGTGGTTATAAATGAAGGAATTAATGCTGAGGTGTTTTATCAATATTTTGTCGGATTGGAAGTATTAAAAATCGTCCGTATGTGAATTTCGGATATTTTTTTTTTGAATTTGGAAAATCTTTCTTCTACAAAGTTGTAGAGAATTCGATTTCGTGTGGAATGGACATAAAATTCGTATTTTTCTGATAAACAGGCTATTTTCTATGAATTACTGAAGTTTCAGAAAATAAAATGATTTTTATTAAAATTGGGTGGGACCCACTTTTGATTTTTAAAACATGTGGGCTGCTGAGATTTTTTTCAAGAATGGCTGGCTAACTTGTGTTCAAAGGTGTGCGTGGAATGAAGAAAAAGAAATATATTATTTTATTAATTTATTCTCCATTGGTGTTCTAGCATTTTCCTATAAATAGAAGTCTAGGTTAGAATTGAAAATCACACCAGAAACAAGTTTTCTTTTTCTCTATATTGTCGAGCGCATTTTTGTGAGTATTTAGATACTTTGAGAGTTGTTGTTCAGTACAAGCTTCCTTCGGCTTTATATCCGATATTCCGATTAGAAATATCGTTATTTTGAGGTAAGGGATATTGTTTTCTTCTTAAATGATATTATTTTCTTCAATATCATTATCCCGAAATATTGGTCTGAACTTTTTGTCAAATTTGGAACTTTTTGTGTCAGGGTTACTACTCACGTATACGACACTATTCACGAATACGACACTATTCACCGAAAAATGAAATCTTTCCTTTTTATCCAAGATGTCTATTATGGTTACTATCCTTGATTGTATCCATGTTTTAATCTTTATTTTTGAATTCTGCTTTAAAATTTGTTATTATGGAGTATTATTGATCTTGGATAAACTGTAATACGAATTCCTAATATTTGTCCTTTTGATTCACTGGATTCGTTTCCTTTAAGATATTTTTCATCATCCTCAGTCCTAAATGATGATATTAATGAATATCTTTGGCCTGTAGTGCAAAGATGAATGATTACCTAATGAATATCTTTGGCCCGTAGTGCAAAGATGAACAGTGTTGAGATGAACATGACCAACTAGTGATATAAATGAATATCTTTGGCCCTGTAGTGCAAAGATGAATATTTGATTCAAGATGTATATTGATTGATGTTACAGGGATAAAATATTGATGATGGACTTTTAAATCTTAGAAAATAGTAGAATTCTTTCTCTACTTGAATCTTCTAATGGATTGTTGTTTCCGCTGCAGTTGTTGATCTAAAACTTGTTGTCTATTATATTTTATCAGATTATTCTCTGTTGAAGACTAATGATAATTTGTTGTATATTATCTTAGTCATAATATTCTTTGCTGGGTTAGTTGAGCTCACCCTTTTCCTTTTTGTTCCATTGTTCTTCTCAGGAGGAGAGAATTTAGCAGGAACTAGCCGGGGTATGGAGTGATGATTTAAGATAGTTGTTTTAGTAGTCCTCACTATTTTGTAAAATAGTGTATCAATAATTGTAATGAGGACTCCTTTAGAGTTTGTATACTCTCTATTAGACAATAGTTATATTCAAACTGACAGTATATGTGTTATCGTATCTTGCACGACAATTGTATTACTGAAGATGTAATTATTTCTATACCATGTATTTGGCAACTCAGAATAGGTGATGTATACCTATTTTGGGGGCATCACAGAAAAGGTCAAATGACATATCAGTACAAATCACTTCTAAAAATTTTCATCTGGAAAGTGCTTCAGGGACAAACCTGACCCTTAGTTCACTCTAAAGAGGTTGGCCCTTCCTGAGCTACCTTGACCCAGAAGGAACGCTTAGTAAAGTTCATCTCAAGGACCAAGTTAGTCAACAATCATACAGTAGAGGTTGAAGAGAATTCAACGATCGTGGAGCAACCTCAGCGATCGTAGAAGTAGACTCGACGATCGCAGTCTTACCAGAGGATACCTTTGCTCATAAGGAGCTCAGAAGAATTGGATACTTGCTCAAATACTTAGATCGTGTGGAGATAAATACGAATACAGTTTGGAAAGACATCATGCAAACGCACCTCAGAACTTAAGTGCCCAAACTGGCTTGGGGTACATCAGTGGTTAAGCTATGCAGTTTCAAGATGAGGATTAGTGTCAAAACCATTTACTGCAGCATCTCTCAGAAGAAGATCGTTGAGTCAAAAAAAGAAAGTGTAGAGTCCATAGCTACCTCACCGAGCTACTCTACGAACCAAAGAGGTCAACGGTCAATCCACGTCAGTAATGCTTATTTTCTTAAAAGGAATATAAAACCAAAAAGGTTATGGGAAGTTACAACTCATTACTGGGCATCGTGCAACATATGGCTGGCTGACACATCACAGCTTATGCAGAGTGAGAAGGGACTGCCATAAAGACAAATTCAAAATATACAAATAGTTACCAGAAACTATCAAACCTCTCTCCCTCCCATTTTCAAACCCTAGAATCCTCTTCAAAGCCTATATCCATTAACCCTCTAGAGCTTCGCCCAAATCACATTAACCTATATCTCAGAAAACTCCCTAACTCAAATACCTATACTCTTTAAACTCTTCAAATGGCAGATTGGCGAGTCATCACTGACATTCAGCTCGAAACCAAGACGTTTGAGAAATTCGAAAAGAAGTTCAGAGATATTCTTGAACTTATGATGAAGGCTGGATTCTCAGAATTTCTTGAGGTAAACACTTGAGTATATACTGAACTGGTAAAGGAGTTTTACTCAAACGCATCCATAAATTCTGAAACCCTCTCTACCAAGGTCAAAGGTCAAACTCTAAAGTTGAAATCGTCTTACATCAATCAATGCTTAGGCCTTCCTTACCTAGGACTGAAAAGCCTTGATGAGATCGACACTGAACAAGCAAAGAAGATTATGGAATACAAAAGGAACCCTAGTCTAAAGGACATGAAGAAAAAGGAGTTTCCTGAAGAATTCGAATTCCTTACTGAGATAGTGGGCAAATGTATACTATGCAAGGACACCGCACATAACACTGTGCTTGATCAACAACTTAAGATTATGTCTACAATAGTTCTGAAGAAGAAAATAAACTTTGGAGCTATCTTATTCGATCAAATCTCCAAATGGGTAGAAAAGGCTGAGATAAAGAAGTCTACAGATAAAACCCTTACCAATGTTTTTCATGGAAGACTGTTGAGTATTGTGCTAAAGAAGAAACTGGAAAGCAAGATCAAGGATGATGAGGGAGAGCCTCTAAATGTTCACAAAGTGATGTCTCCACAACTGTTTGTGAACTGGAAGAAAAACCCAAAGGAAAACAGGAGGCAAACGATAATTGGGAGCAGCAGAAAGGACTCTGCGAAGAAGAGAAAGGCACAAGAGGTGGAAAGCTCTGAATCTGGTGACTCTGTACCAATGGCAGCCACACCATCAAGGAAGAAGTCCAAGGGTGTGAAGAAAATAGAGGTTCCACCAAGAAGTCTCTCCACTGACCACAAGGTAGCAGAAGAAGAAGGTGTATCAACTGCAGAAACCACTAAGAGAAGAAGTAACAGATTACTTCAAGGGCCATCCAGAAAGAAAGCTAAGGTGGTAAACAAGCCAGCCCCAGTTCCCCAAGAAATTACATCTGACAAAGAAGAGGACGTAGAGTCAGAAGATGGGAAGGGAACTGAAAGCCCTAATGTTAAATCCTCAAAGATCAAGTCCAGCGATGAAGGTAAAGCTGGATTCATGAAAGAAAATGCAAACCCTGATAATGAAGAAGAATATGCAAGCCTTATGGCTAACTCTCAGAGCATTCATTCTGATGATGAAGAAAAGCTACAAGATGACCCAACTGCATCTCCAAATGAAAATGCTTCAACTAGCCCACATGATGGGTCAAATGATGTTGAGTCCGAAGAAGAAGAAGGACCTACCCCTGCCAATGCTAAACATCGAGGAAGGTTGCCTGATGAGTCAAAGGCCTTAGAGTCTAAAGAGGAAGAAAAGTATGTCTCTCCTAGAGCTGAACCTCCAAGGAGAAGAAAAAGCTATAGACTACTTGCTAAATCTGTCCCCAAGAAGCAAGGAAAACCATCTACTGCAATCATTGAAGTGAGTGATGAAGAAGTTGAATACAAGGAAGAAGATGCTGAAGAAAATTCTAGTAATGAACATCAGTAAGAAGGATTCACTGATGAATCTGAAGAAAGTAGTCAGAATGAGTCAAGCTCAGAAATTGAAGAACTGGATAAAGATCTCAGTTCTGCAAATCAGGAATCAGAGGAATCAGCAGACTATCATGTTCCATCTCCAGCAAAGAATTAGCAGAAGAATAGTGGTGGAAGTGATTGATGAACCAGCAGCAGTCCCAGCTAAAAGATGGGTAAGCTATGGAAATGAACAACTCAAGGTTGTAAGGATGACTACATATGATGTGTTCAAAAATTGGAACAACATGGAATTAGACTGCACCACTATCCTCTACAATCCTGATGATCTGTTGATAAGATGGTTCTTCCGATGGATGCCTTGGTTAAAGGCATATACTGAAAAAGATGGAAGTTACCTCAGTTGGTGCTTCTCTCAGTTTCCAAGCCTGGAGCTGGTGTCTCGGAACTTCCCAAGGGTGAAGAAGTTTACAACCAAAATGATCAAAGACCAGCCTCACTACAAAGTCTACAGACATGCTGGCAACCACTATATCCCCTATGATAGTAGATTGGGTTCTGATGGCAGAAGGATCATAGCCAAGGAGATGATCGTAGAGTTTGTTCACTCTACCACTAATGATGATCAAGTCCAAAATGAGAAGCCTCCCTCGGCCCAAGCACTATTGCCTGACATTCCTTCATCCTCCAACAGCCATTGGCACTCAACGATTTTTCAGATACTCAATACTTTCGAAAATCTATCCAAAGATGAAAATCGTAGAGTCCAATCTAGTGTTCAACAAAAGCCTGCCCAACCACATGATCAAATTTCCTGGTTGAGAAGATATCTCTAATTAATGAAGAGTTAAAGATGTTGACATCAGCAAGAGATAAGTCAATTCAAGACAGACTCCAAGCCACTATGGCTGATGTATCTCTCAAAATCAAAGAGAGATATCACATCTATCTGAAGGCCATAAATGATCAGAAGGCAGAAGCTCTACGAGCACAGAAGGCCAATAAAGAGCAAATCCAAGTCGTCTCTGACAAGATTGACAACATGAATCAGTCTTTCTCTCTACAACTTGAGCTGAGCCAACAAGAACTCAAGATTGAAGTTGGTAACTCCTCTTACCTGATGGAACAACTAATGTCCAACATGGAGCAGCTTTCTCAAGTGATTAATGACAAAAAGGGGGAGAAAAAGAGGTATAGAAAGAGGCATTCAAGGAGGATCAAGGAGAGCAGAAGAAGTAAAGATAAGAAGGCCAAGAGAAAAGCAAAGAAGAAGACAACAGCTGCCAAAGTAGAATCATCATCTGAGGGGGGCCAAAAGTTGATGATCATATGAACGCAGAGTTTAAGGGGGAGCAGAGCAAAGACAAAGAGCCATTATCCCAGGGGGAGCAGGAGAAAGAAGATCAAGTTGACGAGTAGCTGATTAACAGACATCCTGGAAACATACACGGAGCTAAAGAGGTACATCTCTATCTAGTTAGGTATGTTCTGGATCCAGGATGTAAATGTCATAGTTTATTAAATTCTATATTATTATAAATGTCATTCATGATTATCTGTTTTAGAAATACAGCGGCTCACTGTATATAAGATCCATTCATAACATGCATATGCACTTATTGTTTTTTTCATAATCAAATAGGGGGAGATTGTCAGGAATAAACATGTGAATGTTATTCCTATTTACATATGATTTGATTATGATATATATATGAATGAATATGCAAGTATGCTTGCATTAAGAAAAGTGGTAAAGTTCTTTGATAGATAATAGAAACATGTGTACAAGGACTTAGAATGAATTGATCAAATATGTTAGGTTGATCCTACATAAGCAAAACAGCTTCGTAAAGTCCTTAAAAAGAAATGATGTATAAGGACTATAAATATAGAAAGATCAAGCTTGTTAGGTTGATATTATGATGTAATAGATAGGCTTTTCTGATCGTCAAGCACTACACCAGAAGTCGTAGTCTACTAGGAGAGTCAAGGAAAACTCGAGAGCTATCGAGGCAGAATCGTAGTCTTCAAGATAGTAGATCTTGGAGTTCGTAGACTGCCAGGAAAGACGAGGAAGGATCATAGTATGTCGAGTAGAACTTCCTCGGAGTCGTAGTCTGCTGAGGAAGTCATGTTCAGAATTATAGAGACAACCGCCACGCCTACTGGTAAAATGATCATCTGAAGCCAAGGCAAGAATCGTAGACTACACTCGGAGTCGTAGAGTCTACTGATGTCGAAGCCAAGTTAAGAATCGTAGACTACACTCAGAGTAGTATATTCAACTGATCATATCAGAGGTAGAGATCGTAGTCGAGCAAGATCAGATGAAGACAACGACCACAAAGTCAGAAATCTTAGAGTGTCAAGATCTGATCTCGGAGTCGTAGTGTCTGCAAAGCCGAATCTGAATCATAGAGTGTAGAACTAAGACTTCAACAGATGTTCTCACAATGCTGAGGCAGAATCGTAGAGCAAACACGATTCTCAACAACTGAGCACTCCCAGAATATCCAAACGAATGAAGCCTCTGGTTAGTACTGCAAAGATACATCTCACCTGAAGGAAACCAGAGAGTACTCAACTAATAGCATGATAGCTAATAGAAGATCTAAGCACCAACCCAATCAACATCCAGATTGAGTTGTGAAGCTATTCGAGATGAAGTCTTCCACAAGTTGATCAGAAGAAGACTTCAGTAACTGACTAAGGAAAGTCAGCAAGTGCAGTTGCTGTCAAATAAATAGAAGATAACGATCTTGAAAGCAACCAGGATCGTAGTGTTTTCCAAACAAAGAAGGAACTGATGGAGTGTACACAAAGATACTGGTCAGTATTTAAAGAACAAGGCTAAAGTGATTAAGCATTGGGTTAGTCCATTGATGATAAGTGAACGAGAGATCACAAGGAGAAAGCGAGCTGGACACGCCACAAATCTGAAGTGTCTTGCTCTTCAGAAGGGGCTAGAACAAAAAATCAAGCCATCAATATCTAAGAACAGTCGAGGTAAACAGAAGTGTTGAAACCACTGCACAAGAAAAGGAAGAGGTGTTCTACATTGAAGATCCAATCAATACTCTTCAGAGATCGTAGTGTTGTCTCTACCTGTCAACTAGACACTACGATCAGGTCCATATGTGCATCAGAATCGTAGAGTTTGAACAACTAAAGATTGAAGCATTGTCAATGGTTCAACCTGAAGATTGATATTCGAACAAAGCTTATTGAGAGCATCGATGCAAAAGGGTAACCTCTGATCGAGAAATCAGAAGTAGGAAATAAAGTTGACTACCTGCCTGAGACATCAGAGTGACATCTCTGATGGGTTAGGTGAAAACAGTAGACTGTAGTGTCAAAAAGTCAGAAAAGGGGATGTCATGTCACATCTGTAGTCTACACCAAATAACTCAAGATCTGCAAAGCAATTCAAAAAGCTTTTAATGGCTACTTTCCAAAGGGAAGATTGGGAAGGAGTATAAATCAACAGAGCTTTAAAGATCAAGAGTTGCTGATGATTGCTATGTTGCAGAATCGTTGAGTTGGTAGAATGCTAATGTTAACTCTACTAGTTCCACCTGAGCTTAACAGAACAAGTCTCAGTGACAGTGAGACTACGAAGGTGGAAGTGAAGCAGCTTTGAAGAAGGACCTGAATAGACTAAAGCTTCACTCAATAAAGATGAGAATGTCACTTCAATTGGCATCTAAGCTGAGAGCTGTGAAGGACAAGAAGATAGCATTCAGTAGAGTGGAAAAACATAAGGAAGATCTAGAGAGCCACTCTACGATTCACCATGAACCTAAAGCTAAACCAGAGCAAGTGCAGAACTATATCTGCCAACAAGTTAAGAAGGGTTATGGAAATGGCGATGGTGCAAAGCTGACATTATATAAAGATGAGCAGAACAGAAGAAGATTAGTTATACCAAAGAAGATGTGGTTCAGACAAGCTTCTAAGTACAGAAGATGTTCAGAGCTTAAAGACATCTTAGCAGCTCAACACCAACAACAACAACAAATAACATCAACAAGAAGTCAGGGCATAAGGGGTCCTTGTCTGAAGGGACTAAATGAAGTTCCAAGCCTGATGGGCTTGAAGAGTTCCTAGGGAACCAGAGAAGTTCCAAGGCTGCTGGCTTTGAAGAGTTCTTAGTGAACTGAAGTCCCAAGGCTGCTAGCCTTGAAGGAATCTTAGTGATTCAGGGTCATGCCCTTCCTTAGTGGAAATCCTGCTAGTTGAAAGTAGAAGAGTGGATTAGGAGCACGAGTCTCTGAACCACTTAAAATCCATTGTGTATTTTATTTTATGTCATTTACATTATGTACTTAACTGCTATAACTGTTATGTATGTTTTAACTGCTTACAACTGAACTAACTCTAAGAACAATGTATGTATGATTATGAATTTATCAATGAAGGGGATCTTTTACTTATTCCGTTGTGCTTGAAAAAATTCTTATGTTTGTCATATACTAATTCATTAGCAATACAAAGTAAATGAGAAAAGTATTTGAAATTAAAAAGGATCTATTCAACCCCACCCCCCTTCTGGTTCTATTGTGTGCCTACTGGGAACTAACACAATACGAGGTAACGAGTACCTATTTTTGATGGTGACATGGTTCAACTCCCGGTAATCAATGCAAAGTCGCATACTCCCATCTTTCTTCTTTACGAATAACACAAGAGCACCCCAAGGAAATGTACTAGGATGAATGAAACCAATGTCTAACAACTCATGTAGTTGAGTTTTTAACTCCTGCAGTTCAATAGGAGCCATTCGATATGAGGTTTTGGAAATGGGATTTTTACCGGGTTCTAGGTCAATACAAAATTTGATTTCACGCTCTGGGGGTAGGCCATGAAGTTCTTCAGGAAATACGTCAGGAAATTCATTAACAACAGAAATATCATTCAAAGCTGACGTATTTTTGTTTAAATCCATGACATAGGCTAAGAAAGCTTGACATCCATTTTTCAATAAACCAATGACTTTATGGCTTGATATGACGGTGATTGACTTTATTGGTTTGGTTACTTGAATTCGCATAACAGGTTGGTTAGGAATATGAAAACTAACGACCTCAAGAGCATAATCAATTTTACCATGATGAGTAGTTAACCAATCAATCCCTAAAATCACATCAAATGCAAGTATTTTCAAAGAGATGAGATCAACATGTAATGTAAGGGTGCCGATTTGAATCAAATAAGATTTATAAATAGTGGATGTAACGAAGGTTTTTCCTAACGGAGTTTCAACATATAAGTCAAAGTCTAATTTCTCAGGGGCCAAGTTCAAACGGTGAGCACAAGTAAGTGAAATAAAAGAATGGGTAGAACCGGTATCTAATAAGGTATAGACTTCACAAGAATTTATGATTAGTTTACCCGTGATAACTTTGTTTGGGTTCCTCGTCTTTTGGGAAGTCACGACAAACGCTTTTCGTTGAACCATCTACTTTGTTTTGTCTGTAGTCCCCTTTGGTGCCATCGTCCCTGTAACGCCCCGAAAATAGGTCCAATCCACCCAACCCATTCTGAGTCACCACAAAATACACTCAACACAACACATATGCTGTGAGTTTTAATACAAATAGATACCAACTGTGACTCTCATCCCTTTACATGGATAGCACATCACATTGATACCTTACATAAAGGTACAGTCAATAACTGTTTTAGAAATTAAAATATTTGGAAAATGCTCAAGAAAACCTTCGTATATGAGAGGTCATACATCTAAGTTATAATAGATATCATATGACTCGAGAATTATTCTTGGTTGGCCCAATAGACCCCAAAGATAAATGAGAGGATTACTATCATGTTATTTCCAATTGTGAGTTTTCTCTTGACATATAACTATCTCCATTGTCTCCAATTGAGAATTATATTTTAACCAAACTCCAAGATTATATAGGTAGTGCTCGTAGATATACTCAGCAAGTGGATGTGCACTATGACACCCCCAAATTCGGGTACTTAATTCCCACAAGATTTGGTGTTCACTTGATAAAAACATTCATATCTAACTACCCAAACATAATAAATTTGAATAACAAACCTTCCCATTAAAGGATTACATTAATAAAAATCTCCCAGGTTATCTAACCTTTAAATACAAACATTCAAATTCAAAAAATTAAATAACTTCATTACATCAATAAAAATAAAATCTGACAACAAAAATGTCAACATGATTACAAGTCTTCAATACTTGTTCATCTTTCCCTTTCCTTTACTGGTGCTAGGTACATCGACCTTCTCAACTTTAGCTGTAAGGTTTATATAAGCAAGATTGAGCAAACTCACTTGAAATAATAATGAATAAAACTTTACAACAATTGCCAAATAATAGGCTCAATAGAACTGAACAATAGGTTCTATCAATGATAATCAAAATTCTGAATCATTAATCTGAGGGTCATAAGACCATAAACTATGTTCATAGTTATAATAATCTTTCAACTTAAACATTAACAGTCATAAGACTATAGGGACTCTTCGTACTTAGGGGGATCAGTCTTTCGTACAATGTATTGTGCACAAACATTTCAATGCTAAGCATAAATTATCCCCTAATAATAGGGTTGTTCATCTCAGCATTTAGAGTACAAGTCCGCCCCAAAGTAAGTTTGGTTTGGATATGTTTCAAGGTAATTTAGAATTCAACGGTCATCAACTAAGGATTAGTTGAATAAAAGTTAATAACTTTATGCTATGGAATAATCATAACTGAATCGACATTGTAAATTAAAATCATGCTTTAGGAATAATCTAATAGCATAAGTATTGAATAATATAACATACCTTGCTTGAACAATATTAAGCTAAGGTTAGAAATCTTATTTGAAATTTAGTATGGAGCATGCAAAATAAATAGTAGTTGAACGATAAAACTTGTTCAACGTTAGTCCATCAGAATTTAGAAATTTGCATGCTAATTAACAAGTTAAGGATAAGATACCTGCGTTCAATACACGAATTGAAAGAAGTTAAGAAACTTGCATAATGTAACAATAGAACTAGCTCAACTAAAGTGTAGAGTTAGAAAACTTGCATAATGATAATCAAGGTAGAGTAAGAAACTTGCTCAATGTAACAATAGATTTAGAGAACTTGCATACAACGAAACAAGCTAAAGACAAAAATAACTTGTTCAATATCAAAAGATAAGGTTTAGAAAACTTGCATTGTGTGTAGGTTAAACCGTAATAGTTTGCTTCACAATATCCTAATCACATATCATTAGGATACAATTAGTCATTACAAATACTCTCTAAGTATCTATTTTATGTATGGCTTGATTCTAAATCACATAATCAAGTTACACCAACAAAATAATAATAACACTCGTTAAGTATTAATAGTATGCTCATTCTTAGCACTATAATACCACAATAATAAAATTACATTTTTAACAGTCATCATATTGCATCATATCAACATTTACAGACTTTGTGCAAAACAAAAGTCATTTCGACATTCGATACATTAGCAAGTGACTGCGACGCCATACGGTTTGTATTATATATGGGCGGTGGCTGGTGACATGATGGCGACGTGGCGACTCACATGCAGCGGATCAAGGCCATGGCGCGATAATTAGTTGCCACACGATGCCTAGTTCGAACCTTGGCACTATGACATGAGATTCGTCTTCTCTGACTTTCGACTTTGGCGCTAAAGTAGCGAAGTTTAGAAATCATGCGCTTTTTTAACCTTTGGGCTCCGAAGTTACGTAACCACCAAGCACGAAGAACAAAACTAAACTAAATTCTGTCTATTTAGGAGCTAAATTACCACATATAACTTATGTAAATTACACATAAACATTACCAAGCATACATATACTAATTTAAAACAACTAAACAACAATTTCAGAAAGATTAAATCCTTGAATAGCATATTTTAAAACCAAAACTCTATGTTTCATATTGCTTGACACAGTGAACATGGTAACCACAATTATACATCAAATTCATTCCTTTTGAACTACGTTCTCTGTATTTGTTAACAAATTAATATATTCAAAGTTCAATTTCACCATTAGTTCACAAACAAAATATAAATTTTGTTACTCTGCAAACCACGTTCATACATATGTTCACTGTAAAACCTATTTCTTTTCTTGCAAACTTAATTTAGCATAAAATCTTATATATATGTTAAGCATACAATATATATATATATATATATATATATATATATATATATGCTAGTATAACAATTACAATTACAAATACACATAATTTCATAACCAATTAGTAAAACATTTGAATTACATAAAATTTTGTAAAACTTTATACACAGTGAAATTCAAGAACCCAGAAACTTAGAAATTATGGCGTAAAACATATATGTTAAGATTATGTAACATATATACCTTTTGTTGCTTGGTTAATCCTTGTTAGACACCACAGATAATTGCTTGAGAGGCTTAGGAACTCTCTCTTGATTCTCTCTCAGGCTCTCTCAAACTCTCTCTATTTTTCTCTCCTTTGTAAACCTTCTTCTCAGACTTAGCAAATAACTAGAGCGTAAACAAAACCCAACTGATAACCAAATGCGTAAAAAGAAACTGATATGGCCATAATTAGCCTAATAAATAATATCAGTTACAAAATATAACATATACATTATAAAAATATTTTATTTATTTAATTTATATTATTATAATTCAAAATTCAAAAATCCAAAAGCCATAAGGCTCCGTTTGGCAAAACTCTTTAAAAATTAAAGACTTAATATATTTAAGCCTTGTTTGGCAAAACTAAATTAAACTCCTTTAATTTATTTTAATAACTCCTTTATAGTATAGTTATTTGTCGCACTTTATTTAATTAAGTTTTCATACTTAATTTAATTAATTCTAATAACAATTTATTGAATAATATAATAATTCATTTAATCATTATAAATTCTCTAACTTAATTATTAAATTAAATTAGAATATTCACTCATAATAATTAATTTCCTTAACTCATTAATTATTTATTCAAATCAAATCAAATTAAACAAATATTTATTCAACAATAAACATATCCATTAAATATTTATATAATGTGACGCCCCGAAAATAGGTATATATCACCCATCTTGAGTCGCCAAATATATGGTACAAAATTCAAATACAACTTAATAATACAACCGTCGTAAAAAAATACGACAAAACATAAATCGAGAGTTTTAATACGAATATTGTCTTCTGCATGCGATATTCAACTCAAAGGTAGTCTTCAATACATTTATTATCACACTATTTCATAGAATAGTGAGGACTACTAATGCTATCATCTGGACCGTCACTCCGTTTCCCGACTAGTTCCGGCTACGTTCTCATTTCCTGAAGAGAACAATGAAAGCAAAAGGGTGAGCTCAACTAGCCCAGTAAGAAATATTATGACTAAGATAATGCATAATAATTTATCGTTAGCCTTCAACAGTGTTAAACTGATAAAATATAACAAACATCAAGTTTAACTGCAGCGGAACAAGCAATTCATTAGAAGAGTCAAGTAGAGCATAAAATCTACTATCTTCTATAATTTAAAAAAGTTTTTCATCACTTTTATCGCTGAGATTCAACTTAATAAATAATTCACATCATCGAATCACCCCTGCACTACGGCCAAGGATATTCTTTAGTATCACGACCACAAATTATCAATGCACTACGGGCCAAGGATATTCGTGTATTCATCAATGGTCATGATAATGCCAACAACTGTCCATCAATGCATTACGGGCCAATGAGGACTTTTACCACATCATTTATAACATTACGGTCATGATTATACCGAATAATCCCTAGTCAAAATCATACCAAGTCCATCTATGCACTACAGGCCACAAATGACTTTCAACATAATATAAACATGAGGATGATAACAATGATATAAGAATTCAATAAAACAAGTTCAAGGATAAATTTTTAAAGATTTATAATTTAATTTATATAGAAATCAATAACGTCCAAATTGTCAACATGATACTGCTTTGTGGAGTAAAATTCAAGAATAATATTATATCAAAAATGATTTAGACCGAAAAAAAAATCAATTTTTGTCATTAATAGTACCCCTGGTGAATAGTAACTGAGTGAATAGTACCCATGAATAGTAACCCCGTGAATAGTACCCCGGTATAAAAAAGTTAAAACTTATCAAGAATGCTCAGAATAATATTTTCATGAAAAGATACTGGATGAAGCGCAAATATCAAGGATATTCTACTAATTTTATGGAGTATAGAAGCCAAAACTTTAACAAAACGAGTATAGAATTCGAAATCTGAAACGAAATAATATTACTTACATACTATAGAGTATGGAAGAAAATATTATTTCAAGCGAATATTGAACAAAAATAACATCCCTTACAACTATTGAACGAAAATAATATTCCAACGAATATTTAACGAAGATAATATTCCTATGAATATTGAACGAAGATAATACTCTTTATGAATATTGAACGAAAATAATATTCATATTCATACGAAAAATAATATCTCTTCTGAATGTGAAATAAATAATACCCTTTACCTCAAAAGAATAGTACTTCTGGCTGAATATCGGATATAACGCTGAAAGGAACTTGCACCATATAGCAACACTCAAAGTATCAAAATACTCAAAAGAATACGCTCGATAATATAGAGAGAAAGATTTCAGTTTCTGGTCTGATTTTCAATTCTAACCTAAGCACCCTATTTATAGGAAAATGCTTAAAACACCAAAGCAGAAAATTTAAAAAAATAATATATTTATAAAACAAATTCACGCCCACCTCTTGACAATCTGAATTCAGTCACCAGTGGGGCCCACAATAATGACAAAAACATTTTTCTAAACAAAAATATTTAAAACTTCAAAAATTAATTATTTCGGAACTTCAATAATTCATAATAAATAACCCTTTGATCAGAAAAATTTGAATCTTATGTCCTTCCATAGGAAATTCAATTCTCTACAACTTTGTAAGTTTACTTTTTTCCAAATTCCAAATGAAATTGGACCAAAATTCATATACTGAGACGATTTTACAAAAGTATAATCAAATTTCAAATCAAAATAGGGTCCACCAACACACAAAACACGTGTTAAACATTTTTTGTAACAAAAATACTCTTCCTCATTTACTCATATATCATACATTCATTGTAAAAATATCACCATTATTATATTATTATAATATAATAATATATTTAAATGAATTATTTTATCAGAAAAGATAAAATATCAATTTTCAACAATTGTCACATTAAAAATTTTCTCCATCTATATCCACATAAAATGAATATTTTCCTTATCATATAAATCAATAATTAATTATTTACAAATAATATTACAGAATCAAAATATTGACAACCAGGCTGTTCCCAAGAAAGAGGGGGCTTTCCAATAAGTATTCTCTTTACTGGCGCTCAATTAGGTGACCAAACATCTCCTTGACATAACTTTCTAGACATTGCCAATAATGCTATCTAATAATATTATTCAAATAATATGAATTATTGATTTGATAATGGAAAATACTGTGCAGTGATAATTATTGAAACAACAATAATATAAAATATCAACGCAGCAATTATTGAATCAATAAAATAAAATATTGAACAGTAATTACTGTAACAATTATTGAGTATTGCCTTTTTACGTAAGAATCAATAATTGGTGTAATACAGTGTGCTACTTTGCAACACCGTGTACTACTGTGTTTTAACTACATGGTATTCCAACAGTGTTAACGGTAACAATTATGTCGTTATTATAAAAACTCAAACTTGTCATTTTCTTCATCTGATCGTTTTCCGTAAGAATATTTCCCGACAGAAAGAATATTCCACGACCAAACGAATATTCCCTGACAACATGAATATTTAATAACCACTTGCTTATTTTGCAAAATTTATAAATATTACCCACAACTATAACATTATATCAAATTTACTCCTTAATATTAAAAAAAATATTTCGAGAAAATTAAATCTTTATTCATAAAATTCGGGGTCTCACATATAATTCAATAAATATTTAAAAATTATAATTAAAATTCTAGATTGTTACATGCACAACCTTGTCTTATGATAACACGAAGTCGTATGTCATTAGACATCTTGTTTGATAGTGGCAAAACACCCTTCCAAAGTTGGGTTCACCTCACCCTATTCGGTTCACCAAAATCAACAGTTAAATGATGTATAAAATACGACAGACTTATCTAAATTTCTCAGTAAAATTATTTTCATACTGTTTTAGGGGAAACCTCAACAGCTATACACCACCGTTCTATTCCCTTGTTACCCCCGCTCGACCCAACTACATTCTTATTACCTGAAAGGAATTGTGAAGCAAAAGGGTGAGCACAAATAGCCCTGTAAAGAATATTATGACTAAAGATAATTAAAGTATCAATAGTCTTCGTCGGTAATAAATTAGAGATTTAGAACATATGGTAGATGATAAAACTTTTCAACCATAGTTGCAGCGGAACGAGCAATCCATTAGAAGAGTCAAATAGACTATAAAGTCTATTATCTTCTCCATGTTAAAAGTACACCAACAATATTTTATCTCTATAACATCAATCAACAGTTCCTGTCCACAATCATGTGAATAACTCATAATCATAATTGTGGTTCTAAATTCCTCTTCACACCCAGGATGAAGATAATTTTCATCACATGTCTTTACCTGAAACATAAGATCATGGTTATACCAAATCACAGTTCTTGTTCATAATCATACTAATAAATTCATCTTTACACTACGGGCCAAAGATATTCATCAACAGTTCATCTTTGCACTACAGGCCAAAGATATTCAACAGCATGTCATCTTTTCACTACGACCTAAAGATATTCAACAACAGGTCATCTTTGTACTACAACCAAAGATATTCAACAACGGGTCATCTTTGCACTACATGCCAAAGATATTAATATCTCAAAGAAATACATAATCATTTCAGAATTTATATAAACAATAATTATAACTATGTTGATCAATTCACCTTTGCACTTAAGCTAAAGATGTTTAATTGTAAATTCAATGTTCATGATCATACCAGTCAACAATTCTACTTTGCACTACTGGCCAAAGAGAACCCATAGTCACGATCATACCAATAATCTACCCACCTTTACACTCAAGTGAAAGAGAAATTTCATCACCAGGATTATAAAAATGTTATATATGATAATAAAAATAATATGATCAAAATATGGATTTATCTCCGTGACATCAATCAATATACATCTTGAATCAAATATTCATCTTTGCACTACGGACCAAAGATATTCACTCGTATCACCAGTTGGTCATGTTCATCTCAACACCTGTCCATCTTTGCACTACGGGCCAAAGATATTCATCAGGTACGCATTCATCTTTACACTACAGACCAAAGATATTCAGTTATATCACCCTTTAGGACTGAGGATGATGAAAAATATCTTAAAGAAAACGAATCCAGTGAGATAAAAGGACAAAGATTAGGGATTCGTACTTTCGATAATCCAAGTTCAAAAATACTCCGTAATAAACCATAGTGGAGTAAAATTCAAGAATGAAGATCAAAACATGGATACAATCAAAGATATTAGCCATAATAGACAACTTGGACAAAAAAGAGAAAATTTCATTTTTCTGTGAATAGTGTCGTATTTGTGAATAGTAACCCTGACACAAAAAGGTAGAAATTTTATAAGAAAAATCATACTTCGTGAATAGTACTCGTGAATAGTGTCGTATACGTGAATAGTGTCGTATACGTGAATAGTGTCGTATACGTGAATAGTAACCTCGGCATAAAAAGGTAGAAATTTCACAATACAATTCATTCTAATATTTTGGCATAATGATATTGAACGAAATAGCATCATGTACGAAGAAAATAACATTCCTTACCTCAAAATAACAGTACTTCTGACTGAAATATCGGATAAAACGCTAAAGGAAACTTGCACTGAATGGCAACTCTCAAAGTATCTAAATACTCAAAAAATACGCTCGATAATATAGAGAGAAAACTTATGACTCTGGTGTGATTTTTTATTCTAAATAAGCACCCTATTTATAGAAAAATGCTAGAATGCCAAAGCAGACTAACCTGCTACCTGATGGCTTTACCTGCTACTATTCACGCACACCACTTTTGAAAGAAAATTTTAGCACATTTCTCACCAACCAAAAGTGGGGCCCACCCATTCTAGAAAATTTCCAAAATATTTTAAATTTAAAAAATAATCAACAACTTCAATAATTCATAACAAATAGTCTTTTATCAGAAAAATATGAATTTATGTCCATTCTATAGGAAATTTAATTCTCTACAACTTTGTAGAAGAAAGTTTTTTCAAATTCCAAACAGAAAATGCCCAAAATCCATATACGGATGATTTTTAATACCTCCATTCCGACAAAATACTGATAAAACTCCTCAGCATTAATTCCTTCATTTATATCCACATAAAATAAATATTTCCTTATCATATAAATCAATAATTAATTATTCACAAATAATATTATAGAATCACAATAATGACAACTGTGTCGTTCTCAGAAAAAGAGGTGCTTCTCGATAAGGATTTCTCCTTCTTCATGCCGCAATTAGGTGACCAAACCCTTTCCTGAGCGTAAATTTCTTAGACATTGTCAATAATGCTATCTAATAATATTATTCAAATAATATGAATTATTGATCTGATAATGGGAAATACTATGCAGTATTGAATCAACAATAATATAAAATATCAACGTAGCATTTATTGAATCAATAAAATAAAATATTGAACAGTAATTATTGTAATAATTATTGAGTAGTGCCTTCTTACGTAAGAATCAATAATTGAAAAATACTGTGCAATACTGTGTGCTACTGTGTAACCACGCGTATTACTGTATTTTAACCACCAGGTATTCCAACAGTGTTAATGGTAACAACTAAGCCATTATTTATAAAAACTCAAAATTGTCGTTTTCTTTATCCAACTGTTTTCCGTTATGGGGCCCACAAATTGTTGCGTCGTCATACGAATATTCCCCGACAGCAAAAATATTCCACGACCAAGTGAATATTCCCCGACAACAATGAATATTTTATAACCACTTGCTTATTTTGAAAAATTTACATATATCACCCTTAACTTTAAACTTTTTTTCAATTTAACCTTTACTGAATAATAATTATAAGAAAAATTGAATACTTCTATTTCATAAAATTTGGGGTCTTACAGTCCCAGTTGGACTTGACTTCACTACAGGACAAAATCGAACTATGTGACCGTCTTTTCCACAACTGAAATATACCTTGGAAGGTTGTGTATAGTTTGGACTTTTATGTCCCTCCTCTCCGCATCTATAGTATCTAACTGGTGGTCGTTCTCCTCCCCTAGAAATTGTTGCTGGTGTTGCTGCCGAATTCTTTCCATCATTGTTGAATCTTCTCTTTTTTGAAATTTCCACTTGACTCACCTCTCTTATTATATTGGCCATGATTACCACCGAAATGGTTACCATTTTTGGCACGTTGGTTATCACTACTTGGATGACTATTGCCACTGGTATGACTATTATCTTGTTGTTGGTTGTTGTCTTTTGGTTGAGCTGACTCATAATCTCGCTCCAATAATTGAGTTCTATTCACCATATCTGAATACAAACAGAGTTTATGAAAGATGAGATGTTGGCGAATTTCGAGTTTCAAACCTATAAGAAACATTCGCGTCATTCGCTCCTCGTTATCTACTACATGGGATGCAAACCAGGACAACTCCGCAAACTTAGCTTCGTATTGTGATACAGTCATATTGTTCTGCTACAGTTTGATTAATTCCACCTCCTTCATGTAAAGAATACTTTTTGAAAAGTACTTGTCGTTCAATAATTCTTGGAACCTCTCCCAAGATATCTTAAGTGCAGATAGATGAGTACATTTTACTGATTCCCACCAGTTATCTGCCTCTTCGCGCAATATCAAGGTGGCAAATAGAACCTTTTGCTCTTAAGTGCATCCCAAGACATCAAATATCTTGGTAATCTGCTTAATACATGCCTCTTGCTTAAGTGGCTCTGGCTTTCCCAAAAACTCCGACAGTCCCAACTCCTTGAATTTCTTAGCAGTGACCAGTCGTGAGTTGCCATTGTTTCCACCTGTATTTTGAATAGCAGTTTCTCTCGTTTGGTGTTGCATGAATTGTAGAAAGCTCCTAAACATACCATCGTTCATCATTTTATCGGTGTTGTTGTTTACATGAGGATTATTTCCTTCCTGATGCACATTATCTTGGTTATTGATTAGCGGCGTCTCAACGGTCTAATGTGGTCCATTGCTCATCTCAAAAATTTTAGATGTCATTCACAAACAATTAATGCCACAAAACAAGGGTTAATTAAAGAAATTCACATATATACCACATTTATCCCTATATTCTAACCGACTAATAACAAATAAGCTTAGGTAGGACACACTAGCAAAAGTTTTACTCGTCTCTCCCCTCCTAGTTCTAATCCCAGATCTCCACCAGAGATCATATCTCTAAGCTCTGATACCAACTGTGATGCCCCCAAAATAGGTCCATAAAACCCATTCTGAGTCGCCAAATACATGCTACAGAAACCAAATATAAACATCATTAATACAACTATCGTGCAAAATATGACAACACACATGTTATGAGTTTTAATACAAATATTGTCTTGTAGACAATATCCAAACTCAAATAAAGTCCTCATTATAATTATTTTTATACTATTTTAGAAAATAGTGAGGACTACTATAATAACCATATTGAATCATTACTCCACTCCTCGACTAGTCCCAGCTATATTCTTGTCTCCTAGGAAGAACAATGGAACCAAAAGGAAAAGGGTGAGCTCAACTAGCCCTGTAAAGAATATTATGACTAAGATAATGAAGAAAAAATTATCCTTAGTCCTCAACAGGAAAAAATATGATAGAATATAATAGACAACAAGTTTTAGATCAACAACTGTAGCGGAAACAATAATCCATTAGAAGAGTCAAGTAGAGCATGATGTCTTCTATCTTCTTATGATTTTAAAAATTCATCATCAATATTTTATCCCTGTAACATCAATCAATAATTATTTCCAATCAACGAATTATCTATGCACTACGGCCAAAGATAATCATTTGTATCACCAGTGGTCATGATCATGCCAAACACATGTCCATCTTTGCACTACGGGCAAAAGATATCAATCAATAATTTATCTTTGCACTACGGCCCAAAGATATCAATCAACAGTTCATCTTTGCACTACGGGCCAAAGATGACTTTCAACACAGTATAAGTCTGAGAATTATGATAATGACATAAAAAATGAATCAAGTGAGATCATAACATGGATTGAATTTCAAGAATAAGATTCATAAAAGATAACTTGGATAAAGAAAAGAAATTAAATTATGTGTGAACAGTACTCATGAATAGTACCGTATGAATAGTGCCCATGAATAGTACCGTATGAATAGTACCGAGACATAAAAAGATTAAAATTTAATAAGAAATTTTAGACCAATATTCCAGTGAAATGATATTAGATGAAGCGCAATCCTTAAGAAATTTCTAATCATTTCAGGAATTATAGAAGCAATACTTACCATAGTAAGTTTAAATTTAGGAATATGAGATGAAATAATATCGCTTACGTAATATGGAGTATGAAAGAAAATGATATCCCTTACAAGTATGGATGGAAATAATATCATTTACGAGTATTGAAAGAAAATAACATCATTTACGAGAAAAATAATATCATTTACCTTAAATAACGGAGATTATGTTAAGGAAATCTTGCACTATTATCAACACTCACAATATCCTTATACTCACAAGAAATATGCTCAATATTATAGAGAGAATTTTCTGATTCTGGTGTGAGTTTCATTGTTTAACTAAGCAACCTATTTATAGGAAAATGCTAGCACACCACTTCTGACAAATCTTACCTACAAATGACTTTGCAGCATACACCGTTTGAAAACAAGATTTCCAAAACCAACTTGTTTACTTCCATCATTTATCACATGTTATTTGAAATAAAAGAATTCAAATTCAATTTTCTCTCTTCCTCCTTATTTTATTCTTATACCATAATAATTTTACCACTTCAATTATAAAAATTATACTATTATATTATCACATTATACTATTATAATGTAATATTATAATAAAATATAAATATATTATTGGAGAAGATAATTATAATAATATATAAATATATTATCGGAGAAGATAATTATGGTTTCATAGAAAAATATAACAAACTTTCGACAAATATCTCATTCTAAAATTTCTCCATTTATACCAAAATTGAAGAAATATTTATTTACCATATTCATCAATTATTTACAATTCTTAAATAATTATTTCTAATTAATATTATAGATTTACAATACTGACAACCAGATCGTTCCCAAGAAAGAGGGGGCTTTCCGATAAGGATTTCTCCTTACTGGTGCGTAATTATATAACCTAACCCCTTTCCTCGACGAAACTTTCTAGACATTATCAATAATGTTATCAAATAATATTATTTTAATAATATGAGTTATTGTGTCATGACAATTATTGAATCAATAATGTAAAATACTATTCAACTATTACTCTAACAATTATTGCATCAATAATATGAAAGACTGTGCAATTTTACTATATCAATTATTGAGTGACTTCTTAAGTAAGAATCAATAATTAGAGATATCGTGAAATACCGTGTGCTACTGTGCAACCACGCGTATTATTGTACTTTTATTATCGGGTATTTCAACAGTTTAACCGTAAAAGTTTTGCCATTATTTTTAATAAAAGGTCATTTATGTCGCTTTCTATATCCGACATTTATTCTGTTACGTGGTCCACCAATGATTGCGTCATCGTACGGATATTCCCGATAAAAAGAATACTCCCCGACCAAACGAATATTTTATGACCACTTGCTTACTTTGCAAAATTTGCACATTTCACCCATAACTAAAGCATTATATCAAATCAACACCTTATTATTCAAAATAATAATTAGAGAAATTAAATATTTATTAATAAAAAGTTAGGGTCTTACAAAATATTTATCAGTGTCGAGGCGGCATCAAGATACCACAAGGTAATAGTAAATAAGAACTTGGTGCCGGAAAGGGGCCTCAAGCCACACATAAGGCTTGACAGGGAGATGGAAAACATGATCGAAGAACGAAAATGGGTGCATCTGACTAGGGAACTGGAGCCCGCAATTATCTAGTGAGAATTCTATGCGAACGCTTGAACACCGAAGAAGTCATATTTTTCAGGTTCGCAAATGTTCGGTGGACCTATGGCAGCCATCTTAGCTTCATTGACTCTCCTACACCAGAATGCTAACAGACAAACTAGGAGGGTCAATGTAGTCGCACAAGGGCAGAGATGACGATGCAGTACCACACTGAATTTTCCACTAGTGTGGCTTGTATGTACTCGCCTCGTGGAGCTTCATTCAACCATGTGCCATTCCAGCTCCTTGTACTTCCTATATTTCCACCTTATCCACCACCTTCTCCCGACATGGAAAAGCATCGCGACAATGACGACATAGACTGATCTTAGCTCAAGGAAGCCCTCTATTTTTTATTTCTACATATTAGCCAATGAGGCCATTGTCCATTTCAAGTTTGGGGGTGTTTATCAGTTTTTCTTATCAGCTTTTCTTTCTTATACCATGATGTATAGGGATGTCATTAGTACAATATTATCTTGCTTTAGTAGTATATTTTGGGGGCTGCAAAGGATTGAATTTTTGTAGCCAGGGATAATTATGTTTTGATAGACATGGATTATTTTGTTTTAATGATTATCTATCTTTTGTGTCATGTTATCGCTTTATTGGACCCTATTTTAAGTTGTTATATTATTCCAAGGGTTTATATATATTATGTAAGACCCTAAATTTTTATGAATAAATATTTAATTTCTCTAATTATTATTTTGAATAATAAGGTGTTGAGTTGACATAATGCTTTAGTTATGAGTGAAATGTGCAAATTTTGCAAAGTAAGTAAGTGGTCATAAAATATTCGTTTGGTCGGGGAATATTCTTTTTGTCGGGGATATCCGTACGACAGTGCAATCATTGGTGGACCACATAACAGAATAACTGTCGGATATAAAAAGCGACAGAAATAACCTTTTATAAAAAATAAAGGCAAACTTTTACTGTTAAACTATTGAAATACCCGGTGATAAAAGTACAGTAATACCCGTGGTTGCACAGTAGCACACGATATTGCACGGTATCTCTGATTTTTGATTCTTACGTAAGAAGTCACTCAATAATTGATACATTAAAATTGCACAGTCTTTCATATTATTGATCCAATAATTGTTACAGTAATAGTTGAATAGTATTTTACATTATTGATTCAATAATTGTCATGACATAGTAACTCATATTATTGAAATGATATTATTTGATAGCATTATTGATAATGTCTAGAATGTTCTGTCAAGGAAAGGGGTTAGGTTATATAATTGCACGCCAGTAAGGAGAAATCCTTATCGGAAAGCCCCCTCTTTCCTGGGAACGATCTGGTTGTCAGTATTGTGAATCTATAATATTAATTAGAAATAGTTATTGAAGAATTATATTGTAAATAATTGATGAATATGGTAAATAAATATTTCTTCAATTTTGATATAAATGGAGAAATTTTAGAATGAGATATTTGTCGAAAGTTTCTTATATTTTTCTATGAAACCATAATTATCTTCTCCGATAATATATTTATATATTATTATAATTAACTTCTCCGATAATATATTTATATATTATTATAATATTACATTATAATAGTATAATGTGATAATATAATAGTATAATTTTTATAATTTAAATGGTAATATTATTATGGTATAAGAATAAAATAAGGAGGAAGAGAGCAAATTGAATTTGAATTCTTTTATTTCAAATAACATGTGATAAATGATGGAAGTAAACAAGTTAGTTTTGGAAAGCTTGTTTTCAAAAGGTGTATGTTGTAAAGTCATCTGTAAGTAAGATGTAAGACCCCAACTTTTTATAAATAAAATTGAATTTCCTTTATTCATTATTTTGAAATAGTAAGGGGTGGATTTGATTAATGTGGTTAGTTATGGATAAATGCGCAAATATTTTAACTAAGCAAGTGGTTGTAAAATATTCATTGTTTTCGGGGAATATTCGTTTGGTCGTGGAATATTATTGCTGTTAGAGAATATTCGTACGATGGCACGACCCATTTGTAGGCCCCATAACAAAAAATTGTTGGATGAAGAAAACGAAAAGTATGAGTTTTTTTTTATAAATAATGGCATAGTTGTTACCGTTAACACAGTTGGAATACCCGATGGTTAAAATATAGTAATACGCGTGGTTGTACAGTAGCACACGATATTGCACAATATTTTTGGATTATTGATTCTTACGTAAGAAGGAACTACTCAATAATTGCTACAGTAATTACTGTTTAATATTTTATTTTATTGATTCAATAATTGCTACGTTGATATTTTATATTATTGTTATTTCAATAATTGTTATTGCACAGTATTTCCCATTATCAGATCAATAATTCATATTATTTGAATAATATTATTAGATAGCATTATTGACAATGTCTAAGGAAGTTTTGTTTAGGAAAGGGGTTTGGTCACCTAATTGCGCGCCAGTAAGGAGAAATTCTTATCGGAAAATTCCATCTTTCCTGGAAAAGACCTGGTTGTCATTATTGTGATTCTATAATATTATTTATAAATAATTAATTGTTAATTTATATGATAAGGAAATATTTATTTTATATAGATGTAAATGAAGGAATTAATGCTGAGGTGTTTTATCAGTATTTTATCGAAATGGAGGTATTAACAATCATCTGTATGTGGATTTCGGTCATTTTTGTTTGGAATTTGGAAAAACTTTCTTCTACAAAGATGTAGAAAATTAAATTTCCTATGGAATGGACATAAAATTCGTATTTTTCTGATAAAAGGGCTATTTATTATAAATTGTTGAAGTTTCTGAATATTGTTTAAATTTAAAACATTTTGGTAGAGATTTTCTAGAATTGGTGGGCCCCACTCTTGTCCTTGTTGGTGTGCTAAGAAATTTCAAAGTGTGGTTTCAAATGTGGTGTGCTGCAAATAATCCTCCATATGTAAAATTGTCAGAAGTGGTGTGCTACCACTTTCCTATAAATAGGGTACTTATTTAGAATTGAAAATCATACTAGAATATGAAGTTTTCTCTCTTTATAATATCGAGCGTATTTTTGTGAGTATTTAGATATCTTAAGTGTTGCTATTCAGTGCAAGTTTCCTTCAACATTATATCCGATATTTCAGCCATAAGTATTATTCTTTTGAGGTAAGGGATGTTATTTTCTTCGTAAATGATGTTATTTCTTTCAATATCATTATACCGAAATATTGGTATGAATTTTATTATGAATTTTTTACCTTTTCATGTCGAGGATACTATTCACGTATACGACACTATTCACGAATACGGTACTATTCACGAGTACTATATGTCGACGTCGGGATTTTTATTTATCCTTTTTCTGTTCTTGTTCTTTGGTGTTCTCATGTTAAGTGAGATTTATTTGAAAAAACAAGTTATAAAAAGGTCCGATATGTATATGTCGACGATTTGACTGTAAGAGTCGCCAGTTGATTTTTTAAATGGTTGTACCAACACAATCGAGAAAAGGTTTGCACATTGACCGAGTGATGTGACACTGCGCAATGGGTCTGTGAAACCGAGATTTATTAGGATCTGGGGGCCTGATTATGCGAAGGGAAGGTGTTAGGCACCCCCTGACATCCGTGTTACCACGGTGACCGCCACTTTTCAAGAAACTGTTATGTGAATGTGTGTGTGGGGGGGGGGTTAATGTGCTGTTATTTGGAAGTAGTGCGAGGCCTCGTTCGCACCTATATACACATGGTTTGAATTTATGTAAAAATTCAGTTTTAAACAAGATATAGCAGTGATGTTTTGTAAAATAGGTTTTTCAAACCCTTATGCTCAATAGTAATTGAGACCTTTTGATACTTCCATTTTATTAAGATGTTCAGCTTGATTGATTTTATTTTCGAGATGCGAAACATCTTCGAGAAAAAAATGTACAAAGCAGTGCCGAATTCCTCATGGGCATGAAAACCATCTGAGGAAATCCAAACACCGTGAATAATTTACAAGCTGTTTACAGCTAAAAATGTCCATCACGGGAACCGAATCTAGATTCAGTAGACTGAATCTGTGATCACATGATTCCTAGGCTCACATGATATAGCAATTTATATGAAAGATGTAAGCAGTTATATATATAAAAGATGTAAATATATATATATATATATATATATATATATACAGACATGATCACCAACCACGAAGCACCTCCATGGGGGATCGAAAATGTAAATATATAAAAGCGGTAAATATATATAGAGAGACATGATCAACCACCACGAAGCACCTCCATGGGGGATCAGAAATGTAAATAAAGCTATAAAAACGATCAATCGGCACGAAGTAAACTCCAGGGGGAACGAAATGTAAAGAAAGCAATAAAAACGATCAACCGCCACGAAGTAAACTCCAGGCGGGACGAAATGTAAATATATTTATATATATATAAGCGGTAAACGCACATGATATATATCGATCCTGGCTCGGTTTATCATTTCGGTGATTTGTCGCTATATATATATATATATATATATATATATATATATATATATATATATATATATAAAACAAATAAACACTCCGGATGTAAAATCTAGGCTCATCGAACAAAGTTCGACAACAGTTTATATATATATATATATATATGAAAGCAAATAAACGCTTCGGACGTGAGTCCAAGCTCAATCGAGACATAACTCGATAATGTTAGTCCATATATATAAATATATATATATATATATAATATATACAAAAAGAAATAAAAGTCATGGACCGAATTTCAGGCAAACACACGCAACACGACACTCAACGTGAAGAACAATGTGTGCAAAGATGAAGAGAAAGGCTTTAAAGTGTGTAAGAAGGCTTACAGTGGACTGCCAAAGAAGACTTCAATAACTTGAAAGGGATGAACACTCGGCTCCCGCCAATAGAAAAGTAGTCATATATGAGCTTACAAGTGTTTAAAATGAGAAAGCACTCAGTTTAGGGTGTGTACAGAGCAAATTTGACAAGGCTTCCTCTCCTTTTCTCTTTGCAAAATGGCTGCCCCAAGCCCTCTATATATAGAGGGGGGAGCCGCAGTGTACCGCGGCGAGATGCACCCACGATTGCCTAGAGGTGCCCCGTTCCGCCGGGTCCCGCTTAGCCTCGAAATGTGCGTATGTCAGATGCAACGTGATGTCCGCTTGAACTTTCAGAACTTCAATTCGGGCATCCGATCAAGGTGTATAAGACCTTTTTCAACATTATTGTGTAGAATGTATGTATGTTGTTGTTGAGATAGTGCAATGTGGGATTGGGATGGCAAAATAACGGTCTTGCCCTTCACTGGGGTTATCTCCGGTTTGAGCTGTTTTACCGGTCGTTGCTCAGGGTTATCTCTAAGATTGGACTGCTGCAGGTGTTGACCATCCTCAGTGTTATTTCTGAGATGTGCTTGACTTCTCAATTTTATCTCCGGGCTTGTGGAATGTGTGCCTCGGGGCTTTTGCCGAGTGTTCTGAAGCTGTTTGCATGGGTTTGAAACAAGAATTTTTGGGGTTATCTCCGGAACTACAACTGTATGCCTCGGGGTTATCTCCGAGGTTGATATTGTCTTTCCCGGTGGTGTTTTTGGGGTTGAGACTGAGTATCTCGGGGTTATCTTCGAGATGACACAGACTTCTCCAGTGTGATTTTCGGTATTTGAACTGCATTCCTAGGGGTTATCTTCGAGGTTGAAACTGAAACTCCCGGTGTTATTTTTGGGGTTGAGGTTGAAACATTCGGTGGTATTTCCGGGTCTGAGCTGGATGTCTCGGGGTTATCTCCAAGATGGTAATATTGAATATCCCAGGGTTATCTCCGGGATTGAACTGAGCTGTCTTCCAGGGTTATCTATGGAAGACGATTATGCCCTCCTGTAATGTTAGTGACAGTTATACAGAAACTTTTGAGTGTCTACAGATGCCCCTCTTTATCATATTCATGCAATGCAATGGCATGGATAGGATAAAGAATACTAGACACTTGAAATGTAACAAGATAATCATGATGCAATGTACAGCAGCATGATGCAAATGCATGTGGTTTGTTGGATTGTTCTCCAACATGGTGGGATGATTGCCGGCTCCCCTTGACTTTTACCGGGAACAGACGTATCTCTCATGTACAAGAGACTCTGTTGGGATGCATTTGTCTGTTTAAGGATGTGTATAACATATTCCATCATCGGTCCTCCCCAATGAGGATGCTCTGGTTGAGTTACTGCCAACAGTCTTCATTGTTAGGATTTCCTTACCCTCGCTGAAATGTACATCAACGGATGAAATCCCTGCTAGGGATAAATGCCAAGGCTGTTTGACCTTTGTTGACGTGTGCATCAACAGATGAAATCATCGGATGGCTTCCGACGCTTTGATGGGTTTAACTATCATCGGCTGAAATAACGTCAAGGTTGATTGACATTTGTTGAAATGTGCATCAATGGATGAAATGATCGAATAACTTTTGACGCTTCGATGGGTTTAACTGTCATCGACTGAAATAACGTCAAGGTTTCTTGACCTTTGTTGACATGTGCATCAACGGATGAAATGTGTGATACCCCCACCGGGGATATGTATTTGGACAAATGCAAATACGTGATACCCCCACCGAGGAAACTGTATTTTAGAATGCGTGATGCCCCCGCCGGGGAAACTGCTTGATCTTTGCTGACGTGTGCATCAACGATTGAAATCATCGGATAGCTTCCGACGCTTCGTTGGATTTACTTGCCAACGGCTGAAGTGATGTCAAGGTTTCTTTACCTTCGTTGACATGTGCATCAACAGATGAAATGCGTGATACCCCCACCGAGGAAATGTAGTTTGCAGATGAAAATGCGTGATACCCCTGTCGGGGATGTGTACTTCGCTACATGTAAACGCGTGATACCCCCGCCGGGGATGTGTTCTTCGCCACATTTAATGCGTGATACCCCCATCGGGGATGTGATCTTCGCCACATGTAAACGAGTGATACCCCCACCAGGGATGTGTTCATTAGAATGCGTGATGCCCCCGCCGGGGATGTGTACTTTGGAGTTGCGACCCATACTGATGGCATTGGACCTTTGTGGGTATTGCCAAATGTGATTTGCAACTGCTGAGATCATCGGTATAGTATGCTCTGTGTTTGGGCGAATACCAATGAATGAAATGAAAGCCATAGTTTGGCCCAGAAAAACCAGGATTTCAGGCTATTCTGCTCAATCGCGTAGCATTTTTATCCCTGATTTGACCTTTTTAGCTTGTGAGAACTCCTTTGTAACTTGAACTGGACCAAGCTGGAGGGGTGGGCCCTACTCAGGGGAGCCGTAGGTTTTGTGGAGGGTATGCTGGAGCATTGGATACCGGAGAGATAGGTTTTTTGGTTTAGTACCCAGGAGTTGACTCCTACATTTGAGGAGTACGAGCGGTTGACGGCTTTACCCTTAGATAGACCTTGCGCTCATATGGCTGTCAGAGATATACGCCGGTAGTTCATGACCCTCACCGGGTTACGGCGTAGAGAAGTAGAGGATGAGATTACATCCGGTCATGTATTATCCCAGCGTTTCCTGATAGATAGGTTTGGCTCATTCGACAGCTACGCACGGCATTCTGGGGATTTCACCACACCAGAGGATCAGTGGCATTTGGCAAGAGTGGATGCATTTTTGATGTGCATATTGGCATATGTGTACATGCCACGATATATGGATGAGCTGGACATCGGTGTTATCATGGCAGTGAGAGCTCTTAGGGAGGGTCATACCATCATGCTGATGATTTTGCAGCGCCTACCCTGCAGGGGTATTTACAAGCAGTTCGGTCATGTTATTCGTGTGGTTTATGACACACTTGAGACCGATTGGTACTTTCCGCCGACACGGGTACTATTTTACCCATGATATAGCCATGTCTTACTCCTTTCAGCCATCGGAGTGTACAGAGCTATGTCTTGGTCGAAATTTTTGGCAGGGATCAGAGATCTGTTTAGCATCTTGTCGTGCTCAGGGCTCAGCTCACCCTATAGCTTCATTACTCATGCTTCGAGCATGGATTATCTCCCTCTGGCTGGTGTGAGGGGCATGACTAACTACCACCCTTTGGCCGTGATGTCGTAGTTTGACCAGTTTCAGGACTTCCAACCTTTTGATGGGGCGTTAGGTCAGCGTTTGGCTTCTTTCTATCTATCAGCAAAGGACCGATCTAGGGTGTATGCCTATTGGGATCAGCGTGAGATAGCTGATTTTTCTGCTAGCCATCCGGGCTGTTCTCCAGAGTATTCTGTGTGGATGGAGACAGAGATTTCATCGACTACGGTAGTATCCACAATGTCGGGTATTGATTCGAATGATGGAGAGCCCATAGAGGACATTGATTCTCCCATCGAGAAGGAGCCATTTACTGGGTTGCCAGCAGTTCTTTTAGATTCTCCCAATTATTAACACTTGTTGTGATCCAAAGATTCAAAGACAATTTTGAAAGCAGTAGTCTTCATCTGATGACCTTCAAGAGAGATTAGGCTAGAGCCTTGATGTTGACAGCCCTTGATGGAAGAGATGCAACTCTGTTAGAGATAGACGAGGCATTAATACATAGAGATGCCGTTGTTGTTGAGCGGAACGAGGCCAAATCAGCCAGAGATGTTGTGGTAGTCGAGAGGGATAGCGTCATATTTGCCCGGGATGTAGCCGTTACAGATAGTACCACAGTGAGGTCCCTTACTAGTGGCATGATTACAGAGATGAGCACATATATTGATGAGAACCGCGTCACCATGCAGATGGCTATAGATCTGTTAGCTCGTGTGGATACCCTTGTATAGGAGACCACATCGTTACCTCCTTCTTCTGAGAGAGATGTCATGTTGGGCTTTATAGCTCGCATATACACTGATTTGTAGATGGGCTTGTATTTTCCTACACAGACTAGCTTGGCCATTTTGTCATGTACAGTTCATATTGTATATATCAAACAACATTATATATAGCAAGGAAATATATTTTTGATCACTTCCCTTTTTAGTTATGCCTTGTTGCTTGCTTGATATTTGCATGTTTCTTCAGGGCTTATGATCTTGATATATTCTGAATTCCTTCTTGATGGATGGACATTGAGTTGTCTCAGGATATTTCAGAATGGTTCATTGATCTGTATGTGTTCCCCTACCATCTTTGGTGTCTTGGGACTGGTTTCTGTATGGAAATGTGAAGAGGAATGTGGCTTTCCTCTTTGAGGTTGACCGCACCACAGACGGTTGCCAGTACTCCTATTTAAGAGGAGACTTGTTAGTTCCATCTCTTATGGATTGGTATTTCTCTTTGAGGCACAACCGCAGCTTAGATAGTCGCCGAGTCTCCCGTTTACATGGGGAGGTCAGTTATTTTTCATCCCTTTAGTGCAAGCCGGGTGAATGCAGGTGTATTGAAAGATGATCCCAGTACCGTTGACAAGTGTTTATGTTTTGGTAGGGGGTTAGACCGAACCATGAATGGCTGCCTACGTACTCCTATTGAAGAAGAGATCAGGTCTGCGAAGTTTGAACCTGGTGTAAGAGGTTCAACGCTGTATATGGAAAAAAGGGTGTAGGAATGCTTTTTGTTGTTTTTTTTTTTGTTTTTGTAATGAGAAATGTGTAGAAATGTTTTTGTTATTTTTGTTTTTGTAAGGAGAAGGGTGTAGAAATGTTTTTATTGTTTTTGTTTTATTACGACCGGGCCATATAAAATATGGTTGCCTACGTACTCCCGTGTATCAAGGAGATCAGGTCGGCGTAGTTCACTCCGTGTTCAGGACGACTTGCAGCCAATGAAAAGTTTGATCCCGTCTTTTGGACAAACTATAGGTGAGAAAGTTTAATCCCATGTATAGGATAAACTGCAGGTGTGAAAAGTCTTATCCCTAGTGGGGTAAAACTGCAAGTGTGAAAGGTTTAATCCTTGTTGGGATAACCGAAGTTGAGTAAGGGTTCAAAACCAAGTGGAGAGGAAAGGATCTGGTGATCCGAAAACTAGGCTGCTGGTTAGATAATATGTTTGTCCCTAATGGGGCAGATGAGTGTGAAGAGAAGTTGTATGTAGTGAAGGGTTAAAAACCTGAAATGACTGGGGATCTTATGATCCAAAACCAGGATGTTTGCATGATGGTGACTTTAGACATAGTACCGTTTCATGGTGTCTAAGTTGATAAGCTGTAGAAATTCATCGCCATCCATTTCCTGCAATCTGAGAGCACCTCATGTCAATACCTCCTTGACAATAAACGGGCCTTCCCAATTAGGGGAAAATTTTCCCTTAGACTAATCTTGGTTGTCAATGATATTCTTCAAAACCAAGTCATGTTGTTTAAACTGTCGTAGCCGGACTTTTCTATTGTAGGACATGGCGATCCTTTGTTGATATAACTGACCGTGGAAGATAGCAGCGACACGCCTTTCGTCTATTAGAGACAATTGGTGATACCTATCTTGTACCCATTGGTCCTCATCCAGCTGAGCGTATATCAACACTCTTAGGGATTCCATTTCCACTTCTATGGGGAGCACTGCTTCTATCCTATAGGTTAATGCGTAGGGGGTTGCCCCAGTGGAAATGCGCATTGATGTTCTGTAGGCTAAAAGAGTAAGAGGCAATAAGTTAGGCCATCCTTTGTGGTTATTGGACATCTTTTGCATGATCTTTTTTATGTTTTTGTTAGCCGCTTCAACAGCACCATTCATCTTTGGATGGTAGATGATAGAGTTGAGATGTTTGATGTGGAATTTACTGCACAACTCTTCCATCATTTTGTTGTTGAAGTTCTTAGCATTGTCTGACACAATTACCTCTGGTTGTCCATATTGATAGATGACATTGTTTCTGATGAAAGCAATGATGACTTCTTTGGTAACCCTGGGGAAGGAGGCTGCTTCTACCCACTTGGTGAAGTAGTCAATCATGGTGAAGATAAATCGATGCCCATTATTGGCTTTGGGCTTGATGGGCCCAATCACGTACATTCCCCACATTGAGAAGAGCCAAGGCAAACTCATATTATGGAGCTCCCTCGGAGAGGCGTGGAAAGCATTCCCATGAACTTGGCACTAATAACATCTCCTAACGTGATCCTCACAGTCAGCCTTGAGAGAGAGCCAGTAATGCCTTGTTCTGAGGATTTTCTTTACAAGTAGAGGGCCGCCATGTGTGGGCCACATACTCCACCATGGATCTCATCCATGAGCCTCTAAGCTTGGTCCTTGTCCAGACATCTGAGGAGACCTAATCCTGCATCTCTTTTGTAGAGGGCATCCCCGCGCAGGTAGAATTTCATAGCCAGACGATGGATCCGCCTTCTTTCAGTCGGGCTCGCCTCAGCGGGTGTAGATCCATCTTGTAAATATTCCTTGATATGTTGATACCAAAGGTGCTAGATGGGAGGTAGCTCATCTAATACTTCTCTAATGTAATTCCCATAGGCTGGAGCCTTTTGTTGGGCAAATGTGAGGGTTGGCATGTCTTCCTTATCGTGTATGTTGATCAAGGAGGCCAAGGTTGCTAGTGCATCCGCAAAATCATTCCTATTCCGAGGAATGTAGAGGAAGGATATTTCTTCAAACTCCGAAGCCATCTGTAGAACCTATCAATGGTAAGGCAGCAAGTGTAGACCTTTGGTGTGATAGATTCTGGTGGTTTGTCTGATTACCAACTCGAATAGTTAACCGTCTGATACCCATTGATTGGACAAGTTTTAGCCCCATGATATAGCCTTCATACTCAGCTGTGTTGTTGGTGTTGGAAAACTGTAATTTGACGGTGATGGGATGCTGCTCCCCCGTAACGGATACTAGAACTGCTCTAGCCCCAGAACCTTCCATGTTATAGCTCCATCAAAATTCATCTTCCATGTTTGGCGTGCATCGTACTGATGGTGTTGCTGAATTGCCATTACCCCTTTATCGGGGAAGTATGTTTCCAAGGGTTTGACGTCCCCTAAAGGTGTGGTGGCCAGTTGATCCGCAATTCCTTGACCTTTAATGGACTTCTGTGTTACGTAAACAATGTCAAATTATTGTAGGATCAAATGCCATCTGGACAGTCGGCAGTTTAGCATGGGTTTACTGAACACGTACTTGAGAGGATACACGCGGGATATGAGATGGGTTGTATGACCATGGAGGTAATGTTGTAACCTCATGGAAGCCCATGCTAAAGCACAACAAGTCTTCTCAATCAGAGTATACTTGTGTTCACTGCTGCTGAATCTTTTGTTGAGGTAGTAGATAGCTTGCTCTTAGCCTCTATCGTCTTTCTGTCCCAGCATGTAGCCAATGGCATTGTCACTTATGGATAGGTACATGAAAAGGGGAACATCATCCCTAGGTGGTACCAAAATAGGAGCATTGACTAGCTGTTCCTTGATTGTAAGGAAGGCCTTCTGGCACTCATCATTCCACTTTATGGAGGAGTTCTTCCTTAATAATTTGAAGATAGGCTCATAAGTTGATGTGAGTTGAGAAATGAACCTACTAATGAAGTTAATTCTTCCCAAAAATCCCCGTATTTCCTTCTCTGTCTGAGGAATGGGCATTTCCGTAATGGTCTGGATTTTGGTGGGATCCAGCTCAATCCCCTTGTGGCTGACTACGAATCCTAGCAACTTGCCTGATTTAACGCCAAAGGCGCACTTGGCTGGATTCAACTTCAAGTTGTACTTACGCAACCTATTGAAGAGCTTTTTGAGATGGTCTAGGTGGTCTTCCTTCTTCCGGGATTTGACAATGATGTCATCCACATAGATCTCTATCTCCTTATGCATTAAATCATAGAAAAGGGCCATCATGGCTCGCTGGTAGGTAGCTCCGGCATTGATGAGGTCGAATGACAACCGTCTATAGCAAAAGGTTCCCCAAGGCGTGATGAAGGCGGTTTTCTCACAATATTCCTCAGAAACCATAATTTGATGGTACTCCACGAAGCAATCAGCAAAGGAGTACATGTCATATTGAGCAGTATTGTCAATGAGAATGTGGATAAATGGCACGAGAAAGCTATCTTTAAGGCAAGCTTTATTCAAATCCCAGTAATCAACGCAAACTCGCACTTTCCCTCTTGGTTTAGGCACGGGGACTATGTTTGATAGCCATTCAGGGTATGTAGACACCATGATGATGCCTTCTTGAAATTGTTTCACAATTTCCTCTTTAACCTTTAAACTCCACTCAGGTTTTAATCGCTTGAGTTTCTGCCTGATTGGCTAAAATCCCTCTTTGATGGGGAGGCGATGAATGACAATGTCAGTGGACAAACCCACTATGTCTTCATGAGACCATGCAAACACATCCTAGAATTGGGTTAATAGCGCAACCATATCATTCATTTGGTTTGGAGTGAGGTCTGAACCAATCTGGATTAGCTTAGGGCTTTCTAAGGTTCCGAGATTGAAGGAAGTGGTTTGATCAAGTTTGGGTTTATCTTCGACCCATTCTTTGATCTCCTGAGGTATCTCAATGTCCTCTTGTATTTCCATCAAGGTTGAGTCCAACTTTTCATCAAAGTTATAATCCTTGTGGAGAAAAGGCACCTTATCAGCAAGTATAGGCACATCTAAATTCAGAGTCCCTTGTCGACCAATGAAAGGAGTGTTACTCCAATTGTCATGGGTGAAGTCCTGATGGACTGCAGTGATGGAGGGGCTGTCATCATCCTCCTTCTCCTGAATGATGAACATTATGTCTGGGAAATCATCGTCTGGGGTGTATCTATTTGTGTGATCATCATGGACAATGATGCGTACGTTTGACATCATTCTAACGATGTCTTGTTTACGTCTTTGTTCCTCTTCTTCCACTTTTAGATCTAAAACTAGGATTTCTTTCTCCTTTACCGGTATCGATTTAGGAAATAATATAGCCATTACATGGGAAGACACCTTTATCGGAGACCGTACAGGCTCAGGAACTATAGGTGGAGATAATCATCGTGTGGCTGAAGTTGAAGGAATATGTTTGTGCTTATGCAAATTGCTGCGACTAGAACTAGTAGTATAGCCTAGTTCAGTTGTCCCTGTTTGAATGGACACTTGAATTGGGCTCTTGATACCCTGATTATCTTTGCCCAACCCTTGTCCAGGTTGATAACCCAATGACATCATTTCTTGAGTGGCCGACATTACTTCGGTAGAAATCTGGGGTATAAGAGGTGGCACCCCAATAGGGTGGTAGTAAGTGTTGCTCACCTCCAGGGCATGAAAACTTACTGGCTCAACTTCTGAATTGAAGCTGATGAGTGGTATGTCACTTTGTTCGTGACATTCCTACCGGCGTTGATGATGATGACTAGGCTATTGTTGATAATGTATTTAAGTTGCTGATGAAGGGTGGAGGGGACGGCCCCGGCCATATGAATCCATGGTCTCCCCAAGATCAGGTTGTATCATGTATCTATTTTTACACGTGAAAAGATATGCTGAATGTATATGGACCAATCTCCAATGGCAATTCAATCTCTCCGATAGAGTTTCGTCGGGATCCGTTGAAAGCTTTAAAAACTGTATGGCTGCTTCGGATCCGATTGAGATTGATGTTCATCTTCACCAAAGTAGCATAAGGACAGATATTCAGATATAAACCTCCATCTATCAAGACTCCTCCCACCATATATCCGGAGGACAAAATCGCAATGTGCAACGGCTTGCAATGACCGGTCCCTTCGGGAGGTATATCGTCATCAGTAAAAGATATCACATTGTTGTTAAAAATGTGATCCACCAGATGCTTGAATTTCTCAACATCTATTGACTTAGGCAGTTGGGCTTCTTCCAGAACCCTGAGTAATACCTTCATGTGATCTCCAGACGAGAAAACCAATTCAAGTATGGAAATTTGATGTGGAGCTTCTCTTCAGCTTAAAACCACCTTGGTTTCATTATGGCCCATAGTACGGATAAATTCTTCAACCTTTTCCATGGGAATATTCCCCTTTGACTTGATGGTAGGCTTCATCACCCGTTCGGGTAGATACAGTGGATTATCCTTCGACACTGCAACAGTCATATGAGATGTGGATCCTTCAGCCTCTCCATAATTCCATGGAACTTTTCGTAGGCTAACAACATGATATTGTGGTCTAAATGGCAAGATAATTAGCTCTAGAGGAGCCACTTTCAAAGGATTGTCAACACCCTTAAGCTAAACGGGTTGGATTGTATGTGAGGGTGTAGTTGTATCTGCCTCAGAAGATATGACTGCTACGACTTCCTTCCACTTTGTAGGAAATACATACCCACTCTCTAATATCACAGCATCATCGTCTGCCATCTGTAGGACACCGCTGTTAATTAAATTCTGAATAAGGTGGCGGAGTGCCCAGCATTCTTCTGTGTTGTGATCGCCAGATTGGGAGTGATACTGGCATACTCCATTGAAATCAAAGCATCTTGAACGCGGGCTGATTGAAGGTAGCAGAGTTGTGATTCTTCCTTCATGTATCAGCATCTGTAGTATTTCTTCCATCGATTGGCCGAGGTATGTAAATTCCCTTTTGTTGGCAAAATCCTGACGGGCTTTAGCATTTGCTCTTTTGGCAATTTTATCCTCCAGTGTTTCCTTTTTTGGAGTGCACGGTGGAGTGTTAGTAATAAGAGGAAGGAGACTGGCATACTCCTGACTAAATATTTGGCGTGTAACCTGGTGCTAATGAACCACCAGTTCTGCCAATTGGTTAAGTTGCTCATACAGAGCATTCATTTTCCGTTCCATTGTAAACTGGAACTTGGCATAGTCCCACTTGTCAGCATTATCCTTGCTGGCCTTGGAAGATCCCCCATTAAAATTGGAACTCTGTCCACTACTCCAATTAATCATATTAACCTCCTCTTCTTTGTGTTGAGGAAGAGGGTTGTCTTTCACATGGGGTTGATCAGGTTTGGTGACCACGATCTCACTGATGTCTATTAAGTCCTGGATCTTGTGTTTCAAGGCCCAGCAATCCTGAGTATCATGTCCCAGAGCCCTGGCATGATAAGCACATTTTCGAGTAGCATTGAAACCTCTCCCATTCGGGTTGGCTGGTGGAAGAAGATGCGTAATTTTTTTCTGAGTGGTCAGAAGATTGAGAATGTTCTCGAGTGAGACCCCCAGGGGTGTGAACACTCGAGGGCATTTGACTTCTCCACCCTAAGTATTGGAGGGTTTGAAAACTATGCTTGAAAGGGAGTGTAATTTCTCCTTTGGATAGGCATATTCTGACTGCCCTTCTGACCTTTTAGTATCAAGGAAACATCTTCATCTTTCTTTTTATGGAACCTCTGGGGGTTGTTTCCATAATTTCCAGACTGGATGTGCTCAGCAACAGCTTTAAGGGCATCTAGGTCTTGAATCTTTCCTGACTTAAATCCCATCTCAGCCATCTCCCCATGTTTAATCATTTCAGAGAATGGTTCGCCAATACCAGCTAAGACTCTCTCATAGAAAGGAGCTTCTTGTATGTCTATGAAGGTCATCACCATCTCTGACTCATTCATAGAGGGAACAACTTGAGCAGCAAGGCGCCTCCACCTTTGAGCATACTCACTGAACGATTCATTGGTTTACTTCCTGACTTTAGTAATTTGGTACCGGTCAGGGACCATCTGAGACTGGAAGCTGTATTGAGTGAGGAAGGCATGAGCTAGCTCCTCCCAGCTATGGATCTTTGAATTGTCCAATCTGGTATACCACGATCGGGCCTCTCCAATCAAACTTTTCTAGAAGAGCTGCATCCTGAGCTTCTCATCCTCGGCATAAGATCCGAGTTCTCCAATGAATATCTTCAAATGTGTGTAAGGATCTCCTAACCCGTCATACTTTTCAAAGTCAAGAGTTTTGAAATTCTCTGGATAATTCACACCATGGAATATACAAAGGTCAGCATATGAAACACTCTCAAGTGCTCCAATTCCTTTGAGAGAACGGATGGTCTCTTCCATCTGAAGGACCTTCTTTCTGATATCATCGGCATCTAGATCTTCTTTGAGATAGGTGGTATCATGAATTTTGTTGGTTGGATCCAACTGAAGCTCAGGTACTGGAATGACTTTATCCGGACCTTAGGTTCCTCCTTGTGCAGAGGATTCAGCATGTACGGGTATCCTTGTACCCTGAGCAGATTGCTGTAGTTCTTTAAGCAGAACAGCCAAATCTATGATTTGTTTACTTAATCCGTCAAATTCTTCACTAGAGACTGGATTAAGATCTGTCTGGTCAAATGAAGACATAATTGATTGTAGGCTCGTGGCCTTTTTGGACTTTAAATGGGTAATAGGTCTGATTGTTTCCATGCAAAAAACTGACGTAGTTTAGTTCTTAGGGAGTGTATAAATATTTACATACTATATGATGTATCCGTTTTAGGAGTATTATCCTGCAAAATGGAGGTTAGATGTTTGTAATACAGGATAGCATGTAAATATGTGTTTACACATATTTCTTCATATTTCTCATTACATGGAGATGAATATGGAATGAAATTACAAGTAATTGACTTTACGAGTAATTTGAAATGAGAAAGCATGAAGAGACTTTCCTCCACGTTTGGTTTATCAGAGGCTAACCTATCTTAGGATACTCTCGCAGCTTTTTGGCATGAAGGTTCCCAAATCATCGCAATTTACTCGACGGGAAGTTAATCCGGTTTTTCAACTGGAGCGAATTTGTGTGGTGCCTTTCCCAAGCCTCGTTGGAATTAGTCTTCCTACGATTCCAGCAATTAAACACCGACAGGATAGCCTCATGATGGAAGAACCACACAACATACATTCACATACAACGTGTCTCACCGTTTATGAAAATGATGACATGTGTGAAGCACTAATATCACAAGCAAATATAGGGTAAAGCATTAAGCACAGTAAGTAAATGCATTCGCACACATCCATCAAATGTAAATGCAACATTCACACACAAGCATATAACAGTTTTGAAAGCTTGTAATAGCGGCTTAAGCCCTCTTACTGGAGTCCCCAGCAGAGTCGCCACCTGTCGACGTCGGGATTTTTATTTGTCCCTTTTCTATTCTTGTTCTTTGGTGTTCTAATGTTAGGTGAGATTTGTTTGAAAAAACAAGTTATGAAAAGGTTCAACATGTATATGTCGACGATTTGACTGTAAGAGTCGCCAGTTGGTTTTTTAAATGGTTGTACCAACACAACCGAGAAAAGGTTTGCACATTGACCCAGTGATGTGACACTGCGCAACGGGTCTGTGAAATCGAGATTCATTAGGATCCGGGGGTTTGATTATGCGGAGGGAAGGTGTTAGACACCCCCCGACATCCGTGTTACCACGGTGACTACCACTTTTCAAGAAACTGTTATGTGAATGTGTGTGTGTATATGTGGGTCAATGTGCTGTTATTTGGAAGTAATGTGAGGCCTCGTTCGCACCTATACACACAGGGTTTGAATTTATGTAAAAATTTAGTTTTAAACAAGATATAGTAGTGATGTTTTGTAAAATAGGTTTTTCAAACCCTTATTCTCAATAGTAATTGAGAACTTTTGATACTTCCATTTTATTAAGATGTTCGGCTTGATTGTTTTTATTTTCGAGATGCGAAGCATCTTCGAGAAAATAATGTACAAAGCAATGCCGAATTCCTCATGGGCATGAAAACCATCTGAGGAAATCCAAACACCGTGAATAATTTACAAGTTGTTTACAGCTGAAAATGTCCATCACGGGAACCGAATCTAGATTCAGTAGACTGAATCTGTGATCACATGATTCCTAGGCTCACATGATGTAGCAATTTATATGAAAGTTGTAAGCAGTTATATATATAAAAGTTGTAAATATATATATACAGACATGATCACCAACCATGAAGCACCTCCATGGGAGATCGAAAATGTAAATATATAGTAAATATATAAATAGAGACATGATCAACCACCACGAAGCACCTCCATGGGGGATCAGAAATGTAAATAAAGCTATAAAAACGATCAACTGCCACGAAGTAAACTCCAAGCGAGACGAAATATAAAGAAAACAATAAAAACGATCAACCGCCACGAAGTAAACTCCAGGCTAGATGAATTGTAAAGAAAGTAGTAAAAACGATCAACAGTAACGATGTAAACTCCAAGCGAGACGAAATGTAAATATATATATATAAGCGGTAAACCCACAGGATACCAAATTCAGCTTAGGTAGGACATACTAGCGAAGGATTTACTCGTCTCTCCCCACCTAGTTCTATTCCTCGATATCCGCCAGAGATCATATCCCTAAGCTCTGATACCAAATGTAACGCCCCCAAAATAGGTCCAATCCACCCAACCCATTCTGAGTCGCCAAATACATGGTACAGAAAGCAACTACAACTTTATTACTACAATTGTCGTGCAAAATACAACAACACATATGTTGTGAGCTTTCATACAAATATATACCAACTGTGACTCATGTCCCAACTGTGGACTGCACCTAACAGTGATACCTTACATAAAGGTACAGTCAATAACTGTTTTAGAAACTAAAATCTTTGGGAAGTGCTCAAGGAAACCTTCGTACATGGGAGGCCATGCGTCTACGTTATGATAGATATCATATGCCCACAGAATTATCCTTGGTTGACCCAATAAACCCCAAAGAACAACGAGAAGATTACTATTATATTCTTTCCAATGGTGAGTCTTCTCTTGATATATCATTATCTCCACCGTCTCTAATTGAGAATTATACTTCAACCAAACTCCAAGATCATATAGGTAGTGCTTGTAGATATACTCAGCAAGTGGATGTGCACAACCATGTCTTATGATAACACGAAGTTGTATGTCATTAGACATCTTGTATGATGGTGGCAAAAACACCCTTCCAACGTTGGGTTCGCCTCACCCTATTTGATTCACCAAATATAACTACTAAATGATGTATAGAATACAACACACTTTTCTATACTGCTTTAGGGAGAACCTCCATGCAAATAGAGACCACCGCTCTATTCTCCTCGTTACCCCGCTTCGACCCCAAATTACACTTTATTTCCGAAAAGGAATTGTGAAGCAAAAGGGTGAGCAAAACTAGCTCAGTAAAGAATATTATGACTAAAGATAATTAAATTCTCAATAGCCTTCATCAATAATAAATCAAAGATTTAGAACATATGATAGATGATAAAACTTTTCAACCATAGTTGCAGCGAAACGAGCAATCCATTAGAATAGTCAAATAGACTATAAAGTCTATTATCTTCTCCACGTTAAAAGTCCACCAACAATGTTTTATCCTTGTAACATCAATCAACAATTCCTTTCCACCATCATATGAATAACTCATAATCATAATTGTGATTCTAAATTTCTCTTCTCATCCAGGACGAAGATAATTTTCATCACCTGTCTTTACCTAAAACATCAAAGATAATGGGTATACCAAATCACAGTTCCTCTTCATAATCATACTAATAAATTCATCTTTGCACTACGGGCCAAAGATATTCATCAACGGTTCATCTTTGCACTACAGGCCAAAGATATTCAACAACTGGTCATCTTTGCACTACAGGCCAAAGATATTCATATCTCAAAGAAATATATAATCATTTCAGAATTTATATAAACCATAATTATAACCATGTTTATCAATTCACCTTGCACTTAAGCTAAAAATATTCCATTATAAATTCAATGGTCATGATCATACTAGTCAACAATTCAACTTTGCACTACTAGCCAAAAAAAACCCATAGTCACGATCATACCAATACTTTACCCATCTTTACACTCAAGTCAAAGAGAAATTCCATCACCAGGGTTATAAAAATGTTATATATGATAATAAAAACAATAGGATCAACAACTACATTTAATTTCAAGAGCAATATTCATAAATCAATGATAATTTGGTCAGAAAAAGAAACCAATTTTGTCGTGAATAGTACCCGTGAATAGTAACTCGTGAATAGTAACTCGTGAATAGTAACTCATGAATAGTAACCCCGACATGAAAAGATAAGAATTTCACAAGAAAAATCTTACCAATATTCCGGTATAATGATATTGAAAGAAATAATATCATTTAAAAAAAATAACATCCCTTACAATTCTTTAAAATCCCTTACTATCCCTTACCTCAAAAAGACAGTACTTCTGACTGGAATACTGGATATAGTGTTAAAGGAACTTGCACCGTATAGCAACACTCAAAATATCAAAATACTCACAAGAATACGCTCGATAATAGAGAGAGAAACTTTAGTTTACGTGTGATTTTCAATTCTAACCTAAGCACCTATTTATAGAAATTGCTTAGAACACCAAAGCAGAAAATTTATTAAAATATATTATTAATAATAAAATTTCATACGCCTCCTTGGAAATCAGCTCTTAGCATTTCCCACATGCCCACCTTCTAGAAAAAGTAAGAAAAAACGTTTTTCATAAAATAAATAATTAAAACTTCCAAAAATCAATTATTTTGAAACTTCAATAATTCATAATAAATAGCCCTTTTGTCAAAAAAATTCGAACCACCTGTCCTCTCCATAGGAAATTTCATTCTCTACAACTTTGTAAGTTTAAATTTTTCCAAATTCCAAACAGAAATTGACCGAAATCCACAAACGGACGATTTTACAGGCTATAATCAAATTTCAATCAAGAAATGGGGTCCACCGACACACAAAACATGTGTTAATCATTTAATGCAATAAAAATACTCTATCTCCTCATAGACTCATATATCCCACATTTATTGTAAAAATATCATGTTTATTATATTATTCAAATATAATAATATATTTAAATGAATTATTTTATCAGAAAAAGATAAAATATTAATTTTCAACAATTGTCACATTAAAAATTTTCTCTATCTATATCCACATAAAATGAATATTTTCCTTATCATATAAATCAATAATTAATTATTCACAAATAATATTATAGAATCACAATCGACAACCGGGTTCCCGGAAAGAGGGGGCTTTCGAATAAGAATTTTTCCTTACTAAATGCTTGATTAGGTGACCAAACCTCTACTTAGATGAACTTTCTAGACATTGCCAAGAATGTTATCTAATAATATTATTAAAATAATATGAATCATTGATCGATAATGGGAAATATTTGTGTAGTGACAATTATTAAAACAACAATAATATAAAATTTCAACGTAGCAATTATTGAATCAATAAAATAAAATATTGAACAGTAATTACTGTAACAATTATTGAGTAGTGCCTTCACGTAAGAATCAATAATTGGTGCAATCTTGTAGCTTCTTTTGCATGACAACGCCAGACACCGTGTTTTAACCACCGGGTATTCCAACAAGATAATTCAGTAACAACTACGCCAGTTATTTATAAACAACTTATACTTGTGCGTTTTCTTCATCCAATCGCTCAGTTATGGGGCCCACAAAAGGTCATCTTGCCGCATTGCGAATATTCCCCGATAGGAAGAATATTCCACAACCAAACGAATATTCTCCGACAACAATGAGTATTTTATAACCACTTGTTTATTTAAAATATTTACATATATCACCCTTAACTTTAACATTTTATCAATTTAACCATTTACTAAATAGAAAAATTGAATACTTTTATTTCATAAAATTAGGGGTCTTACACTATATAGTGTAATGTGGCATTTATGTGACTATACTATATATAGTAACCATATATTAAGGTTTATTGAAACTATATGATATGAATACATCATGAAAGGTGTATGTGACAATAGGTATGTGGGTATATATTAAAGTAATATACCATGAGCATATTGTAAACTATTATTTTAATAAAGAAGGCAATGTAATGTGTATATATAGTGCATTAATACATATCTTATGACTATGTGAGTAAATAATATAATAAAGATATGGTGTGTTATTACTCAAATTAAATCCTAAATTGGGCATTATCAAAATGTACATGGATTATATTTAATACCCTAAATTGCTAACATAATATTGTCAAATCATTAAACCCATGTATGCACCCAATTGGATTTAAAACCTAAGTATACATATATGTGTATTAAACATATAGTGTGTGGCATTAGATAGATATCAAATGCTGAGATTTGGCTTGTCCCATTTTGTGAGTCACTTTTCTTCCCCACGTGTAGAACCATTGGCCTAAGGCTACCTATTCCTTCATCTCTTAAACTTCCCTATAGCTAGCCATGATGAAGAAGGGTGTGGGTGATGGGGGTGGTTGGCCACTATTGCACCAACTCTTAATTACCCAATGAATTCTCCCTCCATCTCATGGTTTAATTTCTTGGACAATGGCATGGGTAGTATGTTTTCTATAAATTAAGCATTCTATTTCATGTGTTATGTTGCTGAGAATTACTTGCTTAGTTGATATAGAGAGTGAGAGGTAGTAATCTGATTTTGAGTTAAAGCAAAGGTATAAAATTATGTTCTTAGTTAAGTTTTGTTAAATTCTTGCAAATACTTAAATTCTCTATAATTGGTGGAAGATAACATGCCCTTGTGTTAATTAAGTGTGTATGCATGTTTAGAAGTAATTTGTGTTGCGACAGAAGCTGTTAGCAATTATTGTGATTGAGGCTCTGCAGAAGCAAAGCCATATTTTTTTGCTTCTGGACGAAGTGGCGCGACCACTCCACTTCCCTAGTCTTTCACCGCGTGGCCGCGCGGGTGGTATAGCACATTTACTCATGTTAGCTCCTTCAGATGTTCTGAGCATGCTATGTTAATTAGTTCATGCATATAAATAACCTGCACATAAGGACTGAGATTTCTATGCATATAGTAAGCCATATGTGTTGATTTTAGTTTGATTATTCAAAGAGGACTTAAAAAGTTGAAAACTAGTTTTGATAAACCTTTTTCAAAAACATGTCCTGAATTTATGTGCCAACGTATCAAGTTCTGATATACATTAAAATGTGACCAATAGGTTAGTTACCTTATTGGTGAAGGTATGATGTAGTCGAGCATGAATTAAAAGAAAAAGTGTAAGTAAAAGACTATATTAGCTATGTGTATATGAACTATGCATAAACTAAGTTTTGAACTTCAAAACATACATATGTGACCTATTATGTGGTTAAGGAAGCATGTTATGGAATATGTGAACTTATCTTGCATGCTTAAGTAAGCTTTACTAAGGGAGACTTTAAGTTTCAAATACAAACTTGATAAACTATATGGGAACTTGTAAGCATGCTTATATATTCTAATATGTATATGAGAGCATATGATGTATAGTAAATGAAGTGAATTTGCATACTTGGTAGCTTAACGTGAGATTTTCACAAGAAACCTTGGAAACTAGTTTTGTCAATAACTATATTACGAGTATTCTAGGACTTGACATACATGACTTAACTAATGCAAGCATGTGTAGTAGAAACCTATGGACCACATAGCATGTGATTAACGACTAAACATAGGAAAATTATGAATTTAAACACTTAAAGTCTTGATTAAATAAAAATAGACGATCGCATATGTTAATGTTAGGATATAAGGTCAAACTTAGTTATCCACATGTTAACATGTGTGTTTTGCATGATTATTCGTATTTGTGCAAGGCATGTGTTCCTTTGGTTTTCTCTGAGGAGCGTACCCATGTCTGGTTTGAATCGAGAGTCGCGGCATGCGTCCTCCTTAGTGCAAATCGGTATGACCATGATAACCTTGCAATAGGATCGGATCTTTGTAGTTGTTTTGTGGTTTCATAAATGCCTAAGTTGTTACTCAAATCTGTAATACATGTCCAGTGTAGTATTCATGTGTTAGTAAGCATGTTGTTGATATGATTCTATGATGAATAATTAGGGGTGCAAACGAGTCGAATCTCAGCGAACACCTTCATGCTCAGATTCGGCTCCTCGAAAAAATTGAGCTCGAATTCGACTCGGATTCAATAAGGGATTTATATTTTTGCGCCAGATTCGACTTTGATCATTACTCGGACCTACTCGGCTCGTAAGTACTCAACTCGTTTACAAAGCGAGTTACTCATGAGCCTTCAAATCGAGTTTCAAATATGAACCATTTCACTTAAAATTGAACCACTACATACTAAATTGGTTACTTAACTAATATTTATATATAAAAAAAATTCACTTTTATTTATGTATTGAAATTATAAAGAATGTAATATAAATTGACATTTAATTCATTGATTTATTTAAGTACAAGTTTACACAATTTCATACTACACTTTATAAATTATAAAGATTGATACAAATATCACGTATTTAGCTTACTAGCATGGATCAGACCAATATTTGAATATGATCCATCGAGCAGGTATCGAGTATGGTTTGAGAAAAAATGAAATACTCGAACCTTAATATGAGCGAACACTGGTCTGCTCGAGTTCGACTCGTGTATCATTAAACAGAAAACGAGTATGGATCAGATTCGACTCGGATCGACTTCGAATTCGAGCTTTGGATCATATTTTTGAGCCGATCTCGAGTCGAGTACCGAACTACTTGGCTCGGTTATCATCCCTATGAATAATTGTTTACCACTTTAAAAGACAAATTGTGATTTCAACTATGACATGGTGTATTGTAAACAAATTTTCATGTGATGACATTCGTATAAGATTATGCGACTAGAAGACTAGCACTATATGTTAGCATTGATAAATTTCACCTGTGTATGATAGTAAATTAAGATAATAGGTGTACATGTTGAACTTGTATAACTAATCTGGTAATATAAGTATAGGGTATGTGTAAGGAGTATACAACTAACTTAGACATTTATGTATGCATTTACACTTATATATCATGTATGAGCATATGTCACTAATGAATATCCTATACGCGTATTATATTATGTTAGGATTCGAAAGAGTATTGTTAAGCGATATCTTGGTAAACTACGCTTAAGGCAAGTTTCCTAACCGTACTCAAATTTCATTGTGCAAGTATCCTTAATCTTTGCTTTACTTTATTCAACGAATATCGTAAGCTTATCTCTTTGAATGCAAGTATTCTTTACTATTTATATCTATTTATGCAATAAACCTGCGTAAGTAAGTTATTGAATTATATTCCGGTTATACGGGTTTTTAAACTTTATTGTTATTAATCATAGTATTCATGCAAGTTCCTTGAATTATCCTTTACATTGTGCAAGTTCTCGAACTTTATTCGTTCATTGTTTATCAGTACTGTATTACTGTAAGATTCTGATATATATATATATTCTGTACGTTAATTTCTAAGTATGGTTATACAAGTGTCCTCATTGGGATAATTATTATACGTGTTGATACATACTTGTTGACTTCCAATATGTATACTTTAAATAAAAGTCGTCTAAGCTATTTGACTAGGCTAGACACAGATTTAAAAATATTGTTGAATATGATAGAATCTTATTGATATCCAACCAAATTGTTTTGGTTCGAATTCTCGACTAAGTATGAATATCCCGAACATGGAAAAACTTTGTGCGCCTATGTTGTAAGACCCCGAATTTTTTTTAAAATAAAAATGGAATTTATTTTATTTATTATTTTGAAATAGTAAGGGTTGATTTGATTAATGTGGTTAGTTATGGGTGAAATGCGCAAATATTTTTAAATAAGCAAGTGGTTATTAAATACTCATTGTTGTTTGGGAGAATATTCGTTTGGTCATGGAATATTCTTCATTGTCGAGGAATATTTATCTGACGGTAGCGACCTTGTGTGGCCCCCATAACTGAAAGCGATTGGATGAAGAAAACGACAAGTATAAGTTGTTTATAAATAATGGCGTAGTTATTCACAGAATTATCTTGTTGGAATACCCTTGGTTAAAAACACGATAATATGCGTTGTTGCTGCAGTTGCACGATGTTATTGACACCAATTATCGATTCTTACGTAAGAAGGCACTACTCAATAATTGTTACGGAATTATTCTTTGATCGATATTTTATTTTACCGATTCAATAATTGTCTGCGTTGATTTTTATATTCTTGTTGTTTCAATAATTGTCACTACACAAGATTTTCCATTATCGAAGCAATAATTCATATTATCCTGAATAATATTATTAGAAAACATTATTGGCAATGTCTAGAAATTTACATCAAGGAGAGGTTTGAGTCACCTAATTGCGCACTTGATGAGAGAAATTCTTATTGAAAGCCCTCTTTCTCACAGACTACCACAGTTGCCCGATCTTTGTGATTCTGTAATATTATTTGTGAATAATTAATTATTGATTTATATGATGAGAAAATTATTGATTTTATGTGGATATAGATGGAGAAAATTTTTAAAGTGACAATTGTTAAAAAAATTGATATTTTATCTTTTCTGATAAAATAATATTTTATTATATTATATAATAATGGTGATAGTTTTACAATGAATGTGGGATATATGAGTATATGAGGAGGAAGAGTATTTTTGTTGCATTAAATGATTAACACATGTTTTGTGTGTCGGTGGACTCCATTTCTTGACTGAAATTTGATTATAGCCTGTAAAATCGTCCGTTTATAGATTTCGGTCAATTTCTATTTGGAATTTGGAAAAACTTTCTTCTGCAAAGTTGTAGAGAATTGAATTTCCTATAAAAAGTCACGAGATTCGAATTTTCTGATAAAAGGGCTATTTATTATGAATTATTGAAGTTCCGAAGTTCCGAAATAATTAAATTTTAGAAGTTTTAAATATTTTTGTTTAAAAAAACGTTTTTGTCATTATGGTGGACTATTTTGGTGGCTGAAATCAGATTCAAAGGTGTGCGTATGAATAAGTTTTGAAAATATTATTAATTTATTAAATTTTCTGCTTTGGTGTTCTAAGCATTTTCGATAAATAGGGTCTTAGGTTAGAATTAAAAATCACACCGAAAACTGAAGTTTTCTCTCTCTCTCTCGATATATTGAGCGTATTCTTGTGAGTATTTTAATACTTTGAGTGTTGCTATCTGGTGTAAGTTCAAGTCATAGCTTATATCCTGTTTCAACTAAATCTTGTCTTTCTGAGGTAAGGATGTTATTTTCTTCGTAAAATGATATTATTTCTTCAATATCATTATCTTAGAAATATTGGTTGGAATGTTTTATCAAATTTAGAACTTTTTCATGTCGGGTTACTATTCATGAGTTCTTATTCACTTCTATTACTATTCACGAGTACTATTCACGAAGCATGATGATTTTTGTGAAATTTCTATCTTTTAGTGTCGGAGTCACTATTCATGTATACGGTACTATTTACGTATACGGCACTATTCACGAATACGGCACTATTCACAGAAAAATTAAATTTTCGTTTTTCGTCCAAAATATCTATTATGGATACTAGCTTTGATTGTATCCATGTTTTGATCATTCTTGAATTTTACTCCACTATGATTATTTATGAGGTATTTTTGGACATGAAATAGCTGAAATACGAATCCTTAATATTTATTCTTTTGTTTCAATTGGATTCGCTTTTCTTTTAAATATTTTCATCATCCTCATCCTAAATGATGATATAATCGAATATCTTTGGCCCGTAGTGCAAAGATGAATGATTTTATGATGAATATCTTTGGCCCGTAGTGCAAAGATGAACAGGTGTTTAGATGAACATGACCAATTGGAGAATATATTTGGCCTGTAGTGCAAAGATGAATATTTGATTTATGATGTATATTGATTGATGTTACAGGGATAAAATATCGATGATGGACTTTTAAATTCATAGATGATAATAGATTTCATTCTCTACTTAACTCTTCTAATGAATTGTTGTTTCCGCTGCTGTTGTTGATCTAAAACTTGTTGTCTATTGTATTCTGTCAAATTTTTCCCTGTTGAAGACTAACGATAATTTGTTCTATGTTATCTTAGTCATAATATTCTTTACTGGGCTAGTTGAGCTCACCCTTTTCCTTTTTGTTCCATTTTTCTTCTCAGGAGACGAGAATATAGCGGGAACTAGTCGGGGTGTAGAGTAATGGTTCAAGACAGTTGTTTTAGTAGTCCTCACTATTTTGTAAAATAGTGTATCAATAATTGTAATGAGGACTTCTTTGAGTGTGGATATTGTCTAGAAGACAATATTTGTATTTAAACTCACAGTTTATGTGTTGTCGTATTTTGCACGACAATTGTATTAATGAAGTTGTAGTTGTTTCTGTACCATGTATTTGGTGACTCGGAATGGGTGATGTATACCTGTATTGGGGGCGTCACAGTTGGTATCAGAGCTATAAGTAAAGAACCCCGAGCCTCTCGCTGGTGACTTCCTGTTGATGGGGGATGCACCGAAGCCATACTCTCTGTAGGGGACGCCGGATTACTGGTGTGCAACCCGATAGGTACCAATGTGAGGTGCTGTCCACTGATGGGACATTTGTCACAGTTGGTATCAGAGCTTAGGGATATGATCTCTGACGGAGATCAGGGAATAGAACTAGGAGGGGAGAGACGAGTAAATCCTTCGCTAGTTTGTCCTACCTAAGCTTATTTGTTGGTCGGTCATAATATAGGGGTATTATGTGATTTGTTAATTTGTTTAATGAACCCTTGTTTTATGGCAGTATTTAAGAATGTCGACTGAGAATGTTAACAGTGGAGTAAATGAGACCGTGGAGACACCTTTGCTCACTAACGAGGAGAACGTGCAACAGGCTGGCAATGTTCCTCCTGTGAACAACACCACTGAGCAGATGATGAACGATGGTATGTTTAGGAACTTTTTAGAATTCATGCAAAACCAAACGAGAAAGTCTACTGTTTAAAATACAGGTGGAAACACTGGCAACTCACGGATGGTCGCCATTAAGCAGCTTCAAGGAGTTAGGACCACGGGAGTTTTTGGGAAAGCGAGAACCACTTACGGCGAGAGAGCGTGGATAAAGCGGATCACTAAGATATTTGATGTCTTATGATGCTCGGAGGAATAAAAGGTTCCTTTCGCCACTTTCATGTTACGAGGAGAGGCGAGTTATTGGTGGGAATTTGTAAAAGCGTACTCGACTGCTGCCTTGACCAAAGATGTCTTGGGAGAAGTTCCAAAAATTGTTCAGCGACAAGTATTTTCCCGAAAGTATTCGTCACATGAAGGAGGTAGAGTTCATCAAGCTGGAGCAAAACAATATGAACGTGTCGCAGTACGAAGCTAAGTTTGCCGAGTTGTCTCGATTTGCATCACATTTGGTTGATAATGAGGAGAGAATGACGCGAATGTTTCTGCGAGGTTTGAAACCCAAAATACGTCAATACCTCATTTCTCACAAACTTTGTTTATATTCAGATGTTGTGAATAGGGCTCAGTTATTGGAGTGCGATAATGAGTCGGCTCAACTGAAGAATAATGACCAACAACTCGATAATAATCGTACCGGTGGTAACGGTTATCGGAACAATGATAACAATCGTGGAGGAAATTATCATGCCAGAAATGGTAACCACTTCGGTGGTAATCATGGCCAAGATAATAAAAGAAATAATTCAAGTGAAAATTTTAAAAAGAGAAGATTTAACAATGACGGGAAGACGTCGGCACCAACACCAGCAACGAATTTTAGAGGAGGAGAAAGACCGCCGCCAGATGCTACGAGATCACGGAGAAGAGGGACACATAAGTTCAAACTGTTCACAGCCTTCCAAGGCATGTTATAATTGTGGAAAAGAATGTCATATCGCTCGAGATTGTACGGTAGCGAAACCCATTCCAGCGGGGATGGTGACTCCAAAGGCTGTCCCAAAAAAGTCAAAGTCAACGGTTCCTGGAAGAGCGTTTTTCGTGACTGGTCAGAATGCAAGGAACCCAAACGAAGTTAGCACGGGTTAGTTAATTATAAATTCTTACGAAGTTTATACCTTATTAGATATCGGTTCTACCCATTCATTTATCTCTCCTACTTATACTCAACGTTTAAACTTTACTCCGGAGAAAATTAGACTTTGACTTATCTGTTGAAACTCCGTTATGAGAAACTTTCATTACATCCGCTGTTTATAAATCTTGTTTGATCCAAATTGGTTCCCTCACCCTACCTGTTGATCTTATATCTTTAAAGATACTTTTTTTTGATGTGATTTTAGGGATTGATTGATTAACTACTCATCATGCCAAAATTGATTGCTTTCGTAAGGTTGTTAGTTTTCATATTCCTAAGCAACCTGTTATTCGAATTCAAGCAAACAAACCATTGAAGTCAAACACTTTCATATCAAGCCATAAAGTCATTCGTTTATTAAAAAATGGATGTCAAGTTTTCTTAGCCCATGTTATGGACTTGAACAAAAATATGTCAGATTTGAATGATATTTCTATTGTTAGTAAATTTCCTGATGTATTTCCTGAAGAATTTCTTGGCTTACTCCCAAAGTGTGATATTGAATTTTGTATCGACTTTGAACCCGGTACAAAACCCATTTCTAAAATCTCATGGCTCCTATTGAACTTCAGGAGTTAAAAATTCAAATTGTAGAAGTTAGTACCTTAGCCTCTATTTGGTGACTTCCTTTGTGGAATGCACTGAAACCAAACTCTCTGTAGGGGACGTCATATTCATGCGGTGGTAAATTGATAGGTGTCATTGTGACGTGCTATCCAAGGTTGGGATATGAGTCACAGTTGAGAGCAACCTAAGTCGGTAATCGAAATACGTAGCTTTCTAGGCTTAGTTAGTTATTATCGGAGATTCGTTGAAGGATATTCTCGTATCGCTATTCCAATAACGCAGCTGACTCGTAGAGATACAAAATTCGAATGGAGCAAGGAATGTGGGAAGAACTTCGAAAAACTCAATAGGAGACTCATTTCGGCACATGTTCTGACAATACCATCTTGGAAAAGCGAACGTGGTAGCTGACGTGTTGAGTAAAAGATCGTATACGAGTATGAATGCGATATTGTCAAAGACCCATTTCATATAACTTACAAATGATAGATATAGAGTTAAAGACTCTAGGGACTCACATGATGATATACAAGTAGAACCGACTCTTATCGATAAAGTTAAAATCGCTCAGGCTACACACCGGAGCTGATGAATATAAAGAAGAAGGTGCAAGAAGGCGTTATTCTAGAAGTAAGAGTTGATGAAGAGAAGAAATCTCAAACCTTTGATTTATTAGTCCATTTGAAATCCTCGATTGAAAAGGAACTATGGCCTATAGACTCGCTTTACAGCCAAGTATGACGCGTGTTCATAACATTTTTCGTGTATCGATGTTACGTAAATATGTGGACGACCCAAACCACATTATTGAGTTATAACCAGACAAGATAGCTGAAGACTTAACGTACGAGGAGGTACCTGTCAAGATCTTGGATATAAAGGAGTATGTACTACGCGTAAATGTCATACCACAAGTTCAAGTTTTGTGGAGAAACCATGCTATTGAGGAAATGACCTAGGAGTTGGAATAGAAAATGAAAGCGAGATATCCTCATCTTTTCGAAACACCAGGTACGTACGTCAATTTCGAGGACGAAATTTCATAAGGAGGGGAGGTTGTAAGACCCCGAATTTTTTTTAAAATAAAAATGGAATTTCCTTTATTTATTATTTTGAAATAGTAAGGGTTGATTTGATTAATGTGGTTAGTTATGGGTGAAATGCGCAAATATTTTTAAATAAGCAAGTGGTTATAAAATACTCATTGTTGTCGGAGAATATTCGTTTGGTCGTGGAATATTCTTCTGTCGAAGAATATTTGTACAACAACCTTGACCTTGTGTGGGCCCATAAATGAAGCGATTGGATGAAGAAAATGACAAGTATAAGTTGTTTATAAATAATGGCGTAGTTATTACTGAATTATCTTTGTTGGAATACCCGTGGATAAAACACAAGATGTACTGGCGTTGTTGCCTGAATGAGCTGCGGTATTGCACCAATTATCGATTCTTACGTAAGAAGGCACTACTCAATAATTATTCTACGGTAATTACTTTATTGAGATTTTATTTTATTGATTCAATAATTCTTGCGTTGATTTTTATATTACTATTGTTTCAATAATTGTCACTACACAAGATTTTCCATTATCGAAGCAATAATTCATATTATCTGAATAATATTATTAGAAAACATTATTGGCAATGTCTAGAAAGTTACGTCTAAGGAGAGGTTTGGTCACCTAATTACGCGCTACCATAAGTGAGAAATTCTTATTGAAAGCCCTTATTTCTGAAGCGGCACGGTTGTCGATCTTGTGATTCTGTAATATTATTTGTGAATAATTAATTATTAATTTATATGAAGAGGAAAATATTGATTTTATGTTGATATAGATGGAGAAAATTTTTAAAGTGACAATTGTTAAAAAAATTGATATTTTATCTTTTACGATAAAATAATATTTTATTATATTATATAATAATGATGATAGTTTTTTTGATGAATGTGGGATATATGAGTATATGAGGAGGAAGAGTATTTTTGTTGCATTAAATGATTAACACATGTTATGTGTGTCGGTGGACCCCATTTCTTGACTGAAATTTGATTATAGCCTGTAAAATCGTCCGTTTATGGATTTCGGTCAATTTCTGTTTGGAATTTGGAAAAACTTTCTTCTGCAAAGTTGTAGAGAATTGAATTTCCTATAAAAAGTCACGAGATTCAAATTTTCTGATAAAAGGGCTATTTATTATGAATTATTGAAGTTCCGAAGTTTCAAAATAATTAAATTTTGGAAGTTTTAAATATTTTTGTTTAGAAAAACGATTTTGTCATTATGGTGGACTATTTTGGTGGCTGAAATCAGATTCAAAGGTGTGCGTATGAATAAGTTTTGAAAATATTATTAATTTATTAAATTTTCTGCTTTGGTGTTCTAAGCATTTTCCTATAAATAGGGTGCTTAGGTTAGAATTAAAAATCACACCAGAAACTAAAGTTTTCTCTCTCTTTCTCTCTCGATATATTGAGCGTATTCTTGTGAGTATTTTAATACTTTGAGTGTTGCTATACGGTGTAAGTTCAAGTCATAGCTTATATCCGGTGTTTCAACTAGAAGTATTGTCTTTACGAGGTAAGGGATGTTATTTTCTTCGTAAATGATATTATTTCTTCAATATCATTATGCCGAAATATTGGTTGGAATTTTTTATCAAATTTGGAACTTTTTCATGTCAGAGTTACTATTCATGAGTTACTATTCATGAGTTACTATTCATGAGTTACTATTCACGAATTACTATTCACGAGTACTATTCACGAAGCATGATGATTTTTGTGAAATTTCTATCTTTTAGTGTCGGAGTCACTATTCATGTATACTGATTATTATTCACGTATCTGATACTATTCATTCACGAATCTGACACTATTCACGTAAAAAATTAAATTTTGTTTTTCGTCTAAAATATCTATTATGGATACTAGCTTTGATTGTATCCATGTTTTGATCATTCTTGAATTTTACTCCACTATGATTATTTATGAGGTATTTTTGGACATGAAATAACTGAAATACGAATCCTTAATATTTATTCTTTTGTTTCACTGGATTCATTTTCTTTTAAATATTTTTCATCATCCTCAGTCCTAAATGATGATATAACTGAATATCTTTGGCCCGTTGTGCAAAGATGAATGATTTTATGATGAATATCTTTGGCCGTGAGTGCAAAGATGAACAGTGTTTAGATGAACATGACCCGATTGAAGAATATCTTTGGCTTTTAGTGGTGCAAAGATGAATATTTGATTTATGATGTATATTGATTGATGTTACGAGGATAAAATATCGATGATGGACTTTTAAATTCATAGATGATAGTAGATTTCATTCTCTACTTAACTCTTCTAATGAATTGTTGTTTCACCGCAGATTGTTGATCTAAAACTTGTTGTCTATTGTATTCTATCGATTTTTCCCTGTTGAAGACTAACGATAATTTGTTCTATGTTATCTTAGTCATAATATTCTTTCTTGGGCTAGTTGAGCTCACCCTTTTCCTTTTTGTTCCATTTTTCTTCTCGGAGATGAGAATATAAGCGAAACTAGTCGGGGTGTGGAGTAATGGTTCAAGACAGTTGTTTTAGTAGTCCTCACTATTTTGTAAAATAGTGTATCAATAATTGTAATGAGGACTTATTTGAGTGTGGATATTATCAGAAAGACAATATTTATATTTAAACTCACAGATTTATGTGTTGTCGTATTTTGCACGACAATTGTATTAATGAAGTTGTAGTTGTTTCTGTACCATGTATTTGGCGACTCAGAATGGGTGATGTATACCTATTTTGGGGGCGTCACATATGTAATAACCCGATATTTTCTATATAATTATATCAGAAATTTTGCATATAAATTATTTATTTATTTATTTTAAAGGTGAGGATATGTTCCAGATAATGTGTATGCATTTATGTGATAAATATAAAATTTATTTATTACAAGAATAATTACAAATAATTATTTTGAATTATTGCTCATTATAATTATATTCTTATAATAATTAGTTTTATAGTAAAAATGTTTTTATTATTTATTTTCTATGAAAATAAGATTATATATAATTTAAATAATATATGATATGATTATAGAATTATTATAATAACTATTTTATTATATAAATTTATTTCAGAATTAATTAAGCTAATTATTTAACTTAATTAATAATGGGATGTATATGTAAGAAAATCAGATATGGAATCCAAACCCTAATTTTGGATTTTGATCAAGGAATAAGAATAATAATATAATATTAATTATATTTTGATTTTTCAGTGCTATAAATATTTATTGTATATGTGTGGACTGATAATGGTTGTTCAATTATGTTGTATCGCGACCAAACCCTAGCATTAATTTGTTTCACCCTATTGTGAAATTCAAATGGGAAATTCGAGACTGTGTTGTAACTGTGTTATGTGAATTATGTCGTGTATTACAGAATTTAAAGTAAATAGGTAAAACCCTAATTATACTTAGAAACCCTACTTAATTAGAAACCCTAATTAATTGAGAACTCTAATTACTAAATTTGGAAATCTAATTTCTAAATTTAGAAACCCTAATTAGTAATTATAAACCCTAACTACTAATTGTAAACCCTAATCGTGAAATTAGAAAACCTTAATTTTATAATTAAAAACCCTAATTAATAATTAGTAACCCTAATTGTTATATGAGTAATGCTAATTGCTAATTATTTGCTCTAATTGCTAAATTAGTAAGCTTAATTATAATTGTTAAACTTAATGTTTAATTTCTAAATATTAGAAAATCTAAATTAATTAAGAAACCTTAATTTTGTATTTTTAGAAACTAAAATTTTCTTTTTCAAACCCTAAATTAGAAATCCTACAATTATAAATTAGTTTTAAAATGATTTTAATATTATAAAAATCATTTTAAATGATAATAAATTGTTTAAAGATATTTTAAGTTATAAAATATTACTTTTAATATTTAAAGGATAATTTTATTAATAATTTAATATTAATGATATTAATTTAATATTAATGATATTAATTTAATATTAATGATATTAAATTTATTTAATAATTATATTAAATAAATAATTTAAAATGATTTTATTTATTTAAAAATCATTTAAAAGGATATAAATGAATTAAAAATATTTTAAGTTATAATTAATGACTTTTTAAAATTTTGATAGATAATGCATTAATATTTTAATATTAATGGTAATTATTTAAAAATGATTTTGATTTTTTTTAAAATCATTTAAGGGTAATATTAGTACTTTAAAAATATTTTGAGTTATTATAATTAACTTTAATATTTTGGCAATGATTTCATTAATAGTTTAATATTAATTAAATATTAATGATAATAGAATTGTTTAAGATTTAAATCATTTAATGATGATTCCTGTGTTTGAAAATTCGTAATAAATTATAATAAATATTTAAAATTATTATAAGTCATTTAAAATAATAATATAGTGATACTTACAGGATGTGAAATTACATGATAGAGTCTTAGTGTAAGACCCCAAATTTTATGAAATGAAAGTATTCAATTTTCTTATAATTATTATTTTTAGTAAATGGTTAAATGGATAAAAGGTTAAAGTTAAGGGTGATATTTGAAAATTTTGCAAAGAAAGCAAGTTGATATAAAATATTCGTTGTGTCGGGGAATATTCGTTTTAATAAGGAATATTAAATGCGATGGCACAATCATTAGTGAACCCCATTAACGGAAGTATTGTCGTTATTTAAAAACGACAAGATTATCTTTTATAAATAACGGCGAAAGTTTTACCGTTAAACCGTTGAACTTCCCAAAGAGTAAAAGTACAATGTCTGGCGTGGTTGCATAGTAGCACACCAGATTGATTATTGATGCTTTACGTGAGAAGTCACTCGGTTATACTCAATTATTACTACGATAATTCTTTGAATATCTCTCATATTATTGATTCAATTATTGTCCACGATCATCATCCGCATAATATTTATTTTTATTAAATCAATAATTGAGACGACAAAGTTATTTATATTATTATTTACAATATTGACAAATGTCTGGAAGTTCTATCAAAAGAGGTTTGGTCACCTAATTGCGCCGCCAATAAGGAGAAATCCTTATCGGAAAGCCCCCTCTTTCCTGGGAATAATCTGGTTGTTAAATATTGTGAGTTATAATATTAATGATGAATAAGTTCGTGTTGATTAAAGATGAAATTGATAGTTCCATTATGTGGGAATTATTAATGTTAGTGGAAAATGACATTTATTTCAATAATAAATATGTCTGGAGGTTATATTGACCAATCGGGTAATTCATCGGATAAATGAGCAATTAATTGCTATTAATTCACATGCTTATAACTATGTGTTCACATGTGTGTACTATTGATTCACATGATTTACTATTAGGGGAGTTGGTGCAAGATTGATAATACTTGCATGACTAAATTAGAAATTGAGGTATAGTTGAAGTTACTATACTGTAATTAGTTTTTTCACATAATTATACTATTAAGTCACATGAATGAACTATTAATTCACATGATTTACTATTAGGAGAGGTGGTGCGAGATTGATAATACTTGGAGGACTAAATTAAAAATGAAGAAAAAGAGGAAGGTATTATACTGTAATATTTTGAGCCCCAAAACGTGCAATTCTTGAAACTATATTTTCTTATAAATAGAAGCTCATTCTTCTTTCATTTCTCACCAATTCACTAAAGCTATAGAGCAATTATTATAAAGAAAAATTATAGAGAAAAAGAAGAAGAGAAGTCTACTACCTCACTATTCCAGTATCCAGTCTTCTTTTGAGGTAAAGGGTATTATTCTTTCGTTTTCATGAAGAGAGTTATTTTCTTTCAATACTCGTAAGGGTGGTTATTCCATTCTTTATTAGTATGTTAGAATAACTTTGTACATCATCTGCAGTCCGCATACATGGTGAAATTCTTCATTATTCCATTCTTTCTTATTACGTTGGAATAACTTTATGCAGTGTGGTCTATCGCATGCCCGGTGAATTCTTTTGTTATTCCATTCTTTATTATTCGCTGGAATATCCTCATTAGTGCGGATTCGCATGACTTGGTTCCATTCTTTATTATTCATTGGAATATCACGTCACATGCGTATTACGCATTGACCTGGTTCCATTATTTATTATTCTGTTGGAATAACTCATTCATTACGGCCTATCGCATGCCCGGTGAATTCTTCTATTATTTCATTCTTTATTATTACATTGAAATAACATGTACTATGTGGATTACTGCATGCATGGTGAATGATCCTTCAGTATTCATTCTTTATTAAATTGTGGAAATGATCTATCTACGTGGATTACTGCATGGTCAGGTGAAAATCTATTTGCGAGCTTTAGTATATTCTATTATACTCGTATGAGATATCATTTCTTTTGTACTCGTCATGGAATATCATTTTCTTTGGTATTTTTTTTGAGTTACTATTCACTCAGTTTACTATTCACCTAGTTACTATTCACTCTAGTATTATTCACTCGGGTATTCGGGGCACTTTTTCGTGTCGGAGTACTATTCACGAGTTACTATTCAAGGGTTACTATTCACCCAAATTACTATTCACCCGAATATTATTCACTCGGGTATTTGGGGTACTTTTCATGTTGGGATACTATTCACATGGTACTATTTACCCAAAAAATATATTTCTTTTCTGTCCAAATTATTTTTGGTACATGAATATTATTCTTGAATTTTACTCTACAAAGCAGTATCATGTTGACAATTTGGACGATATTGATTTCCGGATAAATTAAATTATAAATCTTTAAAATTTATCCTTTAACTTGTTTTATTGAATTATTATGTCATTGTCATCATCCTCATGCTTATATTGTGATGAAAGTCATCTTTGGCTTACGTGCAGAGATGGACTTGGTATGATTATGACTGTAATGTGACGAATGATGTGGTGAAAAGTCCTCATTGGCCTGTAGTTCATTGATAGACGATTGTTGGTATGGTTATGACCAGGGATTATTCAGTATAATCATGACCATTGATGATTTCATGAATATTCTTGGACGTGGTGTAGGGATGATTTGATTTTATTTATTAAGCTGAGTCTCAACGATAAAGTTGATGAAAAACTTTTTAAATCATAGAAGATAATAGATTTTATGCTCTACTTGACTCTTCTAATGGATTGCTTATTCCGCTGTAGTTGTTGATCTAAAACTTGTTGTCTATTATATTCTATCAGTTGTTATACAGTTGAAGGCTAAGGATAATTTATTCTGCATTATCTTAGTCATAATATTTCTTACTAGGCTAGTTGAGATCACCCTTTCTTTCACTGTTCTCTTCAGGAAATGAGAATATATGTGACGCCCCAAAATTAGGTATACATCACCCATCTTGGGTCGCCACTTACATAGTACAGAATTTAAATACAACTTATTAACATAATCGCTGTGGTACAATACGACATAAAACGTGAGTTTAAATACAAATATCGCTTACTAGATATTATACAAACTCAAACAAAAAGTCCTCATTACAATTATTATCACACTATTTCACGTAATAGTGAGGACTACTAATGCTATCTTCAGGACCATCACTGCTTCCCACTCATCCCGGCTATATTCTCATTTCACAGAGAGAACGGTGAAAGAAAGGGTGAGCTCAACTAGCCCAAGAAGAAATATTATGACTAAGATAATGCGTAATAAATTATCAATAGTCTTCAACAATGTTAAACCGATAAAATACGATGAGACAACCGTTTAATCTGCGGCGAATATCGAATCCATTAAAAGAGTCAAGTAGAAAATAAAGTCTACTATCTTTTAGGTTTTAAAAGGTTTTCATCATCATTATAGTTTGAGACTCGACTTTAATAAATATTCCACATCATCTAATCACCCCACGCACTACTGGCCAAGGATATTCTTTAGTATCACGACCAAATTAATTATTCATGCACTACGGGCCAAGAATATTTGTGTATTCATTAATGGTCATGATCATGCCAACAATCGTCCATCAATGCACTACGACCAATCGAGGATTTTTACCACATCATTTGTAACATTACGGTCCATGATTACACCGAATAGTCTCTCGTCATAATCATACCAAGTCCATCTATGCACTACAGCCACGGATGACTTTAAAAAATATAAACATGAGGATGATGACAATGATATAAGAATTCAATAAAACAAGTTCAAGAATTATTTTATCCGTGAATTATTAACGTCCAAATTATCAACATGATCTTCGCTTTTGTAGAGTAAAATTCAAGAATGATCAAAAGAATATGAAAAGATCTTCGGATGAAACGCAAAAATATCAAGGATATTCCACTAATTTCATGGAGTATAGAAGTCAAAGTTTTAACCGATCGGGTATAATAAAGAATGGAATAACAAAAGAAATCACCATGCATGCGATAGACCGCATGCATGTGTTATTCCAATGAATAATAAATAACGGAACCAGTCGTCGTGAAATTCACAAGCGGGATGTTCCAACGAGAATGATAAAGATGGAACTGGATCCGGTGTAAAACACATGATAGGATATTCCAACGTAATGATAAAGATTTTAACCAGTCCTGTAAAACACATGCATGTGATGTTCCAACGTAATAATAAAGATTTTAACCAGTCCGGTGTAAAACACACGCATGTGATGTTCCAGCGGAATAATAATAAAGATTTTAACCAGTCCTGTAAAACACATGCATGTGATGTTCCAATGTAATAATAGAAGAATGTCACCAAGTATAGGGTAAACCACTTATACAAAGTTATTCCAATGTAATAATAAGCAATGGAATAACAACAGCTTCTTCATGAATAAGAAAGAATAACACCCTTTACATTTGGTAGGAGATTGAATACTTGCAAAGAAGTGTAGTAACAAAAAATACTCTTCTTCTTTCTCTCTTATTCTCTATACTTTCTCTCTCTATAGCTTGAATGAATTAAGTGAAAAAAATAATGAAGCCCTAGGCCTCTATTTATAGAAGATTTCTAGCTTAGCACCTGCCGTGTGAAAAGGCAAGTGGCTTGACGACTTGTTTGACGCCTGTAATGTGAAACGACAAGTGGTTCGACGTCTGGTAAAGGTAATTACTATTAACGAAGGTAAATACTATTGACGAAGGTAAATACTATTCACAAGGATAATTACTATTGACGAAGGTAATTACTATTGACGAAGGTAAATACTATTCACAAGAATAATTACTATTGACGAAGGTAATTACTATTGACGAAGGTAAATACTATTCACAAGGGTAATTACTATTGACGAAGAGACTCTTAGATGATGACATATGAGCCCCCCATAAAATAATCAAACTTACCACAAATCATTTTTTTTTCATCAACACATATTTAATCTTTCAACAATTATTAATTTAATACTATAACATATTATACAGATGATACTGTGACAATAATTGAATCAATAATATAAGAGATATGATGCAGCAATTACTGTAGCAATAATTGAGCATAGCTGAGTGACTTCTCACGTAAGCATCAATAATCAATACCGTGTGCTACTATGCAACTACGCGTATTACTGTACTTTTACCACCGGGTAGTTCAACAGTTTTAACGGTAACACCTCCGCCGTTATTTTTATAAAATATTTTTGTCGTTTTCTCAATCCGACAATAATTACATTAGGGGTCCACCAATGATTGAGCCATTGTATTTAATATTCCTAACAAAAAAGAATATTCCCAGGCCAAACTAATATTTTATAACAACTTGCATACTTTGCAAAATTTATAAATATTACCCACAACTATAACATTATATCAAATTTATTCCATAATATTCAAAAATAATATTTATAGAAAAATTCATCTTTATTTATAAAAGCTGGGGTCTTACAATATATCTGGGACGAGTCGGGGAACGGATTGACGGTCCAGATGGTTGTTTTAGTAGTCCTCACTATTCTATAAAATAGTGTGACAATAAATGTACTGAGGACTCCATTGAGTGTGGATATTGTCTAGATGACAATATTCTTATTAAAACTCTTAGATTATGTTTTGTCGTATTTTACACGACTATTGTATAATTAAGTTGTATTTGAATTTTGTACCATGTATTTGCAACTCAAGATGGGTGATGTATACCTATTTTGGGGGCATCATAGTTGGTATCAAAGCTTAGGGATATGATCCCTAGTTGTGATGTGAGACAAGAACTAGGAGGGGAGAGACGGGGAATTCCTTCGCTAGAATGACCTACCTAAGTTTATTTGGTATTTAATTGGTCGGTTAGAGTATAGGGATAATATGTGGCATGTCAATTAACCCTTGTTTTGAAACTATATTCTAGAATGATATCTGAAATACATGAGATGAACAATATGATACATAGGAAATAATCGGGAAGGTATAATCCGAAAAGAAAGCAAGGTATTCTCATCTCTTCGGCATACCAGGTACGTACGTAAATTTCGAGGGAGAAATTTCATAAGGAGGGGAGATTGTAAGACCCCAAATTTTATGAAATGAAAGTATTCAATTTTCTTATAATTATTATTTTTAGTAAAGGGTTAAATGGATAAAAGGTTAAAGTTAAGGGTGATATTTGAAAATTTTGCAAAGAAAGCAAGTTGATATAAAATATTCATTGTGTCGGGGAATATTCGTTTTAATAAGGAATATTCGTACGATGGCACAATCATTGGTGAACCCCACAACGGAAGTATTGTCGTATTTAGAAAATGACAGTATTATCTTTTTATAAATAACGGCAAAAGTTTTAGCATTAAACTGTTGAACTGCCCGGTAGTAAAAGTATAGTAATACGCTGTTGTTAATAGTAATACCTGCAGATTGATTATTAATGCTTACGTGAGAAGTCACTCAGTTATACTCAATTATTTCTACAGTAATTGTTGCATATTGCTCATATTATTGATTCAATTATTGTCACAGTATCATATGCATAATATTTATTTTTATTAAATCAATAATTGAGACGACAAAGTTATTTATATTATTATTTATAATATTGACAATGTCTAGAAGTTCTGTCAAGAAGAGGTTTGGTCACCTAATTGCGCGCCAATAAGGAGAAATCCTTATCGGAAAGCCCCCTCTTTCCTGGGAATAATCTGGTTGTTAAATATTGTGAGTTATAATATTAATGATGAATAAGTTCGTGTTGATTAAAGATGAAATTGATAGTTCCATTATGTGGGAATTATTAATGTTAGTGGAAATCGACATTTATTTCGATAATAATTGATGTCTAGAGGTTATATTGACCAATCGGGTAATTCATCGGATAAATGAATAATTAATTGCTATTAATTCAAATGCTTATAACTATGTGTTTACATGTGTGTACTATTGATTCACATGATTTACTATTAGGGGAATTGGTGCAAGATTGATAATACTTGCATGACTAAATTAGAAATGGAGGTATAGTTGAAAGTACTATACTGTAATTAGTTTTTTTACAAGATTATACTATTGAATCACATGAATGAACTATTAATTCACATAATTTACTATTAGGGGAGGTAGTGCAAGATTGATAATACTTGGAGGACTAAATTAAAAATGAAGGAAAAGAGGAAGGTATTATACTGTAATATTTTGAGCCCCAAAATGTGCAATTATTGAAACTATATTTTTCTATAAATAGAAGCTCATTCTTCCTTCATTTCTAACCAATTCACTAAAGCTATAGAGCAATTATTATAGAGAGAAATTATAGAGAGAAAGAAGAAGAGAAGTCCGCTACCTCACAATTCCAGTATCCAGTCTTCTTTTGAGGTAAGGGGTATTATTCTTTCGTATTCATGAAGAGAGTTATTTTCTTTTAATACTCGTAAGGGTTATTATTCCATTCTTTATTATTATGTTGGAATAACCTTCCTATGCGAAGTACCGCATACATGGTGAAATTCTTTTGTTATTCCATTCTTTCTTATTCTGTTGGAATAACTTGTCTGTGTGGTCTATCGCATGCCTGATGAATTCTTTTGTTATTCCATTCTTTATTATTCTGTTGGAATATCCTGTCAGTGCGGATTACGAATGACTTGGTTCCATTCTTTATTATTCTGTTGGAATATCCTCGTCTGCAAGCGTATTACGCATTTACTTTCGTTCCATTATTTATTATTCTGTTGGAATAACCTTTGTTTATGCGGTCTATCGCATGCTTGGTGAATTCTTCTGTTATTCCATTCTTTATTATTCTATTGGAATAACCTGTCTATGTGGATTACCGCATGCATGGTGAATGATCATTCGTATTCATTCTTTATTAAATTGTGGAAATGATATGTCAACGTGGATTACCGCATGGCGGGTGAAAATCTCCATTTGCAGTTTCTTATATTCTATTATACTCGTATGAGATATCATTTCTTTTGTACTCGTCATGAAATATCATTTTCTTTGGTATATTTTTACGAGTTACTATTCACAGGTTACTATTCACCCGGTTACTATTCACTCTAGTATTATTGACTTGGGTATTCGGAGCACTTTTCGTGACGGAGTACTATTTACGAGTTACTATTCACCCAAATTACTATTCACCCAAATATTATTCACTCGGGTATTTGGGGTACTTTTCATGTCGGGGTACTATTCACAAGGTACTATTCCCAGAGTACTATTCACGGGATACTATTTACTCGAGAAATATATTTCTTTTCTGTCCAAATTATTTTTGGTACATGAATATTATTCTTGAATTTTACTCTACAAAGCAGTATCATGTTGACAATTTGGACGATGTTGATTTCTTGAAAAATTAAATTATAAATCTTTAAAATTTATCCTTGAACTTGTTTTATTTAATTATTGTGTCATTGTCATCATCCTCATGCTTATATTGTGATGAAAGTCATGACCGTAATGTGACGAATGATGTGGTAAAAAGTCCTCATTGGCTTGTAGTTCATTGATGGACAGTTGTTGGTATGATTATGACTAGGGATTATTCAGTATAATCATGACCATTGACGATTTCATGAATATCCTTGGCTGTGGTGCAGGGATGATTCGATTTTATTTATTAAGCTGAGTCTCAGCGATATAGTTGATGAAAAACTTTAAATGACTCTTCTAATGGACTCTTCTAATGGATTGCTTATTCCGCTGCAATTGTTGATCTAAAACTTGTTGTCTATTATATTCTATAAGTTGTTATACTGTTAAAGGCTAAGGATAATTTTTTTTGCATTATCTTAGTCATAATATTTCTTACTGGGCTAGTTGAGCTCACCCTTTCTTTCACTGTTCTCTTCAAGAAATGAGAATATAGCTGGGACGAGTCATGGAACGGATTGACGGTCCAGATGGTTGTTTTAGTAGTCCTCACTATTCTATAAAATAGTGTGACAATATTCTTATTAAAACTCTTAGATTATGTTTTGTCGTATTTTACACGACTGTTATATAATTAAGTTGTTTTTGAATTTTGTACCATGTAACTGGCGACTCAAGATGGGTGATGTATACCTATTTTGGGGGCGTCACACTTAGACTCGATAATTACCCGGTAAAGTCGTCGGTACACCGACATGTTTCAGAAATTGATCTGGACTTAGATATTTTGACTGTATTAATATTTGTTTGTGATTCAATGACTGTTGAATGTGTGTGACAAGGTGATTAGGTTATGTGATGACTGTAATAAGCAGTGCTATGTGTTATAGTATGTTATTCTAATTGAATGAATGATCTTATTAATGATAGGTTGTGATATAAAAGATAAAACTAAGTTGCGTATTGTAAGCAGCAGATCAGGCAAGTATCCTACCTTTGTATTTCCTTTATGCAATGGACATAAGTAAGAAAGTTTCAGATTTATATTATTATTATACTAGATTATTAACCCTATTGTCGTATATATTATATCCAATCATTGTTTATCAACATGATATTATATTATATAACTCATATATATATACTGCTCAAATTTTGAAATATGGTTATACAAGTGTCCTCACTTGGATAATCATTATGGTTAAACACATTTGATATATATATATATATATATATATCTCTAAGCTATTTGACCAGCTAGACACAGATTTAGAAATAAAGTTGAATATGATAAAACCTTTTTGTATCCAATCAAATTGTTTTGGTTCGGATTCCAGGCTAAGTATGAACATTCCGAACATGGAAAAACTTTTATGCGCCCAAGGCGGACAGAGTGAACGATAACATCGTTCTTGCATGCAGTATTGATCAATACAGGACCCATGGGATGTACACCCTCGCGCCCATAAGTTATGACGGTTTGCAGATGAAGTTCTGCTAAACCTTATCAAAAATTTAAAACAATGTTCATAGTATGTCACCTTAACCCTATGTATAGTCAATACGTAGTTTCAAAAATTTGGTATAGAATTTTTATGTTATTATTATCGGTTCAGTTTACTTCACAACTATTAATTCGTTGTAGAAGTGATGTACAAAGAAAACATTTAATTCTCTTAACTAATTATATTTATAATTGTTATTACTTGCTGGGCATCCAAATGCTCATTCTTGCTTTAAATTTAAATGTTTTCAGCTAGGCATGATCAACCCGAAGGTTCAGACAAGAACAAGTGAAAAGGAAAGCAAACAGAATATGTTTAATGGTATCTTTTGTAATAGTTAAACTGTATTAAGACAATGATATGTAGTATCTATCATGTAAGGAATTATAGTGAAGGTTACGTACTTGGGATTAGACTTTGATATATGTAAATTAAGTTTGAATTTTATATTATTGTTATTATTATTAGTATTATTCCGCTTATAGAAATTGTATTGTGAAGCACCGAGTTCAGGTTTCAAGTACCCGGATTTGGGGGCGTCACAGCCTAAGGCGGATAAGATGAACGATAATATCGTTCTTGCTTGTAGTATTGATCAATACAGGGCATAACGGGCTGATCACCCCCACCCCCACCCCCCCTGGTGCCTGTAAGTTATGACAGTTTGCAGATGAAGTTCTATTAAACCTTATCAAAAATTGAAAACAAAGTTCATAATTTGTCGACTGCTCACCAAATATAGTAAGTACGTAGTTTCAAAATTTGAAATAGAATTGTTATGTTGTTTAGTGTTGCTTCAGTTTACTTCACAACTATTGCTTCGTTGTAGAAGTTTCGTTCAAAGAAAACATTTAATCCTTTCCGCTAATGTTTATTGTTTGATATTACTTGTTGAGCACTCAAATGTTCATTCTTGCTTAATTTAAATGTTTTCAGCTATGTATGATCGATCTGAAGGTTCATGCAAGAACAAAGGAAAAGGAAAGCTAGCAAAATAAGTTTGTGTTATCTTATGTAATAGCTAGACTTAAATAAGTTGATGATATTTATTATCTATCATGTAATGAAATGTTTTAAAGGTCGCATACCTGGGATTTAGACAACTCTGATATGTAAATTAAGTTTGATATTTATGACATTATTATTATTATTCCACTCAAAGAAATGGTATCGTGAAACACTGAATTCAGCGGCATCACAAAACTTCCGGTGGTATTTTCGTGTCTAAGATGGATGTCTCGGGGTTATCTCCGAGATGGTAATACTGAATATCTCAGGGTTATCTCCGGAATTGAACTGAGCTGTCTTTCAAGGTTATCTCTGAAAGACGATTCTGCCCTCCTATAATGTTAGTGACAATTATGTAGAAAATTTCGAGTGTCTACATTATTCACGAAGTATGATTTTTTTTATGAAATTGTTACCTTTTGTGTCGGGGTTACTATTCACGTATAAGGCACTATTCACAAAAAAATTAAATTATCTTTTATTTGTCCAAGTTGTCTATTATGGTTACTATCTTTGATTGTATCCATGTTTTGATCTTCATTCTTGAATTTTGCTCCATAATTGATTATTATGGACTAGTTTTGAACTTGGATAAATCAAAGTACGAATCCCTAATCTTCGTCATTTAATCTCACTGGATCCGTTTCTTTAAAATATTTTTCATCAACCTCAGTCCTAAATGATTATATAACTGAATATCTTTGGCTTGTAGTGCAAAGATGAATGATTACCTGATGAATATCTTTGGCCCATGGTGCAAAGATGAACAGATGTTGAGATGAACAAGACCAACTGGTGATACAAATGAATATCTTTGGTCCTTAAAGAAAAGATGAATATTTGATTCAGGATGTATATTGATTGATGTACAGGGATAAAATATTGATTATGGACTTTTAAATCATATAAGATAGTAGACTTCATTCTCTGCTTAACTCTTCTAATGAATTGTTATTTTCGCTGCGAATATTAATCTAAAATAACTTGTCCATTATATTTTATTTGATTTATTGAAGGCTAACGATAATTTGTTCTATAATATTTTAGTCATAATATTTTTTACTGGGCTAGTTGAGCTCACCCTTTTCCTTTTTGTTCCATTTTTCTTCTTATGAGGCGAGAATATAACGGGAACTAGTCGAGGTATGGAGTGATGTTTCAAGTCAATTGTTTTAGCAGTCCTCACTATTTTGTAAAATAGTGTATCAATAATTATAATGAGGACTTAATTGAGTTTGGATATTGTCTAGAAGATAATATTTGTATTTAAACTCACAGCATATGTGTTGTCGTATTTTGCACGACAATTGTAATAATGAAGTTTTAGTTGTTTTCTGTACCATGCATTTGGCGACTCAGAATGGGTTGTGTGGACCTATTTTACGGGCGTCACAGTTGGTATCAGAGCTTAGAGATATGGTCTCTGGCCAAGATTGGGGAATAGAACTAGGAAGGGAGAGACGAGTAAATCCTTCACTGGTGTGTCCTACCTAAGCTTATTTGTGTTTAATTGGTCAGTCAGAATATAATGATAATATGTAGTATGTCAATTTCTTTAATTAACCCTTGTTTTATGGTAGTATTTGAGAATGGCAGCTGAAAATGTTAACAATGGAGTGAATGAGACCGTGGAGACACCTTTAATCACCAACCAGTAGAATGTGCAACAGGATGACAATGTTCCTCCTATAAACAACACCACTGATCAAACGATGAATGATGTGATGTTTAGAAGCTTTTTGCAGTTCATGCAAAATCGATTTAGGAGACTCGAGTACAAAAAATACAGTGGAAACAATAAGTAACGCTGGTTTGTCACAACCAATCAGTTCAAAGAGTTGGGACCACCAGAGATTTTGGGAAAGCCGAATCCGATTAAGGCAGAAACACGGGTTAAGAAAATTATCAAGATATTTGATGTCATGGGAAGCACGGAGGAACATAAGGTTCCATTCGCCACCTTTATGTTCCTTGGTGAGGCAGATTACTGATGGGAATCTGTGAAGCGTACCCAGCCGATCGCACTCAATATGACATGGGAAACGTTTTAGAAACTGTTCAATGACATGTACTTTCCTTAATGTATTTGTCATATGAAGGAGGTAGAGTTTATTATACTGGAATAGAACAACATGACTGTGTCCCAGTACGAGGCTAAGTTCGCGGAGTTATCCAGGTTTGTACCTCATTTGGTAGAGAATGAGGAACGTATGATGCGGATGTTTCTAAGAGGTTTGAAACCCGAAATTCGTCAATACTTCATTCCTCACAAATTTTCTCTATATTCAGATGTTGTGAACTGGGCTCAATTATTAAAGCGAGATAATGAGTATGTTCAACTGAGGGACCACAACCAGGGTCATACCGGTGGCAGCAGTCATCGGAGCAATGACAACCAGCGGGGAGGAAAATATTCGGACAAAAGCAGTAACCACTCTGGTGCTAATCGTGGCCATGATAGTAGAAGAAGCGAGTCGGGGGAGATTTTAAAAAGAGAAGGTACAACAATGACAACGTGAAGACATCAGCACCAACATCAACTGTTCCTAGGGGAGGAGAACGACCACTAGTCGTATGTTATAACTACAGGAAAGAGGGACACATCAGCCCAAACTGCCCACAACAATTCAAGGTGTGTTATAACTGTGTAGAGAAAGGTCATATAGCTCGAGATTGTCCTGTAGCGAAACCAAGTCCAGCTAGAATGGTGACTCCAAAGGATGTCCCGGACAAGTCAAAATTGGTGGTTCCTGGAAGAGCGTTTGTCGTGACTGCCCAAAACGCGAGGAACCCGAACGAGGTAATCACGGGTAAGCTAATCATAAACTCTTGTGAAGTTTATACCTTACTATATACCGGATCTACCCATTCTTTTATCTCTCCTGCTTGTGCTCAACGTTTGAACTTGACTCCGGAGAAATTAGACTTTGACTTATCTGTTGAGACTCCATTAGGAGAAACTTTTATTACATCCACTGTTTATAAATCTTGCTTGATTCAAGTTGGGACCATCACATTACATGTCGATCTTATTTCTTTGAAAATACTTGCATTTGATGTGATTTTAGGGATTGATTGGTTAACCACTCATCATGCTAAAATTGATTATTTTCGTAAGGTTGTTAGTTTTTATATTCCTAACCAACCTGTTATGCGAATTCAATCAACCAAACCACTAAATTCAATCATTATCATATCAAACCATAAAGCCATTCGTTTATTGAAAACAGATGTCAAGCTTTCTTAGCCCATGTCATGGACTTGAACAAAAATACGTCAGATTTGAATAATATTTCGCATAGTGAATTTCTTGACGATTTCAAGAACTTCCCTACCACCCCTAGAACGTGAAGTTGAATTCTTTATTGACCTTGAACCTGGTACAAACCCATTTCTATAACCCCATATTGAATGGCTACTATTGAACTTCAGGAGTTAAAGGTCCAACTACAAGAGTTGTTAGACATCGGTTTCATTCGTCCTAGTACATCTCCTTGGGGTGCTCCTTTTTTATTTGTAAAGAAGAAAGACGGGAGTATGTGACTTTGTATTGACTACCGAGAATTGAACCATGTCATCATCAAGAATAGGTATCCGCTACCTCGCATTGATGACCTATTCGACCAGTTGCAAAGAGCACAATTCTTTTCAAAGATCAATCTTCGTTCTGGATATCATCAGCTGAAGATTAAAACTGAGGATATTCTGAAGACTGCCTTCAAAACTCGGTACGGGCATTATGAATTCTTAGCCATGTCTTTTGGATTGACTAATGCTCCTACTTCTTTCATGGATATGATGAACCGTGTGTTCAAGGAATATTTGGATTAGTTCGTTATTGTCTTTATTGATGACATTCTCGTCTATTCCAAAAGCCGTGAAGATCATGAGCACCATTTGAAGCTGGTACTTCAAAGGCTTCGTGAAAACAAGTTATATGCCAAGCTGAAGAAATGTGAGTTCTGGCTTAAGAAAGTAGCATTCCTTGGGCACGTGATGTCAAAACATGGAGTATTTGTTGACCCGACGAAGATTGAAGCAATACAAAGTTGGGAGCAACCGAAGTCGGTGACCAAAGTATGTAGCTTTCTGGGGTTATCTGGTTATTATCAGAGATTCGTGGAAGGATTTTCTCGAATCGCTACTCCGTTAACTTAGCTAACTCGGAAAGATACAAAATTCTTATGGAGCGAGGAATGCGAGAAGAGTTTCCAAAAGCTCAAGAGGAGACTCATTTCGGCACCTGTTCTGACAATACCATCTGGTTCGGATGGATTTGTTATCTAAAGCGATGCTTCAGGCAAAGGGTTAGGATGTGTTCTCATGCAACATGGGAAAGTCATAGCTTATACCTCGCGACAACTCAAAGAATATGAGAGGAATTATCCTACTCATGATCTGGAGTTGGCAGCAGTCGTTTTCGCATTGAAAATCTAGAGACACTACCTGTATGGGGAGAAACTGGAGATCTATACAGATCATAAAAGCCTCAAATATTTTTTCACCCAAAAATAACTCAACATGCGGCAACGACGATGGCTCGAGTTGTTGAAAGATTACGACCATACCATTCAATATCATCCTGGAAAAGAAAACGTGGTAGCTGACGCATTGAGTAGAAGATCGTATGCGTATTCAAGTGTGATGTTGTTAACACAAAGACCCATTTTGTACGACTTACAAAGGATGGAGATAGAGTTAAAGGCTCCAAGTACCCACGTGATGATATCAAATATACGAGTAGAACCGACTTTAATCGATAAAGTTAAAGCTGCTCAAGCCACAGACTCAGAGCTGATGTGTATGAAGAAGAAAGTACAAAAAGGTGTTATTCCAGAAGCAAGAATCGATGAAGAAGGAATACTTCGAGTCAACTCCAGACTTTGCATTTCTAATGATTCTGACTTGAAACATAGAATCATGATGGAGGCACATAACACACCATTTGTAATCCATCCTAGGAGTACTAAAATGTATAATGATCTTCGACATACATTTTGGTGGAGCAATATGAAGAGAGAGATCGCGGAGTTTATCTCGAGGTGTTAAACTTGTCAACGTGTAAAGACGGAGCATCAAGTGCCAAAGGGTCCATTACAACCACTTGAGATTCCGAAATGGAAGTGGGAACACATTACCATAGATTTCGTTACGGGTCTTCCCAAGGTTTCTCAAGGCATAGATGCGATTTGGGTTATTATTAATAGATTAACCAAGTCTGCTCATTTCTTGCCCATACGGGAGACTTATTCCCTTGAACGTCTTGCTCGTATGTACGTGAATAAGATTGTGAGATTGCATGGCATGCCAGTATCCATAGTTTTGGATCGTGAGCCAAGATTCACTTCACAATTTTGGGTTAGTTTGCAGAAAGCTATGGGCACAGATTTATGATTCAGTTCGGCATACCATCCTCAAACGGACAGGCAACCAGAAAGGATTATTCAAACTCTTGAAGATCTATTAAGACTCTGTGTCCTAGATTTCAAAGGAAGTTGGGATAAGCACTTGTCATTAGTGGAATTCTCCTACAACAACAGTTATCAAGAAAGTATAGGCATGGCTCCATTCGAGGCGTTGTATGGACGAAAGTGTCGTTCTCCAGTATGCTAGGACGAGGTGGGTGAAGCAACGTTGTTGGGACCAAAATTGGTATGCATGACTATAGAAAAGATCCAAATGATCCGACAACGTATACAAACGACACAGGATCGACAAAAGAGTTATGCGGATCTTCTTCGAAAGAACGTGGAATAATATATTGGGGATCATGTATTGTTACGTATTACTCCATGGAAGGGAGTTACAAGATTCGGGAGGAGAGGAAAGCTCAATCCACGATTTGTTGGTCCATTTGAGATTCTTGACCGAGTAGGAAATTTGGCCTATAGACTCACATTACCTCCAAGCATGTCTCGTGTTCATAATTTTTTTAACATATCTATGCTTCATAAATATGTGAAAGACCTAAACCACATTATTGAGTTAGAACCAGACGAGATAGCCGAAGATTTAACGTACGAGGAGGTACATGTCAAGATCTTGGATAGGAAGGAGCGTGTCCTACGCACAAAGGTTATAACACAAGACAAAGTTTTATGCAGGAACCATGCTATTGAGAAAATGACATGGGAGTTGGAATCAGAAATGAAAGCGAGGTACCCTCATCTTTTCGAAACACCAGGTACGCACGTCAATTTCAATGATGAAATTTCATAAGGAAGGGAGGTTGTAAGAGCCCAACTTTTTATAAATAAAATTGAATTTCCTCTATTCATTATTTTGAAATAGTAAGGGGTGGATTTGATTAATGTGGTTAGTTATGGGTAAAATGCGCAAATATTTTAACTAAGCAAGTGGTTATAAAATATTCATTGTTGTCGGGAAATATTCATTTGATCGTGGAATATTCTTGTTGTCGGGGAATATTCGTACGATGGCGCAGCCATTTGTGGGCCCCATAACGAAAAACCGTCGGATGAAGAAAACGACAAGTATGAGTGTTTTTTATAAATAACGGCATAGTTGTTACCGTTAACACTGTTGGAATACCTGGTGGTTAAAATACAGTAATACGCGTGGTTGTACAGTAGAACACGGTATTGCATAGTATTTTTGGATATTTGATTCTTACGTAAGAAGGCACTACTCAATAATTGCTACAGTAATTAATGTTCAATATTTTATTTTATTGATTCAATAATTGGTACGTTGATATTTTATATTATTGTTGTTTTAATAATTATCACTGTACAGTATTTCTCATTATCAGATCAATAATTCATATTATTTGAATAATATTATTAGATAGCATTATTGGCAATGTCTAAGGAAGTTATGTCTAAGAAAGGGGTTTGGTCACCTAATTGCGCGCCAGTAAGAAGAAATCCTTATCGGAAAGCCCCATTTTTCCTGGGAACGACCTGGTTGTCATTATTGTGATTCTGTAATATTATTTGTGAATAATTAATTATTGATTTATATGATAAAGAAATATTTATTTTATGTGGATATAAATGAAGGAATTAATGCTGAGGTGTTTTATCAATATTTTGTCGGAATGGAGGTATTAACAATCATCCGTATGTGGATTTCGGTCATTTTCTATTTGGAATTTGGAAAACCTTTCTTCTACAAAGTTGTAAAGAATTAAATTTTCTATGGAATGGACATAAAATTCATATTTTTCTAATAAAAGGGCTATTTATTATGAATTATTGAAGTTTCTGAATATTGTTTAATTTTAAAACATTTTGGTGGAGATTTTCTAGAATAGGTGGGCCCCACTCTTGTCCTTGTTGGTGTGCTGAGAAATTTCAAAGTGTGGTTTCAAATGTGTTGTGCTGCAAATAATCCTCCGTATATAAAATTGTCAGAAGTGGTGTGCTACCATTTTCCTATAAATAGGGTGTTTAGTTAGAATTGAAAATCACACCAGAATCTGAAGTTTTCTTTCTCTATAATATCGAGCGTATTTTTGTGAGTATTCAGATATCTTGAGTGTTTCTATTAAGTGCAAGTTTTTTTCAACATTATATCCGATATTTCAGCCAAAAGTACTATTCTTTTGAGGTAAGGGATGTTATTTTCTTCGTAAATAATGTTATTTTTTTCAATATCATTATACCGAAATATTGGTATGAATTTTATTATGAAATTTTTACCTTTTCATGTCGAGGTTACTATTCACGTATACGGCACTATTCACGTATACAACACTATTCACGAATACAGTACTATTCACGAGTACTATTCACGAAGTATGATTTTTCTTATGAAATTGTTACCTTTTGTGTCGGGGTTACTATACACGTATACGGCACTATTCACAAAAAACTTAAATTTTCTTTTCTTTGTCCAAGTTGTCTATTATGGTTACTATCTTTGATTGTATCCATGTTTTGATCTTCATTCTTGAATTTTGCTCCACAATTGATTATTATGGAGTATTTTTGAACTTGGATAAACCAAAGTACGAATCCATAATCTTTGTCATTTAATCTCACTGGATTTGTTTCTTTAAAATATTTTTCATCATCCTCAGTCCTAAATGATGATATAACTGAATATCTTTGGCCTATAGTGCAAAGATGAATGATTATCTGATGAATATCTTTGGCCTGTGGTGCAAAGATGGACAGGTGTTGAGATGAACATGACCAACTGGTGATACAAATGAATATCTTTGGCCCGTAAAGAAACGATGAATATTTGATTCATGATGATTGATGTTACGGGGATAAAATATTGATGATGGACTTTTAAATAATATAAGATAGTAGATTTCATTCTCTACTTAACTTTTCTAATGAATTGTTATTCCCGCTGCGAATATTGATCTAAAACTTGTTGTCCATTATATTTTATTTAATTTATTGAAGGCTAACGATAATTTGTTCTACATTATCTTCGTCATAATATTCTTTACTGGGCTAGTTGAGCTCACCATTTTCCTTTTTGTTCCATTTTTCTTCTCAGGAGGCGAGAATATAGCGGGAACTAGTCGGGTGTGGAGTGATGTTGTGACATCCCAGATTTTTAGAAATTATAAATGAGAATTTTATAAATAAAAGTATTATTTATGAGATATGTTGGGTGTGAGTATGTGTATGTCATATATTGTAGAATATGTGAATTGATGTGAAGAGAATGTTATATATTAATTTTAATATATATAAATATTTAATTGAATTATTTATCGAGTTAAATAAATAAATTTTGTTTTGATTATAGAGTAATGTAATTAAGTGTAGCAGTTTAATTAAATGAATATTTAGTATTTAATTTAATTAATATAATAATTTTATGTTATAGTTGTAATTTAATTGAGATAATTAAATTAGATGAGTTATGTGATGATTGTTACACAAAATTATAATTAACAAGTAAATATAATTATGTGACAATTTGATGAGATTGATTGATGTTAAGCTATTGATTAATTAAAATAATGAGTATTTGCCAAACATGGTCTTTAGGCTTTTCCAAGTTTAAATTGGTGTAACTTATGTATTAACTAGTAATTAGTATATCTAATAATTACTAGGAGTTACATATATTATATATTACTAGTATTGTATATTATATGTATATACTACAAGTTAGTATGTTAATTTTAGAAAACAAACCAAAGAAAGAAGAAGAGAGTTAGAGAGAGTTGTAGGAGAAGAAGAAGAAGAAGAAAAGAAGAAGAAGAAGAAAGCTTTGAGAAGACAAAACAAGCCCCATCATCATCATCATCTCTCCATCTCTCTTAAATTCATACTAATAAAGTTATAATCTAAATTTCTTGTTTTAATTATATTTTTATGTTCTTCATAATGTAGATAATTGTTATGTAGAAGTTCTATTGAGAAATTGAGAGAGATAGAGAGAAATAGAGGAATTGAGGTGAGCTAGAAGAAGAAGAAGAAGAAGGAAAAAAAAAGCTATAAGAAGGTAACTTCTAAATTCTTATTTAATCCTTGATTTTTTTGGGTAGATTTATGTTCTAGGGTAGTAGATCATGCTTAATTTGTTTGTATTGGTTTAATCTTGGATTATCAAGAATCAAACAAGAGGATTCAAGAAAGAAAATGAAATGGAAAGAAAATTTGAAGAACAAAATTCGTAGATTTTTAGTAATTGTGGACATATCTTGTGAAATTCATACCTCTTTGGGTATAATGAGTTAGAAAGTGAGCCTTATATCAAATCGAAGATATGGAAGTAAGCTATATTCTGAAACTGGAATCACATGAAAACTCTTTTTAGATTTCTTGCAATGTCTGGTTTAGTAAGGCTGGTACGAAGGGAAAATAATCTGTCCAGAAAATCAAAACTGTTACGGTTTCTGACTTTGAAAAATTCATATAAATTCTTGTGTTTTGAATCTGAAGAAACTTAAAACAGAAAAGTTGTAGATATGGAAGTTTCCTAGCTAGACTCGCGAGATTGAGCAATTTTTTGGACCGGATCATGTCCGAAATAAATTGTTTAGTAAAGATGTCCAGAAAATGAAATTTTCTAGACTAGTTGATGAATTACAGAATCTGGTTTAAATGAATAAGGACCTGACATTAAGGCCTAGATGAGGTTGTATTACACTGAGTAAGTGTTAATTCTATATAAGAGGGAACAAAAACGGACATGTAACGAATGAGTTACGTTAAAAACAAAAACAACGTTTTGTTAAAGAAATTGTGAAGATGAGTTTTATAATTCTGTTTGAATTAAGATTTTGGGTGATGATATATTTTGATGATTAAAAATATGTTTTGACATATGTAATGAGTATAGATATGTGTTATCATATTCTATGCATAATTAACCATTTAAGAACAAGAGTTGAGATAAGTTAATGTGTGCATATAACGTGCTCGATAAAATGCCTAAGAGTAATAGTGTTTTCTAAACTTTGGTATACAAAGTGTCTAAATAATGGCTAATATTGGATATCTAAGTATGAAAAGATGATAATACAAGAATAATAATGGAAATAAATCAAAAGGGTAATTTTGATTTATGAAGGAAAATTAAACATGTAAACAATGTGTTGAATATACATTTTTGAAACCAAAGTGGTATAATAAAATGGTGTGATATACGCACATTAAACTACAAGTGTGATAGTCTAAGATGTGTGGTGATGAAAATGAAAATAAAACCGAAGTCAGATATAAAATAGTTAGATGTCTATAAAGACATTATAAAGGATAATAAGATAAAGTAAGGTCTTAGAATAAATTTGACCATGAGATTGAGTATTGATTTTATTTATTATCAATCTCACATACAAGTGTAGGTCAGGTAAGGACGCCAAGTATTAAGCGTGTTGGTAAAACGCCTAGAAAAGGCAAGTCTTTCAATTCCTTTTTGCTATGTGAACTTGATGATGATCCGCTTTAAAATTTTAGTGTATGATGTATTATATATGTCAAAAGTATGAAATATGAAAGTCAATCTATGACTATGATGATTGAACTATGAATGTTGATTGAGTAAGGAACTCAATCTTTATAGTTTTTATGTGAACTATAACATGTATGCTATGTTTGTTTATGATTATTCTCAGTATGTTGAGCATGTTATTATGTACATACGTGATGCATGAAAACTCGTTAGATTTTGAGTCAAATCGAGAGATCATTCTTGCAAATAACCATTTTTGCAGTATTCAAGAATTGAAGGTAACGCTATGTGCTACTTGATTGTTATGGATCAAAAGTGATATATGAAGATTTAATATCCTAGCTAAGTTGTTATTCTTGTAAACCATGTCTAATGTTTCAATAATGTATTAATGTTGAATTGTAATATTGTTTTGCTAATGTAAACTATCAGTAGTATTAAAATGATTCTAGATATTTAGATGTAAAGGTTGAAGGTTTTGGGAACGAGGATAGTTTGTAATTGAAAATTTTAATTATTCCGCAAATTTCAATGGTCGTATTATCGTTTAATGATGTAAAATTAGAGGTTAAATGTATTATTAACGACCGAAGTCGAGAATTAAATTGTATGAATTTTGGGGTCGTTACAGTTGGTATCAAAGCTGATAGGTTAAAAACCTTAGGTAAGAGTACCTTAGGCTATAACCTTAGAGAAGAGAGGTGAAAATAAGGAAAGAATAAGCTCAAATAGAGTTTGAACAATAAGGGATTAAAACTTGCGTGAAAGGATTCAAAGAAAAATCTTGCAGAGTTATAAGGAATATGAATGTGGGGTTACCTAACTCCAATAATAAGGATGTAAGGTGATAATAAATAGACAATGTCTATAAAAAAGAGAATGATAAAGAAGTTAAGAATAGAGAGTTATATCTAAATGGTGCAATTGTACTCTTTCGTAGTTGATGTATGGTATCTGGGCTAAACGATTCCTTCATAGAGTGGAGGTATATACGAACTAGCAACTCAGAACCTAGTTTGTTGGTTGTTTGTGGGAAACCACTCAGCTTACCATATTGAAACTGGTAGAGACTCGATGTGTACCAAGTATAGAAAGTGGATACGTATGATGAAAGTGTAGAACTTGAATGAAATGTTGAGCAATGTAAATGAAGTTAGAAATTCTTAAAGGAAGAATTGTTATATAAACAAGAAGATTCAAAGAAGAATCTTGAAGAGATATAAAGATAAGAAATGGGAGTTTCCTAACTCCAAAAGCCAAGATAACGAATAATGTCGTAAATGATGAAAAAGAGAAAAAAGGGATCATGAAACAAAACGATCACAAGTTAACAAAAGAATTTTAAGAGAGATGATTATAGAATAAGATCACGACGTGATCAGTTTAAGTTATAAAAGAAAGATGGTCTGTAATATTTGAATAATTATAGCTTAATGCTATGAAGATGGAGTACTATGAAATAGTACGAGATAACTCACGAGGAGTTATAGATGATGTGATACGAGGAATTCGTATCGAGCAAAGAGCAAGTTAAGAGTAAGATAGAGTTAGGTGGGATTTCAATTGAGGACTCATGTGATGGTTGAGTTGTACAAATCTTTGTATGGGCGAGGGTTTTGTGCTTGCACTCAGTTTATCATATTGATAATCATTGAAATGTTGGTGTCGCTATTATCAATGTATATATGATGAAAAGGTGATTCTTTTCTCATGTGTATGTTTGATAGTTAGAAACTATTAAGATTAGATGTATATTATTAGGATTAGGTGCGTTTCTAAAACTAATGCATATGGTTAGTTCGTGACTCATAATAATATGGTATGTTTTGAACCACTCAAATAATGGACGCCTTTATGGTCCGACTAGGATAAGTTCTTAAACTCATATTATCGTGGCAAGTCCCGAACTTCCAATGTGCGGTAAGTTTGATGAACTGGGGTATAATTAAGTTATGAATGGAGTATTGAGGATGATAGAATAGATAGATCTTTTAAGTAATGGATCATTACGTAAAGTGGAGTTGATGGTGGAAGCATAGGTATTCTAAATCTACTAGCTATGCTAGACTTTCAAATTTATCGACTTCGTGTTGATGTTTACACTTCTATTTTCTTGAAAAACATTGATCAAATTATGGAACAAATGAGTTTTAACAATAATATATCATTATTCAGTATGTTCATGCTAATTATTTTGGCTTAGACAAAAATGATTTGCATTATATCAAAATGTATTTTATATCATTAATTCATCATGTAACTCTGGTGCAAAGATGATAAAAATGATGGAGTCATCAATGCAAGATACCTAGTGTTGATGTGATCTAAGGATCGTCAAATTTCACTATGGTATGATGTAGTATGATAAAATCACCAAATGACGGAATCCTCAACTGATCGTAAATACAATGCAGTATCATGACGCCATAAAAGATTTTTGAGATTTCTTTGAGATATGAGAATACATATGTATGTATGTATATGTATATTTTGGTTGATGTCCTAATTGTTGTAGAGGTCTATGCTATTTGATTCAAATAGACAAATATTGAAAGATGTTCATGAAATTCAAGAGTTTCTTGAGAAGTTATGCCAAACCAAATTATTTTGGTGCGGATTCGGATGTTGAAAAGTCGAGATGAATAACCCTATTATTAGGGGTCATATTAGTTTTATACTTTCATACTTGAAATGTTTGTATACAATACATGTACAATAGGTTGATCACCCAGAGTACTTCATGAGGGTGTTTTCGGTCTTTGTGATTAATAAACATTCTCGCCAAAGAGGGTTTAAAGTGTGAAGAACCGGGGTGAAGCACTATTAAACCTAGAGAATAGAGTTCATGGTCTTGTGACCCTCACCATGATTTGGAATCTTTTAAATTCCTGAGTTATTCATACTACTTCCCAATTATTGAACAATTGTGGAGGATTCTTGTTATTCTGCAAGATGGAAGTAAAAAAGGAAAGTATTTCTTAGAAAGAAGTAAGTCGTAAAATGTGACACTAAATGATGGATGTGTTGAATAAGTGAGAAAAAAAAATTTGAAGTGAGAAGGATGTGAGTTATCAAAGAATAATGTGAAACTTTTAATAGAAAAGTTTAATAATTGTAGAATGATGTTTGTGGAAAGAAAGTGGTTATAGAAACCAATGAATAAATGAAGTAGTGACGTAAAAATCTAATTTGATAGATTGAATGAATAAAAATTAATAAATAAAAAAATAAAAAAAATTCGAGGACGAAATTCTTAGAAGAAGGGGTGAATGTAATGTCCCGAGAGTTTGATCATATAATATATGATAATGATCCTTGGAGAAAGATAATGAACGGGTCAAAGAATATGTAATACTCAAATATAATTGAGTCTAAGTAAATATTATGAAATAAAACTTATAAGAATTTATTATCAAGAATGGTGAGAGTAGAAAATATATAACCTATATTAAGGTAATGTGTTGAAGTTATTCAATGAATAGATTTGAGGAAAACCTGAGTAAGGTAGGGTTTCGGTGATTCCGAGGACGGAATCCTTATAAGAAGGGAAGGATGTGACATCCCAGATTTTTAGAAATTATAAATAAAAATTTTATAAATAAAAGTATTATTTATGAGATATGTTGGGTGTGAGTATGTGTATGTCATATATTGTAGAATATGTGAATTGATGTGAAGAGAATGTTATATATTAATTTTAATATATATAAATATTTAATTGAATTATTTATCGAAGTTAAATAAATAAATTTTGTTTTGATTATAGAGTAATGTAATTAAGTGTAGCAGATTAATTAAATGAATATTTAGTATTTAATTTAATTAATATAATAATTTTATAAAGTATAGTTCTAATTTAATTGAGATAATTAAATTAGATGAGTTATGTGATGATTGTTACACAAAATTATAATTAACAAGTAAATATAATTATGTGACAATTTGATATTGATTGATGTTAAGCTATTGATTAATTAAAATAATGAGTATTTGCCAAACATGGTCTTAGGCTTTTCAAGTTCAAATTGGTGTAACCTATGTATTAACTAGTAATTAGTATATCTAATAATTACTAGGAGTTACATATATTATATATTACTAGTATTGTATATTATATGTATATACTACAAGTTAGTATGTTAGTTTTAGAAAACAAACCAAAGAAAGAAGAAGAGAGTTAAAGAGAGTTGTAGGAGAAGAAGAAGAGAAAGCTTTGAGAAGACAAAACAAGCCCCATCATCATCATCTCCATCTCTCTCTTAAATTCATACTAATAAAGTTATAATCTAAATTCCTTGTTTTAATTATATTTTTATGTTCTTCATAATATAGATAATTGTTATGTAGAAGTTCTATTGAGAAATTGAGAGAGATAGAGAGAAATAGAGAAATAGAGGAATTATTATATTTCAATGGTTGTATTATTGTTTAATGATGTAAAATTAGAGGTTAAATGTATTATTAACAACCGAAGTCGAGAATTAAATTGTATGAATTTTGGGGTCGTTACAGATGTTTCAAGTCAATTGTTTTAGCAGTCCTCACTATTTTGTAAAATAGTGTATCAATAATTGTAATGATGATTTAATTAAGTTTGGATATTGTCTAGAAGATAATATTTATATTTAAACTCACGCCATATGTGTTGTCGTATTTTGCACGGCAATTGTAATAATGAAGTTGTAGTTATTTTCTGTACCATGTATTTTGCAACTCATAATGGTTTGTGTTGACCTATTTTGGGGGCGTCACATAAGATTTGTCAGAAGTGGTGTGCTAGAATTTTCTTATAAATAGTTTGTTTAGTTAAACAATGAAACTCGCACCAGAATCAGAAAAATCTCTCTCTATAATATTGAGGGTATTTCTTGTGAGTATAAGGATATTTTAAGTGTTGATAACAGTGCAATATTTCCTTAACATAATATCCGTTATTCCAGTCAGAACTACTTTCCTATTAAGGTAAAGGATATTATTTTTCTCGTAAAGGATGTTATTTTCTTTCAATACTCGTAAATGATATTATTTCCTTCCATACTCGAAAGGGATATCATTTTCTTTCATACTCCATATTACGTAAGCAATATTATTTCATCTCATATTCCTAAATTTAAACTTACTATGGTAAGTATTACTTCTATAATTCCTGAAATGATTAGAAATTTCTTAAGAATTGTGTTTCATCTAATATCATTTCACTGGAATATTGGTCTAAAATTTCTTATTAAATTTTAATCTTTTCATATCTGGGTACTATTCATACAGTACTATTCATGGGCTTTATTCATATGGTACTATTCATACGATACTATTCATGAGTACTGTTCACAGTAGAATTTAATTTCTTTTCTTTGTCCAAGTTATCTTTTACGAATCTTATTCTTAAAATTGAATCCATGTTATGATCTCATTTGATTGATTCTTTATATCATTATCATCATCCTCATGCTTATATTATGTTTAAAAGTCATCTTTGGCCCGTAGTGCAAAGATGAACTGTTGATTGATATCTTTGGCCCGTAGTGCAAAGATGGACAGGTGTTTGGCATGATCATGACCACTGGTGATACAAACGATTATCTTTGGCTCATAGTGCATAGATAATTCGTTGATTGGAAATAATTATTGATTGATGTTACAGGGATAAAATATTAATGATGGATTTTTAAAATCATAAGAAGATAGTAGACATCATGCTCTACTTGACTCTTCTAATGGATTGTTGTTTCCGCTGCAGTTATTGATCTAAAACTTGTTATCTATTGTATTCTATCATATTTTTCCTTGTTGAGGACTAAGGCTAATTTGTTCTTCATTATCTTAGTCATAATGTTCTTTATTTGGCTAGTTAAGTTCACATTCTTCCTTTTGGTTCCATTCTTCTTCTCAGGAGGCGAAAATATAGCTGGGACTAGTCGGGGAGTGGAGTAATGATTCAAGATGGTTATTATAGCAGTCCTCACTATTTTGTAAAATAGTGTAAAATAATTATAATGAGGACTTTATTTGAGTTTGGATATTGTCTACAAGACAATATTTGTATTAAAACTCACAACATATGTGTTATCATTTATTTTACCTGACAACCATTATAATGAAGTTTGTATTTGGTTTCTGTACCATGTATTTGGCGACTCGGAAAGGGTTTTGTGGACCTATTTTGGGGGCGTCACATATTATTTTTGGGTTTATAATTTTTTAGTGCGGCCAATGAAGAGTAATTCAGAGAAAAGTGATGTATTATGTTTTTGCAGTTTCCCTTTAAACTCAGGTGCTAGTTTGAGACTGTATATACCTTTTCTTTCTTATGAGTACAAACCAACTGTTTTATCTAGTTATACGTCTGATAGAGTTATTGTAATACCCGAGAAATTCTAAATACTATTAATAAATATAGTAATAAAAGTCGAATATTTATTTGAGTATAAATAAATTTTGTTGTGGTATGGGATATAGTAATTCCTATTAAACTAAGTTAAGTATGTGACCATTATATGATAGGGTGGAATGGATGAAGAGCTAACGTAAAGCTTATCTGAATTGCCTAGTGTGGCATAATAAAGGACTGAAAGATTCATTAAGTGAATTAAGAGAGAAAAAGTTTAATAAGAGAAAGATTAATTATGTGTAATTTTATATAATTAAAGGATTAAGTAACTCCATGCATGAAATGAATAGGATGTTTAATTAATAGTATTATCAATTTGGGAATTAATTCATGCTATGTGAAATTAGAATGGTGATAAAAGTTGGGACTGACATGTAGCTAAACCATTTGGCAAATCGCTGTGGGACCGACGCATCGTGCCACTTCTTCTGCTGAAGAAGATAAATCAAGAATTTGCGCCAAAGGGCCGATTGAGAAAAGTTGGTTATTACTATGGATATTAAATGGGATAATATTATATTGTGAGACATTATTAAAAATCATATGATAGGAGTAACATTAATGGTATGAAGTACCAAGTAGCACAATAAACTCATGTGTGACATTTTAATACAAAAATAGTTAATTAACTGTGCATCTCAGAAATTCGGAAAGAAATTGAATGTTAGAAAAATAGACATTTAATATTAAATATTATTATAATATTGGTATGTGAGTACTAAAATATTATGAAGGATACCCAATTAGTAATACCTAACTGCATTATTTTAGCTGCATTAATGTGAACACAATGTACATGAATTATATGATATGGGTACATATATAATCCCTAACTTTTTTACTTTGTAGTAGCATTAATACATTAAAACTACATGAGGGAACTAAAAAGGAATTAAACTAAACACAATTGAACTAAATACTGAGTATTAGAAAACTTTAATTTGTCCCAAATTCAGTTTCCCAAATAGTGTTCCATTTTCCTTTATGTGCATTGCCGAGCTTGGAACAGTAGCTAGCTAGGAGAGGTGATGATGGCTATGAAAATGGCTGATAATGGGTGGTTAAACAACTCTTCCATAACCATTGTGTTCTTCTTCTACCTCATGGATTCAAACCTTGGTGTAAAGAAATTAACTGGCTCTATATTCTTCTATAAATAGCAGCTACATTTTCTTCCTTTCCCGTTGCTGAGAATTGTCTGTTGAATTCCAAGTTTGAGAGTGTGAGTTTCTTGTTAATTAAGAAGGAGTCTAGGATTTGCAGAAGGAAGGAACTAAGCTAACTAAGCTTCATTGAAGGTAAAGTTCTTGTTTTAAATTCTTAATTCCAACTTTGATAAATCAAAGGAATTCTCCTAAGTTCTTGTGAAATTGATTGGAAATTTACTACCAAAGTGTTTATGAAGTTTGTATACATGTATAGAACTTTTAAGAATGAGTTTGAGCATTTTTAGAATTAAGAAATCTAATTTGGGTTTGATATTTCTGCGTAATGAGCCCTTTCCTGTTCTCCCTAAGTTATCAGATTAGGGTGCAGGCAGCAAGGCCATTCCCCCTAGAACCGTATTCGCTTCTTCATTATGTTGGGATGTTTCTAGCATGAAAGTTTTGTTTAGATATACATGAAAATAGACCTGACTCATGACCTTAAGTTCCTTTGCGTAACATGATTACCTTAACTTGCTTTAGGATGTAATTGTTAGAGAATGCTTGAACTTTAGAAGTAGACCTTGATGAAACTACTAACGTCTCATTTCTGATTTTGTGAGCATGAGTATACAGTCTAGCTATGCATGAAATATGATTATAAGATACTTCGTATACATAAAATTGTCTTGACTTGTTTTAAAATGAATTCTAAAGATGAACTCAGACATTATGCAAGCTAAATATTATGAGCATGATGATGTATACTATCTGAACTTAAAGCATATATGATTTATACTTCTTATGTGACCACACATATTACATACGTATGTCAATTTTGGGTTAAACACATTGAAAGTTACTCAAGCATGAGTTAGAGATGTTTTAAGGAAATAATTGATGCTAGTTATGCGCATAGGATGAAAACTTTTGTGAGCATGCATACTAACTGATTTCATGATTATTCCATATGTGTACATGGTGAGCATAGTAGTCCTTGTGATTCATGACCTCAATTGGTCGTAACTTACTTGAAATCTCGAACTAGAACCATACATTTCAAGGATGAACGTGGAATAACCTTAAGAGCATGCAAGAATCTTTAATAAGTATTTAAGTATATGTTAAATGCATGCTAAAGTTTGGGACAGTACCAGGAAGTGCAAAGCTCAACTATGGTCAGTCTAGAGGACAGCGCAGCTGCGCCGTCCCTAAGCCTAACAAGGGCATAGTTGCTCCCCCTGCAGTCTTATCTGACTTATTTTGTTTGTAATCTGCAAACTGGTATCATGTGTTGTATACTGTTTTCAGTCATAATACATAATTGTCATGATTCTTAAAGAGTTCTAATACCTAATGGTTATGTGCAACCAAGAGTATAAAGATGTTTACTAGCTTTCGTACTTCTTTTATACAAGATGGTTATCTAGCTACGTGGTGCGATATCATGTTAATGTGATATTCCATTTACGTTGCTAAGATAGAAATAGTTGTGTTATTGAATTATATGATCTAACATGTATGATGTTATTAACTTATAGAGCTGTGTAACTAATGAATATTTATATATGCATAACTATGTTATAATAGAATTTTCAAAGTGTTGATAAGCTATAAGTTGGTAAACTACACTTAAGGCAAGTTCCCTAACTTACACAACTTTGGATTTTGTGCAAGTTCTCTAACTTCATTCGATTTTCATATGGAATGCAAGTTCTTAAACTCTTTACACTTTATATGTTGTATAATTCCGAATTATTGCCATGTCAATCATACTTACATCGAGCAAATATATGTTACTATTCAGAAATCATTTTTATATCTTGATGTTGTTGAAAGCATTGAACTTATCGTTCTTAAATGCATTACAAAAGCTATCTAAGCCAGTGTTTTGGCTAGACTATTATCGTATGTTAGAAAGTTATCCAAACAAAATTGACTTGGTGCGGACTTTTAAATATGCTAAGATGAACAACCCTCATTGGAGGGAAGTTATACAATTGTCGAGGAACCGATGTGCGCACATACTAACATGTTTAAATGTTATGCATAACGTAGGGTACTTAGGCTGATCACCTGTTGTACTCGTTTTATTGGATTTTCAGTATAATACTATTAATTATAGTAGAAGTTTGTAGTCCTTAGTGACTGCTCAGTGCTCATTACTCCTGAACCTTGACATGATGTATTTTTGAATCTTGTTGATATCTTTCAGTCCATAGCGACCTTTATTGAGAATTGATGATAATTTCTGAACTATTATCCATTGTCATACCTTTGAGACTTAAACTTTATAACCATTCACCCTTATTGCAATATTACTGTGAGACCCCAGATTTTATGAATAAAGATTTAATTTTTTCGAAATATTTATTTTTAATATTATGGTGTGGATTTGAGATAATGTTATAGTTGTGGGTAGTATTTATGAATTTTTCAAAGTATGCAAGTTGTCATATTATATTCGATTGGTCGGGGAATATTTTATCAGGGAATATTCGTGCAACGGCACAATCATTGGTGGACCCCACAACGGAATTATTGTCTGATTGAGAAAATGACAAAAATATTTTATTAAAAATAACGGCGGAAGTTTTACCATTAATACCGTTGAACTACTCGGTAGTAAAAGTACGATGTCTGGCGCTGGTGGTCGCATAAGAGCACACACGGTGTTGATTATTGATGCTTATGTGATAAGTCACTCAGTTTTGTTTTATTGGTATTATTAGTGTAATAAAATAGAAAGCTTTTTATATAAAAATGTAATACTTTTATAAAGTTATTCTATAAATAGAATATATTATATTCTATTATGCATAGTGTTGCATAGTATTTTGCATAGTAAAATCTTTTTATATAAAAATGTAATACTTTTATAAAGTTACATGTTTTATTAGATAATAATTAGAATATATTATATTTTATTATGCATAGTGTTTTTGCATATAAGCTGCGTAGTGTTTGCATAGTAAAATACTTTTATAAAGTTATTTGTTTTATTAGGCAATAATTAGAATATATTATATTTTATTATGCATAGTGTTTGCATAATGTCTCTGATAAATAGTTCAGATAGTAAAATCTTTTATAAAGTTATTCGTTTTATTAGATTATAAATAGAATATATTATTTTTTATTTAAAAGATTTTGCTTTAAATATGGACCGTCGATTAAAGTAAACAATCTGGACCGTTCATGACTTAGTTACGATGCGATCCATTTTCTATAAATAAAGCTCATTCATTCATTATTTCTTACTTAATTCAATTTGAAACTCTGTAGAGAAAACTATAGAGAAAAGAAGAAAAGTGTTCTACTACTTCACTACTTCTATATCTAGTACTCTTATTTCTAAGGTAGGGAATATTATTTGTTGTACTCATAAGGGGTATTCTTTCTTTCTTATTCATGAAAAGAACTTCAGTTATTCCATTTTTTATTATTCATTTGAATAACTTGTATACGTGGGATACCCTATACTTGGTGAAATTCTTATGTTATTTCATTCTTTATTATTCATTGGAATATCATGTTCACATGCGTTTTACGGACCGGTTCCGCTTTTTATTATTATTACATTGGAATATCCATGCTCTGTGTTTTTCTGGGACCGATTTCGTCCTTATTTCATTGGAATAACCTTTATCATGTGAAGTACCGCATAATGGTGAAATTCTATTGTTATTCCATTCTTTATTATTCTATTGGAATATCATGTTCATGCGTTTTCTGGGGGACCGGTTCCGCTTCTTTATTATTTTGTTGGAATATCACATGCTCATGCGTTTTTTACGGCGGGACCTAGTTCCGCTCTTTATTATTACATTGAATAACTCGTCTACATGCAAGTACCGCATGCATGGTGATTTCTGTTGTTATTCCATTCTTTATTATTCATTGGAATATCCCGCTTGCACGTATTACGCTTTGACCGGTTCCGCTATTTATTATTCCGTTGAATAATCTGCATACATCTTGAAGTCTTGCCGCATGCATGGTGATTTCTTTTGTTATTCCATTCTTTATTATACTCGGTTGGTTAAAGTTTTAACTTCTATACTCCATGAAATTAGTGGAATATCCTTGATATTTGCGCTTCATCCAGTATCTTTTCATGGAAATATTCTTCTGAGCATTCTTGAATTTTACTCTACAAAGCAGTATCATGTTGACAATTTAGACGTTATTGGTTCCTAGATAAATTAATTCTTGAACTTGTTTTATTGAATTTTTATGTCATTGTCATCATCCTCATGTTTATATTATGTTAAAAGTCATCTGTGGCCTGTAGTGCATAGATGGACTTGGTATGATTATGACCAGGGATTATTCGGTATAATCATGACCGTAATGTTACAAATGATGTGGAAAAAGTCCTCACTGGCCCGTAGTGCATTGATGGACAGTTTTTGGTATGATTATGGTTAATGTTACAAAAGATTGGTATGATTATGATGTGGAACCAACACGAACCAACACGAACATCAGGCGAGAGCGGCTCCTGTCCGAAATGTAGGTGAAAACTCTCGGACGGTCACCGCTAAATAGTTCAAGGAGCTGGGACCAACGGAGTTTATTGGAGAGCCAAAACCACTTAAGGCGGAAGCATGGATAAAGCAGATCATCAAGATATTTGATGTCTTGGGATGCTCTGAGGAGCAAAAGGTTCCCTTCACCACCTTCATGTTGCGTGAAGAGGCAGATTACTGGTGGGAATCTATAAAACGTACCCAGCCTGACGCACTCAAGATGTCTTGGGAGAAGTTCCAAGAGCTATTTAACGACAAGTACTTTCCTGAGAGTATTCGTCACATGAAAGAAGTGGAGTTTATCAAATTGGAACAAAATAATATGACCGTGTCGCAATACGAAGCTAAATTTGCTGAGTTATCTCAGTTTGCATCCCATTTGGTCGATAATGAGGAGCGAATGACGCGAATGTTTTTAAGAGGTTTGAAACTGGAGATACGTCAATATCTTATTTCTCATAAACTATGTTTGTACTCGATGTTGTAAATAAGGCTCGATTATTGGAGGCGAACGAGTCAACGCAACCAAGAGAAAGCGATCGGCAACATGAAAATACCGGTGGTATCGGTCATCAAATCGGTGACAACAAACGTGGAGGAATCAACATGCCGAAATGCAAAATAGGTATACACAACACCCATTCCGAGTCGCCAAATACATGGTACGTAAACAACTACAACTTTATTATTACAACAAGAAACGTGAGTTTGAATACAAATATTATCTTCTAGATAATATCTATACTCAAATAAATCCTCATCACATTATCGATTCATTATTTTACAAAATGGTGAGGACTACTAAACAACTCTCTCTAGAATCTTCATTCCATACCCCCCGACTAAGACTTTCGCTACATTCTCGCCTCCCGAGAAGAAAAAAATGGAACAACAAGGAAAAGGGTGAGCTCAACTAGCCCAAGAAGAATATTATTACGACTAAGATAATATACAACAAATTATCGTTAGTCTTCAACAGGAAAAATCTGATAGAATACAATAGACAACAAGTTTCGTATCAATATTCGCAATGAAATAATAATTCATAAAGAGTTACGTAGAGAATGAAATCTACTATAATCTATGAATTTAATAAATTCATCATCAATATTTTATCCCCAGAACATCAATCAATATACATCTCGAATCAAATATTCATCTTTGCACTACAAAGCCAAAGATATTCATCACCGGTCATGTTCATTTAAACACTGCTCATCTTTGCACTACACAAAGCCAAGATATTAATCAATCACATGTTCATCTCAACACCTGCTCATCTTTGCACTACAAAGCCAAAAGATATTCTTCAGAAATCATTCATCTTTGCACTACAAAGCCAAAGATATTCAATAATATCATCATTTAAGACCGAGGATGATGAAAAATATTTTTAAAGAAACGAATCCAAAGGAAACAAAATGACAAGGATTAAGGATTAAGGATTCGTATTTGGTTTTATCCACGCCCAAAAATACCTCAAAAATAATCATAGTGGTGTAAAATTCAAGAATGATCAAAACATGGATACAATCAAAGCTAGTATCCGTATTAGATATTTTTGGACAAAAAGAAGAAATTTTATTTTTCTATGAATAAGATCAGATACGTGAATAAGTGTCAGATATCGAATAAAGGCCAGATACGTGAATAGTAACTCTACACCAAAAGATAGAAATTCCACAAAAAACATCTTCACGCTTCATTTAATAGTACTCGTGAATAAGAATCTCGTGAATAAGAACTCATTAATAAGAACTCGTGAATAAGAACTCGTGAATAGTAACTCGTGAATAAGAACTCATGAATAGTAACCCCGATATGAAAAAGTTCCAAATTTGATAAAAACTTCAGATCAATATTTCAAAGATAATGATATTGAAGAAATAATATCATTACAAAAAAAATAATATCCCTTACCTCGAAAGATCAAGATTTCTAAATTTGTATACCGTATAAGGTCAAGGAACTTGCACCGCCTAGCAATACTCAAAGTATACTCAAAATACTCACAAGAATACGCCAAAATATCGAGAGAGAAATAGAGAGAAAACTTCAGCTTTAAAGTGTGATTTTCAATTCTAACCCAAGACCCTATTTATAGAAAACGCTAGAATACCAAAGCGTAAAATTTAATATAATATTAATATAATTATACAAATTTTCCTTAGCCCACCTTTTGGTCAAAACACCAGCCACACATGTTAATGATGTCCAAAAAATACAAAAACGTTTTTCTTAACAAAAATAATTTAAACTCCCAAAAATCAATTATTTTGAGCTTCTAACTTCAATAATTCATAATAAATAGCCCTTTCATCAGAAAATTCGAATCTCGCGAGTTTTTATAGGAAATTCAATTCTCTACAACTTTGCAGAAGAAAGTTTTTCCAAATTCCAAACAAAAATCGACCAAAATCCACAAACCAAGGGCGATTTTACAAAGCTATAATCAAATTTCTACCAATAATTGTGTCCACCAACACACAAAAATGTGTGTTAAACATTTAATGCCACAAAATACTCTTCCTCCTCATATACTCATATATCCCACATTCATTGTAAAATATCACCGCTAATATATTATTAAAATAATATATTTAAATGAATTATTTTATCGTAAAAGATAAAATATTAATTTTCAACAATTGTCATTTTAAAAATTTTCTCCATCTATATCCACATAAAATCAATATTTTCCTCATCATATAAATCAATAATTAATTATTCACAAATAATATTACGTAATCACAATATCGACAACCGTGCGCTCCTGTGAAAGAGGGGCTTCCAATAAGAATTTCTTCATCATGCGCAAGCAATTAGATGACCAAACCTCTCCTTAGATGTAACTTTCTAGACATTGCCAATAATGTTATCTAATAATATTATTCAGATAATATGAATTATTGCTTCGATAATGAAAGATACTCGTAAATGACAATTATCAAACAACAAAGAATATAAAATATCAACGCAAAGAATTATTAACTCAATAAAATACCGAATAAAAGAATTATCGTAACCATTATCGAGTAAAGGCCTTCACGTAAGAATCAATAATTGGTGCAATACCGCAGCTACATCGCTCAACAACGCCAGACAAGTGTTTTAAACCACCGGTATTCCAACAAAGATAATCTAAGAACAACTACGCCAAGTATTTAAAAAACAACTTATATTTGTCGCTTTCTTCATCCAATCGCTCACATGGGGGGCTCCACACACGGTCGCTACCGTCGCATTTAATATTCCCCGACAAAGATTTAATATTCCACGACCAAACGAATATTCCCCACAACAATGAATATTTTATAACCACTTGCTTATTTTGAAATATTTATGATTTAACCCTTAACTATCCACATTAATCAAATCAACCCTTACTATTTCAAAATAAAGGAAATTCCTTTTATTTAAAAATTTCGGGTCTTACAACCTCCCTCCTTATGAAATTTCGTCCCTAAATCGACGACGACTCGTGTTTTGAAAAGGTGAGGATACCTCGCTTTCATTTTCGCTTCCAATTCCTGTGTCATTTCCTCTATAAAGCATGATTCCTCCACAAAACTTTAACTTGTGGTATAACCTTTTCATGCAGAGGACATGCTCCTTCCTATCCAAAATCTTGACAGTACCTCCTCATACGCTAAGTCTTCTACTATCTCGTCCTGCTCTAACTCAATAACGTGGTTCGGGTCTTTCACATATTTACGGCACGATATGTGAAACACATTATGAACACGAGACATACTTTGAGGTAACGCAAGTCTATAGGCTACATTTCCTACTCCTGGCCAAGAATTTGAAATGGACCGATAAATCGTGGATCGAGCTTTCCTCTCTTCCCAAATCTTGTAACTCCTTCCATGGAGCAACTCGCAACAATACACGATCCCCTACACTAAATTCCACGCCCTTTCGATGAAGATCCGCATAACTCTTTTGTCGATCTTGTGCCGCTTTGTATATACGCTGTCAATCATTAGTCATTTCTTGTATATATCGTATTAACTCGGGTCCCAACAATGTTGCTTCACCCACCTCATCCCAACATATCGAGAACGACATTTTTGTCCATATAATGCTTCAATGGAACCATGCCTATATTTGTTTAATAACTATTGTTGTATGAGAATTCCACCAATGGCAAGTACTTATCCCAACTTCCTTTGAAATCTAGGACACGTAGTTTTAATATATCTTCAAGAGTTTGAGTAGTCCTTTCGATTGCCCATCCGCTTGAGGATGGTATGCCAAACCAATCGTAATTGCGCTCCATAGCTTTTCTACAAACTAACCCAAAATCATGAAGTGAATCTTGGGTCACGATCTAAAACTATGGATACCGGCATGCCATGCAATCTCACAATCTCATTTACGCATATACGAAAAGACGCTCAAGGAATAAGTCTCTCGATTTCGGTAAAGAAATGAGCAGACTTGGTTAATCTATCAACAATAACCCAAATCGCATCTATGCCTTGAGAAACCGTGGGAAGATTAGTAATGAAATCCATAGTAATGTGTTCCCACTTCCATTCCAAAATCTCAAGTGGTTGCAACGGACCCTTAGGTACAAGATGCTCCGCCTTTACACGCTGGGTAAGTTAAACACATCGAGATAAACTACGCGATCTCTCTCCTCATATTGCTTCCACCAAAATGTATGTCAAGATCATAATACATTTTAGTACTCCTCCTGTGATGGATTGCAAATGGTGTATTGTGTGCCTCCATCATAATCTTGTTCTTCAAATCGAGTCGTTAGAACACAAAGTCTAGAGTGGACTCAAGTATTCCTTCTTCATCAATTCTCGCCTCTAATAGCTCCTTCAGACTTTCTTCTTCATACGATCATCCCGGCCTGCATGGCTCGAGCAACCTTAACTTTTTCTATTAAAGTCGGCTCTACGCGATACTTGACATCATCGCACTCGCTCCTCGTGATATGATCTTCTACTCAACGCTACCACTACCACGCTCGCTTTTCCAAGATGGTATGGTTAGAATATGTGCCAAATGAGTCGCCTCTCGAGCTCTTGGAAAATCTTCTCGCATTCCTCGCCCATACGAATTTTGTATCTTTTCGAGTCACCTAAGTTAATCTAATAGCGATTCGAGAATATCCTTCAACGAATCTCCGATAATAACCAACTAAGCTTCTGTAGAAGCTACGATTTCGATATCGACTTAGGTTGCTTCTCAATCGCGACTATATCCCAATCTTGATAAGACGTCACAATGACACCTATCGCTTTACTATCGCATCTAATACGACGCCCCTACAGAGAGTTCTGCTTAGTGAATTCCACAAAGGAAGTCACAAAATAAAGGCTCGTACCAAATTTATAGTTGAATTTTTAACTCCTCAAGTTCAATAGAGCCATTCGATATGAGATTTTAGAAATGAGTTTTGTACCGGTTCAAAGTCGATACAAAATTTAATATCGCTTTGGGAGTAAGCCAAGAAATTCTTCGTAAAAATACGCCAGAAAAATCAATAACAACAGAATATTATTCAAATCGACGTGTCTTTATTCAAATCCATAACACGGACTAAGAAAATTTGACATCCGTAATAAACGAACGACTTCATGGCTTGATATGAAAATGTTTGACTACAATGGTTTGATTGCTTGAATTCAATAACAAAGTTGCTTAGAATATGAAAACTAACAACCTTACGAAAATAATCAATTTTGCATTTATGAGTAGTTAACCTTAAAATCACATCAAAAACAAATATCTCTATAGAAATAAGGTTAACAGTAATGTGATAGTGCCAACCTCGAATCAAGCAAGATTTATAAACAAAGGATGTGATGAAAGTTTCTCCTAACTGAGTTTCCACAGATAGTCAAAGTCTAATTTCTCCTGAGTCAAGTTTAAACGCTGAGCGCAAAGTAGAGAGATAAAAGAATGGGTAGAACCGATATCTAGTAAGGTATATACTTCAAAAGAATTTATAATTAACTAACCTGCTAACTTCGTCGTGTTCCTTGCATTTTTGACCGGCCACGACAAACGCCTTCCCTAATCGCTGACTTTGACTTTTCTCGGGACATCCTTTTGAGTCACCGTCCCTCACTAATCTAGGTTTCGCTACTGCATAATCTCGAGCGATATGTCCTTCCTTTCCACAACTATAGCATACCTTAAACTGTCAGGCGCTTAATGATATGTCCTCTTCCCCAAGATTTGTAATATATACGACCGGTGGTCGCTTCCTCCCCCTAAAACTAGTTGCTATAGGCGCCGACGCCTTCACATGGTCGCTGTTGAATCTCCTCTTTAAAATCTCCTCCCGACTCGCTTCTTCTATTTTCACGGCCACGATTACCACCAGAGTGGTTACCGCTTTGTCTCAGATTCTTCTTTCTCCGCCGGTTATCGCTATTCGATGACCGCTATCTTCTGTGATGATCCTCGTTTATGGTCCCTCGGCTGAACGTATCATATCTCGCCTAACAACCGAGCCCCGCTGACAACATCCTAATAGAGAGAAAATTTACGAGAATGAGATATCGACGATGCCGGGTTTCAAACCTCTCGTAAACATCCGCCATAATGCTCCTCATTCTCCACCAAATGAGGTGCAAACTCGATAACTCCGCCAACTTCGCCAGATCGACACCGCCATGTTATTCTCGCTTCTAGTCTAATAAACTCCACTTCCTTCATACGACGAATACTTTCGTGGAAGTACTTGTCATTGAACTCGCTTCAAACGCTCCCACGATATGCCGAAAAGCAAATGATGGGTACGCTTCACGTATTCCCACCAAGAATCGCCGCCACGAAACATAAAGGTGGCGAATGGAACTTTCTGTTCCTCCGCATCCCAAGACATCGAATATCTTGGTAATTTGTTCACCCACCCACGCCTCCGCCTTTAATCGGATCCGCTTCCCTGCACTCGTGGTCCCAACTTTTCAATCGCTTGGTCAGACCACTCGTGAATTGCTATCATTTCCTCCTCAGATTTTGAACACGAAGTCTCCTCGTCCGATTTTGCATGAACTGCAAAAAGCTTCTAAACATCCCTCGCTCATCATCTCGCCAAGGTGGTGTTGTTCACAGAGGAACATTGCCACTGTCAGACGCTTCTCCTCGCTTGGTGAGTACAGCATCTCCACTTGGCCTCATTTACTCCATCATAATATTCTCACGACATTCTCAAATACCGCATATAAAATAAGGGTTAATTAAGGAAATCAATATATCACATAATATCCCTATATAATCGACTAACTAACAAATAAGCTTAGTAGACACACTAAATAAGGATTTACTCTGCCTCTCCCTCCTAGTTCTATTCCCCGATCTCCGCCAGAGATCATATCCCTAAGCTCGATATTAACCGCGACGCCCCCAAAATAGTATACACAACACCCATTCTCGAGTCGCCAAATACATGGTACGTAAACAACTACAACTTTATTATTACAACAAGAAATCTGTGAGTTTGAATACAAATATTATCTTCTGATAATATCTATACTCAAATAAATCCTCATCACATTATTGATTCATTATTTTACAAAATGGTGAGGACTACTAAACAACTCTCTCTAGAATCTTCATTCCATACCCCGACTAAGACTTTACATTCATTCTCGCCTCCCCGAGAAGAAAAAATGGAACAACAAGGAAAAGGGTGAGCTCAACTAGCCCAAGAAAGAATATTACGACTAAGATAATATACAACAAATTATCGTTAGTCTTCAACAGGAAAAATCATAGATACACAATGTATAACAAGTTTCGATCAATATTCGCAATGAAATAATAATTCATAAAGAGTTACGTAGAGAATGAAATCTACTATAATCTATGAATTTAATAAATTCATCATCAATATTTTATCCTCAGAACATCAATCAATATACATCTCGAATCAAATATTCATCTTTGCACTACAGTGCCAAAGATATTCATCACCGGGTCATGTTCATTTAAACACTGCTCATCTTCGCACTACCAAAGATATTAATCAATTCCCAAAGATATTAATCAATCTCATCATGTTCATCTCAACACTTCTTCTCATCTTCATCTCATACAGCCAAAGATATTCTTCAGAAATCATTCATCTTTGCACTACAGTGCCAAAGATATTCAATAATATCATCATTTAAGACCGAGGATGATGAAAATATTTTTAAAGAAACGAATCCAAAGGAAACAAAATGACAAGGATTAAGGATTAAGGATTCAGTGATTTCGTTTTATCCACGCCCCAAAAATACCTCAAAAATAATCATAGTGGTGTAAAATTCAAGAATGATCAAAACATGGATACAATCAAAGCTAGTATCCGTATTAGATATTTTGACGAAAAGAAGAAATTTTATTTTTCTATGAATAATAAGACCAGATACGTGAATAAAGGTCAGATACGTGAATAAAGGCCGATACGTGAATAGAATCTGACACCAAAAGATAGAAATTCCACAAAAAATCTTCATCTTCACGCTTCATTTAATAGTACTCGTGAATAAGAATCTCGTGAATAAGAACTCATGAATAAGAATCTCGTGAATAAGAACTCAATCTCTTAATAAGAACTCGTGAATAAATAAGAACTCATGAATAGTAACCCCGACATGAAAAAAAAGTTCCAAATTTGATAAAACTTCAGATCAATATTTCAAAGATAATGATATTGAAGAAATAATATCATTACAAAAAAAAAAATAATATCCCTTACCTCGAAAGATCAAGATTTCTAAATTGTAATACCGTGTATAATAATCAAAAGGAACTTGCACCGCCTAGCAATACTCAAAGTATACTCAAAATACTCACAAGAATACGCCAAAATATCGAGAGAGAAATAGAGAGAAAACTTCAGCTTCGTGTGATTTTCAATTCTAACCCAAGACCCTATTTATAGAAAACGCTAGAATACCAAAGCGTAAAATTTAATATAATATTAATATAATTATACAAATTTTCCTTAGCCCACCTTTTGGTCAAAACACCAGCCACACATGTTAATGATGTCCAAAAAAAATACAAAAACGTTTTTCTTAACAAAAAATAATTTAAACTCCCAAAATCAATTATTTTGAGCTTCTAACTTCAATAATTCATAATAAATAGCCCTTTCATCAGAAAAATTCGAATCTCATGAGTTTTTATAGGAAATTCAATTCTCTACAACTTTGCAGAAGAAAGTTTTTCCAAATTCCAAACAAAAAATCGACCGAAATCCACAAACCAAGCATTTTACAAAGCTATAATCAAATTTCTACAATAATTGTGTCCACCAACACACAAAACATGTGTTAAACATTTAATGCCACAAAAATACTCTTCCTCCTCATATACTCATATATCCCACATTCATTGTAAAATATCACCGCTAATATATATTAAAATAATATATTTAAATGAATTATTTTATCGTAAAAGATAAAATATTAATTTTCAACAATTGTCATTTTAAAAATTTTCCCATCTATATCCACATAAAATCAATATTTTCCTCATCATATAAATCAATAATTAATTATTCACAAATAATATTACGTAATCACAATATCGACAACCAGTGCGCCTCCTGTGAAAGAGGGGCTTTCCATAAGAATTTCTTCTTCCTCGCCGCAATTAGATGACCAAACCTCTCCTTAGATGTAACTTTCTAGACATTGCCAATAATGTTATCTAATAATATTATTCAGATAATATGAATTATTGCTTCGATAATGAAAGATACCGTAAATGACAATTATCAAACAACAAAGAATATAAAATATCAACGCAAAGAATTATTAACTCAATAAAATATCGAATAAAGAATTATCGTAACCATTATCGAGTAGTGCCTTCACGTAAGAATCAATAATTGGTGCAATACCGCAGTGCTACTCGCTCAACAACGCCAGATTAGTGTGTTTTAACCACCGGTATTCCAACAAAGATAATTCAAATAACTACGCCAAGTATTTAAAAACAACTTATATTTGTCGCTTTCTTCATCCAATCGCTCACATGGGCCCACACATGGTCAACTACCGTCATTTTAATATTCCCCGACAAAGCATTTAATATTCCACGACCAAACGAAATATTCCCCACAACAATGAATATTTTATAACCACTTGCTTATTTTGAAAATATTTGTGATTTAACCCTTAACTATCCACATTAATCAAATCAACCCTTACTATTTCAAAATAAAGGAAATTCCTTTTATTTAAAAATTTCGGTCTTACAGAATGGCTCTATTGAACTTCGAGAGTTAAAGACCCAACTACGAGAATTGTTAGACATCGGTTTCATTCGTCCTAGTACTTCTCCTTGGGGTGCTCTGTTCTATTCGTGAAAAAGAAAGATGGGAGTATGCGACTTTGTATTAATTATCGGGAGTTGAATCATGTCACCATCAAAAATAGGTACCCATTGCCACGTATTGATGACCTGTTTGACCAGTTGCAAGGAGCCAAATTCTTTTCAAAGATTGATCTTCGTTCCGGATATCACCAATTGAAGATTATAACCGATGACATTCCAAAGACGGCTTTCGAACTTCGATGACGGGCATTATGAATTCCTAGTCATGTCCTTTGGATTGACTAATGCTCCTAACCGCCTTCATGGATATGATGAACCGAGTATTCAAGGAATATTTGGATCACTTTGTGGTCGTCTTTATTGATGACATCCTTATTTATTCTAAAAGCCGTGAAGATCATGAGCAACACTTGAGGCTGATACTCCAAAAGCTTCATGAATACAAGCTTTATGCCAAGTTGAAGAAATGCGAGTTTTGGCTCGGGGAAGTAGCATTCCTTGGGCACGTGGTATCAAGTCATGGAATATCTGTTGACCGAGCAAAGATTGAAGCTATTCAAAGCTGGGAGCAACCTAAATCAGTGACCGAAGTATGTAGCTTTCTCGGCTTAACTGGTTATTATCGGAGATTCGTAGAAGGGCGAATCGCTACTCCACTAACTCAGCTAACTCGGAAAGATACAAAGTTCGGTTAGAGCGAGGAATGTGAGAAGGGTTTTCAAGAACTCAAGAGGAGACTCATTTCAACGCCTGTTCTGACAATACCATCTGGTTCGGAGAGATTTTTCATCTACAGTGATGCTTCGGGCAAAGGGTTAGGATGTGTTCTCATACAATATGGGAAAGTCATAGCCTATGCCTCACGACAACTCAAAGAATATGAGAGGAATTATCCTACTCATGATCTAGAGTTGGCAGTTGTTGTCTTCGCACTAAAGATTTGGAGGCATTACTTGTATGGGGAGAAAGTGGAGATCTTTACGGATAATAAAAGCCTCAAATATTTCTTCACTCAAAAGGAACTCAACATGCGACAACGACGTTGGCTTGAACTGTTGAAAGATTATAATCATACCATCCAATACCATCCTAGAAAAGTGAACGTGGTAGCTGACGCATTGAGTAAAAGATCATATGCGGGTACGAGTGCAATATTGTCAACGCAAAGGCCCATTTTGTATGACTTGCAAAGGATGGAGATAGAGATAAAGACTCAGGGGACCCACGTGATGATGGCGAATATATGAGAGTAAGCCCGACTTTAATTGATAAAATTAAAGTCGCTCAAGTTCTGAGATCTGGAGTGATGCGTGATGAGGAAGAAAGTGCAAGAAGGTGCGATCTAAGCAAGAATCGATGATGAAGGAATACTTCGAGTCAACTCCAGACTTTGTGTTCCTAACGATCCTGAGTTAAAGTATAAAATCATGATGGAGGCGCACAACACACCGTTTGCAATCCATTCTGGGAGTACCAAAATGTATCGTGATCTTCGTCATACATTTTGGTGGAGCAATATGAAGAGAAAGATAGCGCTGTTTATCTCAAGGTGTCTAACTTGTTAACGAGTCAAGGCGGAGCATCAAGTACCAAAAGGTCCATTGAAACCACTTGAAATTCTAGAATGGAAGTGGGAGCATATTACCATGGATTTCGTTACCGGTCTTCCCAAAGTTTCTCAAGTCATAGATTCGATTTGGGTCATTGTTGATAGATTGACCAAGTCTGCTCATTTCTTACCGATACGAGAAACTTATACACTTGAACATCTTGCTCGTATGTACGTAAACGAGGTTGTAAGATTGCATGGTATGCCAGTATCCATAGTTTCTGATCGAGACCCAAGATCCACTTCAAGATTTTGGGTTAGTTTGCAAAAAGCTATGGGCACGGATTTATGATTTAGCTTCAAAGATATCATCCTCGACAGACGGGCGAATGGAGAGGACGATTCAAACTCTTGAAGATCTATTAAGACTCTGTGTCCTTGACTTCAAGGGAAGTTGGGACAAGTTCTTACCATTGGTGGAGTTTTCCTACAACAACAGTTATCAAGCAAGTATTGGCATGGCTCCATTTGAAGCGTTGTATGGAAGAAAGTGTCGTTCTCCAGTATGCTGGGATGAGGTGGGTGAAGCAACGTTGTTGGGACCGGAGTTGGTACGTATGACTATGGAAAAGATTCAAACGATCCGACAACGTATAAAATCCTCACAAGATCGACAAAAGAGTTATGTTGATCTTCATCGAAAGGACGTGGAATTCGATATAGGAGATCATGTGTTGTTACGTGTTGCTCCATGGAAAGGAGTTACGAGATTTGGAAAGAGAAGAAAGCTCAATCCTCGATTCATCGGCCCATTTTTAATCCTTGATCGAGTAGGAACTGTGGCCTATAGACTAAACTTTTCCTGCCAAGTATGTCTCGTGTTCATAACGTTTTTCACATATCCATGTTACGTAAATATGTGGAAGACCCGAACCACATTATTGAGTTAGAACCGGACGAAATAGCGAAAGATTTAACGTATGAAGAGGTTCCTGTTCAAATCTTGGATAAGAAGGAACATATTCTACGCTCTAAGGTTATACCTCAAGTCAAAGTTTTGTGGAGAAACCACGATGTTGAGGAAATGACTTGGGAGTCAGAATCTAAAATGAAATCAAGGTATCCTTACCTCTTCGATATACCAGCTACGTACCCTAATTTCGAGGGAGAAATTTCATAAGAAGGGGAGATTGTAAAACCCCAACTTTTTGAATAAAGATGAATTTTTTATAAATATTATTTTTGAATATTATGGAGTGAAATTGATATAATGTTATAGTTAAATTTTGCAAAGTACGCAAGTTGTTATATAATATTAGATTAGTCGGGGAATATTCATTTTAACAGGGAATATTCGTATAACGGTACAATCATTAGTGGACCCATTAACGGAATTATTGTTTGATTGAGAAAACGATAAAAATACTTTATGAAAATAACAATGGAAGTTTTACTGATTAATCTGTTGAAACACACAGTGTTAAAAGTACGATAATACGCGTTGTTGCAAGTAGCACACTAGTATTAATTATTGATGTTTACATGATAAGTCACTCAATTTTGTTGGTATTATTAATGTAATAATACGTAATTTTTTTTATATAAAATGTAATACTTTTATAAAGTTATTCTATAAATAGAATATATTATATTCTATTATGCATAGTGTTGCATAAATATCTCGCATAGTATTTTGCATAGTAAAATCTTTTTATATAAAACATAATACTTTTATAAAGTTATCTGCATTTTATTAGATAATAATTAGAATATATTATATTTTATTATGCATAGTGTTTGCATAGTAAAATCTTTTATAAAAGTTATTCGTTTTATTATATTATAGATAGAATATATTATATTTTATTTAAAAGATTTTGCTTTAAATATGACCGTCAGATTAAAGTAAATCAATCTGGACCGCTTCATGAGTTAGTTACTATGCGTACCCCATTTTCTATAAATAAAGCTCATTCATTCATTATTTCTTACGAATTCACTGAAACTCTAGAGAGAGAAACTATAGAGAAAAGAAGAAAAGTGTTCTGCTACTTCACTACTTCTATATCTAGTACTCTTCTTTCTAAGATAGGAAATATTATTTGTTGTACAAGTAAAGGTATTATTTCTTTTGTATTCATGAAGAGAACTTCATTATTCCATTATTTATTATTCATTGGAATAACTCAGTATCATGTGGCTACCCTATACTTGGTGACATTCTTCTAATATTCCGCCTTTATTATTATTCGCTGGAATATCCTCGTTTACATGCTTTCTCGTGGGACCGTTCCGCTTTTTATTATTATTACGCTGGAATATCCTATCTCGCATTTACTGTGGGGACTGGTTTCGTCTTTATTATTATTCATTGGAATATCCATGCATAAGGTTCTGGCCGGACCTAGTTCCGCTCTTTATTATTCATTTGAACATCCTCGCAGCGGTGTAATTTCGCTTTGACACAGGTTCCGATTATTTATTAATCTGTTGCAATAACCTGTCTATGCGAAGTACCACATGTATGGTGATTTCTTTTGTTATTCCATTCTTTATTATACTCAGTTGGTTACAACTTTGACTTCTATACTCCATGAAATTAGTGGAATATCCTTGATATTTGCGCTTCATCCAAAGATATCTTTTATGGAAATATTCTTACGAGCATTCTTGAATTTTACTCTACAAAGCGATGATCATGTTGACAATTTGGATGTTATTGGTTCTGGATAAATTAATTCTTGAACTTGTTTTATTGAATTTTTATGTCATTGTCATCATCCTCATGTTTATATTATGTTGAAAGTCATCCGTGGTCCATAGTGCATAGATGGACTTGGTATGATTATGACCGAGGATTATTCGGGTATAATCATGGCCGTAATGTTACAAATGATGTGAAAAAAAAAAATCCTCATTGGCCGTAGTGCATTGATGGACGCTTTTTGGTATGATTATGGTTATGGATTCTCTTTGGTAGTAGTGCAAAGATGAATTTTTATGGCATGATCGGATAGTTGATGAAAACATGATTATCTTTAAGTAGTAGTGCATGGATAATTTGTGGTCGTGATACTTAAAGAATATCATTGGTCAGAAAAGCGGGGTGATTCGATGATGTAGATTATTTTTTAAGTTTGAGTCCCAAATGATAAAAGTGATGAAAAACCTTTTAAATCATAGAAGATAGTAGATTTTATTCCCTACTTGACTCTTCTTATGGATTACTTGTTCCACTACAGTTAAACTTGATAGTTATTATATTTTATCAGTTTAACACTATTGAAGGCTAACGATAAATTATTCTGCATTATCTTAGTCATAATATTTCTTCTTGGGCTAATTGAGCTCACCCTTTCTTTCACTTTTTCTCTTGAGAAAATGAGAACGTGGGACTGGGACTAGTCGAGAGCAGTGATGGTCCTAGATGGTGCATTAGTAGTCCTCACTATTCTGTGAAATAGTGTGATAATAATTGTAATGAGGACTCCATTGAGTGTGGATATTGTCTAGATGACAATATTTGTATTAAAACTCACAGTTGATGTTTTGTCGTATTGTACACGACAGTTGTATTATTAAGTTGTATTTGAATTCTATACCATGTATCTAGCGATTCAAGATGGGTGATGTATACCTAATTTTGGGGGCGTCACACTTAGGGTGTTCTACACCTAATGCCCTAAAGCCATCTGTCTTGGGAGTCATTGATCAAACGCTTGTTACATGGATAACTCTGTATAGACTAATGTAGCTGAACACTACACAAGTCAAATTTAGTTATTTTCATGCTAATGCATGGGGATCTATTCTTGGATGTGTTGTCTTGTTCTGAAAGTTTGATGTAACATGAGTTTAAAGAGTTAACATTTTCTTTATGTGATTGATTATGTGAGTTTATTTGGGCAATGACTAGTTAGAGTAGTTGGTATTCACACATGCACCGAATTGGATCAAAATCAGTTTTAAGCTAGCAATTAGATTAAATTTTTACTCATGACTAAATTTTCCTTCGCTTTGAGTTGGTTGTTTTGAGCTTAGAGGCTATAGTGGGGGTATATATTGATTCCATGCTTAAATCGTAGTTATAATTAATTTTTGATATTTTTATTCCAATAGAAATTAAGGAGCAAAGACTTAAGTTTGGGGGTATTTAATGAGTGAGTTTTATACCAACAAATCAGATACTTTAATCCTTAAGAAATTGTATATCCACCATGTTTTATGTTGCTTTTATAGTGTTTTGTTATTATTTTGTTTAAAATATGTTTTGTAGGAGTTATTAGATCATTTCCAGCTTTTAAAGGGGTAAAATTGTCATTTTCCTATTATTGGTGTCGCAGCGCCGGATTCCCTTTTCAAAGTGGCGTTGTAGCGCCTTCCTTGACAGATCAGTCCAATAACCAGCGCTACAACGCCAATTCCAGGCTAAAAAGCGATGCCGCAACGCCGATTCTGGATCTCAGGCAGACAACAAGAGGAAATGACCTAGTCTAAATAGAAGGGATATATATAACATCAGTTCTGTCCCCCTTCAGAGAACTTTTGTACATACTTAGCATAGAGAGAACTTTTGGAGATAGAACTTAAGGGAGTTTGGAATAAAGAAAGAAGAGGTAGATGACTTGGGATTCCATTGGAGCTCAAGAGCAACTTAGCAACAAAGATTGGAAATCATGAATTGAAGGGAGTTCTTGGAGATTGAAGAATGCATTGACAAAAGTTTATTCTTCTCTATTTATTTCCTTTGATTTTGTAATCTATAAATGTTGTTTATTTTGTTATTGATGTTTAATTTAAGAGCTATGAACTAAACATTGTTCTAAGATTATAATGGAACCCACGATTTAATTTGAATTGATTTTCCTTGTCTCTCTGATTGGCACCATATGGATTGGCCCAATATATTTATACTTAATGTTAATTACTAAGGAATTGGTAGTTAAATTGGTAATCTATGAGAAATTGAGAAATAGATTGTAGATTATTACTTTGAATATTTTGGCATATTTTTATGTTTGTCTACACAAATAGATTGCATAAATTGTGTATAGGATAGTAATATACATATATGCCATGTGTGACCTAATTGAGAATCTAAGCTTGAATTCCTTGTCTAAGGTTAATTTGCATAGGAATATGTGGAATTATTTATCTAGGATGTTCTTTTCCATTCTATTCCCTTTTTGGTAGATCTAGATAGGATAGGTTTATATGTGCTTCGGAAGAGGCGTATGAGCACTTGTGAATTGTCGGTTGACAATCTGTTGTGACCACTATAATCATAGAGAGGGAGAGTTAGGATATTTAAATGAAACATTACACGCCAAGTGTTTGACAAAATGCTTGCATGGGGTAGAAATTATTCTACTATCTTTTATTTAGCTGTTTAGATAAGACTGAGGCGATATAAAATCGATACTTGGTAAATAGTAGTGATAATTCCTCGTGGGACCAACAACTTACTTATCATATATTACTTGTTAGACCGCGTATACTTGCGCGTGTTTTATTGATTGTGAAATCAACTAACAATTAGCAGTGCCAACACATTTTCTAAGGAGTCTCCTAGCGGGGTGAATGCCCTTCTTTTCCTATTCTCCCTATTTTTCCCAACCTTCTAGGCAGTGGGGCTTTGAGGATTTGCGGGTGCATAGAACTGAGGGTAATTACCCTACCTTCGTATAGGCAGATTGTTGGCATTATATGCAGACTGTCCTGTCAAGATCAAGGATACGTCATCCTCTTTCCTTTTATGGGCCCTCTTGGGAGTATTGACATAGTTGTCAGATTGAATATGCTCAGCAACTGCCTCCAGGGCAGAGAGATCTTTGATCTTATCGAACTTCAATACCATCTCGACCATTTCCCCGTGCTTGATCATTTCAGAAAATGGTTTGCCTATTCCAGCCAAGACTATCTCGTAGTAGGGTGCCTCTTGCACATCTATAAAGGTCATCACCATTTTTGTTTCATTCATCGGTGGGTTGACCTGAGCGACAATACGTCTCCACCTTTGGGCATACTCCCTGAACGACTCGCTACCTTATTTCTTATTTTTAGTGATCTAGTAGTAGTCTGGGGCCATCTGGGATTGAAAGCTATACTGATTTAGGAAGGCATGGGCCAGTTCCTCCCAGCTATGGACCTTTGAGTCGTCCAACCTAGCATACCAAGTCGTAGCCTCTCCAGTAAGACTCTTCTGAAATAGTTACATTCGAAGGCTTTCATCGTCGACGTATGAACCAAGCTCTCCAATGTACACCTTTAGATGGGTATAGGGGTCTCCCAGTCCGTTGTATTTTTCAAACTCTAGGACTTGGAATTTATCTGGGTACTTGGCCCTTGAAAATATGCAGAGGTCAGAATAGTTTACACTATTGTGGGAGTCGGTCCCTCTGATAGATCTGATAGCCTCTTCTATCTGTCTAACTTTGCTTTGGATATCCCTGGTTTGTCGATTTTCTCAAAGTTCTATGATTTCCTTCGCTGGACTTTTATCTGTGGTCTCTTTGTTGGAGCTGATATTGGGTTGTGCCATAAGAATGGGTATTTAACGACCACCCTCTTCGTTGGATGCTTGGATGTCTTTCTGAGCAAAGGACTCAAGTTGAGTTTGTATTTTAGGCTCTGGAGCTATTTTACTCTGCTCTTTTAATAGACCAGCTATCTATGTGATCTTTCTTTTAAAATCCTCAAATTCCTCCCGAGATACGGGTATAGGTTCTGAGACGCTATTATCAACCATCTTAATAAGTGGTGGGCATTCCTTCTTGGCTTGAGATCGAGTTTTAGGACCAATCTTGCACATAAACATTTACATAGTTTAGTTTTGATACTGGCAAAAAAGTGTGGATGCATGATATGTTATGCATCGGATTTTGATGTATTTTAATCTTTTCCTACAAAATCGGAGTCAGTTGTTTTAATGACAAGATAGTAAGATATAGGATGTGAGTTAATATGTATGATATTTGTATTATAAAGGAGTAACAGGGCATGGAGAAAACTTCCCATTCGTTGGATTTTCTGAAGCTGACCTATCTTAGGTTACTCTCATGAGCTTTTTGAAATTGGTTCCCAGATCCTCGCAATCTAATTGATGGATATGCCTCATCTTCCAATTGTAGCAGATTTGAGTGGTGCCTTTTTTCTGAGCCTCACAGGGGAACGCCACCTTAGAGTCTAGTAATAAATAACCGACGGGTTTGCCTCATGATGGAGGAATTGCACAACATACATTCATACATCGTGTCTCACCGTTATGCAAATGATGACATTGTGTGATGCACTAATATAAAGCATTTATCACATAGAGATTTATTCACACGATATGCAAGACGAAAAGGAAAATAACAAGATTGCATGCGGCCTAAGCCCTCTAGGTCCCCAACAGAGTCGTTACCTATCAACGCCGATATTTTTTAGAAAAATAAGCCTTTTACACATATTTATTTTGTTTGTTTATTCCCTTTTATTGATGTTTTTCCTTTATTATTTACCCTTTGTGTTTCGTTTGGTTTGTTTTATTTTGAAGGGTGAATTTTAGGAAGAGACCGACGTTTATGTGTCGATGAAATGAAAAGATTTGATTTTAATGTTTGGGTCGAATGTCAGAGTCGCCAGTTGGTATGTATTTACAATGGATGTACCAACACATCCGGGTTTGAAAGGTTTTCAAAATGTGGCCCAGTATATGACTCTATAAGATAAGAATGGTTTTGAAACCCGATATTCGAGAAATTCGGGGGCTTGATTAAGCGAGGGGAAGGTGTTAGACACCCCCAACTTCCGTGAAAAACACGGTAACCTCTTCTTGTTATTTTTCCTAAGCATAAAGTGTGTGGGTGTGTGTGAGAGTATGGGTGTGTGTGCGCACTTTGATTGTATTAGTTGTTCTAAGTTTGATTTGCGTATATGAACGACTTTTGCTTTTGAAAGTAGTGTTTTACTTCTTTGGACCTATGCACGAAAGATTTGATTTATTGAAAAATCCAAATTTAAATAAAGTGTATTGAAGTGATGTTTTAGAAAATAAGATTTTCAAATCCTTAGTCAAATAGGAATCAAGGTCCTTTAATAATTCCATTTATTAACCTAGATTGATCTAGTCTCGCATTGCTATGCTATTTTATTGTGAAAGCTCATTGCTTTATTTGCGTTTATGAATGACTTTTACTTTGAAAGTAGTGTTGTACCTTTTTGGACCTATGCACAAAGGATTCGATTTAGATAAAGGTTCATTTTTAGAATATATATATATATATATATATATATATAAATGATATTTGGGAAAATAAGGTTTTCGAATCCTTCGTCAAATAGGAATCAAGGTCCTTTGATACATCCATTTATTATAAAAGCTTTTTGCAATTTATTTTGGGAAGTTGTTTTGGTGGTCATGCAAGTAAAAATCATTAAATAGGGTCGGATCATATCCAGGATTGAAAGTCGTATAGATAGATCTGAAACCCTGCAATTAAAGGTTTTCACTATCACGGGGTCTTAAATCCGATGTCTCGGTACGAACCCCAAGAAGTCGTTTTAAAGATCCGATGTTTACATATACATTGGTTTATGCAGTTGATATTACATTTAAAAGCAAAAATGTCCATTGTGGGATTCTAGTCGAGATCCGATAGTGGGATCTCAACCTCAAGATTCATAGGCTCACATTTATAAACTTTAAAGCATTTATAATTCTTGATATTTGCTATAAGGTGATCCATCAGTTGGAATCCCTTATATGCATGAATCAGATCCTCTTCACCATTAGATATAGATCTAAGGCTTTACGGAACCCGACATTGATTTACAATGTTTGAAATGACTAGATTTGACCCAGATTTATGTCGATCTAGCATGGGGGTTCAAGCTTTAATGCTCCAGAACCTCCCGGAAGCTAGATTCGACTAGATCTAGGTAGATCTAGTGCCCAAAACAGTTTCTAATTGTATATATACAATATATAACCAATTTGAAGAGATATATATGTAAATCTAACTACCCAAACACAATAGATGTGTTGCACAACAAATTTATCTATAGATTTACATTATAAAGCAATGAATCTAACAACTTTAATTATATAAACAGTAAACTGCACAAAATACCACTTATTTCACCTTGGGGGGATGAAGAACAAGCTTATGATCGCCGTGGGAGTAATATCTAGTGTATATATGTAATTTTCGGTAAAATATATGAGTTAGTATGCTTAGACCCGAGCTCTCTCTCTCTCTCTCTAAAATCTAATCTTTTGATGCAAATTGTCTAACTCCTTGAATTGTGAGCTGTTGTCTGGGGGATAGAGGCGCAGGTACAACTGCATCTGGCCCTTGTGGGTCCCATAGGGTTGCAGTTTGGTCCTTTTGTCGTTCTTCGGAGAAAGTTGAGCTATATACCCAAAAATCTTAGAAAGGTTCTGCTGAAGGCTGCGAAATGAGGTTGATTTCGAATGATTTGGGATGCTGAGAAGATGATGCTCGTAGCTGAAAGGTATCTTCTGGTTTTCGCAGGTTGTCAACTCGTCTCGGGCAGCTGTGGAGACTTCTGGTGGCTTTTTCCTCAGCTTTACAACCCCCGTTTAGACCAAATGGTGCGTTGGGTGCTCTTGCACTTAGGTTTCCCCCGGGTTGTCTCCGGGTTGACCTGAGGTCATTGTCTGGTCTCGGGGTCGTCTCTGAGGTGACCTGCTTCTTGGTTTTCCCTTGGGGTGGTCTTCGGGGGAAGATGCTGCTTTGTTTTACCTCGGGGTTGTCTCTGGGGTAGATTTGTATCCTGTCTTACCTCGGGGTTGTCTCTAGGGCAGGCTTGTGCCTTGCATGTCATCGGAGTCGTCTACGGGGTGAACTTGTATTTCGCCTCAAGGTTGTCGCCGAAGCAGATTTATGCTTCTACCTTCTTGAAAGGTTAGTTCAAGGAAAGTGAAATTTCGGGTGTCTACAATTTTTAAATAATTTATAAAATTATCATTGTACTGATTAAAATTAAAATTTTTTGTCAATTTTTAGTTGAAATTATTTTAAATTAAATTCAGTATTTGGAACGGAGGTAGTATATATTATTTTTCACGTACGGTCTAATCCCTCGATCTATTTGCGCCTTCGTTGGCTTTCTATTATCTGGTCAAGTAAAGTAGGGGTTATTCTTAATTGCTTTCATGCTCCCCCAGGTCTTTGAGCTTTCTCCTCCTTCAGGTATATCCCCATTCTCTATCTACATTTTCTCCGTTGAATCTCAAATTCTCAATGTATCTTATTCTTCCTGTTTGCCTCTATGCAATTTTTGTTTTGTTGATGTTGGTTTATTTTAGGGTTTTCACTTCTTAGATGAACTAATTTGAAATTTTATTATTTTTTGATCTTGAATCATTTTGTATTTGATGGACCTATGTAGTTTCCGTCTGTCATATGGTTCATCTGATTCAAAATTCACTTTTCCCTTCTATTTTTGGTTTTAAATTTCTACTTTATTTTTTTCTTATTTTCTGGATAGTGTCATTGCTGCTTGGGACGAAGCATTGAATGATTTTCAATGTAACTTGCTATTTTTTTTGTTGGGTAGTTTATACGTTGAGTAAATATTTGCTCTAAGGAGTGTAACCATACATCAGCAGTTTTAGGATCATGATTCATGACACATCATATTAAAATAGGGTAGTGTTATCGATACAGATAATTCATTAATGTAGTGATACAATATCAGTAATGCAAGACAGTACATGAAAATTGATTCTATGTTGTTATGTTACACCACAATTACTAGACGTTCCAATCGTAACAGTGCGGCTATAATATAGAATACATTTACCAGACCAATTTGAATTTCGTAGGCATTAATTGAGGAAGAATTGGGTTGTTCGGAATTTCTTGAGAAATTGTTGGTGTTGGGAGCCGTTTGAAAATTGTTTTTTTTTTCTTTTTTTGGCTCCATCAGCTTGAATATTTGTGTTTCTTGAAAAATTAAAGCATGTTGATGTTTGTCTTCTATGTGAGGTAGAGCAATTAGGTTACTCTTTATTAGTGAAATAATGTAAATATTCAACAAGCTTGCCATTTAGAATATCTCTTTTATTCACATGCCATACCTGTCTATGGCACTTCGAGCCAAATGGTTAACACAACCAAATAAGGGTGAGACTGTGAAACCAAGAAAAGCTTTGAGAATACTTATCAAGGCTGAGGATGTAAAAGTATGGGGAAGATTTGAACCAGCATTGTAGTAGCAAGGTTGGTAATTGGTACTAGGAAGGGAGACTTGAAAAAATATGAAGTTAAGCACTTTGGATGTGAAGCCCACTTTTAGCTGTAACCGTTGGTGATGTAGGACAACCTTTGTTGAACGAATTTTGTTATTAATTAATAGATATGTAGAACTAGGATCTAAGCTTTGCGCTTAAATTCTAGGGTTTAGAGTCTCTTATTAACACAAAAAGTGGTGGGAGGGAAAGTCTTGTGAAACATCATAGGATATGTATCTTTTGTTCCCACCATGGTTTAAAGTTGAGGTAGTGACATGTTTCAGAAGGTCATTTTTTGATTCAATATCGATTTCAAGCGATAAGTATTGTTAAGCTAGGAGCATAGTCGTCATGGTGTCGCCATGGCGTCACCTAGGCGTCTCAGCAATGGAAGGAATGGTATTGCGGGCGTCGACTTGAGGTAGAGTTATCAAGGCGTGCGTCATGGTAGCTTGGCGTCTTATGTCGTGGCCTAGGAGACGCCTTGAGACATCGAGCTACCACAACGCACGTCTTGGCAACTTTGCCCCAATACTTTAAAACATGATTTTACCCGATACCAATAATGACCCATCGATTAAAAACAAAGGATAAAACCCTAAAACAAAAAATTGAGACTTATTTGTCTAAATTGACTATTGAGTACTACAACTCTTCTTCTCGTCACGAGTACTTCGACTCTTCTTCTCGACACTTTGCGACTCATCATAGACCCATCACAGCCCCATTGTAGCTCCATCGCAATCCTATAGGAGCGACTCGCAGCAACCCTGAGTTTCTCTTTTTCTCTCCTTCCCAGCCATCCGACCCTTTCTCACACATCCACAGGTTTATTTCTCTCCTTGATATTCTCTGTTTAGATTAAGTGGCAATTTTATTGTCTTTTCAACTCTTTTAGTATATCTTTGTGGGGGGCGGGCTGATTTGAAAGTTGGTAAATAGCCCATTAACAGTTTCTTTTAAGTTTTAGTTTATTATTAGGAAAATGCTATATTTTTCAAGTTTTACTTTTATAATAAGTGAAATTTATTGGGAAAAAGCACCTTTACCCCCACTGTGGTCGTCGTGTTTTAAGCAATTAGCCACTGCACTTTAAAAAAAATCAATTGGTCCACTGTACTTTTTATAAATTTAAAATCAAGCCATTCCGTCCAATTTTCGTCACAGACGTTAAGAAATCAGTCAAGTTTTCCTACGTGGCTTTAAAAAAAAACACGTGTAATTGCTAATGTAATGAGTAAGACAAATCAGTTTATCATGCGTGGAGTTGGGCGGGAGGAAGATATAAGCAACAACTAAACAGTTGTTGTCGAAAGGCACAGAAGAAATCAAGTTCTGAGAAGAAAGCGATGAAGTTAGTCTTAATGTCAGGCGAAATCGAGTGGGTCGATTGAAGGAGAGAATACATGTAAAGGTCTTGATTGTATGTTATACCAGTAATTGTAGTGAAGAACTGAAGAACTAGGGTATAAATTTCTCAGAAAAATTGCAGACAACAAGTGCACGAAAATTAGGGCTTTTACCTGATAACTGGTAACGAGGTTAGTGCGAAGTTATCGTGCATCTAATATGGCTTCATCACGATCTAGATCATTGTCGACCACTGCTGCAAACATGCACATGTGTTTTTGTGATGTACTAGCGCGAATCTGTGTTTCGAAGAAAGATAGGTCTAAAGGAAAAAGGTTTTATGGCTGCCACAATTATGGGGTTAATTTCCTCTGTCCAATTTGTAAACTGCATTTCATCCCTCTCTGTGTTAAATAATGTTTGGTATGTGGCTCTGTTTTCCTCCTCTCTGTTAAATAATGTTTGGTATTTGATAGGAATCTGGGAGATATTGTGGATATTTTGAATGGGTTGAAGTGCTTTCCAATGTTTGATGAAGCAACGAGTGTGATGAGCAAGTGATGAGTCAGTTGAAGAGGTGAGCTTAGTGATGGATAAAAATGCAAAACTGAAGTAGAAGTTGAAAATTTTGAAGAAGGAAACACTGATAAAGGAAATGGAAGTTGATAGACTTAAGGAGGCAAACTCAAAACTTAGAATGTGTTGTGTATTGTCATGGATTGTCACTGCAATTGTAATTTTGACATGGATTTGCATGATGTAATGGTAATATATTGATTGTAATGGATGTGCTGTCTTGTAATAGGTTAATGGTGATAGGAAAGATGTAATGGTAACCCCCATTGAAATGCAGAAGATGTTAATGTTTGAAAATGTTTGTCATAGTACCCCCCCATTGAAATGCAGAAGATGTAATTGTTAATGTTTACATTCCATAAACACAACCATTCATTCAATAAACTGAGCCAACATCAATTGCCAAAAACAGAGCCAACAACTTGTGCCAAACACAGAGCCAACAACAATTGCATACATTCCATAAACACAGAGCCAACAACAATTGCCAACAACATAACCATAACCTGTGTTACTCGGACTCTTCACTTTGCCCTGAAGTACTCGTGTCCGACTCCGTGTCCAAAAATTGGATACTTAACTTGGATACTTCACTTTAGTGTAAAAAATTGACAAAATTGAGAAGTACCCGTGTCGGATACCGTGTCCAACCGGACACTCCATCCGTGTCCGAGTAACACAGACCATAACCATACATTCCATAAACACAACCATTCATTCAATAAACACAACCATTCATTGCTTAAAACCAACTGCATAACATAACCAAACTGCACAAGTACAATTCAAACAGAATTTGGTTACCAAAATATAACATGAATAAATTTTCATCAAGTCAGATGATGAAGATTGCCCCAAAAAATACATTCATACATCCACTGGTAATGAAGAATGCCCCCAAAACTACATACATAATATCCAACTGCATCCAACTAATAAACCATTGTTTACATAATATGTTCACTCTAGTCACTCCACTCCCATTGGACATGAGTTCTTTTACCCTTTACTTTCCATATACTTGTCTCACTGGTTGATTGGCCACCTTCACTTGCTGCCCTTGAGTTTCACTTGCACCTGCAGATGGTCCACTAGCAACATGAGATGGTCCACCTACACTTGCTTCCATTCTTGGATTTTTCCTTACCTACATGCACAATTGCATTTAGTCTTAGGCATTGAACAAGCATTGAAACATTTCAATTGAACATCCAATCTAAATACATGCTTACTTCTTGTTGAACATTTTGATTTCCACTACCAGACTTTTTTCCTTGACCCCTTTCTTTCCTTTTCACCTGCATAATAGAACCACATTTAAACTAATATACAATCACATCATAAAAACTATTACAAGGATTGGTTATAAAATAGCTTACCCTTAGCTTAGTTGGCCTTGGTTTAGTCCCAGATTGTCTTGGTTCTCCAATGAGGTCAGGTCATCTTTAAACTCCGCAAACAAGGCAGCCAAGCCAAACAGGCGAGGCGAGTGGTGGTCGGGACCAAAAGGGCCGGCCAAAAAGGCTCGGGTTTTGTTGGGCTAAATTTCTGCAACCCAAAGCCCGGCTCGTGACGGCCCGTGACAGCCGAGACCAATTCGTACCTATTTTATGTTATTTTTTTGGGTTTGTCGCAAATGGTAGGGTATGTGGTGGGCCAAAACGCCTCGCATTTATCAAGATTCTTGGGCTAAAATTCTTACTTGGAAGGCGGCCATGTCAGTCTGCTTTTGCTAGGTCTAGTCATCTTACAACCTAACTTGTTATGCCCATACTCCTTACACCTAGAGCACCTAACAGGTGTCCCTTTCCTAGATGACTTGGTCTTGCTACTAGGCTCTTCATTAGGATCCTTTCTCCTAGTTTTCTTAGGTCTGCCTGCTATTCTCTTGGTTGGTGGAGGCAACAATTTTGTCATGGTGGCAGGAGGCCATTCATTTGAACTCCCCATTGGATTTAACAAATGGTTATATGATTTCAGATAAGTTTCTACATAATAGCAAGAATCAACATGGTTCTCAATTGGTTGTTCCATGTGAAGGATTCCAATTACTCCATGGTGGCAAGGAATACTAGATAACTGTCATACCCCAGATGAACAAGTCATAACCTCTATGTCTACCTTGTATTTTCCACTTGTATCACACTTCAAACTTGTGCCCCCCATCCTAGTCATACTCAGAGTATTTGGTTAACTCAATGGCCTTATTGACATTTGTCATAATCCTAGGACATAACTTTGCCTCTATTTTTTGCATCTCATCTCTCTTTGTATGAATTCTACCCATGACTTGTGTTTTTATATCTTCAAACATAGTTAGTAGTGGTTTATACCTAGCCTCTAAGATTCAACTATTAAAACATTTAGACATGTTATTAGTCACAACATCACATTTGGTGTTTCACAAGGAAAAAAGGTCTTGCTCCACTGCTTAGGAGGAATATTTAATAGATGAGTGTGAGCATCCTTACTCTCATTCCTGATGTCAACCATTGCCCTTCTGAAATCATGAGGATTATTGGCTGCTCTCCAAAACATCACCTTCAAGGCTGCTCCTGGGAATTTCTTCCTCCAGTTAACATAGATGTGTCTTGCACAACATCTATACTTTGCCTCTGGCAAATGCTCTTGTATGGCAGGCACAAAACCCTTGTAATTTTATTAGTAAAAACAGATTTAGTACTAATATTATATAATATTATAACTAGTAATATAACAGAAAATTCAATGTTAATATAATTAAGTAAATTATACCTTATGTTGTTCAGTTATCAAGGTCCATCCTCTACCTAATTCCAGGCCAACATCCTCAAGCAATAGATAGACTCAGAAACCAACTCCAAGAATCCTTGTTTTCACTTTCAACCATTGCCCAAGTAATTGGGAACATTTGGTTGTTTGCATCCCTACCAATAACAGACAACTACTCACTCCTGCAGTATGTCTTTGAGAAACAACCATCAAGTCCTATTATGTGTCTACATCCCTCCAACCAATTTTGTTTCACAGCTTTAAAACAAATGTACATTCTTTGGAATCTAGGTGGAGTGCCTCCATCACCTCTAATTTGGACTGTGCTACCAGGATTTGTAGCTAGAATCTCATTCCCATACTCCTAGACTTTAGCATAATGCTCCTTCAAGGTGCTCTCAATTTCACTTAAAGCCACTTTCTTTACTTGTCGACACTGAGGTAATGATGATTGCAGTCCAAACCTTTGTTTAATTGCAGCTTGCAATTCCCTCAACCTCATTCTTGGTTTTGCTCTTATGGTACCCCCAAACTTGTCAACCAACCATCTAGACCTAACAATCCTAATCCTTGTTTTCCTCACACAATAATGCTTCTCATTGTATGATTTATTTGAAACACCTTCTCCTTTGGCACATAACTAGCCCATAACCCCCATGGACAGTTACTGACACACTTTGCTTGTATTCTTGTTTTCTTGAGATTATATACTGAAAGAACTCTTTTCTTTTTCCTCTGTGGCTCCTCTCCTTCCCATTCATTGTTACTACTAGAATCACCACTTGGAGGAATCTCATCATCAGAATTTTCTTCATTTTCTACCCAAGGCCTCATTCCTTTTGTCCCAAACACCAATTCATCCTCGTCATCTGAAAATGTTGGTTCAACTTCAACCTCTTTAACCTCCGCATTCTTAGTTTTTCTAGATTTCCTAGCCTTTTTTCCCTGCTACTGCTCTCTTGTGTACCAACATCCACATTTGGTTCATCCACTGTTGGTTTTTTAGCCTTAAATGTAGTTGATTTGGAGGAGGCATTACCTTTAGCAGTACTTGAGGACTCGGGCTGCTTTCTTGGGATAGATGGAGCCCCAACCTCCTCAACTTGTAAGTAACCAATATCAATTGGTTCTTCATCAAGGTTTACTTCACAATTCACAACCAACTCTTGTTCTTTTGTTTTTTTTATCCTTTCCTTTCTTTTTCTTATATTTATCAACTCCTCATTCCCACCATCATCAGTAGCTTCACTTAACTCCTCATCAATTTCCTCATCACTAGCATCACTTGAATCATCAGTATGCTTTGGTGCTTCCTCATCTCTGACATCAACTACATCCTCTATTGCAGGTGCTTCTTAATTATCATCATGGTCACAATATATATCCATCTTCCCAGATTTTAGAGTTTCTTCAATTAGCAGTCTTACACTATTGTCATCATGAAGAAGTTCTAGACCATTCTTCAAATTAAATCCTGCCAATTTGAAGTACATTTCTCTTTTATACCCTAGGTGTTTTACCAACTTCACCATCCTGACAACATTCAAGTAATCTCCATCAGCCCCCTCATAACTTTTTTTTCTTCCACCCTCATAAACATATACATATGATCCATCCTCCTTAGTAACAAACTGACCTCCATGGTACAATTCAACATCAAAGTAGTTCATGCTGCATGAAACATAATGCACACTATCAGTACCATGACCATTAACTGAATAAACAAACTACAGGGTCACCAGTTAAAGAAATCTGTAAATATTAAAGAAATTACAAATTACATAGCTTATAAATTAAACAATGAACACAACTGTAAATATATTACACAACTGTAAACATTAAACATATTATAGGGTCACCAATTAAAGAAATCTGTAAACTTTAAAGAAACTAACTACTCACTTTTTATACTGTAAACATGAAAAAAACACAACTCTAAACATTAAACAAATTCCCACTTTTTATACTTTGTAAACATTAAAGAAATTAACTACTCAAAATCAGTCAACACAAATGACAAATTTGTTTCACCCATTTCACTTTAATCACTGTTAATTGACAAAACCCACTATAAACCACAATAATATTACTTTAAACTATTGAAAACAAAACTTTTGCACCAAAATCCCACCATAGTTGACTTTTAAGAAAAAACCAGATGAAAAGGAGTGCAATATTTAAATTTTCAGACAAAAATGGGTGGAACCCAAACAAAACTTGCATGTTTGGTAGAAGATACAAACCCTAACTTTCTTGGAATGATCCCCCACCTTCTTCGTCGCTTTGTGTTGCCTGAGACCCACTTTCTTCCTCGATTTTTTCTCAGACAAAAGTTAACTTTTGAGCCCTAGATGAATTGTTTTTGTCGTTTCTTTTGTTTGATGCGGTTTCCTCCCGCCCAACTCCACGCATGATAAACTGATTGGTCTTACTTATTACATCAGCAATTACACGTGTTTTGTTTTTTTAAAGCCACGTAGGAAAACTTGACTGATTTTTTAATGTCTGTGACGAAAATTGGATGGAATGGCTTGATTTTAAATTTTTAAAAAGTACAGTGGGCCAATTATTTTTTTTAAAGTACAGTGGCTAATTGCTTAAAACACGACGACCACAATGGTGTAAATGAGTTTTTTCCCGAATTTTATTGTTTTGAACTCCGTGGGTATTGTTTATCTTTAAAATGGGTATTCTTTGTTTATCTTTTAAAGTGGCAAAGTTCGTATTTTTTATCTTTAAAGTGGTTATGTTTTGGGTTTTAATATATATGAAATTTTATTGTTTAATATATTAGTGAAGTAAAATAAATAATATGTAAATTTCACATTGTAAACGACTTGTCGCCATACGGACACTATGGTGATCGCCTACCGCCATGCCTTATCTTGACGCCGTATCTTAGGAGAACCCATCCCCAAAAGTTAGCTGTTAGGAATGGAGAGTCCAAGACCATATCAACCTTCACCGAGTTGATACAACCAATGTGAGACTGTTCCTCATGTGCCAATATAGAATCATAACAATTTTCTGTTTCTTTTCCATTTTAGTTTCCTGTAGGATGAAAAAGTAAGTCCATAACTGAACATTAAAAATAGATTTTCAGGGGAAACAAAGACATGTTTGATATTTTCAACTGAAAGCGTTACCTTACTTGGTACTAATGTTGTTTTGGTGTATTGAGTTCCAACACTGCCGCTTTTTCCAATCCAGAACACCCAGAACACTCTTGACTCAAAGAGACGCCAAGGAGTTAGTACTATTAGCTTATATCTTCTAGGATGAACTAAAAATTTCTTGTATTTAGCTAAAGTTGTTCTTTTAGTTCGAGTGTATAATAATTTGCACTGCTTTTCTACTATCAATGATACTAATAACGCTCTGTTCCACAAAAAAGACCCATTTTGAATTTTTTAAATCAATTTGCGAAATACTAAAATTTACAATTGATGTGAATTCATTTATGTTTTGAAAATAAATACATTTATAATCAATTGAATTTTTTATATAGTTCATTATATTCACAATTTTATTGACTAAAATCAAAAGAATTCATACCAATATTAAATTTTAAGATTTTGCAGATTGACTGTAAATAGTAAAAAATGATACTCTTTTGTGGAACATATAGGTAGTAATAATTTAGACTCTATTCTCTCAGTTTCTTATTCACTCGTTCATAGAAGTTTTCTTTCTATTCGTTCAAAAGAGAAATATCAGGTGAAAACATGCATCACAGCGTCAAAAAATTTCTTCTGAAGTACTAAAAAAACATGTGGCTTACTCGTTTCCATATAAGTATTTTTACTTTAGCAATTTGGTTATATGGATTATTAAAGTAAAAGCATCATGCTACATTGCTTTATGTGTCGTTTGCTAGTGAATCATGAATAAATTTTAGTTTATCATATTGCTGATGTAGAGGAAATCTTAAAAGAAGCAAGAGATAGATGCTTGATTGAAAAGTTATGTATCGCTTAACCGAAGTGGAAAGTGTGCAGATGAATATCCAAAAGGGAGAGTATTAGGATACGATTGCAATTTACTTACTTCAATCCTCAATTATTTAGTAGTTGAAACTGTGGAGCTTTGAACTCAGAAAAGATGCTAAACAAAACATATAACAGCATTAAGCTTCGCTGTGATAACTTTAGATTGTCATCAAATGAAATGATTTTCAGCAACCTATGAATTAGAACTTTTTCTTCTCAAGTATAACATGAAATAGGTATTTATCCCTACAATCATACATTGTGAATATCTAATGCTTTTCACCCATTTCACTCTTCCCATTTCTATGTGACTCTTATTTTATTTGCAGATTGCGGAGGACAATCATTTGCGATAGTTTGTTCATTGACAAAATTCGAAAATATTACTGTAGGAAAACAAACTTCTCTGGCTGCATAGACTATGGCAGGGGAGAAGGAGAAAGAAGCTAATGCTACCGAGCTTCACTCAAAACCATTATTGTTATCTGACAGAATTGGACAGGCATTGAAGCCCAGACCTAAAATTCTGAAGAAATCTTTACATAACAAACTCACAAGAGTCGACAAGTCCAAAGTTACTAAACAGATAAAAGATGAGAAGAAAAAACAGAATGTATCAGAGAGCAAAGTAGAAAAAGGTAGTATTGTAAAGGATGACGAAAAGAAACGTAACTCAAGTGAGACGAAGCAGAAAAGTATTGAAGAACACGATGACAAGAGCCAACAAAGTCAAAAGACCAAAGAAAATCTTGGTGACTTGCAAATAAAGAAGAAAAATCAAAAGAAAAATAAAAAACACAGTGGTTTGGAGAAGCTAAAGAGTCGTGAAAATAAAGAAAAGTTTGTCGAGTTAGAGATGAATCTACGGAAAGAAAGGAAGTCAGAGAAGCTTGGTGGTCTTATCTTCATGTGTAGTGTAAAGACAAAACCTGATTGTTTTCGTTATGGTGTGATGGGCGTTCCAATGAGCAAGAAAGAACTTGTCCTGAGTGTCAAACCTGGACTTAATCTTTTCCTTTACGACTTTGAGCTAAGGCTGATGTATGGGATCTACAAAGCATCATCTTCTGGGGGTCTGAAACTTGAGCCAACAGCTTTCAATGGTGCTTTCCCTGTTCAGGTCAGCTTTGAATCCGGCAATGTCTCTTTGGAAATGCTCTTATGTTTTTAGTTTTGCCCTAGTTGAATTCCTGCTGATTATGTAGTTTTCAGGTTCACTTCAATGTTCAGGAGGATTGCTATCCCCTGCCTGAGGATATTTTCAGAAAGGCAATCAAGGACAACTATAATGAAAAGCATAAGTTTGATACGCAACTTAATGTTAAGCAAGTGAGAAGACACTTCATCCATTAGGTAGTCTACAATTCTCATCATAGTTTTGCTTTGACAACAACTGATCTTCACTTGCAGGTTAAGAAGCTCATTGAACTTTTCCAGCCTGTTGAATTGAGTTCAAAATCACTTGCCATTGACCCCCAGCCAATTGTGAGTGTTCAGAATAGGGAAGTCATTGAGAAGGCAAGAAAATCAAGGCTGCATTCATATAAAGAACCATCTCTGCACTCGTATGATGAAGTCAGGAGGTATACTGTGCGGCCTCATGAAGATCATCAGCGTATACCACATAGAGAGGTCCCATTAACAGAAAAAGATGAGTTACATCAAAATACTTTCCTTACTGAAAAGGAATATCGAATGCATGGTCTTCGTAGAGAAAGACCTAACCTGTCTCAACTATCTGCAATAGATCCACACACACATGATGAAGTTGGGATGTATTATCTGCTGCCTCATGAAGATGATCGCCATTTACCCTATAAGGAGGTCTCATTAGCGGAAAACAATGATTTGCGTCAAGATACTTTTCTTACTGAAGAGGAGTATCGAACTTATTGTCTTCGTAGAGAAAGACCTAACCTGTCTCAACCTACAAGTCATATTGTTTCTGCTTTAGAAGCTTACCCAAAGAGTTATGTGAGGAAGGACCTTATGAGGCATCCATCTGCCATATATAGAGACATTGCTTCTCAACAGGGAGAACCACCTCGTCATCATCCGCTTCTAATGAATGAAAGGGAGTATCAAGATCATGGTTTCGGTACTAACCAGGAACTACGGCAGTCAATTCCTTCTGTGACTGCAGCTGCTGGTTCGACTCTAGACTCTTACCCAAGGTATCAACGCTACTCCTCTCATTATGGCACTTTATCCGTGGACCCATATGCACCAATATCAAGGAGAGATGAAGTCTCCTTAGGTTTGCATATTCTCAGTGGGAACAGAGAAACATACCCTGTTGTGACGGATCATTTACGGATGAAAGGAATTTACTCGACTGAGACCAACCATTTGAGCAGGCGAGGAATTTACCTAACTGATATTGATCCCTCAAGGAGAGAAAGTGATGGCGTGGAGAGGTTATATTCAACCTATGCTTCGCGTGATCTGTCTGACTATAATAGGAACCATAATTATAAGGGGGCAATGCCTGAACGTTCCCATGCACCAGTTTCATACTCTTTTGCTGGGCCATCATTGTCATATCAGTGATCCAATTCTGCACCGCCGTCCCCTATTCTGTGTATTCTGTGTTTTTTCCTCAAGTTTAGCATTGCACCGGGTTGGTAGCCAATTTTTTGCGAAGATGGCACAATTGCAAGTGCGCAGGTAATTATAGTTTGACATGTAATTATAGCTATACTTACATATGCTTTTCTGAATTCCGGTTTATGAATGCTAAATGTTAGATTAATGCTGCAGAACAAAGATCGAGTGCAAATGGAACTTAATTATTTACTTGAAGCTTGAGACCTTTTTAATTGAAATCTTGAAATCCAGTGTATTAGTTATACACTCCATACTTGTCTGAGTATATAATGACTTACTAGGAAGTTTACTATTCCATTTCTTTCTTGTTTTATTTCATAGATGTTTTTTAGGGAAAAGTTAAAAGAATTATTTGCCGAGGGAGAACAGAATCCAGTTCCATCTTGTTTTACTATTCCAGAATTCCTGACATTTTGATTTTGTTGATATCTTCTTAGCTTATTTATTTATTTTTATTTTTATTTTTATTTTTATTGACTAATCTTATTTTTTGAGCGTGTTACCATTTATATATACTTCATTTTGAAATACTTGGGCATTAGTTTCAATAGTTTTCTTTTCAGCACCTAAACCTCAACAGGTGGGTGCCTCATTGCTAATTGTACTTGCGAATTTATTCAGATCATAATATAATTTTTTTTTAAAAATGTATCATAAATATTTGATTATTGCTAAGTTATGATTGTACATGGCTTGATTTAATTTTTCTTTAAAAATAATGTGAAAATGAAAAAAAATAAATAAACAGATTGGGTTTAAGCTCAAGTTTGATTCGGCTCGCTTAGGTCTGACTTAAATTAGAGTTAGGCTCGTTTATGAACGAGCATAGTTCGTACACTTGTTTAAAGCTCGGTAAAAAAATAGTCATTTTCGAAAACATGAAAGAGTATAAAGTTGTTAATTATTTGTTATGTTGATATCTACTATCTCGTTTATATTAGGAAATGGAGTACGAGATAGTAGATATCAATATAACAAAAATTTATGAAGAAGTATTTATCTACTCGTAACATAAATTGTAACTTTTTTATCACAAGATATATTTAGTAGATATATTTAGGATAACGATTACAACAAAGTTAAATTTAGTAATAATATGTCAAAAGTATCTCCAAACTTTTTGTTAAATTAAAATATAAACATCGTGTTATGAAAATATATTTGCATAGGCCAGCGTGTAAATCATTAAATTGGTCAACGTCACGAAAATTAATAGGTTGGTCAACATCCTTGAATTTGTATCTAAGCCCATGACACACGTCAACTACCTGATAAAGTCTATCAATTTAAGATGATATATTATGATGATGTTAAAAGCTATGACGTGGTCGGTGGTTGTATTACGTATTCAAATCTTATCTACTCACTTCTAAGGGTAATTACTTATAAGATTGTGAATGAATCGAGTCGAGCTGAGTATTGAGTTGTTTAGATTTGATTCAAAAAATTTATCAAGTATAAAATAAAGTTTGATTGAAACTCATTTAGCTACCGAGTCGAGTACGATTTCGAATTGAATCGAGTCCGAATAGTTTGAACATTTCAAACGAATATGATACGAGTATCAATAAAAAATTACAATTTGAAGAAGTTCGAATAATTTATCAAAATTTAAAATTTACTCGTATTTGACTCATTTATATTTCAAATCGAGCTCGAATTAAATTTTTAGTCGAGCGAGTACGAATCGAACCCGACTATTTGCTTATTTTACAATTTTATTCACTTCTGTCCTAATTATTTGACATTTTATAGCTTTTCACGATTATTAAGAAAATCAATTACTCATACTCATACATAATTATTCCACTAAAATTATTGTGTATTATCAAAAATATTCTTGCATGAATAAATAAAAAGCTAAACTACGGGGCCCGTTACTTTCTCTCTCCAAAATAAGACTTATAATACTCAAAATCGTGAGGATTATTTCTCTCTCCAAAAATTAATCATCCATAATTATCTCTTGAATTCTCAAGATTTATTTTTCTTTCTCATTTTTTTCATTAAATCTTGTGAACATTAATCAATGAAACCTTACATTTATATAGTTCACTTTTTCTTCTCCCTCCATTTTTGTTCTCTCTTCTTCCTTATCATTCATTTAACAAAACTCACCAGTTCAAAATTTAATGAATTGAGATTAACCATGAATATATAAGAAGGCTTTGAATTAAAAAAAAAAACTTTTTCGAAATTATGAGTGAGCAAAAAACGGATAAAACTGAATTACCGAACCGAACCGAAATTTTTTAACCGAATTATTTCAGTTTTTCGATTTTTTTACAATTTCGGTTATATCCGAATTATTACTCAATATTCGGTTACGGTTTCGGTTTTCAAAAAACAGGTTATTCGGGTATGCGAATAACCGAACCTTAATACTTTAAAAAAAATAATTTTATAATATTATTATTATCTACTATCTGTGTATCTAAGTCTATGAGTCCATTTCACTATTTCAGATCAGATCCCATTTCAGATCCATTATCTTCATTCTTCACTCTACTCGTCGACCATCGTACTTGATCTCACATACTCTCCACTTCTCCAGCCTCCGGCCCTCCGCCTCTCTCCGGCCTCTGCGGCGAACGCGCTTCGGCCGACACACGATCTCGATCTCGGCTCCCAGTCTCCCAGTCTCGATCTTGGAGGATCCGGTGAGCATTTGAACTACTTGTTTGAAGGAGGTACTGTCTGCTTGGACGAAGGTTGTTGGGTATGTATTGCTGGGCTCGGATATGGTGACAGGTGCCGAAGTTGTTGGCGGTGATGGGTGGGACAGTCCATTATGGTGGCTGCTGCTACTAGAGCTTGAAGGAAAATGAAGAAAAATCAAAAATTTATGCCAACGGTCTAGTGCATTGAACTCTATTCTCACTTTCGACAAGAACTTCAACATTCTCGAGTGGAGTGAGATGCCAACGTTTTCTCTCACCTCTTCTATTTTTCTCTCTTTGTTCTCATGTGTCTAGACTAATGACGATGAACAGCCTGATATCCAGGCCGAAAAGGTAGGACCGACCTTCGCAGTTGGGCTGACATACGTTTGAGGCAATGAGTTGCACATAAATTACTATACAATGGCCTAGTTACTCAAATAGGCCATTTTTTTCCTGCATCTTTTTTTGATTCACCAAAATTTGATTAACATTGCCAACTCAGCCATGCCATAAATTGTAGGGTTAAGAGTCACAGTGACTCGTTAAGAGGCACTTGCAATATTAATTTAGAAAATAATGTTCAAATTATTGGTATATACAAAATAGTTCTTCATCTTTATTTTGTTTAAAAGTTTAGCAAATTTTTGATTTTCTTTCATTTTTGGTGGCTAAAATAATACATAAAACTCTTATGTTTGATTTATTACACTAATATCCCAAATTACAATTGATAATTCTAAGATTCTAGATAATTCGGTTATTTTCAAATTTCTGCTAGTATTTCGGATAGTGAAATTATCAATAATTCGGTTTTCGGTTATAACCGAATAGCTTATTCGGTTCGGTTATAACCGAATGATCACTCCTATTCGAAATAATGAAAAATTGAGTTCCATCATAAATCCTAAAAGAGGTATTAAAAAAAAAACTCTTCTTCGAAAGAATGAAATAATGGTTTGTGTTAATTGTAAAAGGAGAAGGTGAGTATATGGATATTAATGAGTTGTAAGTGATAAAGATGGGAGAGACTTACTGTAGAGGATAGAGAAAATGTAGAATTATAAGAGAGAGAGATCAATGAAGAAGAAAAAGAAGAGAGAGAGAGAAGAATATGTAATTGCACGAATATATATTGGAGGGAAGTGAAACAACACTGAAGGAGAAAGAGGAGAGAGAGAATAATAGGTAATTACGGGAGTGGTTAGCATGAAGTTCATTTTTAGGTAAGTTGGTCAATTGACCAATAGAGTACTGACACGCATGCGAGGCTCTATGTGTGTCAGCATTTTACTGGCCAATTGACTAACTTACCAAAAAATAAACTTCATGCTAACCGGATCCGGTAATTACACGGATATATATGGAGAAAAGAGAAAGAGCATTGAAAATTGTGGACTATTAACCTTAAGGGTATTTTGGTAAAATATATAATTGTTTCTCCTAAAAATCCTAGAACGTCAGATATTTTGAAATAAAAAATACGTCAAATATTACGGAACCGATGGAGTATCTATCTATCTACGAGATAAATGTTTTTCTCTTCACTCTGTCGCCGCTGGGAGAATTTTTTTCTTTTTCTGTTTTTTTCTTTTTTCCGTTTTTCTTATTGTTTCTACCCTTCCTATGTTGCTATGTTAATTAATTCATCTAAATGGTAAGATTTGGGAAAAGACCGACATTAGCCGACTTATTTTACAAAATTTGATTTTTTGATGATTGGGCCGAATGAGACAGTTGCTAGTTGATATGGTTTGCAATGGATGTACCAACTCATCCGGATTTGAAAGTTTTCGCAATATGACCCAATATGTGATTCCGTAGCATTGGTCTGAAACCGAGATTCTTTGAGCTTAAGCGAAGGAAATGTGTTAGGCACCCCCTGACTTCCATGAAAATACGGTTACCGCATCTTATTGATTTCCTATGCATAAAATATGTGTGCGTTATTGTGTTTAGTGCTTTTATTTTAAAGTCTTTTCTAGGCTTTATTTGTGTTATTTGAAAGTAGTGTTGTTTCTCTTTTGCACCAATGTACGAAGGATTTGATTTAGCAAAAAGTTTATTTTTAGACAAAATATACATTGTCGACGTCGGAATTTTTATTTGTCCCTTTCTGTTTTTGTCTTTTGGTGTTCTCATGTTAGGTGAGATTTTTTTGAAAAAACAAGTTTGAAAAGGTTCGACATGTATATGTCAACGATTTGACTGTAAGAGTTGTCAGTTGGTATTTTTAAATGGTTGCACCAACTCAACCGAGAAAAGGTTTGCACAAAGACCTAATGATGCGACACTGTTTAACTGGTCTGCAAAATCGAAATTCGTTAGGGTCCGGGGGCTTGATTAAGCAGAGGGAAGGTGTTAGGTACCCTCCGACTTTCGTGATAACACAGTTACCGTCACTTTTCAATTTAAACTTTTATCTAAATGTGTGTGTGTGTGTAGGTCAATGTGCAGTTGTTTGGAAGTAGTGCTATGCCTCGTTTGCACCTATATACAAAATATTTGACTTTTGTATAAAAGTTCAATTTTAACAAGATATAGCAGTGATGTTTTGTAAAACAGGTTTTGAAACCTTTGTGCTCAACAGTAATTGAGGTTTTTGATACTTCCATTTTAAGTGTTCGGCTTGATTGCTTTTATTATTTTTGAGATGCGAAGCATCCTCGAGAAAATAAGATACATAGCAGCTGTGACGCCCCCAAATTCAGGTACTTGAAACCCGAACTCGGTGCTTTACGATACCATTTCTATGAGCGGAATAATAATAATAATAATAATAATAATAATAATAATAATAATAATAATAATAATAATAATAATAATAATAATAATAATAATAATAATACCAAACTTAATTTACACATCAGTCTAATCCCCAGGTACGCGACCTTTAAACATGTCTTACATGATAATTAATAAGTACCATCGTCTTAATAAAGTCTAATTATTACATAAGAGAACACAAATTTATTCTACCAGCTTTCCTTTCCCTTTGTTCTTGGCAGAGCTTTCTGGTTGATCACACTTAGCTGAAAATATTTAAATTAAGCAAGAATGAGCATTTGATTGCCCAACAAGTAATAATAAACAATAAGTGTTAGCTGAACGAAGTAAATATTTTCTTTAAATGACACTTCTACAACGAATCAACAGTTGTGAAGTAAGTTGAACCAATAATAACAACATATCAATTCTATATCAAATTTTTGAAACTACGTACCAACGACTATAACTGGAGATCAGTCGATAGACTATGAACATTGTTTTTAATTTTCGATAAGGTTTAACAGAAATTCATCTGCAAACCGTCATAACTTAATTACGTATACGGGGGTTCAACCTGTATGCCTGTATTGGTCAATACTATATGCAAGTACGAGATTATCGTTCATCTTATCCGCCTTTGGCGCACAAAAGTTTTCCCATGTACGGGATGTTCATACTTAGTCGGGAATCCGAACCAAAATAATTTGATTGGATAATAATAATAAAGTTATATCTTGTTCAAAAATATTTTTAAGTTTGTGTCTAGTTGAATCAAATAGCTTAGACGACTTTTAATTCAACGTATACATACTAGAAATCAATAAGTATGTATCAACATGTGATTAAATACAATGAATATCCAAGTGAGGACACTTGTATAACCCTATTTAGAAATTAACGAACATAATAAATATTTGGATTGTACAATAGTACTGTATTGATAAACAATGATCGGATAATTTAAGAACTTGTATGAATACAAAAGATTGGATACATAATTGATAATAATAGAGTTAATAATCTGGCACAATAATAGTAAAATTTTGAAACTTTCTTACTTATGTCCATTGCGCAATAATGCAACTTAATTTTATCGTTTATATCAAGACCTATCATTAATAAGATCATTCGTTCGATTAGAATAACATACTATAACACATAGTACTGCTATTTGCAGTCAGCACATAACATAATCACATTGTCACATATGTTTAGCAGTCATTGAATCATAAACAAACACATATATCTAGTCCAATTATCTAAGTCCGGATCAATTTCTAAAATATTTCGGTGTACCGACGGCTTTATCGAGTAAATATCGAGTCTAAGACTCTATCGTGTAGTTCAATATTCGTTTAGATAATTTAAATATCAGTCGAATTATTTTTTATAGCCTTATAATAATTTTTAAATGGCAAAACTAATGATTTGGCCACCGAAGTTGGCACGTTTTATCGAATACCCGATTAAACTTTTAATTTTTTAAATTAACTCACTGAACTAATTATTATTTTTAAATTGGGTCACCCCGTTAAAAAAAGTAGACATACATTAAAATTTTATCTACGTGGCTCTGAAAAAAATATACAAAAAATAAAAAAAATACACGTGGCAAAAAAAAATAAATAAGCCTTCTTTTTACATTTTAAAGTTTAAAAAAAATAAACATTTTAAAGTTTTAAAAATGACAAAACATAATAAAATAAAACAAAAAAATCAAAACATTTTTCTTCTGTATTTTCTCTTTCATCAAAACAGATCTAATAGAAAAAATCCCTTCTCTCTCGCAGGTTTGCATTTGTTGGATCTCTCCTGTTCCTTCACCTTCTCTGTATTTCTTCTTTTTTGGCTCGGTCGGATAACCAGAAGAGAGTGAAATCAGTTAGGAAGATGAATGGACCACCGCTGGAGCCAGTGGCGAAGCCAGAATTTTTTGCCAGTGAGGTCGAAATTATTACTAAGGTACAAATAATTTAGCGGGGTTCAAAAGGCATGACCCCATTTTTTTTTTTAGTACTTTATACTTTCGAGTATATATATATATATATATATATATATATATATATATATATATATATATATATACTATATTTCAATGAAAATATAATGAGTAATAATATATGGTATATATACACTATATATATTGACTCATCTTTAGACTTTTTTAATCACAACTGTTCATATGTAAGTAATTCATTATTTATTTTTAAAAATAATATAAATTAGATTATTATTTAGTTTAAAATATTATAGAGAGATACATATATTAAGAAGATATGAGTCATATGTGATTGACAAAGTTATAAATTTTTAATTTGACCCCGTATAATAAAAAATTTATAAAATTTTAGTGGGGTCAATTTATATATAATACTTAAAAATTTTAAAATTTACCTTACATTATAAAATAATTTTTTTTTTCAGTGGGGGTGATTGACCCCATAGTCCTGCATGTGGCTTCGCCACTGGCTGGAGCCTATACTCGAAGCGACGGAGTACCACTTCTCTCTGCGCAACTTTGGCAGCTGATGGAGCTACGCCCTCTGGGCCCCAAAATCCGCCCCCAACCATACCGGCACTACCCAAATCCTCGCCGCCTCCGACACCCTAGTCGCCTCGACGACCCGCATTTCCTAAACCCTACCAAACTGGTACGCGATTTTGCAAATCTATCGCTACTCACAAGACTCAAATCTCATCATGGACCAGGCTAAGAAATTGAGTTTACTATTGCATGAAAACAAATTCCCCTTTGCTGATGAAGCTTTTAAGCTCGTCCATGGTGCATGGTCTGTGATGTCTAACCCTTTTCAGAAAGCCCAATTTGACAACGAGCTTCAATTGTTTGAGTTTAAATTGAATGACACGTGTGAATCAATTTAATGTACACTACTCAGCCGGCGATAGCAGAATAAATTGGGATTTTTCCCCAGAAGAAATAAAAGAGGATGATGGGAGAACACAATTATTTAATTTTGTTTTAATTTTGTTAATGTTTAGTTATTAATGTTGTCGTTTTATCAAAGGAGAATATGTTTAGTTTGACAGGGGTATATTTAATTGATTTTTTTTGCCACATAAGCAATATTTTTTATTTTTTATGTTGTCTTTTATTTTCCATGTCATTTTCTTTTTTTTTTCTTTTTTTTACGCCCACGTCAGCGCCACGTAGATAAAAAATTAACGTCTGTCAATTTTTTTTAACGGAATGACTCAATTTGAAAATAATAATTAGTTCGGTGAGTTAATTTAAAAAATTAAAAGTTCAATCAGGTATTCAATAAAACGTGCCAACTTCGGTGGCTAAATCATTAGTTTTGCCATTTTTAAATAATTATTATAATTTATCATGATTTTTCAAACACTGAAATCATTTTTAAATGATTTAAATACTAACTAATTCTATTATCATTAATATTTAATTAATATTAAATTATTAATGAAACCATTGTTAAAATCTTAAAGTTATTTATAATAACTCAAAATATTTTTAAAATATTTTTATTACCCTTAAATGATTTTTAAAACATTTAAAATTATTTTAAATAATTACTATTAATATTTAAATATTAATGTATTATTCACAAAAATATTAAAAGTCATTTATTATTACTTAAAATATCTTTAAATTATTTATATCCTTTTAAATGATTTTTAATTCAATAAAACCATTTTAAAAATATTTATTTAATATAATTATTAAATAAAACTAATATTATTAATATTAAATTATTAATGAAATTTACCTTTAAATATTAAAAAGTTATATTTTATAACTTAAAATATTTTTAAACTATTTATTTTCATTTAAAATGATTTTTTAATATTAAAATCATTTTTAATTAATTTATTTAATATAATTATTAAATAAATCTAATATCATTAATATTAAATAATTAATGAAATTTGTCTCAAAATATTAAAAGTTATATTTTATAGCTTAAAAATATTATTAAATATCTTTTATCATTTAAAATAATTTTTAACGTAATAAAATCATTTTTAATTAATTAATTTAATGCATTTATTAAATAAATAAAATATCAATAATATCCAATTAAATATTTATGAAAAATATGTCAAATTATTAAAAGTTAATTTTTATAACTTGAAATAAATTTTAAAACTATTTTTGGAATTTTTAATAATTAATTTCTATTTTTAAATGATTTTTGGAAAATAATTTAAATAAAATTATTAAATCTGTCGCAATAGCCTTTAGCGACAGAAAGCGTCGCCTTAGGTGTTCTTGAGTCCTCAAGAACATTCATAAGCAGTTTCGGGTGACCTACTTTGACCAAGCATTAAACACTGATCATGTTGTTTCTGGGCAAGATAATGATTAGAGGTTGTAGTACTAATGTTAGACTACATGATCCAACAACAAACATGTCCATACAACACAAAACGAAGGAGATCTGGGCTTGCAAAGTGGCTGTCAGAGCTGTTCTTCATTTCTGGGTTACCCAGAAATGAATAACAGTTCGAGTGGCCACTTTTGGGCTTCCACAACTTGTTTCTCATGTAATATTTTTGAGATTTAAGACTTGCCGTGTGTAGACAACAAGACAAGGAAGAGATCCATTACTTAAACTCACCATAACAATATCACAACAAGTAGATCTATGCTTAATTAAAGTCGATCCAAGATTCATGTTCATCGGTTTTACGGTAACCCGAAAAATTGAGTTCATGAACGTCTGACCTCCTTTGATCAGCCACCAAATTAAGTATATATGATATCTAGAGGTTCTGAAAGCATGGATATAAAGATAAACTAACATACTATAACATGGTTACAAGAACAGAATCAAAACAATAAACAACTGATAGATCATGGCTTGACAAAATCTTGTCAGGCATTGAATTTGAGTTTCTGGGTTACCCAAAAACTCTTTGGTTAAGCTCGGTCAATGATGTTTGACCATGATTATCTGACATTCTAAGCATGATCTGGTCCTGCTACATGTTTTATATCACAGATCTCATAGCACACTACATGTTCAAACATTAAAAACACAAAAATCATTAATAGCCAGAGATCTACAAAACCTGACATTCGGTTGTCAGACACTAATTCCAGTTTTTTGAAAAATGACAAATCTGAGCCTATAGATGTTATGGATCCAACATCTATCAACCCAGATCATCAATATACACTACATACAACATGTTTAACACAAAAAACTAACATCTAACATAAGATCAAAAGTCAGATTTCGTTTAGGGTTTATACCTCACTATGAACAAATTCTGATTTCTTGGCTACTGATTTGTTATGTGCGTTAGTGGGGCTTGATTTTGGGACTGAAACACCTTAGGATTTCGTGAGAGATAAGGTTTAGGTTGAGTATAAGTGTATGAATGAGTAAAAATGTGCACTTTTCTTTCTCTTAACCTATTTATATAACTTAGATGTATTGAATCTAAACTTGCAGGTGTCAAAGGGGATAAGATTGGCTGAGATTTGAGCACATGGGAGATCTAGAGTTGGTGACTTGCCAAGATATGGCAAGATTTGCAAGTAACAAGTCTAAGAATGTGACAAAAGGGCAATTAGGTCATTTTCTTGCAATTTTAAGGGTATTCTTGTCCATGGTACTTGATTCTAGGTTTTAATGATCAATAGATTTTAAACCTTAAGGTTTCCCAAATAATTTCTAGGGTTTGAAAAATTAAGTTTAAAGTTTAATAAAATTTTAATTAGAACTTACTAATTAAAATTAGGGTTTTTAATAGAAAATTAGAGTTTTAAATACATAGGGTTTCTTGATATTATTAGGGTTCCCCAAATTATGAATTAGGGTTTTCTAATTAACATTATAATTTACTAAAATAATAATTAGAGTTTCCACTTTAGCAATTAGTGTGACGCCCCCAAAATAGGTATACATCACCCATCTTGAGTCGCCAAATACATGGTACAAAATTCAAATACAACTTAATAATACAACTATCGTGTAGAATACGACAAGACATAGCTGAGAACTTTAATACGAATATTGTTTTCTATACAGTATTCAACTCAAATGGAGTCCTCAATACATTTATTATCACACTATTTCATAGAATAGTGAGGACTACTAATGTAAGACCCCGAATTTTATGAAATAAAAGTATTCAATTTTTTTTATAATTACTATTCAGTAAATTGTTAAATTGATAAAAGTTAAAGTTAAGGGTGATATATGAAATTTTTTCAAAATACACAAGTGGTTATAAAATATTCATTGTTGTCGGGAAATATTCGTTTGGTCGTGGAATATTCTTTCTGTCGGGGAATATTCGTACGATGGCGCAGCATGACCATTTAGGGGGCCCATAACGTAATAACTGCTGGATGAAGAAAACGACAAAATTAAGTTTTTATAAATAACGGCGTAATCGTTACCGTTAACACTGTTGAAATACTCGGTTGGTAAAATAAAGTAATACGCGTTGTTGCATAGTAGCACACGGTATTACACAGTATTTTTGAATTATTGATTCTTACGTAAGAAGGCACTACTCAATAATTGTTACAGTAATTACTGTTCAATATTTTATTTTATTGATTCAATAATTGCTACGTTGAAATTTTATATTATTGTTGTTCAATAATTGTCACTGCACAGTATTTCCCATTATCAGATCAATAATTCATATTATTCGAATAATATTATTAGATAGCATTATTGGCAATGTCTAGAAAGTTCTGTCACCTAATTGTGCGCCAGTAAGGAGAAATCCTTATCGGAAAGCCCCCTCTTTCTTGGGAACTGTCTGGTTGTCATTATTGTGATTCTGTAATATTATTTGTGAATAATTAATTATTGATTTATATGATAAGGAAATATTTATTTGATGTGGATATAAATGATGGATTTATTTATGTGGTTATAAATGAAGGAATTAATGTTGAGGTATTTTATCGAAGATTTTTTGTTTGGAATGAAGGTATTAAAAATTAAACCAAAGATTTTTTTGAGATATATTATGTGAGTTATAATTTTTAATCTAACCGTTGGATCGTTGTAATTTTTGGATATGTTATACATATATAAGTTGAGTATATGTCCACAAATTTTGAACCGTTAAAAATGAACGTATGATTTGTTATGAATTTTAAGAGGTGAATGGTTTAGAAATTGTTGAAGTATCCGAATTTAGCATTTTGGTGGAAAATTCTAGAATTGAGTGGGCCCCAATTGTGGTTGGTGAAGAAATGTGCTGAAATTTATTTCAAATGTGGTGGGTGGGAATAATAGCAGGTAAAGCCATCAGGTTGCAGGTCAAGTCTGCTAAAATTTTCCTATAAATATAGGGCTAAGTTAGAATTGAAAATCACACCAGAAACAAGTTTTCTTTCTCTCTATATTATCAAGCATATTTTGAGAGTATTTAGATACTTTGAGAGTTGCTATTTAGTAGAAGTTTCCTTCGGTTTTTCATCCGATATTCCAGTCAGAAGTACTGCTCTTTTGAGGTAAGGGATTTTAAGGGTTATTATGTTTTTCAGTTCATTCTTCTTCTAATCTTCAGAAAATTCTGGAAAAATTTGAAATGATATGTTGATGAGTTTTATTGAATGTGTCCAAAAATGGTGATTTTTGGATGTATAGATTAAGAGTTATGAATTTTATGAGAAAAGACTATTTTAAAAGTAACCGCTTATAACTCCTTGTGGTTAACTCCAAAATTGATAAAATTTTTTATTGGGAGTACATCTATATAATATAAGTGTACTCTGTGAATTTTAGAATTTTTGGATAAAAGTACAATTTATGATAAATGTCTAAATATTCGGTGGTTTTGGCCATATGAAAAATAATAAATGAATTTTAAAAATTCTAAGAAAAATATATGTTCAATATGGGACTATATTCTGCTAAATCCAGAAAAGAAATATTTTTGGAACTGATTTGGTATTTTTCATGAAAATAGACTAGTTATGAATAAATGAGTTAAATATGTTATGTGAAGGAAGAAAATTGGAAAATATGATTTTATGGCTTGAGAATCATATATGTGGTATATGCAGATTTCTGATGAGGGTTTTAGTTATTGGTGATGAAATCTTATAAGTTTGACATTTTATGATGATTAAATGCATTATTTAGTAAAGTGTAAACAATTAAAATAAATTGTTTATAAGTTTAAGAAATGTTATTCTTTCAATATCATTATACCGAAATATTGGCATGGATTTTATTGTGGAATTTCTACCTTTTTGTGTTAGGGTTACTATTCATGAGTTACTATTCACGAGTTACTATTCACGAGTTACTATTCACTACAAAATTGGTTTCTTTTTCTAACCAAATTATAGTTGATTTATGAATATTACTCTGGAGATCATATATAACATTTTTATAACCCTGATGTTGAAATTCTCTTTCACTGGAGTGTAAAGATGAGTAGATTATTGGTATGATCACGACTAGGGTTCTCTTTGGCCAGTAGTGAAAAGTTGAATTGTGACTGGTATAATTGAATATCTTTAGCTTAAGTGCAAAGATGAATTGATCAACATGGTTATAATTATTGTTTATATAAATTCTGAAGTGATTATATATTTCTTTGAGATATTAATATCTTTGGCCTGTAGTGCAAAGATGATTTGTTGATGAATATCTTTAGCCAGTAGTGCAAAGATGAGTTGTTAATGAATATCTTTGGCCCGTAGTGCAAAGATGACCTGTTGTTGAATATCTTTGGCCAGTGGTGCGAAGATGAACTATGGATGAATATCTTTGGTCCGTAGTGCAAAGATGAATTTATTAGTATGATTATGAACAGGAACTGTGATTTGGTATAACCATGATCTTTGATATTTTAGGTAAAGACAAGTGATGAAAATTATATTCGTCCTGGGTACGAAGAGGAATTTAGAATCACAATTATGATTATGAGATATTCATATGATTGTGGAAAGGAACTGTTGACTGGTGTTATAGGGATAAAACATTGTTGGTGGACTTTTAACATGGAGAAGATAATAGACTGTATTGTCTATTTGCCTCTTCTAATGGATTGCTTCGCTCACCGCAACTATGGTTGAAATTTTTATCATCTACCATATGTTCTAAATCTCTGATTTGTTATTGATGAAGGCTATTGATAATTTAATTATCTTTAGTCATGATATTCTTTACTGAGTTAATTGTGCTCAGCCTTTTGCTTCACAATTCTTTTTAGGTAATAAAAGTGTAGCTGGGTCGAGCGGGGGTAACAAGGGAATAGAACGGTGGTCTCTAGCTGTGGAGTTCTCCCTAAACAGTATAGACAAGTGTGTTGTATACATCTTTTAGTAGGTATATTTGGTGAATCATATAGGGAGAGGCGAACCCAACGTTGGAAGGGTGTTTTGCCACTATCATACAAGATGTCTAATGACATACAACCTCGTGTCATCATAAGACAGGGTTGTGCTCATTCACTTGCTGAGTATATTTATGAGCACTACCTATATAATCTTGGTGTTTGTTTGAAGTATAATTCTCAATTCGAGATAGTGGAGTTAATGATAAGGCAAGAGAAGACTCACCATTGGGAAGAATATGATAGTAATCTTCTCGTTTTTCTTTGGGGTCTATTGGGTCAACCAAGGATAATTCTGTGGCCATATGATATCTATCATAACCTAGAAGCATGGCCTCCCATGTACGAAGGTTTCCTTGAGCACTTCCCAAAGATTCTAATTTCTAAAACAGTTTTTGACTATACCTTTATGTAAGGTGTCATTGTGACGTGCTATCCAAGGTTGGGATGTGAGTCACAGTTGGTATATATATTTGTATCCAAACTCACAGTATATGTATTGTTGTATTTTGCATGACAATTGTTGTAATAAAGTTGTAGTTGTTTTCTGTACCATGTATTTGGCTACTCAGAATGGGTTGGATGGAATGGACCTATTTTGGGGTTGTCACATTTTGGTATCGTAGCTTAGGATATGGTCTCCGGCGAGATCGGAAATATAACTAGGAGGGAGAGATGAGTAAATCCTTCGCTAAAGTGTGTCCTACCTAAGCTTATTTGTTGGTTAGTCATAATATCGGGATATTATGTGATATGTTAATTTGTTTAAATTAACCCTTGTTTTATAGTTGTATTTGAGAATGGCTGTTGAGAATGTTAACAATGGAGTGAATGAGACCGTGGGGATACCTCTAATCACCAACCAGGATAATGTGATATCAGGCAAAGAAGGAATTAGAGAAATCCATGTGGTGAGTGAAGAATTGATAGTTGCACCTGAGATAGTCGCAGAGGTAACAGCTGAGAGTGAGGAAGAAGAGGAAGAAGAGGTACCTGAGGAGAGTTTATTAGAGGTATTATATGATCAAAATGTAGAATTTCAAAATCGTATTCATGAGTTAGAAGAGCAGTCAAGAACGACAAAGATGATGCGTGGAACAAAAGGATGCAACAATTCAAGCTTGTGTTACGCGATATGTGATGCTTGAACAGAAGCATTCTTTGGCAGAGTATAAGATGATAAAGATGGAATCTAAGCTGAAAGAAGAAAAAACTGAACGAGTAAGAATGAGTGATGCATGGGTAAAAGCCACACGACACGTGGATATTGTGGAAAGAGATGTCCGATCTAAGAAGGCTAAAATAGATGACATGAATTTCTCTTTTTGAAAAGCAATTGGGAGAACCCAACATCGAGTTTTGAATTACCCTGTACAGAGCGGTCAACCTGAATTTGATATGGATCGAAGATTGATGATTCAAATCATGAATCAAGAGTACGACGAGGCAGTTGAGGGACGAATATGCCCTATAGAAAAGTATATTCCAACGGTAGTGATGACGCCAAATGCTGCCCCAGACAAGTCAAAGCCGGGTAGTTCGAGGGATGGCGGTTGTCATGACTTCCCAACAAATGAGGAACCCAAATGAAGTTATCACGGGAGATGAGCAATGGAGAAATCATGATGACCGGGGAGATAGAATCTGAAATGGAAGCAAGGTATTCTCAACTTTTCGAAATACCAGGTACGTAAATTTCGGGGACAAAATTTCATAAGGAGGGGAGATTGTAAGACCCCGAATTTTATGAAATAAAAGTATTCAATTTTTTTTATAATTACTATTCAGTAAATGGTTAAATTGATAAAAGTTAAAGTTAAGGGTGATATATGAATTTTTTTCAAAATACACAAGTGGTTATAAAATATTCATTGTTGTTTGGGAATATTCGTTTGGTCGTGGAATATTCTTTCCGCTTGGGAATATTCGTGCACGATTGCAAACCATTTGTGGGCCCTATAATGTAATAACCGCTTGGATGAAGAAAACGACAAAATTAAGTTTTTATAAATAACGCATAATCGCTATCAAGTAATAATCGTTTGAGTACCGGTTGGTAAAATAAAGTAATACGCGTTGTTGCACAAGAGTATACCAGATACACAAAGATTTTTGAATTATTGATTCTTACGTAAGAAGGCACTACTCAATAATTGTTACAAGAATTACTCGCTTCAATATTTTATTTTATTGATTCAATAATTGCTACGTTGAAATTTTATATTATTGTTGTTCAATAATTGTCATCGCATGATTTCCATTATCGATCAATAATTCATATTATTCAATAATATTATTAGATAGCATTATTAGCATTATTATGTTCTAGAAAATTTGGTCACCTAATTGCACGCCAAAGAAGAGAAATCCTTATCTGAAAGCCCCTTTCTTGGGAAATGCCTGGTTGTTATTATTGTGATTCTGTAATATTATTTGTGAATAATTAATTATTGATTTATATGATAAGGAAATATTTATTTGATGTGGATATAAATGATGGATTTATTTATGTGGTTATAAATGAAGGAATTAATGTTGAGGTATTTTATCAAGATTTTTGTTTGAATGAAGGTATTAAAAATTAAACCAAAGATTTTTAGATATATTATGTGAGTTATAATTTTTAATCCGACCGCTGGATCGTTGTAATTTTTGAATATGTTATACATATATAAGTTGAGTATATGTCCACAAATTTTGAACCATTAAAATGAACGTATGATTTGTTATGAATTTTAAGAGGTGAATGGTTCGTAAATTTGTTAAAATATCCGAATTTAGCATTTTGGTGGAAAATTCTAGAATTGAGTGGGCCCCAATTGTGGTTGGTGAAGAAATGTGCTGAATTTTATTTCAAATGTGGTGGTGGGGAATAGTAGCGAGTAAAGCCATCAAAGTTGCGTGTCAAGTCTCGCTAAAATTTTCATATAAATAGAGGCCTAAGTTAGAATTGAAAATCACACCAGAAACAAGTTTTCTTTCTCTCTATATTATCAAGCATATTTTGAGAGTATTTAGATACTTTGAGAGTTGCTATTTAGTAGAAGTTTCCTTCGGTTTTTCATCCGATATTCCAGTCAGAAGTACTGCTCTTTTGAGGTAAGGGATTTTAAGGTTTATTATGTTTTTTAGTTCGTTCTTCTTCTGACCTTCAGAAAATTCTGGAAAAATTTGAAATGATATGTTGATGAGTTTTATTGATTGTGTCCAAAATTGGTGATTTTTGGATGTATAGATTAAGAGTTATGAATTTTATGAGAAAAGACTATTTTAAAAGTAACCGCTTATAACTCCTTGTGGTTAACTTCAAAATTGATGAAATTTTTATTGGGAGTACATCTATATAATATAAGTGTACTCTGTGAATTTCAGAATTTTTGGATAAAAGTACAATTTATGATAAATGTCTAAATATTCGGTGGTTTTGGCCATATGAAAAATAATAAATGAATTTTAAAAATTCTAAGAAAAATATATGTTCAATATGGGACTATATTCTCGCTAAATCCGTAAAAAGAAATATTTTTGAACCGATTTGGTATTTTCATGAAAATAGACTAGTTATGAATAAATGAGTTAAATATGTTATGTGAAGGAAGAAAATTGGAAAATATGATTTTATGGCTTGAGAATCATATATGTGGTATATGCAGATTTCTGATGAGGGTTTTAGTTATTGGTGATGAAATCTTATAAGTTTGACATTTTATGATGATTAAATGCATTATTTAGTAAAGTGTAAACAATTAAAATAAATTGTTTATAAGTTTAAGAAATGTTATTCTTTCAATATCATTATACCAAAATATTGGCATGGATTTTATCAGGAATTTCTACCTTTTTATGTCGTGGTTACTATTCATGAGTTACTATTCACGAGTTACTATTCACGAGTTACTATTCATCACTACAAAATTGGTTTTTTTTTCTAACCAAATTATAGTTGATTTATGAATATTACTCGAGATTAAAACTATATATTGATTATATTGATTTTATTATCATATATAACATTTTTATAACCCTGATGTTGAAATTCTCTTTCACTGGAGTGTAAAGATGAGTAGATTATTGGTATGATCATGACTAGGGTTCTCTTTGGCCAGTAGTGAAAAGTTAAATTGTGACTGGTATAATTGAATATCTTTAGCTTAAGTGCAAAGATGAATTGATCAACATGGTTATAATTATTGTTTATATAAATTCTGAAGTGATTATATATTTCTTTGAGATATTAATATCTTTGGCCTGTAGTGCAAAGATGAATTGTTGATGAATATCTTTGGCCAGTAGTGCAAAGATGAGCTGTTAATGAATATCTTTGGCCCGTAGTGCAAAGATGACCTGTTGTTGAATATCTTTGGCCAGTGGTGCGAAGATGAACTGTGAATGAATATCTTTGGCCCGTAGTGCAAAGATGAATTTATTAGTATGATTATGAACAGGAACTGTGATTTGGTATAACCATGATCTTTGATGTTTCAGGTAAAGACATGTGATGAAAATTATATTCGTCCTGGGTACGAAGAGGAATTTAGAATCACAATTATGATTATGAGATATTCATTTGATTGTGGAAAGGAACTGTTGATTGATGTTATAGGGATAAAACATTGTTGGTGGACTTTTAACATGGAGAAGATAATAGACTGTATTGTCTATTTGACTCTTCTAATGGATTGCTTGTTCCGCTGCAACTATGGTTGAAATTTTTATCATCTACCATATATTCTAAATCTCTGATTTGTTATTGATGAAGGCTATTGATAATTTAATTATCTTTAGTCATGATATTCTTTATCGAGTTAGTTGTGCTCACCCTTTTGCTTCACAATTCCTTTCGTGTAATAAAAGTGTAGCCAATTCGAGCTGGGGTAACAAGGAATAGAATCAGTGGTCTCTAGTCGTGGAGTTCTCCCTAAACAAAGATAGACAAGTGTGTTGTATATATCTTTTAGTAGTTATATTTGGTGAATCATATAGGAGAGGCGAACCCAACGTTGGAAGGGTGTTTTTCCACTATCATACAAGATGTCTAATGACATACAACCGTGTGTCATCATAAGATGTGGTCAGGCTCATTCACTTCTTGAGTATATTTATGAGCACTACCTATATAATCTTGGTATTTGTTTGAAGTATAATTCTCAATTCGAGACAAAGGAGTTAATGATAAGTCAAGAGAAGACTCACCATTGGGAAGAATATGATAGTAATCTTCTCGCTTTTTCTTTGGGGTCTATTAATAACCAAGGATAATTCGCGGCCATATGATATCTATCATAACCTGAAGCATGGCCTCCCATGTACGAAGGTTTCTTGAGCACTTCCCAAAGATTCTAATTTCTAAAATGCAGCTTTTTGACTATACCTTTATGTAAGGTGTCATTGTGACGTCTTATCCAAGGTTGGGATGTGAGTCACAGTTGGTATATATATTTGTATCCAAACTCACAAAGATATGTGTTGTTGTATTTTGCACACAATTGTTATAATAAAGTTGTAGTTGTTTTCTCATACTACGTATTTGGCAACTCGTAATGGGTTGGATGGAATGGACCTATTTTGGGGTTGTCACATTTGGTATCAGAGCTTAGGGATATGGTCTCTGGCGGAGATCGGGAAATATAACTTTGAGGGGAGAGATGAGTAAATCCTTCGCTAGTGTGTCCAACCCCCTTTCCTCAACAGAACTTTCTATACATTGTCAATAATGTAAATAATAATATTATTCAAATAATATGAATTATTGATTTGATAATTTGAAATATTGTGCAATGACAATTATTGAATCAATAATATAAAATATCAACTTAGAAATTATTGAATCAATAAAATAAAGTATTGAACAGTAATTACTGTAACAATTATTGAGTAGTGACTTCTGACGTAAGCATCAATAATCCAAGATACTGTACAATAACGTGTGCTACTATGCAACCACCATAGCAGACATCTTTACTTTTTTACCACCGGGTATTTCAATAGTTAATGAAAGAAAACTTTCGTAGTTATTTTTATAAAAGATAATTTTATCGCTTTCTATCTCCCAAATAATAATTACATTGGGGGTCCACTAATGATTGTGTCATCGCATCTAATATTCCTGCATAAAAAGAATATTCCCCACCAAACGAATATTTTATAAAGAACTTGCTTACTTTGCAAAATTTATAAATATTACCCACAACTATAACATTATAACCAATTCACACCTTAATATTCAAAAATGATATTTATAAAAAATTCATCTTTATTCATAAAAGTTGGGGTCTTACAACCTCCCATTCTTATGAAATTTTGCCCTCGAAATTAGGGTACGTACCTCGTATGTCGAAGAGGTAAGGATACCTTGATTTCATTTCAGATTCTAACTCCCAGGTCATTTCCTCAACATCGTGGTTTCTCCACAAAACTTTGACTTGAGGTATAACCTTGGAGCGTAAAATATGATCCTTCTTATCCAAGATTTTAACAGGAACCTCTTCATACGTTAAATCTTCCGCTATTTCGTCCGGTTCTAACTCAATAATGTGGTGCGGGTCTTTCACATATTTACGTAACATAGATATGTGAAAAACGTTATGAACACGAGACATACTTGGCGGTAAAGCTAGTCTATATACCACAGTTCCTACTCAATCAAGGATTAAAAATGGGCCAATGAATCGAGGATTGAGCTTTCCTTTCTTTCCAAATCTTGTAACTCCTTTCCATGGAGTAACGCGTAACAACACATGATCTCCAATATCGAATTCTACGTCCTATTGATGAAGATCAGCAGAACTCTTTTGTCGATCTTGTGAGGTTTTTATACGTTGTCGGATCGTTTGAATCTTTTCCGTAGTCATACGTACCAACTCCGGTCCCAACAACGTTGCTTCACCCACCTCATCCCAGCATACTGAAGAACGACACTTTCTTCCATACAACGCCGCAAATGGAGCCATACCAATACTTGCTTGATAACTGTTGTTGTAGGAGAACTCCACCAATGGTAAGAACTTGTCCCAACTTCCCTTGAAGTCAAGGACACAGAGTCTTACTAGATCTTCAAGAGTTTGAATAGTCCTCTCTGACTGCCCCTTGAAGTCAAGGACACAGAGTCTTACTAGATCTTCAAGAGTTTGAATAGTCCTCTCTCTGATTTACCGTCCCAGTCCGAGGATGATATGCCGAAGCTAAATCAGAACTCCGCCCATAGCTTTTCTGCAAACTAACCCAAAATCGTGAAGTGAATCTTGGGTCTCGATCGTAAACTATGGATACTTGGCATACCATGCGCATCTTACAATCTCATTTATGTACATACGAGTAAGACGTTCAAGTGTATAAGTTTCTCGTATAGGTAAGAAATGAGCCGACTTGGTCAATCTATCAACAATGACCCAAATCGCATCTATGCCTTGAGAAACCTTGGGAAGACCGGTAATGAAATCCATGGTAATGTGCTCCCACTTCCATTCTAGAATTTTAAGTGGTTGCAATGGAACTTTTGGTACTTGATGCTCCGCTTTGACTCGTTGACAAGTTAGACACCTTGAGATAAACTCCGCGATCTCTCTCTTCATATTGCTCCACCAAAATATATGTCGAAGATCATGATACATTTTGGTACTCCCAGGATGGATTGCAAACGGTGTGTTGTGCGCCTCCATCATGATTTTATACTTTAAATCAGGGTCGTTAGGAACACAAAGTCTGGAGTTGACTCGAAGTATTACTTTTTCATCGATTCTTGCTTCCGACATAGCATCTTCTTGCACTTTCTTCTTCATACGCATCAGCTCCAGGTCTGTAGCTTGAGCAGCTTTAACTTTATCGATTAAAGTCAGTTCTACTCGTATATTTGCTATCATCACATGGGTCCCTAGAGTCTTTAACTCTATATCCATCCTTTGCAAGTCATATAAAATGGGCATTTGCGTTGACAATATCGACTTTCGTGCAAGCGTATGATCTTCTACTCAATGCGCTACGCCTACTACGTTCGCTTTACCAGGATGGTATTGAATAGTATGATCATAATCTTTCAGTAGTTCAAGCCAACGTCGTTACTGCATGTTGAGTTCCTTTTGAGTGAAGAAATATTTGAGGCTTTTATGATCCGTAAAGATCTCCACTTTCTCCCCATACAGGTAATGCCTCCAGATTTTAAGTACGAAAACGACAGCTGCCAACTCTAGATCATGAGTAGGATAATTCCTCTCATATTTTTTGAGTTGTCGCAAGGCATAGGCTATGACTTTCCCATGTTGCATAAGAACACATCCTAAACCCTTGCCTGAAGCATCATTATAGATGACATATCCTTCCGTACCAGATGGTATTGTCAGAACAGGTGATGAAATGTGTCTCCTCTTGAGTGCTTGAAAACTCTTCTCACATTCCACGCTCCAACCGAATTTTGTATCTTTCCGAGTCAGCTGAGTTAATGGAGTAGCGATTTGAGAAAACCCTTCTACGAATCTCTGATAATAACCAGTTAAGCTGAGAAAGCTACGTACTTCGTTCACTGATTTAGGTTGCTCCCAACTTTGAATAGCTTCAATCTTTGCCGGGTCAAGATATTCCATGACTTGATACTACGTGCCCAAGGAATGCTACTTCCTCAAGCCAGAACTCGCATTTCTTCAACTTGGCATAAAGCTTGTTTCCACGAAGCTTTTGGAGTATCAGCCACAAGTGTTGCTCATGATCTTCACGACTTTTGGAATATATGAGGATGTCATCAATAAAGACGACCACAAAGTGATCCAAATATTCCTTGAATACTCGGTTCATCATATCCATGAAGGCAGCAGGAGCATTAGTTAATCCAAAAGACATGACTAAGAATTCATAATGCCCGTATCAAGTTCTCGAAGGCGCCTTTGGAATATCCTCGCTTTTAACCTTCAAATGATGATATCCGTAATCGAAGATCGATCTTTGAAAAGAATTGTGCTCCTTGCAACTGGTCAAACAGGTCATCAATGCGAGGTAACGGATACTTATTCTTGATGGCGACATGGTTCAATTCTTAGTAGTCAATACAAAGTCGCATACTCCCATCTTTCTTCTTCACGAATAGAACAGGAGCACCCCAAGGAGACGTACTAGGACGAATGAAACTAATGTCTAACAATTCCTGAAATTGGGTCTTTAACTCCTAAAGTTCAATAGGAGCCATTCGATATGGGGCTTTGGAAATGGGTTTTGTATCGGGTTCAAGGTCGATATAAAATTCAATTTCACGCTCTGGGGGTAGGCCAGGAAGTTCTTCAGGGATTACGTCAGGAAATTTATTAACAATAGAAATATCATTCAAATATGACATATTTTTGTTTAAATCTGTGACATGAGCTAAGAAAGCTTGACATCTGTTTTTCAATAAACAAATAGCTTTATGGCTTGAGATGACAGTGATTAATTTTAATGGTTTGGTTACTTGAATTCGCATAATAGGTTGGTTAGGAATATGAAAGCTAATAATCTTATGAAAATAATCAATTTTTGCATGATGAGTAGTTAACCAATCAATCCCTAGAATCACGTCAAATGCAAGTATTTTCAATGAAATAAGATCGACAGGTAATGTGAGGGTACCGATTTGAACCAAACAAGACTTATAAACAGTGGATGTAATGAAGGTTTCTCCCAACGGAGTTTCCATAGATAAGTCAAAGTCTAATTTCTTCGGAGTCAAATTTAATCGTTGAGCGCAAGAAAGAGAAATAAAAGAGTGGGTAGAACCGGTATCAAAAAAGGTATAGACTTCGCTAGAGTTTATGATAAGCTTACCCATGATGACCTCGTTAGGGTTCCTTGCTTTCTGGGAGGTCACAACAAACGCTCTCCCTTGAACTACTGGTTTTGACTTGTCTGGGACGGTATTTTGTGCCACCATTCTAACTGGACTTGTCTTCGGTGCACGATAAAATCGGGCTAGGTGACCTTCTCTTCCATAATTATAACACGCTTTGGATGACATCGCGTAGTTTGGACTGATATGTCCCTCCCCTCTGCATTTGAAGCATATGATAGGTGGTCATTCTCCTTCCTTAACAACGGGTGCTGGTGATGACGTCTTTCCATCATTGTTGAATCTCCTCTTCTTGAAATGTCCACTTTTATTGTCTTGGCCATGATTACCACCGAAGTGGTTACCATTTCTGGCATGTTGATTCCCTCCACGTTTGTTGTCACCGCTTCGATGACTGCTACCACTGGTATTATCATTTTGCCGGCTGCTTTCTCTTGGTTGAGTTGACACGTTATCACGCTACAATAACTGAGCCCTATTTATAACATCTGAATACAAACACAGTTTATGAGAAATAAGATATTGACGTATCTCGGGTTTCAAACATCTTAGAAGCACAGTTTAGATGTTGTTTAGATTGGTGCTAGAGGATGTCATTTAGTGATCTGGGTTGTTAAATCCCAGATCCATAACATCTAGATGCTCGAAATTGATGTTTTTGGAAATCTGGAAAACTGGAAAAGTGTGGTCTGACAACCGAATGTCAGACCCCATAGATCTTTACCTGTTTATAGTTTTGGTTGTTTAAATGTTTGTACTTGTACTATGTTGTAAGGTTTTTGATCTCGAACTTGATTCAAGCCCAGATCATGTGTAGATTGTAAGTTATTAAGGGTCAAAGTACGTTGACCGGCATTGACTGGCTGTTTCTGGGCAGCCAAGATTTGCCAAAAACGCCTGACAACGTTTTTGCAGAGCTCTAATCTTGTTGTTTTTAAGTTGTTTGGCCATGTTGTTGTTATATACTTGTAGACTGATATGAGTATTACATATCCATGCCTCTATATTACCCATATACTTAACAGAATTAAATGTAATGTTGGTCAAACATAGGTTGACCAAACTGCTCAAGAACATTTCTGGAAAACCCAGAAATATTCAAGAACAGTTCCTGACCCCTACTTTGACCGGTCAATATCTTTTAGATTTGTTGTTGTTATGATAATCTTATTTTATAGAGTTGTCCTTTGACATCTCGACTACAAGTTTGAAACTTTAAATCACACAAATCAGATCTGGAGTGCAAGTTATAAGGATCGAAAGTAGGACCCTTTAGCTGTTCTTCATTTCTGGAAAACCCAAAAATGAAGAACATGTCTGACAACGATTTCTGAAACTTAGATCTGATAGTTCTTACATATGTTGGTCATGAACTCGATTGATACTTGTAGTATTACATGTATACTATAACATTAAAGCAAATACAAACCCAGATAGTACCAAGACCATAGGAATTAAGCTGGTCAAACCACCTACCTCGTTCACTGGCATGCGTTTCTGGGTTTGGCTCAAGAACACCTATAGCGACGGTTCTGTCTCTATAGGGCCATTTAGTGACAGTTTATTTATGAAAATTAATTATTTTAATTTATAAATAGATAAAAATAGTTTTTAATTATTAAAATTACATAATAAATTCCTAAAAATTATTTTAAAGCCTAAAAATTAGTTTTTAATTATTCTGAATATATTTCATAAATATTTAATATTTTTGGAATAATAATGGTATTTAATTTATTTAATTATAATATTAAGTAAATTACTAAAAATGATTTTAATACATGAAAAATTATATTATGGTATAAGAAAAATATTTTAAGTTATTTTTGATGACTTTTAATATTTTGTGATGAATTTCATTAATTAATTAATATTAATGATAATTAATTTATTTACTAAATGTATGAAATAAATTATGAAAAATAGAATTAATGATTTATAAATCATATAAAAATGATTTAAGTGTTATAAAAATATTTGAAGTTATAAAATATAAATTTTGATATTTTGTCATGAAAAAACATTAATATTTGATATTAATGGCAATTATCGGATAATGGATTTAAAGGTTTAAAAATCATATAAATATGATTTTAAGGTATTAAAAATACTTTGATATATTATAAATATATTATAATATTATGTTATGATTTTCATTAATATTTAATATTAAATAAATATTAATGATAAAGGAATTATGTGGTATTTAAATCATATAAATATGATATTAATGATTGAAAAATCATAATACATGATAATAATTACTTGAAAATTATTATGAGTCTATAAAAATTATTTTGACTAAATAATTAACTGTCTAAGTTAATTGTGTTACGTTTAGACAGAGTCTTATGGATATTAGGCTCGATAGTTATCCGACTAGGCCGTCTGGATGTTAGAATTGTGTCGGATTCAACTCAGACTGCAATAGTTTGACTTGATACTAGGTCTTATATGCTGTATAGACTAATAAGATTATGTGGTAATGTGTTTAGGTTATTTTATATTGTGATGATATTATTCTAACTTGAGAAATTGATATGATTAATATTAGGTCTTCGGATAAAACTAAGTTATGTTTTGTAATGGTAATCAACCGATCAGGCAAGTTTCTTATACTCACTTATTGTGAAAGTTTTATTGAACTGTTCTTCTAACTTGTGATTAATCATTGTTGATTACATCACGCCTATAAATTGTTGAATCGCACTTTGTGCCTATTGCATGTGTTCATCAGGTATGAAAGGCTGATCACCTTCATTACCATTCGGTCCAGATATAATTGATATGTTCATGTTCAATGTTTGTTCAGTTATGAAAATTTATCCATGCCAGTTCACAATTACATTGTTGAATGTTAGCCAGCTATTATTCAAAATCTTTCCATCATGATATATCCATAATTTATTGAACATAAACTTACTAGGCAAACTTGTTGCTCACCCTTGCTATATCATGATAAACATTGCAGATTAAGGTGAATACGTCGGATACAAAGAAAAGTCAAAGCCAAGTTCAGCTTGGGACTATGTATGCAGCTAAATTTGTAACAGTATTGTATAATAGTAACATTGTATGTTAGATAGGATATTGGTCCAGGTTTTAAGTAAGGTTCTCGACCTTTGGGATAATGTGTAATGTTTAATGTATAAACAATTTATGTTTATATCTTTCGCAATAGTTAGAACTAGTGTACCAGATTCGTGGTGATTTAGGACCAAAATTTGGGGGCGCTACAGGGATGAAGTGAGACGTGGCTGAATATGTGGGCAAGTGCCTCACTTGTCAACAAGTGAAGATAGAACATCAACGAGCTAGTGGTCTGTTGCAACAGTTAGACATTCCAGTGTAGAAGTGGAAGGATATCATAATGGATTTTGTGACTGGTTTGTCGAAAACTTTCAGGAAGAATGATACCATTTGGGTAGTAGTGGACTGACTGACCAAATTGACACACTTTTTGGCTATCCATGAGGGTTACTCGGTGGATAGGTTGGCACAAATCTTTCAGCATGGGATTGTTAGACTTCATGGTACTCTGGTGTCTATTGTTTCATATCGAGACTCACGGTTCACTTCACAGTTTTGGAAAGGGTTTCAACGAGCTTGGGGCACTTAGCTCAACTTTAGTACTTCTTTCCATCCATAAACTGATGGGCAATCTAAACGAACTATTTTGATGTTGGAGAAAATGTTGAGGTCTTGTGCACTTGAATGGTCGGGTAATTGGCATGATTACTTGAATCTAGTTGAGTTTGCTTATAACAATAGCTGGCATGCAAGTATTGGGATGGCTCCTTTTGAGGCATTGTATGGTAGAAAGTGTCGGGCACCGACTTGTTGGGATGAGGTTGGCGAAAGGGCCATAGAAGGGCCCGAGTTAGTTCAAATCGCTACGGAGAAGGTAACGGTGGCTAAGGAGAAATTGAAGTCGGCTCGATCACGACAGAAGTGTTATGTTGATAAGCATAAGAGGACTTTAGAGTTTGAACTTGGTGAGCATGTGTTTCTAAAAGTTTCTCCTTGAAAGGGCATTCTGCGATTTGGGTTGAAAGGGAAACTTAGTCCACCTTATATTGGCCCATTTGAGATTCTGAAAAGGGTTGGTGAGGTTGCATATCAGTTAGCTTTGCCCCCACAATTAGCTCATGTGCACAACGTGTTCCATGTGTCGGTGTTGAGGAGTTATCATTATCATCCATTGCATGTGGTGCAATATCCATTCGATAAGATTCAGGAGGATCTTACTTGTGAGGAGCAAGTTGAGGTGATTTTGGATCGTCAAGAAAGGATTATGAGGAGGAAGACAATTCCGTTTGTTAAGGTTTTGTGGAAGAACCATTCAGAGCGGGAAGCTAAATGGGAGATGGAGGAGTCTATTCGAGCGGAGTATTCGCATCTCTTTGAAAATTAGGTACATTCTATTCTTTTGATTCTGGGGACGGAATCGTTTTAAGGGGTAGGTGATGTAATACCCAGTATAAATAAATAACATTTAAAAATTATATATTTTTTAAATATTTTAATTGGGCTTTTCTTATGTTAGGTCAAGTTTTATTTAAATTATGTGGGCTAATAAATATTAATAAGTGATGGGTAAATTAATGAAATATTTACACTTTCTAGTACATTTTTTGAAAAAATTACAACAAAAATGCATCCAGAAAATATTTACAGAATTAATACATTTTCAATATTTTATTTACAAATTTAGTGCATTTAGTATCCCTTTAATTTAGTTAGGTGTTTTAATGGGTTGCTGATGTGGCAAATCAGTTTTGTAATTATGTAACTGTTCCCGGCTGTTTCTCTCCGCTGTGACAATTTGAATTGCATGCCAAACTCGAGTAGTCATGCATTCTGTATATGGTGCAGTTGGTAACCAAAAATTCATACAAAGGTAACCATTTTAGTTTATGTGGGTAAACAAATAGTCATAAAAAAAATTCAAAACAGTTACTAAGTGTTACATGTATTTGTTTTCTTTATCTTGTTAAACCATGATAAAATCAGAGAGTAGACGCATAGTTTTCCTTTTACTTAATGTGTGACGCCCCCAAAATAGGTATACATCACCCATTCTGAGTCGCCAAATACATGGTATAGAAACAAATACAACTTCAGCAATTGTCGTGCAAAATACGACAACACATATACTGTGAGTTTGAATACAAATATTGTCTAATAGAGAGTATACAAACTCAAAAGGAGTCCTTATTACAATTATTGATACACTATTTTACAAAATAGTGAGGACTACTAATACAACTATCCTGAACCATCACTCCATACCCCTTTAGTTCTCGATATATTTCTCACCTCCTGAGAAGAAAAATGGAACAAAAAGGAAAAGGGTGAGCTCAACTAGCCCAGTAAAGAATATTATGACTAAGATAATATACAAAAATTTATCATTAGTCTTCAACAGGGAAAAATCTGATAAAATATAATAGACAACAAGTTTTAGATCAACAACTGCAAGCGAAGAAGACAAGAATCCATTAGAAGAGTCAGTAGAAAAGAATTCTACTATCTTCTAAGATTTAAAAGTCCATCATCAATATTTTATCCCTGTAACATCAATCAATATACATCATGAATCAAATATTCATCTTTGCACTACATGCCAAAAATATTCATTTGTATCACCAGTTGGTCATGTTCATCTCAACACCTGTTCGTCTTTGCACTACGGGCCAAAGATATTCATTAGGTAATCATTCATCTTTGCACTACATGCCAAAGATATTCATCAGTTAATCATTCATCTTTGCACTACAGGCCAAAGATATTCAATAATATCATCATTTAGGACTGAGGATGATGAAAAATATCTTAAAGAAAACGAATCCAGTGAGATAAAAGATCAAAGATTAGGGCTTCGTACTTTAGTTTATCTAAGTTCAAAAATACCTTATAATAATCAATTGTGGAGCAAAATTCAAGAATAAAGTTCAAAGCATGGATATAATCAAAGATAGTAACCATAATAGATAACTTGGTCAAAGAAAAGAAAATTTCATTTTTTTTGTGAACAGTGCCGTATTCGTGAATAGTGTCGTATACGTGAATAGTGCTGTATACGTGAATAGTAACCCCGACACAAAAAGATAGAAATTTCACAATAAAATCCATACCAATATTTTGGTATAATGATATTGAAAGAATAACATCATTATGAAGAAAATAACATCCCTTACCTCAAAAGAACAGTACTTCCGGCTGAAATATCAAGTATAAGGCTTAATGAAATTTGCACGGATGAATAGAAACTCATAAAGTATCTAAATGCTCACAAAATACGCTCGATAATATAGAGAGAGAAAGAGAGAAAACTTGGTTCTGGTGTGATTTTCAATTCTAACTAAGCACCCTATTTATAGGAAAATGCTTAAAACGCCATAACAGACTAACCTGCTACCTGATGACTTTAACTGCTACTATTCAAGCCCACCACTTTTGAAAATAAATTCCAGCACATTTCATTACTCACCAACCAAAAGTGGGGCCCACCATATTTTAATAAAAATATTTATTTTCGAAACTTCAATAATTCATAATAAATAGCCCTTTTATCAGAAAAATTCGAATCTAATGTCTATTCCATAGGAAATTAAATTCTCTACAACTTTGTAAGTTCAAGTTTTTTCAAATTCCAAACGAAAAATGACCGAAATCCACATACGGACGATTTTCTAAACCTCTATTCTGACAAAATACTGATAAAACACCTCAGCATTAATTCCTTCATTTATAACCACAATAAATATATCCATCATTTATATCCACATAAAATAAATATTTTTTTATCATATAAATCAATAATTAATTATTCATAAATAATATTACAGAATCATAATTATGACAACCAGGTCGTTCCCAAGAAAGAGGGGGCTTTCCGATAAGGATTTCTCCTTATTGGCGTGCAATTAGGTGACCAAACCCCTTTCCTAGATAGAACTTCCTTAGACATTGCCAATAATGCTATCTAATAATATTATTCAAATAATATGAATTATTGATCTGATAATGGAGATACTGTGTAGTTACAATTATTGAACAACAATCATATAAAATATCACCGTAGCAATTATTGAATCAATAAAATAAAATATTGAACAATAATTACTGTAACAATTATTGAGTAGTGCCTTCTTACGTAAGAATCAATAATTAAAAAATAATGTGCAATACCGTGTACTACTGTGCAACCACGCGTATTACTGTATTTTAACCACCGGGTATTCCAACAGTGTTAACGGTAATAACTACGTCGTTATTTATAAAAACTCAAACTTGTCGTTTTCTTCATCCGATCGTTTTTCGTTATGAGGCCCATAAATGGCTGCGCCGTCGTACGAATATTCCCTGACAGAAAGAATATTCCACGACCAAACGAATATTCTCCAACACAATGAATATTTTATAACCACTTGCTTATTTTGAAAAATTTGCACATTTCACCCATAACCAAAGTATTATATCAAATTAACACTTTATTATTCATAATAATAAATAGAGGAAATTCGATTTTATTTGTAAAAAGTTGGGGTCTTACAACCTTCCCTTCTTATGAAATTTTGTCCTCGAAATTGACGTACGTACCTGGTGTTTCGAAAAGGTGAGGCTACCTCGCTTTCATTTCTGATTCTAACTCCCAGGTCATTTCTTCAATAGTATGGTTCTTCCACAAAACCTTAACTTGTGGTATTACCTTGGTGCGTAGGACATGCTCTTTCTTATCCAAGATCTTAATAGGTACCTCCTCGTACGTTAAATCTTCGGCTATCTCGTCTGGTTCTAACTCAATAATGTGGTTCGGGTCTTTCACATATTTACGAAGCATAGATATGTGAAAAACATTATAAACACGAGACATACTTAGAGGTAATGCGAGTCTATAGGCCACATTTCCTATTCAGTCCAGAATCTCATATGGACCAACAAATTGTGGATTGAACTTTCCTCTCTTCCCAAATCTTGTAACTCCCTTCCATGGAGAAATACGTAACAATACATGATCCCCAATATTAAATTCCACGTCCTTTTGATGAAGATCTGCATAACTCTTTTGTCGATCCTGTGCCATTTGTATACGTTGTCAAATCGTTTGGATCTTCTCTGTAGTCATTCATACCAACTCTGGTCCCAACAACGTTGTTTCTCCCACTTCATCCCAACATACTAGAGAGCAACACTTTCGTCCATACAATGCTTCAAATGGAGCCACACCTATACTTGCCTGATAACTGTTGTTGTAGGAGAATTCCACCAATGGTAGGTACTTATCCCAACTCCCTTTGAAATCTAGGACACAAAGTCTTCATAGATCTTCAAGAGTTTGAATAGTCCTCTCTGATTGTCCGTCTGTTTGAGGATGGTATGCCAAACTGAATCGTAAATCCGTGCCCATAGCTTTCTGCAAGCTAACCCAAAATCGTGAAGTGAATCTTGGGTCACGATCCGGAACTATGGATACTGGCATGCCATGCAATCTCACAATCTCATCTACGTACATACTGTTGCCTCTTTTTTAGTCTTAACAAAAGAGCTCTAACTCATGCAAGCATATATGCGTCAACAAGCTATACATAGCAAGTAAAGTATCGATCCCACAGAGAAAGTTGTTTAACTTAAATCACTATGCATTAATTAATTCACTATATTTATATGATCAAACTAATGACTAAGATTGGTTTGTTCTCAAGTTGCAAATAGCAATAAAAATAATAATAATGTCGGAATAAATGATACTGGAACTAATGGGATTCTAACTTCATTTAATACTTCATTCAATTGCCACTATCATGCATGACTTGTTCACATATCATAGAAAAGTAGCCAAGAGCACTAAAAGAGTATTAGCCATTTTTCAATGCACTAAGACCTACTTACACAACATCCACAGATGATAGACTATATGTAATCATCAATATAACCAAAATCACTATATGTCTATGTGAAATTGCAACTATATTGAATTTAAGTTCAAGCCTTTATTCTAGCTTATACGGTGAAACAGTATATGTCTATCTGGTTCACGAAATACATAAGCCATATTACACAGCCCTATATACGTATACTATCATGACTACAATCCATATTTGCATGTTCATTGTCAATTCCATACAAATACTGAAATGAATGGTGATCAAGCATTCATACATGCAAAACAATCATGATAGACATCCCGTAGTGCATTGATGGACAGTTGTTGGCATGATCATGACCATTAATGAATACACAAATATTCTTGGCCCGTAGTGCATGGATAATTGTGGTCGTGATACTAAAGAATATCCTTGGCCGTAGTACAGGGGTGATTCGATGATGTGGAATATTTATTAAGCTGAGTCTCAGCGATAACAGTGATGAAAAACCTTTTTAATCATAAAAGATAGTAGATTTTATTTTCTACTTGACTCTTTTAATGGATTGCTTGTTCCGCTGTAGTTAAACTTGATGTCTATTATATTTTATTAGTTTAACATTGTTGGAGACTAATGATAATTTATTCTGCATTATCTAAGTCATAATATTTCTTACTGGGCTAGTTTAGCTCACCCTTTCTTTCACTGTTCTCTTCAGGAAATGAGAACATAGCAGGGACTAGTCGGGAACTGGAGTGATCGGTCCGGAGGATAGCATTAGTAGTCCTCACTATTCGTGAAATAGTGTGTTAATAATTGTAATGAGGACTCCTTTTGAGTTTGTATAATCTCTAGTTGACAATAATTGTATTCAAACTCACAGTTATGTTTTCATCGTATTGTACCCATACAAATTGTATTAGTAAGTTGTATTTGAATTTTGTACCATGTATCTGACGACCCAAGATGGGTGATGTATACCTAATTTTGGGGGCGTCACACATATGATATGTAAAACAACCCAGCATTTAAGCATGCAATCAAACTACATATTAAAATCTGTTAGAATCCCATAATGGAGTTTAGTTCATGACTGAACCAAAAGCCATTATGGGATCAAATCTACACATGATTAATAAGCAAGCAATTGAAAGATGAAAGATGAAACTATCAAACCCAATTGCTGAACAATAATCAATATTCAAATCCTCATAAGATTCCAACAAACTAATAATAATCCACTCTGGTAGAAAATCCCAAGAAGAGGTAGAAAAGTAGAGTTTTGGCCTCCTTCTATGTTGAAATCTCTCCCAGAGAGTAAACCCTAATTACGATGTAAAGATACGTGAAAAACTTAATATGTCAAGTGATAACCCTGACACCAGTCAGGAATCATTTTAAATCAATTACAACCCTTAAAAATTAGAAATAAAATAAAACAAGTCAAGAAGACTTGAATTCATGAGCAATTGCCACCGCTTCCAAACTTGTTATGCTTTGTTACCATGAGACTTGCGATAAGTTTTTATGTTCAATTGGTCTCTACGCGGCGCTGCTCCCCTAGGCTTATCCTTCTCGCTAGCACAAGAACTTGCATTAGGTTCCCTGGTTTGGCTGGATACTCGCACGGGCGCGCGCCTCCAAGCTCTCTTTTTGTCGCTTGCGGCTGCGATTCTTCATCCGCCTTCTCCGATCCCGCTCCCCGATCTTGGTTCTGCAATGTTGTTGCTACTACTAAAATGTCCTATGTTTATCCATGCTTGTCCATCCATGCTCCACTCAATCCTAGCCATGCACATCCTATCTTTTGCCTCGTCTCAAGCATCCATTAGCCTCGTGCTCAATAACACCACCAAAAGGAGTTTTTAAGTATGCGAAATGCAAATTAACATGAAATGCAGCTAAAACCTACTAAAATGTACTTGAGATGGGCATAGTTCGCATGAATTGGTACTCCATAAGTAGGTGTAAATCCTACTTATCACATACTAGCAAGACGTTCAAGGGAATTAGTCTCCCGTATAAGCAAGAAATGAGCAGACTTAGTTAATGTAACAATCCTAAAATTTAAATTGTAATTTTAAATATTTATTGAATTATATAAATATTTAATTGGTGCATTTATTGCTAAATAAATATTTGTTTAATTTGAATTGATTAATTATTTATGTTGTAAATAAATAATTAATGAGTTAAGAAAATTATTATTATATTGATATTTTAAGTTGATGGTTAATTATTTGTATTGAGTTATGTGATTAAATGAATTATTTAATTAATGGTTATTTGAATTAATTAAATTAAATATGAAAGCTTGATTAAATAAAGTGTGACAAATAACTATAGTATAAGGAGTTATTAAAAATAAATTAAAGTAGTTTTAATCTAGTTTTACCCAAACAATGCTTAAGGATATAAATTCTTTAAAATTTAAATGGTTTGCCAAACAAGCCTTATGGATTTTGATATTTCTAATTTATAAAATAAATAAAATAAAATAAATAATAAATATAATGTATACGTTATTTTGGGTAACTGATGATGGCTATTAAGGCCATATCAGTTTTGTTTTTTTATATTACGCATACTAGTTGCTGGGTTTTGAGAGAGTTCAGAGAATAGCAGAGAGAATTGAGAAAAGAGTTTGAGAGATTGAGGGAGATTGGTCTTTAACTAACAAAGATTGTATAAGCTAATTGAAGGTGTGTTCTACCACTTTGATATTATTTACGAGTATTTCGATGAAGCTTTGTTATACTCTGTGAATTCTATTTCTTCTATGCTCTGTGAGTTCTAGTTTTTCTTCTGAATTGTTGTTATGTAACTAAGTTATGGGGGTTATACATGTTTATAGTGATTAGATATGGTGTTTAAACAATAATCGCATGCAAATTTCGCTCTCATGGGAAGAAAATTTGTCAAGATATGTATTCTTGGTATGTTTCCATATGTAATCATGTAAGTACCAATTTTAATGGCCAATTTGGTTGTGAAACCGTAAATTGAAGTTTGTTTATGGTATTTCATTGAGATACAAACGGAACGTAGTTTGAATAGAGTATTTTGTCTACTAATGAATTCACAAAGTTTTTCGTGTTTATCAACTATGGAGTTTTAGTTTTTTTTTTAAACCATGTTTTCAAAATTTAAGTTTTAAAATCTTGGTTTAGTCGTTGTTAATTAGTATCCTGAATAATTGGTTATGATTATGGGTAAATTATGTTAGTTGTTCATGTAAATTTAGATGTTAGCAAGATTCATTTAGTACAAAATTTAGTTGTTATGTTCTTCGTCGTTGGGTTCTTCGAGTTTTGGCCTACCAAATACCAAATTTCGCGCTTGAAAGGTTAAAGTTCGCGCCAAATACCAAAAATGGGCCAAGAGCTCGCGCCCCAAATGTTGAACTCGCGCCCGACGCTTGTACTGCGCCCCTAAGGTACCACCGATCCGCGCCCCAAGCAATAAAAAAAGTTGTCTGAGTTGGGCAGTTTTGACCTTCTGTAGTAAAACGGCCATAACTTTCTCATAAGAACTCCGATTGAGTTGATTCAAGATGATCCGGAACAAGGACGAATAGACCTACAACTTTCATGCTTCAAGTTTTTGAAGTTGAGGTCTGTAACTGTAGTAAAAATGGCCATCTTTAGGACTATTGTGTAATTGTAGCCAATCGGAGGGCGTCGGGATGCACGAATGCAAGTGCAACCCTTTGTGTATTAGTATAACTTAATGATAACATGTTGGATATGTAATAAGATGTTGTATCAAGTTGTTAATGTGCATGTGGTGCAATGACATGATCACTTAAGTAGTTGTAATAAAGCTAAAAAGTAATGTTCATGAAAAGATGTGATGTTGTTTAAACTTAAACTTAGTTAGTAGCTATACTAAGAGTAATAAAGTAACTCATAAAGGTAATGTTAGTGTAACTAATGTGTATTGTCAATACATATGGTATGTGTAGGACTTGGGGTGAACGTGAATAGTAATTTTTTAACCTACGCACGAGGCAAGTTCTCTAACTCTACTTTTATAATTGTGCAGCTATCTTTAAGCAAGTTTTCTAATATATTATCTTGTTAATTCAAGTACTATTTTCAATTCGATTATAATATAATAATGTAAGTTATTCTGGAACAAGTTATTCTTGTATTTAACTTGTTGTTTAGCATGCACAACTATATATATATATATATACATATACTAATGTCGAACATTTCTATCGTTCAAGTTACTATGCATGCTTAGTATTCAATTCTAATTAACATTGGCTTAGTATTGTTCAAGCAAGGTATGCTATAGTTATTCAAATGGTATGCTATTAGATTATTCCTAAAGCATGACTTTAGTTTACAATGATGGATTCAATCACGATTATTCTATAGTATAGCGTTATTGGTTTTATTCAACTACTCCTTAGTTGATGTTCGTTGAATTCCAAATTTCCTTGAAAGCTTATCCAAACCAAACTTACTTTGGTGCGGACTTGTATTCTAAATACTGAGATGAACAACTCTTCTAATAGAGGTTTACGCTTAGCGTTGAAATAGTTGTGCACAATACATTGTACGAAGGGTTGATCCCCCTAAGTACATGGAGTCCTTATAGTCTTATGACTGTTAAAGTTAAAATTGAAAGATTACTTATAATCATGGACACGATTCGTGGTCATTAGACCCTCGGTGAATGTTATAATTTTCGTAAAGTTAATAGAATATATTGTTCATTCTATTGAGCCTAATATTGGCAATTGATGTAAAAGTTTAAAGATTTACTTATTGTTATTTCAAGTGGGCCTTGTTTGCTCACTCTTGCACAGAAAATTTCTTACACCTAAAGTTAAAAGCGTGTGGCGATACCTAGTACCAAAGAAGGAAAAGGAAAGATGAATAAATCTCAAGACTTGTAATAGTTTTGATAGTTTACTTTCAGAATTTGATTTAAAGATTGTAATGAAGTTATTTAATTTTCCGCATTTGAATGATTGTTGTTAAAGGTTAGATAACCTGGGAGATTTTTATTTAAGTTTAATCCTGTATGGACATGTTTTCTTTTATTATTCAATTCTATTATGATTGGGTAGTTAGAAATGAATGTTTTGATTACGTGAACACCAAATCTTGAGGTAATGAAGTACCGGGATTTGGGGGTGTCACGGTTAATCTATCAACAATAACCCAAATCGCATTTATGCCTTGAAAAACCTTGGGAAGACCTGTAACGAAATCCATAGTAATGTGTTCCCACTTCCATTTTGAAATCTCAAGTGGTTGCAATGGACCCTTTGGCACTTGATGCTCCGCTTTTACACGTTGACAAGTTAAACACTTCGAGATAAACTCCGCGATCTCTCTCTTCATATTACTCCACCAAAATGTATGTTGAAGATCATGATACATTTTGGTACTCCTAGGATGGATTGCAAACGATGTGTTGTGTGTCTCCATCATGATTCTATGCTTCAAGTCAGAATCGTTAGGAACACAAAGTCTGGAATTGACTCGAAGTATTCCTTCTTCATCGATTCTTGCTTCTGGAATAGCACCTTCTTGCACTTTCTTCTTCATACGCATCAGCTCCATGTCCGTAGCTTGAGCAGCTTTAACTTTATCGATTAAAGTCGGTTCTACTCGTATGCTTGATATCATCACATGGGTACTTAGAGATTTTAACTCTATCTCCATCCTTTGCAAGTCATACAAAATGGGACTTTGTGTTAACAATATTGCACTCGTACCAGCATATGATCTTTTAATAGCTCGAGCCAACGTCGTTGCCGCATGTTGAGTTCCTTTTGGGTGAAGAAATATTTGAGTCTTTTATGATCTGTATAGATCTCCACTTTCTCCCCCATACAAGTAGTGTCTCTAGATCTTCAATGCGAAAACGATTGCTGCCAACTCCAAATAATGAGTAGGATAATTCCTCTCATATTCTTTGAGTTGTCGCGAGGCATAGGCTATGACTTTCCCATGTTGCATGAGAACACATCCTAACCCTTTTCCTGAAGCATCGCTGTAGATAACAAATCCATCCGAACCAGATGGTATTGTCAGAACAGGTGCCGAAATGAGTCTCCTCTTGAGTTCTTGAAACTCTTCTCACAATCCTCGCTCCAACCGAATTTTGTATCTTTACGAGTCAGCTGAGTTAACGGAGTAGCGATTCGAGAAAATCCTTCCACGAATCTCCGATAGTAACCAGCTAAGCCCTGAAAGCTACATACTTCGGTTACCGACTTCGGTTGCTCCCAACTTTGTATGGCTTCAATCTTTGCCGGGTCGACAGATACTACATATTTTGACACCACGTGCCCAAGGAATGCTACTTCCTCAATCCAGAACTCGCATTACTTCAGCTTGGCATATAGCTTGTTATCGCGAAGTCTTTGCAGTACCAGCTTCAAATGGTGCTCATGATCTTCACGGCTTTTGGAATAGATGATGATGTCATCAATAAAGACAACAACGAACTGATCCAAATATTCTTTGAACACACGGTTCATCATATCCATAAAAGCAGTAGGAGCATTAGTCAATCCAAAAGACATGACTAAGAATTCATAATGTCCGCATTCTAGTTCAAGGCGCCTTTGAAATATCCTCAGTTTTAATCTTCAGCTGATGATATCCAGAATGAAGATCGATCTTTGAAAAGAATTGTGCTCCTTGCAACTGGTCGAATAGGTCATCAATGTGAGGTAGCGGATACCTATTCTTGATGGTGACATGGTTCAATTCTCGGTAGTCAATACAAAGTCGCATACTCCCGTCTTTCTTCTTTACGAATAACACAGGAGCACCCCAAGGAGATGTACTAGGACGAATGAAACCGATGTCCAACAACTCCTGAAGTTGGACCTTTAACTCCTGAAGTTCAATAGGAGCCATTCGATATGGGGTTTTAGAAATGGGTTTTGTACCAGGTTCAAGGTCAATAAAGAATTCAACTTCACGTTTTGGGGGTAGACCAGGAAGTTCTTCAGGAAATACGTCAGGAAATTCACTAACAATAGAAATATTATTCAAATCTGACATGTTTTTGTTCAAGTCTGTGACATGGGCTAAGAAAGTTTGACATTAGTTTTTCAATAAACGAATAACTTTATGGCTTGATATGACATTGATTGACTTTAGTGGTTTTGTTGTTTGAATTCGCATAACAGATTGGTTAGGAATATGAAAACTAACAACCTTACGAAAATAATCAATTTTAGCATGATGAGTGGTTAACCAATCAATCCCTGAAATCACATCAAATGCAAGTATTTTCAACGAAATAAGATTGGCAGGTAATGTTATGGTTCCAACTTGAATCAAGCAAGATTTATAAACAGTGGATGTAATGAAAGTTTCTCCTAATGAAGTCTCAACAGATAAGTCAAGGTCTAATTTCTCCAGAGTCAAGTTCAAACGTTGAGCACAAGCAGGAGAGATAAAATAATGGGTAGAACCGGTATCTAATAAGGTATAAACTTCGCTAGAGTTTATGATTAGCTTACCCGTGATCACCTCGTTCGGGTTTCTCGCATTTTGGCCAGTCACGACAAACGCCTCCCTTGAACCAATCGACTTTGTTTTGTCATTCAGTAGTCGCTTTTGGTGTCGCCGTCCAAATGGACTTGACTTGCCTTATCGGACAAAACCGGGCTATATGACCTTCTTTTCCACAATCTGAAACACACCTTGGAAGGTCAGAATGCAGTTTGGACTTATATGTCCTCCTCTCCGCATCTCGTAACATCTAATCAAGGTCATTCTCCTCCCCCTAGAATTTGTTGTTGGTCTTTGGTGCTCTGCGATGTCTTCCGTCATTGTTGAATCTCCTCTTTCTGAAATTTCCACTGACTCATCTCTCCTATTATCATGGCCACGATTACCACCCGAGTGGTTACCGCTTTTGCCTGTATTCTTTCATCCCCGCTGGTTATCATCGCTCGATGATCATTGTCACCCAGATGACCTCGATTGTGGTCCCTCGGTTGAGCATACTCATTATCTTGCTCTAATAATTGAGCCATGTTGACAACATCTGAATATAAAGAAAATTTGTGAGAGATAAGATATTGCTGAATCTCAGGTTTTAGACCTTTCAGAAACATTCGTGTCATTCGTTCCTCATTCTCTACCAAATGAGGTACAAAACTCGATAACTCTGCGAACTTCGCTCGTCTTTGGGACAATCGCCATTTATTTTGTTCGGTCTAATAAACTCTACCTCTTTCATATGATTTAATACTTTCGAAATTACTTGTCATTAAACAATTTCTCAAATGTCTTCCAAGATATATCGAGTCAAGAAGTCAGTGGACGCTTCACGACTCCCACCAAAGAGTCCGCCTCACCACGGAACATAAGGGTGGCGAAAGAACCTTCGTCTTTCGCATCCCAAGACATCGAATATCTTGGTAATTTGCTTGACCCACGCTTTACGCTTTAATCGGATCCGCTTTCCATAAATTCGGTGGTCCCAACTCCTTGAATCGCTTAATTGTGACAAGTCGCGCATTCGCTATAATTTCCACCCGTATTTTGTGCACGAGTCTCCCTCGTCTGATTTTGCATGAACTGCAAAAAGCTTCTAAACATCCCATCATTCATCATTTGTTCGGTAGTGTTGTTTACAAGAGGAATATTGCCTTCCTGTTGCACGATCCCCTAGGTGATGATTAAAGGTGTCTTGACTGTCTCATCCACTCCATTGTTAATATTTCACGCTGCCATTCTTAAATACTGCCACAAAACAAGGGTTAATTAACAAATTAACATATCACATATTAACCATATGCTCCGACTAACCAACCAAATAACAAATAAACTTAGTCAGGTCATACTAGCGAATGAATTCCCCGTCTCTCCCCTCCTAGTTCTTGTCTCACATCTCAGCCAGGGATCATATCCCTAAGCTTTGATACCAACTGTGACGCCCCCCCAAATAGGTATACATCACCCATTCTGAGTCGCCAAATACATGGTACAAAAACAAATACAACTTCAGTAATACAATTATCATGCAAAATACGACAACACATATACTGTGAGTTTGAATACAAATATTGTCTAATAGAGAGTATACAAACTCAAAAGGAGTCCTTATTACAATTATTGATACACTATTTTACAAAATAGTGAGGACTACTAATACAACTATCCTGAACCATCACTCCATACCCCAGCTAGTTCCTGATATGTTCTCACCTTTTGAGAAGAAAAATGGAACAAAAAGGAAAAGGGTGAGCTCAACTAGCCCAGTAAAGAATATTATGGCTAAGATAATATACAACAATTTATCATTAGTCTTCAACAGGGAAAAATCTGATAAAATATAATAGATGTGACACCCCCAAAATAGGTATACATCACCCATTCTGAGTCACCAGATACATGGTACAGAATTCAAATACAAACTTAAATATACAACATGAGCTGTGAGTTTTAATACAAATATTGCCTTCTAGACAGTATTCAAACTCAAATAGAGTCCTCATTATATTTATTATCACATTATTTCATAGAATAGTGAGGACTACTAATGCAACCATCTGGACCGTCAATCCATTCCCCGACTAGTCCCAGCTATATTCTCATTTCCTGAAGAGAATAGTGAAAGAAAGGGTGAGCTCAAATAGCCCAGTAAGAAATATTATGACTAAGATAATGCATAATAAATTATCCTTAGCCTTCAACAGTATAACAACTGATAGAATATATTAGACAACAAGTTTTAGATCAACAATTGCAGCGAAATAAGCCATCCATTAGAAGAGTCAAGTAGAGAATAAAATCTACTATCTTCTATGATTTAAAAGGTTTTTCATCACTTTTATCACTGAGACTCAGCTTAATAAATAATCCACATCATTAAATCTTCCCTCACACTAAGGTGCCAAGGATATTCTTTAAGATCACGACCACGAATCATCCATGCACTACGGCCAAATATAATTGTGTTTTCATCAACGGTTCTAATCATGCCATAAAACAATTCATCTCTCGCACCCTTGGTCAAGAGAATCCATAGCCATAATCATACCAAAAATCGCCCATCAATGCACTACGCCCAACGAGGACTTTTTTCACATCATTTGTAACATTACTACCACGATTATACCGAATAATCCCTGGTCATAAGCATACCAAGTCTATCTATGCACTACAGGCCACAGATGACTTTCAACATAATATAAGCATGAGGATGATGACAATTTAATAAAACAAGTTCAAGAATAAATTTTAAAGATTTATAAGTTAATTTATCCTGAACTTAATAACGTCCAAATTGTCAACATGATACTACTTTGTGGAGTAAAATTCAAGAATGCTCAGAAGAATATTTCCATGAAAAGATACTGGATGAAGCGCAAATATCAAGGATATTCCACTAATTTCATGGAGTATAGAAGCCAAAACTTTAACCAACTGAGTATAATAGAATATATGAGACTGCAAATAGATTTTCGCCCGCCATGCGGTATTCCACGTAGACAGATTATTCCAGCAGAATAATAAAGAATGGAATAACAGAAGAATTCACCAGCGCGCCAGTAATCCACACAAAAAAAGTTATTCCAATGTAATAATAAAGAATGGAACCAGGTCATGTGTAACCCGCACAGATAGGATATTCCAACAAAATAATATAGAATGGAACCAGGTCATGCGTAATCCGCACAGACGGGATATTCCAACAGAATAATAAAGAATAGAATAACAATGGAATTCACCAAGCATGCGATAGACCGCACAGACATGTTATTCCAACAGAATAATAAAAAATGGAATAATAGAAGAATTTCACCATGTATACGGTAGTCCGCGTATACAGGTTATTCCAATAGAATAATAAGGAATGGAATAAAAACATAATTCACCATGCGTGCGATAGACCGCATAGACAGGTTATTCCAACAGAATAATAAAAAAAGGAATAACAGAAGAATTTCACCATGTATGCGGTATTTCGCATAGACGGGTTATTCCAACATAATAATAAAGAATGGAATAACAACCCTTACGAGTATTGAAAGAAAATAACTCTCTTCATGAATACGAAAGAATAATACCCCTTACCTTAGAAAAACTGAATACTGGAGTAGTGAAATAGTAGAATACTTTTCTTCTTTCTCTCTATAGTTTCTCTCTCTAGAGTTTCAGTGAATTCGTAAGAAATAATGAAGGAATGAGATTCTATTTATAGAAGAACTGAAAGTAACTCTTGGTCTTAACGAATGGTCAAAATGACTCCTGGTAATATTGAAGAGACAACTATTATTTGCGAAGGGGCAATTAACTCTTGGAACATCGAAGAGACAAATAACTCTTGGAAAACTGAAGGGACAAATAACTATTAAAACTTTAAACCAACGATCCATATTGATTTATTATTATAATTTCAACCAACTGTCTGAAAAATTATCACATCTTCTCATGGAATAATATTGTACTCAAAAATAATTTGGACCGAAAAGAAATATATATTTTGGGTGAATAGTTCCTCGTGAATAGTACTTAGGGAATAGTACCCCATGAATAGTACCCCGACACGAAAAGTGTCCCAAATACCCGAGTGAACAATACTAGAGTGAATAGTAACTGGGTGAATAGCAACCCGTGAATAGTACTCCGACACGAAAAGTGTCCCAAATACCCGAGTGAACAATGCTAGAGTGAATAGTAACTGGGTGAATAGTAACCCGTGAATAGTAACTCATAAAGAAAAATACCAAAGAAAATGATATTCCATGACGAGTACAAAAGAAATGATGTCTCATACGAGTATAATAGAATATACAAATTACATTATAGTACCTCCATTTATACCTCCATTTTTAACTTAGTGGTTGGGTAAAATCGATACGCACAAAACACGCAAGTGTACGTGGTCAATAAGTAATAAAGTGATGAATAGAGTATCATTCCCACAGAGACAATTTAATAAGAAACTTAACTTCACAATTATCAATTTCCTATTAATCCTAATTTTATTAAACTATCCAATTCAATGATTAAAAAATTATAGAAACTAAATTAAAAACAAATAAAATACCACAAACCAATCACCAATATCAAAATCTGGAATTCAAACAATTAATGGAGAATTAGACTTATGATTTCACCCTGAGTTTCACTCTAATTTTCACACCTTTATTCCAATTCAATTCACTATCCTAGTTTATTAATCAAAAACACGAACGTAGTATTAACCACCTCTCAATGCACTAATACCGTATTAATGTCAATCCATAATTAAGATAGAAATCCGTTAAACACCTAAATCAACCAACTCACTATATCTCTATGTGAACTGCAATTAAAGAAGGTTTATGCTTAAGTTCTCTACCCGATTACATGTGATGTCAAGCATATCTCTACCTTAACAATAATCAAAAATCTACTATTCACAAAATTCATGACACATGTTATATTAACTAGGTCTAGATTTGAATATCCTCTCTCGATTCCATTCAAAACCACGAGGAATTGTTGATCAAGCAATTCATAAATTCACGCTCGAATTAACATAGATAAACTGAAAATACTTTATTGAATTGGAAATCAAAGTTATAAAATCATCGTTTCACCCAAGGATCCATCACAAGTCTAATAAGCGAATTAGTTCATAACGAATGAATTAAAAACTGAATAATCTAATGAAACCATCCTTTCAATTACAAATAAAAGACTAAAGAGAAGAAGAATAATGAAAACCCCTTCACGTAGCCTAGAATTGCAACCGTCACGGAAATCTCCCCAAATTACTCCTCCAAAGCTCGCACTTGAATCCTGAAATTTATCTTTGTATTATGCTCCTTGTGTTGTATGATTGTTGTTTTCCACGTAATATTGAGCTCCCCCCATGTTGTGGCCGAAGTTTGTCTATTTAGAGTCCAGACGCCTCACAAAACATCAACAATCCAAGTAGCAGCAGTCTCCACAAGCCAGCAGGACACTTCAGGATTCGAGACCCCCGCCCCGGCGAGGGTGCAAGCTTAATCAGGCCCGCCCCGGCGGGCTAAGCTACTGCTAAATAAATATTTTGACTTCCTGCGTTTTTCCACTTTCGCTCCAAAACTCCGTCTTTCATCACCACTCGCATCCATAACCACCCTACACATAAAATGACATGAAACGAGTGAAAACAAACACAAAACAAGAAGATAACTATGAATTTAAACTTGAAATGAATATCGATTCGTGTATATTAAATCCACTTATCAAAATCCCCCAAACTTAAACCGTGCTAGTCCTCGAGCATAAAACAAACTACATGCTATGCAATGCAATGAAATAAACAAATCTAAATGCCTAAGAATCCAACAATATCGCAGAAACTAACTTATCTCGTCGGCCTCAGAGAAAACAAGCAACCTTACAATATGAATCACCAAAACTAATCCACAATTTCATATTAATTCTCAAATCTTGAACAATTATCACTGTTATAGCGTGCGTGTGTGATCAACATCTATGATAATTGATACGGACCCAAATTCAATACATAAACAATTTCTTAGAAGGAATCATACAGTGCAATCTTAAAAATTTCAAAGATAGGCACAACCCAACTAACATTAAACAATACCAAATTCAAGGGTTCATGCAGGATACTTATACTTTCTTCTTTTTCTTTTTTTTTACACGGGGGCTTTTTGCTCTTTTCCTGTCATTATTCCTCTTTTTTTTAGATAGATGGTTGGTGAGTGCGTTTTACGCTCCATCTCATGCTTGTGTTTATGGGGAGTGTTTCTCCTCAACCCACCACAAGACTCAACATGTTTCAAATATTTTCTTAATATTTTTTTTTCAAAGCTTATATACCCCACATATACTCCCCCAAACTTAGGTTCTTGCCTAATTTTAGCCTTTATGCCTATCCTTTTCATTTTCTCATTCACCCTAGCATTATCCTATAGAAACTATTTATGTATCAATTTGAACTGATCGGTCAACAAAGATGTTATTGGTGCTAACCTTTTTATAACAGTTTCAAACAAGTCCAAGAATCGATTCATAACAGAAATTGTATCACAGTTCTAATAATCAATACTGTATTGTAACTTGTTCACAATCTCATCATTGGCCCACAAATAACATGAATCATGAACTGCAACATATGCTGGACATATTTAACTAAACCCAATATTTAACTAATTATTTTTTAAATGATAATAACGGAAATGAAAGCAATGCAACAAAACAACCTAAACTACTATACAAACACCTAATCTACTATGCAAACTAGATTAACAAATGCATGCAAATAAACATTTAAATCCCCCAAACTTAAGTAAAACAATGCCCTCATTGGATAAAAAGAAATTAAGTTCCTGAGGACTTCCCTGCAATCGCCTAAGTCTGGGGAGGTGGTTGGTGCTCTTCATCTGAATCACTTGGAGGAAATTGAGGCAGTGGTCCGGGTTGTTGATATGGATAATGAGCCTCCGGGTTGAAGCTTTGGAGTGTTGTGTTGAGTGAGGCGAAAGATGCGTTCATAACATCAAACATGTGATTTTGTCGCATCGCTAATCGCCGCATTTCCCGGCGTGCTGCCCTATTATGTGCATTCATCTGATTTTGGAACTCAAGGAACTGAGGACTGGATATTGCCTCAGTCTGCGGTACCTGCTCGGTTCCTTGATCTCCCATAGCTTCATCCTCATCCCCCGAGGTATCTTCCGCATCGACTTTGTCTTCCGACGCCGATGGAAAAATAAAACCCAAACCTCGTGGATGTGACTCGCCTCCTGCCCATACAGAATACCGCACTATCATTCTAGAATCAAGCAAAGCGAGCGGCATTTGAGTAGGCTCATCATCGGACCATCTCACCCATGCATTGCAACACAACGCACAGATGAGTGAGGGGTGTGGCAAGCCGCCCAAAAAATTTCCACGTAAACACCGACGGATGGAGAAACTGATAATTGCCCCGACGTCAATAATAAAATCTTGCACAATTGCGTACAATAGTAACGCCTTCTCTTTGGTGACGTCCGAAGTGTGTTGGGACGGAAGCAATTTAGCACATAAGAAGGCGTACCATATTTTGCCATACCAGCTAAGGTCCTTGCTATGGAACACTGTACCTCCCTTTCGACCTTTGATCCAAGATGTTCCCGGCTTTGTCAAGTTCGTAATAACCTCCTCGTAGTCAGGGTCAAAATCCCTCAATTGTGCATACTGACACTGTCGTGGCACCCGCAACTGATAATAGGCATTGATTGCATCGTCATTTGAATCGGGACCACGCGACCGCACGCACAAACGCATTGAATGGGGCTTTGTCTTTGCTTTACATAATATTCCTTGACGATGTTGACGACGGCGGGGGACCGGATGCTCGGTGAGTTTGAGCCACCCTTTTGATAAATTTGAGACATCATTTCCCTCATTTCCCCCATGCGACCCACGCCCGGCGTAAGGGCTTTAGGGCTTTAGTTAGCATATAGTCATACTGACGGCGGGCAGCACTCACTCACTACAAATTTTTCGTCGATCATATGTTTGTGTTTCAGCGGATCTTGAACTCTCTTCCATTTGGCGTTTGGATGTCAATGGTTGTGAGCCATTGATCTCCTGGATGTTAAACCGGCTAGCACACACTTCCTTCCCTTACACTGGTTCACTCAAATTGTCAAACACTTGGTGTGCATTCATTGCTCTTCCCCCAAAACTCGATTATTTCTATGGTACTTCAGTAGAGAGAAGATGAAAACTAAAAATGAATGGTAACTTACTCTCAAGTGTGCTATGTGTTCCCCAATTTCTTGAAGAATTCAAAATTTGTAGTGAATGAATCTGTGTGTATATGTAGGGTTTATATAGAGGTGATGTAGGGGAGAGGAAGTGGCCCAATCTTGGTGATGGGAGTAATGGATGTATGTTTGGTAATGGTGTGAGAGGGTGATAATGGGGTGAGATAATGAAGATGTGTGCTAAGTTGTGGGTGAGGATTTGTAGAAGGTGGCGTGAGTAGTTTAGGTGAGGAGTACAGCAAAGGACGTGGGCGTGTAGTGGGAAGAAAAGTGAACCAGCGTGTGTAACTGCCGAATTTAGTACCCATAATTTAGGACCCCCGCCCCTGCGGGGGGTGCAAGTTCATTTTAGCCCACCCCGGTGGGCATGCCCACTGTCTTCGAATTTTTGGTTTCCAAAAGTGCAGATCAAAATTACCCGATTTTCCTTCTTTTCTTGCCCGTTATTGCTCTTACTCGCTTTAGACCCCTCTTGCAACCATAAACACGCAAAATGTTAGACTATTGATGGCTTGGAGTATGATTGAGAGTTTTAACAAAACGTTGACTCTATAATACCTACCTACTACTTAATAAAAGTTACATTCTAACAATTATAAATAAAACTACAAAAAATAACAAAATATTGGGTTGCCTCCCAATTAGCGCTTGATTTAAAGTCGTTCATTTCGACTACTCCTCTTTTCTCGTAGTATCAGCTAGGGTGATGTTGACGACATCCCAGTTTGATTCACCACCCCAGTAATGCTTTATCCGTTGACCATTGACCTTGAACGTCTCTAATGGATTACGACTATAGAGTTCAACGGTGCCATGAGGGAATACTCGCTTTATAGTGAATGGTTCGGACCATCTCGACTTAAGCTTTCCTGGGAACAATCGCAGTCGTGAGTTGAACAAGAGGACTGATTGTCCCGGCTCGAATGTTCGATGCACAATCTTCTGGTCGTGCCATCTTTTAACCTTTTCCTTGTAAAGTTTGGCGCTCTCGTATGCATGAAGTCGAAATTCGTCGAGCTCATTAAGTTGGAGTAGCCTCTTTTCTCCTACGGCGGATTGATCAAAATTCAATTTCAGATTGCCTAATAGACCTTGTCTTTGTAGCTCCACCGTAAAGTGACATGCTTTTTTTATGTGAGTTGATATGGTGACATCCTAATTAGTGTTTTGTATGCAATCCAAGTAAGCCCATAATGCGTCATCCAACCGAAGTGACCAATCTTTCCGACTCGAATTTACGACTTTTTCTAAAATCTTCTTAACTTCTCTGTTTGATACCTCAGCCTGTCCATTTGTTTGAGGGTGATATGTTGTAGCCACCTTGTGGTTAACCCCATACTTAGCCAACAGAGCTGTAAAAGACTTATTGCATAAGTGACTACCTTCACATCGATTATTGCTCTTAGCGTACAAACCTCGTGAAAATGTTTTTCGTAGGAATTTGAGGACCACCTTGGCATCGTTAGATGGTAGTGCTGCAGCTTCAACCCATTTCGAGACGTAATCCACCGTGAGTATAATATACTGATTGCTCATGGACGAAGGGAATGGTCCCATGAAATCGATGCCCCATATATCAAAGATTTTCACTTCAAGAATTGTTTGTAGGGGCATCTCATTCCGTTTAGAGATGTTGCCCACCCTTTGGCATCTATCACAGGTTTTCACAAATAGGTGGGCGTCTTTGAATTATGTCGGCCAATAAAACCCGGCTTGAAGCACTTTTTCCGCGGTGCGCTCACTCCCATAATGTCCCCCATATGCAGATGAGTGGCATTCCTGCAGTATGTTGTGCACTTCACTGTAGGGGATACATCGTCGAATCATCTTGTCGGCGCACTGTTTGAATAGATAAGGCTCATCCCACATGTACCACTTGACGTCATAAAGAAACTTCTTTTTTTGTTATCCTGTAAGATCAGGGGGAAGCATGTTGCCCACCAGATAATTCTCGAAGTCTGCATACCAAGGAAATTCTGTATTTAACCCAAATAGTTGCTCATCCGGAATGACTCATTAATTGCGATCTATCTTCATCCTTTTCTCCTAATTTTCCAAATTTTGATAAATGGTTTCCACCACTTGATTCTCCGTCCCTTTCTATCTTTAATTTCTAAGTCAAACTCTTGAAGTAAGAGAATCCATCGGATAAGGCGTGGTTTAGCATCTTTTTCGCTATTAGGTACTGAATCGCCGAATGATCCGTGTAGACTATCACCTTGGTCCTGATCAAGTATGCCCGGAATTTGTCAAACGCATACACCACTGCAAGCAATTCCTTTTCAGTGGTAGTGTAATTCATTTGAGTCTCTGTGAGTGTTTTGCTTGCTTGCATAGTATATGGCATGAAACACTTTGTCTCATCTTTGTCCCAAAACAACCCCAATCGCATAGTCGCTCGCATCACACATAAGTTCGAATGGCATATTCTAGTCTGGTGCGACTATCACGGGGGCTGTAGTTAATTTCTTCTTTAACAATTCAAACGACTTGCATTCCGCAGAAAACTAAAAGTAACATCCTTCTCCAAAAGATCGCAAAGAGGTTTTGCAATCTTAGAAAATCTTTTATGAACCTTATGTAGAACCCAAAGATGCCCCGAAAAACTTTTAATACCCTTAATCGAGCTCGATGGAGGCGGTTTCTCGATGGTATCCACTTTTGCTTGCACCTTTCGCTTTGTCCACCTCCAATCCTTGAGCCGACACCTTATGGCCCAAAATTATACCTTCTTCAACCATGAAGTGGCATTTTTCCCAATTGAGTATGAGGTTTGTATCCTTACATCGTTGCAAAACCATGACCAGATTCCCTAGGCAAGTATCAAAGTTGTCTCCATGGATCGAGAAATCGTCCATGAAGACTTCAACATTCTTCTCCACCACCATATCCAAAAAAATGGCCATCATACACCGGGTTGAAAGTTGCGGTGCATCAGATAACCCAATGACATCCTCCTTAATGCAAATGTGTCGTAAGGGCATGTAAATGTTGTCTTCTCTTGATCCTCAGGAGCGATGGCGATCTGGTTATAGCCCGAGTATCCATCCAATAAAAAGTAGTACTCATGTCCCGCTAATCTGTCTAACATTTGATCAATAAAGGGTAATGGAAATGATCTTTTTCGTTGCCTTATTCAATCTCCTATAATCGATGCACACCCTCCATCCTATAACTGTTCTTGTTGGAATTAACTCGTTGTCCTCATTCTGTACCACAGTCATTCCCCCCTTTTTTGGCACACAATGAACCGGACTAACCCATTTACTATCGGAAATTGGGTATATGATACCGACATCCAATAATTTCAGAATTTCCTTCTTTACCACTTCCTTTATAATTGGGTTTAGTCGACGTTGATGCTCCACCGATGATCTTGCATCATCCTTCATCAGAATCTTGTGCATACAGAATGACGGACTAATTCCCTTTATATCCGCAATCGTCCAACCAATTGCTGATTTTTTATCCCTAAGCACCCTCAGCAACTTTTCTTCCTGCAATTCGCTAAGTGTAGCAGAAATAATTACAGGTAAAGAATTTGAATTGCCTAAGTACGCATACCTGAGATGTTTAGGAAGTGGCTTAAGCTCCAATGTTGGTGGCTCCTCTAATGACGGTTTCAGTTTTTCAGCAGCTTTTTCCTCCATGTGCAAAGTTCAAACGGTGCTCTGAATCTGCTAACTCGTGGCAATGAGTCTAGCATCTGTAAGAAGTTCACAAATTCTGGGTCGTCCTTTTCCTCATCCCCTAGTAAGGTTGTTTTTAATGGATCGTTGACCAAACTCTTGCTCATATCTTCACTGATGATTTGCTCAATTAAATCCATCCGAAAACATTCTTCCTCATCCGTAGGGAATTTCATGGCCTTGAACACATTAAATTTGATTTCTTGATCTTGGACTTTCATAGTAAGTTCTCCTTTTTGCACGTCTATGAGTGTCCTTCCCGTAGCCAAGAAAGGTCTCCCTAGGATAATCGGATGTTCTTATCCTCCTCGAAATCCGTAATGATAAAGTCCGCAGGAATATAAACTTATCCACCTTCACTAAAATGTCCTCTACTATGCCTCTCGGATATGTGGACCGACCTATCCGCCAATTGTAATGAAATGTTCGCTTACCAAAAGGGTAAACCCAATTCTAAGTATACCGACAATGTCATCGAGTTTAGACTTGCCCCAAATCACATAAACACTTGTTGAAATGCATATTCCCGATTGTGTACGGGATAGTGAAGCTCCCCGGGTCCTTGAGTTTTGGTGGTAATTTACTACTGTAATATCTTCTGCGCTACACTCCTCCTCTATTAGTGCCACAGCCTCAAAATCTTCCCATTTCTTCTTCCTCGATGAATCCCTTTTATAAATTTTGCATGTAGCTTCTCGGCATTTGTTCTTCTAGGCCTCATGAATGGGATGTTAATCTGGAGTTTCTTGAACACGTCTAAAAACCTGGCGAACTGCTTATTTGATTTCTGTTTTTGGACCCTCTGCTGAAACGGTGGTGGAGGACAAACAATTACCTTATTGTTTAACTATGTTTCCTCGCCTTTGTTACCTTCCACCACGTTACTGTCATCAACTTTTTCCCCCGGTGTCGCTGAATTTTCTTCATTATTACAGCCGAGATGTTTTCCACTTCTCAACATAACAGCTTGACATTGCTCATGACTACCCTTTGGATTTCTCTCAGTATCGCTAGGTAATGTTCCTTGTGGTCTATTATTCAATGCCAACGCAATTTGACCTATCTGATTCTCTATATTTTTGATAGCCATAGCTTGATTTTTCATAGCCAAATCGTTGCTAGTCATGTATTTTGACAACACTTCCTCCAGATCAGATTTCCTTTCTTGATATTGAGCTGGTTGTTGCTGGTTCTGAAATCTTGGTGGATATGATTGTCGTGAAGCTTGATTTTGCTGGTTGTTGCTCCATGAGAAATTCGGATGATTCCTATTTCCTTAATTGTATGTGTTCTAATATGTGTTTTGCGGAATTCTGTTGTAGTTGCCGATGAACTGCACAGCTGCTGGATTAATCGCACATTGCTCCGTTGGGTGCTCTCCCTCGCACAACTCGCATATTATTGCCACTTGTTGTACTTGTTGTGTTTGTTGTGCTTGTGTTGCTGTTACCGACTCCAACATCTTTGAAAGTGCAGATATCTGTGCTTGCATCGCTGTCATACTATCTACTTCTAACACCCCAGCTGTAAGACCCCAACTTTTATAAATAAAGATGAATTTTCTATAAATATCATTTTTGAATATTATGGAATGAATTTGATATAATGTTATAGTTGTGGGTAATATTTATAAATTTTTCAAAGTACGCATGAAGTTGTTATATAATATTCGATTGGTCTGGGAATATTCGCTTTTACGGGGAATATTCGTGATTACTACGCAAGACAATCATTGGTGGACCCTACAACGGAATTATTGTCGGATTGAGAAAACGACAAAAATACTTTATGAAAATAACGGCGAAGTTTTATCATTAATTGTTGAAACACCCTGTTAAAAAAGTATAGTAATACGCGTAGTTGCACAAAGAAGACAATCGTATTGATTATTGATGCTTACGTGAGAAGTCACTCGGTTTTGTTCAATTATTGCTACAAGAATTGCTTTGCGAGTATCTCACGTTATTTGATTCAATTATTGTCAATATTTTATAATCAATAATTGAGATGACAAAGTTATTAATATTATTATTTGCAATATTAACGATGTCTAGAAGTTACATCAAGGAGAGGTTTGGTCACCTAATTGCGCCGCTAAATGGGGAGAAATCCTTATTGAAAGCCCCTCTTTCCGGGAACAGCCTGGTCGATTAATATTGTGAATTATAATAATGATGATGAGTTTTGTTTTATTAGTATTATTAATGTAATAAAATAGAAAATCATTTTATATAAAACAGAATACTTTTATAAAGTTATTCATTTTATTAGATTATAAATAGAATATATTATATTTTATTTAAAAGATTTTGCTTTAAATATGGACCGTCCGATTAAAAGTAAATCAATCTGGACCGCTCATGAATTAGTTACTATGCGATCCATTCTTCATAAATAAAGCTCATTCCTTCATTATTTCTTACGAATTCAATTGAAACTCTAGAAAGAGAAACTATAGAGAGTTCTTCTTCTATAATCTCTTGGCGTATTTCTTTAGAGTTTTAAGAAGCTTTGAAGCGTAGTATAAGTTTTCTTCAAGAATATCCTCACCCTACCAAATTTTAATACTATTCTTTTACTGTAGAGGATATTATTTGTTGTACTCGTAAGGGGTATTCTTTCTTTCTTATTCATGAAGAGAACTTTTGTTATTCCATTCTTTATTATTCTCATTGAATAACTCAGATACGCTGCTACCCTATACTTGGTGAAATTCTTCTGTTATTCCATTTTTTATTATTCTGTTGGAACATCCTGTTTGTGCTTTACGCATGACCTGGTTCCGTTAATTATTATTCTATTGGAACATCCTGTCTGTGCGTTTACGCATGACCTGGTTCCATTATTTATTATTCTGTTGGAATAAACTGTCTGTGCGGTCTATCGCATGCCTGGTGATTTCTTTTGTTATTCCATTCTTTATTATACTCAATTGGTTAAAGTTTTGACTTCTATACTCCATGAAATTAGTGGAATATCCTTGATATTTGCGCTTCATCCAGTATCTTTTCATGGAAATATTCTTCTGAGCATTCTTGAATTTTACTCTATAAAGCAGTATCATGTTGACAATTTAGACGTGATCAGTTCCTAGATAAATTAATTCTTGAACTTGTTTTATTGAATACTTATATCATTGTCATCATCTTCATGTTTATATTATATTGAAAGTCATCTGTGGCCTGTAGTGTATAGATGGACTTGGTATGATTATGACCAGGGATTATTCGGTATAATAATGACCGTAATGTTATAAATGATGTGGTAAAAGTCCTCATTGGCCCGTAATGCATTGATGGACAGTTGTTGGCATGATCATAACCATTGATGAATACACGAATATCCTTGGCTGTAGTGCATGGATAATTTGTGGTTGTGATACTAATGAATATCCTTAACCGTAGTGAAGGGATGATGTGGATTATTTATTAAGCTGAGTCTCAGTGATAAAAGTCATGAAAAATCTTTTAAATCATAGAAGATAGTAGATTTTATTCTCTACTTGACTCTTCTAAGGGATTGCTTGTTCCGCTACAGTTAAACTTGATGTTTGTTATATTTTATCAATTTAACATTGTTGAAGGCTAATGATAATTTATTCTGCATTATCTTAGTCATAATATTTCTTACTGGGCTAGTTAAGCTCACCCTTTTTCTTTCATTGTTCTCTTCAGGAAATGAGAACGTAGCGAGGACTAGTCGGAAACGGAGTGATTCGGTCCGATGATGATAGCATTAGTAGTCCTCACTATTCTATGAAATAGTGTGATAATAAATGTAATGAGGACCCACATTGAGTTTGTATATTGTCTAGATGATAATATTTGTATTAAAACTCACAGCATATGTTTAGTCGTATTTTACACGACTGTTGTATAATTAAGTTGTATTTGAATTGTGTACCATGTATTTGGCGACTAGAGATGGGTGATGTATACCTATTTTGGGGGCGTCACACCACCTTGTTACTTCGCAGTGTCATTCTTCTTTGTGGGCCCACCGGTAGTTATTAGTCAGCCATGGTTTCAATCAACTCGTATGCTTCCTCGTAACTCTTAGCCATGAATGCTCCTCCCGACAACAAGATCAATACTTGTCTTGAGATTCCCATGTAACCCATTGTAAAAAGTGTTCATCTGTAGCCACTTGGGCAATCCATGATGTGGGAATTTTCTGAGCAATTCTTTGTATCTCTCCCAAGCCTCATATAACGACTCCCCATGTTGTTTGCTCAAACATCGTTATCTCGCTTTCTCATCTTTGCGCCACGGGTGGAAAGAATTTTGCGAGGAATTTCTGAGCTAAATCCTCCCATGTAGTTATCGAACCGGATGGTAAAGAATGTAACCAGCTCTTCGCCTTGTCCCGTAAAGAGAATGGGAACAATCGAAGTTTCACAACTTCATCCGACACCCCATTGAACCTAAAGGTGTCGCAAAATTCCAAAAAACTGACTAGATGCTCGTTCAGGTCGTCATTTTCCAATCCCCCAAACTGAACTAAATTCTGAATCATTTGTATCATCCCTGGCTTAATTTCAAATGTATTCGCTGCTATTACGAGCTTTGGTGATGCTTGATTGCGCTTCACCACCTTGGGTGTGGCGTAGTCCTTAATGCTTTCCGATCTTCTACGCCATTTCTCTTCTTCCTCAGGTGTTTAAAATTCTTGTCTCGTTTCCTTTATCCACTTGCTTAACCTCTGAAACCTTTTATCAATGTCATCGTCAAAAGGCAGCAAATCTGGATTTTTGGACCGAGTTTGCATAAACTGCTTACACACCTGAAATTGAAGAAATAAAACAAAAATAAAAATGTCTAAGTAAAACTGGATTAATTAAACTGATATTGTAAAACTATTAAGATTTATACTAAATAGTCCCCGACAACGGCGCCAAAAACTTGTTGGGTAAAATTGATACGCACAAAACACGCAAGTGTACGTGGTCAACAAGTAATAAAGTGACGAATAGAGTATCGTTCCCACAGAGACAATTTAATAAGAAACTTAACTTCAAAATTATCAATTTCCTATTAATCCTAATTTTATTAAACTATCCAATTCAATGATTAAAAAATTATAGAAACTAAATTAAAAACAAATAAAATACCACAAACCACTCACCAATATCAAAATCTGGAATTCAAACAATTAATGGAGAATTAGACTTATGATTTCACCCTGAGTTTCACTCTAATTTTCACACCTTTATTCCAATTCAATTCACTATCCCAGTTTATTAATCAAAAACACGAACGTAGTATTAACCACCTCTCAATGCACTAATACCGTATTAATGTCAATCCATAATTAAGATAGAAATCCGTTAAACACCTAAATCAACCAACTCACTATATCTCTATGTGAACTGCAATTAAAGAAGGTTTATGCTTAAGTTCTCTACCCGATTACATGTGATGTCAAGCATATCTCTACCTTAACAATAATCAAAAATCTACTATTCACAAAATTCATGACACATGTTATATTAACTAGGTCTAGATTTGAATATCCTCTCTCGATTCCATTCAAAACCACGAGGAATTGTTGATCAAGCAATTCATAAATTCACGCCCGAATTAACATAGATAAACTGAAAATACTTTATTGAATTGGAAATCAAAGTTATAAAATCATCGTTTCACCCAAGGATCCATCACAAGTCTAATAAGCGAATTAGTTCATAACGAATGAATTAAAAACTGAATAATCTAATGAAACCATCCTTTCAATTACAAATAAAAGACTAAAGAGAAGAAGAATAATGAAAACCTTCACGTAGCCTAGAATTGCAACCGTCACGGAAATCTCCCCAAATTACTCCTCCAAAGCTCGCACTTGAATCCTGAAATTTATCTTTGTATTATGCTCCTTGTGTTGTATGATTGTTGTTTTCCACGTAATATTGAGCTCCCCCCATGTTGTGGCCGAAGTTTGTCTATTTAGAGTCCAGACGCCTCACAAAACATCAACAATCCAAGTAGCAGTGAGCTCCACAAGCCAGCCGCCAGGACACTTCAGATTCGAGACCCCATGAGCGAGTGTGCAAGCTTAATCAGGCCTCCCGTTTGCTAAGCTAAGCTACTGCTAAATAAATATTTTGACTTCCTGCGTTTTTCCACTTTCGCTCCAAAACTCCGTCTTTCATCACCACTCGCATCCATAACCACCCTACACATAAAATGACATGAAACGAGTGAAAACAAACACAAAACAAGAAGATAACTATGAATTTAAACTTGAAATGAATATCGATTCGTGTATATTAAATCCACTTATCAAAATCCCCCAAACTTAAACCGTGCTAGTCCTCGAGCATAAAACAAACTACATGCTATGCAATGCAATGAAATAAACAAATCTAAATGCCTAAGAATCCAACAATATCGCAGAAACTAACTTATCTCGTCGGCCTCAGAGAAAACAAGCAACCTTACAATATGAATCACCAAAACTAATCCACAATTTCATATTAATTCTCAAATCTTGAACAATTATCACTGTTATAGCGTGCGTGTGTGATCAACATCTATGATAATTGATACGGACCCAAATTCAATACATAAACAATTTCTTAGAAGGAATCATACAGTGCAATCTTAAAAATTTCAAAGATAGGCACAACCCAACTAACATTAAACAATACCAAATTCAAGGGTTCATGCAGGATACTTATACTTTCTTCTTTTTTCTTTTTTTTTTACTGGGCTTTTTTGCTCTTTCCGCTCATTATTCCTCTTTTTTTTAGATAGATGGTTGGTGAGTGCGTTTTACGCTCCATCTCATGCTTGTGTTTATGGGGAGTGTTTCTCCTCAACCCACCACAAGACTCAACATGTTTCAAATATTTTCTTAATATTTTTTTTTCAAAGCTTATATACCCCACATATACTCCCCCAAACTTAGGTTCTTGCCTAATTTTAGCCTTTATGCCTATCCTTTTCATTTTCTCATTCACCCTAGCATTATCCTATAGAAACTATTTATGTATCAATTTGAACTGATCGGTCAACAAAGATGTTATTGGTGCTAACCTTTTTATAACAGTTTCAAACAAGTCCAAGAATCGATTCATAACAGAAATTGTATCACAGTTCTAATAATCAATACTGTATTGTAACTTGTTCACAATCTCATCATTGGCCCACAAATAACATGAACTGCAGCACCGTTGGACATATGCAAACCCAATATTTAACTAATTATTTTTTAAATGATAATAACGGAAATGAAAGCAATGCAACAAAACAACCTAAACTACTATACAAACACCTAATCTACTATGCAAACTAGATTAACAAATGCATGCAAATAAACATTTAAATCCCCCAAACTTAAGTAAAACAATGCCCTCATTGGATAAAAAGAAATTAAGTTCCCGAGGACTTCCCCGCAATCGCCTAAGTCCGGGAGGTGGTTGGTGCTTCTCATCCTAATCACTTGGAGGAAATTGAGGCGTTGGTCCCAAGGTTGTTGATATGGATAATGAGCCTCCGGGTTGAAGCTTTGGAGTGTTGTGTTGAGTGAGGCGAAAGATGCGTTCATAACATCAAACATGTGATTTTGTCGCATCGCTAATCGCCGCATTTCCTGCCAAGGTCGCCTTTTATTATGTGCATTCATCTGATTTTGGAACTCAAGGAACTGAGGACTGGATATTGCCTCAGTCTGCGGTACCTGCTCGGTTCCTTGATCTCCCATAGCTTCATCCTCATCCCCCGAGGTATCTTCCGCATCGACTTTGTCTTCCGACGCCGATGGAAAAATAAAACCCAAACCTCGTGGATGTGACTCGCCTCCTGCCCATACAGAATACCGCACTATCATTCTAGAATCAAGCAAAGCGAGCGGCATTTGAGTAGGCTCATCATCGGACCATCTCACCCCTGCATTGCGACACAACGCACAGATGAGTGAGGGGTGTGGCAAGCCGCCCAAAAAATTTCCACGTAAACACCGACGGATGGAGAAACTGATAATTGCCCCGACGTCAATAATAAAATCTTGCACAATTGCGTACAATAGTAACGCCTTCTCTTTGGTGACGTCCGAAGTGTGTTGGGACAGAAGCAATTTAGCACATAAGAAGGCGTACCATATTTTGCCATACCAGCTAAGGTCCTTGCTATGGAACACTGTACCTCCCTTTCGACCTTTGATCCAAGATGTTCCCGGCTTTGTCAAGTTCGTAATAACCTCCTCGTAGTCAGGGTCAAAATCCCTCAATTGTGCATACTGACACTGTCGTGGCACCCGCAACTGATAATAGGCATTGATTGCATCGTCACTGAACGGGACCATGCGACCCCGCACAAACGCATTGAATGGGGCTTTGTCTTTGGCGTTTACATAATATTCCTTGACGATGTTGACGACGGCCGGGACCGGATGCTCGGTGAGTTTGAGCCACCCCTTTTGATAAATTTGAGACATCATTTCCCTCGGGGGCCAGTCCATGCTCCGGCGTAAGGGCTTTAGTTAGCATATAGTCATACCGATCGGTGGCAGCGGCACTCACAAATTTTCGTCGATCATATGTTTGTGTCGGTTGTGCGGATCTTGAACTCTCTTCCATTTGGCGTTTGGATGTCGGTTGTGAAGCCATTGATCTCCGGATGTTAAAACTGGCTAGCACACACTTCCTTCCCCTTACACTTGGTTCACTCAAATTGTCAAACACTTGGTGTGCACAGTCCGTTCTTCCCCCAAAACTCGATTATTTCTATGGTACTTCAGTAGAGAGAAGATGAAAACTAAAAATGAATGGTAACTTACTCTCAAGTGTGCTATGTGTTCCCCAATTTCTTGAAGAATTCAAAATTTGTAGTGAATGAATCTGTGTGTATATGTAGGGTTTATATAGAGGTGATGTAGGGGAGAGGAAGTGGCCCAATCTTGGTGATGGGAGTAATGGATGTATGTTTGGTAATGGTGTGAGAGGGTGATAATGGGGTGAGATAATGAAGATGTGTGCTAAGTTGTGGGTGAGGATTTGTAGAAGGTGGCGTGAGTAGTTTAGGTGAGGAGTACAGCAAAGGACGTGGGCGTGTAGTGGGAAGAAAAGTGAACCAGAGTGTGTAACTGCCGAATTTAGTACCCATAATTTAGGACTCAGCTTCACATGGGTGCAAGTTCATTTTAGCCCACCCCGGTGGGCATGCCCACTGTCTTCGAATTTTTGGCTTCCAAAAGTGCAGATCAAAATTACCCGATTTTCCTTCTTTTCTTGCCCGTTATTGCTCTTACTCGCTTTAGACCCCTCTTGCAACCATAAACACGCAAAATGTTAGACTATTGATGGCTTGGAGTATGATTGAGAGTTTTAACAAAACGTTGACTCTATAATACCTACCTACTACTTAATAAAAGTTACATTCTAACAATTATAAATAAAACTACAAAAAATAACAAAATATTGGGCTGCCTCCCAATTAGCGCTTGATTTAAAGTCGTTCAAATGACTACTCCTGCTTTATGTGTATATCGCCTAGGGTGATGTTGACGACATCCCGCTTGATTCACCACCCCAGTAATGCTTTATCCGTTGACCATTGACCTTGAACGTCTCTAATGGATTACGACTATAGAGTTCAACGGTGCCATGAGGGAATACTCGCTTTATAGTGAATGGTTCGGACCATCTCGACTTAAGCTTTCCTGGGAACAATCGCAGTCGTGAGTTGAACAAGAGGACTGATTGATCCGGCTCGAATGTTCGATGCACAATCTTCTGGTCGTGCCATCTTTTAACCTTTTCCTTGTAAAGTTTGGCGCTCTCGTATGCATGAAGTCGAAATTCGTCGAGCTCATTAAGTTGGAGTAGCCTCTTTTCTCCTACGGCGGATTGATCAAAATTCAATTTCTGTATTGCCCAATAGACCTTGTGCTGTAGCTCCACCGGTAAGTGACATGCTTTTTCGTACAGGAGTTGATATGGTGACATCCTAATTAGTGTTTTGTATGCAGTCCGGTAAGCCCATAATGCGTCATCCAACCGAAGTGACCAATCTTTCCGACTCGAATTTACGACTTTTTCTAAAATCTTCTTAACTTCTCTGTTTGATACCTCAGCCTGTCCATTTGTTTGAGGGTGATATGTTGTAGCCACCTTGTGGTTAACCCCATACTTAGCCAACAGAGCTGTAAAAGACTTATTGCAGAAGTGACTACCTTCGTCACTGATTATTGCTCTTGGCGTGCCAAACCTCGTGAAAATGTTTTTCTGTAGGAATTTGAGGACCACCTTGGCATCGTTAGATGGTAGTGCTGCAGCTTCAACCCATTTCGAGACGTAATCCACCGTGAGTATAATATACTGATTGCTCATGGACGAAGGGAATGGTCCCATGAAATCGATGCCCCATATATCAAAGATTTTCACTTCAAGAATTGTTTGTAGGGGCATCTCATTCCGTTTAGAGATGTTGCCCACCCTTTGGCATCTATCACAGGTTTTCACAAATAGGTGGGCGTCTTTGAATTATGTCGGCCAATAAAACCCTTGGCAAAGCACTTTTTTTCATGATGCGCTCACTCCCATAATGTCCCCCATATGCAGATGAGTGGCATTCCTGCAGTATGTTGTGCACTTCACTGTAGGGGATACATCGTCGAATCATCTTGTCGGCGCACTGTTTGAATAGATAAGGCTCATCCCACATGTACCACTTGACGTCATAAAGAAACTTCTTTTTTTGTTATCCTGTAAGATCAGGGGGAAGCATGTTGCCCACCAGATAATTCTCGAAGTCTGCATACCAAGGAAATTCTGTATTTAACCCAAATAGTTGCTCATCCGGGAATGACTCATTAATTGCGTATCTATCTTCATCCTTTTTCTCCGAATTTTCCAACCTTGATAAATGGTCGGCCACTTGATTCTCCGTCCCCTTTCTATCTTTAATTTCTAAGTCAAACTCTTGAAGTAAGAGAATCCATCGGATAAGGCGTGGTTTAGCATCTTTTTTCGCTATTAGGTACTGAATCGCCGAATGATCCGTGTAGACTATCACCTTGGTCCTGATCAAGTATGCCCGGAATTTGTCAAACGCATACACCACTGCAAGCAATTCCTTTTCAGTGGTAGTGTAATTCATTTGAGTCTCTGTGAGTGTTTTGCTTGCATAGTATATGGCATGAAACACTTTGTCTCATCTTTGTCCCAAAACAACCCCAATCGCATAGTCGCTCGCATCACACATAAGTTCGAATGGCATATTCTAGTCTGGTGCGACTATCACGGGGGCTGTAGTTAATTTCTTCTTTAACAATTCAAACGCTGACTTGCATTCCGCCGTAAAACTGAAAGTAACATCCTTCTCCAAAAGACTGCAAAGAGGTTTTGCAATCTTAGAGAAATCTTTTATGAACCTTATGTAGAACCCAGCATGCCCCAGAAAACTTTTAATACCCTTAACTGAGCTCGATGGAGGCAGTTTCTCGATGGTATCCAGCTTCGCTTTGTCCACCTCCAATCCTTGAGCCGACACCTTATGGCCCAAAATTATACCTTCTTCAACCATGAAGTGGCATTTTTCCCAATTGAGTATGAGGTTTGTATCCTTACATCGCTGCAAAACCATGACCAGATTCCCTAGGCAAGTATCAAAGTTGTCTCCATGGACTGAGAAATCGTCCATGAAGACTTCAACATTCTTCTCCACCATATCCGAAAAAATGGCCATCATACACCGTTGGAAAGTTGCAGGTGCATTGCATAACCCGAATGACATCCTCCTTAATGCAAATGTGTCGTAAGGGCATGTAAATGTTGTCTTCTCTTGATCCTCAGGAGCGATGGCGATCTGGTTATAGCCCGAGTATCCATCCAATAAAAAGTAGTACTCATGTCCCGCTAATCTGTCTAACATTTGATCAATAAAGGGTAGCGGGAAATGATCTTTTCGGGTTGCCTTATTCAATCTCCTATAATCGATGCACACCCTCCATCCTATAACTGTTCTTGTTGGAATTAACTCGTTGTCCTCATTCTGTACCACAGTCATTCCCCCCTTTTTTGGCACACAATGAACCGGACTAACCCATTTACTATCGGAAATTGGGTATATGATACCGACATCCAATAATTTCAGAATTTCCTTCTTTACCACTTCCTTTATAATTGGGTTTAGTCGACGTTGATGCTCCACCGATGATCTTGCATCATCCTTCATCAGAATCTTGTGCATACTGTAATGACGGACTAATTCCTTTTATATCCGCAATCGTCCAACCAATTGCTTGATTTTTATCCCTAAGCACCTCAAAGAACTTTTTCTTCCTGCATTTCGCTAAGTGTAGCGAAATAATTACAGTAAAGAATTTGAATTGCCTAAGCACGCATACCGAGATGTTTAGGAAGTGGCTTAAGCTCCAATGTTGGTGGCTCTCTCTAATGACGCGGTTTTGCTTTTTGATGACTTTTTCCTCCATGTGCAAAGTTCAAACGGTGCTCTGAATCTGCTAACTCGTGGCAATGAGTCTAGCATCTGTAAGAAGTTCACAAATTCTGGGTCGTCCTTTTCCTCATCCCCTAGTAAGGTTGTTTTTAATGGATCGTTGACCAAACTCTTGCTCATATCTTCACTGATGATTTGCTCAATTAAATCCATCCGAAAACATTCTTCCTCATCCGTAGGGAATTTCATGGCCTTGAACACATTAAATTTGATTTCTTGATCTTGGACTTTCATAGTAAGTTCTCCTTTTTGCACGTCTATGAGTGTCCTTCCCGTAGCCAAGAAAGGTCTCCCTAGGATAATCGGTATGTTCTTATCCTCCTCGAAATCCAGAATGATAAAGTCCGCAGGGAATATAAACTTATCCACCTTCACTAAAATGTCCTCTACTATGCCTCTCGGATATGTGACTGACCTATCTGCCAATTGTAATGAAATGTTCGTCGGCCTTGGTGCAGGTAAACCCAATTCTAAGTATACTGACAATGTCATCAGGTTTAGACTTGCCCCCAAATCACATAAACACTTGTTGAAATGCATATTCCCGATTGTGCATGGGATAGTGAAGCTCCCCGGGTCCTTGAGTTTTGGTGGTAATTTCTGCTGTAATACTGCGCTACACTCCTCTGTTAGTGCCACAGTCTCAAAAGCGATTGGATGAAGAAAACGACAAGTATAATTGTTTATAAATAACGGCATAGTTATTACAATTATCTTCGTTGGAATACCCAATGGTTAAAACACGATGTCTACGCGTTGTTGCAAGAAAGAGCACACGGTATTGCACCAATTATTGATTCTTACGTAAGAAAGCACTACTCAATAATTGTTACAGTAATTAGTGTTCAATATTTTATTTTTGATTCAATAATTGCTGCGTTGATATTTTATATTATTGTTGTTTTAATAATTGTCACTGCACAGTATTTTCCATTATCAAATAAATAATTCATATTATTTGAATAATATTATTGGATAGCATTATTGGCAATGTCTAGAAAGTTCTGTCTAAGGAGAAGTTTGGTCACCTAATTGTGCGCTAGTAAGGAGAAATTCTTATTGGAAAGCCCCCTCTTTCCTGGGAACTGCCTGGTTGTCAATATTGTGATTCTGTAATATTATTTGTGAATAATTAATTATTGATTTATATGATGAGGGAAATATTGATTTTATGTGGATATAGATGGAGAAAATTTTTAAATGGGACAATTGTTGAAAATTAATATTTTATCTTTTTCTGATAAAATAATTCATTTGAATATATTATTTTAATAATATATTAATGGTGATATTTTTACAATGAATGTGGGATATATGATTATATGAGGAGGAAGAGTATTTTTGTTGCATTAAATGATTAACACATGTTTTGTGTGTCAGTAGACCCCATTTCTTGACTGAAATTTGATTATAGCCTATAAAATCGTCCGTATATGGATTTCGGTCAATTTTTGTTTGGAATTTGGAAACACTTTCTTCTGTAAAGTTGTAGAGAATTGAATTTCCTATAAAAAAAACGCGAGATTCGAATTTTCTGATAAAAGGGCTATTTATTACGAATTATTGAAGTTCCAAAGTTCCGAAATAATTGATTTTTGGAAGTTTTAATAATTTTTTTTAAGAAAAATGTTTTTTACATTTTTGGGCCTCATTAAACATGTGTTAAGTTGCTGATTTCAGATTCTTGGTGTACGTAGGAAATTTATATAAATATATTAATATTATATTAAATTATCTGCTTTGGTGTTCTAAGCATTTTCCTATAAATAGGGTGCTTAAGTTAGAATTAAAAATCACACCAGAAACTACAGATTTCTCTCTCTTTCTCTCTCTATATTATCGAGCATATTCTTGTGAGTATTTTTAATACTTTGAGTATTGCTATACGGTACAAGTTCTTTCAGCACTATATCCAATATTCCAATCAGAAGTACTGCCTTTTTGGAGGTAAGGGATATTATTTTTTAAAAAATGATATTATTTCTTCAATATGATTATGTCGAAATATTGGTTGGAATTTTTTTATCAAATTTGGAACTTTTTCATGTCGGGGTTACTATTCATGAGTTACTATTCACGAGTACTATTCACGAAGCATGATGATGTTTTTTGTGAAATTTCTATCTTTTGGTGTCAGAGTTACTATTCACGATACTAAGACTATTCACGTGATACTGACACTATTCACGAATACGACACTATTCACAGAAAAATTAAATTTTCTTTTCTGTGTCCAAGATTGTCTGTTATGATTCATATCTTTGATTGGATCTATGTTTTGGTCTTCATTCTTGAATTTTACTTTATTCTGGTTATTTATGAAGTATTTTGAACTAGGGTTATTTAAAGTACGAATCCTTAATATTTGTTCTTTTGTTTCACTGGATTCGTTTTCTTTAAAATATTTTTCATCATCCTCAGTCCTAAATGATGATATAACTGAATATCTTTGGCCTGTAGTGCAAAGATGAATGATTTTATAATGAATATCTTTGGCCCGTAGTGCAAAGATGAACAGGTGTTTAGATGAACATGACCAACTGATGAATATCTTTGGCCCGTAGTGCGAAGATGAACAGGTGTTGAGATGAACATGACCAACTGATGAATGTCTTTGGCCTGTAGTGAAAAGATGACTATTTGATTCAAGATTTATATTGATTGATTTTACAGGGATAAAATATCGATGATGGACTTTTAAATTCATAGATGATAGTAGATTTCATTCTCTACTTAACTCTTCTAATGAATTATTGTTTCATTACAGATTGTTGATCTAAAACTTGTTGTCGATTGTATTCTATCGATTTTTCCTTGTTGAAGACTAAGGATAATTTGTTGTACATTATCTTAGTCATAATATTCTTTCTTTCGGGCTAGTTGAGCTCACCCTTTTTTTTTTTTTGTTCCATTTTTCTTCTCGTGAGACGAGAATATAAGCGGGAACTAGTTGGGGTGTGGAGTAATGGTTCAAGACAGCTTGTTCTAGTAGTCCTCACTATTTTGTAAAATAGTGTATCAATAATTGTAATGAGGACTTATTTGAGTGTGGATATTGCTTGTAAAGACAATATTTGTATTTAAACTCACGATTTATGTGTTGTCGTATTTTGCACGACAATTGTATTAATGAAGTTGTAGTTGTTTCTGTACCATGTATTTGGCGACTCGGAATGGGTTATGTATACCTATTTTGGGGGCGTCACAATATTCATTAGGTAATCATTCATCTTTGCACTACAGGCCAAAGATATTCATCAGTTAATCATTCATCTTTGCATTACAGGCCAAAGATATTCAGTAATATCATCATTTAGGACTGAGGATGATGAAAAATATCTTGAAGAAATGAATCTAGTGAGATAAAAGATCAAAGATTAGGGATTCGTACTTTAGTTTATCCAAGTTCAAAAATACCTTATAATAATCAATTGTGGAGCAAAATTCAAGAATAAAGATCAAAACATTGATACAATCAAATATAGTAACCATAATAGACAACTTGGACAAAGAAAAGAAAAAAAAATTATGTGAATAGTGTCGTATACGTGAATAGTGTCATATGCGTGAATAGTAATCCCGACACAAAAAGTTAGAAATTCCACAATAAAATCCATACCAATATTTTGGTATAATGATATTCAAAGAATAACATCATTATGAAGAAAATAACATCTCTTACCTCAAAATAACAGTACTTCTCATCGGAATATCGGTATAAGGCTGAAGGAAACTTGCACTGATAAATACAACTCACAAAGTATCTAAATACTCACAAAATACGCTCGATAATATAGAGAGAAAAAGAGAGAAAACTTGTTTCTGGTGTGATTTTCAATTCTAACTAAGCACCTATTTATATAGAAAATGCTTAGAACGCCATATGAGAATTAACTCCTTTACCTAATGGCTTTATTTGCTACTATTTAAGCCCACCACTTTTGAAAATAAATTCCAGCACAATTCATTACTCACCAACCAAAAGTGGGGCCCACCATATTTTAATAAAAATATTTATTTACGAAACTTCAATAATTCATAATGAATAGCCCTTTTATCAGAAAAATTCAAATCTAATGTCTATTCCATAGGAAATTAAATTCTCTACAACTTTGTAAGTTTAAGTTTTTTCAAATTCCAAACGAAAAATGACCGAAATCCACATACGGACGATTTTCAAAACCTCCATTCCGACAAAATACTGATAAAACACCTCAGCATTAATTCCTTCATTTATAACCACAATAAATATATCTATCATTTATATCCACATAAAATAAATATTTTCTTATCATATAAATCAATAATTAATTATTCATAAATAATATTACAGAATCACAATTATGACAAACAGGTCGTTCCAGGAAAGAGAGGGCTTTCCGATAAGGATTTCTCCTTATTGGCGCGCAATTAGGTGACCAAACCCCTTTCTTAGACAGAACTTCCTTAGACATTGCCAATAATGCTATCTAATAATATTATTCAAATAATATGAATTATTGATCTGATAATGGAGATACTGTGCAGTGACAATTATTGAACAACACTCATATAAAATATCAACGTAGCAATTATTGAATCAATAAAATAAAATATTGAACAGTAATTACTGTAACAATTATTAAGTAGTGCATTCTTACGTAAGAATCAATAAATCAAAAATCACGTGCATGACCGTATTATTCTTTGTGCAACCACGCCAGACATCGTATTTTAACCACTGGGTATTCCAATAGTGTTAACGGTAACAACTACGCCGTTATTTATAAAAACTCAAACTTGTCATTTTCTTCATCCGATCGTTTTTCGTTATGGGGCCCACAAATGGTTGCGTCGTCGTACGTGTAACATTCCAGAATTTTAATTGTAATATTAAATATTTATTGAATTATATAAATATTTAATGGATGTGTATATCGTTGAATAAATATTTGTTTAATTGATTTAATTTTATTTGGTTAATTATTTGTTAAATAAATAATTAATGAATTAAGAAAATTATTATTATATTGATATTTTAATTTAATGGTTAATTATTTGTGTGACGCCCCCAAAATAGGTATACATCACCCATCTTGAGTCGCCAAATACATGGTACAAAAATCAAATACAACTTTATTATACAACAGTCGTGTAACATACGACAAAACATAATTTAAGAGTTTTAATAAAAATATTGTCATCTAGACAATATCTACACTCAATGGAGTCCTCATTACATTTATTGTAACACTATTTAATAGAATAGTGAGGACTACTAATGCTATCATCCGGACCGTCACTCCTCGCTCCCGAACTAGTCCCCAAATTCGCTCTCATTTCTCAAGAGAACAATGAAAGAAAGGGTGAGCTCAACTAGCCCAGTAAGAAATATTATGACTAAGATAATGCAGAATAAATTATCATTAGCCTTCAACAATGTTAAACTGATAAAATATAATAAATATCAAATTTAACTGCAGCGTAACAAGTAATCCATTAAAAGAGTCAGGTAGAGAATAAAATCTACTATCTTCTATGATTTAAAAAGGTTTTTCATCATTTTTATCGCTGAGACTCAGCTTAATAAATAAACCACATCATCGAATCATCCTTGCACTACGGACCAAGGATATTCATTAAATCATCAATGGTCATGACTATACCGAATAATTCCAGGTCATAATCATACCAATTCAATCTCTGCACGTAAGCCAAAGATATATAATTCAATAAACAATAGTCCATCTTCGCACGTAAGCCAAAAATAACTTTCATCACCAATGATCAAACCCTCATCAAAAATATGCATATACCTTATATAGGATTTCCAAGCCATAAAATCCTATTTTTCAACTTTGTTACTTCACATAACATATTTAACTCATATGTTCGTAACTAAACTATTTTCGTGAAAAATAACAAATCAGACCCAAAAATATTTCTTTTCTGAGATTTAGCAGTATATAGTCCCATAATGAACATACATTTTTCTCGGAATTTTTAAAATTTATTTACTATTTTTCAAAAATCAATTTCTAATTAATTCCTTAAGAAATTAGCTACCTCAAGTTTAACTCCACAAATTCCCAAATCTTGGCAGAATCTTACACATGTTAATGTGAACTTCCAGTTTAAATTTCATGGTCATCGGAGTTATAGAACTCCAGTTATAGCATTTTTTGTCGGAAAAAACCTAAATATTGAAATGGTCATAACTTGCTCATTTTAAGTTGGAATGAGTTCATTTTTGGACAGGATGTTCTTTATACCATATACTTTCATGTCCCAAAAGGCCGGAATTTTTCTCACAAATTAAGTGGCCGAAACTACCCTTTTAAAAATCAAGTAAAGAGTATTTTTTGGTATTTGCGCACTTTTGACTCCTTTGCTAAAATCAGTCCACACAAAAATCTACAACACCTTTTACAGTGATTCCACCTGGAGATGATACAAAACTCATAGATCTAACTCTAGAACTTAACCACACTCAAAAATTTGAAATATAATAGGAGATATGGTCAATTGAATTTCATGTTCCGTTTTCACCGAAATCTAATTTTTCAACCCTTTATGATTTCTAATAAACTTTCATGTTTTCACATAATAACCAACATAACTCATCATAACACTTGCTAATAATTCATATACCCATGATTTTCATCAGTCCAAAGTTTTTATTATGACTCTCATCATAATTAACATAAACAGATCTTTTCCACAATTTAATAAGGAATGAATATAAAGGATCATTCACCATGCATGTGGTAATTCACATAGACAGGTTATTCCAACAGAATAATAAAGAATGGAATAACAGAAGAATTCACCATGCATGCGATAGAGACCGCATGCATGTGTTATTCCCAATGTAATAATAAAGATTTAAACCAGTCCCAAGGTAGAACGCATGCATACGATATTCCAACAGTAATGATAAATAATGGAACCAGTCCGGCAGAAATGCACGCATGTGATGTTCCAACAGATTGATAAATAATGGAACCAGTCCCACCAGAAAGCGCATGCATGTGATGTTACAACGAATGATAAAGAATGGAATAACGTAAGAATTTCACCAAGTATAGGGTAGCCCACGACATCAAAGTTATTCCAATAGAATAATAAAGAATGGAATAATGAAGTTCTCTTCATGGATAAGAAAGAAATAATACTCCCTACGAGTACAACAAATAATATCCCCTACCTTAGAATAAAGTCGATACCGGAATAAAATGTAGCAGACTTCTTTTCTTCTTTCTCTATATAGATTTTCTTTCTATAAACTTCTCTCTATAATTTCTCTCTATAATAATTGCTCTATAGCTTTGGTGAATTGGTGAGAAATGAAGGAAGAATGAGCTTCTATTTATAGAAAAATATAGTTTTGATAATTGCACGTTTTGGGGCTCAAAAATTACAGTACAATACCTCCAACTTTTTTTTTATTTTTAATTTAGCCATGCAAGTATTATCAAACTTGCACCACCTCCCCTAATAGTAAATAATGTGATTCAATAGTAAATTATGTGAATCAATAGTTATAATCATGTGAAATAATAGCAATCAATTGCTCATTTATCCGGTTAAATACCCGATTGGTCAATATAACCTCCAGACATCAATTATTATTGAAATAAATATCGATTTTCACTAAAAACAAATAATTCCAACACAATGAAACTATTTTTATCAAAAATATAAAATTTAAAATTTCGAAGTTTGACCTTTTCCGAAAAAGTCAACTGTTGACTTTTTGACCAAATAGTAAAACCCAGAAAATTTTGTGTTTATAGTCTATTTCTACTAATTTCATCGTTCCGGACTCAAATATCATGTTCGCATCTCCAAATTCAACTCTGAACACAACTTCAATTTTAATAACATTCATCATTAATATTATAACTCACAATATTTATCAACCGTGTCGCTTCCGTGAAAGAGGGGCTTTCAATAAGGATTTCTCCCTATCATGCGCCGCAATTAGGTGACCAAACCTCTCCTCGCGTAACTTCTAGACATTGTAAATATTGTAATTCAATAATATGAATAACTTTGTCATCTTAATTATTGATTTAATAATATAATATATTATGCATATGATACTATGATAATAATCGAATCAATAATATGAGAGATATGATGCAGCAATTACTGTAGCAATAATTGAGTATAACTGAGTGACTTCTCACGTAAGCATCAATAACCAATACCGTGTGCCACTATGCAACTACATGCATTACTGTACTTTTACTACCGGTTAGTTCAACAGTTTTAAAATGTAAAACTTCCACCGTTATTTTCATAAAAATATTTTTGTCGTTTTCCCAATCCGATAATAATTCCGTTGTGATTTTCACCAATGATTGTGCCGTTGTACGAATATTCCCTGTTAAAACGAATATTCCCCGACCAATCGAATATTATATAACAACTTGCGTACTTTGTAAAATTTATAAATATTACCCACAACTATAACGTTATCTCAAATCCACACCAAAATTTTGAAAAAATATTTTGAGAAAATTAAATCTTTATTCGTAAAATCTGGGGTCTCACAATTTGCATTGAGTAATGTGTTTAAATGATTTATTTAATTAATTATTATTTGAATTAATTAAACTAAATATGAAAACTTAATTAAATATAGTGTGACAAATAACTATATTATAAGGAGTTATTAAAATAAATGAAAGTAGTTTTAATTTAGTTTTATCCAAACAAGGTTCAAGGATACTAATTCTTTAAATTTAAAGGGTTTTGCCAAACAAGCCTTATAGCTTTTGGGATTTCTAATTTTTGGATTTAAATAAAATAAATAGAATAAATAAAATATAATTAAAATAGTAAATATAATATATTTATATTATATACGTTTATGTTGTAACTATTAATATAATTAGTATGAGTATTAAGGTGTCAGTTTTTCTTTTACGTATTATGTGTCTATATTGGCTAAGTCTGAGAGAGCAGAACACTGAGAATTCAGAGAGTTAAGAGAATTATGAGAGAACTTATGCAATTTCTGGCAATTTTAGCAAGGATTACAAGAGTTAGCAAGGATTACCAAGCTATTTAAAGGTATTTTATCTAACCTTTGTATTATATATATGTATATATATGTATATACATATATGAAGTTATGGCATAGCTTTGTTTGTGTAACACCCCAGTCCCACATCGAAAGATAGGGGAAAATTTGTCTGCATATAAGGAAATAAGTTATTACCAATAGTACCTTCAAGTCATGACCTTTTGGGAGCCTGTGGTGGGCTAAGATGACCCAAGAAGATACTATTGGGCTAGTAGTTTGAGGCCTTATTTGGATGGATTTGATTCGATTCGGACTTGGGATTTGACCCGAGATTTATTTCGGACTCGGGATTTGACCCGGGTTATTTCATATGGTTTCAGAGCCGACTCTCGAAAGCTCGGGTCGGGTCATCCGATCGGGTTGCTGGAGGTGGGGACACGAAGGCTGGTGGTATTATCCCATAATTGAGATATGGAGGTCCGGAGGTGGGGACACGAAGCCAGCCGGTATTATCCCACAATAGCTAGAGAGGCAAAGATCTTTGGGCCCGTGTGTGTGATCGGATTCTGACGGGGACGTCAGAAATTTAAGTGGGGGAGTTTGTAACACCCCAGTTCCACAACAAAAGATAGGGGGAAAATTTGTCTACATATAAGACAATAAGTTACTACCAATAGTACCTTCAAGTCATGACCTTTTAGGAGCCTATGGTGGGCTAAGATGACCCAAGAAGATACTATTAGGCTGGTAGTTTGAGGCCTTATTTGGATGGATTTGATTCGATTCGGACTTGGGATTTGACCCGAGATTTATTCCGAACTCGGGATTTGACCCGGGTTGTTTCAGTTTGTGTTTTGTGAAATCAAAATTTGTGAATTATGGATAGATACTTGATAATTGTGATGATACATGCTTATGATGCTAGAGTTATGTTTAAACCAAGAAATTTGTATGCTAATTTCATTTTTTGACAGTAGAAAATTTTGACAGTATATGTATTCTTTGTATGGCTTAGGTAAGTACCGATTTAGATGGTCAATTAGTATGTTAAACTGTAAATTGACGCTTGTATATGGTAGTTCATTAAGAAACGAGCATAACGTAATTTGAATGAAGTGATTTGGCCAAGTATTGAATTCACAGTGATGATTTTTAGAATGAATATCAAAATCAAGTTTTTGTATGAAAATATGAAATTTGAGAAATTAAACTAGTTTTAGTTGATGTTAAATTGTTCTAATTAGTTGTTAATGTTAGCAAACATGTTTATGATTAGTTTATATCAATTGTTTGTGTTATTATCACTGTTTAGTGGGTAAAATTTGTGTTTGTTGGGCTAAAGCCTGCCATCGCTCATCAACCGCCTCAAGATTGCATCACAAGCACCGCAAGTAGCAAATGCTTTGCGTTAAGGCAAAAAAACGGCGCAAATTTCTTGGGCCCCAAGCTTTCATATGTCGCAAAACGCTATAAACTCGTTTGAGATTCGTGTTCATTGCCGTTGTCAGCAGATTTGTGATAGCAACATGGCATGGTCTGAAATTATGTTAGCATGTTAAATGTGTAATATTAAGGTTAACATAACATAGTGAATTGTGGTTAGTAAGCTCAAAGTTGCAAAAATGATTAGTAAATCGAGAACGCGTTATGTGATAACTTATTTTACACAATGAACGTTAGATAAGTGTTGCAAAGTAAAACACTTGGAATTTTCTGAAATGTAAAGGGTAATGAAAGAATTGTGCTTCAATGATAAGTTTAGATAGAAGTGTACAGGTTTTGGTATGTTAGCATATCTAATAGGTATTGTGATTCTAAAATTATGTGTAGGTGATCGTGAGTTTAATTTTATAGCTTACGTTCAAGGCAAGTTTTCTAAACCTATCTTTTTACATTGAGCAAGTTTCTAAACTTCTCTTTTTAAATTGTGCAAGTTTTCTAATTCTACTGTTACAATTGAACAAGCTTTCTAACTCTACACTTTCGTGGAGCTAGTTTATTTATTATCATGTAAGTTTACTTTCAACTGTAATTTCGCAAGCTCTTGTATCTAGTTTGGTCATGATGATGCAAGTTCTCTAAACCTTGGTTTTATGTTAACCAAGTTATTCTTGTACTTAACTTGTCAAATAGCATGCAAGTTTATTTAATCCAATATACAGTTGTTGAATAGTTTTTATTATTCAAATTGCTATTTGTTATGCAAGCTTAGTATTCAATTCTAAGATTTTAACCTTAGCTTAGTGTTGTTCAAAGCAAGGTATGTAAATTATTCAATACTTATGCTAATAGATTATTCCTAAAGCATTAACTTAGAATGAAATGTTTATTCAGTTATGATTATTCCATAATAGAGTATTGTTACCTTTTATTCAACTAATCCTTAGTTGATGTTCGTTGAATTCCAAATTACCTTGAAATGTATCCAAACCAAACTTACTTTGGTGTGGACTTGTCATCTAAATACTAAGATGAACAACCCTATTATTAGGGGTTTTACACTTAGCGTTGAAATGTTTATGCACAATACATTATACGAAGGATTGATCCCCCTGAGTACATGAAGTCCTTATAGTCACATGACTGTTAAAGTTAAAGTTAAAAGATTACTTATAACTGTGGACATGGTTCGTGGTCATTAGACCCTCAGCAGTATATTTCAGAATGTTAATAGAACATATCATTCAGTTCTATTGAGCCTATTATTTGGCAAATGTTGTAAAGTTTATTCATTCTTATTTCAAGTGAGCTTTGTTTGCTCACTCTTGCTTATATAATCATTACAGCTAAGGATGAGAAGATAGATGTACCTAGCACCAGTAAGGGCAAGGGGAAGATGAACAAGTTTTGAAGACTTGTAACATGTTAACAGTTATTTATCAGACTTTAATGTAATAAATAATTTATAAAGCATTTATTTAATTTTCGCATTTGAATGATTGTAATTAAAGTTTAGATAACCTGGGAGATAATGTTTTTATTAATGTAATCATGTATGGGCAGGATTTAATATTCAATTTTATTATGATTGGGTAGTTAGATATGAATGTTTTGATTAAGTGAACACCAAATCTTGAGGTAATGAAGTACCGGGATTTGGGGGTGTCACAGTACGAATATTCCCCGATAAAAAGAATATTCCACGACCAAACGAATATTCTCCGACACAATGAATATTTTATAACCACTTGCTTATTTTGTAAAATTTGCACATTTCACCCATAACCAAAGTATTATATCAAATTAACACTTTATTATTCACAATAATAAATAGAGGAAATTCGATTTTATTTATTAAAAGTTGGGGTCTTACATAATATAAGAAGAAAATGCAAAATATTATTCAATATTGTGTAACACAATCTCGGTTACCTTACATCAACAAAAAGGTGTTGTTGGTAGCCAAACTTTCATACAAAGGTCAATTTTAGTTTATGTAGGTAACCAAATAGTCATAAAAAAAATTCAGAACAGTTACCAAGTGTTACATGTATTTGTTTTTTTTATCTTGTTAAACATGATGAAATCGGAGAGTAGTCGTGTGGTTTTCCTCTTACTTAATGTAAGAAGAAAAAAATGCAAAATATTATTCAATATTGTGTAACACAATCTTGGTTACCTTACATCAACAAAAAGGAGCAGTTGGTAGCCAAACCTTAATACAAATGTAACCATTTTAGTTTTTGTGGGTAACCAAATAGTCATAAAAAAAATTCAGAACAATTCAAGTGTTACATGTATTTGTTTTCTTTATCTTGTTAAACCATGATGGAATCAGAGAGTAGTCGTGTGATTTTCCTCTTACTTAATGTAAGAAAAAAATGCAAAATATTATTCAATATTGTGTAACACAATCTCGGAGTAAAGAAGAGAAATCTATAGTTTTGAAGTGTAGAATAAGTGTCGAGGAGCATTCAACTTGTAGAAATGAAGATGGTGAGAAATGATTTGTTGCAACACCAAGTTTATGAAACTGGTAACTTGGACGGAACCAGGAACAACAATAGCGAGTCTTGGGATGCCATGCTTGGGTGTCGGGTATGCCATCAATGGATTCCAAAACTTGATCCAGATCACATGGATTCAAAAGCTAGTTTTGTAATTCAGCTGAGATTTCAAGTTAGAGGAGGAGGATGAAAGGGATGAGAGAGGAGGCGGTAGAGGAGGATGATGAAGAGATGGCAGAGGAGGAGGATGAAGGGGAGGAGAGAGGAGGCAGCATAGGAGGAGGATGAAGGGGAGGAGAGAGGAAGAGGATGAAGGGGAGGAGAGAGAATGCGGCAGAGGAGGGGGATGAAGGGGAGGAGAGAGGAGGCGGTGAGAGAATGACAGATGAGAGATGTAGGGTTTAATATGTTTGGTTATTGTGTTGTACTCTTTTTGTAATTATTTTGTGAATGCACTAATCTTGTAATTAATTTCTAATTATTGTATAGTAGTGTAAAGAACCCTAAATTAATTTAGTACAATTTGGGCCTTAAAATTTATTTGGGTTTAATTTATATGTGGGTAATAATAAATCCTATTAAAATTAAGAGAGTTAATAAGATATGTTATTAAATAAATGTCTAAAACCTAATTTGTTCAACATTACGTCTAACACGAATTGACTGAAGGGAAAAGGATGGAGAAAAAAGGGGCGACGTTATTCTGAGAACTAAATTTGTCCGATAAGTAATTTATTGTGATTGATATAATTATGTTCTGCAATTGGAATGGGAGAATGATCAGAATACATACAAAATTATTGAGTCTAGTTAATAAAAGAATACTCACGTGGTGGAAGTTATAAGATTATGTTGCTATTTTGGGCATCCATCATAGATATATGTAAATTATGCCATAACAGTATATGTGAATGATGCCATTAATGTATTAATAAAGTGAATATGAAAGACAATTAATTGATTCTTTATTATATATGGTATTCATGCTTGTAAATGAATCAAGATGTACGCCTATTATATATATATAACATATATTAAGGTTCTAATTTGTTAAAATATAATAAAAAACATGATTAAAAGATAAATTATAATTTAACTTGGGTTATCTTGTAAAATTGATGTAATTGGAGGAATTAATTTCATATTAATATAAATTATAATTATTAAGTAACTTATAATTGTATTATTATTATTATTTTATTAGATCGGGCGGAAGGAATTTAAGAAGTATATTTGGAATATAAATTTGGGTATTGCATTATCGATTCCAGGTACGGATTCCATACTCATTCAGCGATACTCTTTAATTTTAGTTTGTTCGTTTTTCTTCTCGTTTTGATTTCAGATATTGTCTCGATACCTTGATCTTAGTGAAGTTCATATGACAATTTATTTTGATCTTTAGAATATCATAACTTGTACTCTTTGAACTCGTTTATCATGTTTAGTATTTATTTCAATTTTCGTAGTGATGTACACGTTAGTATATTTTTGGAGATTTGCGTTAATGATTCGTTCGATTTAACATGTACACGTTAGAACCCCTTTATGTTGATATTGTGTCGCATGTGTTGTGACATGGTATTTTTGTTAGAATATACTGTTCAGGTTTGTAATATTCAAGAACGCAATCAAATTGCATAAAAAGTAAGCGGAAGCGAGATAAAATCAGAGTTTAAAAAAAAAATTACAAACCATATACCCGGATCACCCTTTATGCACAATTATTAATGAAACGAAAAGATAAAGAATAAAATCATACCCTTGAAGATCGAGATTCCTTAGGTACAAGTTCACCTCCAAATCCTTTCGCGTTCAACTTGAATCCACCGGGTTTGGTTCCTTCCTTTGATCAACGTTAGCCACCCATGTGTTTGGCCTCTAGAGGTGATCCACCAAGGAAGAATAAGAATTCAAGAAAAATGGGTATTTGGCTCAAACCCTAGTTTTCTATCTCTATAAAAAGAACGTTTCTCCAACAAATTAGAATTATATCGCATTGCACGATATCCGATATAAGACTCTCTTATAAAGATATCGATAACCTTATTTAATAAAATAAGGTATTATTTAATTAAACTCTTTTATTTAAATGGGCTCCTAATCTTATTAGGGATAATTAATTAAACTCCTTTAACTAATTTTCTCTCCTAATCCTATTAGAATAAATGAGAGTACTTATATTAAATTAATTCCTAAACTCTTTTAGAAATTAAAATAATAATAATTGTAATAATATTAATAAGACTCTCTCTTATTAATTTATATTTAATATTTCTAAAATATTAAATAATAATATTAAGCTATTTAATTTATTCTATCACCATAGATTAAATTAAATATACTTAACATATTATTACGATTATGCCATTAACTTCTTAAATAATTATTCTTCCTTTTATGGTGTGACCCTTTAGGTTCTCCATATTAAACAAGTTGTGAATAAATCAATTAGAATAATTCTAATCTTATTTAAATAAATAAATTAAACAATTAATTAATTTAAATAAATAATATTTATTCTACAATAGGGATAAGCCTCCTGGCGATTAACGACTTTCCGGATAATATAGATTTCAACATTAATCATTAAAGAACCTTTGAGTAAATAGTTACTGCATAATTCAATCCTTCCACCATACAATGTCCCAATTAAATATAAGACATGGAATTACCGTCAAGTCTTATTTTATTTAATTATATGTATTTCGATCCTTAAATGCACAACTCAAATAATGCAAATTAGAAACTCCTTTCTAATTTCATTCTCCGCCGCCAAGGACTACCGGGTTGTCATTTATCGAATCACATAGACATTTCTCTTCTTTATTAGAAGTGGTAGATTCTTTATCGATCATACATTATCTCCATGTACAACTTATTATACCCAAGCATACCCTTTGATATACCCTAAGGGTCTTAAGGAATAAGTCAAAGTATAACTCATCATACACAAGATACTATGATGATCTCAAGTCCAAAGATCACTTGACTACTATCACTACAGAATTCCTATCGACAGCAAGTAAAACTCCATTAGGTATTCCTTAGCGAGCCACCATCGATGAACTTATTCTCTAATAAGCACCTACATACTTGCTTTAGTGTCTCCACACAAAATGATCATGAGATCAATCATCCTCATCCAATGAGTAAGCAACGTATGTACCAATCTATCCGGATTCACTAATCCCCAATTTAGTAATCCAACAATTGGGAACTATTTTAGTTTTAAGCTTTCTAAGAATTTAGATCTCATTAGAATGATCATCATCATTATTCTAAAAGCATTGCTTAAAACTATGGGTTTATCACATATTATAAAACAAAGATCATGTAGATAATTAAAAGCCTTTAATAAATTAATACTTTTTATTAATAAATGAATAAGATTGTTACAAAGTATATGCTTTATCATCAAACATGATCGGGCTTGTGTGCATATTACTTTCAATCTCCCACTTGCACTAAAGCCAATCGTCATGGTATCTTATACTCTTCTTCTCTCTAAGTGACGATTATCCTGCCATTGGATAAGCTTTAGTTAATGGATATGTAATGTTGTTCTTGAGAGTCCACTATCTCTATAGTGATTTCCCATCTTTCAATGATTCTAATAATCGGATGAAAGTGCCACAACACATGTTTAGATCCAAGATGAGACTTAGAACTATTCCTAGTTCTCAGAATGAACTTTTAATCCAAACAATCAACTTGCAGCCTTCATTTATAGCTATATACTTTGTCTTTATCACTAAACCAAAGAACTCCTTCATTGCTTTAGAACCTTTCCAATTCAATCGCACCACCTGCTCAAGACAACGCTTTACCTTAAAGTGGATTTTTCATCATCTTGGTCTGTCTTCGAAAAACTTGAGTCTGTTAAGCCCTCTAGTTTTAATTTAGACCCACCATGAATATGATCACATCCTTAGTGCTTGGGTAAGCACTTTAAGATGTTTTTTCACCGACTCATAGTGAACTTCTCCATAATATGACCGATCAACATCGGTCGATATTTCATCGCATACATGATAGTCATTCATGCGACCTCTCTTTTCAGGAGTCTGTGGGGACTATTAAGAGAGATACACTCCATAGCTCATCTACATGAGACATCTCTTGGAGTTTGCCATGCTAAACGACTTTAGCATCAAATGAATATACGTTCCTTGGGTTAAGTCGAGCATCCTCTTGTATTTATCTATATAGATTTTATCCCCAATTAAGATACTCTTCCCAAACCATTCATGGAGGAATGTTTAGACAACTTTATCATTAATGATTGTAGCATTGGTATGTAATTTCTCATCCGTAGTATATCAACATATAATACTAGAAATTTCACGACGCTCCCACTGACCCTTTTGTACACACTAGAACTCTTACCTCATCGTATGTAACTCTGGATCATCATCTTCTATGATGCGTACGTCATCATCATCATCCATGATGAATCCATACCTCCTAGGTATCTTCTTCGGTACTATTCCGATTTATTGATTCTAAGCATGGGGAATAACAGTCTATCTACGTGTTCCTCTTATTTGACTTATAGTGTTTTGTGGTTCTTGAACTCTTCAAGATCTATTATTCTCCCACTAGCCCCTTTAATGATAAACACCTTTATCTTAGAAGGCAACGTGTTTCGCAATAAACACCTTTTGCTAAGTAGGATTATAGAACATTTACCTTAAACTTACTTTAGGATGTCCCACAAATCAGATTTGTCAAATCTTGTCCCAAGCTTATCCTTTGAAACCGCTTTCACATAAGTTGGACAACCCTTATCTTAACATACTTAAGATTAGGAATCCTCCCCGCCCATAACTTTTATGGAGTCTTCAATGGATTTTGAGGTTACCTTTTCAGAGATATGCAGCCATTTCTAGGACATGATCCTGAAGGATACCGGAATGTCTCAGAAATCATTATGGATCGCACCATGTCCAACAAGGTACGAATTTACCTTTCGGATACATCAATCAATTATTATGTATCGAGAGGCGTCCATTATGAAAACCATTTGAGATGATCTAGAAACTTATCAAGATAAGTATTTATTCTTTGATCTAATCAAAGAATCTTAATACTTTGCCAATTTGTTTCACTTTTGAATTCTTTGAACCTTTTAAATAATTCACACTTGTATTTCAAAGAAATACATATATTCAACTCTTTGAATGATCATCTCCTTTTCTTATACTAGTTTGTTCAATATGCAAAATTATTTTTCATGTAAGTCAAGTATACAAAATTTATTAAGTAATATTCCATTTATACAAAAACATTATTATTATAAATAGAACAACAATTGTTCTTAATTATAATACCAAAATTTTATTGTCCAACAACAAAATAGAAATAATATTTCTAACAAGAACTGAAATACAATAACAACTTATTGACTTAATAGATTTTCCCATAGGTATTGCTAAACTATAAGTTTCTATGGCTAATGTAGCAACCTTTGCTTCATTTCCCACATAGGATTACTTATCTATGTTCAAATTTCCACTTCGCTTGGTCCCTTCATAAATCTATATTTATGATAACCAAAGTCGGTATCCAATACCCAAGTAGAACCTTGACTTTAAAAAAAATTATTTTAAATCATGAACAAATTTGCATTTGTAACCAAAACTTCACTAAGCTTCTTTGGTTAGCCTCTGCAAGATCCTTCTCGCAGCTTTCTTTCCGAAGTCCATGCTTATTGTCAGGGAAGCAAACTCCTTTGCTATCCGTGACGCTTTTGTTCTTATTATCCTTTGTTTATGCCTTTCTATTTGCCTTCTTTGAATTGTTCTTCTTTTGTAAGATCCTTTGGCCCCTACCAAGAAGACTTGATCTTTCTTGGTTGGAAAGTGACTCTCAACATTTTTCAATATGTTAAGCAAATCAATGAGGTCGATATCTAGCTTGTTCATATGAAAAATTCACAACAATTGTGTAAGGAGTCCGGAGTGAGTGCAAGATCAAATCTTGGCTCAACTCTCCATCCATGACAAAACTCGTTGTCCTAATTGATCAATCAAATTGATAATATTAAGGACTTTTATCTCGCATCAGAAGTGTCACTCTGGTCATTCTAGATCGGAAGAGCTCCTTAGATATCCGATATCTATCACCCCCATTTTCCTCACCATCAACTACTTGATGTGCGTGAATATAGTAGAAGCATCCATAGTTTCATGTCGACTTTGAAGCTCAAGTTACTCATAGATGCGAGAGCATGATGCATCGAGCCAATCGTGCATCATCTCGCCACTTTCTAAAAGTAGCAATGTCTTTCTCGAGGCATTGTGCGCAACCATTGCAGGATAAAGCGATTAAGGACATAAGATAGCTTTTTCACCATGAGAACTATTCTCAAATTCCTTAACCAATCCGCTTAATTTTTGGCCGTTAATTTAGCATCTAATATGCTTCGCAAAGATTGATAGAAATTTTAGACATTATAAAATTCTCAGAAATGAATTTGTAATTAACAACATTTTAACATACATTCTTTTATTAATTACCAAAATAATTTAGGTCTTGTTTTAAATTGGCATCTCCCACTATTTTCTTCAAACTATATTACCTCTCAATATATATAGTTCTAAAAAATCTAATTAAAGATCTCGCTAGTGAGAATAAGGATCCCATTTCAAATGTATATAGCCTTGTGGTGACACAACAAACTATATATAAATAAATAGGTAGACAACTTTTATCAATTACATCAACTATGCAACTCCTTTTCTTTTTTCCTCTTAGATTATTTTGATCAAGTGGTGGCACATCCGAATCAAAATTATCCAAGTTAAGTCCGACCTAGCACTCCATATATTCAAAAAAGAAAAATATCATCCTTGTGGTGACACAACAAAACAATATTGTTCAATTTTCTTTATAAGCATCAAATGTGATAAATTAACATCTTAAATACTTAATACTTGCCTTGTGGTGACACAACAAACTCATAATAAATATTTAATACTCTATTAATTTTATCATGCTAGAAGGCGACGTTCGATATTCCAAATATCTTTGAACGCTTAGGACTTAATATAAAAATTGAGGGGTTTGTTATTAATTTGTCTCATCTTGTTTAGCGTGCATGCACATATATATATAAAATACGCGTCATATTAATGAACATGCGAAGCATGTTTGCATAATATATAATATATATAGTATAAGCATGCACATATAGAATACTATATTCTACTCGGATTGATTATGGACTTTTATTCTAGTTTGGTTCACTAGAGCCACCAAGTAAACCAAAAGGTCAAACCCTAGGGGTGCAAGAAATAATATTTAAATATAACTATTACATTTAAACCCTGGGCTCCATTACAAACGGGTCTTCAAGCTCCTCGCTGCTCCTTGATCTCCAATTTTTCAAAATTAATTCTAAATATTCCTATTACAAAACTATTTAAAATAAATAGAAACCTTGATCAGCAGTCAAGGGGAAGTACATAGAGGGAGATAGAATTTACATTAAGAAAAAATTAAAGAAGACGAGGTACGCAGACCCATTTAATAAAATCCATACATTCATGCATCCAACTAAAATAAAATCCAATCATATTGGTCAATAGTCCATAATCAATCCCATTTATTATCATACACATCACCATATGCATCAATAAATAACATTCATCTTATGAATAATAAACATTTAATATATATATTGATATCATTTAATGGGCAAATTTAGTTAGTATAAAATCTAATTTTGAATCAAAATAAACTCCTTTATTTTAATCCAAATTTAAATCAAAATAAAATTATTTTATTTTAATTTATCCAATTTTGAATAAAATAAACTATTTTATTTTAATCAAAATCTTTAATCAAAATAAACTCCTTTATTTTAATTAATTATGGAATCCAATTCCATGTAAAAAAAAATAACTCCTTTATTAAAGGAAACACGGATTCTTTTTCCTATTCACAAATAAACTCCTTTATTTTGAATAATATGAAATCTTATTTCATATCTAAATAAACTCTTTTATTTATGAAAATTAGGATTCTCTTTCCTATTCACAAATAAACTCTTTTATTTTGAATAATATGAAATCTTATTTCATATCTAAATAAACTCCTTTATTTAAGGAAACATATAATCCAATTTCAACTCCAATTAGTTATCATGGAATCCAATTCCAACTCTAATTAGTTAGATGAAATTTAATTTTAAAATTAAAATAAACTTTATATTTTAATATAAAATAAACTTTTATTTTTAAATTAAAATAAACTTTTATTTTAATTATAAAATTATTAAAATATTATATATATATATATATATATTATATATATATATATATATATAAAAAAAAACGTGTCCTTTAAAAAATTTGTTGCCGAAATTTGTTCCTGCCGAAATTTGTTCCCTTATTTTCCGTGAGTGACCAGCCATTTTCCTTGTTTTCCGTGAGTGAGTAAGTTCCCATTTAATAATCCCACGTGAACAATTGTTGCATGGAACATGATTAATGATTATATATATATATATATAATCATTAGCAATCATTACATGAAAAATCGAACACATCTTTTTTTTTTTTTTTTTTAGTGGGCCAATAATGATTGCTAATGATTGTTTAATTAAATGATGGGCATGATTCCGTGATTCACAAAAAATATGTCCATGCGAATTCCGACAGTTTTTTGTTTTTTTTTTTTAAATAAATTTTATACAATAAATTATGCCCAATTAAATTGTTCTAAACACATATCAATATACATATCAAATAAAATAATTAATAATTTGCATAAAGGTTTGGCTCTGATGCCACTGTTCAGGTTTGTAATATTCAAGAACGCAATCAAATTGCATAAAAAATAAGCGGAAGCGAGATAAAATCAGAGTTTAAAAAAAAAATATTACAAACCATATACCCGGATCACCCTTTATGCACAATTATTAATGAAACGAAAAGATAAAGAATAAAATCATACCCTTGAAGATCGAGCTTCCTCAGGTACAAGTTCACCTCCAAATCCTTTCGCGTTCAACTTAAATCCACCGGGTTTGGTTCCTTCCTTTGATCAACGTTAGCCACCCATGTGTTTGGCCTCTAGAGGTGATCCACCAAGGAAGAATAAGAATTCAAGAAAAATGGGTATTTGGCTCAAACCCTAGTTTTCTATCTCTATAAAAAAGAACGTACTCTCCAACAAATTAGAATTATGTCGTACCTCTGATATCTGATATAAGACTCCTCTTATAAAGATGTCAGATAACCTTATTTAATAAAAATAAGGTATTATTTAATTAAACTCTTTTAATTAAATGGGCTCCCTAATCTTATTAGGGATAATTAATTAAACTCCTTTAACTAATTTTCTCTCCTAATCCTATTAGGAATAAATGAGAGTACTTATATTAAATTAATTCCTAAACTCTTTTAGAAATTAAAATAATAATAATTGTAATAATATTAATAAGACTCCTCTTATTAATTTATATTTAATATTTCTAAAATATTAAATAATAAATATTAAGCTATTTAATTTATTCTATCACCATAGATTAAATTAAATATACTTAACATATTATTACGATTATGCCATTAACTTCTTAAATAATTATTCTTCCTTTTATGGTGTGACCTTTTTAGGTTCTCCATATTAAACCTATTGTGAATAAATCAATTAGAACAATTCTAATCTTATTTAAATAAATAAATTAAATAATTAATTAATTTAAATAAATAATATTTATTCTACAATAGGATAAGCCTCCCTAGCGATTAACGACTTTCCGGATAATATAGATTTTAACATTAATCATTAAAGAACCTTTGAGTAAATAGTTACCGTGACAATTCAATCCTTCCACCATACAATGTCCCAATTAAATATAAGACATGGAATTACTTGTCAAGTCTTATTTTATTTAATTATATGTATTTCGATCCTTAAATGCACAACTCAAAATAATGCAAATTAGAAACTCCTTTCTAATTTTATTACGCTATGCCAAGAGACTACTTTGGGTTGTCATTTATCGAATCACATAGGACATTTCTCTTCTTTTATTAGAAGTGGTAGATTCTTTATCGATCATACATTATCTCCATGTACAACTTATTATACCCAAGCATACCCTTTGATATACCCTAAGGGTCTTAAGGAATAAGTCAAAGTATAACTCATCATACACAAGATACTATGATGATCTCAAGTCCAAGGATCACTTGTACTACTATCACTACAGAAATTCCTATTGACAGCAAGTAAAACTCCATTAGGTATTCCTTAGCGAGCCAATGCGTTCGATTGAATTTATTCTCTAATAAGCACCTACATACTTGCTTTTAGTGTCTCCACACAAATGATCGTGAGATCAATCATCCTCATTCAATGAGTAAGCAACGTATGTACCAATCTATCCGGATTCACTAATCCCCAATTTAGTAATCCAACGATTGGGAACTATTTTAGTTTTAAGCTTTCTAAGAATTTAGATCTCATTAGAATGATCATCATCATTATTCTAAAAGCATTGCTTAAAACTATGGGTTTATCACATATTATAAAACAGCATCATGTAGATAATTAAAAGCCTTTAATAAATTAATACTTTTTATTAATAAATGAATAAGATTGTTACAAAGTATATGCTTTATCATCAAACATGATTGGCTTGTGTGCATATTACTTTCATATACCGTAGGGTATACCTGAGCTATAACCACCTGTGGGGAGACTTATGTTAATGATTCGTTTGATTTAACATGTATACGTTAGAATCCCTTTGTGTTGATATTGTGTCGCATGTGTTGTGACATGGTATTTTTGGAGACTTGGCACCGAGGCATGACACCTTCCGTGGCAGTGTGATCAGTCCACGACGTCTCCGTTTTATGCTCCAGTGGGAGTTGACCATTTGGTGTTTTGTTGTGGGAGGCGTATGGGTCGACCCTAGTTTTTTGTTCTGTTCTGCGAATTAGTGATGTTTGTGCCAAACACACCTTCTGATTTTACATATATTTGGATTCGCGGTCCAATGTGTGTGACTTGCAAGTGTGTCATTATTTGATTTGCCTGTGTGAAATTATTTGACTTGCCTGTGTGGCAATGTTTATTTCTGTTTTGTTTTGAGCTCAGTATGAAATAACACCTAGCCATTTGATTCAGCCTATTATTTTTTTTTGTTAGTTTTGTTCGTTTCAGTTTAGTTCATTAAATTGAGTTAGTTATGTTGGGAGAGTGCATATTTTGATTTGATGTTTAAAGTGAATGTTCATGATTATATGTAAAGTCCTTCAAGGAATATATGTACAAGGACTTAGTGATAGATCAAATTTGTTAGGTTGATCTAAGCTTTTAATGTATATCATTCTGTAACTGAATGTATAGATGAAGAGATCAAAGTTGTTAGGTTGATCTATGACTTAAGATGTAATAGAGAGGCTTCAACAAAATCGTAGTCTATCGAGCTGATCAAGAGATTGTAGAAGCCAAGGCAGAATCGTAGAGCATCAAGAGATCGTAATGTGTCTGCCTTAAAGGACCTCTCCAAAAATCGTAGAGTGGTCCAAACGTTTGCCGAGCCAACTCAAAGATCGTAGTGTGCTCTCGGAAACGTAGAGTCTGCAAGACAAGCAAATGAAGATCATAATGTGCCAGTCCTTAAGAGAAATCGTAGTGTTCTCGGTTGCTAGTATCGGATCAAGCACCAAGGTGGCAAGATACCACGATCAGAATCGTAGAGCATCATCTGCGTGTGTCAGAAGCATCGAGCCTTACCCATTTGTTTAAGGATAAATACCAACAAATATGGAATGGATTATAAATGTTGAAGTCCTCACTAGTCCCAATAACACAAAAGATATCCTTAGTATACAACAAAGAAACGTATAGAAGAAGCTAAGGAAAGTACCATGGGTCAGAGGAAAACACCTTTCAGGTGTTAGGTGAGATAGAAGTGTTGTGTCAGTGGGCCAAACTGCAAATTAACAGATGTGCAGAAAAGTCTCTATCAAAGTTCAGAAATGTCAAACGCATTTAATGCTTCAACGGATGTCTTCAACGGATAGATTTCAAAGACCTAATATATGCAAAACATCAGCAGATGATTCAACTAAGCAAGCATTGAACAAAACGCTGAAGAACACTCAATGCTCAACTCTACGATCTGAAAAGAGAAAGCTTGCTCAGCTACTCAGTTCATTCGAACAAGAGCTTAACTGCAACTGAGTAGCATCATTCAAGAACTAATCAACTACTATCAAGTGAAGTAATAAGTTCCAAGTCGGAAGGACTTGAAGAGTTCTAAGTGAACTGTGAAGAACCAAGTCTACTGGACTTGAAGAGTTCAAAAGTGAACGGAGAAGTGCCAAGACTGTTGGTCTTGAAAGAATATGTGAGATTCAGAAAGTCTAAAAGATATCCTTAGTGGATTTCCTACTCGAGGAGTAGAAGAGTGGACTAGGAGCTTTAAGTGCTCTGAACCACTTAAAACTGTTGTGTCTCTTAAATTCTCGCTATAACTGTAAGACCCCAAAAGATCTAGAAGGGGGGTTGAATAGATCCTTTTTAATTTCAAATACTTTTCTATTTTATTTTGTATTGCTAATAATTTAGCATATGACAAACATAAGAATCTTTTCAAGCACAGCGTAATAAGTAAAAGATCCCTTTCATTGATATATTCATAATTATACATACATTGTTCGTAGAGTTAGTTCAGTGGTAAGCAATTAAAACATACATAGCAGTTATAGCAGTTAATATACATAATGTAAATGACATAAAGTAAAAGACACAAGGGTTTTTAAGTGGTTCAGAGACTCAAGCTCCTAATCCACTCTTTTGCTTTCAACTAGCAGGATTTCCACTAAGGAAGGGCAGCACCCTGAATCACTAAGATTCCTTCAAGGCCAGCAGCCTTGGGACTTTAGTTCACTAAGAACTCTTCAAGGCCAGCAGCCTTGGAACTTCTCTATTTTCCTAGGAACTCTTCCAGCCCAGCAGGCTTGGAACTTCATTTAGTCCCTCCGGACTAGGACCCCTCAGACCCTGGTTTCTTCTTCTTGTTGTTGTTGTTGTAGTTGTTGTTGTTGGTGCTGAGCTGCTAAGATGTCTTTAAGCTTAATCATCTTTTGTACTTAGTAGCTTGGTGTGGTTCTCTTTGCATTCTGCTTCGAGACTGGACCACATCATCTTTGGTGCATCTGATCTTCTTCTGTTATACTCATCTTCATGTAGTGTCAGTTGTGCACCATCACCATTTCTTGAACCCCTCCTAACATGTTGGCAGACATGATTTTGCACTTGCTCTGCTTCAGCTTTGGGTTCATGGTGAATCGTAGAGTGGCTTTTAGGATCTTCCTTGTGCTTTTCCACTCTTCTGAATGTTATCTTCGTGTCCTTCTCGGCTCTTAGCTTAGATGCCAATTTAAGTGGTATTCTCATCTTTATTAAGTGAAGCTTTGATCTGTTTAAGTCCATCTTCAAAGTTGTTTCACTTCCACCTTCGTAGTCTCACTGTGACTGAGACTTGTTCTATTTAAGCTCAGGTGGAACTCGTAGAGTCAACGTTAGCATTCTACCAACTCAACGATTTTGCAACGTAGCAATCATCAGCCCCCTTGATCTTTGAAGCTCTGTTGATTTATACTTCTTCTCAATCTTCCCGTTGGAAAGTAGTCGTTGAAAGCTTTTAGATTTGCTTCGTAGATCTTGAGTTATTTGGTGCAGACTGCAGATGTGACATGACATGACTTTTTGACACTGCAGTCCACTGTTTCACCTACCCCATCAGAGATGTCACTTTTATGCCTCGGGCAGGTTGACGAATTTATTTACTCCTTCTGATTTCTAGATCATAGGTTGTCCTTTTGCATTGATGCTCTCAATAAGCTCTTGTCCAAATATCAACCTTCAGATTTGAACCGTTGCCAATGCTTCAATCTTCAGTTGACCGAAATCTACGATTCTGATGCATAACTTCTTGGACCTGATCGTAATGTCTGGTTGAGTATTACCCATTGACTGGTAGAGTCAACACTACGATCCTGAAGAGTGTTCATTAGATCTTCAATATAGAACACCTCTTTCTTCTTGTTGTGCAGTGCTTCAACACTTCTGTTTGCCTTGACTATTCTTAGATACTGATGGCTTGACTCCTCGTTCTGGTCCCTTATGAATGGAAAAACACTTCAGATTTGTGGCGTGTCCAGCTCGCTTTCTCCTTGTGATCTCCCGTTCACTTATTATCAATGGACTAACCCAATGCTTAATCACAATACCCTTGTTCTTCAGAAGCTGGACAGTATCTCTTTGTGTACTCCATCAGTTCTTTCTTTGTTTGGCAAATACTACGATCCTGGTTACTTTCAAGATCATTGTCATCTTACCACTTGACAGCTACTACACTTGCTGACTTTCCTTAGTTAGTTACTGAAGTCTTCTTTTGATCAACTTGTGGAAGACTTCATCTCGAATGGCTTCACAACTTAATCTGGATGCTGATTGGGTTGGTGTTTAGATCTTCTGTCAGCTTGCATGCCATTCGTTGAGTGCTCTCCTCGTTTCTCTTCGGTGGGTCAGATCTTTGCATCGCCAACCATCGGCTTCATTCCTTTGATATTCAGGAGTGCTCATTTCTTTGAGAATCGTGTTTGCTCTCACGATTCAAATTTAGCGTTAGCGCTAGAGCACATCTGTTGAAGTCTTAGTTCTGACTCTACGATTCAAATTTTGGTACGTGTAGACACTCTACGACTCGAGATCGGATCTTTGACACTTTACGATTTCTGACTTTGTGCTCGTTGTCTTCATCTGATCTTGCACGACTACGATTATAAGACCCCAACTTATTATTAATGAAATTTAATTTTCTCTATTTATTATTTTGAAATAGTAAGGGTTGATTTGATTAATGTGGATAGTTATGGGTAAAATACGCAAATATTTCAAAATAAGCAAGTGGTTATAAAATATTCATTGTTGTTTAGAATATTCGTTTGGTCATGGAATATTCTTCATTGTCGGGGAATATTCGTGACGACGGCACAATCCTTTTTGTGGGCCCCATAACTAAAAAGCGATTGGATGAAGAAAACGATAAATATAAGTTGTTTAAAAATAACTACGTAGTTATATCAAGTTAATCATCGTTAAAAATACTCTGCGGTTAAAAAACACAAGAAGACACTCAGATTGCACCAATTATTGATTCTTACGTAAGAAGGCACTACTCAATAATGGTTACGAGAATTATCGCTCAAAGATTTTATTTTATTGATTTAATAATTGTCATATTTGATATTTTATATTGTTGTTGCTTCAATAATTGTCATTACACAAGATTTTTTCATTATCGAAGCAATAATTCATATTATCCTAATAATATTATTAGATAACATTATTGGCAATGTCTAGAAAGTTCGCTCTAAGGAGAGGTTTGGTCACCTAATCAAGCTACCAAGAAGGAGAAATTCTTATCGAAAGCCCCTCTTTCTTGGGAACCGCCTCGTCATCGATATTGTGATTCTCAGAATATTATTTGTGAATAATTAATTATTGATTCATATGATGAGGAAAATATTGATTTTATGTGGATATAGATGGAGAAAATTTTTAATGTGACAATTGTTGAAAATTGAAAATTTATTTTTTTTCGATAAAATAATTCATTTAAATATATTATTATATTTTAATAATATAATAATGATGATATTTTTACGATGAATGTGGGATATATGAGTATATGTGGAGGAGGAGTATTTTTGTTACCAAAAATATTTAAAGCATGTTTTATGTGTTTGCGGACCCCATTTCTCGACCGAAATTTGATTATAAACCGTAAAATCGCTTGCTTTGTGGATTTCGGGCCAATTTCTGCTTGGAATTTGGAAAAACTTTCTTCTGTAAAGTTGTAGAGAATTGAATTTCCTATAAAAAGTCGTGAGTTTCGAATTGTCTGACAAAAGGGCTATTTATTGTGAATTATTGAAGTTTCGAAGCTCCGAAATAATTGATTTTTGGAAGTTTAAAATATTTTAAATAAGAAAAATGTTTTTTTCATTATGGTGTGTTACACATGTGTGTTGAATGAGCTAAATTTAGTTCTTGGAAGGTTGGCGTAGGAAAATTTAATTTATATATTAATATTATATTAAATTCTCTGCTTTGGTGTTCTAAGCATTTTCCTATAAATAGGGTGCTTAGGTTAGAATTAAAAATTATACCAGAAATTGAAGTTTTCTCTCTCTATATTATCGAGCGTATTCTTGTGAGTATTTTGAGTATATTTTGAGTATTGTTATACGGTGCAAGTTCAAGTCATAGCCTATATCCGATGTTTCAAATTTAGAAGTCTTGATCTTTCGAGGTAAGGGATATTATTTTTTTAATGATATTATTTATTCTAATATCATTATGCCAAGTATCGATCTCAACTTTTTAATCAAATTTGGAACTTTTAGTGTCTGGAGTTACTATTCACGATACTAAGACTATTCACGATACTCTGATTATTATTCACGAATACTTCAAGACTATTCATCGAAAAATGAAAATTTTCCTTTTCGTCTAAAATATCTATTCGGATACTAGCTTTGATTGTATCCATGTTTTGATCATTCTTGAATTTTACACCACTATGATTATTTTTGAGGTATTGTTGACATGGATAAAACAAAGTACTAATCCTTAATCCTTAATCCTTGTCATTTTGTTTCATCGGATTCGCTTTTTTAAAATATTTTTCATCATCCTAAGTCTTAAATGATGACATTATTGAATATGTTTGGTTTGGTAGTGCAAAGATGAATGATTTCGATGAATATCTTTGGCCCGTAGTGCAAAGATGAACAGTGTTTAGATGAAACACACCAACTGATAAATATCTTCGGCCTCAGAGTGCAAGGATGAATATTTGATTCCGGATATATATTGATTGATGTTACAGGATAAAAGATAGATTTATGAACTTTTAAATTCATACATAGAAGATAGTAGTTTGCATTCTCTACTTAACTCTTCTAATGAATTATTATTTCCACGCTAATATTGATTTAAAATTTGTTGTCTATTGTATTCTATTAGATTTTTCCTCATTGAGACTAACGATAATTTGTTGTATATTATCTTAGTCATAATATTCTTTATCGGGCTAGTTGAGCTCACCCTTTTCCTTTTTGTTCCATTTTTCTTCTCGTGATGCGAGAATATAATGAAAGTACGAGCCTGGGTATGGAATGAAGGTTCTAGAGAGAGTTGTTTAGTAGTCCTCACCATTTTGTAAAATAATGTATCAATAAATGTGATGAGGATTTATTTGAGTATAGATATTGTCTAGAAAATAATATTTGTATTCAAACTCACAGTTTTTCTGTTGTAATAATAAAGTTGTAGTTGTTTCTGTACCATGTATTGACAACTCAGAATGGGTGATGTATACATATTTTGGGGGCATCACAGTTGGTATCAGAGCTATAAGTAAAGAGCCCCGAGCCTCTCGCTGGTGACTTCTTGTTGATGGGGGATGCACCAAGCCGACACTCTTTATAGGGGCCGCTGCTCATGCGGTGTGGCCCGATATGTACCAATATGAGGTGTCATTCAATCGATGGGACATTTGTCACAGCTTGGTATCGAGCTTAGGATATGATCTCTGGCGAGATCGGGAATAGAACTAGGAGGGAGAGACGAGTAAATCCTTCATCTAGTGTGTCCTACCTAACCTTATTTGTTAGTTGGTCAAGATATAGGGATATTATGTGATATATTGATTTTCTTAATTAACCCTTGTTTTATGACATTGATTTGAGAATGTCGATCGAGAATATTAACAATGGGAATGAGACCATGGAGACGCTCAGTACTCACCAACGAGGAGAACGCAAACAGTCGGCAATGTTCCTCCCATGAACAACACCACTAAGCGAGATGATGAACGAGGGATGTTTAGAAGCTTTTTGCGCTTCATGCAAAATCGCATTTAGGAGACTCGTGTTCAAAATACAGAGGAGAAATGATAGCAATTCACGGGTTGTCATAGCCAAAGCGGCTCAAAGAGTCAGGGACCACCAAAATTTAAGGGAAAGCCGATCCGATCATGGCGGAAACATGGGTCAAGCAAATTACCAAGATATTCGATGTCTTGGGATGCACCGAGGAACGAAGGTTCCATTCGCCACCTTTATGTTCCGTGGCGAGGCGGCATCATCGGTGGGAGTCTCGTGAGCGTACACTCCATTCAACCGCACTCAAAGATGTCTCTGGGAGACATTTCAGAACTATTTAATGACAAATACTTTCCTCGAAAGTGTTCGTCATATGAAGGAAGTGGAGTTTATTAGACTGAGCGAGAATAACATGACGGTGTCTCAAAGACGAGGCAAAGTTTGCAGAGTTATCCGTGGTTCAGACCTCATTTGGTGGAGAATGAGGAACGATGACGCGGATGTTTCTCGAGAGGTTTGAAACCCTAAGATACGACAATATCTCATTTCTCATAAATTTTCTCTCTATTCAGATGTCAGAAACAAGGCTCAATTATTAGAGCGAGATAACGAGTACGGCCAACCAAGGGACCACAACCAGATAATACCGAGATAGCGATCAACAAAACAACGATAACCAAATAAGAAAGAAAAAGATTTTACAAAAATGGTAACCACTCTGGTGGTAATCATAGCCATGAAAATAGAAGAAGCGAGTCGAGGAGATTTAACAATGACCATGTGAAGACTATGTGAAGACGTGAAAAAGAATCGGTTCTAAGGGAAGAGAACGACCACCGGTCATATGCTATAAATGCGAGAAAGAGGGACATATCATCAAACCGCCCACAACAAAGCTCAAGGTATGCTATAATTATGGAAAGGAAGGACATATCGCCGAGATTGTACGGAAGCAAAACCTAGTTCAATGGGGATGGTGACTCAAAAGATCGTCCCCGTAAAAGTCAAAGTCAATCGGTTCGGAAGAGCGTTTGTTGTGGATCGGTCAAAATACGAGGAACCCAAACGAGGTGATCACGGTAAGCTATTTATAAATTCTTGCGAAGTTTATACCTTACTTGATCACCGGTATACCCATTCATTTATCTCTCCGCTTGTGCTCAACGCTTAAACTTGACTCGAGAAATTAGACTTTGACCTATCTCGTGGAAACTCCATTAGAGAAACTTTCATCACATCCACTCGCTTATAAATCTTGTTTGATTCAAGTTGGCACCATCACCTTACCCGCTGACCTTATCTCTTTAAAGATACTTGCTTTTGATGTGATTTTAGGGATTGATTGGTTAACTACTCATCATGCCAAAATTGATTGTTTTCGTAAGGTTGTTAGTTTTCATATTCCTAACCAACCTGTTGTATGCAATTCAAGCAACTAAACCATTAAAATCAATCACCGCTATATCTAATCATAAAGCTATTCATTTATTGAAAAACGGATGTCAAGCTTTCTTAGCCCATGTTATGGATTTGAATAAAGACACGCCAAATTTGAATAATATTCCCGTTGTTATCGACTTTCGACGATTTCAAGAAGAACTTCCGGCCTACCCCGTAACGTGAAGTTGAATTCTTTATTGATCTTGAACCCGGTACAAAGCCCATTTCTAAAACCCCATCTAATGGCTCCTATTGAACTTCAGAGTTAAAGGTCCAACTACAGAATTGTTGGACATCGGTTTCATTCGACTAGTACATCTCCTCGGGGTGCTCTGCTTTTATTCAGAAAGAAGAAAGAGCGGAGTATGCGACTTTTTGTATTGACTATCGAGAATCGAACCATGTCACCATCAAGAATAGGTATCCTCTACCTCGTATTGATGACTTGTTTGACCACCGCAAGGGGCACAATTTTTTTCAAAGATCGATCTTCGCTCTTGATATCATCACCAAGATTAGAACCGAGGATATTCCAAAGACTACCTTTAGAACTTCTAGACGGGCATTATGAATTCTTAGTCATGTCTTTTGGATTGACTAATTCTCCTACGGCTTTCATGGATATGATGAACCGAGTATTCAAGGAATATTTGGATCAGTTCGTTGTTGTCTTTATTGATGACATCCTCATACATTCCAAAAGTCATGAAGATCATGAGCACCATTTGAAGCTGGTACACCAAAGGCTTCGTGAAAACAAACTATATGCCAAAATAAAAAAATGCGAGTTCTGGCTTGAGGAAGTAGCATTTCTTGGGCACGAGGTGTCAAAACATGGAGTATCCGTGGACCCGGCGAAGATTGAAGCAATACAAAGTTGGGAGCAACCGAAGTCGGTGACCGAAGTACGTAGCTTTCTGGGCTTAGCTGGTTATTATCGAGATTCGTGGAAGGATTTTCTCGAATCGCTACTCCATTAACTCAGCTGACTCGGAAAGATATAAAATTCGTATGGAACGAGGAATGCGAGAAGAGTTTCCAAGAGCTCAAGAGGAGACACATTTCGGCACCTGTTCTAACAATACCATCCGGTTCGTATGGATTTGTTATCTCACAATGATGCTTCGCAAAGGGTTAGGATGTGTTCTCATGCAACGGGAAAAGTCATAGCCTATGCCTCATGACAACTTAAAGAATATGAGAGGAATTATCCTACTCATGATCTAGAGTTAGCGGCAATCGTTTTCAGCGCTTAAAGATATGGAGGCACTATCTATATGGGGAGAAAGTGGAGATATATTCGCACCATAAAAGCCTTAAATATTTCTTCACTCAAAAGAACTCAACATGCGGCAATGACGTTGGCTCGAGCTATTGAAAGACTACGACCACACTATTCAATACCATCCCGGAAAAGCGAACGTGGTAGGTGGGCGCGTTGAGTAGAAGATCATATGCAGGAATGAGTGCGATGATGTCAAGTATACGACAGAGCCAACTTTAATAGAAAAAGTTAAGGTTGCTCAAGCCACCGAATCTTGAGCCGATGCGTATGAAGAAGAAAGTACAAGAAGGTGCTATTCGAGCGAGAATTAATGAAGAAGGAATACTTGAGTCCACTCTGACTTTGTGTCCCTAACGACTCGATTTGAAGTACAAGATTATGATGGAGGCACACAATACACCATTTGCAATCCATCTCGAAGTACCAAAATGTATCGTGATCTTCAACATACATTTTGGTGGAACAATATGAAAAGAGAGATTGCAAAGTTTATCTCAACGTGTTTAACTTGTCAATGTAAAGGCGGAGCATCTAGTACCTAAGGGTCCGTTGCAACCACTTGAGATTCCGAATGGAAGTGGGAACACATTACCATGGATTTCATACGGGTCTTCCTACTAGGTTTCTCAAGCATCAATGCTATTTGGGTTATTGTTGATAGATTAACCAAGTCCGCTTCATTTCTTGCCAATCGGAGACTTATTCCTTGAACGCCTTGCTAGTATATATGTAAATGAGATTGTGAGGTTGCATGGCATGCCAAGATCCATAGTTTTGGATCGTGACCCAAGATTCACTTCAAGATTTTGGGTTAACTTGCAAAAAGCTATGGGCACGGATTTACGATTTAGTTCGACATACCATCCTCAAACAGACGGACAATCGAGAGGACTATTCAAACTCTTGAAGATCTATTAAGACTCGTGTCCTGAACTTCAAGGCGCGTTGGGATAAGTATTTACCATTGGTGGAATTCTCCTACAACAACAACAGCTTATCGAGCAAGTATAGGTGTGGCTCCATTCAAGCATTATATGGACGAAAATGTCACTCTCCAAAGATATGTTGGGACGAGGTGGGTGAAGCAACATTGTTAGGACCCGAGTTGAAATACATTATGACTACACTAAAAAAGATCCAAATGATTCGACAACGTATAAAACTGGCACAAGATCGACAAAAGAGTTATGCGGATCTTCATCGAAAGGACGTGGAATTTAGTATAGGGGATCATGTATTGTTGCGAGTTGCTCCATGGAAGGGAGTTACAAGATTTGGGAAGAGAGGAAAGCTCAATCCACGATTTATCGGTCCATTTCAAATTCTTGACCGAGTAGGAAATGTAGCCTATAGACTCGCGTTACTTAGAAAGTATGTCTCGTGTTCATAATGTGTTTCACATATCTCATTACTTCATAAATATGTGAAAGACCCGAACCACGTTATAGAGTTAGAACCGGACGAGATAGCCAAGACTTAACGTATGAGGAGGTACTGTCAAGATCTTGGATAGGAAGGAGCATGTCCTACGCCAAGAAAGGTCATACCACAAGTTAAAGTTTTGTGGAGGAATCATGCTATAGAGGAAATGACCGGAAATTGAAACGGAAATGAAAGCGAGGTATCCTCACCTTTTCAAAACACTGTGTATCGTGACGTCAATTTCGAGGACGAAATTTCGTAAGGAGGGAGGTTGTAAGACCCCAACTTATTATTAATGAAATTTAATTTTCTCTATTTATTATTTTGAAATAGTAAGGGTTGATTTGATTAATGTGGATAGTTATGGGTAAAATAAGCAAATATTTCAAAATAAGCGAAAGTGGTTATAAAATATTCATTGTTGTTTGGGAATATTCGTTTGGTCGTGGAATATTCTTTGCTTTTCGGGAATATTCGTATGCGACCAGTAGCCATCTTTTTTGGGCCCCATAACGAAAAAGCTTTATTTGATGAAGAAAATGACAAATATAAGTTATTTAAAAATAACTTGTACGTAGTTATTCTGAGTTATCTTTATTAAAAATACTCGGCGGTTAAAACACAAGAAAGACACTACAGATTGCACCAATTATTGATTCTTACATAAGAAGACACTACTCAATAATGGTTACAGTAATTATCATCCAAAGATTTTATTGATTTAATAATTCTCATGCGTTGATATTTTATATTTACGTTGTTTCAATAATTGTCATTACAAAGTATTTTTCATTATCGAAGCAATAATTCATATTATCTGAATAATATTATTAGATAACATTATTGGCAATGTCTAGAAAGTTACATCTAAGGAGAGGTTTGGTCACCTAATTGCGCACGTAGGGAGAAATTCTTATTGAAAGCCCCTTTTCTTCATACCGATAATATAGAAGTTTTCTCTCTATATTATCGAAATGTATTCTTCGTGAGTATTTTGAGTATATTTTGAGTATTGCTATACTGAGCAAGTTCAAGTCATAGCCTATATCCGATGTTTCAAATTTAAAGTACTTGATCTTTCGAGGTAAGGGATATTATTTTTTTTAATGATATTATTTATTCTAATATCATTATCTTAGAAGTATTGATCTGAACTTTTAATCAAATTTGGAACTTTTAGTGTCGGGATTACTATTCACGTATCTGGCACTTATTCACGATATCTGATATTATTCACGAATACTTGAGACTATTCATCGAAAAATGAAAATTTTCCTTTTCGTCCAAAATATCTATTCGGATACTAGCTTTGATTGTATCCATGTTTTTGATCATTCTTGAATTTTACACCACTATGATTATTTTTGAGGTATTGTTGACATGGATAAAACAAAGTACTAATCCTTAATCCTTAATCCTTGTCATTTTGTTTCACCGGATTCGCTTTCTTTAAAAATATTTTTCATCATCCTCGATCTTAAATGATGATATTATTGAATATCTTTGGCCTAGATTGCAAAGATGAATGATTTCGATGAATATCTTTGGCCCGTAGTGCAAAAGATGAACAGTGTGTTTAGATGAACATGACCAACCGATGAATATCTTTGGCACCAGTAATGCAAAGATGAATATTTGATTCCGATATATATATGATTGATGTTACAGGATAAAAGATAGACGATGAACTTTTAAATTCATACATAGAAGATAGTAGTTTGCATTCTCTACTTAACTCTTCTAATGAATTATTATTTCCACTCGCGAATATTGATTTAAAATTTGTTGTCTATTGTATTCTATTAGATTTTTCCTGTTGAAGAATAACGATAATTTGTTGTATATTATCTTACTCATAATATTCTTTATTTGGGCTAGTTGAGCTCACCCTTTTCCTTTTTGTTCCATTTTTTTCTCTCAAGATGCGAGAATATAAGCGAGTACAGTCGGGAATATGGAATGAAGGTTCTAGAGAGAGTTGTTTAGTAGTCCTCACTATTTTGTAAAATAATGTATCAATAAATATGATGAGGATTTATTTGAGTATAGATATTGTCTAGAAGATAATATTTGTATTCAAACTCACAGTTTTACTGTTGTAATAATAAATGTAGTTGTTTCTGTACCATGTATTGACAACTCAGAATGGGTGATGTATACCTATTTTGGGGGCGTCACAACGATCTCTGCATGTAATCAGTAGACTCTATAACTCAGTGTGTAGTCTACGATCCTTGACTTGGCTTTGGCATCAGTAGACTCTATGACTCTGAGTGTAGTCTTCGTTTCTGACTTAGCTTCGGCAGATGCTCGGTCGGCTCGTAGGCAGACTGTCGCTACGATTCTGAACATGACTTCCTCAGCAGACTACAGCCATGAGGAAGTTCTCCTCGACACACTACGATCCTTTCCTCATCTCTCCTGGCAGTTTACGAACTCCGAGATCTACTATCTTGCAGACTACGATTATGCCTCGATAGCTCTTGAGTTTTCCTTGACTCTCCTGGCAGACTACGATTTCTGGTGCAGTGCTCGACTATCAGACAAGCCTATCTATTACATCATAAGATCAACCTAACATGCTTGATCTTTTTATATTTATAGTCCTTGTACATCATTTCTTTTTAAGGACTTTATAAAGCTGTTTTGCTTATGTAGGATCAACCTAACACATTTGATCAATTCATTCTAAGTCCTTGTACATATGTTTCTATTGTCTTATCAAAGGACTTTATAGCTTTTTTTAATGCAAGCATACTTACATATTCATTCATATATATATCATAATCAAATCATATGTAAATAGGAATATCATTCATATGCTAATTCCTAACAATCTCTCCCTATTTGATTATGACAAAAATAATAAGTGTATATGCATGTTATGAATGAATCTTATATACAGGAGAAACTGTATTTCTAAAACAGATAATCATGAATGTCATTTATAAGAATATGGGATTTAATACACTATGACATTTTACATCCTGGATCCAGAACATACCTAACTAGCTAGAGATGTACCTCTTTGATTTCATGTATGCTTCTAGGATGTCTGTTGATCAGCTATTCATCTATTTGATTCCTTTTCTCCTGCTCCCCCTGGGATGTGAACTGCACTTCTTCTTCTTCTTCTTGCTCCCCCTCAGCCTTTGCAAATACAGGCTCATCATCCTTTGGCTCCCCCTTAGAAGATGACCCAGCTTCTTCTGGATCTATCTTCTTCTTTGTCTTCTTCTCTTGTTTCCTTTTGCTTTCCTCGCCCGTTTCTTGAGTGCCTCTTACTCTGCCTCTTTCTATACCTCTTTTTCTCCCCCTTTTTGTCATTAATCACTTGGGAGAGCTGCTCTATGTTGGACACAAGCTGCTCCATCAGGTATGAGGAGTTAGTAATTTCAAACTTGAGTTCCTGTTGGCTTAGCTCAAGTTGTATTGAGAAAGACTGATTCATGTTGTCAATCTTGTCAGAGAGGACTTGGAGTTGTTCTTTATTTACCTTCTTCGCTCGTAGTGCATCTGTCTTCTGATCATTCATGACCTTTAGATAGATGTGATCTCTTTCTTTGATTTTGAGAGATACATCAGCCATCGTTGCTTGGAGTCTCTCTTGGCGAAGTTATCTTCATTGTTGTCAACTTCTTTGACTCTTCAAAGAATAGAGATATCTTCTCAATCACTCATCAAAAATTTCATCGCCTCCTTCTTCATAGGTAAATATCATCTAGTTAAAGCGACCTCTTGTTGAGCACAGTTGGACTCTACGATTTTCATTATTGGACAGATTTTCAAAAGTTGTGAGGATCTGAAAAATCGTTGAGTACCAATCGCTATTTAAGGATGAAGGAAGATCAGATAGCTGAGCTTGGGCATATGGAGGCTTCTCAATTTGGATTTGAACATCATCAGTGGTAGAGTGAGCAGACTCTATGATTATCCCCTTGGCCATTATCCTTCTGCCTTCAATGTCCACTCTACAATCAAAGGGAATGTAGTGGTTGCCAGCATGTCTATATATTCTGTAATGGGGCTTGTCTTTGATTATCATTGTTGTATAATTCTTCATCCTTGGAAAGTTCTGAGGCACTAGCTCTAGACTTGGAGTTTCTAGAAGTACTTCTTGTGGTTCATTCGTGACTTCCTCTGCTATATTTCTGTTAGTCCTCGCTGGAGAAATGACAAGATGGTCTTCTGATTCCACTGATTCCTGATGTGTAGAACAAGGATCTTTCTTCATTTCTTCTTTTTCAGAGCTTGAAACATTCTGATCGTTTTCATCAATGAATCCTTCTTGTTGCATTTCATTTCCAGAACCTTCTTCAGCAAGATCTTCCTCTGATTCATCTTCTTCATTACTGGTCCTATCTTCAGCACTTTCTTCCTGTAATACAGACTCATCATCACTTAATTCAATGACAGCATTGGAGTGATCATTTTCTTTTTGGAAGCAAATTAAGCAAGTAATCTGTAGCTCTTCCTTCTTCTTGAAGGTTCAGCTATGGTAGAGTCAGACTCTTCTTCTTCTTCAGACTCCGAGGCCTTTGAATTATCAGGTAAGCTTACTTGACTTTCAGTATTGGAAGGGGCATGTTCTTCTTCTTCAGAAACAACATCATATGACCCATCATCTAGACTTGTTGGAGCATTTGTAGTTGGAGATGCAGTTGGGTCATCTTATAGCTTTTCTTCATCATCAAGGTGAATGCTCTGAGAGTTAGCCACCGGGCTTGTGCATTTTTCTTCATTAATAGATTCTGCATTTTCTTCCATGAATCCAACTTCAGCTTCATTGCTGGATTCTTTCTCTGGGGACTTAGTCTTGACATCATGAGTTCCTTTTTCTTCTTCTGAATCTACGTCCTTTTCTTTGTCAGACGAACTTTCTCTTTCTTGGTAAATTGAGACTAGTTTGTTTACCACCTTAGCTTTCTTGTTGAATGGCCCTTGAAGTAATCTGTTACTTCTCCTCTTTGTGGTCTCTGCAGTTGAGACCTTTTCATCTTCAACCTTGTCCTCAGTTGATAGACTTCTTGGTGGAGTCTCAGTTTTCCTCACACCTTTGGATTTCTTTCTGGCTGGTGTGGTTGCTACTGGTACAGAGTCACCAGACTCAGAGCTTTCTACCTCTTTTGCCTTCCTCTTCTTTGTAGAGTTTTTTCTGCTACTCCCTGTTGTAGTCAACCTTCTGTTTTCCTTTGGGTTCTTCTTCCAGTTCATAAACAGTTGTGGAGACATTACTTTGTGAACATTTAAAGGCTCTCCTTCATCATTCTTGATTTTGCTTCCCAGTTTCTTCTTTAGCACTATGCTCAATAGTCTTCCATAAAACACCTTTGTCAGGGGTTTTTCTGTAGATTTCTTCAACTCAGCCTTTTCTACCCATTTGGAGATCTGATCAAACAGGATAACTCCAAAATTGATTCGCTTCTTCAAAACTATAGCAGACATAATTTTCAACTATTGATCAAGCACCGTGCCGTGTGCAGTGTCCTTGCATAGTATACATTTGCCCACTATTTCAGCAAGGAATTCAAATTCCTTAGGAAACTCCTTTTTCTTCATATCCGTTAGACTGGGGTTTCTTTGGTACCCCATAATCTCCTTTGATTGCTCAGTGTTGATCTTATCAAGGTTTCTCGGACCTAGGTCAGGGAAACCTAAGTTGTAACACCCCCTTCCCGAAAAGGAAAGGGAGGTCACGTGCAAAGCACAACAAACCTCAAATTAAATAAACAGAGCACTAACAACCTCAAAATATTAATAGTGGTCATCCATTAATAAAGTAATAAGTATAATTCTCCAAACTGAGTCAAAATAATTAAAACTTAAAATTCGAGTCAACCTAAATGGTCAAAGGCAAAACTCTCATCACACTAGCCCTACAGAATCACCCTATGAACTCTCTTGGGAAGAAAAACACAAGATGAGTCAATTGCTTGAAAGACGGATCTGAGATATACAAAGATATACAATCGATATAATGAAAACAATCGAGACAAAATATCAACAAAGCCTCAAGTGCAAATCTGAACGAAAATATAATATCCAAATATCTCGAATGGAATATATCTGAATCAACGTAATTGGATGAAACCAATAAAAGAAATAAAGAAATAACGAATCAAGTAACTAACTTAATGACTTGAATCAATGCGAAACCAACAAAACTAATCCATATAAAATAATAAATCAAATAAATGGTCGGAGTTATTTCATACCGAATGAGCTCAGAATATACCTTGCCACACAGGCAAGTCAAAATATTACCACACAGGCAAATCAAATAATGCCACATAGGCAACCAAAATAATGCCACACAGGCAAGTCAAAATATATAATGCCACACAGGCAACCAAAATAATGCCACACAGGCAAATCACACATTGGACCGCGAATCCAAATGTATGCAAATCGGATAGGTGTGTTTGGCACAACATCACCAATTCGCAAAACAGAAAACTAGGGTTAACCCATACGCCTCCCACAACAAAACACCAAATGGCCCATTTACTTCGGAGCCCAAAATGGAGACGCCGTGGACTAATCACACCGCCATGGAAAGTGTCATGTCTCTCGTGCCAAGACGACATGTATGTGGTACCCCCACAGGTGGTTATAGCTCAAGTATACCCTACGGTATATTCTAACAAAAATACCATGTCACAACACATGCGACACAATACCAACAAAAGGGTTCTATATGTACATGTTGAACCAAATCAAATTATAGTCACAAGGTCTCAAAAAGAAGGTAGCAACATGTACCGCTCTACAATTATCAAAAATAAATAGTACTAAACATGATAACCTAACTCAAAGAGTACAAATACGAGTCATATGTATCAACTCCAAAATGAAACAAATATATTTATTTCACAGGAAACAATTATGTGAAATAATAACGAAATTCGAACAAGCGACAAAACGAACAAATCAAATTAACAAGAGTATTGCTGAAAGAGTACGGAATCCGTACCTGATACTTCCAAACCATTTATAGCACACTCCACAAAATCTTACCCTCAAATGCCAACGATATCAAATACGAAACGTTATTCATCACCTAAACATATTCACCTCAAATTAAATATAATCCAATTCAATAATTCCAAAATAATTCATAATCTATTTAATATGTCTTTAATCAATTATTAATACTCCAAATATTCCAAATATAACTCTTTAAATTCCCTCCGTCCGATCTAATAAAATACAATAAAATTTTATTACTAATTTAACCATTGCTAACATTATTAAATTTATTATCAAGTAAATTTTATAATTTTATCAACAAGATTAACTAGTTTAATTTAATATACAAAACTATCAATTTGATTCACTAATTCAATTTATACCCTTCATAAATTAAATACATATTAAAATATAAAATCTAAATATATATATATATATACCATTCACTCTGCAAACACACTTAATATATGAATAATTCTTATATATAACAAAAGTCAAGAACTTTCAATAGTAATATAGCATCACGTTAATTTTTTTTTTTTTTAAATGAGTTGAATATATATATATATATATATATACTATAGTTCAAATTAAATTATAATATACATTAAAATCATACTGGATCCACACGCACTCTATCTTTTTAGAAACTTTGACTTAATGATGATGGATGATGATCATGGTACTTACATCATTATGAAACTCAAAGAATTATTCCATATCACCAAAAAAACATAGCAATTATTCTCCTCTATATACTATTCATATGTATAATAAGTAGAACTTACTTCAATTAAACGAGATGGTTGTGGTTTCTATGATGCTCACAGAATAGTCTCCTCTCTCTCTCTATTGTTTAACCGGTACGCGCTTTTTTTTTTTTACTCGATTTCAGGTAGAAAATATGATGAAGCAATTAGGTTTTGCTTATTTATTAATTAATATATCTCATTGTGTCTCCCAATTTTAATAGGATTTTAATATTACCCAAATACAAAATAGACCCAATTAGTATAAAAGCCCAAATTAATGTAATCACCTACTTATTATAAGTCACGCAAATTAAATACAATTTGACCCAAACATAAGAAAAGCCCAATTAAAATATGGATTTAAATATTATTTATTTATTTTATTTATTTTATTTATTTATTTTTACCGGGTATTACATAAGCATAGATTGATATCAGATGATTTCAGCTTAAGAGATTGACCTTTAACCTTGGTTGAAAGGGTTCCAGCATTTATGGATGCATTTGAGTAGAATTCCTTGATCAGTTCAGTATATACTCTAGTGATAGCCTCAAGACATTCTGAGAATCTAGCTTTCTTTACAAGTTCGAGAATGTCTCTGAACTTCTTTTTAAATTTTTCAAATGACTTGGTTCCGAGCTGAATGCCAGTGATTACTCGCCAATCTTCCATTTGAATAGTTCAAGGAATATGGGTATTTGATTTAGAGGAGTTTATGAGAGATGGCTAATTTTGATTTGGGCAAGGCTCTGGAGGGTTAATTGATTTTGGCTTTTGAGAGGATTCTAGGCTTTGAAAATGGGAGGGAGAGAGGTTCGACAGCTTCTGATAAATGTTTGCTAATTTGAATTTTCCTTTATGGCAGTTCCTTCTAACTCTACATAAACAGTGATGTGTCAATCGACCATTGGTTGCACGATGCCTAGTAATGAGTTGTAACTCCCCCATTAACTCTTCAGTTTTAATATCTCTTTTCAAAACAAATAGGCATCACTGACGTGGATTGACGTTGACCTTTTTGATTCATAGAGTATCATGATAAGGCAGCAAAGGACTCTACGTTTTCCTTTGTTGACTCAACAATCATCTTTTGAGAGACGTTGCAGTGGATGGTTTTGACATTAATCCTCATCTTGATGCTGCATAACTTGATCACTGATGTACTCCGAGCCAGTTTGGGAACTTGAGTTCTGAGATGCGTTTGTAAAATATCTTTTCAAACTATATTTGAACTTATCTCCTCTTAATCTGAATGGTTGAGCAATTATCCAGTTCTTCTGAGCTCCTAATGAACTAGATTATCCTCTGATAGGACAACGGTCGTCGAGCCTGCTTCTACGATTGTTGAGGTTGCACTACGATCGTGGAGTTCTCTTCAACCTCTATTCTACGATCGTTGACTGACTTGGTCCTTGAGATGAACTTTACTTAGCATTCCTTCTGGGTCAAGGTAGCTCAGGAAGAGCCAACCTCTTAGAGTGAACTAAGGGTCAGGTTTGTCCCTGAGGCGCTTTATAGATGAAGTACTTTGGAAGTGAATTGCACCGATATCTCATTTGACATTTTTTGGTGGTGAGGTCCTCTACCCACTGTAGATAATTGCATTTGCTGTAATCATGGTGTCCTCGTGTTCTTACACTACGATCAGATGTTTGATCGTAAGCACTCCACGAATTTGGGTTGGGTGGCTGAAAGGTTATCAGTAGTACGTTTTGAGATGTTCCTACTGACTATGGATCTTCATTTGGTTCATTAGCCACAAAGTTTTGGGACTCTATAGCTGATACATTTCTTCATATTATATCTCAGTATAGTTGTTCCTTTACAGATCACTGCTTCCCTATGTTTATACTGCCTTCTCAATGAGGTGTGATTTCTTTTTCTTCATGTGCAGTAGGAGGCATCCTTGCATGCTTCTTTCTGATTGGAATCACCACTGACAGTCAAATCTATTTTCATCGTAGACATGGATATCTCCAGGACTGGTCATTCTACGATCATTTGTCAGCACTATGAACATAGTCTTCTTTGTCAGCATGTGCTCGTTAAGTTTTGCTCCCGTAATGAGTTCCTCATGTAAGGGTGTAAACGAGTCGAACCGGAGTGAACAGAGAGCTACTCGAATTCGACTAGAAAAAATAAATTCGTACTCGAATTCGAATTATATTTAAAAATTCCTACTTAGATTCGACTCGACTCGAATATTTATTACTCGAATTCGATTCGACTCGACTCGAATATTTATTCAAACTACTCGCGATCTTCAAATTCAAGCTCGAATTCGAGTCTCCACATAATAACTAGTTTTATAATAAATATAAGTATAAATTGAATTTGTTATTTTACTTAAAAATGAGAAAATATATTTATTATTACACTTTACAAATATAAAATTATAATTAAAATTAAAAACAAAACAAAATAATAACTAATTATCCTAATTTGATTTAAATTTGTATATATTAAAGAGAGAATGTATCGAACATCTAATCGAATATGTATTGAGAGTATGTATCGAATCACAATCAAAAATTCGAGTAGTTTGAATCTGAAACGAGTCGAGTATAACCTTGCTCAGATTCTACTCATATTTTTATTCGAACTATTTTTAATGCTCAGATTTGGATCATATTATTAACGAATCCGAGTCTCGTTCGTATTTTTTCGAGTTGAGCCCTTATCGAGCCCGAACTGTGTTGGCTCGTTTACAGCCTTATCCTCATGTTTGATGCTCGATGATCCTCTGTCGTGAACTTTCTTGAGTATTCTCTTCATATGACATGCTTTGCATGATTGAGTATATAAGACCCTTTCCATCTTTGGTTGATTTGCCTGCTTCCATATAAGTATCAACAGCCAAGTGAGCTTTATTTGTATTAGCTCAGCAGGTCTTCAAGGACAGACTTTGACATATATGAATTTTATCAGAATCATTTCTGAACAGTCTTAAGCCTTCTGTTAGTTGAATCTTTCTTTGACTGAAGTCTCTTGCTTCATCTTCCTTAGTGTGGTCAGATAGACCAAGTACCTGTAGGTTAGATATATTTCTATTTTGGTACCCATAGTTAAATGGGTCCGGCTAGGTTAGTTTCAAAAACCCTATTCCTCATATATTAGAATTAACATCATATTGATCACCAACAATCAAATTCATACATGCAACTAATTTAGATAATACATTTTGAGATGCATGATGATGAGTGTGTGTAAGATTTGCCATTTTAATAAAACACTCTTTTCATTTGATGGTTTCATCATTTGCTTGGTTGTGTTCACAGAGTTTAAATGTTCACAGAGTGAGAGTCAACACTATTACTTATGCGTATCTGGTTGATTCATAGAGGTGATCAGTTTCTGCGAATCCTCAAGATACTCTTGTAGAACTGATCATACTCTGAATGTTATCAAACACTTTAGAACATAGGTTTGTACATACATACTAGTTCATCAGCAAAGATTACTCCATATAAAATTGACTTAACCTTTGATATGCTTATGACCAATTTTAGATTTCTTTCAAGATGTCATCTTCAATCTAAAATTTGGATGGAGAGAAAGTTTGTAAGCATTTGAGTTTCCCACCTCAACGTACTTTCTCTCTTCACCTTTTTAGGTAGATTATGATTTCTTGACAGGCTACTATTAGAGTGCATAAGGAGGTGTAACATGATGTATACAATTATATTAATGAGGAATCGTACCTTTCTACTGTTAGTTTCTTAACAGTCATTTAACTTAGACATACTGAGGTTAGGCATTGATGTGCATAGTTTCTCATTTGCTCCTGACTACTTCTTGCTCCTCTTTACCTTCAATCAATCAACTGTGGTCTTGAGGATGCATGCTAGGAAGATCTCAGCATCTTTAGTTCTTTGACATCCTAAAGTTCACAAGGTTTACATCCAGCTACTGGTTGGTCAGATACATGTTTGAGAAGTTCCTCTTTGAATAATCATTTCTTAGCATGTATGGCCTTTTCAACTTTTCAGGCTGGAGGATGTTTGACTCTTTTCTGTTGATGTCTCTTGATCTTTCTAGCCTGGTCTTCAGACTAAAAGATTGACTGTGGGCAGGGATTGGTCTTGTTGATATGGCACTTAAGAGCATGGACCAATCTGAGCAGCTTCAGGTGTATATACACATTTACCTGTTCACAATATTTCTAACGTGTGAGTTCATATGTGTATAACAAGTGACTTACTACTAAACTAAGTTTAGAACAATGTTTGTGCCTAGGATCAGACTCAAAGCGATTAGCTTTTGAATATAGCATGAGAACCTGCTCTGATACCAATTGTTAGTTCTCAGTAGGCAAAAAAGATCTAGAAGGGGGGGTTGAATAGATCCTTTTTAATTTTAAATACTTTTCTCTTTATTTTGTATTGCTAATAATTTAGCATATGACAAACATAAGAATCTTTTCAAGCATAGTGGAATAAGTAAAAGATCCCTTTCATTGATATATTCATAATTATACATACATTGTTCATAGAGTTAGTTCAGTGGTAAGTAGTTAAAACATACATAGCAGTTATAGCAGTTAATATACATAATGTAAATGACATAAAGTAAAAGACACAAGGGTTTTTAAGTGGTTCAGAGACTCAAGCTCCTAATGTTTGTGCCTTCATTCCTTTGGATATTCTGGGAGTGCTCATTTGCTGAGAATCGTGTTTGCTCTATGATTCAGCCTTGACGTTGTGAGCACATCTGTTGAAGTCTTAGTTCTGCACTCTACGATTCAGCTTTGGCTGTGCAGACACTACGACTCCGAGATCAGATCTTGACACTCTACGATTTCTGACTTTGTGCTCGTTGTCTTTATTTGATCTTGCACGACTACAATCTCTGCATGTAATCAGTAGACTCTACAACTCAAAATGTAGTCTACGATCCTTGATACGACTCCGAGTGTAGTCTTCATTTCTGACTTGGCTTCGGCAGATGCTCGATCGGCTCGTAGGAAGGCTGTCTCTACGATTCTGAACATGACTTCCTTAGTAGACTACGGCCCTGAGGAAGTTCTCCTCGACACACTACGATCCTTTCTTCGTCTCTCTTAGCAGTCTACGAACTCCGATATCTACTATCTTGCATACTACGATTCTGCCTCGATAGCTCTCGAGTTTTCCTTGACTCTCCTGGTAGACTATGATTTTTGGTGCAGTGCTCGACGATCAAACAAGCCTATCTATTACATCATAAGATTAACCTAACATGCTTGATCTTTCTATATTTATAGTCCTTGTACATCATTTCTTTTTAAGGACTTTACAAAGTTGTTTTGCTTATTTAGGATCAACCTAACACATTTGATCAATTCATTCTAAGTCCTTGTACATATGTTTCTATTGTCTTATCAAAGGACTTTATAGCTTTTCTTAATGCAAGCATACTTGCATATTCATTCATATATATCATAATCAAATCATATGTAAATAGGAATATCATTCATATGCTAATTCCTGACAGAGTGGACTAGGAGCTTTAAGTGCTCTGAACCACTTAAAACTACTATGTCTCTTACATTCTCGCTATAACTGCTATAACTGTTATAACTGCCTCACTCTCATTAACTCACTATATCTTAAAGGGAGAACAAATAAATCTTAATTCTGCTGTGTTTGAATCTTTATCAAAACTAAATCCACTGTCATCAAATTCCTTGGTACATCAGACATGTATGCATCACGTAAGGATAACCTAAGAGCAACTTATGAGGATTCAATATCTGCAAATTCCTCCAACCCTTCTTTGTAAACTTCAAATTCCTTGGGGCTCCATCTGCAAGTTAAGTTAAGTCGGCAGGTAGCCATCTTGATTCCCAGAAGACGCTTCATTACAACAAAATTCACGACTTGGTTTTACTATCTTATAAATCTAGCAACACTAATATATATTGCTAAAACCGTTTACACATAACAACATTAAGACCTAGATGACATGCATATTTCTTTCATAAATTGGAGGAATAATAAATAACAATACAAGCAACAAACATTATCTTCCCACTATAATCCCACAACTCAAACCATTGTTGAACAAAATTTCCCTCAACACTTGATAGTACATGTGATTTTTTGCGGAATCCTTACTTGAAAATGGACCAACCTGATTTGGTTTACTCATTTGTTTAGGGAAAGTATATAACATAGAGGAATTTATACAGTAGTCTCTCACTTTCTAAATATATAGAGTAAAAGAATACTACAAATTTACAGCTTACAGATAACATTAGACAGACGGATACAACAGAGCTTGAAAATATAGACTCCCAGTATGTGCAACAAGGGTTATGGCTAAACATAAGATTTATTATCTTACAAGTAATCTTCTATAAGTGTTACCACCAATCAGTGAATTCATACTTCAAACTCAAATGCCATTTTCAAATATAATATTTTTACTTTTAATAAACAACTAAAATTTCATGAATTACGAAAAAGATATAAATTATTATGGTAATTGTTACTCAACACCTAGATCAGACCATAAGACTTCACTTAACATTCTCAAGCAAAAGTTGACAGGCTCCACATTTATGACAAAGTGCCGACAAAAATACATATAATAGACTCCTCCTAAAATCGAAGTGACCCTCTAGCATAAATATGAAGCACCATATAATAGAACTCTAATTCACCATTATTGAGTTATGTTTAAAAGTAATAAATATGAAGCAGAACATTTAAAAGTCTATCATAAAGTAGAACATTTAAAAGTCTATATACTACTCTGTTTGTTATAAGCAAGTATATATCTAATGACTTTTAGTAAAAATCAAGCCAAAACTTATCATAAGCAATTTTGAATTTATTTGAATTATTTTTTATGCTTACCATAAGCAAAACTGTATGCTTATGCAATACTTGGGAAGAAGAGGCTGAACGAGGAGCAGGAGGGGAGGAGCATAATTCGAGATTGTGCAGGAGTCAGAGCCTCCCTATTTTCTGGATTCTTGTATTTAATGAAAGATGTTATCGTAAATTATTCCGTTTCCGATTTTTATGGAGAAACTGACGACTTCCCTCCCTTATAGACAACCCAAATATTCCTTTGAACTTTGGGTTTTTGGCAGCAAAAACTAGTTCTTTCGAAATTTCCCCTCCTCAGCCTCGGCAAGTAAGTGTTAATCAGAGTACTCAAATTAGACCATAAGCAAGTGCCAAAAGAAGTATCTAATGACTTTTAGCAAAAATCAAGCCATAAGCAAGTATATATGACCAAAAGAAGCCGAAACAACCCATTTACAAGTACACTTTGGAGGAAAATCTTCTAACTAAAACCGATAAACAATTTTCCTCAAAAGATCTCAGAAACCCTAGATTTCTTTCAAATCAAACAGAAATTACAAAATTAAATAAGAATCTTTACCTTCCGATTCTCTTTGTAGGAATCTTGTCCTTCGGATTTGCAACAGGCTCGCTTCAGTAGGAATCTTTACTCTACTTCAGGCTCGCTTTGAGAGAGAGAGAGAGGGACATGGACGCTTTGAGAGATAGAGGGAAGAGTGAGAGAGAACATATTCTCAAAACTGATTTCAAATGAGTTTTTGACCCACGTATTTTTTTTTGTGTCAGACCGAAATTGCTTCGGTCCGTCCCTAGTCTGTATAAATGGTCCGTTTTTGAAAGAAACCGTATATATATATAGGGTCCGGTTCTTGTAAGGGCTCTCTTACTTTATTAAAATGCGGACTTTTTTTTTTTGCTTTTTTACTTTTTTTTTAAATAACTAAAAAAAGTTTAATATTTTATGGGCCAATCGAAATTTTTCATATCTGATGTTTTGGATGTGATTTGGATACGTTATAACAAAATGCAGTCCGCATACCCAGGTAAACTGTATCTGTACCATTTTTTTGGTATAAGTATCTAAATCACCCTCAAAATATCAGATTATGGAAAAATTCGATTCCCATAAATATTAAATATTTTTTTTAGTTGTTTAAAAAAACCAAAAAAAAAAAAAATTCACATTTTAACAAAGAAGTGGATATATATATATATATATATATATATATATATATATATATATATATATATATAAATTTAACAAATAAGCCCCGTGCTTTCACTAGTTATTTAACTGGTAATGATAATGGTTAAATGCGAAAGAAGCTTAAATAAAATTTAAAAATTATTCAACATCTTAAATAACAAATCCAAACCTGTATACACTAATGGCCACTATACCATCACCGCATTGTATCACAGCCTCCCTTCTCTACTTCAAACCTTCAACTACTCGATCTAGGGTTTTACTTTTAGTCCATCCAAGCAATCGCCGCCGCAGTTTAGGTCGGATGGCTTCTTCGGTCGCCGGAGAGGTCGCCGGAAACTCAGACATATCCAATGACGTGCTCGTTCAGTACGTGGTCCTCCGGCGAGACCTAATCAATACGTGGCCTCTTGGGAGCGTGGTTACACAGGGATGCCATGCCGCCGTGGCGGCCATCTGGTCCCATAAGGACGATGCTCACACCCTTGAATACTGTAGCGCTACTAATATTGATTCTATGCACAAAGTAAGTTCAGTCTTTTTGCCCTTTTTTTTCTTCTCATTTTTGTAAAGATTTTTTGATTTCTCATTGAATTCATGTATTGTTGGTGGAATTATATGTTTTTAGTGTAAATTCAGTTTTAAGTTAATTTACATCATGTGGCATTTGTTATCTATGTTTGATTTTTCTCTCTTGGTATGATGGTTCATATGGACGTGAACTGGTCTTTTGGTGGTTTAATTCGAGGAAAACCAGTACCTCCATTGAAAAAGCTTAAAGCTTCTTTGATAATAATTCTGTTATCTTCCATTTCACATAGTTAAGTACATATTTATAACTGAATATGATAGTGACCCACTACACCCATCTTCCTATAATTAAATACATAAATAAAATTCACATTCAATATTTTAATAAAATTGAATATCTAAATGTAACACAATTGTTTAAGGCTGTTTATGGATTCTTACAAACACAATTGTTGAGAAGATTCATACATAACTGTATTGTTTTTTGTATTTTTGGAATCAGGTATAAATAGTTGAAGGATCTTTGTGTTGCATATGGGTGATCACTTAGTCACAAACAGAGGATAGATAAGAATTAAACACAGAATAAGAGAAAGTCACCAGTTGCAGAGGCAACTATGGTGACCTAGAGAAGAGAAGAAGATGACTAGATGAGAGTTTTGCTCAGAGAGAATTTCAATATTTAATGTCCTAATGTCCTGGAATGTATCTGATTACATCTTTATATGCTCTCTCTAGTCTCTACTCTCTCTACTGACCTCACACAAACTGAATGAAACAAATGTAAAAAACGACTAGCAAACCTCTCTAAGGTGCTTGAAAGCACGGCCACTCCAAAGCTGCCAAGTGGCTTACATAGTAAATTAATTGAAATGGTGTTTCGGAGCTTTCCAATAGTGATGCATTGATCTGCTTTCGCTCAAGCTCACTATGCTCTTTTTCTTGGTCCTTTTTGAGCAGTGATTGTATTCTCTCTCTGTAATTGTAACTCTCCTTGGAGTAATAACAATTTAGTCTCTTCTCTTATTGACTCTTGTTATCTCTTCTTTGAGTCTTGCTCCTATCTTTATAATCAGTTTTAGTTACCAAGAAATTCTCAAGTTATGACAACTAAAATCATATCCAGGCTATTAATAGCAGATCCAGGCTTCTATCATAGCAAATGTGATATATTAATTATTTTTCTTTCTCCTACATTTCTAATCTTTCCTTTGTGTATTTTCTCTGTTCTTGTTTTTTGCTAAAACTAATTCTGAAAATTCTTCCTCTACTTCATTCATTTTTGTTTCCTCATTTCTTTCTGATTTACCCTGCAATTCTCAATCTCTTTTTTGTTAATCAAATTTTCAACCTTTCTTAGCTTCCTAAAACTTTTTTGGCTTATGTAGATCATCTAACGTGGAGAGAAAGTATGCTTCTGTAATCAAGATTCATATGAATCGTTTGATATAGACTGCAAAACAGGACCGAATGAATGGAAACTTGTGACACTTGTCATCCATGGGCGACTATTAGAAATGGTCAATCAATTACTTAATAGTGAAGGGTTGGAACCAGTTGGGAGGAGTCGAAATTCAGATAATTTGATCTCCAGTTCAAGAAAAAGAGATAAGAAATTGTCTATCATGGATGCACCACCATTTACGGATCAAAGGATTTCATTGAAATTGAGGAACACCAGACGGTCCAATTCTTCATCTGGTGAATTAGCGCAACACATGTATTGGAGGAATTGGGATGGGATCACTAAATAATTTGACACGGGAATTTATTTTAAAAATAATTCAATAATCTCATAGGCCCAAAAATTAGTCCATAGAAAATCTGCAATGAAGCCTGGATTTTGTAGCCTTAGCAGAAATTTCAGTTCATTATTTTGTTGCATATGAGACTGTATTGCTTGGGCAGTGGCCTTCGTATTCGTGTGCAATTAAGTTTGTCTCTGATCTGGGAGCATACCAAAGCGTCAGTCAGCCTCTTTCCTCCTCCAGGCCTCCTCTCGAAGTAAAATCCTTGATGACAAGCAATGGACCACTAGAGAATTCATGAGTTTCCTTTGTATTGTTAGTTTGATTAGTGCTCTGTTTCAGTTAGTTCAGTGTTAGTGAGATAGATGTTTTCTATGCAACTGAATTGATTTGCAGTGACTACATAAATGAGCTATAAAGAACTGAAGTATCTCAGTGGTGCAATCATATTCTTTCTTTTTCTCTGTTTCTCTCTCCTTTCTTATGATTCTTTCTCTTTGTCTGTAATATCTGTTTGATTACCCAAAAAGTTCCATAGTTATAATCAGATCCATCTCAGACAATAATAGATCCATCGCACTTGATAATATTACAATTATTTATTTGGGTTTAGGTTTTGTTGTAGCATATTAGTGTCATTAGTATCCGTTAATAACTTACTTCACTTTACATTTTCTCTCCCTTGTTTTTAACTTTCACATGCTCTTTCTGAGTACTAAGAGAGAAAATCAGTATATTTATTTTACTGCTTGTATAAATTGGTAGATTATGGGTTTGACATCATGATTATTAATAATTGAGAGAAGAAAAGTGATGTTTTGCGTGTAAGTTGGCTTGGACATAAGTTGTTGGTGTTCTATGTGAAGAAGTGCAGAGAAAATTGGTAACCACCTTCTGTTGCATTGGCCATTGTGAGGGCTATTTGGATTGTTGTCTTTGTTTTCTTAGGTGATATTGAAGTAGATGGATTTAGATTTGAATCTTGAGGTCTAGCATAGGAGATGTTCTAGAAAAAATGGACCCAAATTTGGTGTATTGTTTTTTCTTTACATACGATGTTTGTGTGAATGATAGAAGACAATCTCAATATTATAAAGTGTACAATAGAGAGCCTTAAATAAGTTAAATAAGACTTAAAGCTAAACATAGAAAGGAAATTAGTATATCATTGATCATGCATCTAGAATTATCCTTACACTATTCATTATGTCAATCAAATCAATTCTAAGATTATATCAATCAAATCAAAATCCTAGAATCCTCTTAACACTCCGCCTCTTAACACTCCTCTTCTAACTGGAAGTCTTATACCACGACAAAAAATTATTTGATTTTTTCGAAACTCCTTGTCTCCCTCTCAAGTTGAGGTTTCCTTTTTTAATTAGCACAAGCTAAAAAGAGTTTGATGTTCATGTCCAAAGTTGATTTCTCACCCTCAAACATAACTTCATATATCCACATTTCGAGGATATCATGTGCTAGCAATTAAGTAAACCACCCGTTTCCTACAACCCCAAAATAAGAATGGCTCCTTGTCGTCCTCAACTTGGTTTCTGTAACACCCTCAAATTCGAGCGCTGAACAAGGGTCGACGTTAACTCAACCAATGATCCCATAATTATATTGGTTGAATTAGTCTATTGCAGACTATAAAATTATAAATTTCCTTAACTTCATCCTTGGATCTTAACTTGATCTCGATCTCATTCTGTTCACAAGTATCAACTAGTAGTAATTTTTAACCTTATGATTTAAACATTCTATATTTCAATATATCAAGTTTTAAAGTATTAATGATAAGATCGTTCTTGGCAACAGAGGGGCGCATTTCGGTAATTTTGACATCTTAATGGCGTTCATTAGGGTAACCTCAGTGCTTGCAGAACTCCCAATATCATTCAATTCCCTCACTTAGACATATATCTTTATAGATATATCTTTTCATATCGATATTTCTTATTTATCTGAATTTCACAATATTAATAATACATTTGTACTTGGAACAGAGGAACCTTGCGATGAATTTGGTTTCTTCATCGGTGCTAAATCTTTGTTCTTACATAACTCACAATGTTATTCAATATCCTCATTCAGATATATAGTTCGTTATCAACATTGTATTAATGTTTTAAGTTCAGAGTATTGGCATAACATGATCAGTCCATACCAATACCCTCACTCAGATTAATAGATTTTTAGCAATTCTAAATTATATCAAATTAAAGATATAATACCATTTTGATGATAATAACATGATATTATTAATATAATCTTCGATTACATGGTTTGCTTATTCGTATTACAGAAATCATTATGATTTAATACAAATACAAGTAAATAAAACATGAAACCTAATCTACGCTTCTTCTTTACGTTCATGATCTTATCATTCTTCTTTAATTGTAAATAAAATTTTATTCGCAAGAATGAGCACTACGACTCAGCAAATCTATCTAATAATACATAGACAATTTATGCTTTCATATAAACTTTAACATACTTGACTTGACATAACTTTTAGTTAACGATCATGTTAACTCATGCTTAATGTTAGAACATAATCATATATGACATAACATATCATTAAACACTTAACATTCAATCATCATATCCTACTTAAAATCACATAAGGCTTTCATAAATATACTTTCACATATGAACAAGCTTAGCAATAGTTGCACATAGGTTTAGAATAGAAAACTTGCCTTTTCGCCTTTACCGTTTACGCTAATTTTGCGTCTCTTGATCAACTTATATCATTTATGAGATCGACATACAATTTAGTTACCACATGACTCTTACACTAGTTCACCTTAACTAGCCTTTAAACATGAACCTAACTTCGTATTTTTAACTTTTGCGTTAATTGATTTCAAAACTTGTTTAATTCATAACTAATAAATATCAGCTCGAAATTGGCTCATCTTTGGACAGTGACCTATGTATAATATGGTCTAACTATCCCCACAAGTGGCACGAACCCGAAAATTCTCGTGCTCAAAAAGTTCCAGACATCTCTTTTTTATTGTTCACTAGCAGAATATTTTCAGCAGTACCTTGACTCACTATTTAATTCATAACTAATTCATATTAATGAATTTTTGAGTGATTCTTTCGCCCATGTCTTTGTAACTTCCCCCTCTACAACTTTGCTTTGTATTTCATTACCAAATTCCAAACATATGATTTTATATAACTTTTATAATAACTGTTCAAATTAGGGGTTTCTCATTTCATACTTTCAATCCCTCTAACTAGTTACCACTTGGGTTAATTAGCTAGTTTTCATCTGTTATGACTTAATAATATTCTTTTACATAATCATAAATCTAAACATGTATTATTTCATGAATTCTACTCATGAATATAATAACATAAACTAAATTTATAACAACATACCTCTTGAAGTGCTAGTTTTTCGGTACTTAAGAAAGCAAGACTTTTAACTTTCCTTTCTTTTCTCAATTACCAATATAACTCTCTCTTATGATTACCTCATTTGCTCTTGAATTATTTGTAAATATGTGAGATTTATTAAGAATGAGGGTTCTATTTATAGGAAACCAAGACTAAGGGTATTTAGGACCTTAAGTCGCCCCACCATGGCTAGTCACCATAGTGAGTCACATGCATCATCATCACACTTGGTGAGTCACCAAGCCTAGTCACCCATGTGCCACAACACATCGCACAATTTTGGACAACACATTTTAGGAAGCAAAGTCTCATTTGCCAACTAATCAAATTCCACATAGTTTGGTTAATCCAACCCTGTAGTGCAAAGATGACTATTTGTTTTATGATGTATATTGATTGATGTTACAGGGATAAAATATCGATGATGGACTTTTAAATTCATAGATGATAGTAGATTTCATTCTCTACTTAACTCTTCTAATGAATTGTTGTTTCATTGCAGATTGTTGATCTAAAACTTGTTGTCTATTGTATTCTATTAGATTTTTTCCTGTTGAAGACTAAGGATAATTTGTTGTACATTATCTTAGTCATAATATTCTTTACTGGGCTAGTTGAGCTCACCCTTTTCCTTTTTGTTTTATTTTTCTTCTCAGGAGACGAGAATATAGCGGGAACTAGTTGGGGTGTGGAGTGATGGTTCAAGACAATTGTTTTAGTAGTCCTCACCATTTTGTAATATAGTGTATCAATAATTGTATGAGGACTTTATTTGGGTATGGATATTGTCTAGAAGACAATATTTGTATTTAAACTCACAGCATAAATGTTGTCGTATTTTGCACGACAATTGTAATAATAAAGTTATAGTTTCTGTATCATGTATTTGGCGACTCAGAATAGGTTGGGTGGATTGGACCTATTTTGGGGGCGTCACACTACGACCAAGGATGTTTGTTAATATCACATCCATGAATTTATATTTCATCGCCGAGACTCAGCTCGATAATCAATCCATATTACCGAATTATCCATGCACTACTATTAAGGATATTCGTTAATATCACGACCACAATTATCCATGCACTACTTTAAAGATAATCGTGTTTTCATCAACTATCGTGGTCATGCCATAAAACAATTCATCTTTGCACCTCGTCAAGAGAATCCATAGCTATAATCATACCAAAATTGTCCATCAACGCACCACTACGGGCCAATAAGGACTTTTTTCACATCATTTGTAACATTACTACCATGATTATTATACCGAATAATCCTCGTCATAATCATACCAAATCCATCTATATGCACTACTACCAAAGATGACTTTCAAACACATATAAACATGAGGATGATGACAATGATATAAGAATCAATCAATGAGATAAAGGATAAATATTAAACATTTATATTACAATTTATCCAAATGCTTCAATAATAACCAAATGTTATCAATCACTTAATAATCTCATAATCTAATATCATTAATATTATAACAATATTTTAATCATTTCTTAAACTTATAAACAATTTATTTCAATTGTTTACACTTTATCAAATAATGCATTTAATCATTCAAAATGCTATACTCATAAGATTTTATCATCAATGATCAAATCCTCATCAAAAATCTGATATACCCTATATAGGATTCTTAAGCTATAAAATCCTATTTTCCAATTTTATTACTTCACATAACATATTTAATTCATTTACTCATAACTAATTTATTTTCATGAAAAATACCAAATCAGTCCCAAAAATATTTCTTTTCTGGGATTTAGCAGAATATAGTCTCATCTTGAACATATATTTTTCTCAGAATTTTTAAAATTTATTTACTATTTTTCATATGGCTAAGACTGCTGAATATTTAGACATTTGTCATAAATTGTACTTTTGTCCAAAAATTCCGAAATTTACAGGGTATACTCCTGTTATATTCATGTACTCCCAATAAAAATTTCACCAATTTTGGAGTTAACCACAAGGAGTTATAAGGGTTTACTTTTAAAATAGTATTTTCCCATAAAATCCATAACTCTTAATCTGTACATCCAAAAATCGTCATTTTTGGATACAATCTAGAAAACTCATCAAATTATCATTTCAATTTTTTCCAGAATTTTTGAGAGTCAAAAAAATTATGAAACTGCCCCTGGCAGAAACCCTTTTTTAATGAAAATACTATTCGTATGAATACGAATGATCATTTATCATGCATGCGGTAATCTACATAGACATGTTATTTCAACAGAATAATAAAGAATAAAACCATGTCATTCAGTTTACTTTCTAGTTAGGTTTCCTAACTAATTCGGTTAGTCAAAAATGTTGACTTTTCCAAAGTCGACTTTACGCTTTATGAATAGTGATTTAGCGTTTTTATGAATAGTGTTTTTGCATTTTTTTCGGAATTTTTTTCTAGCCTCGTAAATATTGGGATATTAAATTCACCCCTACTTATAAGAATTTCGTACTCGAAATTATAGTATAATCATCTTGTCATTTAATATCATATTTATAAGTTCTACAAACATTCAAGATATTACATTCTCTCCTGCTTATAAGAATTCTGTTCAAATTATCTCTAACTTAGTATTCAATATGAATTTTCTTAATTCATCCTTTCTCACATCAAATTCCTATTACTTAAATTAGGTCAACAATGTTCACTTATCTATACTCATTTTCTTTCATAACACTATGTTTTAAACCTTTAATCCTATATAACTCCCAGTCTTACTCTTCCTTTATTGAGGATTTTTTTTCTAATTGATACAAAGGGTCAACCAAGACCTTGAACTTTTTCATATTCTATGGGTGCTATTCGACCCACAAGTTTAACAATCATCAGGATTGAAAAACACAATCAATAAGTACGCTAGGTGATCAGCTTATCGTACCACATGTTACATATAACATAATAGTCTTAAAGACGCGGTATGTTGCGTCTACGTGCCGGAATCATATGTTCGTTTATTTTATAACCAAAGGTGTCTAGCCGAAACAATTGGTATTGACTCACTCATCTTTAAACCATTCCAAAAACTTTTGAAAATCAATTTTACGAATGTATACCACACTTTGCAAATTGCGTTGATGACTCATCATTTTATTACACCCACACCAGGTTCTATTGTGCGTTGATGAAAAATTCATTTCTATTTTTCAATTTAATTTTGTCTAGCTTGAACAATTAGCATAGACATATGAATAACATAGGTCAAAATTTTCCATTTTGAAAATCAGGTTTATGACTTTATCATATCCACAACATATAACAGTGCATTGATGGCCCTCTGACCATAGCCACACCGTCTTACTTTGTTTTGATGATTCCATCATATATCATATTCATACCAAGTTCTCTGGTGTATTTATGAAAAATTCATTTTTAATTTTCAAATTAACTCTGTCTAGCTAAAATTTATTTTTTAAAATTTTCCAGTTCAATGATTGAACAATTCTTTTCGAAGGCACCCAAGTGCGAATATACACATGAATGTCTAACATAGCTAGAAGATTTTGGAACACCCTTAATCCTTTATCATTTCCACTTTCCTCTAACCTTAACACAAGTTTTGCAAATATATAGTAATATAGTAAACTGATTGGTTGTTTAAACCGAAAACAAATATATTAGTTCCCCTTCTTATCAACACGGGGATGAAAATGTCTCGGTGCATATTAATCATTTTGTAATACACCACTTTATAACAATATCGTAGCCGCATCTCATAAGTCGGTTTGATTGACATATCATATCCCTTTCCCATAAAAGGGTTCTTTCACTCAGTAACTAACATACAAATATCTTTAAAACTATAGTTGGAAATAACAACTAATAACTAATCAATATACATATGAGAAAAGAATCACCTTCTCAGAATATATGCAAGGAATAGTTTGACACAAGATTTCAATCTATTATCATAATCAGGTGATTGTTTCCTCCACCCAGAACTAATGAGTCAGTACCGCGTCTCATCCACACTATCCCCAAATGATCTCATCCACTGTGTAATCCGCTTTGAAAACACTAACCGTGAATCATTCATACCAACAATCTAGTTAGATCGGTTTACTTACGCATGTTAAACTCCTTCCCATTCAAGAGAGTCATTCAACTCGGCTAACAACATAAGTTTTCAATTGAAAACCCTACTCATTTCTTAACTATCTTACGAATTTCTTTAATCCATATTACTTACATTTCTCTATGAGTTTACTCCTCTACTTACTCAGGTTTTATGCAAAATAATATAATTTAAACATAATTCCAAACACATCATTTCATTTGGATGAAACAGTTTCACACAAAAAATTTTAAGATTTTTTCTTATTACTTGCTTGTAAACTCGAGTTCATTTATCTCCAGCCATTTCTCGTAAAGAGTTTAGCTTTATTCAATATATTTCTATCACATAAAATTTTTATGTATTAAGATTTATTCATATCTTTTAATTATCTATACTCTTCACAAGTATTTAATCTTAACCCATCAGATTATACCCAAGGTACTCATTACCTCGAAACTATAACCCATTGTTCTAATACCAACTGTAATGCCCCCAAATTTGAGCGCTGGCCGCCCGAACAAGGGTCGACGTTAACTGAACATCTTTCGTTACTTAACCAATGATTCCATAATCATATTGGTTGAATTAGTCTATTACAGACTATAAAATTATAAATTTCCTTAGCTTCATCCCTGAATCTTAACTTGTTCTTGACCACATTCTTTTCACAAGTATCAACGTGTAGTAAATTTTTAGCCTTATGATTTAAACATTCTATATTTAAATATATCAAGTTTCACAGTATTAATGATAAGATCGTTCTTGGCAACAGAGGGGCGCATTCCGGTAATTTTGGCATCTTACCGGCGTTCATTAGTGTAACCTCAATGCTTACAGAACTCCCATTATCATTCAATACCCTCATTTAGACATATATTTTTCTAGATATATCTCTTCATATCAATATTTCCTATTTATTTGAATTTCACAATATTAATAACACATTTGTACTTGGAAAAGAGGAACCTTGCGATGAATTCGGTTTCTTCATCGGTACTAAATCTCTATTCTTACAGCACTCACAATGTTATTCAATATCCTCATTCAGATATATAGTTCTTTATCAACATTGTATTAATGTTTTACTATCTATCTGAAGTTCAGAGTATTAACATAACATGATCATTCCCTATTGCAAATACCTTCACTCAGATTAATAGATCTTTAACAATTCTAAGTTGTATCAAATTAAAGACATAATACCATTCTGATGATAATAACACGATATTATTAATTAGTGTTCTAAAAGTCTGCCTAGTCGGCAACTAGGTCGGGGTCGGAGGCTCGCCGAGTCGACCAGGCTCTAGTCCTTTGATTTAGTCGCTGGCCGACTTAGTCGGATTCAAGTCGGCGATTAGTCGGTAAAGTCAGGGTAAATCGGAACATATCAGGGTAAAAAACATAACATGTGAAATTTTTTGGGCCATAGTGTAATTTATGGATTGTGTTTATAACTTTAAAATTTAAACCCTACCTCTGCCGACTGCTGCTTCTTCTTCGAAAAAAAAATTTGTTCGACCGACGAGGCGACGACTTCTGCTGCTTCTTCTTCTAGCGCCGACGACGACTGCCGATGACGACGACGAAGACAACCGACGATGAAGACTACAGACTGCCGACGACGAAGACTACCGATGACGAAGGCTACCGACGACGACGACGACGAAGGCTACCGACTGCTGCTCGCCTGCTCTTTATCTTCGACTGCTGCTCTTCATCTTCATCATCTTCGACGATCAGGTAGTTCTTCTCCGGTTCGTCTCTCTCTCTCAGTTTCTTTATTTTTTTCGGCAGCTGCTCTTCATCTTCATCTCTAGTTTGCCGGCAATTGAATACTGATACAAGGCTTATAAGGCTTAATTAGTTCCTTAGAGGGCATTAAAGAAAAGGTTGGATAAATTAATTTAGTTATTTTTTTTAGTTAATTGTTATATTTCATTTAAATTTTTAAATTTTTTCAACTTCAGTTATAAATTAAATTATTAAAATCTGACTGTGGGGTTTGGAGAAATGACTTATTTTATATTTTTATGCATATGTTTGGAGAAATCACTTATGATTTGTGTTACTTATGTTATTCTACTTACTCAAAACTTATGAAGGAGGAAGGAGAATATATATTTTTAAAAAAAATTAAAAATCCGACTAACCGATTAATCCCCTAGTCGCTAGTCGGTAGCCAACCGATATGGGACCGACTAGCGACTTTTAGAACACTGTTATTAATATAATGTTCGATTACATGGTTTGCTTATTCGTATTACATAAGTCATTATGACTTAAAACAAATATAAGTAAATAAAACATGAAACCTAATCTACGTTTCTTCTTTACGTTCATGATCTTATCTTCTATAACTGCAAATAAAGTTTTATTCGCAAGAATGAGCTTCGACTCAGCGAGTCTATCTAACAGTTTATGTTTTCATATAAACTTTAACATGTTTGACTTGACATAACTTTTAGTTAATGATCATGTTAACTCCTGCTTAATGATGGAACATAATCATATATGACATAACATATCATTAAACACTTAACATTCAATCATCATATCCTACTTAAAATCGCAGAAGGCTTTCATACATATACTTTCACATATGAACAAGCTTAGCAATAGTTGCACATAGGTTTAAAACAGAAAACTTGCCTTTTCTCCTTTACCGTTTACGCTAATTTTGCGTCTCTCATCAACCTATATAATTTATGAGATCGACATACAATTTAGTCACCACATGACTCTTACTCTAGTTCACCTTAATTAGCCTTTAAACATGAACCTAACTTCGTATTTTTAACTTTTACGATAATTGATTTCAAAACTTGTTTAATTCATAACTAATTCATATCAACTCGGAATTGACTCATCTTTGGACAATGACCTATGTATAACATGGTCTAACTACCCCCCATAAGTGGCACGAACTCCAAAATTCTCGTTCTCAAAAAGTTCCAGACGACCCTCTTTTTACTGTTCAATAGCAAAATATTTTCGGCAATACCTTGGCTCATTATTTAATTCATAACTAATTTATATTAATGAATTTTTGAGTGATTCTTTCACCCATGTCTTTGTAACTTACCCCTCTACAACTTTGCTTTGTATTTCATAACCAAATTCCAAACATATGATTTTATATAACTTTTTCAATAACTATTCAGATTAGGGGTTTCTCATTTCATACTTTAAATCTCTCTAACTAGTTACTACTTGGGTTAATTTGCTAGTTTTCATCTTTTATGACTTAATAACATTGTATTACATAATCATAAACCTAAACATGTATAATTTCATGAATTCTACTCAAGAACATAAGAACATAAACATAATTTATAACAACATACCTCTTGAAGTATACTTAAAGGACGCAACTCCTTCCTCAAGCCTCGTAACTATGTCATTTCTTAATAAGTTAGTAATATGCTTTGAAGGATATTAGTATTTAACTATATCTAGAAAGCAGGGATTCAGCAGTGAAGAATCGCCCATTCGGGAGAGGCAAAATTCATCTTGATTCAGCTGTGAGATTTGGCCAATGCCGAAGCAATGAATCTTTTTCATTCTATTTTTTCTCGAAAAATATTTTAAGTCGGTTATAACCTTCATGTAATAGGAAAAATATATGAATACAACATTATAATAATATTAATGATAAATGTTTTTTGATGTTAAATGTTAATTGATTTATTATGATAACTAATATAGAACTCCCTCCCTTCCAAATTATAACATTATTATTGAATTTTGAAAGTTAATTTGAGACATTTCAAACTCAAATTAATAAGATTTGTTAGAATTAAGAAACAAGAAATCTTATAATTAATAGTACTTTTTAGATAGTTTCTATTATTCATCATTCTATTGATTAAATTAATTGAATCTATGTCATTTCGAGTTTGAAAATGTTTCATATTAACTTCAAAAAGTCAATAATAATGATCTTATATATTTGAAAGTGTGTGACCATTAACCAGTTTATAGTTATTTATTTGGCGTTGTCATATTTCTCACATATATTATATATGACTTGGATCGTTAATTAATCATCTCAGAAATATTCAAGCGTATGACTTAAATTTATCTAATATTCAAATATGTGCCGAATTCCCTAATCTCCATTTTTTGAAATTGCTAAACCGCGGGGGGCGAACACGATTCCCGACAACCTAATCCATGCTTCATATATCACGACTAATGTATTTTAACCTGGCATCCTGCATCTGGAATACTCCCACCATGTCAATTAATTAATTACATCGTTATGTGCTACAAATGCAAAATTAGCACCAATCCTTGTGTCCGTAGTACCTAAGTTGCTTGTGTAACACCCTGAAAATGTGTAGTGCATTCCACGAAGCTCCAATCCTGGTTGGTTGGATCAACATAAGCTTTCCCTTTACTCAGGTAGTTGACTTGGAGAACTGTAATACTTCAAAATATTCACTGTTTTTGTTTTTTGATCAGCAATGTTGATAGTACTTGGTCTATCCGGTGCCTTCAAGTGAAGGACAGTTCAGTTGGACAGATCTAATTTCCAGTGTTCTAAATATTCCCGCCTAGGCCCCGTCTAGGCGCTAGGCCCCCCCTTGGCGCCTCGCCTAGGTGCTAGGCTCCCCTTGGCACCTCGCCTAGGCGCTAGGCTCCTTGGCGCCTCAACTAGGCCCAAGGCGGCAAAAAAATCCCTCCAGGAAATTAGGCGGGGACCTATGTGAAGATGTTTTTTTATTTATTTTAATAACTACCTAAACCAGATTTTGATATATTTATTTTTTTAATGATTTACCATATTCATAAAACATGTTGTAGCATATTAAATCACAACAAGAAGTGAATAATATCAAGTCAAAATGGATAATTTTATTATAGTTGTAATTTTTTGAATTTGTACCAACTTCAAATTATATAAATGATGATACATTTGTACTATTTAGTTTAATTCAATATAATTCTTAAATTTATGTTTAGTTTCTTAAGTTTTAATATTGAATTAAATTCTTGAAATTTTAAATTATATTATTTAATAGCAATCTTGTTTATGAATAAAACTAATACGTTAAAAATATGTTTGAACTTTGAACAATTGCATGTTTATGTTTGGACTTTGACATTAGCAATATGGATATGTGTTTGAACTTTAAGCAAATGCCTTTATTATCTTTATTATAGATTGTTTTGCTTTATATTATTGTTTTGTTTGGATAAATGTAAGATAAAATATTAAAATTGGCTTAAAATAAAAAATTCCGCCTAGGCCCCCTCGGCTGCCCGCCTCCCGCCAAACGCCTTTTAGAACATTGCTAATTTCTGTATCGAGTTTATTATTTTTTTTGTTATTTGTCGATCAAGGTTTTCAAAGAGCTATTATATCGTTTATTTATTATTCTTTAGTGGAATTTCGGTTGGGTGCCTAGATGTAGATGAGTGCCCCCTCTAGGTAGATTTCTTTAATATAAATACAAAAGGCAAGTGGTTTTATATTTTGAAACTGATGTAGTATTTACTCCCTCCATTCCAATATATTATGCGTTTTAGGACTTTTTTCTCTTCCAATATATTAGTCGTTTTCTCTTATCTAGGATAGAAAGTTATCTACATTCCTATGATACCCCTAATTTCTCTCCTCTTTTCAAGGACATTTATTCCCATAAAAACACTATTCTCTTTTCTCTTATCTTTTTTAATGTTTTCCAATAAAAACATAAAGAGGCAAGTATGGAAATTGAGTCATATATTAATTATGAAGTAATGATATTCTTAATATGTGTTTTAACGACTAATAAATTGGAATTTGGGTGTATTACCTTATCAAGAAGTACATGGTATAGTGGTAATGATAATGATTGATAGTTCACCTTGATGATGCAGGTTACTCTTGAAGTAAAGGGAGAGCCCCAGATACGAAACTTATCAGAGAAGCTCATGGCTGGTGGCATTGCTCATAAGCTGTGGATCGAACAACCTGAGAACATTCTCTCGTGTCTTGCCACAAAACCGTACCCCAAATCTGTTGTATCGCCATTTTTTAAAAAGTTAAAACTCTGCAAGTGACAGAATTTTTAATTGTGAAAATTCTTAGTGCTGCAAATTATAGTTTTATGTTCGCTTCTTAATTAATGTTTCACATAGTTGCTCAATGATGAATAATTGGTGGTTTTGAGCCAAAGAAAAATAAAATGATATGTTACTATCTTTATTTAGCGAGCTAATTTTTTAGTACTGTTGGTTTACTTTGTAGCTCAATAATATTTTAGTTTATGCTTCTATCTATTATTTGGATATACTACAAAAGATGAATCCGGTTACCATGAAGTTAACTTCATGGTAAGTTGGTCATGTGACCAATGTATTGCTGACACGTAGAGAAAGAGATCACCTCCTGCCATGCTCACCCCTAGTGCAAAGACAACCTGATTGTTTTCGTTATGGTGTGATGGGCGTTCCAATGAGCAAGAAAGAACTTGTCTCGAGTGTCAAACCTGGACTTAAGCTTTTCCTTTATGACTTTGAGCTAAGGCTTATGTATGGGATCTACAGAGCATCATCTTCTGGGGGTCTGAAACTTGAGCCAACAGCTTTTAATGGTGCTTTCCCTGTTCAGGTCAGCCTTGAATCTGGCAATGTCTCTTTGGAAATGCTCTTATGTTTTTAGTTTTGCCCTAGTTGAATTTTTGCTGATTATCTAGTTTTCAGGTTCGCTTCAATGTTCAGGAGGATTGCTATCCCCTGACTGAGGATATTTTCAGAAAGGCAATCAAGGACAACTATAATGAAAAGCAGAAGTTTGATACGCAACTTAATGTTAAGCAAGTGAGAAGACACTTCATCCATTAGGTAGTCTACAATTCTCATCATACTTCTGCTTTGACAATAACTGATCTTCACTTTCAGGTTAAGAAGCTCATTGAACTTTTCAAGCCTGTTGAATTGCGTTCGAAATCACTTGCCATTGACCTCGAGCCAATTGTGAGTGTTCAGAATAGGGAAGTCATTGAGAAGGCAAGAAAATCAAGGCTGTATTCATATAAAGAACCATCTCTGCATTCGTATGATGAAGTCGGGAGGTATACTGTGCGGCCTCATGAAGATCATCAGCGTATCGAACTTATGGTTTTCGTAGAGAAAGACTTGACCTGTCTCAACCTACGAGTCATATTGTTTCTGCTTTAGAAGCTTACCCAAAGAGTTATGTGGAGGAGGACCTTTTGAGGCAGCCATCTGCCATATTTAGAGACATTGCTTCTCAAGAGGGAGAACCATCTCGTCATCGTCCGCTTCTAATGAATGAAAGGGAGTATCAAGATTATGGTTTTGGTACTAACCAGGAACTACGGCAGTCAATTCATTCTGTGACTGCAGCTGCTGGTTCGACTCTAGACTCTTACCCAAGGTATATTCAACCTATGCTTCGCGAGAAGTATCTGACTATAATAGGAACCATAATTTTAAGGGGACAATGCCTGAACGTTCCCATGCACCAGTTTCATACTCTTTTGCTGGGCCATCGTTATCATATCAGTGATCCAATTCTGCACCGCTGTCCCCTATTTTGTGTTTTTCCCTCAAGTTTAGCATTGCACCGGGTTGGTAGCCAAATTTTTGCGAAGATGGCACAATTGCAAGTGCGCCGGTTATTATAGTTTGACATGTAATTATAGCTATACTTATGAGTGCTAAATATTATATTAATGCTGCAGAACAAAGATCGTGCGAATGGAACTTAATTATTTACTTGAAACTTGAGACCTTTTTAATTGAAACCTTGAAATCCAGTGAATTTAGTTATACACTCCTTACTTGTCTGAGTATATAATCACTTAATCTCGGAAGTTTACTATTCCATTTCTTTCTTGTTTTATTTCATAGATGTTTTTTAGGGAAAAGTTAAAAGAATTGTGTGCCGAGAGAGCATATAATCCAGTTCCATCTTGTTTTACTGTTCCAGAATTTCTGACATTTTGATTTTGCTGATATCTTTTTTTTTTTTTTGGACAATTATTACTTTTTGAGTGTCTTACCATTTTTATATACTTCATTTTGGAATACTAAGGCATTAGTTTCAGTAGTTTTCTTTTCGAGTAAATCTATATATACATCTACTTTATTAACTCCCTCCGTACAATTGTGCCATGTTCAACTTCGAAAATTTCCCCTTTCCGTCGATTTGAAGAAAAGGTTTACAAACACTCCACCATTTGATTCTCTCTCTTTAATCCGGACAAGTATTCTTCGTCTTTTTTATTAACTTGTGAAGTTTAATTATCTAAGTATTCTTCCTACTTATGATTCCAAAATTCGAATTTGATTTTCATTTGCACTGTTTGTTTCCAGTAATTATGTACTCTTATTCTTTAAATCAGCTTAGAGTTCCAATTTTTGGAGATGGGATTTGTTTTGATTGTCAATTGGACTAAGGGTTTGGTTTTGAGAGTGTTATTGTAGTCTTTTTTTTAAAATTGTGATTCATGATAGTAAATTTATATTCAAATATGTGAAATTGGTTGAATGTGTTTGTTAATTTAGGTGGGATTTGTTTTGTTTGTCAATTGGACTAAGGGTTTGGTTTTGAGTGTTATTGTATTCTCTTTTTTTTTAATTGTAATTCATGATAGTAAATTTATATTCAAATTTGTGAAATTGGTTGAATGTGTTTGTAAATTTAGGTGGGATTTGTTTTGATTGTCAATTGAACCAAGGGTTTGGTTTTGAGTGTTATTGTAGTCTTTTTTTTTTTAATTGTAATTCATTATAAGAAATTTATATTCAAATATGTGAAATTGGTTGAATGTGTTTGTTAATTTAGGTTCTATTTTATGTGTTGAATTGTTGTTTGGTTGTACTTGCTGCTGAAGGTATTTTAAGGGCTAGTTTAGATTTGAAAAGGTTGAGAATTTAGATTGGATGGATGTGGAGGTGGATGTGGGGAATACCCCACCAGCTGAAATAGACGCTCAATCGACCCGGGTTCTATCGGGTTGGAAAAAAGGTAAGTTATTTTGGCCTTTTTAAGTTTCAGGTTGAAATATTTACCTTTGATTTTGTTGGTTGAATTTGTAAAAATATTGCTTTATGAGTTCATTAATGTGTTAAGGTGGTTGAAAGAATATTAGGGAGGAGATGAAATTTTGTATGTGCTTATCACATTGAAATGGACATACATGCCTGAAGAGATTACTTAAGTGTACTTCATGGTTAAGTCATGACACCCCGATGCTTGATCGTTAGATGGTAACTGGTGAAAAAAGATGGATCCTCACCTTTGTAATATTTTGGATGTATTTGTGTGAAAATTTTGGTTTTAAGAATGTGATGACATGTGACTCTAAAAAACGAGCCGCAAGAAAATGAGCTTGTTTTCTTAGAAGAAAATTAAATAAAATAAAGGGTCTTTTACACTAATATACAACAATTAGAAAGTAATTACAAAAATAAAACATACACAACATAATTATAAAAATAAAACATACACAATATTACGTGCTAAAATCACGTGTCATTAACTCCTACACGTCAGTTATCGAATTTCATATTTGCAATTAACCGCCCCTAAAATCATGCAACTTTGAAATCGGAACAACATAGATCAACGACGGAGAAGACAAAAACTTCTGTTGCGACTCTCAGATCGGAGAAGACGAATCATTTTGTCATGACACAACTCTGAAATCGGAAATAACATATAGCATCAACAACTTCTTTAAGTTCAGTAACCGAAAACTTACGACAACTTAGTGATTGTTTATTACAAGATCAACAACCCGTTCGATACAAATTTGAATATTGAGGTGTGTGAATTTAAAAGTTATATGCATATACTACCTATGGATACTACGAATTCCTATAGTGGTTACCTTTCTTACGTTTTTCGCAGTAAAAAATTGTCACAAAGTAAGAATACGGAATGTTTTGATTCCAAAATGCATTTGAACATATGTTTTATATTATGGTTACTAAGTAGATATAAATTGGTTACTGTTTATTATAAATTTGCTTGCTGAATAATGTTTATTTGATTGTTTCAAAATTTTAATTGAGTTCTACTGATTTTTTTTTTAATTTTTAATGGTTACTCATCAGTAACATTGGTTACCTTCATGCAACATGCTGGTTACTGTCTAATGTTTCCTTGGTTATTGTGTAACATTATGCTGTATTGGTTACTGCATAATATTACTGACTAATTATGAATTGGTTACGGACTAATGCTTAATTGGTTACTGCTTAACATTATATTGGTTACTGTCTAACGCTGGTTTGTATAGGTTACTGTCTAAACCCCCTATATTTTTCTGAATTGGTTACTGCTTAACATTATATTGGTTACTGACTAATGATGAATAAGTTATTGTCTAATGCTGGTTTGGTTACTGCATAATTGTACTAACTAATGTTGCATTGGTTACTGACTAATAATGACTTGGTTATTGTGTATCATTATATTGGTTACTGACTAATGCTGACTTTGTTACTGTGTAACATTATAATGGTTACTGACTTGGTTGCTGTTTAAAATTATAATGGTATTTTATATTATGGTTTCTAAATAGAGATAAATTGGTTACTGTTTATTATAAATTTATTTGCTGAATAATGTTTATTTGATTTTTTCAAATTTTTAATTGAGTTCTACCGATTGTTTTTATATTAATGGTTACTCATCAAATACATTGGTTATCTTCATGCAACACATCTTTGATTCTTGTCTCTAATGTTTCATTGGTTATCAGTAGCATTATCTCGTCTTGGTTAATGCATAATATTATTATGGTTAATGCTGTATTGGTTATTGGTTATGCTGAATTGGTTACTTAACATTACATTGGTTACTGTCTAACTATAACTAGGTTACTGTCTAATGCTGGATTGGTTAATGCATAATGGTATTAACTAATACTGCATTGGTTACTGACTAATAATGACTTGGTTACTGTGTACCATTGCATTGGTTACTAACTAATAATGACTTTGTTACTGTGTAACAGGATAATGGTTACTGATGAAGACTTGGTTACTGACTAATGCTAACTTGGTTACTGTTTAACATTATATTGGTTACCGGTTAACATTAATTTGGTTACTTACCAATACTTATTCTGTTGACAGACAATGGAGATGATTCCAGTTGTACTTTATTTCAACGACACATGGGCTGATAGTAACCAATACACCAAATTTGAAGTTACCGGCATACTAGTTCCATTAACTAGTTCGTTCAAAGAAATGCTAAACAAAATATGCAGTGCATTACGGCTAGACACAAACGTAACAACATTGTCAATCAAATTTCAGATTAGAAGCGACATTCTACCGATCAGTATATCAGATGAAGCAACCTTACAATTCTTTCTAGAAATGAGTAGAAAATCTGATGAACAAGGTAAATTCCCACTGATTGTAGATATTGAACACATAATGGGACGCACAACAATCTTGCATAACTTGACAAATGTAGAAGAATCTATAATTCACGATGTAATGCCAATCAGATCAACACAAGGGAATTCAGCACTAATTCCACTAGCAAGACAAGAATGTCAATTTGGAACGCAATATGCTGATCAGCTTGCAATGGAAATTATTGAACAACAATGAGATAAACAACATGACAAATCATACACAGAAGAACGATATGATGATGTAATATCATATCCGAATGAACGTGAAGTAAAATTACATCAAACCTACAAAGACAAAAAAATCCTATCACAAGCTATGAGGCTGCATTCAATCAGAAAAAATAGACAACACAAAGTCCAACGAACAAGTTATAGAGACTTTGTGCTAGTGTGCGTATACGATGAAAATTGCAAATGGAAGATGAAAGCATCAAGTTTTCGAAAAATCAGTATGTTTAAGGTGAGAGAATTCAATACATCCACACTTGTTCAGTCAATGTATTGTTGGGAGACCACAGACAGGCAAATAGTGAGTTAGTCAGTGAATGCATAATGCAAAAATTAACAAATTTGAAGAAAATATACATACCAACCGATATTGTGGAAGACATGATGTCAGAATATAATGTGTCTATCTCTTACCAAAAAGCATGGAGATCGAAGGAAAAAGCGTTAGGAAAGGTGAGAAGAAATCCACACGACTACTCACTGATCCCATCATGGTTACACATGCTGAAGAAAACAAATCTAGGTAACACTTTAAAATATTTTATTAGTTTTACAGCATTAGACAGTAACCAATATGATGTTACACAGTAACCAAGACATTATTACACAATAGAAAGTTACCAATGTAAATTGTTTACTGATTAATGTTGTCTTGGTTACCTTCATACGCAATATCTTTGATTCTTCGCCTAATGCATTGTTACTGAGCATTAGTCGATAATATTATGCAAAGAACTAAAACAAAGATTAGTCAAGAACCAATTAAGCATTATACAAGAATGAATATAATATTACACAAAGAACTAATACACCTTTAGACAAAGATAACTAAGTTAGTATGCATGTTTAGTTACTAAATCTTTAGACCATTTGTATACGGTTATTATACATGTTTGGTTACCTTAATATGCATGTTTAGTTACTAAATGTAATATACAAGTTGTATACCATTAACCACATGAACGGTTACCGATTACTAGTGATTTGGATACTGTATACTACTTGTAATTCTAATGATAAAGCTGATATTTCATATCAGGTTCCGTCACAGCCCTTGAGTTGGAAACAAATGGTCGTTTCAAGTATCAATTCTTTGCCATTGGAGCATCCATTTAAGCATGGCACCATTGTTTTCCAATCATTGTAATTGATGGCACGTTCATACAATCAACTTACGGGGGGACACTACTGATAGAAAGCACACAAGATGCAAACCGAAACATTATTTCGATTGCTTTTTTAGTTGTTGACAGCGAAAATGAATTGTTTTGGAGATGGTTTTTCATAAATTTGAGAATTGCTTGTGGAGTTAGGGAAGGTCAATGTATTGTTTCAGACAGACATGAAGCCATTATACAAGGACTGAATTTTATGTTTTCGGATATCATGCATGGTTCCTGCACATATCATATACTGAAAAATATAAAAAACAGATTCAAAAAGAAAGGAGAAGAAGTTAAACAGGCTTACAACGGGGCTTGTAGAGCTTACACTGTTGAACAATTCAACAAACACATGGCTGAACTTGATGCCATTGTTCCTCGTATAAGGACATATCTGGATGAAGAGGTCAAGTTGGATAGGTGCACCAGGCTCCATGGGACTGTAAGCAGGTACTCAACAATGACTTCAAACACCGCCGAATCTATTAACAATGCAATCAAGTTTATCAGGGATCTTCCAGTTGCGTCAATGATTGAATGCCTACGTTGTCTGGTTCAAAGATGGTATTTCACAAACAAATAAGCAGCCATATCAACATTCACAACACTTTCCACAATAGCTGAGAGAAGGTTGCAATCTAATATCTTTAAATCAAATATACTTAAGGTAATTAATACTTGATTTAAATTATTGCATCCTAATTTGCATTTGCATTTGATGGAGACCTATTTTTTCACTATAGGTTACCTGTATATGCTGATAATTTTAACAACATTAAAAATAACAGTAATTATTACTGACTATTACTAACTTGGTTACTTACTAATGCTAACTTAGTTACTGTACAACATTATATTGGTTACTGACTAATGCTGACTTGGTTACTGTGTAACAATATAATGGTTGTTGGCTATTGCTGAGTTGGTTACTGTGTAACATTATACTGACTAACAGTAACTTGGTTACTGGATAAAATTATAATCTTTATTGCATAATGTTACTGACTAATACTGACTTGGTTACTGACTAATGCTAACTTACTTAATGTGCAACATTATATTGGTTACTAACTAATACTGAATTGCTTACTGTGTAATTATATAATGGTTACTGTATAATGCTGATTTAGTTACTGTGTAACATTATACTGGTTACTAATCAATACTGACTTAGTTACTATGTAAAATTATAATGTTATTGAGATTTATAATTGTTTCTTTTATATTGGTGGTTACTTATTGACTAACATTGTGTACTAGTTAATTGGTTACTGTATATTTGGCATGCAACTGTTAATCTGATTGTATACATTGGGTGTTGTGTACTAGTTAATTGGTTACTGTATATTTGGTTGCTAAAGCATATTAATGTACACTTGTAGTGATGTTTTTTATATTCATGATTACATATAAGGTACAATGTGTAACTGTTCTGTAATATGTATGTATAAATGTGTTTTATGTTCTAGTTACTAACATTATGTATTTAGGTTACTGGCTAACATTGATTTGTTTACTTTACTATATTTATTCTGTTTTCAGACAATGAACATGATTTCAATTGACACACTTAATTTGTGTTGTAGGTTGAGACATCAAACTTAGTGATTTTCACTGTTTACGATGTCTCTAAACAGTATATTGTGGACATCAAACAAAAAACATGCACATGTCGTAAATTTCAGTACAATGAGATGCCTTGTCCAAGACGTCATTAAGTATGAAGCAAGAGAAATTTGAGCTGTTATGATTTTTGCTCAAGAAATTACATTAAAGCAACTTTGGTCGAGACATATTCAGCTTCCATCATGCCGTTAGATGACAAAAAAAACTGGGATGTATCCGAAGAAGTAAGAAACATATGTATAAAACCACCCAACACAAGAAGACCAGCAGGAATACCAAAAAAAGGGAGGTACAAACACGGATCTAAAATCAAAATTCAAAACAAATGCAAAGAAAAGCAAGAAAAAAGGACACAACAGGAAAACATGCAATAATCCCCCGGTTTTAAGACCACTAAAAAGGGTCTGATATACTGCAGTTAAATTAAGAGTGTAAATACATGAATGTATTATTGTTTACTTTGAGTAACCATTAACCACTTGGTTGGTAACATTTTTTATTGTGTATAGTAACCAAATTTGTTATTCATTTATATATTGATTTCTGAATAACAGTAACCAAATAAATACATAACAGTAACCATACCAATTTTTAATGGTAACCATACAAGCTTGTAACTATCAAAACATTATCTGGTTACTATCAGTCTCATATCCCTCCAACAGTTTTTAATTGTAAGCATGTATAATAAGCATCCATCTCAGACAAGCATTTATAGTAAACAAATAATTACATAACAAGAACTATAATAGCTTTATAATGGTAACACATAATTACATAACAAGAACCACCTAATAACTTAATAAAGAACTATACCGGCTTTTTAATGTTAACCAAATAATTACATAACAAAGAACTATAACAATGTTTAATGGTACCCAAATAATTACATAACAGTAACCATCACATTAACCACCTAATTCATAACAGTAACTGTGACGCCCCCAAAACAGAAATACATCACCTATTCTGAGTCGCCAAATACATGGTACAGAATACAAATACAAACTTAATTATACAACCTGCTGGTATAATAATACGACAAAACATATGCTATGAATTTTAATACAAATACATCCTCTGAGAGTATACAAACTCAATGGAGTCCTCATTACATTTATTATCACACTATTTCACGTAATAGTGAGGACTACTAATGCACCATCTAGGACCATCACTCTGTTCCCGACTAGTCCCTCGCTACGCTCTAATTTCAAGAGAACAAATGAAAGAAAGGGTGAGCTCAACTAGCCCAAAGAAGAAATATTATGACTAAGATAATGCAAAAAAAATTATCGTTAGCCTTCAACAGTGTTAAACCGATACAATATAACAATCATCAAGTTTAACTGCAGCGGAACAAGCAATCCATTAAAAGAGTCAAGTAGAGAATAAAATCTACTATCTTTTATGATTTAAAAGGTTTTTCATCACTTTTATCGTTGGGACTCAACTTAACAAATAATCCACATCATCGAATCATCCCTGCCCTACAACCAAGGATATTCTTTAGTATCACGACCATGAATTATCCATGCACTACGACTAAAGATAATCATGTTTTCATCAACGGTCCTGATCATGCCATAAAATAATTCATCTTTTTGACTACTACCAAAAAGAGAATCCATAGCCATAATCATACCAAAATTGTCCATCAATGCACTACGGGCCAATGAGGACTTTTTCCACATCATTTGTAACATTACTAAGGTTATGATTGCAATCAATAATCCCTCGTCATAATCATACCAAGTCCATCTATGCACTCTGAGCCACGATGACTTTCAACAAAATATAAATATGAGGATGATGACAACGATATAAGAATTCAATAAAACAAGTTCAAGAATTAATTTATCTAGGAACCGATAACGTCCAAAGTGTCAACATGATCTTCGCTTTGTAGAGTAAAGTTCAAGAATGCTCGTAAGAATATGTCCATGAAAAGATCTTCGGATGAAGCGCAAATATCAAGGATATTCCACTAATTTCATAGAGTATAAAATCAAAACTTTAACCAACCGAGTATAATAAAGAATGGAATAACAAAAGAAATCACCATGCATGGTGATTGCGCGATAGACAAAGTTATTCAACAGAATAATAATAATCGGAACCAAAAGTCGATTTAAATTACACCGCATGATGATGTTCCAATAGAATAATAAAGAATAGAATAACAATAGAAATCACCATGCATGCGATACTTAGATAGATGTGTTATTCCAATGTAATAATAAATAACGGAACCAGTCCGTTGTAAACGCGCCGCATGCAGGATATTCCAATGAATAATAATAAAGACGGAAACCAGTCCCACAGAAACACACAAAATGTGGATATTCCAATGTAATAATAATAAAGATAGAATAATAGAAGAATGTCACCAAGTATAGGGTAGTCCACATTATACCGGTTATTCCAAAGAATAAATAAAGAATGGAATAATGTAAGTTCTCTTCATGAATACAAAAGAAATAATACCCTTTACTACAAACAAATAATATTCCCTACCTTAGAAGAAAACTGGATATAGGAGTAATGAAGTAGCAGAATACTTTTCTTCTTTCTCTATAGTTTCTCTCTATAATAATTGCTCTAAAGCTTTAGTGAATTGGTGAGAAATGAAGGAAGAATGAACTTCTATTTATAGGAAAATATAGTTTCGATAATTGCATGTTTTGGGGCTCTCAAATATTACAAAGATAATACCTTCCTCTCTTTTTTCATTTTAATTTTTAGTCCCGCAAGTATTATCAAACTTGCACCACCTCCCCTAATAGTAAATAATGTGAATCAATAGTAAATCATGTGACTCAATAGTTCTAATCATGTGATAAAATAATTACGATATAGTACTCCATCTATACCTCCATTTTTAACTTAGTCATGCAAGTATTATCAATCTTGCACCAACTCCCCTAATAGTAACAAGAATGTGAAACAATAGTATACACATGTGAACAAATAGTTATAATCATGTGAATTAATAGCAATCAATTGCTCATTTATCCTAAGTTAAATACTTCATCGGTCAATATAACCTCCAGACATCAATTATTATCGAAATAAATGTCGATTTTCACTAACACAAATAATTCCAACATAATGAAACTATTTTTATCAACAATATAAATTTTGAAATTTCAAAGTTTGACTTTTCTCGAAAAAGTCAACTGTTGACTTTTTGACCAAATAGTGAATCCCAAAAAATTTTGTGTTTATAGACTATTTTTACTAATTTCATCGTTTTGGGACTCAAATATCACGTCCAAGGCTCTCAAATTCAACTCCAAACACAACTTTAATTTTAATAACATTCATCATTAATATTATAACTCACAATATTTAACAACCAGGTCATCATTCCTGTGAAAGAGGGGCTTTCCGATAAGGATTTCTCTTTATCATGCGCGCAATTAGGTGACCAAACCTCTCCTCGATGAACTTCTGCACATCATCAATATTGCAAATAATAATATGAATAACTTTGTCGTCTCAATCATTGATTTAATAATATATCATATTATGCAGATGATAATCGTAATAATAATTGAATCAATAATATGAAAAATATGATGCAACAATTCTTTGAGCAATAATTGAGTATAACCGAGTGACTTCTCACGTAAGCATCAATAATCAATACCGTGTGCTACTATGCAACCACGCCAGACATCGATTTTTTAACAATCGGTTTCAACAGCTTAACGAAAAACTTCCGCCGTTATTTTCATAAAGTATTTTTTGTCGCTTTTCTCGATCGACAATAATTCCGCTATGGGGTCCACCAATGATTGTACCGTCATACGATATTCCCCGACAAAAATAATATTCTCCTAATTAATCGAATATTATATAACAACTTGCAGACTTTTGCAAAAATTTATAAATATAACCCACAACTATAACATTATATCAAATCCACACCATAATATTTAAAAACTTATTTTGAGAAAATTAAATATTTATTCATAAAATCAGGGTCTCTATACAAGAATTCATACCAGCTTTTAATGGTAACCAAAACATAAACAACTCAGATATCCAAAGAACTCAGTAATGAAAAGGGTATTGAAGTTTAGGAAACCCATGTATACTCACACATGTACATTTAACAGATGATATATGTCCTGATACAAGCTTGTAACTCTCTCTGGTTACTATCAAATCATTATCTGTTACCCTTTATACATGATTGGTTACCAAATCAGATATTTCAAAAAATTGAACAAACACAACTTAAAAGAAACAAAATACCAACCAACAAACAATATCTCTTTCATTAATGTTAATATAATCAAATATGTAATCCAATCTACATAAGATCTAATGAACATCACAAAATCATAAACCATACATAAATGTTGTGTATAACCCCAAAAAACAAAAAAAAATACACAACACAATTCATAAAGACAAAACAACAAAATCCGAACTAAACAAAATCTAGAACAAATCTTCCTGAAAATTCTCTATCAGTATCATAACCCTCCAACTGTTTGTTCCTTGCATGCATATATAGGTTTGTGCATAACTTCTTTCGATATTGCGCAATGGGGAAAGGAGTAGGAATTTGATCAAACTTCTGATGAATGACATCCTCAGCGAAACAAATTGTGAACATCCCACAATCACTATAACAACAAACAAAATATAACAAAAATCAAAAATAAAATCAACCTATATGTAATAATTAAAAAAATGTAAACAATTTAACCCTTACCCCTCGACTTGTTCAGGAACCGCCCCTTCAAGTTCCAACTCAATTATATCATCTTCCTCCTTCTTACGATATGGTTCATTGCTAAAGTCAATGTCAGACCTATCCTTCTAAAAATCACTCTTGCGCAGTAAAGTGGGAAGAATGAAGATGTATGGCTCACACACATCCATAATTTTTGTTTGCATGGACTTCCTTCTTGGTTGCAGAGAATTATAAACAGTTAGATACCTACGATGCACATCAAATGCCAACAAGAACCAATGGTCCGGTGATGACATATGAATGGGGAACAACACATAGTCTACGTTTTTCCAGGTGTGTTGACATCCATAAACAGCCCATGTATGTATTCAACAACATCACCTTCCCCAGACAAAACAATTTTGTCTGTATTTTTTTTGTATACTCCTCGTAAAGAGCAGTGATCTTGCTATGAAACCAACAATCTGAGGTCGTTACCTTTATAGGAACACTTTCTGAATGTCTTGCCAGTTTACAGAAATAATACAACGCAACACTGATGTGCTGAACCAAAAAAAATTGGCTATTAACATTTGCTGAAAAATGTAAGTATGTAATGGAATGTAACTAAATAATGAAACCATAACTACAAAAAACATAATTTATTAAAAAAAACTCACATCATCGTCTAACCACTGCCCAGGAGTCCTTAATTTGTAAAACCACATTTTCGATGATATTGGGATAGATCCAAATACAAAAGAAGGCTCAATTATATCGTTCTTTCTGGGAAATTTGTCCGTCTTTCATTATAAAATCATATTAATATACAGGCTAACATTAATAATTACCGTATTAGTATACACACTACCCAAAATCAGACGGCATATCCATGCATGATTTGGGGAATGGTTAGACAGAAACCAAGAAAGCATTAGACAGTAACCAAGACAGCATTATACAGTAAACAACATGTTGGAAGAAGGTTACCAATGTAAATTGTTTACTGATTACTGTTGGCTTGGTTACCTTCATGCAACATGCTGGTTACTGTCTAATGCATTGGTTACCAAGCATGTGGTTACCAATCATTAGTCAGTAATATTATGCAGTAACCAAAACAACATTAGTCAGTAACCCATTCAGCATTATACAGTAACCAATATAATGTTACACAATATCCAATACAGCTTTAGACAATATAATGGTTAGACAGTAACCAATACATCATTAGACAAGAACTAAGACAAAGATTAGACAAAGAACAAAGATGTCGTGCATAGAAGGTAACTATGTAAATTAGTTACTGATTAATGTTGTTTTGGTTACCTTCATGCAACATGATGGTTACTGTCTAATGCATTGGTTACCAAGCATTAATCATTAATATTATGCAGTAACCAATACAGTAATTAGTCAGTAACCAATTAAGAATTATATAGTAACCAATATAATGTTACACAGTAACCAATACAGCCTTAGACAGTAACCAATACAACATTAGACAGTAACCAAAATATCATAACAAATATTAAAATCATAACCATAATCAAGTATTAACCAATACACAACTAAAAGGTAACCAAGACATATAATAATAGTAACCAGAATATAAAATAATAGTAACCATAACATTTATTTAATATTAACCATATGTTACTACAGTAAAACAAATTTATTTTTTTAATAAAAAACTATAGCATTATTAACAACAAAAATACAAACCTTTTCCTGTTGTTTAGTCCAACTTTAAACCATTGTTCAAACAATGCCTCTTCGAATTTTGACGGCATATCCATGCATGATTTGGGGAATGCAGACAGACGTGCAAGTGTTTGACTAGCACCCACTGCAGTAGATGATGAACCAGCCGATCCAAACGCTGCTGTATATGGAGACCGCAAAATGGCACTTTTTGCAAGTTCACGGACAGGTCTACCACCAGCTTTGTGGACACTTTTCTCCAACTCATCACACATAAGTATGTCTTGTGTGGTCAGAACCATATAATCAAGTGCATATTTGCTTGCTGCTTCACATTTATTCCCCTTTTTTCAATTGACATAAAAGGTAATGTAAACAATTAGATTTTCTACCCAAATAAACATGCAATTAACTAATATATGTAATAACAAACAGACTGAACAATAACCAAATTACTAAAACGAACATATACTACTAGTAACCTAAACAACATAAAATAGAAACCAATTATTAATATAATAGTAACCAACAAACAATGTAAATAGATATAATGGTAACCAAACCACAACATAATGGTAACCAAACGCAATATAATGGTAACCAAACCACAAATATACGATTGGATATTCTACCCAAAAACATGTAATTAACTAATATATGCAATAACAAACTGACTGGACAACAACCAACAAAATAAAATGAACATATTCTACTAATAACTAAATGATAATATTATAGTAACCATAACATATATACTAGTAACCAAATTACAATATAATGGTAACCAAATCATAATATAATGGTAACCAAACCATAAAGAGCAAGTAAAAAAATGATGGCATGTAATTATAACACTAACCTTGTCACCAACATACACAACAATCTCTTTCCCACTGCATTGGCTTAATATGTCAAAAGATGGCATGTCATTATTATTGCCAATCTATACAAAATAAAGAACCAGTTAATCATTAAAACAAAAACAAATATTACATAATAAAACAAATAAATATGTCTAACCTTGACATTTTCTTCATCAACATTATTTTTTATTTCATGAGGTTCTACAACCATAACATCACGTTCAACTTCATTAACAATTTCAATTTCATTCACATCCTTCTTCTCAACGAAATTCAACACATCATCACCATCATTATTCTTAATCAGATTTGAACCATCATCAACACGTTCAACTTCATTACCAATTTCAATTTCATTCCCATCATTCTTCTCAACGTCATTCAACACATCATCACCATCATCATTCTTATTCACTTTTGAACCATCATCAACATCCTCATCAACATGGAGCTCCTCCACCATAACATCAGCATCCTCATCAGCAGCTTCATCACCTTCATCATCATCATCATCATCATCATCACCAGCATTGTCAGAATCAGAGTCAGAATCAAAGTCAGAATCACCATCAACCTTTTTGTCCCCAACGTCTTTGATCGCGCGTATCTCATCTCTAATAATGGACCTAAGGTCCCTGCATAACTGAACATGTAAAAGCTGTATTTCATCTTTAATATCAGTTTGCAACTTTCCAACTTCTTTCTTCAATTCAGAAACTTTCTTCTCCAACGGCCTAAACCGTGCATCAATTGCCTCTTTAACAACAGATAAATCAACACCAATGTTGTCAGCCTTCACTTTTTTTTCTACTTTCTTGTCACCATCCTTCCCATTAAAAAAGTGAAGCCCGCCCAAATCAAGCCGATCCTTCTCCTCGGCCGTGGGAATCAAACTTTTTATCTTCAGCTGAAAAATAATAAGTACACTTTAGTATATCATCTAACAAACAATGTAAAATTACAGTGAAATAAACAGTAAATAAAGAATCATAAAACATAATCAGTAACCAAATACATATATAGGTAACCAAATCTATAATAAGTAGTAACCAACTAAATGTATAAAGGTAACCAAATATGTATATTCGGGTAACCAACAACATTGTTATTAGTAACCTTAATGTTGAAAGTAATATGCACACAAGCCAATCATGTTTGATGATAAAGCATATACTTTGTAACAATCTTATTCATTTATTAATAAAAAGTATTAATTTATTAAAGGCTTTTAATTATCTACATGATGCTGTTTTATAATATGTGATAAACCCATAGTTTTAAGCAATGCTTTTAGAATAATGATGATGATCATTCTAATGAGATCTAAATTCTTAGAAAGCTTAAAACTAAAATAGTTCCCAATCGTTGGATTACTAAATTGGGGATTAGTGAATCCGGATAGATTGGTACATACGCTACTTTGCTCATTGATGAGGATGATTGATCTCACGATCATTTGTGTGGAGACACTAAAGCAAGTATGTAGTAGTGCTTATTAGAGAATAAGTTCACCGAACGTGGCTCGCTAAGGAATACCTAATGGAGTTTTATTTGCTGTCAATAGGAATTCTCAGAGTGATAGTAGTACAAGTAATCCTTGGACTTGAGATCATCATAGTATCTTGTGTATGATGAGTTATACTTTGACTTATTCCTTAAGACCCTTAGGGTATATCAAAGGGTATGCTTGGGTATAATAAGTTGTATATGGAGATAATGTATGATCAATAAAGAATCTACCACTTCTAATAAAAGAAGAGAATGTCCTATGTGATTCGATAAATGACAACCCAAAGAGTCCTTGGCAAGGCGTAATGAAATTAGAAAGGAGTTTCTAATTTGCATTATTTGAGTCAGGCATTTAAGAATCGAAATACATATAATTAAATAAAATAAGACTTGACAAGAATTCCATGTCTTATATTTAATTGGGACATCAGATGGTGGAAGGATTGAATTGTACGGTAACTATTTACTCAAAGGTTCTTTTATGATTAATGTTGAAATCTATATTATCTAGAAAGTCGCTTGATCGCTAGGGAGGCTTATCCCTATCAGAATAAATATTATTTATTTAAATAAATTAATTATTTAATTTATTTATTTAAATAAGATTAGAATTGTTCTAATTGATTTATTCACAACCTATTTAATATGGAGAACCTAAAGGGTCACACCATAAAAGGAAGAATAATTATTTAAGAAGTTAATGGCATAATCGTAATAATATATTATATATATTTAATTTAATCTATGGTGATAGAATAAATTAAATAGCTTAATATTTATTATTTAATATTTTAGAAATATTAAATATAAATTAATAAGAGGAGTCTTATTAATATTATTACAATTATTATTATTTTAATTTCTAAAAGAGTTTAGGAATTAATTTAATATAAGTACTCTCATTTATTCCTAATTGGATTAGGAAGGAAAATTAGTTAAAGGAGTTTTAATTAATTATCCCTAATAAGATTAGGGAGCTTAATTAATTAAAAGAATTTAATTAATTAAATAAAACCCAATTCCTTAATTGTTAAGGTGGGTTGCCCACATCTATATAAATAAGAGGAGTCTTATTATGGTTGGGGGGTTGTTGACTTTAACAACTACGTAATAATTCTAATTTGTTGGAGAGTACTCCCTTTCTATAGAGATAGAAAACTAGGGTTTGAGCCAATACTCATTCTTCTTGAATTTTCTTCTTCCTTGGTGGATCACCTCTAGAGGCCAAACATTTGGGTGGCTAACGTTGATCAAAGGAAAGAACCAAACCCGGTGGATTCAAGTTGAACGCGAAAGGATTTGGAGGTAAACTTGTACCTGAGGAAGCTCGATCTTCAAGGGTATGATTTTATTCCTTATCTTTTCGTTTAATTAATAATTGTGCATAAAGGGTGATCCGGGTTTATGGTTTGTAAATTTTTTTTAAACTCTGATTTTTACACGCTTCCGCATTATTTTTGCAATTTTGATTGCGTTATGAATATTACAAACCTAATAGTGGCATCAGAGCCAAACCTTTATGCAAATTATTAATTGTTCAAGATTTGATATGTATGTTGATATGTGTTTAGAATAATTTAATTGGGCATAATTATATTGTATAAAATTTATTTAAAAAAAAAAAAAAAAAAACGCAAAATTACTGCTTTGAACTTAAGTCATTGCATTACTTGACCATACGTGATTTAATATGTTGAAAATGCTTTTCCTCTTTTATTCGGTTATTATATATATTAAATGCACATGGTTGCCGGACTTTTTTTTCAAAAAATTTTTTGGCAGGTTCTTATAATTTTAGAATAAAAGTTCACGGATTTAAAAAAAAAGTTCGTTTTTTTTTTGGGCATGAAGTCACGGATTTCAAGGCAGCGAAAAAAAAAAAAGGAACGGTTATATATATATATAATATATATTACGAATATATATAAACATATATATATTCTTAATTATTATATAATTAAAATAAAAGTTTATTTTAATTTTAAAATAAAAGGTTTATTTTAATATTAAAATATAAAGTTTTATTTTAATTTTAAATAATTTTATAATTAAAATAAAAAGGTTTATTTTAATCTTAAAATAAAAGGTTTATTTTAATATTAAAATAAAAGATTTATTTTAATTTTAAAATTAGAATTTCATGCTAACTAATTAGAGTTGGAATTGGATTCCATGATAACTAATTGGAGTTGAAATTGGATTTCATTTTTCCTAAAATAAAGGAGTTTATTTATGAATAGGGAAGTAAATCCATCTTTCCTTAAATAAAGGAGTTTGTTTAGATATGAAATAAGATTTCATATTATTCAAAATAAAAGAGTTTATTTGTGAATAGGAAAGAGAATTCTAATTTCTTTAAATAAAAGAGTTTATTTAAATATGGAATAAGATTTCATATTATTCAAAATAAAGCAGCTTTATTTGTGAATAGGAAAGAATATCCGTGTTTCCTTTAATAAAAGATTTTTTTTTTACATGGAATTGATTCATAATTAATTAAAATAAAGAGTTTATTTTAATTAAAGATTTTTTTTTACATGGAATTGATTCCATAATTAATTAAAATAAAATAGTTTATTTTAATTAAAATTTTATTATATATATATATATATGGAATTGATTCCATAATTAATTAAAATAAAGGAGTTTATTTTGATTAAAGATTTTGATTAAAATAATATAGTTTATTTTATTCAAAATTGGATAAATTAAAATAAAATAGTTTTATTTTGATTTAAATTTGGATTAAAATAAAGAAGTTTATTTTGATTCAAAAATAGATTTTATACTAACTAAATTTGCCCATTAAATGATATCAATATATATATTAAATGTTTATTATTCATAGGATGAATGTTATTTATCGATGCATATGATGATGTGTATGATATAATAAATGGGATTGATTATGGACTATCGACCAATGTGATTGGATTTTATTTTAGTTGGATGCATGAATGTATGGGTTTTATTAAATGGGGTCTCACAGACTGCCTTCTCTAATTTTTTCTTAATGTAAATTCTATCTCCTCCTATGTACTTCCCTCGATCACGATCAAGGTTTCTATTTATTTTAAAATAGTTTTGTAATAGGAATATTTAGAATTAATTTTGAAGAATTAGAGATCAAGGACAAGAAGTCGCTTTTAAGACCCGCTTGTAATAGGAGCCCCCGTTTAAATGTAATAGTTATATTTAAATATTATTTCTTGCACCCCTGGGGAGTTTGATTTTTTGGTTCACTTGGTGGCTCTAGTGAACCAAACTAGAATAAAAGTCCATAATCAATCCGGGTAGAATATAGTATTCTATATGTGCATGCTTATACTATATATATTATATATTATGCAAACATGCTTCGCATGTTCATTAATATGACGCGTATTTTATATATATATATGTATGCGCTAAAACAAGATGAGACAAATTAATAACAAACCCCTCAATTTTTTATATTAAGTCCTAAGTGTTCAAAGATATTTGGAATATCGAACGTCGCCTTCTAGCATGATAAAATTAATAGAGTATTAAATATTTAATATGAGTTTGTTGTGTCACCACAAGGCAAGTATTAAGTATTTAAGATGTTAATTTATCACATTTGATGCTTATAAAGAAAATTGAACAATATTGTTTTGTTGTGTCACCACAAGGATGATATTTTTTTTTTTGAATATATGGAGTGCTAGGTCGGACTTAACTTGGATAATTTTGATTCTGGATGTGTCACCACTGATCAAAATAATCTAAGAGGCAAAAGAAAAGGAGTTGCATAGTTGATGTAATTGACAAAAGTTGTCTACCTATTTATTTATATATAGTTTGTTGTGTCACCACAAGGCTATATACATTTGAAATGGGATCCTTATTCTCACTAGCAAATCTTTAATTAGATTTTGCCAACTATATAAGTGAGGGTAATATAGTTTGAAGAAAATAGTGGGAGATACCAATTTAAAACAAGACCTAAATTATTTTGGTAATTAATAAAAGAATGTATGTTAAAATGTTGTTAATTACAAATTCATTTATAGAATTTTACAATGTCTAAATTACTATCACCGCAGCAGCATATTAGATGCTAAATTAACCGGCATCAATTAAACGGATTGGTTAAGGAAATTGAGAAAAGTTCTCATGGTCAAAAAGCTATCTTATGTCCTTAATACGCTTATCCTCGCAATGGTTGCGCATAATGCCTCCGAGGAAGAGATTGCTACTTTTAGAAAGTGGCAAGATGATGCACAATTGGCTCAATGCATCATGCTCGCATCCACGAGTAACGAGCTTCAAATACAAGATGAAACTATGGATGCTCCTACTATATTCCCGCACATTAAGTAGTTGATGGTGAGGAAAGTAGGACCGATAGATATCGACATATCTAAGGAGCTCTTCCGATCTAGAATGGCCAATGGCACTATAGTATGCATAAAAAGTTCTTAACATAATCAATTTGATTGATCAATTAGACAACCGGTTTTGTCATGGATGGAGAGTTGAGCCAAGATTTGATCTTGCACTCACTCCCGGACTCCTTTCACAGTTGTTGTGAATTTTTCATATAAACAAGCTAGATATCAGCTTCGTTGATTTGCTTAACATGTTGAAAAATGATGAGAGTCACTTTCCAACCAAGAAAGACCATGTCTTACTGGTATGGGCCAAAGGATCTTCTGAAAAGAAGAACGATTCAAAGAAGGTAAATAGAAAGGCATAAACAAAGGATAATAAGAACAAAACTGATATGGATAACAAAGGAGTTTGCTTCCACTCCAATAAGCCTGGACACTGGAAAGAAACTGCGAGAAACATCTTGCAGAGGCTAACCAAAGAAGCTTAGTGAAGTTTCTACATTACAATACAGTTTTTGTTCATGATTGAAATAAATTTTTCTTTAAGTCAAGGTTCTACTTGGGTATTGATACCGACATTGGTTATCATAAATATAGATTTATGAAGGGACCAAGGTAAGTAGAAAGTTAAACAAGATAAGTAATCCTATGTGTGGGAAATGAAGCAAAGGTTCACGATATTAGCCATAGAAACTTATAGTTTAGCAAATGCCTACGGCAAATCTATTAAGTCAATAAGTTGTTATCAGTATTCCAGCTTCTTGTTAAAATATTATTTCCATTTTATTGTTGGACAATGAAATCTTTGGTATTATAATTAAGAACAATGGTTGTTCTATTTATAATAATAATGTTTTGTATAGAATCGAATATTACTTAATAAATTTTGTATACTTGACTTACATGAAAATAATTTTGCATATTGAACAAATTAGTATAAGAAAAGGAGATGATCATTCAAAGAGTTGAATGTATGTATTTGTTGAAATACAAGTGTGAATTATTTGAAAGGTTCAAAGAATTCGTAAGTGAAACAAATTGGCAATGTATTAAGATTCTTTGATTAGATCAAGGAATAAATACTTGTGCAATAAGTTTCTAGATCATCTCAAATGGTTTTCTCATAATGGACACATCCCGATATGCAATAATTGATTGATGTATCTCAATGAAAATCGTACTTTATGGACATGGTGCGGTCCAAAATGATTTTACCGACATTCCAAAGATTTTTTTGGGATAATGTCCTAGAAATGGCTACGTATCTACTTAAAAAGGTAACCTCAAAATCCGCCCCCAAGACTCCATAAAAGTTATGGATGTGGGAGGATTCCTAATCTTAAGTATGTTAAGATGAGGGGTTGTCCAACTTATGTGAAAAGGTTTCAAAGGATAAGCTTGGGACAAGATTTGACATGTACAGATTTGTGGGACATCCTAAAGTAAGTTTAGGGTATATGTTCTATAATTCTACTTAGCAAAAGGTGTTTGTTATGAAACACGCTGCCTTCTAAGATAAAGGTGTTTATCATCAAGGGGCTAGTGGAGGATAATAGATCTTGAAGAGTTCAAGAACCACAAAACACTATAAGTCAAATAAGAGGAACCTATAGATGACTTCTATTGTACCACAACCAATCAGAAATCGAATATAGTACCAAGATACCTAGGAGGTATGGATTCATCATGGATGATGATGATGAGGTACACATCATAGAAGATGATGATCCATTACATACGATGAGGTAAGTGTTGTAGACACTTTCGAGAGAAATGGATTGAAGCAAGTTTCTCAAATATGGAACATTCGTTTTGATGAGGCAATCAAAAGAGTTTGATTTTATCAAAATAAGAATGAACCTAGTGTGTACAAAAGGGTCAGTGGGAGCATCGTAACATTCCTAGTACTATATGTTGATATACTACGGATGAGGAATAACATACTAATGCTACAATCAGTAAAGATAAAATTGTCTAAACAATCCTCCATGAATGATTTGGGAAGAGTATCATTATTGGGGATGCAAATCTATATAGATAGATTTAAAAGGATGCTCAACTTAACCCAAGGAACGTATATTCATTTGATGCTAAAGTCGCTTAGGATGGCAAACTCCAAGAGATGTCTCATGTTGATGAGCTATGGAGTGTATCTCTTTATAGTCCCCACGACTCCTCGAAGAGAGAGATCGCATGAGTGACTATCATGTATGCAATGAAATATACAAGATCTAATGTCGATCGGTCATATTCGGAGAAGATCATCACGTAAGACGTGAAAACATCTTAAACTTCTTAACCGCACTAAGGATGTGAGCATACATGGTGGGTCTAAATTAAAACTAGAGGGCTTAATAGACTCAAGTTTTTTTTTCGATGCACTAAAGACGACAGAAAAATCCACTTTAAGGTAAAGGGTTACCTTGAATAAAGGTGCAGTTGAATTGAAAGGTTCCAAACAAAGAAAGATTTGTCGTTTAGTGATAAAGACAAAGTATATAGCTATAAATGAAGTCGCAAGTTGATTGTTTGGATTAAAAGTTCATTACGTAACTAGGAATAGTTCCTAAGTCTCATCTCGATCTAAACATGTGTTGTGGCACTTTCATTTGATTATTAGAATCATTGAAAGATGGGAAATCACTATAGAGATAGTGGACTCTCAAGAACAACATTACATATCCATTAACTAAAGCTTATCCAACAAAGGATAATCGCCACTTAGAGAAGAAGAGTATAAGATACCATGGCGATCGGCTTTTAGTGCAAGTGGGAGATTGAAAGTAATATGCACACAAGCCAATCATGTTTGATGATAAAGCATATACTTTGTAAATAATCTTATTCATTTATTAATAAAAAGTATTAATTTATTAAAGGCTTTTAATTATCTACATGATGTCGCTTTTTTATAATATGTGATAAACCCATAGTTTTAAGCAATGCTTTTAGAATAATGATGATGATCATTCTAATGAGATCTAAATTCTTAGAAAGCTTAAAACTAAAATAGTTCCCAATCGTTGGATTACTAAATTGGGGATTAGTGAATCCGGATAGATTGGTACATACGCTGCTTCTTGCTCATCGGATGAGGATGATTGATCTCATGATCATTTGTGTGGAGACACTAAAGCAAGTATGTAGGTGCTTATTAGAGAATAAGTTCACCGAACGCGGGCTCGCTAAGAAATACCTAATGGAGTTTTATTTGCTCACAATAGGAATTCTCAGTAGTGATAGTAGTACAAGTAATCCTTGGACTTGAGATCATCATAGTATCTTGTGTATGATGAGTTATACTTTGACTTATTCCTTAAGACACTTAGGGTATATCAAAGGGTATGCTTGGGTATAATAAGTCAGTATATGGAGATAATGTATGATCAATAAAGAATCTACCACTTCTAATAAAAGAAGAGAAATGTCCTATGTGATTCGATAAATGACAACCCAAAGAGTCCTTGGTTAAGCGCGTAATGAAATTAGAAAGGAGTTTCTAATTTGCATTATTTGAGTCAGTGCATTTAAGAATCGAAATACATATAATTAAATAAAATAAGACTTGACAAAGAATTCCATGTCTTATATTTAATTGGGACATCAGATGGTGGAAGGATTGAATTGTACTTAAGAACTATTTACTCAAAGGTTCTTTTATGATTAATGTTGAAATCTATATTATCTAGAAAGTCGTTGATCGCTAGGGAGGCTTTATCCCTATCAGAGAATAAATATTATTTATTTAAATAAATTAATTATTTAATTTATTTATTTAAATAAGATTAGAATTGTTCTAATTGATTTATTCACAACCTGGGTTTAATATGGAGAACCTAAAGGGTCACACCATAAAAGGAAGAATAATTATTTAAGAAGTTAATGGCATAATCGTAATAATATAGTTATGTATATTTAATTTAATCTATGGTGATAGAATAAATTAAATAGCTTAATATTTATTATTTAATATTTTAGAAATATTAAATATAAATTTATAAGAGGAGTCTTATTAATATTATTACAATTATTATTATTTTAATTTCTAAAAGAGTTTAGGAATTAATTTAATATAAGTACTCTCATTTATTCCTAATTGGATTAGGAAGGAAAATTAGTTAAAGGAGTTTTAATTAATTATCCCTAATAAGATTAGGGAGCTTAATTAATTAAAAGAATTTAATTAATTAAATAAAACTCAATTCCTTAATTGTTAAGGTGGGTTGCCCACATCTATATAAATAAGAGGAGTCTTATTATGGTTGGGCGGTTGTTGACTTTAATAACTACGTAATAATTCTAATTTGTTGGAGAGTACTCCCTTTCTATAGAGATAGAAAACTAGGGTTTGAGCCAATACTCATTCTTCTTGAATTTTCTTCTTCCTTGGTGGATCACCTCTAGAGGCCAAACATTTGGGTGGCTAACGTTGATCAAAGGAAAGAACCAAACCCGGTGGATTCAAGTTGAACGCGAAAGGATTTGGAGGTGAACTTGTACCTGAGGAAGCTCGATCTTCAAGGGTATGATTTTATTCTTTATCTTTTCGTTTAATTAATAATTGTGCATAAAGGGTGATCCGGGTTTATGGTTTGTAAAATTTTTAAACTCTGATTTTTACACGCTTCCGCATTATTTTTGCAATTTTGATTGCGTTATGAATATTACAAACCTAACAAATGTAATCTAATCAGTAACCATATGTGAATATTCAAGTAACCAAAAACATTGTTATTATTAACATGCATATAAAATAATCAGTAACCAAACGTGTATATAAAGGTAACTAACTACTTTGTTGATAGTAAACTTCACATAATATTTTCATTAACCAATTATATAACTAAAGGTAACCAAATTACATTATTAGTAGTAAAACAACATACATGTCCGGAACAAAAAACTAAATCATTCAACTTGTCATTTAAAAGGGGCTTCATTAGCTCCTTCCATCTAAATAAACGGACATCTGACGGATGCTCGTCGTTTCATATACCCCGAGTTTTGAATGTCAGAATAGTTTTAAACATAAAAACTTGGAATACATAAGGAATCCCATTCAACTTATACAATTTGGTGTAATGATCCATGTAAAAATTATATGTTGAAACACCATTCCTTCCTTTCTTAAAACGTCCCTTCAAAGCATTGTACAAAGAGTACTTTGTCATCTCTAACGCGACTTTCCCCCAAGGAAAACTACTAACATCACCATAACACAAAAAATTAACCATTGCCCCATCCACGTAATTTTCAGAAACTGTGGGCATAATGAAATTAAAGACCAAAAAAATCATTGACATCTTAATAGCCTCGTCATCATCATCAAAAACTCCCTTCCTATATACCCTACCTATACTACTACGTGTCACAGCTTCGTCCCCAAAAAACTTACCAATAAGCATATTCTCCATACCTTTATATGCAGTTATATCATCCTCACCTTGCCATCTCAACCCAGAGATCAGACAAAACTCAGGCAAACCAAACCTGATCCTTTTCTCCCTAACAAAACCATATTTCACCGCATCCTCCGTGAACCTCCCTTACAAGAGCGTGGTGAATAATCTGGGAATACATTTGGTGCTCACCAAACTCCAAAAAATTCCAAAAACATGTTGCCTTAAACTTATCCAGCTGACTCTGATTCAATTTATTGGCAATAATGCTAGGGACTTCCATGTCGCACCAATATATTACTTTTCCAGTGAATTTTTTGTTGCATTCCTCATAGTAAAGATCCCATAACTGCAAGTAAACAAAATCAGATTTGCAAAGTTAACCAACCAATCATATGATAGTAACCAAAACAACATAGACAAGTAACCAAGTTAGCATTAGTCAGTAACCAAGACATCATTAATCAGTAACCAATTCAGCATTAGACAGTAACCAAGACAGCATTACACAATATAATGGTTAGACAGAAACCAAGAAAGCATTAGACAGTAACCAAGACAGCATTATACAGTAAACAACATGTTGCAAGAAGGTTACCAATGTAAATTGTTTACTGATTAATGTTGTCTTGGTTACCTTCATTCATTCATTTCGCCGTTTATCGTTTATAAATGCATTGGTTACCAAGCATGTGGTTACCAAGCATTAGTCAGTAATATTATGCAGTAACCAAAATAGCATTAGTTAGTAACCCATTCAACATTATACAGTAACTAATACAACTTTAGACAATATAATGGTTAAACAGTAACCAAGACATCATTAGATAGTAACCAAGACAGCATTAGACAGTAACCAGCATGTTCCATGAAGGTAACCAATATAAATTAGTTACTGATTAATGTTGTTTTGGTTACCTTCATGCAACATGCTTGTTACTGTCTAATGCATTGGTTACCAAGCATTAATCATTAATATTATGAAGTAACCAAAACAGTAATTAGTCAGTAACCAATTAAGCATTATACAGTAACCAATATAATGTTACACAGTAACCAATACATTCTTAGACAGTAACCAATACAAAGATTAGACAAGAACTAAAACATCCTTGACAAAGAACTAAAATAGCATTAGACATTATAATGTTACCCAATAACCAATACATCATACCAAAATCTAACACCAAACATTTTTATGATCGTAACAATAACAAATTTTAAATTAACACACCTTTAAAATTCTTTGAGTTGGAATTATCTTCTAGATAAGCACTTGACCTTCATTCTTAACAGGGACATCAAAATCAGAATCTAATTGCACTTCGGAATGTTTGATATCACTATGTATCACCAAACTATTCTCATTCTTTCTCGATTTATTACCTACATCCTTCCCCTTTCCCTTCCCTTTCCCTTCCCCTTGCTCTCCACAACAAACTTCTTCAAGTCCTTAACAGAATCACCCTCAATGATTCCTTTCCTCTTTCCATCCTTCTTCCTTGTATCAACCATTCTATACAAAACATAAAAATAACACAAACCCAAACAATGAATACTACATTCTGTTAGTAAACTACTGTAATATATAATATATTAAACTATTAAGAAAATACTCACTTGAAGCAATAATAAACACCAGAGTCGATCAATGGAGAAAAATAGCCCAACTGAACCAGACTACAACAGCGAGTAACAACGACAATGACGAACAACTAAACGAAGATGGCGAACAACTAAACGAATATGATAACGAGTAAAGATCACGAACGAACAGAGGAGATGATGAACGAACATATTAAATCACCGAAAATAATCGATAGAGATGAATAACGAACGAACAGAGGAGAGAAACAAGGGTTTCAGTATGCAGAAGGGTTTGGTAATTGAAGAGTTCCAAACAAATGATAGATGGCGGTTATCACGCGTTTCAAAAAAAATAACCTTTTGCCATGTCAGCCCATTAATATTAATCCCTTAAATTAAGGACTCCTAATTATATTAGTATTGTAAATATATATGAGTAATGTCATATTTTTGTAATTATTTTATGAATGTATGATTTTTGTAATTACTTTTATAAATGTACTATAATATGTAATTGTTCATAAAATAAAGTTTGAATATTAAGCCCATTGTTTCGTCTATGTTTACTAAAGAAGGATTTATGACAGGCAAAAAAGAAGTATTTGTGAACTTTTATGTTTTAGGACTGCTTTAAACTGATAAATTTTGTCATGTTTAATTGTGTTAGTGTCGTGTACTATATACCTGTGACGCTTCCAAAATAGGTATACACAACCCATTTTGAGTCGTCAAATACATGGTACACAATTCAAATACAAACTTAATTTACACAATACGACAAATGTAAGCTGAAAATTTTAACACGAATATTGTCTCGTAGACAATATCCAAATTCAAATGAAGTCCTCATTAAAATTATTATCACATTATTTTATAGAATAGTGAGGACTACTACAGCCACCATCTCGGACCGTCACTCCATTCCCCGACTAGTCCCAGCAGAGAACAATGAAAGAAAAGGGTGAGCTCAACTAGCCCAATAAAGAATATTATGACTAAGATAATCCAGAATAAATTATCGTTAGCCTTCAACATTGTAAAATTGATAGAATACAATAGAAAACAAGTTTAACTTCAGCGGAACAAACAATCCATTAGAAGAGTCAAGTAGAGCATGATATCTACTATCTTTCGTGACTTAAAAGTTCATCATTAATATTTTATTGCTGTAACACATCTCAATAAATAATCCACATCACCAAATTATCCATGCACTATGGGCCAATGATATTCGTTAATATCACATCCACGAATCATCCATGCACTACGGGCCAAGGATATTCATTATTATCACCAGTGGTCATGATCATGCCAACAACTGTTCATCAATGCACTACGGGCCAATGAGGACTTTTACCGCATCATTTGTAACATTACAGGTCATGATTATATCGATACATAATTCCTGGTCATAATCATACTAATCAACAGTACTGTTAGTTCCCAGAGGGCACAATAGATCTAGAAGGGGGGGGGGTTGAATAGATCCTTTTTATTTCAAATACTTTTCAGGTTTATTTTGTATAGCTATTAAATTAACATATGACAAACATAAGATTCTTTTCAAGCACAGCGGAATAAGTAAAAGATCTCCTTCATTGATATATTCATAATCATATATACATTGTTCATACATAGCAGTTATAGCAGTTATAGTACATAATGTAAATGACATAATATAAAAGACACAAGGGGTTTTAAGTGATTCAGAGACTCAAGCTCCTAATCCACTCTTCTGCTTTCAACTAGCAGGATTTCCACTAAGGAAGGGCAGCACCCTGAATCACTAAGATTCGTTCAAGGCCAGCAGCCTTGGGACTTCAATTCACTAAGAACTCTTCAAGGCCAGCAGCCTTGGGACTCATCTAGTTCCCTAGGAACTCTTCAAGCCCAGCAGCTTGGAACTTCGTTTAGTCCCTTCGGACAAGGACCCTTCTGGCCCTGGCTTTATTTAGTCCCTTCGGACAAGGACCTCTCAGGCCCTGGCTTTCGTTGTTGTTTGTTTGTTGTTGTTGGAGTCGGTGCTAAGTTGCTGAGTTGCTAAGATGTCTTCATGCTCTGAACATCTTCTATCCTTAGTAACTTGGCTTGATCATCCTTGAAGTGCAGCTGAGTGTTGCATGATGCTCAACTTCTTTGGTTGATCAACCACTTCGGATGACCCCTTTATGAACTGCCTTGAAGATCCTTCTCCTTAGTACTTGATGGCAGCACATGATAGGCTTCTAAGATAACTGTAAGCTCTTCTGTTAAGTACTTAGAAGCTTTCTCATGCTTGACACCAAGATGACATTTGTGATCTCCCTTCTTGCTACTTGATGCCTTCTCATGATGGACTTGCTAAGATGACAGTAGGCTCTTCTCTATTGTACTTAGAGTCTTCCCATGATGGACATCAAGATGACATGATGCTCTTCTTTCTCTCGGCAGTTCAGAACACTCTTTAAGTAGTAGAACTCTCACTTCTACTTCTTTCTTTTCATGTCTCTGAGTGTTCTTGGTGGATCGTAGAGTGAGTCTTCAGACTCACTATCTCACATGGTTTAGATCAGTCCACCTTATCTCCAAACTCAGCAACTCCAGCAACCTTTGATCTTTGAAGCTCTTCTAGATTTATACTTCTTCCCAATCCTTCCGTTGGAAAGTAGCCGTTGAAGGCTATTCAAATATCTTCACAGATCTCGAGTTGTGGTAGATCTGGCGATGTGACATGTCATACTTTATCCGACATTGCGATCTCATCGCTTCACCCACCCGTCGAGTTGTCACTTTAATGTCTTGGGCAAAAGTTGAAGACTTTATTATCTCCTTCCGATTTCTCGATCGAGGTTTTCCTTTTCATCGATGCTCTCAATAAGCTTTTATCTCAATACCATCCTTCGATTGAACTGCTACCAATGCTTCAGCCTTCTTGGTGTTCGAACTCTACGATTATGATGCACGTCTTCGAGGACCTGATCGTAGTGTCTTGTTGAGTGTTGCTCATTGACTGGTAGAGTTAACACTACGATCTTGAAGAGTGTTGATTGAATCTTCAATGTAGAACACCTCTTCCTTCTATTGTGCAGTGCTTCAATACTTCTGTTTACTTCGACTGTTCTCAGATACTAATGGCCTAACTCCTTGCTCTGGTTCCCTCTGAATATCAAGACACTTCAGATTTGTGGCGCGTCCAGCTTGCTTTCTCCTTATGATCTCCCATTCACTTATCATCAATGAACTAACCCTGCACTTAATCACTTTATCCTTGCTCTTCAGAGGCTGACCAGTATCTCGGTTCACCTTCCATCAGTTCTTTCTTTGTTTGGTAAACACTACGATCTTGGTTGCTTCCAAGATCGTTGTCTTCTGTTCACTTGATAGCTAACGATTTCTTGACTTTCCTTAGTCGACCAAGTCTTCTTTGGATCTCCTCGTGGAAGACTTCATCACGAATGGCCTTACAACTCAATCTTGATGCTGATTGGGTTGGTGATTAGATCTTCTGCTAGCCTGCATGTCATTCGTTGAGTGCTCTCTGGTTCCCTTAAGGTGGAATGCATCTTTGCAGTGCCAACCAGAGGCTTCAATACTTCTGGATATTCTGGGAGTGCTCATTTGTTGAGAACCGTATATGCTCTACGATTCTGCCTTGGCATTGTGAGCACTTTTGTTGAGGTCGTAGTTCTGCACTCTACGATTCAGCTTCGGCTGTGTAGACACTATGATCCCGAGATCAGATCTTGACACTCTACGATTTCTGCCATGTGCTTGTTATATTCATCTGATCTTGCTAGACAACGATCTATGCATGTAATCAATAGACTCTATGAACTCAGAGTGTAGTCTACGATCCTTGAAATGGCTTCGGCATCGATAGACTCTACGACTCCGAGTGTAGTCTACGTTTACATCTTGGCTTCGCGGATGATCTATCGACTCGTGGCGTGTCGTCTCTATGATTCTGAATATGACTTCCTCAGCACACTACGATCCTGGGGAAGCTCTATTCGACACACTACGATCCTTCTTCGTTTCCCCTGGAAGTCTACGAACTCTGAGATCTACTATCTTGCATACTCCTATTCTACCTCGATAGCTCTTGAGTTAACCTTGACTCTTCTGGCAGACTACGACTTCTAGTGCAGTGTTCGACGATCAGACAAGCCTATCTATTACATCATAAGATCAACCTAGCAAGCTTGATCTTTCTATATTTATAGTCCTTATACATCATTTCTTTTTAAGGACTTTACAAAGTTGTTTTGCTTATGTAGGATCAACCTAACATATTTGATCAACACATACTACCAGTTACGAGTGCCTAGACATTGCCAGTATGCTCACTTACGTGATTTCGATCCTGATTTTAAGGCTATTCTGAAGGAAATGACAAAACTGGGTACAACATGGATAAAAGGTCAAAAAGGAGGCATTGTGTTTCACAGTAAGGATCTCAGCAGGTATGGGAAAATATGGTACACATTCCTGTGTGCCAAGCTGTTTCCATCCATTCACATGTCCGATGTGACCAAAGAGAAGGCATTACTTTTATATGCAATTGTGCAAGATTTCATCATCGACGTCGGGGCTATAATCAGTTTTTCAATTTGACGATGCTTACGAGGATATTTCTCGGGCGGCTTGCCACACCCATCACTCATTTGTGGGCTATGTAAGCAAGCGGGAGTTCGATGGTTCGATGATGAGACCACCCAGTTGCCACTTCAGCTACTAGATTTCAGAATGATTGTACGGTATGCGGTGTGGGCCAGGGGTGAGTCACATCCTAGAAGAGTAGGATTTATATTTCCCTCAGCTTCGGGGGACGAGGCTGACGCTGAAGACACCTCGGATGATGATGAGCTTCAGGAGGATGTTTCGATAGGAGAGCAAGGAGCAGAGGCGGCACCACAACCCGAGGCCATATCTATCCCTCAGTTCCTTAACTTTCAATGCCAAGTGGATGAGCACAACAAGGAAGCACGATGAGAGATGCGGCGACTCGCAGTGAGGCAGGACCACATGTTTGACGCCATGAATCTATCATTTGCCTCATTGAATACGACACTCCAGAGCTTCAATCCCAATACACAATTCCCGTACCAACAGTCGATCCCAATGCCAAGGTTCCCACCAAATGACTCCGATGAAGAAGAACACCCACCACCACCCCAGACTTAGGCGATTACAGGGAAGTCCTCACATATTTATTGCTATATCTATACAATGAGGGCATTGTCATTTTCAAGTTTGGGGGGATTTAGTTTAATGTTTGCATTTCATGTTTGCATATATAATTTTATTAGCTAAGTTTGCATATGTTAGTTCATTGTTTAGTGTTAGAATTATTAAATGTTGCATTCATGTAATCGTGTAGTTGCATAGTAGATTGGGAGCATAATTAGTTTTTATTTATGTTTGCAATCATGTTATGTTTACAAAAAAATAAAAATAAATAAATAAATAAAATAAATAAATAAATAAATTTTAGTTAAGAATTGTGTTATTTTGCATATGTCCAGCAGTTGTTGTAGTTCATTTTATTTTGGCCAATAATAAGATTAAGATTAAGTAGACAAGTACAGTACTAATTAGTCGAACCTTGATGTAGTTTCTGTTATGAATTGGATCTTGTGCTTGTTTGAAACTGGTATACAAATGGTAGCACGTTAATAACACCTATGTCGACTGAGTAGTTCAAATTGATACATAGAGAGTTTCTAAAGGATAATGCTAGTGTAAATAAGAGAATGACAAGAATAGGCAGTGAAGATAAAGAATAGGCAAGAACCTACGTTTGGGGGAAAAAGTGGGGTATATAAGCTTAAAAAAAAAGAATGTTCTAGTTGAGTCTTGTGGTGGGTTGAAAAGACATGTGAAACATACTCCCCAAAAACACAGGCGTGAGATGGAGCGTAAAACACACTCACCAACTATCTATCTAAAAAACAAAAAAAAAGGACACGAAATAAGAGCAAAGAGCCCCTGTGAATGAAAAAAAGAAAGCATGAGTATCCTATTAGGACCACTAATCTTGGTGGATGTTTGATTTTAGTTGGAACTCGTCTGTTTTTGAAACTTTTTAGTTTACTCTGTATAATTCCTTATAAGAGATTGGTTATGTATTGAATTTGAATTAGTATCAGTTAGTATAGATGTTGAGCACACACACTATATCAATGATGACGGCCTAAGATTCGAGGATTGATAAGGAGTTATTGATTGGTTTTGATATGAAGTGTTGTAGTGTTGCTTGATTTCTCTGAGGCCGAAGGAATAATTTTGATTCTATGATACTGTTGGATTCGTAGACATATAGATTAGATATATTACATATCATTGCAATGCAGTGCATTGCATAGCATGTTAGTTTGTTTTGTGCTTGAGGACTAGCACATTTTAAGTTTGGGAGATTTTGATAAGTGGATTTTATACCCGCGAATCGGTTCCTAACTCAAGCTTAATCGGTGTTAATTCCATGTTTTGTTATTTATTTTTACTTGTTTATTATTATTTTGTGTGTAGGTTGGGTGGTGTGGCAAGTGATCAAGAAGGGTGCAATTTTGGTGAACATTTAGCAAGTTTGGAGCTTAAACAAGATCAATCGACAGAGCCTAGTTCGACTGGGCGGGCTTTTTGTTTTTACACTTCACCACAAGGCGGGGTCTTAACCCCAGATGATAGTGTACTATCCGTACGGGTGGGCGCTTCTCAGCTTACACCACCAGATGGGGGTGGGACGAATGGGCAAGTAGCAGCGATCCTTGTTGGTTTCAAATACTGCTAGAACGTGAGTTTAAGTAATTAGAATGCTTTGGGACTCTAAATGGCGTGGGATTACAATCAGAATGTGTGTGTAAACATATAATTAACATCAAACAACAAGATAAAAGACCACAAGGCAATTAACGAAGTTAGAAGATAGATTTTGGAGTAAGCATTAAAGTGAAGATAATTGAAGGATTTACATATCAATTGCAGATTAAGGCTAAAGTGAAGGGTGTTCTGAATTATTATTCTTCTCTAGTTTTATATTTGTAATTGGAAGGATGTTTTCTTTATTTTATTCAGTTGTTATTTCATTGATGGTGAACTAAGTACTTGTTAGGCTTATGATGGATCTTTAAGTGGAACAATTGTTATGTAATCTTTGATTTTCAATTTAATAAGCTATTATTCAGTTTATCTATATTAATTTGAGCTTAAATTTATGAATTGCCTGATCAACTTTTCTTTGTGGACTTGTATGGACTCGAGAGAGGAAGTACGAGTCTAGATTTAGTTAATATAACATGTGTTCTTAAATTTTGGGAATGAACAGAATCTTGATGAATGTTATGGTAGAGATATGCTTGACATCGCATGTAATCAGATAAAGAACTTGAACTTAAACCTTCTTTAATTGTAATTCACATAAAGATATAGTGAGTTAGTTGATTAAGGTGTTTAACTTGATTCTATCTAAATTGTGGATTTGAGTTAATACGGTATTAGTACATCGAGAGGTGACTAGTTCTACATACGTGTTCTTGATTAATAAACTGGGATAGTGAATTAAACTAGAATAAGGTGTAATAATCAGAGTGATGCTTAGAGTGAAGTCGTAAGCTTAATTCTCCAATATTTGTTTGAAAAATTTAGTTTTTAGGGTTTGTTGATTGTTTGGTAATTTTAATATTTTTAATACTTTTAGTTACAAACTTGAAATTGGTTAGTTTAATAAAATTTGGATTAATAGGAAATTGATACTTGTGAGAGTTAATTTCTTGCTAGTCTCTGTGGGAACGATACTTTACTTACTATTATATTACTTGTTGACCATGTATACTTGCGTGATGTGCGTAATTAGATTTTACCCAACACATACCCACGAGGACAAAGTACTAACGTTATTCAACAACTAAAATTATATCAATCCGGTTTTATCTAAACAAGTAAATAAAGATGGTGTGTTAACGTTTAAAACTATATGACTAAAAACAGTAAATTATGAGATTGAGTTGCAACAAGTGTGATAAGCTAGGATTACAACTCCCCTAATGCTTTGCCTAATCTACTAACTCTCCATTTAATTAACAAATCACAAGAATGGCCAACCGAGAACATTAAGTACATATAAGCCTCTTCCGACGGTTAAATGCAAATACCTTAGCTAAATGAATCACAATATTACTATGGTGAAAATAACTAGACTAAGGGTCATTAAGTTTAATCTCAATGGTTACACAAGGCAAATAGATATATTTCTATTCTATTATGCAATATATGTTCTCATTCCCATAGGCATGGTCATAACAAGTGTTATTATATTTTAGGGTTAGGCATTAACATCCATTTTCCAATATCAATTAATACATATATCAATTCCTTAGCCAAACAATCAATAAATAAGCATGAAATACAACAACCCATTCAAAAATGATTTATTATAATAAATAGGAAAGCAATTCAATTAAGCTAATCATTAGGTTATATTGCAATCCTAGAAATGTAATTAGTTCATAACTATAGAACCAATAAATATTATCAAAGTATTCAACATGCTCAAAATATACAAATGAATGAAAGATTTAGATAAAGAAAACTCCTCTTCTGAAGTTTTCTGGGTCTAACTCTTCTCTTCTCCGCGTAGAGTCCGAGCAATGAAGAAAGCAATGAACTTGGAGTACTTAAATATCCAACTATCTCTCTTCCTAAAACTAGCTAACTCTACTATTTATATTCTTTGTAAAAAGATAAAAGGAGGCTGCTCCTTGATAATAATCCAAGTCTTCAGTTCCTTAGGTCATTAAAAATCGATCTCTGCCTGGAGACCAGAGGTGTGCATTCTATTTCACCCTTTAAGCCTTGGATCGGCAACCTTGCAGCCGTAAGTAAGTCAAGGTTGTCTGAGTCGATAAGTCGTACTGCAATGCCCTTTTGCATAGAACGGCCATACCGGGCGCGCTGGAAGGGATATGACGTAGGTAGGCAGTGGCGATCGCGCGCCCGCTTTACAAAAGGAAACCAAAGCGTTCTGGTATATGGTTGCATGAAAAAGATATTTTTACCCTTAAACACTTGGAAATGACCTGATAATCCCTACAAAGTGCTTTTAAGCCAAAAATAGTAATAAATATAATAAAGCAGTATAAAATATGATAAACAGACAACTTCTTAAGGTTTAGAGTGCTCGATTCGCGGGTATAAATTCCACTCATCAGTGTGGTTTGTTTGAGTTAATGGTGAACGACATAGTAAGAAAATTAGTTGCAGGAAGATGGGGAGAGAGCCAATATTTTTTAAGGCTTCGCAGTTTAATACTACGGATGCCAATTTTAATTCATTTTTTAGTTTTTCAAGCTCCGCATAATACCACGGATGCCAAAAAAAATACAGTCTCCGCAGTTTAATACTACGGACAGGAGACTTGTAGTAGGAGGGGTGGGTTTTGGACATTTGTCCCGTCTGCTATATTAAAGTGCGGAATAATGAAAATTAAATTTTGGACAGGGGCCCTATTAACCGTTCGATCTACCGATGGACGGCTGTGATGTGTTATAAGGATAACCTTAAGTTAACAACGTTGTCTATGGATCGGTCCCCTATATATATACATATACATATACATACATACATAACGACTTAATAAAACAATGTAATTTTGTATAAAATTAATTCATTTTTTTATAAAAATCTAAAAATGAAAAACATAACCTTAAGGAGTAAAATTATATTGTTTTGTTAAGTAGCCTTATCCAAGTTTGACTAAGGCATTGCCTAAGACTACTTAACAAAACAACGTAATTTTACCCCTTAAGGTTAAATAACTAAGGAAGAAATTGGTGGTTTATCGATTCGAGAACTAACTGAATAACGTGGTTATCAGTGAAATATGTGAACAACCAGTAATCCATTCCAACTGCAACTAGTCATTGAGAAAGAGGAGTTTAATGATCTTGGAGTGGGTGAATGATTAACCATACTACTTTTATTAGAATTAAGAGCATATTTTATTTTTAGATTTTTTTAATTTTAAATTTTATACAAAATTACATCGTTTTATTAAGTATTATTAGTCAAATTTGGCTAAAGCTGCCTTAGATTACCTATGTTCCTCAATTCTAAATTATATTATCACTATTAACTTTTGAAAGTCAATTTAAGAAATTTTTTAAACTTAAAATTGAGATAATTTAGTAAAAATTATGAAACAATAAATCTTTCAATTAGTAATACTTTTTTAAGTAGTTTACAATATTATCATTGTATTAATTAAAATTAAAAAATTTATGTCAATTTTAGGTTTGAGAATATTTTAAATTAACTTTAAAAAGTCTTTGGAACGGAGGTAGTATATACTATTTTTCACGTGCAGTATAATCCCTTAATCAAATATATTGGGTAAATTTTACTTCACTTCTGAGGTTTTACCATTTTCCCACTTAACCACTCGTTGTCTATAAAATTACACTATAACACCTGAGGTTTTGAGGTGAAGTGAGAAAGTTATATTTTTTTTTCCAAACTAACTATGTGTGCATGTAACTTGCCTAAAGAGTGTGATGCATGGTTCTAACGGTCAAATAAGGATGAAATTTGTCCAATATACCTCCACCATATACATCAACTATAAAACTATCATTTCCTTACATTTATTCACCCTTAACATCTCTTTTCTACAATTTAGAACAATTGTAGTTTCTCTTTAGCTTTGATCAAGAATATTAATTTATCATATTCACAAGTAAGGTGTGTAGATCAACTAATTTCTTCTCTAGCTTTAATTTATTTTCATAAATTTATTATTGTTATTCAATTTAAACAATGTCCACAAAGTGTTTATTAAAATGTCTCATCCGTTCTTCCTTATGTTTATGTGAATTATGAGTCATGTCTTCGGCAAGCAATAATATAGGATGAAATAATGGTGACTTTCACTAAATACCTAAGGTATATAGATGTGGAAAGAAGGCATCTATAAGAATTTTCAACTCGAACAAACCATCAAATGACAAGTTGTATTTTGTATGCGATGACTGTAACTTTTGGGCATGGTGCTTGCCTTCTACAACAACTTCAAGTGGGACAATGACTGACACTAATGAACATAATGACGAAATGAAAACACAATGAGGGAAAATGGAAGGGACCCAAATTGTATTCCCCAATTTCTTCAACTAGAGCAGTTTTATTGATTCGGACATCCTGAAATTGAATTGCGATGCATATCTGAAAATAGTTAGTTACTTTGACGTAGGGTTTATGGCTAGAGAAAGTAAAGTTTGAGTAGTGGGAGTTGGGGTTGATTTTATACAGAACATAGTTGTAAGACCCCAAATTTTTTAATGAATAAAATCGATTTTTCTCTAATTATTATTGTGAATAATAAGGTGTTAATTTGATATAATACTTTGGTTATGGGTGAAATGTGCAAATTTTGCAAAATAAGCAAGTGGTAATAAAATATTCATTGTGTCGGGGAATATTTGTTTGGTCGTGGAATATTTTTTCTGTCAGGGAACGGATAACGGTCGGATGAAAAAAACGACAAAATTAAATAACATCGTAGTTGTTACCGTTAAGACTGTTGGAATACCCGGTGGTTAAAATATAGTAATACGCGTGGTTGCACAGGAGCACATGGTCTTGCACAGTATTGTTGAATTATTGATCCTTACGTAAGAAGGCACTACTCAATAATTGTCACGATGAATTCTTCGCTCAATATTTTATTTTATTGATTCAATAATTGTTTGCGTTGATATTTTATATTATTGTTGTTCAATAATTGTCAACGCACAAAGATATCTCCATTATCAGATCAATAATTCATATTATTTGAATAATATTATTAGATAGCATTATTGGCAATGTCTAGAAAGTTCTGTCAAGGAGAGGTTTGGTGTAAAACCCCAACTTTTTGAATAAAGATGAATTTTCTATAAATATTATTTTTGAATATTATGGAGTAAAATTGATATAATGTTATAGTTGTGGGTAATATTTATAAATTTTGCAAAGTACGCAAGTTGTTATATAATATTCGATTGGTCGGAGAATATTCATTTTAACAAGGAATATTCGTACAACGGAACAATCATTGGTGGACCCCACAACGGAATTATTGTCCGATTGAGAAAATGACAAAAATACTTTATGAAAATAACGGCGGAAGTTTCTACAGTTAACTGTTGAAACACACAGTGTTAAAGTAATGTGATACGCTGGCGTGGTTAGTAGTAGCCAGCACGTGTTATTGATTATTGATGCTTACGTGATAAGTCACTCGGTTTTGTTGGTATTATTAATGTAATAATACAAAAAAAATCTTTTATATAAAACATAATACTTTTATAAAGTTATTCTATAAATAGAATATATTATATTCTATTATGCATAGTGTTGCATAAATATCTCGTAGTGTTTTGAATAGTAAAATCTTTTTATATAAAATGCAGAATACTTTTATAAAGCTATCATTTTTTATTAGACAATAATTAGAATATATTATATTTTATTATGCATAGTGCTGCGTAGTGTTTTGCATAGTAAAATCTTTTATAAAGTTATTCGTTTTATTAGATTATAAATAGAATATATTATATTTTATTTAAAAGATTTTGCTTTAAATATGGACCGTCAGATTAAAGTAAATCAATCTGGACCGTTCATGAGTTAGTTACTATCTGATCCATTTTTCTATAAATAGAAGCTCATTCCTTCATTATTTTCTTACGAATTCAATTTTGAACTCTAGAGATAAACTATAGAGAGAAAGAAGAAAGTATTCTGCTACTTCATTACTTATATATCCAAAGATTTTCTTCTTCTTAAGGTAGGGAATATTATTTGTTGTATTCGTAAGGGTGTTATTCTTTCTTATTCATGAAGAGAAATCTATTATTCCATTGCTTATTATTACATTTGGAATAACTTTGTATCTGCCATCTCACCTATACTTGGTGACATTCTTCTATTATTCCGTCTTTATTATTACATTGGAATATCCTCGTCATGCGTTTTACTGCCGGACCGATTCCGCCTTTATTAATCTGTTGAAATATCCTGTCATGCATTTTACGCTTGGGCCCGGTTCCGTCTTTATTATTATTACATTTGGAATATCATATACATGCGTTTTACGTCGGACTTTGATTACATCCTTATTAGTATTACATTGGAATAACTTATCTATCTGAAATCTGCGCATGCATGGTGATTTCATTGTTATTCCATTCTTTATTATTCTGTTGGAACATCTTGTGGGTCTGCAATTTCACTTTGACACAGTTTCGTTATTTAGTATTCTGTTGGAATAACTTTGTTTATCTGCACCGCATGCATGGTGATTTCTTTTGTTATTCCATTCTTTATTATACTCGGTTGGTTAAAACTTTGACTTCCATACTCCATGAAATTAGTGGAATATCCTTGATATTTAAACTTCATCCAAAGATCTTTTCATGGAAATATTCTTCCGATCATTCTTGAATTTTACTCTACAAAGCGAGATCATGTTGTCAATTTTAGACATTAGTAGTTCTTGGACTAATTAATTCTTGAACTTGTTTTATTGAATTCTTATATCATTGTCATCATCCTCATGTTTATATTATGTTGAAAGTCATCTGTGGCCTGTAGTGCATAGATGGACTTGGTATGATTATGACCGGGGATTATTCGGTGTAATCATGACCGTAATGTTACAAATGATGTGGTAAAAGTCCTCATTGGCCCGTAGTGCATTGATGGACGCGATTGTTGGCATGATCATGACCATTAATGAATACACAAATATTCTTGGCCCGTAGTGCATGGATAATTATGGTCGTGATACTAAAGAATATCCTTGGTCGTAGTGCAGGGGTGATTCGATGATGTGGAATATTTATTAAGTCGAGTCTCGTGATAACAAAGATGAAAAACCTTCTAAATCATAAAAGATAGTAGATTTTATTTTCTACTTGACTCTTTTAATGGATTGCTTGTTCATTGAAGCAGCTTAAACTTGATGTCTATTATATTTTATCGGTTTAACATTGTTGGAGACTAATGATAATTTATTCTACATTATCTTAGTCATAATATTTCTTCTTTGAAGGCTAGTTGAGCTCACCCTTTCTTTCACCATTCTCTTCAAGAAATGAGAATATAAACTTGGGGCCGAGTCGAGAAGCGGAGTGATGGTCCGGAGGATAGCATTAGTAGTCCTCACTATTCTGAAATAGTGTGATAATAATTGTAATGAGGACTCCTTTTGAGTTTGTATAATCTCTAGTAGATAATATTTGTATTCAAACTCACGGTTTATGTTTTGTCGTATTGTACCTACAATTGTATTAATAAGTTATATTTGAATTCTGTACCATGTATCTGGCGACCCAAGATGGTGATGTTTATTTAATTTTGGGGCATCACGGTTGGTCACTTAATTGCAGCCAAGATGAGGAGAAATCCTTATCGAAAAGCCCCTCTTTCACGGGCACTGCAGTTGTCATAATTGTGATTCTGTAATATTATTTGTGAATAATTAATTATTAATTTATATGATAAGGAAATATTTATTTTATGTGGATATATTTATTTTTATATGGATAAAAATGAAGGAATTAATGCTAAGGTGTTTTATCAGTATTTTGTAGGTGTGGAGGTATTAAAAATCATCCGTTTGTGGATTTCAGATATTTTTTGTTTGGAATTTGAAAAAACTCAAAGCTACAAAGTTGTAGAGAATTCGATTTCAGGCAGAATGGATATAAAATTCGTATTTTTCTGATAAACGGACTATTTTTTATGAATTGTTGAAGTTTCAGAAAATAAAATAATTTTTATTAATTTATGGGGTGGGACCCACTTTGGTTGGTGTTGAATGCATGTGGGCTGCTGGAAATTTTTAGATTTGGCATGCTTGAATTTGTGTTTCAAGGTGTGCGTAAGAATTTTGTTTAAAATAATATTATTTTATTATTTTAGTCTTTTATGGCGTTCTAGCATTTTCCTATAAATATACGCTTAGGTTAGAATTGAAAATCACAATAGAAACAAGTTTTATATCTCTCTAGATTATCGAGCGTATTTTTGTGAGTATTTATATACTTTGAGAGTTGCTGTTCGGTACAATTTTCCTTCGGCTTTCTATCCGATATTTTGATCAGAAGTATCGTTATTTTGAGGTAAGGGATGTTATTTTCTTCGTAAGTGATATTATTTCTTCAATATCATTATGCCGAAATATTGGTTGGAACTTTTCATGTCGGAGTTACTATTCACGAGTTACTATTCATGAGTTACTATTCACGAGTTACTATTCACGAGTTACTATTCACGAGTACTATTCAAGAAGCATGATGATTTTTCTTATGGAAATTTCTATCTTTTGGTGTCGGAGTTACTATTCACGTATACGACACTATTCACGAATACGACACTATTCCCCGAAAAATAAATTTTTCTTCTTTTTGTCCAAGATGTCTATTATGGTTACTATCTTTGATTGTATCCATGTTTTGATCTTTATTCTTGAATTTTGCTTCAAAATTGGTTATTATGGAGTATTATTGATCTTGGATAAACTGTAATACGAATATCTAATATTTGTTATTTTGTTTCACTGGATTCGTTCTTTTAAAATATTTTTCATCATCCTCAGTCCTAAATGATGATATTACTGAATATCTTTGGCCTGTAGTGCAAAGATGAATGATTAACTGATGAATATCTTTGGCCTGTAGTGCAAAGATGAATGATTACCTAATGAATATCTTTGGCCCGTAGTACAAAGATGAACAGGTGTTGAGATGAACATGACCAACTGGTGATACAAATGAATATCTTTGGCCTGTAGTGCAAAGATGAATATTTGCTTAAAGATGTATATTGATTGTTGTTACAGGGATAAAATATTGATGATGGACTTTTAAATCCTAGAAGATAGTAGAATTCTTTCTCTACTTGACTCTTCTAATGGATTGCTGTTTCCATTGTAGTTGTTGATCAAAAACTTGTTGTATATTATATTTTATCAGATTTTTTCCTGTTGAAGACTAATGATAATTTGTTGTATATTATCTTAGTCATAATATTTTCTTATTGGGCTAGTTGAGCTCACCCTTTCTTTCACTGTTCTCTTCAGGAAATGAGAATATAGTTGGGACTAGTCGGGGAATGGATTGACGGTCCAGATGGTTGCATTAGTAGTCCTCACTATTCTGTGAAATAGCGTATCAATAATTGTAATGAGGACCCCTTTTGAGTTTTTATACTGTCTATTAAACAATAGTTGTATTTAAACTCACAGTATATTTGTTGTCGTATTTTGCACAACAATTGTACTACTGAAGTTGTATTTATTTTTGTACCATTTATTTGGCGACTTAGAATGGGTTGGATGGAATGGACCTATTTTGGGGTCGTCACAGTTGGTATCAAAGCTTAGGGATAGGATCCCTGGCTAAGATGTGAGACAAGAACTAAGAGGGGAGAGATGGAGAATTCCTTCGCTAGTATGACCTGACTAAGTTTATATGGTATTTAATTGGTCAGTCAAAGTATAGGGATAATATGTGATATGTCGATTAACCCTTGTTTTGTTGCAGTGTTTGAAAATGGCATCTAAAAATGTTGTGATAAGCAATGAAGCATATGAGACTGTTAAGTCACCAACGATCAATACCCAGGATAATGTGCATCAGGATGACAATAATCCTCAAGTAAATAACAACACCGATCAAATGATGAACGATGGGATATTCAAAGGCTTTATGCAATTCATGCAACATCGAAGTGAGAGGACTCTGCTCAAAAATGCGGTGGAAACACTGGCAACTCTTGGATAGTCACCGCTAAACAGTTCAAGGAGCTGGGACCACCGGAGTTTTTGGGAAAGCCAGAACCACTTACAGCAGAGACGTGGATAAAGCAGATCACCAAGATATTAGATGTCTTGGGATGTTCCGAGGAGCAAAAGGTTCCCTTTGCCACCTTCATGTTGCGAGGAGAGGCAGATTACTGGTGGGAATCGGGAAAGCGTACTCAACCTGCCGCACTAAAGATGTCTTGGGAGAAGTTCCAAGAATTGTTCAACGACAAGTACTTTCCCGAAAGTATTCGTCACATGAAGGAGGTTGAGTTCATCAAGCTGGAGCAAAACAATATGAACGTGTCGCAATCTGAAGCTAAGTTTGCTTAGAGTTGTCCCGATTTGCATCCCATTTGGTTGATAATGAGGAGAGAATGACGCGAATGTTTCTGCGAGGTTTGAAACCCGAAATACGTCAATACCTCATTTATCACAAACTTTGTTTATATTCAGATGTAGTGAATAGGACTCGCTTATTGGAGCGTGATAATGAGCCATTGAAACCAAGGATAACGAGCAACAACACAATAATAATCGTCTTCGGTTGCAACGGCGGTCTGAACAATGATAACCATCGTGGAGGAAATTATCATGCCGAAAATGGTAACCACTTGGTGGTAATCATGGCCAAGATAATAGAAGAAATGATTCAAGTGGAAATTTCAAGAAGAGAAGATTTAACGATGACGGAGAGACGTCGGCAACATCACCAACACCAGCAACAAATTCTAGGGGAGGAGAACAACCGCCGGTTAGATGCTTTCTGATCACGGAGAGGAGGGGACATATAAGTCCAAACGGTTCACAGCTTTCCAAGATATGTTTTAGTTGTGGAAAAGACGGTCACATAGCTTGATTTTGTCCTGTAGCGAAATCAAGTCCAGTTGGGACGGTGGCACCAAAGGTGGATATGGACAAAACAAAGTCGGTGGTTTCAAGAAGAGCGTTTTTCGTGACTTCTCAAAAAGTGAGTAACCCGAACGAAGTTGGCACGGGTTAGTTATTTATAAATTCTTACGAAGTCTATACCTTATTAGATACCGGTTCTACCCACTCTTTTATTTCTCCTGTTTGTGCTCAACGATTAAACTTGACTCCGGAGAAATTGGAATTTGACTTATCTGTGGAAACTCCGTTAGGAGAAACTTTTATCATATCCACTGTTTATAAATCTTGTTTGATCCAAGTGGGCACAATCACATTACCTGTTAATCTTATCTCTTTAAAGATACTTGCTTTTGATGTGATTTTAGGGATTGATTGGTTAACCACTCATCATGCCAAAATTGATTATTTTTGTAAGGGTGTTAGTTTTCATATTCCTAACCAACCTGTTATGCGAATTCAAGCAACCAAACCATTGAAGTCAAACACTTTCATATCAAGCCATTAAGCCATTCGTTTATTGAAAAACGGATGTCAAGCTTTCTTAGCCCATTTCATGAATTTAAACAAAAATACGTCAGATTTGAATGATATTTCTGTTGTTAGTGAATTTCCTGACGTATTCCTGAAGGACTTCTTAGCCTACCCCTAGAGCGTGAAATCGAATTTTGTATTGACCCCAGTACAAAAACCCATTTCGTATAACTTACAAATGATGAAGGTAGAGATAAAGACTCTAGGGACCCACGTGAAGATAACGAATATACGAGTAGAATCGACTTTAATCGATAAAGTTAAAATCGCTCAAGCTACACACTGGAGCTGATGAATATAAAGAAGAAGGTGCAAGAATGTGTTATTCTAGAAGTAAGAGTCGATGAAGAGAAGAAAGCTCAAGCCTTCGATTTATTTGAAATCCTCGATCAAGTAGGAACTCTGGCCTATAGACTCGCCTTAACGCTAAGTATGCCGCGTGTTCATAACGTTTTTCACGTATCGATGTTACGTAAATATGTGGACGACCCAAATCACATTATTGCGTTAGAACCAGACGAGATAGCCGAAGATTCAATGTACGAGGAAGTACCTGTTAAGATATTGGATAGGAAAGAACATGTCCTATGCACAAAGGTTATACCTCAAGTTAAGGTTTTGTGGAGGAACCATGCTATTGAAGAAATGAACTGGGAGTTGGAATCAGAAATGAAAGTGAGGTATCCTCACCTTTTCGATACACCAGGTACGTACGTTAATTTTGAGGACGAAATTTCATAAGGAGGGGAGGTTGTAAGACCCCAAATTTTTTAATGAATAAAATCGAATTTTCTCTAATTATTATTGTGAATAATAAGGTGTTAATTTGATATAATACTTTGGTTATGGGTGAAATGTGCAAATTTTGCAAAATAAGCAAGTGGTAATAAAATATTCATTGTTAATAGGGAATATTCGTTTGGTCGTGGAATATTCTTTACGTAGGAAATATTAAATGCGACAGTAGCGACCATTTGTGGGCCCCATAACGGATAATTCATTGGATGAAGAAAACGACAAAATTGAATAACGTCGTAGTTATTTACCGAATTAAGACATTTGGAATACCGGTGATTAAAATACGAATACGTGTGGTTGCACGAAGACACGTGGTATTACAAGCATTGTTGTTGAATTATTAATCCTTACGTAGAAGGCACTACTCTCAATAATTGTCACAATGAGTTCTTTATTCAATATTTTATTTTATTGATTCAATAATTGCTTTGCGTTGATATTTTATATTATTGTTGTTCAATAATTGTCACCGCACAATATCTCCATTATCGGATCAATAATTCAAATTATTTGAATAATATTATTAGATAGCATTATTGGCAATGTCTAGAAAGTTACATCAAGGAGAGGTTTGGTCACATAATTGCTTGCGCGCCAAGAAGGAGAAATCCTTATCGGAAAGCCCTCTTTCTCTGAAGCGGCTGATTATCATAATTGTGATTCTCATAATATTATTTGTGAATAATTAATTATTGATTTATATGATAAGGAAATATTTATTTTATGTGGATATAAATGATGGATATATTTATTTTTATGTGGATAAAAATGAAGGAATTAATGCTGAGGTATTTTATCAGTATTTTGTAGGTGTGGATGTATTAAAAATCATCCTTTTGTGGATTTCAGATATTTTCTGTTTGGAATTTGGAAAAACTCAAAGCTACAAAGTTGTAGAGAATTCAATTTCAGGCAGAATGGACATAAAATTTGTATTTTTATGATAAACGGGCTATTTTCTATGAATTGTTGAAGTTTCGAAAAATAAAATGATTTTTATTAATTTATGGGGTGGGACCCACTTTGGTTGGTGTTGAATGCATGTGGGCTGCTGAAAATTTTCAGATTTGGCATGCTTGAATTTGTGTTTCAAGGTGTGCGTAAGAATTTTGTTTAAAATAATATTATTTTATTATTTTAGTCTTCTATGGCGTTCTAGCATTTTCCTATAAATAGACGCTTAGGTTAGAATTGAAAATCACACCAGAAACAAGTTTTCTTTCTCTCTAGATTATCGAGCATATTTTTGTGAGTATTTATATACTTTGAGAGTTGTTGTTTGGTACAAGTTTCCTTCGGCTTTCTATCCGATATTTTGATCAGAAGTACCGTTATTTTGAGGTAAGAGATGTTATTTTCTTCGTAAGTGATATTATTTCTTCCATATCATTATGCCGAAATATTGGTTGGAACTTTTTATCAAATTTAGAACTTTTTATGTCGGAGTTACTATTCACGAGTTACTATTCATGAGTTACTATTCACGAGTACTATTCACAAAGCATGATGATTTTTCTTGTGAAAATTTCTATCTTTTGGTGTCGAGTTACTATTCACGTATCGGCACTATTCACGTATCTGACCTTATTCACGAATCTGCCTTATTCAATTTAAAAAATGAATTTTTCTTCTTTTTGTCCAAGATGTCTATTATGGTTACTATCTTTGATTGTATCCATGTTTTGATCTTTATTCTTGAATTTTGCTTCAAAATTGGTTATTATGGAGTATTATTGATCTTGGATAAACTGTAATACGAATATCTAATATTTGTTATTTTGTTTCACTGGATTCGTTCTTTTAAAATATTTTTCATCATCCTCAGTCCTAAATGATGATATTCTTGAATATATTTGGCCTGTAGTGCAAAGATGAATGATTAACTGATGAATATCTTTGGCCTGTAGTGCAAAAGATGAATGATTACTAATGAATATCTTTGGCCCGTAGTGCAAAGATGAACAGGTGTTGAGATGAACATGACCAACTGGTGATACAAATGAATATCTTTGGCCTGTAGTGCAAAGATGAATATTTAATTAAAGATGTATATTGATTGTTGTTACAGGGATAAAATATTGATGATGGACTTTTAAATCCTAGAAGATAGTAGAATTCTTTCTCTACTTGACTCTTCTAATGGATTGTTGTTTCCGTTGTAGTTGTTGATCAAAAACTTGTTGTCTATTATATTTTATCAGATTTTTCCCTGTTGAAGACTAATGATAATTTGTTGTATATTATCTTAGTCATAATATTTTCTTACTGGGCTAGTTGAGCTCACCCTTTCTTTCACTGTTCTCTTCAGGAAATGAGAATATAGTTGGGACTAGTCGGGGAATGGATTGACGGTCCAGATGGTTGCATTAGTAGTCCTCACTATTCTGTGAAATAGCGTATCAATAATTGTAATGAGGACCCCTTTTGAGTTTTTATACTGTCTATTAGACAATAGTTGTATTTAAACTCACAGTATATGTGTTGTCGTATTTTGCACGACAATTGTACTACTGAAGTTGTATTTGTTTTTGTACCATGTATTTGGCAACTCAGAATGGGTTGGATGAAATGGACCTATTTTGGGGTCGTCACAATAGTTGTTTATGCCGAAGCCATATGGTGAAGGTTTTTCTACACACAAAAACTGAAATACCATTTTATTTGTAATTGGTTGAGCTACTAAGCTATTCTATCAAAAAAAAAAATTATTAGTTAGGGTATGCCCCATGTAATTTTTTACACAGAAAAATTGAAATATTGTCTTATTTATAATTGTTTAAGTTATTAAGATATTGTATTAAGCTATTCTTTTTTCATTACTTGAGGCATGTGTGAGACCCTAGATTTTATCAATAAAGATTTAAATTTTGTCGAAATAATTTTTAATATTATGGTGTGAATTTGAGATAATATTATAGTTGTGGGTAGTATTTATAAATTTTGCAAAGTATGCAAGTGGTTATATTATATTCGATTGGTTGAGGGAATATTAGGTTTAGCGGGGAATATTAAATATAACGACTTAATCATTGGTGGACCTCATAACGTAATTATTGTCTGATTGAGAAAACGACAAAAATATTTTATTGAAATAACGACGGAAGTTTTACCGCTTGATCTTCTGTTGAACTACTCTAGTAGTAAAAGTACATGATGTCGTGTGGTTGCGTAGTAACACACGGTATTGATTATTGATGCTTATGTGAGAAGTCACTCGGTTTGATTCCATTATCATCGATTAATAATATGAATTATTATAATGATAATGACGTTTTGTTTTATTCAGTATTATTAACGTAATAAAATGTAAACATCTTTTATATAAAATGTAATACTTTATTAAAGTTATTACTATAAATAGAATATATTATATTTTAATATGCATAGTGTTGCATAGTGTTTTGCATAGTATTTTGTGCATAGTGTTGCATAGTAAAATATTTTTATATAAATAGAATATATTATATTTTATTTAAAAGATTTTGCTTTAAATATGGATAGTCAGATTAAAGTAAATCAATCTGGACCGCTCATAGATTAATTACTATGCATTCTATTTTCCTATAAATAGAAGCTCATTCCTTCATTATTTTCTTACGAATTCACCTTGAACTCTAGAGAGAGAAATTATAGAGAGAAGCTATAGAGAAAAATCTATAGAGAGAAAGAAGAAAAGTATTCTACGCTACTTCACTTTGCCAATATTCAGTTCTTCTTCTAAGATAAGGGTATTATTTGTTGTACCCGTCAGGGGTGTTATTCTTTCTTATTCATGAAGAGAACTTACATTATTCCATTCATTATTATTATGTGGAATAACTCAGTAAAAGTGGTATACCCTATACATAACTTGTATATATGGCATACCCTATACTTGGTGAAATCCTTATGTTATTCCATTCTTATTTATTCTCGCTGAATAACTCAGTATCATGCGAATCCCCTATACTTGGTGATCTTCTTCATTATTCCATTCTTTATTATTCTCATTGGAATATCCTCGCTGCATGTGTTATACCTGACTGGTTCCATTGTTTATTATTCCGCATTTATTATTACATTGGAATATCCTCATGCGTGTGTTTTACACCTGGACTTTGGTTTCATTGTTTATTATTCAACATTTATTATTCATTGGATCATCCTGTGGGTAATTTCATTTCACCGACACGGTTCCGTTATTATTATTATGTTGGAATAACTCATACATGCAAGTCTGCGCATGCATGGTGATTTCTTTTGTTATTCCATTCTTTATTATACCCAATGGTTAAAATTTTGACTTATACTCCATGAAATTAGTAGAATATCCTTGATATTTGCGTTTCATCCAAAGATCTTTCATGGAAATATTCTTCCGATCATTCTTGAATTTTACTTTACAAAAGCAAGATCTTGTTGACAATTTGGACGTTACTAATTCCTGGATAAAATAATTCTTGAACTTGTTTTATTGAATTATTATGTCATTGTCATCATCCTCATGATATATTATGTTATCTTTGGCTTACGTGCATAGATGAACTTAGTATGATTATAACCAGGGATCATTCGGTATAATCATGGCTTGTTATAAATGATGTGATAAAAGTCCTCGATGGCACTGTAATGCGATGATGGATAGTTTTGGTATGATTATGACCAGGGGTGATTCGGTATAGTCATGACCATTGATAATTTGATGAAAATCCTTGACCGTGGTACAGGGATGATTAGATGTGGTGGTTTATTTATTAAGCTGAGTCTCAGCGATAAAAAATTGATGAAAACCTTTTAAAACCTAAAAGATAGTAGATTTTATTCTCTACTTGACTCTTTTAATGGATTGCATATTCCTTGCAGCTTAAACCGGTTTGTCTATTGTATTTTATCAGTTTAACACTGTTGAAGGCTAATGATAATTTATTCTGCATTATCTTAGTCATAATATTTCTTACTGGGCTAGTTGAGCTCACCCTTTCTTTCACTGTTCTCTTCAGGAAATGAGAACATAGCTGGGACGAGTCGGGGAACGGAGTAATGGTCCAGAGGATAGCATTAGTAGTCCTCACTATTCTGTGAAATAGTGTGATAATAGTTGTAATGAGGACTCCTTTTGAGTTTGTATAATATCTAGTAGACAATATTTGTATTCAAACTCACAGTTTATGTCGTATTGTACACGACAGTTAGGTTAATAAGTTGTATTTGAATTTATGTACCATGTAAGTGGCGACCCAAGATGGGTGACGTATACCTAATTTTGGGGGCGTCACAGCATGCCCCTTGTAAACGTGTAAATTGTGACTATAATGTTTATGAAATGAAATTCAACTATTGTGTTCATCAATTTAGTCCAACCTAAAAATTTCTTGAATATTTTGTAATATTTAATGCCTACTGTGGAGATGATTACTGATATGTTTATATTAAGTGCATGAGACCATGATCAAGTGCACATTTGTTCCTATAAAAACAATATCGCATCTGTAAAATATTCCACACGGTTAAAAGGGCAATGTAGAGTGATTTAACTCTGACACTAGATTTTAGTGTAGAAACGTAAAGTTAAGTCATTCTACGATATGAGTATTCACTCTACGTTTCACTTTACGTAGATTAATTTTCTTTTTGACAAATTTTGGCCTTTTAAAATTTAACTTTATTTTCCAAAATAATTTTTGTTAAAATTATTTATTTAAATATTAAAAATAAAATATTGGAGTAAACAAATTTCCCAAAAAAAAAATTTAAAAAAATAAGTGCTATAACAGTAGAGTAGCTCTACGATAGTAAATGTTGAAGTCACTCTAAACTCTACGATTTAAGTAATACTCTGCGATCGTTAAGTCATTACTCTACGATTGTTAAGTCATTACTCTATAATCTAAGTCATTACTCTAGAATACCAAAGTTATTACTCTACGACCTAAGAGCTGATACGAGTCATATGTTTTGTGTTAGCTTGTTTTGTGAAAAAGCTCTACAATGGAATCTTATTTTCTCATATTCTATATATTTCAATTTTCAACATGTGCACAAGTGAAAATGATAAAGAATTGAGTAGGGCAAATAAACAACAACATCCAACATCCAACATCCAATTTCTAAAAATAAAGAAGATATCATTGACAACAAAAACATGGAACTTCATTCAATTAACGAAAAAATCGGTCACAATATATACTTTACATATCAAATGTTTGGCCAAAAATACCCAACTGTACTAGAAGACTAATTATATCCAAATATTTGGCCATATCAAATTGTACCCAAAATACTTTTTCATACCAACTTTACCCAAAATACTAAACTGACCATATGAAACTGTATCAAAACTACTTATCTGGCCATATCAAACTATACCAAAAAATAACAATTATACCAAAAATACCAAATATAGCAGCAATCAACATTTACATAACACTAAACTATCAAAAGCCATAAATGAGCCAAAGACAAAATCAAAGCCTAAACCCCCTTTCCTACCTTTTTTAGTGAAACTAATCTGCTCTCGGATATTAACTTTCTGGAGGCTGGTTTATTCTTGATGTTAATTCTGGTAAGCTGTGAGCTTGGCATAGGGTGATAACCAAAAACTCCTCGTACCAACTACTCCTCAACTCTAAGACCCGTTTTTTTAGCACTAACTCACTGGATCGAGTCTAAAACCCAAAGAGCCCCCTAAATCACTATGCAATCCACTTAATTTTGAAGAATATTTGATGGAAACCCAAAATCATTATGAAATCGCCTAATTTCACTCCCTCCAAACCCAAAATCCCACGATACAACCGAGCCTCATTTGTGTCTTTTTCAATTTATATATGAAGGACAAATATGTCTTTAGCAATTTAAAGTCCCAACGTTAACACAGAAACTTTTTCACTTCAGTCCACTTTACTTCACTTCAAAACCTCAAGTGTTTGTGTATATTTTTAAACAACGGGTGATTAAGTGAAAAAATCTTTTAATTAGTAATATTTTTAAGTAGTTTATAATATTATGATTGTATTAATTAAAATTAAAAAATTTATATCAATTTTGAATTGAAAATATTTTAAATTAAATTCAGTCTTTTGGAACGGAGGTAGTTTATACTCCCTCCGTCTCATAGTTATAAGCTGATTTTTTTGGCACATAGTTTAAGAAAATAATTTAAGTGGCAATTTTTAACATAATTTTTTTACATATATCCCTTAATATGGAATTAATGAATAAGTTAATTACTCCATACTTAACATTAAATGTGGTGATAAAAATAATTATATTGAATGTTGTTTCTTCAAAAAAAGTAATAGTTGAATATTTATTATAAGGGCATAAAAATAAAATAATAAATCAATTAAATTTTATAAATATCACGTAGTCTATATATTTGAACATTGGAAATTCGGCACGGAGGGATTATTATTTTTCACGTGCGGTCTAATCCCTCGATCAAACATATTTTCGCTGGATTTCTCTTATCGGATCAAGGTAAAGTCGGGGTTCTTCTCAGTTCTCAATTGCTTTCACGCTCCCCCAAATCGGTCTTTGAGCTTTCCCCGCCTTTAGGTATATCCCCATTCTCTCTCTATAATTTCTCCGTCGAATTTCAAATTATCAATGTATCTTATTCTTCCTGTTCGCCTCTATGCAATATTTTTTTGTTGATGTGGGTTTATTTTAGGTTTTGCACTTCTTTGAAGAACTAATTTGAAATTTTCTTATTTTTTGATCTCGAATCATTTTGTATTTGACGGACCTATGTAGTTTCCGTCTGTCATATGGTTCGTCTGAATCAAAATTCATTTTTCCCTTCCGTTTTTGGTTATAAATTTTTACTTTATTTTTTTCTTATTTTCTGGATAGTGTCATTGCTGCTTGGGACGAAGCATAGGTTGATTTTCAATGTATCTGACTATATTTTTTTGGGTTGTTTATACGTTGAGTAAATATTTGCTCTAAGGAGTGTAACCATACATTAGCGGTTTTAGGATCATGATTCATGGCACATCATATTAAATAGTGTTATCGATACAGATAATTCATTAATGTAGTGATACAATATCAGTAGTGCAAGACAGTGCATGAAAATTGATTCTACGTTGTTATGTTACACCACGATTACTATACGTTCCAATAGTAGCAGTGCCGTTATAAGATAGAATACATTTACCAGACCAATTTGAATTTAGTAGGCATTAATAGGGGAAGAATTGGGTTGTTGTTGGTGTTGGGAGCCTTTTGAAAATTGTGTGTTTTTTTCTTTCTTTGGGTCCATCAGCTTGAATATTTGTGTTTCTTGAAAAATTAAAGCATGTTGCTGTTTGTTGTTGAGGAATTCAAGCTCACACAAATACACTAAGATAAATACAAACACACTATTGTATGAGATATAAAATAATAACACCAGAAATTTACGTGGAAATCCAACTGGGAAAAACCACGGAGAAAGATCTCAGAAATTCACTATGAAAATAATATAGAGATTACAAGCTCTCAACTGAGAAATCTAACTGTTTATTTCTCTCTACACCCTCACTCTCAGAATGCTCTAACTGAGTTTCTCACTCTCTAACTCTCTTTTGCTTTGCTAAGCTTCTAGTTGTTGTGTTTGGTGTGTTTTTCCCTTAAGCTTTGGCTGCCCTTTTATAGGAAAAATAAGGGGAGGAGAATTAAGTAAGGAAGGTAGAAAAACCAAAGGGCTGGGGAATGGAAAAAAATGAAGGCCAAATTCAACGGTTGAGGACTTTGACCAACACTTGTCTTCTATGTGAGGTAGAGCAATTAGGTTATTCTTTATTAGTGAACTAATGTAAATATTCAACAAGCTCTCCTTTATTCACATGACATACCTGTCTATGGCACTTCGAGCCAAATGGTTAACACAACCAAATTCGGGTGAAACTGTGAGAGCAAGAAAAGCTTTGGAATACTTATCAAGGCTGAGGATGTAAAAGTATGGGAAAGATTTGAACAAGCATTGCAGTAGCAAGGTTGGTACTAGTAAGGGAGCCTTGAAAAAATCTGAAGTTAAGCACTTTGGATGTGAAGCCCACTTTTAGCTGTAACCATCGGTGATGTAGGACAACCTTTGTAAAACGAATTTTGTTATTAATCGATAGATATGTAGTACTAGGATCTAAGCTATGCGCTTAAATTTTAGGGTTTAGAGTCTATTAACTCTAGTTAAATATTTCCACAATATAAGGAAGGCCAATAATAATTGTAATATTCAAAATAATGTCCTTCATGTGAGGATTACATCAGTATTTAAACAAAACAACCCTAAATTGGACTCGGAGACCAAGAAAATAACTAAAGACAAAAATACCCGAACTAATTAAAACAAGTGCATAATAATGAAATAAACAAAAATAAATAAACAAGGTAACTAAATCATCGATCCTCATCAATCGGCACCGGTTTAGTCCAATAAACTTAATAACTGCTTTCCTTTATTGGCCCAAGTCTCTTATATTTCGATACTGTTGGGTATCAAAGGATGATTAAATGAACCTCAGGTTTAGCGGAGCTCCTTTACCATGTAACTGTCCCTGAATTCGTTGGTAACCAGTTTCCTTTATGTGCATTCTCTTTTTGTCTTTGTAGTTTCTCTCTTCACTTTTCTGTTGACAAGTGTCTTCTTCCTTCATACCCAGTTGAAGACTCGAAAATGTTCAACATATATTCTCTACTCGTTTGGGAATTCTGTCTTGCGCATGTAGCAATCTACTACCTGTATTTTTTTCCATGACCCTGTCTAATATATCAGCTTCTTGACAAGCATATTCCCCCTTTGCAGTATGCTTTGCAAGAAGTCTCTTGTTAACACAAAAAAGAGTGGGAGGGAAAGTCTTGTGAAAGCATCATAGGATATGTATCTTTTGTTCCTACCATGGTTTAAAGTTGAGGTAGTGATATATTTTTCGGAAGGTCACGCTAGTTAGGAGCATTGTTGTTATGGCGTTGTCATGGCGTCACCTAGGCATCCCAAAGATGGAAGAAATGTCATTGCATGAGTCGACTTGAGGCAGAGCTATCAAGGCGTGCGCCTTGGTAGCTCGGCGTATCATGTCGTCGCATGTAGAGGAAATCCTAAAAGAAGTAATAGAAAGATGCTTGATTGAAAAGTTATGTACCGTTTAACCAAAGTGAAAAGTGTGCAGATGAATATCCAAAAGGGAGAGTATTAGGATACGGCTGTATTTTGCTTACTTCAATCCTCAATTTGTTAGTAGTTGAAACTGTGGAGCTTTGAACTCAGAAAAGATGCTAAACAAAACATATAACTGCATTAAGCTTCGCTGTGATAACTTAAGATTGTCATCAAATGAAATGATTTTCGGCAACCTATGAATTAGAACTTTTGCTTCTCAAGTATAACATGAAATCTGTATTTATCCCTAGAATCATACAATGTGAATATCTAATGCTTTTCACCCATTTCACTCTTTCCATTTCTACGTGACTCTTATTTTATTTGCAGATTTTGGAGGACAATCATTTGAGATAGTTTGTTCGTTGACAAAATTCGAAAATATTACTGTAGGAAAATAAACTTATCTGGCTGCATAGATTATGGCAGGGGAGAAGGAGAAAGAAGCTAATGCTACCGAGCTTCACTCAAAACCATTATTGTTATCTGACGGAACTGGACAGGCATTGAAGCCCAAACCTAAAATTCTGAAGAAATCTTTACATAACAAACTGACAAAATTCGACAAGTCCAAAGTTACTAAACAGAGAAAAGATAAGAAGAAAAAAAAGATTGTATCAGAGAGCAAAGTAGAAAAAGATTGTATTTTAAAGGATGACGAAAAGAAACGTAATTCAAGTGAGACGAAGCAGAAAAGTATTGAAGAACACAATGACAAGAGCCAACAAAGTCAAAAGACCAAAGAAAATCTCAGTGACTTGCAAAGAAAGAAGGAAAATCAAAAGAAAAATAAAAAACACAGTGGTTTGGAGAAGCTAAAGAGTCATAAAAATAAAGAAAAGTATGTCGAGTTAGAGATGAATCAATGGAAAGAAAAGAAGTCGGAGAAGCTTGGTGGTCTTATCTTCATGTGCAGTGCAAAGACAAAACCTGATTGTTTTCGTTATGGTGTGATGGGCGTTCCAATGAGCAAGAAAGAACTTGTCTTGAGTGTCAAACCTGGACTTAATCTTTTCCTTTATGACTTTGAGCTAAGGCTTATGTATGGGATCTACAAAGCATCATCTTCTGGGGGTCTGAAACTTGAGCCAACAGCTTTCAATGGTGCTTTCCCTGTTCAGGTCAGCTTTGAATCTGGCAATGTCTCTTTGGAAATGCTCTTATGTTTTTAGTTTTGCCCTGGTTGAATTTCTGCTGATTATCTAGTTTTAAGGTTCGCTTCAATGTTCAGGAGGATTGCTATCCCCTGACTGAGGATATTTTCAGAAAGGCAATCAAGGACAACTATAATGAAAAGCAGAAGTTTGATACGCAACTTAATGTTAAGCAAGTGAGAAGACACTTCATCCATTAGGTAGTCTACAATTCTCATCATACTTCTTCTTTGACAATAACTGATCTTCACTTGCAGGTTAAGAAGCTCATTGAACTTTTCAAGCCTGTTGAATTGCGTTCGAAATCACTTGCCATTGACCCCCAGCCAATTGTGAGTGTTCAGAATAGGAAAGTCATTGAGAAGGCAAGAAAATCAAGGTTGTATTCATATAAAGAACCATCTCTGCATTCGTATGATGAAGTCAGGAGGTATACTGTGCGGCCTCATGAGAATCATCAGCGTATACCATATAGAGAGGTCCCATTAACAGAAAAAGACGAGTTACGTCAAAATACTTTCCTTACTGAAAAGGAATATCGAATGTATGGTCTTCGCAGAGAAAGACCTAACCTGTCTCAGCTATCTGATATAGATCAACATGCACATGATGAAGTTGGGAGGTATTATCTGCTGCCTCATGAAGACGATCGCCATATACCCTATAAGGAGGTCTCGTTAGCAGAAAACAATGATTTGTGTCAATATACTTTTCTTACTGAAGAGGAGTATCGAACTTATGGTCTTCGTAGAGAAAGACTTAAACTGTCTCAACCTACAAGTCATATTGTTTCTGCTTTAGAAGCTTACCCAAAGAGTTATGTGAAGGAGGACCTTTTGAGGCAGCCATCTGCCATATTTAGAGACATTGCTTCTCAAGAGGGAGAACCATCTCGTCATCGTCCGCTTCTAATGAATGAAAGGGAGTATCAAGATTATGGTTTCGGTACTAACCAGGAACTACGGCAGTCAATTCCTTCTGTGACTGCAGCTGCTGGTTCGACTCTAGACTCTTACCCAAGGTATCAATGTTACTCCTCTCATTATGGCACTTTATCCGTGGACCCATATGCACCAATATCAAGGAGAGATGAAGTCCCCTCAGGTTCGCATATTCTCAGTGGGAACAGAGAAACATACCCTGTTGAGACGGATCATTTACGGATGGATGGAATCTACTTGACCGAGACCAACCATTTGAGCAGGCGAGGAATTTACCCAACTGATATTGATCCCTCAAGGAGAGAAAGTGATGGTGTGGAGAGGTTATATTCAACCTATGCTTCGCGTGAAGTATCTGACTATAATAGGAACCATAATTATAAGGGGACAATGCCTGAACGTTCCCATGCACCAGTTTCATACTCTTTTGCTGGGCCATCTTTGTCATTTCAGTGATCCAATTCTGCACCACTGTCCCCTATTTTGTGTTTTTTCCTCAAGTTTAGCATTGCACCGGGTTGGTAGCCAAATTTTTGCCAGGATGGCACAATTGCAAGTGCGCAGGTAATTATAATTTGACATGTAATTATAGCTATACTTATGCTTTTCTGAATTCCGGTTTATGAATGCTAAATATTAGATTAATGCTGCAGAACAAAGATCGTGCCAATGGAACTTAATTATTTACTTGAAACTTGAGACATTTTTAATTGAAACCTTGAAATCCAGTGAATTAGTTATACACTCCTTACTTGTCTGAGTTTATAATGACTTACTCTCGGAAGTTTATTATTCCATTTCTTTCTTGTTTTATTTCATAGATGTTTTTTAGGGAAAAGATAAAAGAATTATGTGCCGAGGGAGCGTATAGGCCCGTTCCATCTTGTTTTACTGTTCCAGAATTTATGACATTTTGATTTTGCTGATATCTTCTCTAGCTTTTTTTTGTCTTTTTTTTTTTTTTTTACAATTATTACTTTTTGAGTGTCTTACCATTTTTATATACTTCATTTTGGAATACTAAGGCATTAGTTTCAGTAGTTTTCTTTTCCGCTCCTAAACCGTAACATGTGGCTCCTCATGGCTAATTGGCTATGTCATTGTACTTAAGAATTTATTCAGATCATAATATAAATTTTTTAAAAAATTATCATAACTATATGACTATTGCTAAGTTATGATTATACATGGCTTGATTTAATTTTTCTTTAAAAATAATGTGAAAATGAAAAAAAAATATAAACGTGTTGAGTTTAAGCTTAAGTTTGACTCGACTTACTTAAGTCTGACTTGAACTCGAGCTTGGTTTGTTTATAAAGGAGTTGAGTTAGTACTTAGGCTAGTTTAAAGTACTTAGGCTCGACACGGCGTTTAATTTTTAAATCAAGTTCTCGAGTTTTCGTTTGTGAAGCAAAATATTGGAGACAAAAAAATAACCATTTTCGAAAAGCTGAAAGAGTATAAAGTTGTTAATTATTAGCTATCTTTTAACAGATGTGCCGCCCCAGCCAAACTTCTATGTCTTCCGCCCGGATCAGTGCCCCTTGAAACAATTGATTTTATTAACTTCCTGTCCACGGACATATTTTCATTTGGATAAGGTATTTAAAGAGACTTCCACGCAAATGGGAATTTTTATAGGAAATTGATATTTTTACATGATTTTTTTGATATTTTTATATAAAAATCGTTGCTATAAATTATATAGCGACGACTTTTACTGTCACTATACATCTATAGCGACACTTTTTATGTGAAAATATCAAAAAGTCGTGAAAATATCAATTTCTATTTTTATACTCTAACGTGGGCAAAAAAGGAGTAGTCAAGTACTCCCTCCATCCCTATTTAAATGTCGTTTTAGAGTTTTTTATTTGTTTTTAATTAATTGACGTTTGTTTAAATCTAAGAGAATTAATGATAATTTTTTCAAAATTACCCCTCATTACTATATCTATTTTTTTGGTACTTTAAACTCTTGTGCTATGATAAATTAATGATTTAAGGGTATTATAGACAATTTAGTACTATATTTAATGCCATTATCTTAATTCTTGTGCCCATTAAAACGTCATTTAAATAGAGACGGATAGAGTAATATTCATTGTGTTTTCTTTGGGGTTCACCTTTAACTTTAATTTGATCATTTCTACTCATTTTCTTTGTTTTCTTAGGTTATGTTTGTTTGTAAGGATTATAATTCCGGGATTATAATTCATAGGATTATAATCCCAAGATTATTAATTCTAGGATTAAATAATTCTAGTCACATGTTTGTTTATTATGGAATTATTCATGGTATAATTTAAAATAATCACATGTTATGTTTGTTTTTTACAAGATTAATTAAGGAATTGGATAAAAAATATCATTTGGATTATTATACCCTTACCAATACTAACATATTTTAAACTTATTTATATAAAGTGTTTAGATAACCAGATTTTTATCGATTGTAGCATAGGAATATCATTCCCTATCAGTAATATATCATCAACATATAATACAAAGAATGAAGCAGCGCTCTCACTAACCTTCTTGTACACACATGGTTCATCCTCATTTTTGATAAAATTAAACTCTTTGATTGTCTCATCAAAATGGATGTTCCACCTACGAGAAACTTGCTTCAATCCATAAATGGATCGTTGTAGCTTACATACTTGATTTGTTCCAACTGTTGAAACAAATTCCTCTGGTTGTGTCATATACACATCCTCCTCAAGTTTTCCATTGAGGAAGGTCGTTTTCACGTCCATCTGCCAGATTTCATAGTTGTGGTAAGCTGCAATCACAAGCAAAATCTGAATGAACTTGAGCATCGCTACTGGTGAAAAAGTTTCGTCATAGGCTTTATAGGTCTCTACCTTGCTGCATGCTCCAGTCTTTCTTTTAAAGACCCATTAGCACCCAATAGGCTTAATGTCTTCAGGTGGTGAAACCAAAGTCCATACTTGATTTTCATCCATGGAGTCAATCTCGGATTTCATGGCTTCTTGCCACTTCTCTGAGTCTTTACTACTTATAGCATGTTCGTAATTCAACGGATCATCATCATCTATGATACATACCTTATCATCATCCTCTATGATGAATCCATACCTATCAGATATCTTCGGTACTCTTCCCGATTTATGAATAGGGTGTGTTACAATAGGTTCTTCCATTTGGTTAGTTAATTGACTTTGATATGTAGTATGTTAGTTCCTAGTAGGCACAATATAGATCTAGAAGGGGGGTTGAATTGATCCTTTTTAATTTAAATGCTTTTCCTGGTTTATTTTGTATAGCTAATGATTTAGCATATGACAATCATAAGAATCGTTTCAAGCACAGCAGAATAAGTAAAAGATCCCCTTCATTGATATATTCATAATCATACATACATTGTTCTTAGAGTTAGTTCAGTTGAAAGCAGTTAAAACATATATAGCAGTTATAGCAGTTAATATACATAATGTAAATGATATAAGGTAAAAGACACAAGGGGTTTTAAGTGGTTCAGAGATTGAAGCTCCTAATCCACTCTTCGCTTTCAACTAGCGAGATTTCCACTAAGGAAGGCGCAAGACCACGAATCACTAAGATTCCTTGAGCCCGCTGACATTGGGACTTCTCTAGTTTCCTATGAACTCTTCAAGCCCAGCAGGCTTGGAACTTCATTTAGTCCTTCCGGACAAGGACCCTTCAGGCCCTGGCTTCTTGTTGTTTGTTTGTTTGTTTGTTGGAGTTGGTCTTTGAAATTTGCTAAGATGTCTTTATGCTCCGAACATCTTCATGCTTTAGCAACTTAGGCGTGATCATCCTTGAAGTGCAAATTGAGTGTTGCATGATGCTCGACTTTCTTCGATTCACTCAACCTCTTCTCGATGATCCTTGATGAAATTTGCTTTGAAGATCATTCCTCTTGATACTTGATGGTCGCATACATGATGGGTTTCTAAGATGACTATAGGCTCTTCTGCTAGGTACTTAGAAACTTTCTCATGCTTGCCACCATGATGGCGTTGGTGATCTTCTTTCTTGATATTTGATGCTTTCTCACGATGGACTGGCTAAGATGACTGTAAGCTCTTCTCTCTGGTACTTAGAGTCTTCTCATGATCGACATCAAGATGACATTGATGCTCTTCTTTCTCTCAGCAGTTCAGAACACTCTTCTTGTAGTAGAACTCTCACTTCTACATTGTAGAACTCTCACTTCTACTTCTTTCTTTTTATTTCTCTAAGTGTTCTTGGTGGATCGTAGAGTGAGCCTTCAGACCTTCATCGGTCACTCACTGTTTACGTTGGTTATATCAGTCCACCAGTTCTCCAATCTCAGCAACTCCAGCAACCTTTAATCTTTGAAGCTCTAGCAGATTTATATTCCTTTCAAATCTTCCCGTTGGAAAGTAACCGTTGAAAGCTCTTTGAAATGCTTCACAGATCTCGAGTTGCTTAGTGCGCGGGCGCAGATGTGACATGACAACTTTTTCGACTTTCGACCACTGCGATCTTCTATTTCACCCGCCTGTCAGATATATTACTTTTATGCCTCGGGCAGGTTGAAGACTTTATTTCACCCTTTTGATTTCTTGATCAGAGGTTGTCCTTTTGCATCGATGCTCTCAATAAGCTTTTGTACAAATATCAACCTTCAGATTGAACCGTTGCCAATGCTTCAATAATTAGCTGTTCTAACTCCACGATTCTGATGCATGTCTTCTTGAACCTGATCGTAGTGTCTTGTTGACTGGTGGAGACAACACTACGATCTTTAAGAGTGTTGATTGAATCTTCAATGTAGAACACCTCTTCCTTCTCACGTATGCGGTTCTTGGTAGCGTCATTTGCCTCAACAGCTCTCAGATACTGATGGCTTGACTTCTTTGTTATGGCCCCTTCTGAATACCAAGACACTTCAGATTTATGGCGTGTCCAGCTCGCTTTCTCCTTGTGATCTCCCGTTCACTTATCATCAATAGACTGACCCAATGCTTAATCACTTTAGCCTTGTTCTTGTCGGTATGCAATATCTCTCTGTATGCACCCCATCGCCCCTTCTTTGTTTGGCAAACCTTTGCGATCCTGGTTTGCTTCCCAAGATCGTCGTCTTCTCTGTTGGATACCTCGCACTTTAGCGACTTTCCTTAATCGATTCTTTGAAGTCTTCTTCTGATCTCCTTGTGGAAGACTTCATCCTGAATGACTTCACAACTCAATCTGGATGTTGATTGGGTTGGTGCTTAGATCTTCTGTTAGCTTGCATGTCATTCGTTGAGTGCTCTCTGGTTTCCTTCAGATGGGATGTACTTTGCAGTGCCAACCAGAGGCTTCATTCCTTTAGATATTCTGGGAGTGCTCATTCGTTGAGAATCGTATTTGCTCTACGATTCTACCTTGGCATTGTGAGCACATCTGTTGAAGTCTCAGTTCTACACTCTACGATTCAGCTTCGACTATGCAGACACTACGACTCCGAGATCAGATCTTGACACTCTACGATTTTTATCGTTGTGCTTGTTGTCTTCATCTGATCTTGCTCGACTACGATTTACGCCTCGATATGATCGATGAGACTTCTACGACTGACCGTAGTCTACGATTCTTGACTTGGGCTTCGACGGATCTTGATCGGCTCGTGACGAAATGACTGTCTCTACGATTACGAACATGACTTCCTCGGCGACTACGACCACGAGGAAGTTCTACTCGACACACTACTGATCCTTCCTCGTCTCTCCGGCGCTCTACGAACTCCGAGATCTACTATCTTGCAGGACTACGATTACGCCTTGATAGCTCTCGAGTTTTCCTTGACTCTCTGACATACTACGATTTACAGTGCGGTTGCTTTCGACGATCGAATGCTTTATCTATTACATCATAAGATCAACCTAACATGCTTGATCTTTGTATATTTATAGTCCTTGTACATCATTTCTTTTTAAGGACTTTAACAAAGTTGTTTTTCTTGTACACATGTTTCTATTCTCTATCAAAGGACTTTATAACTTTTTTTAATGCAAGCATCCTTGCATATTCATTCATATATATATATATATATATATATATATATATATATGTAAGACCCCAACTTATTATAAATATAATTTAATTTCCTCTATTTATTATTTTGAAATAGTAAGGGTTGATTTGATTAATATGGTTAGTTATGGGTAAAATGCGCAAATATTTCAAATAAGCAAGTGGTTATAAAATATTCATTGTTGTCGGAGAATATTCGTTTGGTCGTGGAATATTCTTATTGTCGGGGAATATTCGTACGACCCATAACGGAAAGCAATTGGATGAAGAAAACGACAAATGTGAGTTTTTATAAATAACGGCGTAGTTACCGTTAACACTGTTGGAATACCCGGTGGTTAAAACACGAGTGTCTGGCGTTGTTACGATGCACAGTATTGCACCAATTATTGATTATTACGTAAGAAGACACTACTCAATAATTATTACAGTAATTACTGTTCAATATTTTATTTTATTGATTCAAAAATTGCTACGTTGATATTTTATAATATTGTTGTTTCAATAATTGTCACTACACGGTATTTCTCATTATCAGATCAATAATTCATATAATTTTAATAATATTAATAGATAACATTATTGACGATGTCTAGAAAGTTCTGTCTAAGGAGAGGTTTGGTCACCTAATTACGCGCCAGTAAGGAGAAATCTTTATTGGAAAGCCCCCTCTTTTTTGGAAACGGCCTGGTTGTCATTATTGTGATTCTATAATGAATGTGTGATATATGAGTAAATGAGGAGGAAGAGTATTTTTGTTACTGAAAATATTTAAAACATGTTAAACATGTTGGTGGACCCATTTCTTGACTGAAATTTGATTATAACCTGTAAAATCGTCGATGATGTGTGGATTTGGTCGATTTCATTTGGAATTTGGAAAAAATTTCTTCTGCAAAGTTGTAGAGAATTGAATTTCCTATAGAAGAACATAAGACCCAAATTTTTCTGATAAAATGGCTATTTATTATGAATTATTGAAGTTCCGGAATAATTGATTTTTGAAGTTTTAATTATTTTTTTTAATAAAAACATTTTTTTTATTTTATGGGTTACACTAACATGTGCAAAGTGCTGAAATCAGTTGGTAAAAGTGGGCGTAGAAAATTATATATATATATATATATATATATATATATATATATAATATTTTATTAATTTTTACGCTTTGTGTTCTAAGCATTTTTCTATAAATAGGGTGCTTAGGTTAGAATTGAAAATTACACGAGAATCAAAGTTTTCTCTCTATATTATCGAAAGCGTATTTTGTGAGTATTTTGGTAATTTGAGTGTTCTATATCTGGTCTGTTTTTTTTTTCAAATATATCCGATATTCATCGTCAAGTACTATTCTTTTCGAGGTAAGGGATGTTATTTTCTTCGTAAATGATATTATTTCTTTCAATATCATTATGTCGAAATATTGGTCTGAACTTTTTATCAGATTTGGAACTTTTTGTGTCGGGTTCTTATTCACGATACTCGGCCTATTCATTCACATATCGACACTTATTCACGAATACGACACTATTCACCAAAAAATGAAATTTTCTTCTTTTTGTCCAAGATATCTATTAGGGTTACTATCTTTGATTGTATCCATTTTTTTATCTTTATTTTTGAATTCTGTTTCAAAATTGGTTATTATGGAGTATTATTGAACTTGGATAAAACTGTAATACGAATTCCTGATATTTATTCTTTTGTCTCACTGGATTCGTTTTCTTTAAAATATTTTTCATCATCCTCAGTCCTAAATGATGATATTACTGAATATATTTGGCCTGTAGTGCAAAGATAAATGATTTTCTGATGAATATCTTTGGCCGTAGTGCAAAGATGAACATGTGTTTAGATGAACATGACCAACTGATGAATATCTTTGGCCCGTAGTGCAAAGATGAATTTTTGATTCTAGCTATATATATTGATTGATGTTACAGGGATAAAATATTAACGATGAACTTTTAAATTCATATATAGAAGATAGTAGATTTCATTCTCTACTTAACTCTTCTAATGAATTATTATTTCCGCTGCGAATATTGATTTAAAACTGGCTGTCTATTGTATTCTATTAGATTTTTCCCTGTTGAGGATTAACGATAATTTGTTCTATGTTATCTTAGTCATAATGTTCTTTACTGGGCTAGTTGAGCTCACCCTTTTCTTTTTTGTTCCATTTTTCTTCTCAGGAGGCGAGAATGTAGTGAGTACTAGTCGGGGTGTGGAATGATGGTTCTAGAAGTTGTTTTAGTAGTCCTCACTATTTTGTAAAATAGTGTATTAATAATTGTAATGATGACTTATTTGAGTGTGGATATTGTCTAGATGACAATATTTGTATTTAAACTCACAGTTTATGTGTTGTCGTATTTTGCACGACAATTGTATTAATAAAGTTGAAGTTGTTTCTGTACCATGTATTTGACGACTCACAATGTGTGTTGTATACCGATTCTACCTTGATAGCTCTCGAGTTTTCCTTGACTCTCCTGGCAGACTACGATTTACAGTGCGGTCTTGACGATCGAATGCTTCATCTATTACATCATAAGATCAACCTAACATGCTCTATCTTTCTATATTTATAGTCCTTGTACATCATTTCTTTTTAAGGACTTTAACAAAGCTGTTTTGCTTATGTGGAATCAACCTAACATACTTGATCAATTCATTCTAAGTCCTTGTACACATGTTTTTATTCTCTATCAAAGGACTTTACAGCTTTTCTTAATGCAAGCATCCTTGCATATTCATTCATATATATATATATATATATATATATATATATATATATCATAATCAAATCATATATAAGTAGGAATATCATTCACATGCGTATTCCTGACATAGTATTTTGTGGTTCTTGAACTTCTTCAAGATATATCTTACTCCCACTGACCCCTTCAAGGATAAACTCCTTTTTCAAGAAGGCATCATGTTTCGCAACAAATAACTTTTGATCAATTGGATGATAGAAATAATACCCTGATGTTTCTTTAGGGTATCCCACAAATCTACACTTGTCGGATCTAGTCTGTAGCATATCATTTTCAAACTTTTTGACATAAGATGGACAACCCTAAGTCTTAACATGCTTAAGATTTGGTTTCCTCCCTGTCCATAACTCATATGGGGTCTTACGAACGGATTTGGTAGGTACCTTGTTAAATAGGTATGCAGCCGATTCTATGGCATATCCTCATAATGAAACTAGAAGATCGGTAAAACTCATCATGGATCAAACCATGTCCAACAATGTTCGATTTCTCCTTTCAGATACACCATTGAGCTGTGGCATCCCTGGTGGATTCCATTGCGAGATTATACCATTTTCTTTAAGACAATTGAGAAACTCACCGCTTAAGTATTCACCACCTTGATCTGATCGAAGAATCTTAATACTTTTTTCAGTTTGTTTCTTTACTTCACTTCTGAACTCTTTGAACTTTTCAAATGATTCGAATTTGTATTTCATTAAATACACATATCTAAATCTTGAGTGATCATCAGTGAATGTAATAAAATAATAATACCCTCCTCGTGCATTTGTTGTCATAGGTCCACATACATCTATGTGAACCAACGCTAACAACTCTGTAACTCTTTCTCTTTTTCCACTAAAAGGAGATTTAGTCATTTTGCTCATGAGACAAGATTCACAAGTTGGATATGATTCATAATCCGATAGCTCTAGGAGCCCATCTTTATACAACTTGGATAATCTTGTTTCATTAATATGACCAAGTCTACAGTGCCACATATAGGTATAATTAACATCATCTCTTTTTCTTTTCCTAGTTTGTTCAATTTGAAGTATATTTTCATGCAAGTCAAGTATATAAAGTCCATTTCGCAAATTACCAACACCATATAAAGTATTATTATTATTATATTTATATATATATATAACAACTATTGTTCTTTATTATAATGTCAAAACCATTCATATCTAATACAGAAATTGAAATAAAGTTTCTAATGATATTCGAAACAAAATAACAATTATTTAAATTAATAAACTTGCCCGTAGGCAATGCTAAGCAATAAGTCCCTATAGCTAATGCAACAACCTTTGCTCCATTTCCCACTCGTAGGACGACCTCATCCTTGCTCAGCTTTCTACTTCTGACCAGTCCCTGCATATTATTACATATGTGAGAACCACAGTCGGTATCCAATACCCAAGTAGAAAATTGACTTTCAAAAAAATTAATTTCAATCATAAACAAACCTTGATTAGGATTTGAAGCTTCTCCAAGCTTCTTCTGCTTTTGTTCCGCAAGATAATTCTTGTAGTTCCTTTTCCAGTTACCCGACTTATTGCAATGGAAGCAAATTCCTTGGCTAGATGGATATCAGGTTTCTTTTGATCCTTCACTTTTGCCTTACCCTTACCCTTCTTGGATTTCTTCTTTTCAGAAGATACATTAGGACTCTTCCTTTTCTTAGAAGAACCATCCACTATTAAAACATAGTCCTTCTTGGATGGGAAGTGACCTTCAGCAGTTTTCAACATGTTAAGTAATTCAGGCAAGCTGACATCTAACTTATCCATGTGAAAATTCACAACAAATTGTGAGAAGGTGTCTAGGAGTGACTACAAAACTAAATTTTGACTCAACTCCCCATCAATGACGAACCCAAGTTGTCCAAGACGTTCAATCAGATTGATCATCTTTAAGACATGAGTCTCAACAGTAGTACCTTTGGTTATCTGAGATCAAAAGAGCTCTTTAGATATCTCATATTTAGCAGTCCTACTTTGCTCACCATACATCTCTTGAAAGTGCAGCAATATAGCAGGAGCATCCATGGTTTCATGCTAACGCTGAAGCTCGTTATTCATGGATGCGAGCATGATGCATTGAGCCAAAGATGCATCATCTTGCCACTTCTTAAAAGTAGCAATATCTTCCTCAAAGGTTGTTTCAACTAGTTTTTGAGGGACGGACGAATTTAGGACATAAAAAATCTTTTCAGTAGTGAGAACAATTCTCATATTCCTTAACCAATCCGTTAAATTTAGTCCGGTCAATTTGTTAGCATCAAGTATGCTACGTAGTGAAATTAGTGAATGTGACATTTTCAAAATTCTGCATGTAAAAAGACAATATTTTAATTTTTAGCAAACATTCATTCAATTAATTTATTTTACCAAAATAAATTAGGTCTTATTTTATATTGGTATCTCCCATTATTTTCTACAAACTATATTACCCTCATATATATAGTTTGGCAAAATCTAATTAAAGTTTTGCTAGTGAGAATAAAGATCCCATTTCAAATGTATATAGTCTTGTGGTGACACAACAAACTATATATAAATAAATAGGTAGACAACTTCTTGTCAATTACATCATCATGTAACTCCTTATGTTTTGCCTCTTGGATTATTTTGATCAAGTGGTGGCATATCCGAATCAAAATTATCTAAGTTAAGTCCAACCTAGCACTTCCATATATTCAAAAAAGAAAAGTATTGTCTTTGTGGTGACACAACAAAACAATATTGTTCAATTTTCTTTATAAGCATCAAACGTGATAAATTAACATCTTAAATACTTAATACTTGCCTTGTAGTGACACAACAAACTCACATTAAATATTTAATATTCTATTAATTTTATCATGCTAGAAGGCTACGTTCGATATTCCAAATATCTTTGAACGCTTAGGACTTAATATAATTTCCTTGAGGGGTTGTTATTATTAGTCTCATTTTGTTTAGCGCGCATACAAATATATATATATATATATATATATATATATATAATACTAGCATGCAAGTATAGAATACTATATTCTACCCGGATTGATTATGAACTTTTATTCTAGTTTGGTTCACTAGAGCCACCAAGTGAACCAAAAGGTCAAATACTAGGGTGCAAGAATTAACATTTAAATATAACTATTACATTTAAACCCGGGCTCCATTACAAACGGGTCTTCAAGCACTCTTGCTCCTTGATCTCTAATTCTTCGAGAAAGTCTAATTAATCCTATTACATAAACTATTTCATTTAAATAGAAACCTTGATCAGCAGTCAAGGGGAAGTACATAGGAGAAAGATAGAATTTACAACAAGAAGAAAACTAGAAAAGACGAGGTACGCAAACCCCATTTAATAAAACTCATACATTCAAGTATCCATCCAAAATACAATCCAAACACATTGGTTATAGTCTATAATCAATCCCATTTATTATCATACGTATCATCATATGTATCAATAAATAATATTCATCCCATGAAAATAAATCCATTCCATATATACATTAATATCAATTAATAGGCAAAAGTTTACTAAACTTTAGTTTTGAAACAAAATAAACTCTTTTATTTTAATCAAAAACCATATCCAAATTAAACTCTTTAATTCTAGCAATTCTGAAATCATATTTCATATAAAATAAACATTTTTATTTTAAACTTTTATCAATTAAATAAACCATTTATTTAATTAAAGAAAACAAAAGTTTTTCAGATTACGCTTTAAGTATGCGCAATTTGCCTTGAGAATGAACTTGAGTCTACGGCAATTTAGCTTCAAAGCCATAAACTGATTTCGAATGTAGAATTAGGCGCTTCTCATCGAGAAACTAGATCTGGTAACAATAGCAATGATGCGTTCCAAATAGGAATCGGAGATTCGGTAGCAATTACTTTCTCGCGTCATGAAATCGAAAACTTTTCTGTTGCCCAGAAATTTTGATCCAATCGCATATTACACATATATGGAATCACAGAGACTGATAATTAACACAAGATTGACTCTGATACCACCGTTAAGTTTGTTAGAAACAAGAGCATGTAATCAAATCACATAAATGTAACGGAAGCGAAGTAAAACGGATTTTAAAATTTTTCTTACAAACCATAAACCAAGATCATTCTTGTGCTTTAATTATCAGTCAATAAAAGGAGTAAAAGAAACAAAATTATACCCTTGAAGATCCAAGCTTCCTCAGGTACAAGTTTAACTCATATTCCTTTGTGCTATCCTTGTATACGCAGGTTTGGTTCCTTCCTTTGATCAACGTTAGTCACCCAAGCGTTTTGCCTCTAGAGGTGATCCACCAAGGAAGAACAAGAATCAAGAAGAAGGGGTATTGGCTCAAACCCTAGTTTCTATTTGTATATAAAAAGTCGTACTCTTCAACTATTGGAATCACGTATCTCACATCACCAGATATCTAATATAAGACTTCTCTTATAAAGATATCAGTTAACCTATTTTAATATAATTAAAATGGAGTATTATTTAATTAATTAAACTTCTTTAATTAATTAGTCTCCCTAGTCTAATTAGGGATAATTAATTAAACTCTTTTAATTAATTTGCCTCCTAAACTTATTAGGAATAAATGAGTACTAATATTAAATTAATTCCCAAACTCCTTTAGAAATTAAAATAATAATAATTGTAATAATATTAATAAGACTCCTCTTATTAATTTATATTTAATATTTTAAAATATTAAATAATAAATATTAAGTTATTTAATTTATTTAATTTATTCTATCACCATAGATTAAATTTAATAAACTTAACATATTATTATGATTATGACATTAACTTCTTAAATAATTATTCTTCATTTTATGATGTGACCCTTTAGGTTCTCCATATTAAGCCAATTGTGAATAAATCAATTAGAACAATTATAATCTTATTTAAATAAATAATATTTATTCTACAATAGGGATAAACCTTCCTAACGATCAACGACTTTCCAGATAATATAAATTTCAACATTAATCATAAAAGAACCTTTGAGTAAATAGTTATCGTACAATTCAACCCTTCTACCATACAATGTCCCAATTAAATATAAGACATGAAATTACTGTCAAGTCTTATTTTATTTAATTATATATATTTCGATTCCCAAATGCACAAATCCGAATGAATGCAAATTAGAAACACCTTTCTAATTTCATTCCACCTTGGCCAAGGATTCATGGGTTGTCATTTATCGAATCAAATAAGACATATCTCTTCTTTTACTAGAAGCGGTAGATTCTTTATTGATCATACATTATCTCCATATATAACTCATTATACCCAAGCATACCTTTTGATATACCCTGAGGGTCTTAAGGAATAAGTCAAAGTATAAATCATTATATAAGAAAAAAAGTGATGATCTCAAGTCTAAGGATCACTTGTACTACTATCACTACAGGAATTCCTACTGACAGACAAGTAAAACTCCATTAGGTATTCCTTAGCGAGTTACGTCCAGTGAACTTATTTTCCAATAAGCACCTACATACTTGCTTTAGTATCTCCACACAAATGATCATGAGATTAATCATCCTCATCTAATGAGCAAAGAACGTATGTACCAATCTATCCGGATTCACTAATCCTCTTTTTAGTAATCCATTGATTGAGAACATTTTAGTTTTTAAAGCTATCTAAGAATTTGGATATCATTAGTATGATCTCATCATAATTATAAAAGTATTGCTTAAAACTATGGGTTTATCACATATTATTAAAACAACATTGTGAGACCCCAGATTTTATGATTAAATATTTAACTTTCTCGAAATAATTTTTTTTAATATTATAGTGTGGATTTGATATAATGTTATAGTTGTGGATAGTATTTATAAATTTTGCAAAGTAAGCAAGTGGTTATATAATATTGATTGGTGGGAATATTCGTTTATAACAGGGGAATATTGTATGACCAAGACAATCATTAGTGGACCCCACAACGGAAGTATTGTCGTAGTTAAAAATGACAAAATTATCTTTCTATAAAAATAACGACAGAGGTATTCTTAATTAAAAGCTGTTGAACTACCCTTAGTAAAAGAAATCTGATGTCTGGCGTGGTTGTATAGTAGCACGGTATTGATTATTGATGTTTACGTGAGAAGTCACTCGGTTATACTCAATTATTACTTTCACGATAATTCTTTGCATCATATCTCTCTATATTATTGATTCAATTATTGTTACAAGATATCATCTGCATAATATATTATATTATTAAATCAATAATTGAGACGACAAAATTATTCATATTATTATTTGCAATATTGACGATGTCTGAAGTTACATCGAGGAGAGGTTTGGTCACCTAATTCTTGCGCTGATAAGGAGAAATCCTTATCGAAAAGCCCCTCTTTCACAGGAACGACACGGTTGTTAAATATTGTGAATTATAATATTAATGATGAATAAGTTCGTGTTGATTAAAGATGAATTTTATAGTTCCATTATGTTGGAATTATTTGTGTTAGTGGAAATTGACATTTGTTTCGATAATAATTGATGTCTGGAGGTTATATTGTTTAATCGGGTATTTGGGGCACTTTTCGTGTCAGAGTACTATTCACGAGTTACTATTCATGAGTTACTATTCACGAGTTACTATTCATGAGTTACTATTCACGGGGTACTATTCACCAGTAAGATATATTTCTTTTCGGTCCAAATCATTTTTGGGTACAATATTATTCCATGAGGAGATGTGCTAATTTTTCAAACCGTTGGTTGAAGATATTATAGTAAATCAATATGGACCGCTGATGGAAAGTTATAATAGTAAATCAATATGGATCACTGGTTTAAAGTTTTAATAGTAAAAGCAGTATGAATGGTTGCTTTAAGTTTTAATAGTAAACCAATATGGATGTCTAGTTTAAAAGTAAATCAATCTGGACCGTTCATGAATTAGTTTCTTATTCAGGTCCATTCACCTATAAATAGAAGCTCATTTCTTCATTATTTCTTACAAATTCAACAAACTCTGAGAGAAAACTATAGAGAGAAGAAGAAAAGTGTTACTCGCTACTTCACTACTTCTATATCCAAAGACTCTTCTTTATATAGGCGAGGAATATTATTGGTTGTACTTTCATAAGGGGTATTCTTTCTTTTTAATTCATGAAGAGAACTTCATTATTCCATTCTTTATTATTACATTTGGAATAACTTTGTATCTGTGAGGATACCTATATACTTGGTAAAATTCTTCTATTTTTCCATTCTTATTATTCTGTTGGAATAACCTGTTTATGCGAAGTACCGCATACATGGTGAAATTCTTCTAATATTTTGTTCTTTATTATTCTGTCGGAATATCCTGTCTTTAAATTAACTTATAAATCTTTAAAATCTTTAAAATTTAGGATAAATTAACTTATAAATCTTTAAAATTTATTCTTGAACTTGTTTTATTGAATTGTCATCATCATCATGCTTATATTATGTTGAAAGTCATCTTTGGCTTACGTGCATAGATGGACTTGGTATGATTATGATCTGGGATTATTCGGTATAATCATGACCGTAATGTGACGAATGATGTGGTAAAAGTCCTCATTGGCCTGTAGTTCATTGGTGGACAGTTGTTGGTATGATTATGACCAGGGATTATTTGGTATAGTCATGACCATTGATGATTACATGAATATCCTTGGCCGTGGAGCAGGGATGATTCGATTTTATTTATTAAGCTGAGTCTCCGCGATAAAGTTGATGAAAAACTTTTTAATCATAGAAGATAGTAGATTTTATACCTTACTTGACTCTTCTAATGGATTGCTTGATCCGCTACAGTTAAACTTGTTGTCTATTATATTCTATCAGTTTAACATTGTTGAAGGCTAATGATAATTTATTCTGCATTATCTTAGTCATAATATTTCTTACTGGGCTAGTTGAGCTCACCCTTTCTTTCACTGTTCTCTTCAGGAAATGAGAACGTAGCTGTGACTAGTCGGGGAACAAAGTGATGGTCCTAGATGTTTGCATTAGTTGTCCTCCCTATTCTGTGAAATAGTGTGATAATAATTGTAATGAGGACTCCTTTTGAGTTTTTATACTCTCTAGTAGACAATATTTGTATTCAAACTCACATGTTATGTTTTATCGTATTATACCTACACGGTTGTATTATTAAGTTGTATTTGAATTCAGTACCTTCTATCTGGCGACCCAAGATGGGTGATGTATACCTGTTTTGGGGGCGTCACAGTTGGTATCGAGGCCATAGAAAAGAGCCCCGAGCCTTTATCTGGTGACTTCCAAGTCTTGGGATGCATCGAAGCCAGACTTTTCGTAGGGGACGCCGTGAGTAACGGTGGCAAGTTGATAGGTATCATTGTGAGGTGCTATCCAAGTCTTGGATGCGGGTCATTCGCGATTGGTATCAAAGCTTAGGGATATAATCCCAGGTGAGATGTGAAGACAAAGACTAGGAGGGAGAGACGGAAATTCCTTCGCTAGTATGACCTACCTAAGTTTATTTGGTATTTAATTGGTCGGTCAGAGTATAGGGATAATATGTGACATGTTAATTAACCCTTGTTTTGTGGCAGTATTTGAAAATGGCATCCGAAAATGTTGAGATAAGCAATGAAGCACATGAGACCGTTGAGTCAGCTCAACCAAAAGGTAACGACCAACAACACGATAATAATCGTACCGATGGCAACTGCCATCGGAATAATGATAACCATCGTGGGGGAAATTATCACGCCAAGAATGGTAACCACTTCGGTGGTAATCATGGCCAAGATAATAAAAGTGGAAATTTTAAGAAGAGAATGTCATTTTTCTCGATTTTGTCGTATAATGAAGTCAAGTCCAGCTAGAACGGTGGCACCACAGGCGGATACGGACAAAATAAAGTCTGTGGTTTCAAGGAGAGCGTTTTTCGTGACTTCTCAAAAAGCGAGTAACCCGAACGAAGTTAGCACGGGTTAGTTAATTATAAATTCTTGAAGTCTATACCTTATTGAATCTAGGTTCTACCCATTCTTTTATCTCTCTTGCTTGCTTGTTTCAACGTTTAAATTTGACTTCGGAGAAATTAGACTTTGACTTATTGGTTGAAACTTCGATAGTAGAAACCTTCGTTACCTCCACTGTTTATATATCTTGTTGATTCAAATCGACATTTTCACGTTACCTGTCGATATTATCTCTTTGAAAATACTTGCCTTTGATGTGATTTTAGAAATCGATTGGTTAACTACTCATCATGCCTTTCGTAAGGTGGTTAACTTTCATATTCCTAACCAACCTGTTATGCGAATTCAAGCAACCAAACCACTAAAGTCAATCATTGTCATATCAAGTCATAAGTAAAGAGCCTCGAGCCTTTCATTGGTGACTTTCTTGTGTGGAATGCAAAGCCAAACTTTTCATAAGGCGGCGTCGTGAATAGCGATGACAAGTTGATAGGTATCGATGTGACGTCTTATCCATTCTTGGATGAGGGTCACAGTTTTGAATGATATTTCTATTGTTAATAAATTTCTTGATGTATTCTTGAAGACTTCTTAGCCTACCCCTAGGGCGTGAAATCGAATTTTGTATTGACCCCAGTACAAAACTCATTTCTAAAACCCTCATATATTTCTTTACCTAAAACGATCGTATAATGTGCCAAAGACGTTGGCTCGAGCAGTTGAAGATTACGATCGTACCATTCAATACCATCGTCAGAAAAAACGAACGTGGTAGCTGACGCGTTGAGTAGAAGATCGTATGTGTTTACGAGTGCGATGTTGTTAACACAAAGACCCATCTCGTATAACTTACAAATGATGAAGATAGAGTTAAAGACTCTAGGGACCCACGTGAAGATAACTAATATACGAGTAGGATAGACTTTAATCGATAAACTTAAAGCCGCTAAAGCTACACACCTGAATCTGATGAATGTGAAGAAGAAGGTTCAAGAGGGCGTTATTCTAGAAGCAAGAATCGACGAAGAGAGGAAATCTCAACCCTCGATTTTATTGGCCCATTTGAAATCCTTGATCGAGTAGGAACTGTGGCCTATAGACTCGTTTTACCGCCAAGTATGTCGCGTGTGCATAATATTTTTAACGTATCGACGTTACGTAAATATGGGGACGACCCGAACCACATTATTAATTTAGAACCGGACGAGATAACGAATGATTTAACGTATGAGGAGATACGTGTTAAAATCTTGGATAAGAAGTATTATATTCGACACTCAAAGGTTATACCTCAAGAGTTAGAATCTGAAATGAAGTCAAGGTATCCTCACCTCTTCAGGATACCAGGTACGTACGTAAATTTCGAGGGCGAAATTCCATAAGAAGGGGAGATTGTGAGACCCCAGATTTTATGATTAAATATTTAACTTTCTCAAAATAATTTTTTTTAATATTATGGTGTGGATTTGATATAATGTTATAGTTGTGGATAGTATTTATAAATTTTGCAAAGTAAGCAAGTGGTTATATAATATTCGATTGGTCGGGGAATATTCGTTGTAACAGGGAATATTGTATGGCCAAGACAATCATTAGTGGACCCCATGACGGAAGTATTGTCGTAGTTAAAAACGACAAAATTATCTTTCTATAAAAATAACGACGAGAGGTGTTACCGAATTAAAAGCTGTTGAACTACCCTTAGTAAAAAAATCGATGTCTGGCGTGGTTGCGTAGTAGCACACCACGGTATTGATTATTGATGTTTACGTGAGAAGTCACTCGGTTATACTCAATTATTGCTACATGATTGGTTGTGCATCATATCTCTCGTATTATTGATTCAATTATTGTTACTGAGATTATCATCTGCATAATATATTATATTATTAAATCAATAATTGAGACGACAAAATTATTCATATTATTATTTGCAATATTGACGATGTCTAGAAGTTCTGTCAAGGAGAGGTTTGGTCACCTAATTGCGCGCCAATAAAGAGAAATCCTTATCGAAAAGCCCCTCTTTCCAGGAACGACACGTTGTTAAATATTGTGAATTATAATATTAATGATGAATAAGTTCGTGTTGATTAAAGATGAATTTTATAGTTCCATTATGTTGGAATTATTTGTGTTAGTGGAAATTGACATTTGTTTCCATAATAATTGATATCTGGAGGTTATATTGTTCAATCGGGTATTCGGGGCACTTTTTGTGTCGGAGTACTATTCACGAGTTACTATTCATGAGTTACTTATTCATGAGTTACTATTCACGAAGTTACTTATTCATGAAGTTCTTATTCACGGGTACTATTCACCGTAAGATATATTTCTTTTTCATCCAAATCATTTTTTTGGTACAATATTATTCCACCAGGAGATGTGCTAATTTTTCGAATCATTGGTGGAAGATATTATAGTAAATCAATATGGACCGGCCGGTGGAAAGTTATAATAAATGAATCAATATGGATCATTGGTTTAAAGTTTTAATAGTAAAAGCAGTATGACTGCCGATTGCTTTAGTTTTAATAGTAAACCAATATGGACCGTCCGTTTACAAGTAAATCAATCTGGACCATTCATGAATTAGTTACTATTCAGTCCATTCTCCTATAAATAGAAGTTCATTCCTTCATTATTTCTCACAAATTCACTGAAACTCTAGATAGAGAAACTATAGAGAGAAAGAAGAAAAATGTTCTGCTACTTCACTACTTCTATATCTAGTACTCTTCTTTCTAAGGTAGGGAATATTATTGGTTGTACTCATAAGGGGTATTCTTTCTTTTTAATTCATGAAGAGAACTTCTGTTATTCCATTCTTTATTATTCTGTTGGAATAACCTGTATACGCGGGATACCCTATACTTGGTGAAATTCTTCTATTTTTCCATTCTTATTATTCTGTTGGAATAACTCTGCTTATTTATCAAGTACTGCATACGTGGTGAAATTCTTCTAATATTCTCGTTTTTATTATTCGCCGAATATATCACATGCGTCATGCGTTCTGTGGGACTGGTTCCATTATTTATTATTCCGCTTAAATATCACGTCTGTCGCGTTCTGTGGGACTTGGTTCCATTATTTATTATTCTATTGGGAATAACACATTTGCGATCGCGATCGCATCGCATGGTGAATCCTTATGTTATTCCATTCTTTATTATTCTATTGGAATAACATGTCTATGTGGATTACCAAATGCATGGTGAATGATCCTTCGTATTCATTTCTGATTAAATTGTGGAAATAATTTATCTACGTGGATTACCGCATGGCGGGCGAAAATCCATTTACATTTTCATATATTCTATTATACTCAGTTGGTTAAAGCTTTGGCTTCATACTCCATGAAATTAGTGGAATATCCTTGATATTTGCGCTTCATCCAAAGATTCTTTCATGGAAATATTCTTCCGAGCATTCTTGAATTTTACTTCACAAAGCGATGATCAGTTGAAAATTTGGGCGTTATTGAATTCGTGATAAATTAACTTATAAATCTTTAAAATTTATTCTTGAACTTGTTTTATTGAATTGTCATCATCATCATGCTTATATTATGTTGAAAGTCATCTTTGGCTTACGTGCGTAGATGGACTTGGTATGATTATGACCGAGGATTATTCGGTATAATCATGGCCAATGTAATGTGACTAATGATGTGGTAAAAGTCCTCATTGGCACCTGTAGTTCATCAAAGGACAATTGTTGGTATGATTATGACCGAGGATTATTCTAGATAGTCATGACCATTGATGATTACATGAATATCCTCGGCCGTGGGCGAGGATGATTCGATTTTATTTATTAAAATTTGAGTCTTAGCGATAAAGTTGATGAAAAACTTTTTAAATCATAGAAGATAGTAGATTTTATACCTTACTTGACTCTTCTAATGGATTGCTTGATCCATTGCAGTTTAAACTTGTTTATCATTATATTCTATCGGTTTAACATTGTTGAAGGCTAATGATAATTTATTACGCATTATCTTAGTCATAATATTTCTTCTTGGGCTAGTTGAGCTCACCCTTTCTTTCACCGTTCTCTTGGAAATGAGAACGTGGTCGGGACTAATCGAGAACAAAGTGATGGTCCTAGATGTTTGCATTAGTAGTCCTCACTATTACGTGAAATAGTGTGATAATAATTGTAATGAGGACTCCTTTTGAGTTTTTATACTCTCTAGTAGACAATATTTGTATTCAAACTCACATGTTATGTTTTGTCGTATTGTACACGACAGTTGTATTATTAAGTTGTATTTGAATTCAGTACCTTCTATCTGGCGACCCAAGATGGGTGATGTATACCTGTTTTGGGGCGTCACAGTTGGTATCGAGGCCATAGAAAAGAGCCCCGAGCCTTTATCTGGTGACTTCCAAGTCTTGGGATGCACCGCCGCCGAGACTTTCAGTAGGGGCCTGTGAGTAATGATGAGAAGTGATAGGTATCATTGTGGGGTGCTATCCAAGTCTTGGATGTGGGTCATGATTAGTATCAAAGCTTAGGGATATGATCCTGGTGAGATGTGAGACAAAGACTAGGAGGAGGAGAGAGAAAATTGATTCATTAGTATGACCTACCTAAGTTTATTTGGTATTTAATTGGTCGGTCAGAGTATAGGGATAATATGTGACATGTTAATTAACCCTTGTTTTGTGGCAGTATTTGAAAATGGCATTCGAAAATATTGAGATAAGCAATGAAGCACATGAGACCGTTGAGTCAGCTCAACCAAAAGGTAACGACTAACAACACGATAATAATCGTACCGGTGGCAACTGCCATCGGAATAATGATAACCATCGTGGGGGAAATTATCACGCCAAGAATGGTAACCATTTCGGTGGTAATCATGGCCAAGATAATCGAAGTGGAAATTTTAAGAAGAGAAGGTCATTTAGCTCGATTTTGTTGTATAGTGAAGTCAAGTCCAGCAAGAACGGTGGCACCAAAGGCGGATACGGACAAAATAAAGTCGGTGGTTTCAAGGAGAGTGTTTTTCGTGACTTCTCAAAAAGCGAGTAACCCGGACGAAGTTAGCACGGGTTAGTTAATTATAAATTCTTGCGAAGTCTATACCTTATTAGATACCGGTTCTACCCATTCTTTTATCTCTCTTGCTTGCGCTCAACATTTAAATTTGACTTCGGAGAAATTAGACTTTGACTTATTGGTTGAAACTTCGATAGTAGAAACCTTCGTTACCTCCACTGTTTATATATCTTGTTGATTCAAATAGACACTTTCACGTTACCTGTCGATCTCATCTCTTTGGAAATACTTGCCTTTGATGTGATTTTAGAAATCAATTGGTTAACTACTCATCATGTTTTTCGTAAGGTGGTTAACTTTCATATTCCTAACCAACCGGTTATGCGAATTCAAGCAACCAAACCACTAAAGTCAATCATTGTCATATCAAGTCATAAGTAAAGAGCCTCGAGCCTTTCGCTGGTGACTTCCTTGTGTGGAATGCTGCAAAGCCGGACTTTACAGAGGCGACGTCGTGAATGACGATGACAAGTTGATAGGTATCAATGTGACGTACTATCCAATTCTTGGATGAGGGTCACAGTTTTGAATGATATTTCTATTGTTAATAAATTTCTTGATGTATTCTTGAAGACTTCTTAGCCTACCCCTAGGGCGTGAAATCGAATTTTGTATTGACCCCGTCTGAAACTCATTTCTAAAACCCTCAAATATTTCTTTACCTAAAACGATCGTATAATGTGCCAAAGCGTTGGCTCGAAATACATTGAAGATTACGATCGTACCATTCAATACCATCATCGAAAAAAAAAGCAACGTGGTAGTACGACGCGTTGAGTAGAAGATCGTATCGTTTACGAGTGCGATGTTGTTAACACAAAGACCCATCTCAGATAACTTACAAATGATGAAGATAGAGTTAAAGACTACAGGGACCCACGTGAAGATAACGAATATCTGAGTAGGATAGACTTTAATCGATAAAGTTAAAGCCGCTTTCAGCTACACACCCTAATCGATGAATGTGAAGAAGAAGGTTCAAGAGGGCGTTATTCTAGAAGCAAGAATCGACGAAGAGAGGAAATCTCAACCCTCGATTTTATTGGCCCATTTGAAATCCTTGATCGAGTAGGAACTGTGGCCTATAGACTCGTTTTACCTTTCTGAAGTTAAGTTGGTAATACAATTAAATATTTAAGTTTCAAAAACTCAATTCATTGATTCCGGATTGTGAAATTAAGTTTTTGTGTGTAAGCTATTCATATGTAATTATGTCTAACTAGTTAATAACCTGTGCAATACACGGGCTGGTTTGAATAATGATTTTAATAATTTGTCAGACATTCATGTCAAAAACAACAATACATAATTCAGTAATTATTTTTGCTCGTAAGTGCCTAATAACACTAATCAAATAGTGATATTTGAGTTTAATTGGAATACTAATTCCTAATAATTTTTTGCGCTAAATTAAATTGATTATAGTAATATTTGGTAAAGAAAACCTACAATATATATTTCAATTAATTAATTTAATAATTTAATAATGATATTTTCAAATTTTTAATTGGTTATATCTAAAAATTGAATATCTTAATAAAATTATAATAATTAAATTATCTTACATAAAATTGGTCAAGATATATTGTCTTAAACAATTTTTTAATAAAAATATTATAATAAGTTTGGTAGAAATTAAAAATAAAAAATATTTTAGACTTACCTTCTCTTATTAGAGAATAAAATAAATATTTGCCTTTTACTAACATAAATCAAGTTAACATTTAATTAACTCAGTGAGTTTTTCAATTGAATATATATAGGTATTGATTTCAAATTGATTTCAATTGATGATGTCATCTTACATTATCATTTATGTGTATTTATATATAATAATAAAATAATAGATGAGTTATCAAATTAAATGAGTTAACTTGTGACGCCCCCAAAATATGTATACATAACTCATTCTAAGTCGCCAAATACATAGTACACAAATCAAATACAAACTTAATTTATACAATACGACAAAACGTAGTTGAGAGTTTTAACATGAATATTGTCTCGTAGACAATATCTAAACTCAAATGAAGTCCCCATTACATTTATTATCACACTATTTCATAGAATAGTGAGGACTACTATAGTCACCATCTTGGACCGTCACTCAATTCTCTGACTAGTCCCAGCTATATTCTCATTTTCTAAAGAGAACAATGAAAGCAAAGGGTGAGCTCAACTAGCCCAATAAAGAATATTATGACTAAGATAATGCAGAATAAATTATCGTTAGCCTTCAACAATGTAAAACTGATAGAATATAATAGACAACAAGTCTAATTGCAGCGGAACAAATAATCCATTAGAAGAGTCAAGTAGAGCATTATATCTACTATCTTCTATGATTTAAGAGTTCATCATCAATATTTTACCGCTGTAGCACAACTCAATAAATAATCCACATCATTGAATTATCCATGCACTACTGGCGAATGATATTCGTTAGTATCACATCCATGAATTATCCATGCACTACGGGCCAAAGATATTCATTATTATCACATCCACGAATTATCCATGCACTACGGGCCAAAGATATTCCTCAGTATCACCAGTGGTCATGATCATGCCAACAATTGTCCATCAATGCACTACGGGCCAATGAGGACTTTTACCACATCATTTGTAATATTACAAGTCATGATTATAGCGATACATAGTCATAATCATACCAATCCACAGTCCATCTATGCACTACGGGCCAAAGATGACTTTCATCATAATATAAGCATGAAGATGATGACAATGATATAAGAATTTAATTAAGTGAAAGCAAGGATACATTTTAAAGATTTATAATTCAATTTATCCAGAGTTCAAAAATGTCCAAATTGTCAACATGATAACTGTTTTGTGGAGTAAAATTCAAGAATAATATTGTATCAAAATAATTTGGACAGAAAAGAAATCAATTTCTGTCATGAATAGTACCTCAGGTGAATAGTACCTGAGTGAATAGTACCCCGTGAATAGTATCTCGTGAATAGTACTCCGGCATGAAAAGATTAAATTTTAACAAGAATGTTTAGAAAAATATCATTGTAATACGAAACTAGATGAATCGCAAATTTCAAGGATATTATACTAATTTCAAGGAGTATAGAAGCAATACTTAACAAAATGAGTGTAGAATTCGAAATATGAAACGAAATAATATTACTTACATACTACAGAGTATGGAAGAAAATATTATTTCTTACGAATATTGAGCAAAAATAATATCTCTTACAACTGTTAAACGAAAATAATTTTTCTTACGAATATTAAACGAAGATAATATTCCTTACGAATATTAAACGAATATAATATTCCTTACGAATATTGAACGAAAATAATATTCCTTACGAATATTGAACGAAAATAAAATTTCTTACGAATAGGAAAAATAATATCGTAAGTGAATATGAAATAAATAATACCCCTTACCTTAAAAGGAAAGTATTTCTGATTGGTATGGCGGGGATATTCTTGAAGAAAACTTGCACTATTTTCTACACTCAAAGCTTTCTTAAACTCAAAAGAAATACGCTCAATATTATAGAATAAGAATTCTCTGATTCTGGTGTGATTTTCATTTCTAAACAAAGTTTCCTATTTATAGGAGAATGACATGATACTATTTAGAAAATAAAATCACGGACACACAGTAAACATAATCACGGACAAATTCGTTTAAAAATTTTGATTTTACTATGATGCACTATGCACACACTATGCAGTACTATGCAAACAATAAAATATAATATATTCTATTTTATATAAAAAAACTTAATATATATATATATAGGGGTTCCATCTACAGCAACCGGTTGCTATGGAGCAACCCCTTTTTTGGATTGTTGTAAAAAAAAAAAAATTTGCTCCAGCCGCTACAACAAGAAGTCAAATTATTTTTTTTCCTCCTCTCACACACGCCATTCATATATATATATATATATATAATACTTATATATATATAAATATATATATACTAACATACTTTATAACTTTCTACCGATTATTTTGAAAAATGAGTAAATGAAGGTCCATATAATAAGCAAAATTTATAACAAATACTTCATCAAAAACCCATGTATTTATCTCAATTCACTTGGCTTCACAAAATACATTTTTTAATAACCTTCATCATTAATTATATAACTCACAATATTAACAACTAGATCATTCCCAGGAAAGAGGGTGCTTTACGATACGGATTTCTCCTTATTGGTGCACAATTAGGTGACCAAACCCCTTTCCTCGACAAAACTTTCTAGACATCGTCAATAATGCAAATAATAATATGAATAAATTTGTCATCTCAATTATTGATTTAATAATATAAAATATTGTGCAGATGATACTGTGACAATAATTGAATCAATAATGTGAGATACTATGCAGCAATTACTGTTGCAATAATTGAATAAAACTAAGTGACTTCTCACGTAAGCATCAATAATCAAAGATACTTGCAATACATCGCAGTGTGTCTTCTTTGTGCAACCACGCCAGACACTATACTTTTATCAATGGGTATTTCAATAGTTTAACGATAAAACTTTTGTCGTTATTTTTATAAAAGTTATTTCGCCATTTTCTAACTCCGACAAGAATTCCGTTAGGGTCCACTAATGATTGTTCAAATCGTTTAATATTCCCCGATAAAACGAATATTCCCTAAATGACAAATATTTTATAAAAACTTGCTTATTTTGTAAAATTTGTAAATATTACCTACAACTAGGGGTGTATACCTAGAAAAAAAATAGGTCCGAATCGGATAGAATAATCGATAATTAAGCACAAAATAGGTACTCAAATCGAATCCTAGTTGACCAGGATATACGACTGAATCGATTAGCTTGTTCGATACCAATTTTACTTTTGCTAAACCTGCCCCATTTTAAGCCAAAATTCACCTAATTTTAAACCAAAACCTACCAAGAAGAGAGCGGCTCAAGACTTGTTTTTTTTTCAAAATTGACCAACGTCAAGCAACCCAAGACTTGTGCAGGCCCACCTTCTTTGATCCAAAATTCGCCTGATAAAAAAAATAAAAGACTTGGATGTCTTTTTATAAAAAAAACTTCCTTAGACTTTTATAAAATAACCAATGTGGAACTTGGCTATTAAGGTCATGTGTCTTTTTAAAAGGAAAACTTCCTTAAACTTTTATAAAGAAACCAATGTGGGACTTGGCTATTAAAAACTCACTTGGTTGTATTTTTATAAGGAAAACTTCCTTAGACTTTTATAAAATAACCAATGTCGGACTTGACTATTAAGGTCTCACTTGTAGTTTTTTATAAGAAAACTTCCTTAGACTTTTTATAAATTAACCAATCAATTTGGGACTTGCAAACAACCATATTCTATCTAATTAATTAAGACTTTTATTCTAACTTAGGAGCAGATCTTTCCCAACTTATTGATAAATAATTTAGTTTATCTAATTTCTTTTACTTTTACCAATTTAATCAATATAGAACTTCTAAACCACCAACTATTAATGTATTTAAGATTATCTAATTTATTTTACTTTTACCAATTTATTGTATACCACCAACTATTAATAATTGATATTTATAAAATAACCAAGGTGGGACTTGGCTATTAAGGTCTCACTTGATAGTCAAAGCATATATTTCCCTACTTATTGATAAATAATTTAAGTTTATCTAATTTCTTTTACTTTTCCAATTTAATCAATATGAACTTGTAAACCACTAACTACTAAGGTTTCATTTTATAAAGAAAACTTCCTTAGATTTTTAACTAGGATGTCTTTCTTTTTTAGACTTTATCAATTAACCAATGTAGGACTTGGCTATTGAGGTCTCACTTGGTAGACTTTTTATAAAGAAAACTTCCTTAGACTTTTAAAAGTGAACCAATGTCAGACTTGACTATTAAGGTTTCACTTTGAAGTCTTTTTATAAGGAAAAATTCCTTTGACTTTTATAAGTTAACCAATGTGGGACTTGGCTCTATGTTCTTTAATATGTATTCTCTTGTCTAACCAATATCCCACATTGTCTAATTTGTGTTCTCATGTCTTACTTCTATTCTATAAATAGGGGAGACCACCAATTCAAATTTCATTCAAGTCCCAAGTATTCATTCAAGTCCCAAGTATTCTATCATGTCTTTTCTTGTGTTAGTTCTATAGTTCTATTTTATAAATAGAGGAGACTTTAATCCAATTTTACAAAGCTAAGTGAAATATTTTTTTAAAAATGAATTGAATCGGTACAATCTGGTTCGATCCAAGACATACTTTGGACTTACAAATAGGTAATCAAATCGGTATGCAAAAACTCAGTTTATACCAAACCTATTTATTTGGACCTATCCTGTTTAGCCTAAAAACCGAAAATACCAAATACTTTGAACAACCCTACCCACAACTATAACATTATATCAAATGTGACGCCCCCAAAATTAGGTATACATCACCCATCTTGGGTCGCCAGATACATGGTACAGAATTCAAATACAACTTACTAATACAACTGTCGTGTACAATACGACAAAACATAAACTGTGAGTTTGAATACATATATTGTCTACTAGAGATTATACAAACTCAAAAGGAGTCCTCATTACAATTATTATCACACTATTTCACAGAATAGTGAGGACTACTAATGCTATCCTCTAGACCATCACTCCGTTCTCCGACTCGTCCCGCTTATATTCTCATTTCCTGAAGAGAACAGTGAAAGAAAGGGTGAGCTCAACTAGCCCAGTAAGAAATATTATGACTAAGATAATGCAGAATAAATTATCATTAGTATCCAAAAATGTTAAACTGATAAAATATAATAGACATCAAGTTTAACTGCAGCGGAACAAGCAATCCATTAAAAGAGTCAAGTAGAAAATAAAATATACTATCTTTTATGATTTAAAAGGTTTTTTCATCATTATTATCGGCGGGACTCAAATTTAAAAATATTCCACATCATCGAATCACCCCTATCACTACTGCCAAGGATATTCTTTAGTATCACGACCATAATTATCCATGCACTCACGGCCAAGAATATTTGTGTATTCATTAATGTTCATGATCATGCCAACAACTCGTCCATCAATGCACTACGGACCCAATGAGAACTTTTACCACATCATTTGTAACATTACTATTGATGATTACAATCGAATAATCCTCAGTCATAATCATACCACCAAGTCCATCTATGCACTACAAAGCCATGTAGATGACTTTCAAAAAAAATATAAATATGAGGATGATGACAATGATATAAGAATTCAATAAAATAAGTTCAAGAATTAATTTATCCAGAACTAATAATGTCCAAATTGTCAACATGATCTTCGCTTTGTAGAGTAAAATTCAAGAATGATTAGAAGAATATTTCCATGAAAAGATCTTTGGATGAAGCGCAAATATCAAGGATATTCTACTAATTTCATGGAGTATAGAAGTCAAAACATTAACTAACCGAGTATAATAAAGAATGGAATAACAAAAGAAATCACCATGCATGCGGTGCCCGCAGAAAACAGTTATTCAACAATGTAATAATAACGGAACCAGTCGAGGCAAAATTTGCACCCGACAGGATGTTCCAACGAGAATAATAAAGATTTTAACCGAGTCCTGTAAAACACCACGCATGTGATGTTCCAAATGTAATAATAATAAAGACGGAACCAGTCCTGTAAAACACAGCGATATGATGTTCAAATGAATAATAATAAAGATGAGAACCAAATCGTGTAAAACACATGCGATAGGATGTTCTAACGAATAATAATAGAATGTCACCAAGTATAGGGTGAGATGCAGCAGATACAAAGTTATTCCAACGAATAATAAGAAATGGAATAACAACAGTTTTCTCTTCATGAATAAGAAAATAATAACACCCCTACCGTAAAAGAACCGAATATAAAAGTAGTTAAGTAGTAGAAAACTTTTCTTCTTTCTCTCTATAATTTTCTCTCTCTAGAGTTTCAGTGAATTCGTAAGAAAATAATGAAGGAATGAGCTTCTATTTATAGAAAAAATGGACTGCATAGTAACTCACTCATGAACAGTCCATATTGATTTACTTTAATCTGACGGTCCATATTTAAAGCAAAATCTTTTAAATATAATATATATTATATATTATATATATATATATATATTATATATATATATAAGTTCATGGGTTATCACCCCGTGAACCACCATCCCTCCATTTATCATGCTTTAATAATATATACATATATAATATATATATATTATAATATACATATATAATATACATATATCTAATAATTCAACAAACATGCAAGCCACCCGAATCAACCATTTGAAATTCTCTGCCATCCTATTTTCCACAAATGGGCCCCACATGTGGGCCCACCTTTATTAAAAAAAATAAATTCTACCGATTATTTTGAAAAATGGGTAAATGGGGATCCATAAAATAAGCAAAAATGAGTGACTTCTTACGTAAGCATCAATAATCAATACCGTGTGCTACTATGCAATCACGCCAGTATTCGTTGTTTTTTTTACTACCGTAGTAGTTCAACCAGATAATAGCAGTAAAACTTCCGTTGTTATTTTCAATAAAATATTTTTGTCGTTTTCTCAATCCGACAATAATTCTGTTGCGGGGTCCAACAATGATTGAGCCGTTGTACGAATATTCCCTGCTAAAACGAATATTCCTCGACCAATCGAATATAATATGACAATAATGACATACTTTGCAAAATTTATAAATATTACCCACAACTATAACATTATATTAAATTCATTCCGTAATATTCAAAAATGATAATTATAGAAAAATCATCTTTATTCATAAAAACTGGGGTCTCACAACCTCCCCTTCTTAAGAAATTTAGCCCTCGAAATTAGGGTACGTACCTGGTATGTCAAAGAGGTAAGGATACTTTGACTTCATTTCAGATTCTAACTCCCATGTCATTTCTTCAACATCGTGGTTTCTCCGAAAAACTTTGACTTGAGGTATATAACCTTGGAGCGTAGAATATGTTCCTTTTTATCCAAGATTTGAACAGGAACTTCTTCATACGTTAAATCTTCCGCTATTTCATCCGGTTCTAACTCAATAATGTGGTTCGGGTCTTCCACATATTTACGTAACATGGATATGTGAAAAATGTTATGAACACGAGACATATTTGGCGGTAAGGCGAGTCTATAGGCCACAGTTCCTACACAATCGAGGATTAAAAATGGGCCAATGAATCGAGGATTGAGCTTTCCCCTATTTCCAAATCTCGTAACTCCTTTCCATGGAGCAACACGTAACAACACATGATCTCCTATATCGAATTCCACGTCCTTTCGATGAAGATCAGCATAACTCTTTTGTCGATCTTGTGAGGTTTTTATACGTTGTCGGATCGTTTGAATCTTTTCCGTAGTCATACATACCAACTCCGGTCCCAACAACGTTGCTTCACCCACCTCATCCCAGCATACTGGAGAACGACACTTTCTTCCATACAACGCTTCGAATGGAGCCATGCCAATACTTGCTTGATAACTGTTGTTGTAGGAAAACTCCACCAATGGTAAGAACTTGTCCCAACTTCCCTTGAAGTCAAGGACACAGAGTCTTAATAGATCTTCAAGAGTTTGAATCGTCCTCTCCGATCGTCCGTCCGTCGAGGATGATATGCCGAGCTAAATCAGAAATCTGCGCCCATAGCTTTTTCGCAAACTAACCCAAAATCGTGAAGTGAATCTTAGGTCTCAATCGAAACTATGGATATTGGCATACCATACAGTCTTGCAATCTCGTTTATGTACATACGAGACAAGACGTTCAAGTGTATAAGTTTCTCGTGTCGGTAAAGAAATGAGCGGACTTGGTCAATCTATCAACAATGACCCAAATCGCATCTATGCCTTGAGAAACTTTGGGAAGACCGTGAATGAAATCCATGGTAATGTGCTCCCACTTCCATTCTGGAATTTCAAGTGGTTGCAATGGACCTTTTGGTACTTGATGCTCCACCTTGACTCGTTGACACGTTAGACACCTTGAGATAAACAACGCTATCTCTCTCTTTATATTGCCCCAGTAAAATGTATGTCTAAGATCATGATACATTTTGGTACTCCTGTGATGGATTACAAACGGTGTGTTATGCGCCCCATCATGATTTTATACTTTAAATCGTGGTCGTTAGGAACCAAAGTCCGGAGTTGACTTCAAGTATTCCTTCTTCATCGATTCTTGCTTCCTAATCGCACCTTCTTGCACTTTTTCCTCCTCATACGTATCGATTCCGGATCTCAGAATTCTGAGCAGCTTTAATTTTATCAATTAAAGTCGGTTCTACTCAGTATATTTGCCATCATCACGTAGGTCCCCAGAGTCTTTATCTCTATCTCCATCCTTTACAAGTCATACAAAAAATGGGCTCTTTGCGTTGACAATATTGCACTTTTCATTCCGCGTATGATCTTATACTCAATGCGCCGGCTACCACGTTCAGCTTTTCGGGATGGTATTGGATGGTATGATCATAATCTTTCAACAGTTCAAGCCAATGTCGTTGTCGCATGTTGAGTTCCTTTTGAGTGAAGAAATATTTGAGGCTTTTATGATCCGTAAAGATCTCCACTTTCTCCCCATACAAGTAATGCCTCCAAATCTTTAGTGCGAAGACAATAGTTGCCAACTCTAGATCATGAGTAGGATAATTCCTCTCATATTCTTTGAGTTGTTGTGAGGCATAGGCTATGACTTTCCCATGTTGCATGAACACATCTTAACCTTTTGCTCGAGCATCACCGTAGATGACAAATCCTCCCGAACCGGATGGTATTGTCGAGCAGTCTTTGAAATGAGTCTCCTCTTGAGTTCTTAAAACTCTTCTCACATTCCTCGCTCAATAGAACTTTGTATCTTTCCGAGTCACCGAAGTTAGTGGAGTAGCGATTCGAGAAAACCCTTCTACGAATCTCCAATAATAACCAAATAAGCCGAGAAAGCTACGTATTTCTATTCATTGATTTAGTTGCTCCCACTTTGAATAGCTTCAATCTTTCTTTGGTCAACAGATATTCCATGACTTGATACCACGTGCCCAAGGAATGCTACTTCCTCAAGCCAGAACTCGCATTTCTTCAACTTGGCATAAAGCTTATATTCATGAAGTTTTTGGAGTATCAGCCTCAAGTGTTGCTCATGATCTTCACGGGTTTTGGAATATATGAGGATGTCATCAATAAAGACGACCACAAAGTGATCCAAATATTCCTTGAATACTCGGTTCATCATATCCATGAAGGCAACAGAAGCATTAGTCAATCCAAAGGACATGACTAGGAATTCATAATGCCCGTACCGAGTTCTGAAAGCCGTCTTTGGAATGTCATTGGTTCTAATCTTCAATTGGTGATATCTGGAACGAAGATCAATTTTTGAAAAGAATTTGGCTCCTTGTAACTGGTCAAACAGGTCATCAATACGTGGTAATGGGTACCTATTTTTGATGGTGACATGATTCAACTCCTGATAATCAATACAAAGTCGCATACTCCCATCTTTCTTCTTCACGAATAGAATAGGAGCACCCCAAGGAGAAGTACTAGGACGAATAAAGCCAATGTCTAACAATTTCTGCAGTTGAGTCTTTAACTCCTGAAGTTCAATAGAAGCCATTCGATATAGGGCTTTGGAAATGGGTTTTGTACCTGGTTCAAGGTCGATACAAAATTCAATTTCACACTCTGGGGGTAGGCCAGGAAGTTCTTCAGGGAATACGTCAGGAAATTCATTAACAATACAAATATTATTCAAAACTGACGTATTTTTATTTAGATCCGTGACGTGGGCTAAGAAAGCTTGACATCCGTTTTTCAATAAATGAATAGCTTTATGGCTTGAGATGACAGTGATTGATTTTAATGGTTTGGTTGCTTGAATTCGCATAATAGGTTGATTAGGAATATGAAAGCTAACAACCTTACGAAAATAATCAATTTTTGCATGATGAGTAGTTAACCAATCAATCCCTAAAATTACATCAAATGCAAGTATTTTTAATGCAATAAGATCGACAGGTAATGTGTGGGTACCAACTTGAACCAAACAAGACTTATAAACCGTGGATGTAATGAAGGTTTCTCCCAACGGAGTTTCCACAGATAAGTCAAAATCTAATTTCTCTGGAGTCAAATTTAATCGTTGAGCGCAAGTAAGAGAAATAAAAGAATGGGTAGAACCGGTATTAAATAAAGTATAGACTTCGCTAGAGTTTATTATAAGCTTACCCGTGATGACCTCATTCGGGTTCCTTGCTTTTCTGGGAGGTCACAACAAACGCTCTCCTCAGACTACATGGCTTTGACTTTTCTGTGACAGCCTTTGGTGCCTCCATCCTAGCTGAATTTATCTTCGGTGAACGACAAAATCGGGCTAAGTGACCTTCTCTTCCACAATTATAACATGCTTTGGACGGCATCGCTGCAATTTGGACTAATGTGTCCCTCCCCTCCGCATTTGAAGCATATGATAGGTGGTCTTTCTCCTTCCTTAACAACGGTCTTTGGTCTTTGACGTCTTTCCATCATTGTTGAATCTCTTCTTCTTGAAATGTCCATTCTTATTGTTTTGGCCATTACCCGCCAAAGTGGTTACCATTTCGCCTTGTTGATTCCCTCCACGCTTGTTGTCACCGCTTGATGGATCGCTTCTCACCGGGTATTATCATTTTGCTTAAATTTGCTCTCTTTTGGTTGCGTTGACTCGTTATCGCGCTCCACCAATCGAGCCCTATTTACAACATCTCGAATACAAACACGGTTTATGAGAAATAAGATGTTGGCGTATCTTCGACTTCAAACCTCTTAAAAACATTCACGCCATTCTCTCTTCATTATCCACCAAGTGGGGCGTAAATGAGGATAACTCCTCAAATTTTGCCTCGTATTACGACACGGTCGTATTGTTTTGCTCGAATTTGATAAACTCCACCTCCTTCATGTGACGAATACTTTCTTGAAAGTATTTGTCGTTGAATGCAACTCTTGGAACTTCTCCCAAGACATCTTGATCAGTTGAGTTGAGTACATTTTACCGATTCCCCACGATGTCTGCCTTTTCACGCAACATAAAAAGCGCGAAGGGAATTTTTGCTCCTCGGAGCATCCCAAGACATCAAATATCTTGGTGATCTGCTTTATCCATGCTTCCGCCATAAGTGGTTTTGGCTCTCCTTAAACTCCCGTGGTCCCCGCTCCTTGAAACTGTTTAGCGGTGACCGTCCGAGAGTTTCCAGTGTTTCCACCTACATTTTGGACAGGAGTCGCTCTCGTCTGCTGTTGCATGAATTGCATAAAGCCTCTGAACAATCCATCATTCATCATTTGGTCAGTGTTTTTGTTTGCATGAAGATTGTCGCCTTCCTGATGCACATTCTCCTGATTATTGATATGTGGAGACTCAATAGTCTCTTGTGCTCCATTGCTATTCTCAACATTTTCTTTGATGTCATTTTCGAATCGCCACAAAACAAAGGTTAATTGACATGTAACATAATATCTCTAAACTCTGACCAACCAATTTAAATACAAAATAATTTTAAGTAGGTCATACTAGCGAAGGAATTCCCCGTCTCTCCTCTCCTAGTTCTAGTCTCACATCTTAGCCAGGGATCATATCCCTAAGCTTTGATACTAACTGTGGCGCCCCCAAAATTAGGTATACATCACCCATCTTGGGTCGCCAGATACATGGTACAGAATTCAAATACAACTTACTAATACAACTGTCGTGTACAATACGACAAAACATAAACTGTGAGTTTGAATACATATATTGTCTACTAGAGATTATACAAACTCAAAAGGAGTCCTCATTACAATTATTATCACACTATTTCACAGAATAGTGAGGACTACTAATGCTATCCTCTGGACCATCACTCCATTCCCAGACTAGTCCCCAATATATTCTCATTTCACGAAGAAAACAAAGAAAGAAAGGGTGAGCTCAACTAGCCGAAGAAGAAATATTATGACTAAGATAATGCGAGAATAAATTATCATTACTCTCCAACAATGTTAAACCGATAAAATACAATAGACATCAAGTTTAATCTGCGATGAACAAACAATCCATTAAAAGAGTCAAGTAGAAAATAAAATCTACTATCTTTTATGATTTAAAAGGTTTTCATCATTTGTTATCATTGGGACTAAGCTTAAAAATATTCCACATCATCGAATCACCCCTTGCACTACTGACCAAGGATATTCTTTAGTATCACGACCACAATTATCCATGCACTACGGGCCAAGAATATTTGTGTATTCATTAATGGTCATGATCACGCCAACAACCGTCCATCAATGCACTACACAGCCAATGAGGACTTTTACCACATCATTTGTAACATTACGGTTATGATTACACCGAATAATCCCTGGTCATAATCATACCAAGTCCATCTATGCACTACAGGCTACAGATGACTTTCAAAAAAATATAAATATGAGGATGATGACAATGATATAAGAATTCAATAAAATAAGTTCAAGAATTAATTTATCCAGGAACTAATAATGTCCAAATTGTCGACATGATCTTTGCTTTGTAGAGTAAAATTCAAGAATGATCGGAAGAATATTTCCATGAAAAGATATCTTTGGATGAAGCGCAAATATCGAGGATATTCTACTAATTTCATGGAGTATATAAGTCAAAACTTTAACCAATGAGTATAATAAAGAATGGAATAACAAAAGAAATCACCATGCATGCGATACTTCAGCCAAACAAAGTTATTCCAATGTAATAATAATAATCGGAACCAGTCGAGCAAAATTTGCAAATTTATAGATGTTTCAACAGAATAATAAAAAGATTTTAACCCAATCCGATGTAAAACATACTGAATGTGATGTTCGAAGAGAATAATAATAAAGATTTAAACCAGTCCTGTAAAACACATGCATGAGATGTTCCAACAGAATAATAATAAGATTTTAACCAGTCCGGTGTAAAACACACGATGTGGATGTTCCAATGTAATAATAGAAGAATGTCACCAAGTATAGGGTAGACTACGTTATACAAAAGTTTCTAACGTAATAATAAGAAATGGAATAACAACAGCTTCTCTTCATGAATAAGAAAGAATAACACCCTTCTACCGTAAAAAGAACCGAATATAGAAGTAGTTAAGTAGCGAGAAAACTTTTATTCTTTCTCTCTATAATTTTCTCTCTCTAGAGTTTCATGAATTAAGTAAGAAAATAATGAAGGAATGAGCTTCATTTATAGAAAAAATGGACCGTGATAATAACTCACTCATGAACGGTCCAGATTGATTTACTTTAATCTGACGGTCCATATTTAAAGCAAAATCTTTTAAATATAATATATATATTATATATTATATATATATATAAGTTCACGGGTTATCACCCCCGTGAACCACCATCCCCTCCATTTATCATGCTTTAATAATATATACATATATAATACATATATAATATACATATATCTAATAATTCAACAAACATGCAAGCCACCCGAATCAACCTTTTGAAATTCTCTGCCATCCTTTTTTCCACACATGGGCCCCACTGTGGGCCTACGTACCTTTATTAAAAAAAATAACTTTCTACCGATTATTTTGAAAAATGGGTAAATGGGGATCCATAAAATAAACAAAAATGAGTGACTTCTTACGTAAGCATCAATAATCAATACCGTGTGCTACTATGCAACCACGCGTATTACTGTATTTTTACTACCGAGTAGTTCAACAGTATTAACGGTAAAACTTCCGCCGTTATTTTCAATAAAATATTTTTGTCGTTTTCTCAATCCGATAATAATTACATTAGGGTCCACCAATGATTGAGTTGGTAGTTAATATAATATTCCTGCTAAAATGAATATTCCCCGACCAATCGAATATAATATGACAACTTCCATACTTTGCAAAATTTATAAATATTACCCACAACTATAACATTATATTAAATTCATTCCGTAATATTCAAAAATGATAATTATAGAAAAATCATCATTATTCATAAAAACTGGAGTCTCACATCAAATCCACACCTTATTATTCAAAATAACATTTAGAGAAAAATTAATCTTTATTAACCTTATTATTTATAAAAATTAATCTTATGAAATTTCATCCTCGAAATTGACGTACGTACCTGGTATGTCGAAGAGATGAGGATACCTTGATTTCATTTCAGATTCTAACTCCCAGGTCATTTCCTCAACATCGTGGTTTCTCCATAAAATTTTGACTTGAGGTATAACCTTGGAGCGTAGAATATGTTCCTTCTTATCCAAGATTTTAACATGTAACTCTTCATACGTTAAATCTTCCGCTAACTCGTCTGTTTCTAACTCAATGATATGGTTCGGGTCTTCCACATATTTATGTAACATAGATATGTGAAAAACGTTATGAACATGAGACATATTTGGCGGTAAAGCGAGTCTATATGCCACAGTTCCTACTCGATCAAGGATTTTAAATGGGCCAATGAATCGATGATTGAGATTTTCTCTCTTTACAAATCTCGTAACTCCTTTCCATGGAGCAACACGTAACAACACATGATCTCCAACATTGAATTCCAAGTCCCTTCGATGAAGATCAGCATAACTTTTTTGTCGATCTTGTGAGGTTTTATACGTTGCCGGATCATTTGAATCTTTTCCGTTGTCATGCGTACCAATTTCGGTCCCAACAACGTTGATTCACCCACCTCTTCCCAGCATACTGGAAAACGTCACTTGCGTCCATACAACGCTGCGAATGGAGCCATACCTATACTTGCTTGATAACTGTTGTTGTAGGAGAATTCCACTAATGGCAAGAACTTGTCCCAACTTCCTTTTTAAGTCTAGGACAGAGAGTCCTAATTGATCTTCAAGAGTTTGAATAGTCCTCTCCGACTGCCTGTCTGTCTGAGGATGATATGCCGAACTGAATCGTAAATCCGTGCCCATAGCTTTTTGCAAACTAACCCAAAATTGTGAAGTGAATCTTGGGTCTCGATCAGAAACTATGGATATTAGCATACTATGCAATCTTACAATCTCATATATGTATATACGAGCAAGACGTTCAAGTGAATAAGTTTCTCGTATAGGTAAGAAATGAGTAGACTTGGTTAGTTTATCGACAATGACCCAAATCGCATCTATACCTTGAGAAACCTTGGGAAGACCAGTAACGAAATCCATGGTAATGTGCTCCCATTTTCATTCTGGAATTTCAAGTGGTTGCAACGGACCTTTTGACACTTGATGCTCCGCTTTGACACGTTGACAAGTTAGACACCTTGAGACAAACTCTGCGATCTTTCTTTTCATATTGCTCCACCAAAATGTATGTCGAAGATCACGATACGTTTTGGTACTCCCAGGATGGATTACAAACGGTGTGTTGTGCGCCTCCACCATGATTTTATACTTCAAATTAGAGTCGTTAGGAACACTTCAAATTAGAGTCGTTAGGAACACAAAGTCTAGAGTTGACTCGAAGTATTCCTTCTTCATCGATTCTTGCTTCCAGTATTCCAGTACATTGTTCTCTAACATGTACCTATGCATTGACTCAATATCTCATATATTTATGACCAATGAGATTTTGCCATCAGTCAATCCACATATTAGTCTCAATGTATCATTGTTGTCCCATTAACAATAATACTCGACTAGAGACATTTAAGAGCAATGATACTAATTGTAATTATATGATCTCATGTTCAAGTCACATACTTGAAGCTATATAATTTGTATCACTATTCTAAGGAATTTTATTATGCTAACATTTATATAACGCAGTAAATAAAACCATAATAAAATAATTCATTTATTCAATCAAATATAATATAAAAAATGTTAAGCAATTACATTAAAGAATTGGCCTCTAGGGCATAAACTCTAACAACAAGACCATAATTCAGGTTCCAGGTACCTCACATAGTATTTACTTTTACAGACTAGAACAACTATATTATTCCATTGTTGACTTTTCTGGCCTGTACTGATTCTTAAACTATCCATTGGCGGCCCCGATCGTCAAGCTTTTCGGACGAGATGGTTTGTTCACTTTGCAAGTTTCTCGTTCATTGTTTGATGATTTGGCAAATAGTCAGATTTTGGCGTTAACATTGGCGCTAGAAGGATGGCCTTGTTCTAGTGTTGAATTAAAATCACCAATTATGTTTGCCACATCGCGCCCCCATGTGTTTGCCTTTGTGGCCCTCATGCGCCACAAGCGTCGCCATAACGGCAACCTCATGCTTGCGGCAGCGACACTGCGCTCCCATGGGCGCTTCTACTCCTTTTATGACCCCGCGTGCCACTCACGCCAGCCCTCACCTCACTCCACTGCGGCGTCTATAGTCAAATGTCTTTGTGGATTGTCTCTCTCTTCGGCACAACAACAAAGTTAGCAGAGGAAAAAATATTTTTGGCCAAGAAATTTCATAGCGATTAAGGAGTCAGAGGTTTGCGCAATGGGTTTGGCTACTTTAGAGGTTTGTGCATAGGTTCAGTGAGGTATTGGTAAGGTAGTTGCTTGAGTAGTGGAGTTGAGTCATTTCGTCTTGGGTTTTCAGCTGTGAATGACAGTCGAAGGACATACATTGGCGTGCTTTGTGGTAGAATGAATATTTTTCGAAGAGGATCCGAAGGGAGGATCGGGTTCAGGAGTAGTTGGGGGGTAATATTTGGTATCATCTTGGATTTTGTACATAGACGGTTCGTCGATTACGGAGGTAGTTAGTGGTGTTTTCAGTTCGAGATTTCGATGATAATGACGTCAGATAGTGGATAACTGATTATAGATTCAATGTTAATATAAGGTCGGACAGTTCTCTGGAACCTCTATATAAAGTCTCCCTAGGGGTCGGTAGGAATATTACAGAGATATAAGGTTGGACAAACGTTTCTCCCGAAAGGATAAACTTTCTTCGAGAAGGATAAGTTTCTCCCGAAAGAATAAACGTTTTTTGGAAGGAGAAGTTTCTCCGGAAAGGATAAACGTTCTTCGGGAAGGACAAGTTTCTCCCAAAAAGATAAACGTTCTTCGATAAGGACATGTTTCTCCCAAAAGGATAAACATTCTTTGGGAAGGATACGTTTCTCCCGAAATGATAAACATTCTGTGGGAAGGATAAGATTCTCCCGAAAGGATAAACGTTCTTCGAGAAGGACACGTTTCTCTTGAAAGGCTAAACGTTCTTCAAAAAAGCACACATTTCTCCTGAAATAATAAATGTTCTTCGGGAATGACAAGTTTCTCTAGAAAGGATAAACGTTCTTCGAGAAGGACACATTTCTTTCCGAAAGTATAAACTTTCTTCGAGAAGGACAAGTTTCTTCCAAAAAGATAAACGTTCTTCGGGAAGGACACGTCCTCCCGAACGAATAACGTTCCTCGGGATGGACTAACATCCATCGGAATAAATGCTCTTCGGCTAACGTCCTTCTTGACTAATTGATGTACTCTCTTATTTTAAGTTCCTTATAATAAAGAGTGGAGTGGGAGTGGGAGTGGAGTGGAGTGGGGTTGGGGGTGGGGGGGCAATGTTGAGGCATAATTTTATGGGTCCGAATAATTTGGTGGGTCCTAGGCCACGTGGAGGATTCTTTCCCATGTAGTGGTATATTTTGGGCAGTGAATTGAATTTTAAGGAATCTATGATTCCTAGTTATATTTCATTTCTAATTCTTAGTTATATTTACTTTCTAATTCCTAAGGAAAAAATCAGGATTAAATTTGACTTCCTTTCTTTAAGAATATTTTTAACTCCTATCCTAGTATGGTAATTACCATGATAAGGAATTCTATTCCTACTCGGGAAAGTGAACATAAAATTAAAAAGGTGTGATCAACTATAAATACAATACCATAATTCAGGTTTCAGGTACCTCACATATTATTTACTTTTACGCACTATGGCAATTATATTCCTCAACTGTTGATGTTTCTGTTATGTACTGATTCTCACATCGGAGTTATGTAAGGTTTTCGGCACATCAAAGCAATGCACAACGGAAAATAAATTGAACAAAACAATCCGAAACCCAAACAGGATCCATGCGAAACAGAAATTAATTCAGTGTATAAAAGATTATACCGATTATGAAGCTAGAATTGATGTGATCGAATCTCCAACACAATCCAAATGAACTGCGTCTCTACGGTATCCACATCAACGCCTCTACTTAATCGTCAATGCGATCTGCAGAAAAAAGGTCTTTGCGATTAGCTACCAAAGGAATAAATTTTTGAAATTTCTCTATAGTCTCTCTTTAAGAAGCAAATAGGGTTTTTAGGTTATGATTAGATTAACCCTAAAATGATCTAAAAATATCATATATATAGTTTAAAAAAGGATTAATCAAAACCCTTTTAAAATTGAATTTATATATATATATATATATATATATATATATATATATATATCTTAATTAAGTCTTACTTAATTAATATATCTATATATAAATTATCCTATTAATTTAAATTAAGTAATTTAAATACTATCAATCATATTGACATATTTAAATCTTTACAATTTAAATTAATTCCCTTTTTAATTACGTTCTATGTGTGTGACCCTATATGTTATTATTACGTTGACAATAATTTTAAAATCATATTATAAAATTATAAATAGTGAGCGACATCTAGTAATGCATCACTGCTACCCAAGTAATAATAAAATCGATGATTCAATACAACCTTTCCGTGACCAATGTTTCAATATAATTTAATCCTTTTAACCTTGACATTCTAGATTAAACTCGAGTCATGGAATATGTCATACTCTTCATAATTTAATCTAAGTTTTCTTGAACAATGAGTAGACTATATGAAACAAATCACTATTTGAGCATGACCATGCATTTCATAGTCCTACTCAATCAAGAGGCCTATGGATATCACCCCTAATAAATAGGAGGGTTAAATTCCATCTAGATCACTCGTATTTCTCACATGATTCATGATTACCCAATAATCACCTTTATAGTCCACCCTATTAAAGGTGATCTTTGATGATATCAAAGTACATAAATTCTCGTGTAGCAATATAGTGATTTCACGTCGGAGGACCATTACATCATTGTCACTATGAGAATCGCTAATGACACTTCGATGCTCCACATAGAATTCTCATGGTGGGTCTGTCCAGTACATCGTTCTCTAACACATACCTATGCATCGACTTAATATCTCATATATTTATGACCAATGAGATTTGGTCATTAGTCAATCCACATACTAGTCTCAATGCATCATTGTTGTCCTATCAACAATGATACTCGACTAGGGACATTTAAGAGCAATAATACTAATTGTAATTATATAATATCATGTTCAAGTCACATACTTGAAACTATATAATTTGTATCACTATTCTAAGAAATTTTATTATGTTAACATTTATATAACGCAGTAAATAAAACCATAATAAAATCATTCATTTATTCAATCAAATATAATATCAAAATGTTAATCAAATATATCAAATAATTGGCCTCTAGGCCATAAACTCTAATAAGTTATCCCCCGACGGGCCCGATTGTCAAGCTTTTCGAACGTGATGATTTGTTCACTATGCATGTTTCTCGTTCGTTGTTTGATGATTTGGCGAGCGATTAGATTTTGATGTTAACAGAATCCATATAAAATTTATATAGTATCTAGATCCACACACACACACACACACACACACACACATATATATATATATATATATAACACGGATCAGGTCCGGACCTGATAAAAAACGGACCCTAATTTTTTTTTGCTTTTTTTTAAAACAACTAAAAAAATATTTAATATTTAATGGAACTGAAATTTTTCCATAATACAATGTTTTGGGGGTGATTTGGATACCTATACCTTAAAATGGTAGTACAGTCTGCACAGACTGTACATACATGTTTTGTTATAGTACCCAAATCACGTCCAAAACACTGTATTATGAAAAATTTTCAATTCCATAAAATATTAATTATTTTTTTTAGTTGTTTTAAAAAAAAAACAAAAAAAAAAGTCCAGACGGGACTAAAATCCGGACTGGAATTGGAGTCTCTCTCTCTATATATATATATATATGAATGGATTTTTGTAAGAAATATGTTATTATATTTTTGTTTGGAATTTTAACTATTGAGTGTAAAGAATTTAGTTCTTATAAGTAAATATTCAATAGCCAAGTAGACTTAAAAAATTGACATGATATGATCAAATGCTTTCTGGTCTTATCGGACCTTACAATTGATGTTTATCCCATAACCCTCAATACCATATTAAAGCAATTTAGTAACAAAACTGTCGCCTATGGCAGTGGTTAGATCAATGATTTTCTTTTACTGACTGGTATTTGTGACCTGATAAGAGGCTTTAGGGCTTCCTTATCTTAACGAGAGTGGTAAAACAAAACCCAAAAATATTAATTATATATCCACTCCATCCACTCAAAAAAAACACCAAATATAATGTTTTAATATAAAAAAAAATTAGTTTAGAAGAGAAAGCATGCTGCATATAAAATAATAACCTCCACTTAAATAATACGAGTGATGATCTTTTTTGTCTTTAAAAAGATAATAATACGTGTCTACTAGTATGTCCAAAAAAGATTCAGTTAACTTCATGATAATTTGATCAATTGATTAATCTGATCAAAAAAAATAAATTACTTACAAATGCTGCATTAATCGATCTTATATTGATTAATTGACCAAAATTAATTTTATGTTAACCACTTCTGTCAAAAAAGAAAGACTCTTATGTGAGGCATTGAGGATAAATTTAATTTTTTTATACTCTCTTTACTCTATAATTCTTAATTTGTGTGCAAGATGTACTTTAAACTTCATTTAGAGGACAAAGCAAGTATAAAATAAATGGTATAGAAAATCATTTATCTATTCTTAAAATTAGGGGTGGTGGAAACCAAGAGTTCAAATCAATATATTTTTATAATAATTTAAATCTTTTCCTTTGTTACTTTGAAGAAAATAATACTCCATTTGTCCCTAAAGGTAAAAATTATTTTGTTCTCAAAAAGAAAAAATAAATATGTCCTTTAGTAGGGTCTATTAATATAAAAAAAATAAAAATACTCATCACTATCTTATGAGATCACCAAAGATAAATTATTAATATTTTTTTACTCTTTTTCATTTATTTTTATTTTATTTTTACAATGGAGAGAGTATTTCGTAACACAAATGTCTTTTGGTGGACGAAGAGATATAGAGGGAGGTAATAAATTTACTTTTTTTTAACTTAAAAACACGTAAAAATTAAATTAGTGATACATAAAAATATTATTTTTGTTTTAGTTGGAAGAGAGACTTTTACACTTTGTTTCTGAGTTTTGAACAGGAAAAAAAAGAAAGAATAAAAAACTTAAATTACAACAAAAAAGAAAATAATAGAAAATTTGAAGTTTTAAAAGTTTTGTTGTTTAATCTCGTTTTTAATAGAAAAGAATATAAAATTTAAAATTGATAATTACGAGTTGTAATTTAAAATTTATTATATTAAAAATTGAGGATAATATGAGAAATATAAAAATATTATTTATTTCAATTTTTTTGTTCAAATCAGGCCAATTTTAGACTTTGAAAAGAAAAGTGACCTAGTCATTCCATTTCATTCCATTTCTTTTTTCTTTTATGTCAAATTTAAAACCTCAGAAACATATAGCGTTAAAGCATAGAAATTCAGAAACATATAAGAAGATGTAGCATAATTCCCCTGCTAAATTTTCATCCCTTTGAATACTCCATGCGTTATCAATTTATAAACCGGCATGAATTCATGCCAACATAAGCCCCTGTACGCGCAGAAACGATTCCTACTATTGTAAAAGGGTAAGATTTCTAAATTGATTCAACGCGTTTTCTTCATACTTTTGGGAAAAGGGGCAGTTCTTAGATTTGATTTCAAATTGTGAACTGCAATTTCAATTTGAGTTCAGAATTTTTAGAGAGAAAGAGGGAGAAAATTGGAGTATGGGCGGTTGTTTTTCAGATGTTAAGGGCGGAATGCAAGCCGTCGGAGGCGGTGGAGGAGGAGGGCCCCACCGACAGGGAACTGGCGGCGGAGGTCATAATGATGCTGTTGACTTCTTCTTCAGGACCAAAGGAATTAACGCTCTTTTTACTCAAATTGAGGTTTGTTTAAAACCCTTCATCTCTCTATACATATAGATAATGATATGTATGTATTCAACTTCCCTTCTGTCTTCCATTGTACCATCAATTTATTAACAGTAAAACCCTAATTGTCAATTTGTTTTATTGGGTTTTTTATTTGGTTAAAATTGAACATTCCCCTTTTATCTCATCTTTTTCTCCAACTGTTAATTTACCCCCAAATTATTTATCATCTTTTTCGTTAACTGTTAATTTACCGCCAATTTATTTATTGTCTCTATTGCTTTACCCCCAAATACTTTAATACAATGTTTTCGGAAAGTTCATCGAACCGGAAAAGAAGTTATCTTGTGATGAGTTATTGAACCGGTCATCGAACTGAAAAAGTTATAGATGGGTCACTGATCGTTATTGAACCACTGTCATAAATGTATAAAAATATAAATTATTAGTTATTAATAAAATTTTAAAATATGAACTAAAACATAATAAAGTTAAGTTACCATATATACTAAAAGTGGTTAATTTTAATATTAAAAAAATTTAGTACAAAAAAATAATAAAAAATCGGTGCCAACTTAACCGGTTTTACCGGTTACGCTAGTTCAACCGATGGTCAACCGGTTCAATCTGAGTTTTGACCAAGCTGGTTTGATCGGGCCAAATCGGACTAAACATAGAACTAGTTTAACCGATTGAACCAGCCGATGCGGGCCGAGTTTCAAAACAGTGCTAAGTAACTTAACCTGTTATGCATTACCAGCCTTTACTTTATATATTTACTTTTATTGATTTTTTTGGTATCCCGAAGAACAATGGGAGAGGAGAGAGAAATCAAACCAACTTTGCATTGATCAAGATTTCCTTAATGGGATTACATGATTAATTCTGTCTGCAGGTTGTTTTTTAATTTTACCATAAAAAAATTCTTGCTTCTTTTATCAGCTCCATTAGTGGTGCCTCTCTCTTGCTTGTCTTCGTCCTTTTTAGTCATCTTTCGCCGTAATATTCATGTTTATATATGTGTGCGTTTTTACTCGAATTGATTTGGCTTATCCGGTGTTAGTTCAGCAATTTGTGTCTTGTATACATGATTAATTCATATTAGGGGTCATAATACGTATTCAGTATTAACTAAGAACTTTAATATGGGGCTTTAATGCTCGCTTGCTCAAGCAAATTGTTATTTGTTAAAGATTTGTTCATGGTCATGCCTCATAGCTGTACCTCGAGAATGTTTTCATTTTAGGAATACTCAGAAATCCCCTTGAAGTTTATTTTTATTCTTCAGTTCAAAAAGTAAGTAGACTAATGTCATGTTTAGTCAACTGTTCTGTATACCACCTTTTACTGTGACCTGCCAGATGATATGGAAGCTCAAGAACTGAAGTATACTTGCAGTGCAAGGAATAGTTGATTGGAATATTAATGTTTAAGTCAATGACTCGGCTGTCTGTTGCTTCTCCATATGGAATATCTGATTGGAATATTATGGTTGAGTTGATGGCTCAACAGATTTTTCTGCTTCTCATTAGAGAGCGACAATTTTCTAAATACATGAAATGTGAACAAAGTAAAAAAAGAGGAAGAGTAATATACGGAGTAAATCAGAAGAATCCAAAATATTTGATGCACATATTATACTAAACAATGATGTTGACTGATGGTCAGACTGTTTTGGCTGTGATCTCTTATTTTTTGGATACGTAATATTATTAAAATGAAGTTGGGAAATTTTTAAATGAAGTTGACAACATGATAAGATAAAAGGATTTTTGTTTATCCATCAATTTTATTGAAAAAATTATTTTGGAAACTGCTGCTTCTAAAGAAGCAAAGCAAGCTTTCCTCAGAGGTAGAGGTTATACTTAGTTATGTTAGACTTCCAAGTAAAAGACAAATCTAATGATTCTGGAATCTTGTTTCTGATCTCTTCTTAAATGAATAAAATTGTTGTAATGATTTAAAATTTTAAAGAATTCGAATAAGGTGCCATTGAAAATGTAAACGGTGGTCCCTTGTGCATGCATTGTCCCCCTAGATTCCTTTCTCTTATCTTCTGAAATTTTGTCCTAAGGTCACCTTGGAGGTTTTCATTTGGCTGATACTTAACATTCAACTTGATACCCTTACTTCAATTATTTCGAAACTTCTGTATGAATAATCTGATATTTGGAATCAAGTAGGCCAAAATATCTTTTCGCGAAGGTTCTTTCTCTTGGTGTTTCTGTTATAAGTATTTGTTTTAGATTTTTCGTTTTAATAGCTATGTTATACATGTTGAATTCTACAATTATTTCTGTCTAGCAGGGTGAACCTTATATGTTTGGAAGATACATGTTGTATGAGAGCAAGATGTACAGCAAAGAGGCTGCATAATTTTTTAATTTTTTTTATATATAGAAACTTATTTTAAATGGAAAGTACATACAATATTGTTTCTTCCAAGAAATATATATACACACACACACACACACACATAGGATAAGAAATATATATACACACACACACACACACACACACACACACATAGGATCAGGTGCGAGAGTCCGCATTTTGTTAAAATGCGGACTTTTTTTTTTTGCTTTTTTTTTTTTAAAACAACAAAAAAAAAAGTTTAATATTTTATGGAATTGGAATTTTTACATAATACAGTGTTTTGGGTGTGATTTGGATACATATAACAAATCACTGTATTATGTAAAAATTCCAGTTCCATAAAATATTAATATTTTTTTTAGTTGTTTTAAAAAAAAAAGCAAAAAAAAGAGTCCCGCATTTTAAGAAAGTCCGGGATCCCGTATAGGATCCGGACTCTATATATATATATGTATATAATTTCTTGATAAGAAAGTGAATATAATAAATCCTACAAACAATGGGAACCACTTGTACATTAATCAACAAAAATCTATCTTAAAAAATTTAAATAGGTTCCAAGGACTCGATCGTAGATTTCTCATTCCAGAGAACTCTCAAGAAAAACCTTAATCTTTACTATACACCGTTCTTAATCCTCTAACTATCTTCCATTTTCTTCTCTACATATGCCAAAAAATTAAGCAGAGAGTCTGTTTCACAAATTAGATGTTTCCTTTACCGTCTGTTATGGAGAGAGTAACTAACAAATTGACCAATTTGGCATAAACCTCAATCCGAGAGCAAACAATAAATGGACAATTTTAAATTATAAATTATGCAAACAAGTGATCGACACCCTCCCAATCCCAATCCCAATCCCTATAACGTATAAAGAACTAGTTAACATATGTCCTCTTTGTCATATTTATGATTGTTTGGATCACTTTTTACTGCCTTCCAAGCATGGTTTTAAAAACCGGACTGGACCGGTAAAAACTGGAACCGGTCTACACTCCGGTCCCATTTAGACCATTTAACCGGTTTTGGTCAAAAATCGGTTGACCCGCCAGTTAGTTGACCCGATTTTTAATATATATATTTTTACCAAAATTTTTTAATATTAAAAGTAACCACTTTTAGTAATATTGTAACTTAACTTTATTATGTTTTAGTTCATAAAAATGATATTTTTTAAAATTTTATTAATTACTAATAATATATATTTTTATATATTAATGACGTCACTTGGTCAATAACGGTTTGATGAGTGGCCCATCCACCCGGCACCTTTTCCGGTTTGATGATCGGTCCGGTTCTGAAAACTATGCAGTTCCAAGTTCCAAGCAAGAAATCCGACAAATGATTTTTTAGTTAAAATTGAATTTTTTTTTTATTTTAAAATTTTATTGCACCCTTTCTGGGTCTTAGGCTATGCTCTTCCATTTAGATTATCCGACCAATATGTTTCTCTTAGTGTCTGGTTACCAACTCTCTACAATTTTAGACAGAAGGAAATGTTGTGAGGATTTTTAATGGGATTGATATGTTCTGAAATAAAGCATAACTTTGCAGAACTATTAGGGCTGCAATATACCATTAGAGCCAGCTATGCTTGATGATTTATGTCGTTTGTGTTGTTATTTAGCTTTTTGTTCTTTTTGTTTTTGGAAAGCATATCAATGTCGGTTTTACCTAAGGCATATATGATGTTATTTTCTTGGTTATATAAGGCTACTGTACGCTTCGTACTTGTTTATGTGATTATCTGTTCTCTTTTTACAATTATATAAGGTTTTCTGTTTATCCCATTACATGATTTAATAGTAAGTTTGAAATGTGAATTGCAGCTATCTCTATCGGCTTCAAAATTACGCGACCTTGACTACATTTCAAAGGTACTCTTAATAACTGTTTTTTAATTTAGTATTGTGCTTATAATTTTTTTACTTACCTACATATTGTTGATGATTATTGATTTGTATAGCAAATATGTATAAATTTTGATCTAAGGTTGTAGCACCCCCTTCTCGAATAAGAAAAGGAGGTTACGTGCAAAGCACAACAAACCTCAAAATAAGTAAACATAGCACTAATAACTTCAAAATATTTAATAGTTGGTAATCCATAAATGTCGAATTAAATATAGGTCTCCAAAAATTGATAGAATAATCAAAACCTAAAATCAATTAAACCTAGATGGTCAAAGGTAAACTCTCTCTTCACACAACCCTGAATCAGCTCTGCAAACCTACTGGGAAAAAAACACAGCATGAGCCAAATGCCTAGTACGAATATAAAGATGCACAAATATACCACAATATATAATGTAATCAAAAGAGTTGAATGAATGAACGAATGTGAATTACGAACGAATTATGAATATATCAAAACTAGTGAGACTAGGTACAAATGATGAACACCATCGAACGAACAACTATAGTCAAAAAATAAGATTAAATCAAATGTTTATAAAGTAACAATTTCATACTGAGCTCAAATACAAATAACCAAATATTAACAAAATACATTGGTACCATGGTGTATATAAATCAAACCGGATAGTAAGCACGACACATACCTCATTAATTTGCCAAACAAATCAAATCAAATCAAATTAAATACTGGGTCGTATCTTGAACAAACAAATCAAATGGCCAAATCTTACACCCATAGCAACATACAAAACAAAAGGATACGTTGTGGATTGATCACACAGCCACAGAAGGTGTCATGCCTCGATGTCAAGAGGACATGCATGTGGTACCCCCACAGACGGTTAGAAGTATACCCTAAGGACCGAACTACATAATGCAAGTCAAAAGAGGTTCAAATCACAAGACTTACATGAGAAATCTCCAAATGATATTATTTCAAATACGAACATACTTCACTATCACAAGATAACAATGATCAAAATAAATGTCGAATGTGAACAAAAATATACGAAGAATAATACAAATGAATAAAGTCTCCAAAACATATTGACATGATTAACTAGTTCAAAGAGTATAAATACGAGTTCTAAGTATCAATGGCAGGACAAAACTATCACATGAATTTGAGAAGGAACAATCAGGTAAAATAATAACCAACTTCTAAACGAAAAGCAAAACGAACAAATCAAAATTAAAAGGATTATCGTTGAATGAGTACGGAATTTGTAGTTGATACGCAAAACCACTTATAGCACACACCACAAAATCTTACTCTCAGATGCCAACAATATCAAATACGAAATGTTATTCACCACCTAAACATATTTACCTCGAATTAAATATAATCCAAACTAATAATTCCAAAATAATTTGCAATCCATTTAAGATGCCTTTAATTATCGCCTTAGATCACTATTAATACTCCAAAACTTAAAAATTAATAACAAAACTTAAGAAATCTTAAAACCCTAATATGACAAATTATTCTTAATACGCTGGTTCACTATTATCACCATTAGTTAAAACTTATTTATCAAATTAATTAATTTTAATAGAAACTAGTCTTCAAATACTCCAATTTAGCCTCAAGAATCACTCAAATCAGATTTAAAATCATTAGGTTATACATTTTTAAATATTAGAACTTGTTGCTGAAAATTCAGCTACAAAAATTCCAAATCAGCCCTTTTTAAAATTCATAACAAATCATACGCTGATCTGTAACAGTTCAAAATTGGTGAATATATTCTCAGGTTATATATGTATAACACATCTAAAAATTATAATGATCCAACGGTCGGATTAAGAAATATAACTCACGCAATATACCTTAAAATATAAAAAACTAATTTTCAAATTTTTAACGTTTACATTTAATGAAATTATATTGCTTAATATGAATTTATATGCTCTTTCCGATTATCATGATATCTAATTCCATGCCTATATTTTATTTAAAAACAATCTCTAATTTAAAAACCCACATAACTAAACTTAAAATCAAAATATAAAATAATATTTACATTCCTTGTTCGTCTTTCTTCAATATGCAGTAGTAAAGAATTTGACTTTCGGGTCTTCTAGAGTTCAAAATTTCTTTGTCTTCACAAAAATTGTAACTCTCGAAAAGATACACAAAATAGGCTCAAGAATCACTCGATTCGGAGTTAATATGACTGAGTTATGAATTTTCAAAATTAGGGCTGAAAAATAGTAACGGGAATCAAGACATTTTGCGGTTTTCTGCAATTTAAGGTATGACGATGACGTCAAATAATTTTTCTTTTTTCTTCCCATTGTAGAGAAAATCTGAAGAAATATGCTTTGGATTCACTCATTTTCAACATCGGATGAATTAATTATGATTTTTCTAATGAGCTACAGTGCGTTTAAGTGTTCTACTCGGGAATTCAACTAACCAAATTAGAATAGGATTAGAGTTACATCTCCACTCTTTAAATATAGCTAGGAAACAATATAGGAGTTACCAAAACCTTAAAGGACTCAAATTTTTTTAATTAAATCAATTGTTAATTATTTATTAAAAGAATTTAACTTACCAAACGAAACAAGAAAGTAAAAAAATTAGTAACTTATCTTTTCCAATTCAATTACACTTTTATTAAATAAAATCAATTAATATTTAATTATTAATAAAAATTTGGGTTATTACAAGGGTTGCCCAGCATGCGAGAAATTTATTTAAGCACAAATAATACAGGGAAAACTGACCAAGAATTGACTACGAAATAAGTTTTTGTGGTTTTTGGACTGGTAGGTATTAGTTCAGGAGCTGAAGTCTGAAGTATATGTTATTTAAACACGACATATTCACATAAACTTCGCCCATAAATTTGCTTACTAATTTATTATAGCAACTGGTATCAAGTAAAAAGAAAACTGAACGAAACTTGAAACAGTAGCATCTTTGAGTGTTCATGTCCTCTTTTGGGGGGGCTGAGTGTCAAGAAATGCCACTCCAGAAAATCTTTCATATTGATACAACATAAAATGGGAAATGAAAACACGTTAAATTAAGTGTGGTTAATTGTATTTGCTTTAATTTCCAAAAGAAGGATTTATATATACTACAAAAAAGAATATTCGAAAAACCGAGATAATGCTATATCTTTTGAATTGAACAATAATCAATCATTATTGTTTTTTCCTAGTATAAGGTCCATGCTTGTAGTCACCAAGTCTGAACAGCTATATTACTTGAGTATAATGAGTTGTTTCAAATAGCATAGGGATGGTAACAAGACAAGTTTATCCCATGTAGCATGAGAAATGTAGTTTTTAATATATCATTTCACAACATATCAAAATGAATATCACAAGTTCAAGGCACACTACCTGGACTATATGACAAGCCATTTGTTTTTGTTTTTATTTTTGATAAATAAACAAGACAGCCCAAATTTTATCTGTGTAACAAGTCCTTTAGCATGTGTATTGGTCTTTGAAATCATGCTTTGATGGTCCTCCAACTGATGGCTACTCCGTAGACGTTTTTCCATGTATTATATATAGGTTGCATGAGTGGCTTTTCGATCTTTTAAGAATTATGGAGAACAAGGGTTGGGAGTTATCTTCTTTAGGTGTACACTCAAAAGATAATCACCCTCTTCATTCTAAATTGCTTGATGTGGGGAAATCAATCAGTTGTGATAGTTCTTCTGTGTTGTATTTAATTGTTTCATATTGTACAAAAATGAAGAATTACTATAATTTTTATGCAGAGTGATCCGATGGTAGTAGTATATGCAAAGAAAAGAGATGAAAACCTAGAGGAACTTGGTCGCACAGAAGTCATAATGAACAATTTGGATCCTATTTGGATAGAAAAAATTCCTGTTGCATTTCAGTTTGAGACTGTTCAGCCGTTAATGTAAGCCTTTTGAACTCTTTTGTTTATCATTGTTTATATTAATGATTCTGCTTAAACCATAGTTAGCCTCGTGAATTTCTCATTTTTTTTTCAGCTTCCAAGTGTATGATGTAGATACAAAATATCACAATTTACCAGTGAAGGTATTATTATATTATGCTTTAATATTTATCTAAGTTTTCTTAAGATTTCAAATTCAATACATACTTTTGGATTGAAGGAATAGAATAGAGGACGGAATAGAATGATTTTAAGGTATTTCAAGTGTATGTTTGGTTGTTGTTGGCGGTACAAAATTATCACATATATCCATTCCATTGGAATGGATTTTATTCTACCTTCTCCCACATGGAATAAAAAAACAAAGGGATGGAATGAATTTTCATTCCATTAGAATGGTTTATCCTCCAAAATGATCATCAAATACGCTATTTTTATTTCATTCCTTCCTCTATTCCATTCTCTCAATCCAAACGTAGCATTGGTGTTTTGTCAAATTTGTTGTATAGTGGCTGATGTATTATATATTTAGTACTCTAGTGTCCTTGAGGTGTGTTAGTATGAAGAAAACTGAGACATTGTTGCATGATAATTAGAAAGAAGAATGTTTTAGGACTTACCTATTCTCTCTTAAACTTTTGACAGTCCATATTACAAGTGAGATGCATTTTTCTGCTGTGAAATAGCAAGGAAATCAATCAAGGGAAGCTTAAGAATAGTATGCAAGCATGAGAAGTTCATACTACATAGCACTGTAGGTCATTGAGATTTAAGTTTTCACTTTTGAGACTAGACTGGCTAAACATGTACTCCCTCTGTCCCATTTGATTGGCATGGTAAACTTGATATTAAGAAACCCATATCTTGACCAAAACAAAACAGGATGACTATTTTTTTGAGTGATGCTAGGGGTGCTAAATTGGGTACCACAAGTCCACAACCAAATAGATATGCCTTTATTACATTGGTTGCTTAAAAATTGACATTTATAAGGTAATCAATTTCAATCACATGAATTAGTGAGCCAATCAACTAACGCACATCACTTCTGTACCCCATCTGCGGCCCCTAGCATCTTTTTTTTTTCCCAGGTTCCACAAAACTGTATTTTAAACTTTTGAAATAGAAAGGTTGGTATTGTCAATTTCAGCAAATATTGCTTTCGTATGTGAAATTATGTAATATGAAAAGACATCCCCAAATGGAACTAATGTCAATTAAGGAAGGACTTCTTTATTTTATGTACTAACAATTTTCAATCAACATAATGAGGTGACAAAGTTAATTATATGTATATATTCTTTAACTATTGTGATGCAGAATTTGCTAATGGTTATTGATTGTTCCTAACTTTTTCTATCTTTAAAGGTTTAATTTTCAATGGGAAAAATAGACTGATGCACTAATATAAAGCATTCTAGCAAGTCTCAAATATGTGTAGGCAATGTGGAGCTGTTAGATTTGGAAGTTTTCAATTGGAAGTCTTTCATTTATTCTTTTCTCCCTTATCGTTTAACTTGATAGCTGATTTTTACCATCAAAGGTCTGCAGAAGGTTAAATGTAATCTCTTATTATTGTACCTTGCAGATGCTGAAGTTTAACAAACAAGATTTTCTGGGTGAGTCCAGTTGTGTTCTATCTGAGGTTAGTTGTTTTTTAGTTCTTCCATCGAGTTTTTGTTTTATAAGTACAATGTACACATACTTTAGTATATCTAATTAAACATTGAGTTAAGGTTGGTGAAATGTGACTGGCTGCCTGATATAAAATTACACTTTCCACCAGTACTTTGGTTTCAAGAAATTAAATACATCCTATTAAAGCACTTGTATGTATCATCATGCAAGATTCAACCACCCACATATATTATCATAAACATAATATATTACATTGATACATTTTATTGCTATCTATGGAGGACACTAAATATGCCAAACGTGGGCATGTGCGAGTGCGGCCCTTTTTAAATTATGATTATTAGTGTCAAAATTTATCAATCAAAGGTGTTGGAATGAACAAAGGGTGGATACAAATGTGTCCAATAGCAGCCAGATTCCCTTACTTTGTAAGATAGTGGCATGTTCCACAAATGTGTCCAACAGCAGCCAGATTCCCCTTTTTGGGTATCATAATATATGCACATAGTGATAGGAATGTATATAATTAGATTCTTAGTACTCAAAGTTTAGTGCCTTTTGAGGAACATGCAACATGGATAACATGGTGTTTATCTGAATTCAACCCATTTTTGGCATCAATAAGTTGCATTTCTATCCAAATTTTTAAAGCAAAACCTTTACTACTGGAAGAGTAATTATCAAAATATTATTTGCCATCGCTTTAATTAGTGAACTTCTATCAATATTCCAGTTATTTGTGATTTGTAAACTTGTATATGATTATTCATTAAATGGAAAGATTTGTATATCACAGTAATTTTTTCCATTACTATCTTGTGGCAGATTGTGACTAAACAAAGTCATTCTTTAACCTTAAATCTTCACAATAGTCATGGTCCTGGTTTGAAGAACTTTGGCACAATCACTATTCATGCAGAGGAAACTATTGCTTCAAGAAATGCTGTTGAGGTGGTATTTCGTTGCTCAAATTTGGATAACAAGGACCACTTTTCCAAAAGCGTATGTATATGCAAATCATCATGTCTATCATTATTTTTCTTGTGAGTTACCTTGTCACTCATTTTCTTAATTTTTCTGTGTACTATTTCTAGGATCCCTTTTTAAGAATCTCCAGGATTGTTGAGACGGGAGGTTCTGTACCAATTTGCAAGACAGAAGTCGTGAACAACAACTTGAATCCAATTTGGAAGCCCCTGTGTCTAAGCATGCAGCAATTTGGGAGCAAGGTGAGCATGTCCAATTGTCAGTTTTACATGCTTAGAGTTGATTAGGTTCAATATTTAGGGCATAACTGACGGGGATAGGGAGGGGAATTTTTTGTTTCCTTTTCATTTTTGTTGGAGAGGGAAGTGGTTGGGGTTATTTTTAATATCTGGAGTCAAATGTTTCCAGGCATTAGGTAACTAATTGGCTGCTTTAGCATCAAGAGCTAACAGTGTTTTTTGCAATACCATTTTTCATTTTACTGATATGCAACAATGAAAAGGTGACAAAAAAAGGAGAAAGAAAATTAAGTAGAATCTTGCCCCATAACTCATATTTCAAACCGAAATGCCATTTTCTGGCGTAGGCTACTGGTTACTGAAACCTTTTCTTTTAACTATTTATTGACGGTTTTCTTGTTATTGCAGGACAATCCACTAGTTATTGAATGTTTCGATTTTAACAGTAGTGGAGATCATGTTCTTATCGGGTAACTGTTGCAGTTTACCAAGCATCTAGTTTTGTTTTCTCTGTTTCGTCGTTTTTCCAGCTATTACCTCTTCTTTATTGCCTCTCTGTGGATTCTAGTTGTAATATTCCTTTCACATTTCATTTAAAAAATAAATTAATGAGCAATTTTCTTTTGTAACAGTAAATTACAGAAGTCAGTGGCCGACTTTGAAAAGCTTCACAGAGAAAAAGTTGGAGCAAATTTTATCTTACCTTCTTCTCATCACCAGAGTCGTGAAAAGGTAACATATTTTTACTTGCCCAGGATTTGAGTTGCATGTTGAGAGAGTGCTTATTTTAAGCCTTGTACTTGTGTACCTATAGGTTCTGAAGGGTCAGCTTTTTGTGGATGGATTTATTGAGAAGCAACTGTACAGTTTTCTTGATTACATCTCTAGTGGGTTTGAGCTCAACTTCATGGTTGCTGTTGATTTTACTGGTAACTTGAATACTTGATTTGGACAATCTTAATAAATTGCTATATGATATCTTGGGTTAATTGATGTTTGATTACTGTACTAGGGTCGATTTTTATTTTGGTTACCAAATCTTTTTTTGTTACTAAAACATTACTATACTCAAAAAAAATATTACAAACAAGTCATTGCTTAAACATTCCTTTCAAAAAAATTGACGGAAGTGTTGAATAGATTAACGTTTAACGTCTGTCACGTGGAGTATTTGAATATGTGGAAGGTGGGACCCTATTACGTGGAGGGTTAATTGATGTTTTGGTTATTGTATTAGGGGTCGACTTTCATTTTGATTACCGAATCTTTTGTATATTACAAAATCATTACTATATTCAAAAAATGTTACAAACTAATCATTACTTAACATTCCGTTCAAAAAATTAACAAAAGTGTTGAACCATGCATATCATGTGAGCAAAAAAAGTTGACGTGTGAGTTAGTTATTGATGATGTAACACATTTTTCCATGTGTAATGTCATGTATATTGTCGTCGGTGAATAAGAAACGAACTAGATATTTGTGATCAAGATGAATCGCAACAAAATCGTGCCCTAATTTTTCCCTTTTCTAATTTTTTTCTCTAATCTGATTTCTGTAGCAATATCATGTGCCACATTATTAATAACTCACTTGTCAATTATGTAATAACTAGTTTGTAACATTTTTTTTGAGAATAGTAATGTCTTTGTAACAAAAAAAAAGATTCAGTAACCAAAATGAAAATTGACTTCTAGTACATTAACCAAAATATCAATTAACTCTCCATGTAACAGGGACTCACTTGCCACATTCAAGTACCCCCACATGACAACTGTTAAACGTTAGTCTATTAAGCACTTCTGTCAATTTTTTGGACGGAATGTTAAGTAATGATTAGTTTGTATTTTTTTTTAGTATAATAATGTCTTTGTAACAGAAAAAGATTCGGTAACCAAAATGAAAATCAACCCCTAGTCCGGTAACTAAAATATCAATTAACCCGTCTTGTATTCATTGGATTGTGCATTGATGTTCAATTCTTTCCAGCTTCAAATGGAAATCCTCGAAGTCAAGATTCTTTGCACTATATTGATCCTTCAGGGCGGTTGAATGCTTACCAGCAGGTAATGTGATGCCACCTTTGTTAATTTCAAATCTTGAAATTTGTATACTTTAAGAAGTGGTTGAAGTTGTGAATTAACTTATGAATCTAATTAAACATATAGGCCCATTTGTTTAAACTTTTTATTGACGACTTCTAACTTTTGGCTTCTGAGAAGCTATATGAGTGATGTTTGTTTCAGTATTTGGATCCAAAAGCTACCAAAAGGTAGAAGCTGAGTACAAGTACCTTAATGCATAAATTTAGGTGCTTCTCAAATTAACTTCTCAACTCTTAATAAAATAAAATTATATTATATATATACTACATATTTATTAATATATACATAAATATTTATATTAATGTCATAATATTTATATAATATTTTTATATTTATTAATATATATATATTAATATATATTTATACATTATTAACTATATAATAAATATTTATATTTTAAATATATATTTATTTATGTATATACAAATAAATATATTAATTAATGTTTTTTTACGTGAATCTAACTTATCATAATATTTTCCAAACACTCGTTAACAGATTTTGGAGAATCAGAAACAGTTTAACAAACACTAGTTAACAGTTTTTATTTTTTAAAGAATCAGAATCAACTTCTTAGAATCAAAAGTAGAAGCAGAAGCTAAAAATGGAAAAGTAGAGACAAACAGGGCTATAAGATGATATCTCAGATACCTTGAAATCGAAGGAAAAGTGCACATTAATGAATTAATTATTGTAATATGACCTTATGTCAGTTTCAATTCAATGATGAACTCAAGTGCAGGTTTCTTAATGGTTATTTGATTCAACATGATAGATTGGATAGTTTTGAATCATTTGATAATCAGAGGCCACTCTAGCGCTTGATCTAATTGTTATTTGATTCACATTAAAATTATGTGGTGTGTAATATTTTGTTCGCAAAAAATGCAATATCTGTATCATTTTAGATGGACTGAAGTTAATTTCTTAAATCATCAAGGCTATAATGGAGGTTGGGGAGGTTATTCAATTCTATGATTCTGATAGGCGTTTTCCTGCTTGGGGATTTGGTGGAAAGACATATGATGGTTCAATATCTCATTGTTTCAACTTGAACGGGAGTCCCAGTGACTTTGAGGTAATACTCTATTTTCCACAAGTGAAGAGATATATTGCTTATTTTGCAGTTATTGCTTGATTCCCTTCTTGCCTCTTGCAAATGTTGCATTACCTTCCTTTTTTTTCTTTTGATTGCGTATCTACTGAGCTTGTGATGCAAGAGCACAATTAGTATAGGATCCAAGTTTAAGAAACTTTAATAAATATTCTAGTGAGAAAAATAAACTCGCTCTTCAAAAACCTGTAAAGGGGACAGTATTACTTTCACATTTGAAAGGTCAAAGAACCAAGTTGAACACTTGCCATTATATGCTCAAGAGGAGCTTTTGTGTGTTTGTGAGCCCTTTGCGTCTAATTACATTTAGCAGTAAAGCTTGAAGCAGGGTGATACCTGTTTCTAAATATCTGAAGTATTGTTGTTTTTTTATTTATCTAACTTGCAATTATGCTTGTTTTCAACCCCAAAAAGAATTCTGAGACGTTTCCATGCTTTAGCCATGAAAAAAAAAATCCTGACCAATTTCCAAAAATAAAACGGGTTAGTGAAAGGATATTTATTTCCTCTTCATGAACTCAAAATCTTTGGTTACCAGTGCTGAACACAAATTTCTTTAGTAGCCACTGAGCGGAATAACCTATTTTCAGTTAATAATGGCTTCATTGTTTGACTAGTTCATTGTGCGTTAACTATGCACATTTTGTCCTCGTGCTTATTCAATTGCTCACTTTAGTTGTTATATCACTTGTCTCTTCAATCAATTGGAAATTATGTGATTCTTGGCCGTGATGGTCTACTTTGTAACCTTTCTCTTGTTGCCATCTAATGTAATTGGCTTAAAGATTGTGTGATATGCCTGAGTTGGACAATCATGATATGAATGTGTATTTTTACATGGATGTTGGGGTGTTCACAATGTTTAATTGGGCATGTTGCAAGATGTCAGTCAGAAAAATTCTAGATAAATGTGTATTGAACTTCATGTGTTTTCCTTTTGTTTCATGATTGCTTCAGAAATTGTCCAGTTCACATGCTAAATTCTATGTTGCAGAAAGAATATTCTCATTTAAAAATTTAGATATATATATATATATATATATATATACACACACACATATATATATATATACACACACATATATATATATATATATATATATATATATCTTAAGTAGTAGAACTCTCTTAAATAATAGAACTTTATCACACAGTTTTTGATAAGGCAGATGGCATTTTGTAAATACCATGCCACCGCGTATTTACAAAAATGCCACATTATCAAAACTACGTCGCTTTTGATAAAATTCTATTATTTAAGGCATTACGCTATTTAAGAATTCTACTCTTGATCCTTATATATATATATATATATATATATATATATATATATATATATATATATATATCTGTCCAAGTACTATGATTTCAGACCAGTTAAATTTTGACAATTAAATTTTACTGTGTTTTCATCTGCCTAGGGAATTAGGACTTACATTTATTGTACATCTGACATGGCAATGACCCTTTATTACACAGGTTGAAGGAGTTGAAGGCATCATGGCTGCGTACGCAAGTGCTTTGCACAGTATTTCTCTTTCTGGACCTACTCTATTTGGTCAAGTGATAAACAGAGCTGCAGAAATAGCTGGACAGTCCCTGTCCTACAACCACAACAAATATTTTGTCTTGCTAATTATTACGGTACATATTAAAGAGAGATTTTTTTGGTTCTCTCCCTCTCTGTGTTATAAATATTACTATTCTTTGTTTTTGACAAGAAGATCTTGACCATATTTCTAGGATGGAGTCCTTACTGATCTTCAAGAAACTAAAAATGCTCTGGTTAGGGCATCTGATCTACCCCTTTCAATTCTTATTGTTGGAGTTGGTGGTGCAGATTTTAAACAAATGGAGGTACATATATGTTTCTGACTTGGATCTAGACTATTTGGTTTCTGGTAGTAGTACTATGCTCTCTTTCTGTTAGTCCCTTGAAGGTGAAGATATTCTGTTGCAATATGAACTGGTTAATCTGTTAGAGAATAACAATGCAGCTAAAACAATAATGAAAAAAATCGAAAGAAAAACAATCACATAAAACACAAGATTTACGTGGTTCATCCAAAACGTTTGGGCTAGTCCACCATCGGCGGCTGACAACTTCACTATCTCTTAGAAAATTTGTACGTAATACAATTGCAGGATCCCCTCCTTATATAATAAATATAAATAACTCTAATTCACTCGAAAGTACAAAACTACCCCTCCAGATTTGGGCTGGGGGCCGCTGCCTCTGGACCCTCACTAAATTATTCGTAGTGGCAATCAAATGATGATTACGCCTGAATGAGCCAGTTACCTTATGGATAGCTTTATAATCTGAATTAAAGTTTGGATTAGGTTTCACCAATAACAATCTCCCACTTGAAGACTGATATCTGCACTTCTCCTTCATCACAGCTTCACGATCAACCGCCGACGATTCCAATCATCACCTGAGATTAATTAAAGTTGAGCAAAGGCTCAACTTCCCTATATTAACGACCTTCGTCAACATATCTACTGGATTTCTGCTCCCATCTTCCAAACCCTGTCGGAGGAAGTGATACCTCAGCTGAATATGCTTCGTTCTAGCATGAAAACGCTGAGTTCTTTACAAGATGAATAGCACTTTGACTGTCACTCCACAAAGTACTATTTTCTTCTTTCCAACCCAACTCTCCCATGAACCGCTGAAGCCAAATCATCTCATTACTTGCTTCAGTAGCTGCAACATAGAAAACCAGCTGATTGCAGTTCCGCCAACTATAAAGACATAACTAGTAGTACTCCTACCTTTGTCTCTATCCCTGAATGATCAGAATCAACAAATCCCTGCACAACAACATTACTTCCCCCAAAACATAAACAGTAACTAAATGTACCCCTAAGATACCTCAATATTCACTGTACTACTTGCCAATGTTTCTTGCTTGGGTTTTGCATGTACCTTCTTACAACTCCCACTGCATGTGCAATATCTGGCCTCGTACTGACCATCGCATACATCAAGCTGCCAACCGATGAAGAGTAAGGAACTCTTTCCATGTACTCTTTTTCCTCATCGGATGAAGGACACGTCTTCTTCGAGAACTTGAAGTTATTCGTCTATGGAGTAGTAACTACCTTCACTTTATCCATGTTGAATCTTTTCAATACCTTCTCGACATAGTATTCTTGAGATAACCACAACTTTTTCAGCTTTCTATCTCTCTTTATCTTCATGCTAGGTATCTGTCTTGCCTCACCCAAATCTTTCATATCAAAGACTTCGGATAAGTTCTTGAGATCATTAATTTTCTGCATACTTGTACGTGGAACTAGCTTGTCATCCACATACAATTCAAGAAATATATAATCTCCATTAGCAAATTTCTGATAATAAACACACTGATTAGAATGACATCTCGCAAAATTCACTCCCTACATAAAATTGTCAAACTTTAAATACCACTGTCTAGGAGCTTGTTTGAGGCCATACAAGCTCCTCTTCAATTTGCAGACCATTTTCTCCTTACCCTTTACTTCAAACCCCTCTATCTCCTCATCCAAATCACCATGAAGAAATGCCGTTTTCACATCTAACTGCTCAAGATGTAAATCCTCTACTACAACAATACTTAACAGAATACGAATATAAGTCATCTTCACAACAGGAGGAAATATTTCATTGAAATCAATACCTTTCTTCTGCGCATAACCTTTTACCACAAGTCTTGCCTTATACCTCTTCTTCCCCCAACTTCATCTTTTACCCTGTATACCCATTTGTTGAACAACGCCTTTTTCCCATCCAGTAGCTTTACCAAATCCCAAGTATTATTCTTCTTCAAAGAGTCCATCTCCTCTTTCATGGCTAGCTCCCACTTCTCCTGGAATCACCTTTGAATTAAAGTTTGTTTGGATCAGGCTTCACCAATAACATTATCTTCTTTCTATCTCTCCATTCATGTTATTCTTTTTATCTAGCAGATCCTTGACGCTGATAATGGACATCGCTTAGAGAGCTCTACAGGAAGAATAGCCACAAGGGATATTGTTCAATTTGTTCCAATGCGCGAGGTGCATGGTGAGTACATATTTCTATTAGCATGTAGTTATTAATTATAGAGAAAAAACAATAACATGTCTTATATTCTGACTCAATTTTTAATTAATATTCTTATTGAGATTAATTGTGATCATATGGTATGCCTACTATACCTAGAAACTCCTCTTGAAACCTTGAAACAAGTATTGACATACCTATTTTTCAAGGGTTTGAAAACAAAACTTGTTCTTATCATTCGCAATTTACTCAAGTGGTTCACTTGAAAACCTACAGTCATAGGTCTTAAAATCTTCTTTTCTACCTTCTTATCTCGTGGATTAGTGATTCTTAAACAAATGTAGAAATTATTGCGTTCACCTCAAACTAAGCAAGTGTTAATACTGATTGTCAGCTGACCAGGTTCTTTGGGTCCCCAAATTAGCTTTGTCTGCGAAGAATATGTAGTCTTGTGATGCCTAGTAAATTTATTATTATTTGAAAGTGATGAATAGCAAAAAGCACCCAAAAGGGAGCGGAGCTAACCTGCATCACGATTAGTGTACAAAGAATAGAGAAAATAAAAGGCACACCTATGCCTCGTTTAAATTCCACAAAATTCACAATTGAGCTCGTAAACACCTCTTGTAACCAAAAGAAAAGAAGGTTTAGGAAAAGGCCTTTCACATGTGAGAAAAGACTTGTGTTGTTTGCACCCATCTTGCCAAGCATGAAGTTATATGCATTTCCAACTTTAGCCCGAACTTTTGTTCGTTTGTCCTTGTAGACATGCTTGTGCCTGCCATATTCTTCCCAGATTCCTTCTGTGATCAGATTTTATACAAATTTATCTTTTTTGCGCGTTAATTTATCGAACGCATAATAATTTCCCTGTTTCATTGTGATATAATATTAAGGGCATATATAACTCTTTTTAGCTTTCTATAAGATTGCAAGTTTTTTTTTGGTTCCAAAATATAGTTGACTAATTCTAACGCTTTTGATGTGTCCCCTCCCTTCTGCAGGCGGGCAGATCTCCGTCGTTCAAGCTCTGTTGGAGGAGCTGCCTGGTCAGTTTTTGACTTGCATGCGGAGCAGAGATATCAAACCAACTGGTGCAAATATTCCAGAAACTTCCAATCCAGAGCTTCCATATAGGTCTTGAATCACCAACAAAATACCAGAGGGGTGGTCTATCTTTTACATGCTATAAACAAGTAGTTCCTTACTAGAGGAAAAATATGCATTTCCCTTACACGTGAAAACTTAGCTCAGTAAATAGTTGCTGGAAATGGGTAAAACTAGTATTATCCATCCGTCAAGGTAGATTCATCGAGTCTCTCTCCCCCCCCCCACCCCACCCCACCCCACCCCCCCCCAATAATATGTACATTTTAATTACAATGATAATAGAGTACATATTTTTTATTAGATAAGCCCAGCGTTTATATTGAACACCTTTGTTCTTTAACTGTGTTATTTTAAGTACCAATGAGGCTATTCTTCAGTCTTAGAGAGTTTACACTTTATTTCCCTCTTTTATTAATTCGAAAGATGTGCCTACTGATCCAGGCCGAAATAAAAGAGAACCAATTTTGACTACTTTTAATTGCATTTTTGCTCCTGAAGTTTGAATAATTTTATGCAAAGGCCATTCAACTTCCAGTTGCATGCAAATGGTCTTCGACTTATCCGGTTTTGACCATTTAGCACAATTGCTCAGCGCAGTTGAAAATAAAAAGAAGTATACTACGTATTTTTTTGGAGATTAATTCATTTTTTTTAATTTTCAAATCAGTTTGAGATATTTTTTTAAATTTAAATTTAATATAAATTTATTTAATTTTGACATTACAATTATAGAAAATTATAAAGTACATAAAATGTATTAGTAAATGGTTAATCTAAAAATATCTAATTTTGTATCAAATGATGTGTAATAATTATATTAATAGAGTATATCTTTTGTGATTAGATATTTCTTGTTTTATGTTTCATATCATTTAAAATCTCTAACATTATCCTTAATAAATATAAAATAATTGTATCTAAATATAAATTAATAACATAAATTTTGCGATTAAAAATATCTCATTAATTTTGAAAAATCAAATTTCTATCATATATTTTTTTGGGTCGGAGGGAGTACCGTACAATAGTAGTATAGTAAGCAACTTGGACTCGTCAAAAATACCAAATCTAGGTATAGAACTGCAATCATTAAAATCAGAAATATTTATTGAAAGACATTGTCTTAACATACTCTAATAAACGAATATCTTCACATGTTTGTTCTTCATAATATAGAGAAGGTAATTGTTAAATTCACAACACTTTTTATTATTTTAACAACAAAAGTGTCGCTGTAGATGTATAGCGACGGTGAAAACCGTCGTTATAGAATATATTGCGACACTTTTGTTGTGGAAATAACAATTTCTGTTGTGAATTTAACAATTCCCTATAAAGAAATATAATATTCCGGGTCTCAATTTTTTTTTAATTATAGTAGACAAATGATACATAAACAATCACAAGAAATAACAAGTGTCAATCCATCAAGGACTACGACTTATAAGTTGATGAAACTAACTTATAAGTCATTTGTTACTATTCACCTATTTGAAAATGATTTATTTCTTTACTAATAAGTTCAGTTTTAAGTCAAAAATGTTATAAAATTATACATAGTATGTGGATGTCTAAATACATTCCTACCCCTCTTTATTGTAATGACCTTTAAATTTTGAAACTTTCTAGTATTTATGTACATGTGCTTATAAATAGAAGTATTGTCAAGAGAATGTAATATACATACAAATACAACTACAACTTATATGAAATAAGAATACTATCTATTTTCCCCTAATTATCATTGTTCTTAATATTTAGTATACTTTTATAGCACGTTATTAGCACAAATTGCTTCTCACCTTCGTCTTGAACATAATCATATTTGTTTTGAAGGAGAAGATATGTTTATCTATTATTTATATATGTATAAATTTATTTCGTATATCCATTTTCAATACAAATTATAAGTATGCACCACATAATTCTCACTATGTTTTATGAACGATTAACATAACCTACAAAAACTACTTGGACCAAATATTCAGAGAAATTATAATATCATTTGTCGCATTCCATTGGTAAGTTAAACTAGGGGTGAGCATGGTGCAGTTTGGTGCGGTTTGAAGCTCAAACCGCACACGAAACCGCTTAGGTGCGGTTTAACAAATCCAAAACAGCACATGAAACTGCTCGTGATTGGTGCGGTGCAGTTTTGAATTGTGCAGTGCGATTTCGGTTCCAAAACCAATTGAAACAACAAAATTTTATACAATTTAAATTAATAATTTAGCATCACACAATATTAAATATCACTTTAATAACACACAACCTTACTTATAATGTTTTGTCTAAACAAAAGCTAAATATAATAAAGTAATATGTTGTAAATTATTATAGTAGAATATAGTAGAGTAAACAAAAGCTAAATACAATCTTCGATACTCTACTCTTAGTAATAATATGTTGTAATATTCTTAGTAACAATATGCTGTAATAATTAACAAGCTACTTTACCATATTACAATATATTGTTACTAAGAGTAAATCAATCATATAACAACATATTGTTAACAAAGATCATATTACAATAATATTAGAATCATAATACAAAGAGTCAGAAATATTATAAGCTAATATGGTGTGGTTTCGGTTTTATGCGTGCGGTTTTGGCTAGTAACCAAACCGGAACCGTAAATTTAGTTTTTCAACCCACCTAAAACTGCCACATACACCGGAACCGTTTGTGCGATTTTAATTGGTGCAGTTTGTGCGGTTTTTGGTGCGATTTCGATTCCAATTTAGTTTCTTGCTCAGCCCTAAGTTAAACTACAATAGATGCATAATATGCAATAATATTATTCAATGCTGATATCAATGATTATTCAGACAACTTTATCATTTCTGCAATAGTAATGTTTCCTTTTTATGGTTAAATATTTTTTTTTACCTTCTACTTCTATAATGGATGAAAATAACCTCTTTTATTGTTTGGCAAATGAATATGCTTGTATACTGCTATTATGCTAAACATATTTGAAAATTATATTTTTAATATTTTTGAGTCTATTTAAATGCTATAATCATTCCACCCCAATTCTCTCACTTTGTAAGTGACTAGAGAAGGGTTAAATATTTTTATTGTCTTCTTATAAATTTATTTTTAGTATATTTTTATAATTATATATTTATATAGATGTCAAATCTTATGAATTTGAATTTGTTGCCCTTGATATATATCGAGCAAAAATTACTTGTTATGGACTCTTGATACTAATATTCATATAAAGACAAAGAATTTTGAAGATATAATTAAGATTGACAATCATGCATCCATGCAGGATGATGCAAAATCAATGATTTTTATTCGCCATCATCTCCATGAAAAAAATATTGATAAAGACATGTTAGAGAAAATATTTACTACATTTCATGCCTCAAATATGCTCCTGCAGTAGCAATATTGAGAGCGTAAGTTCACAATATATTTTCTGAAACGATAAAGGAAATTATGTTCCTAAAAATTAAATCACGTCTTCTAGTGGCTGAACAAAATAATGAGTTTTTGTTGAAAAATTACTAATCTCGCCCGACCAGTTCTACTCCATTCCCTGAAGTGAATGGAATCTCATTTGATAAATATAGAGAAAATTATCGTTGTGGTCGTGGGCGTGAAAGGAACAATCAATATAGAAAAAAAATGTACATGTTGTACTCCTAAACATTTGGTAGATTTGTATCATGCCTCCATAAAAGAAAAAGGGAAGGCAATTGAAACAAAATTTAACGATCATAATAATCTTGAAAATCACATGAATTATCTTGACTTTTCAAATTGAGTGGATATAACTCATTTTGATGTCTCTGATTTCCTTGAGTATGTTGATGGAAATATTCATACCAATCAATTATTTTTATTTCATTATATTATGACATTATAATGAGTATTTTTTATTTTGATATGTTTTATTTATGTTTCAAGTAATAATTGTTTAATTTATGTTTACATATATGAAGATGTATGGACCAGAAACTCATCAAACTTAATTAAAGGCTCTAGAAGAGCGATTATTCATCAAACTTAATTGATGTATCAAGAAGAACGATTATAATATTTCCAATTGGCACAAAACATTATATTGATGATACTTTGTATTCTTCTGAAGCAAGCAGAAATTTGCTCAATTTTAAGAATGTACAGTATAATAGTTATCATATCAAAACCAATAACGAAGGCAATAAAGAATTTATATATATATATATATATATATATATATATATTACTTCAATAGTATCATGCTAGAAGCTCATATTTAAAAAAATGTATATTTTATCTTCTAGGTTATATTATACTATAATGAGAACAATTGAAACAAATGTTGCAATACATCAGAAGTGTGTAATACACCAGAAGTGTTCAGACCCAAAGGTTTTTATGCTTTGGCATGATCGTATTGGTCATCCAGGATCAATAATGATGTGTTGAATTATTGAAAACTCCCACGAACATCCCTTAAAGAACCAAAAGATTCATTTACCTACTGATTATCCCTACAAAGCATGTTATCAAAGTAAATTAATTACCAAAGCATCACATTTAAAGATTATTATTAATTGTTCATATTTCTTAGAAAGAATTCAAGAAGATCTATTTGGACCAATACACCCACTATGTGGTTTATTCAAATATTTTATGGTTTTAATTGATGCATTAACCAGATGGTCACGTGTATGTTTACTTTTAACTAGAAATATTGTATTTTCTATTCTTCTTGCTCAAATAATTAGGTTGCGAGTACAATTTCCTGATTATCTAATTAAGAACATTTATTTAGATAATACTGGTAAAATTCATATCTCAAGCTTTTGATGAATATTGCATGTTAATTGGAATTTATGTTAAATATCATGTTGCACATACACATACTCAAAATGATATAGCTGATCAATTTTCAAAAGATTTTAAATTATTGCTCGACCTTTGATTAAGAAATCAAAATTATCAGTTTATGCTTGGGGTCATGCTATTTTACATGTTGCATTATAACCTCAACAAGTGATATTTTTAAGATATGTATTGAGGATTGTCATTTTAATGAAATAGTTTTCCCACGATTAGGGGGAGAAAAGTCGTTGCATAAGCACAACGTGAGATCGTTGCCTGAAGCACGATGAGGGAGATTACTTGGAATGTTTCGACGTTATCTCATCTTGATCCTCGTACAAATCAATGTGAACTAGAAGTCCAAAGGATTATTCATTTGCAAGGAATTGCAAATCAATTACCAGAAATATTCACTGATAATATGAAAATAGTGAAATCTCACATTTCAGCTACTAATACTCTAGCAGGGATTGAAGTCCTTGTAGGACAATTAGTTAATACAGCAGCAAATGAATCAAAGCCACACCTGAAGTGTGGAAGACCGATCGGTGTTAAAGATAAAAAATTTCCGGAAGAGAAAAGTACAAGAAAAACACGTTGCAATCTATAAAGAGGTTATACCCATGAAACAAGACATAGAAATAATTGATTTATCCAAAACTTAAAAACAAAAATCTCTTGAAAATAAAATTCTTGAAGAATTATCCCCAGAAGAGGATCAAATACTTGAAAATAACGAGATCTCGACGCATTATGTACATACAGGAGAAATAATTAGATAGAAATAAAATTATTGTCGATAAAATATTTTCATATAAAGTTGTTATTGATATTATTAGAAGTAATGATCATGAATATGAACCACAAACCGTTGATGAATGTCAACATAAAAATGATTGACCATTGTGAAAAGAGGCAATTCAAGTAGAACTAAATTCACAAAGTAAACATGAAGTTTTTGGACCTATAGTCCGAACACCTAAAGGTATGATTGTGACACCCCCAAATCCCGGTACTTCAATGCCTCAAGATTTGGTGTTCACGTAATCAAAACATTCATATCTAACTACCCAATCATAATAAATTGAATAATAAAAACCTGCCCATACAGGATTACATTAATAAAACATTATCTCCCAGGTTCTCTAACCTTTAATACAATCATTCAAGTGCGGAATTTAAATTATTACATCACATCATTATTAAAAGTCTTTTATCATAACGATAAAACAAAATTACAAGCCTTCATCACTTGTACATCTTTCCCTTTCCTTTGCTAGTTGTAGGTTTATCTACCTTCTCAACCATAGCTGCAATAAGTGTATAAATATGCAAGAGTGAGCAAACAAAGCTCACTTGAAATAAGAATAAATATCTTTACATCATTTACCAAATAATAGGCTCAATAGAACTGAATGATATGTTCTATTATCATTTCAACATTTGCCAATTCATAGGCTCAATAGAACTGAATGAGTTGTTCTATTAACATTCTTAAATATACTCTTGAGGGTCGATTGACCATGAACCATATCCACGCTATAAGTAATCTTTCAACTTTAACTTTAACGATCGTATGACTATAAGAACTCCACGTGCTTAGGGGATCAATCATTAAATACAATGTATTATGCACAACCATTTCAACGCTAGCGTAAACCCCTAAACATAGGGTTGTTCATCTCGATATTTAGAGTACAAGTCCGCACTAAAAGAAAGTTTGGTTTGGATAAGCTTTCAAGGGTAATTGAAGTTTAATGATCATCAACTAGGGAACTAGTTGAATCAACAATGCTTGATAATACAACAGTTGTTCCATAACAACATACTTAAAACATTTGAGAATCATAAATGAACTGATTCTACATATCTAACTCATGCTTGAAATAACTATAGAGCATAAGTATTCAACAGAATGAATAAAATGGTTAACCTTTGGCAGAGCAATAAAATAAGCTAAGGTTCAAGTTTTATAATATTAAAAATGAAATTCCTGAACTTTTAAGAAACTTGCTTAACTGTAAACAAGTTAGAATGAATCAATCAATGGAGAATTTCCAATAACCTTAGAGTTTAAGTTAGTTCGAATGAACTAGGACGATTGACTTATTCAATCAACAGTTGAAATAGAAAGCTTGCTCAATCAAAGAATAAAGCCTCAAAATGTAATAATGGAACTAGTTAAACGAAAGTAAAGAATTTAGTAAACTTTCTCAATGTAAAAGATAGAGTTTAGAAACTTGCACAATGTAATAAATGAACTATCTCAACGAAAGTGTAGAGTTAGAAAACATGCCTCGAGCGTAAGCTATAAAGTTAAACTCACGATCACCTACACATAATTTTAGAACCACAAAACCTATTAGACATGCTAACATATCATAACATGTTTCCATTCACATTTCAGAAACTCTAAGTGTTTTACTTTGCAACACTTGTCTAACTTTCATTATGTATACTAAATTACCACATAACGCGTTCTTGATTTACTAATCATTTTTACAATTTTGAATTCATAATCAACATAACATGACTCTATTTAACCTTGTTGTTACATGATTTTAATCATTCAATAACCTTAAGCTAAGCTACAACGAAAAACCAAAGTCTGCATAGTAAACAGACTTGATTAATTCGAAAATAGCCACTCATGGCAGGTAGCATGAAGTTTATATATGGGGATCTTTGCTGGCGCTATGACAAATTTGGCGCTGCGCTTCTTAAAAATTTGCTGCCCATGCGACTTGCGAAACCAGGTTTGCGAGACAGAGCCACGACACATTTTATTAAGCCAACTAACACGAATTTAACCCATCAAACAGTGATAATAACACGTAAACTAAATATACAACTATCATAAACATGATTGCTAACATATACAATCACTTCACACAATTTAACAACTACTAACACTATTTTAATTTCTCAATTTTTATGTTTTTCACATAAAACTCCAATTTTTGATATTCATCCCAAAAATCATCACTGTGAATTCATTATTTGGCCAAATCACTCCATTCTAATTACGTTATGCTCGTATCTCGTTGAACTAACATAAACAAACTTCAATTAACATTTTAGCATGCAACTTGACCCTCAAAATTGGTACTTACGCACACTATATGAAGAACATAAACACTGACAAAATTTCTACTACTGTCAAACGAATTTACCATACAATTGTTGTTTAAATGTAATCTCTAATCACTATATACTCATATAATCACAAGTACCCAATTATTTAACAACAATTTGAATGAGATGAAACTTACAGAACATGATTTTTTTTGCCGTAAACCACATATATGCATATATATATATAATACTAAAGTTATGTAAAAATACCTTTAATTTGCTTGAAATCCTTATTATCACCACTGATAATCACTATGAAATCCTCAGGTTTCCTCTCAACTCTCTCTCAACTCTCTCAAGCTTTGCAAACTAGAATGCGTAAAATAAAACTAAACTGATATGCGTACTAATATAATACAAAACTGATAACTTAATACTACTAATTACAAAATCAGTTACTAACGTATATAATATAAATATATTATATTTATTATTTTAATTTATTTTATTTTATTTAATTTAAATAAACTAGAAATCTCAAAAGTCATACGGCTTGTTTGGCAAAACCCTTTAAATATCAAAGAATTAATATATTAAGCCTTGTTTGTTAAAAACTAAATTAAACTACTTTAATTTATTTTAATAACTCCTTATAATATAGTTATTTGTCACACTATATTTAATCAAACTTTCATATTTATTTTAATTAATGCAAATCACAATTAATTAAATAAATCCTTTAATCGCATAACACAAAAATCCTTTAATCACATAACACAAAACAAATAATTAACCATTAAAATTGAAATATCAATATAATAATAATTTCCTTAATTCATCAATTATTTATTTAATAAATACTTAACTAAACAAAATTAAATCAATTGAACAAATATTTATTCAACGATAATTACATCCATTAAATATTTATATATATATCAATAAATATTTAATATTACATTTAAAAATTCTGGAATGTTACATCATTCCCTCCTTAAAATGATTCTTTCCTCAGAATCACAATTCAAACAATCAAATCGTCACATTCTTCCCCACTTATAAAGATTCTGTCCCCAGAATCGAAGACATAGATTAAACAAATAACTCATAGTAACTTTTCATCATTTCAGCTTCGAGTTCCCACGTTGCCTCTTCAACATTGTGGTTTCTCCATATCACTTTCATAGAAGGTATCACTTTATCTCTGAGCACTTGTTTTTTCCTGTCTACTATCTGGATATGAGTCTCTTCATTAGACAAATCTTTATCGAATTCCAATGGTTCTTACTCGATCACGTGCTTGTAATCGGGTTTATACGGTCGTAACACCGAAATGTGAAAAACATTATGAATGTTTTCCAATTCTGGAGGTAGAGCTATCTCATAAGCCACTTCCCCCACTCTTCGTAGTATTTCAAACGGTCCAATAAATCTTGGGCTGAGCTTTCCTTTCTTGCCAAAACGAATCTTCCCCTTCCCAGGAGAAACTTTTAGGAAAATGAAATTTCCTACTTCAAATTCGCGATTCTGCCTATGTTGATCGGCATACTTTTTCTATCTGTCTTGGGCTGCTACCAATCTTGACTTGATGAGTTTGACAACTTCAGCAGTTTATTGTACTAGTTCTGGTCCTAACAGTTGGCGTTCAGCGACTTCATCTCAGCACAGTGGAGTTCTGCACTTTCTGCCGTACAATGCTTCGTAAGGTGGCATGCCGATGCTCGCGTGGTAACTGTTGTTGTAGGAAAATTCTACCAATAGTAAATGTTCATCCCAGCTTCCTTTGAAATCCATAATGCATGCTCTCAGCATATCTTTCAACGTTTGGATAGTTCGTTCGCTTTGTCCGTCGGTTTGCGGATGGTATGTTGTACTCATCTTCAGTTGCTTTCCCATGCATTCTTGTAGTCTCTTCCAGAAGTTTGATGTGAACCTTGGATCTCTATTTGACACAATTGACACTGGAACTCCATGTCTTGACACAATCTCTTTAACGTACAGTTTCGCTAGCTGATCAAGATTAAATTTAATTTTTATTGGCAAAAAGTGTGCAGATTTTGTTAGTCTGTCCACTATCACCCATATCGCATCGTATCCTTTCTGAGTCGTTGGAAGTCCTACCACAAAATCCATTGTGATATGCTCCCACTTCCATTCCGGTATTTCCAACGGTTGAAGTAACCCGCTTGGTCGTTGATGTTCAGCTTTCACCTTCTGACACGTCAAGCATTTTGTAACGCATTCTGCAAAGTCTCTTTTCATATTCGGCCACCAAAAATGTCGCCGCAAATCTTGATACATTTTTGTACTTCCTGGATGAATCGAATATCTTGTGTTGTGTGCTTCGGTCAAGATTTCATCTTTAAGCTCTGGCACTGCTGGAACCCAAACTCTTTCTTCGAATCGTAGTAGTCCTTCGGTATCGATCTTGTATTTTACATCGCTACCCTCAACCACTTTCTCTTTGATTGTTTCACATTCTTTATCTTGTAGTTGAGCACTCTTCACTTTGTCTACCAAAGTTGGACTGGTATCTATCTGGAATAGTCGTTCATCGGATTCCTTTGGAAATTTGATTTCCAACTCTAGCTTCGTCATTGCTGAAATAAGCTCCTCCTGAGTAGTTATCAGCATCAACTTCTCCCGACCTTTCCTGCTCAAAGCATCCGCAACCACATTCGATTTGCCCGGATGATAAAAGATCTCACAATCGTAATCCTTTATCAATTCCATCCATCTCCTTTGTCGCATATTCAGGTCCTTCTGTGTGAAAATATACTTCAGACTTTTATGGTTTGTGTAGATTTCACATTTCTCTCCATAGAGATAGTGTCTCCATATTTTGAGAGCAAACACTACTGCAGCCAATTCCAAATCATGAGTCGGATAACCTTTCTCATAATCCTTCAGTTGTCTTGATGCATACGCAATAACTTTGTCGTTCTGCATAAGAACACATCCCAACCCTTTATGTGAGGCATCACTATACACCACAAAATTTTCTGTACTATCTGGTAATGAAAACACAGGCGCCATGCTTAATTTCTTCTTTATGTCCTGGAAACTTTCTTCACACTTCTCCGTCCAAACAAATTTCACAGTTTTCCTTGTCAAATTTGTTGATGGAGTGGCTATCTTAGAAAAATCTTGAATAAATAAATGCATAATAACCTGCCGCTAGTCCCAAGAAATTCCTCACTTTCGACGGTGTTCTTGGTTGTTCCCAATTGATTACAGCTTCCACTTTTGATGGATCCACGGAAATCCCAACTTTGTCAATCACGTGCTCGAGAAATTGCACACGATCTAGCCAAAATTCGCACTTAGAGAATTTCGCGTACAACTTTTTCTTTCTTAGTGTTTCCAATGTCAAACGTAAGTGTTCCACGTGTTCTTCTTGAGTTTTGGAATACACCAGAATGTCGTCGATGAATACAACTACAAACTTGTCTAGGAATGATTTAAACACTCTATTCATCAAATCCACGAATGCAGCAGGTGCATTGGTTAAACCAAAAGACATCACCAGAAACTCGTAATGTCCATACCGAGTTCTGAATGTCGTTCGAGGTATATCCTCCTTCCTCACCTTCAACTGGTGATACCCACTTCTCAAATCTATTTTCGAGAAGTATTTAGCACCCTTCAACTGATCAAACAAGTCATCTATTCTTGGTAATGGATATTAATTTTTAATAGTGACCTTGTTTAATTCTCTATAATCAATGCAAAGACGCATTGACCCATCCTTCTTCTTCACGAATAACACTGGCGTTCCCCACGGTGATACGCTCGGTTGAATATACTTCCTGTCTAATAATTCTTGCAACTGTACCATCAGTTCCTTCATTTCTCTTTGGAGCCATTCATGCGGGGCCTTCGATATCGGTGTTGTCCCCAACACTAAAGTCGATCACGAACTCAATCTCTCTCGTCGGTGAAAGTCTGGCAAATCCTCTGGAAACACATCCTCAAATTCCCTCACCACTGGTATCTCTTCCAGTTTCACAATCTTCTTCTGAGTATCAACTATGTAAGCTAAATAGCCCACACAGCCTTGACTCAACAATTTCTTGGCCTGCATAATCGTCAGACATTTCATTTGTCTAGGCGACTTGCTACCATAAAATACTACCTTTGACGGGGTCATAAGGTTTACACACTTCTTTTGGCAATCAATTACCTCTCCATATTTGAACAGTCAATCCATTCCCAAAATAACATCAAACTCTCCATGTCTAATCGGAATCAAATCTACCATCAAGATATTCTCCTTAATGTTCACCCTACAGTTCTTGTATACGAATCTAACATGGATTATCTCTTTATTCGCAATTTCTATGTTCAAAGGGAAATTCAGTTCTTCTCTAGGCAATTCTAACCTCTTACCAAATTCATCAGAGATAAACGAGCAAGTAACACCCGAATCAAATAATACATAAGCATCAATATCATTGATTGGGATAATACCTGACACGGCATCTTTTGATTGCACAGCATCTTGCACAGTTATGTTGAAGGTTCTAGCTGTGGGTTTGTTTGATGTTGTACCTCCATTGTTACCTTAATTGCTTCTGGTTGTCACTCCATCCTTCTTCTTAGGGCATTCACGAGCAAAATGATCCTTGGATCCGCACATGAAGCACACGTTCTTCTTAGGTTGAGTGCAATTTGGGGCTATGTGACCCTCCTGGCCACAATTGAAGCATACTCGTTTCCCCATCAAGCACTCACCATTGTGAAACTTCCCGCATATAGCACATGCTTCAAACTTCTTGTTTTGCTGGTTACCCTGCTGGTTTCCAACACCCATGTTTCCATTCCACTTCCTCTTCAAGTTGGTGTTGTTGTTGTTTCCACCACTACCTCCTCCATTTTTGATTTCCACCTCATTCTTCTTCTTCTTCTTCTGTTCCTGATTGAACTTTATCACTGCCTCGCCTCCACCTTCAGCGAGTATTGCTTTCTCCATTACTGCTGCGAAAGTCTTTAATTAGAATAGGAAACCTCTTGTGTCTGACCGGGCTTGGTCCTGTTCAAACCTCTTCGCCTTGCGTTCATCCGTGCTGACTTGATAAGGCACAAACCTCGCCAACTCGTTGAACTTAGCGGCATACTCGGATACCATTATTGTTCTTTGCTTCAGTTCCAGAAACTGCACTTCCAGCTGACCCTTCGAACTCTTGGGAAAATAGGTCTCGAAGAATATCTCCTTAAACCTATCCCAGGTCATCATCCCTGGTCCTTCTCGAGTTTTATTGGCCTGCCACCAATAACTAGCTTCTGCTTTCAACATGAATGTTGCAAAAGCAGTCTTCTAATCATCCCCTACCCTAGCAACATCGAACACCTTTTCTATCTCCATAATCCAAGTCTGTGCCTCGACTGGATTCACGGACCCTCAAAATTCAGGTGGTCCAACCGCCTTGAACTCCTTAAACGTGGTTCCTTGGTTCTGTGGTTGATTCTGCAACGCTTCTATCAGTAACGTCACTAATTGTTGAACGGGGTTAGCATCAATATTGTCATTATTGTTGGTTCCTTCGGTGGTTCTCCGTCGTGGTGGTTGACGTCTGGGAGGCATTTTCTGTTTAAAAAAAACACTCATTAGGTTATTATTCAACTCTTTTAAGTAATTTCTACTTAACTTGCCTCCATAAAAGAAATAACCACATAACCATATAACACTTTGAATAAAATAACAACTTTTATTTATTCATAACCTCTTTAAAAACATAAAACAATAGCATCACTGCTATTTACATTAATTTCCTAAACTACAAAAGTTTTAGGACAACATCATTTTCATATCCCATAGATTACATAACACTTGGGATTTACAATTTATTTAACATTTATTAATCGCATAACAACTACGATGTTCTATTAAGATACTGCTTAGCCTTACTGCGCTCTTCCTCCATGATCCGGAACATTGTTCTGCTATCTAATACGTACGATGGCAGTGTCTCGAACTGAATCGGATAACCCATGACCCGATCTTGAGCTCGATTAACCACGGTGTTGAAAACTCTATTCATCTCTTCCATCTTCATTCTCTTTGCCTGTGCGTCTTTCACTGCTATCCCGGCTCGTTGACATATTTCTTCATATGCATCCTCGGCTCTTGCCCTCTTCGTAGCTTCTTCCCTTAGCTTATTCTTCAATTCAGCGACCTCCTCGATCAGTTGTTCTTTCTCTCCTTCAGTCTATTCTAGCTTCTCCTCGACATTAGTTAGTCGTTCCTCACGATCTTGGATCTCATCATCTTTCTGTGTCATTGCAGTCTGTTGTTCAGCTACTATCTCTTGTAATTCCTCGACTGTATCCTGAAGTTCCACGTTATGGTCGTAGACTTCATCATACATTCGAGCAGCTATCGAGGTTAGTGGAGTCTACTCCTCCTCGTCCTCGTCATCCTCATCCTCCTGTGGCAACTCAACGGGATCCTCCTCATCCGTCTCCACATCATCATCCCCATCTTCAACCACTTTGTGACCAGCAGGGTGACTCTCGTGGCGATGGTTGTTCCCAAATAACCTGAATGTCGCGAGGCTCCTCCTCTGTAGGCACCTGAGGTCTATCCTCCCTAGCCTAACTGGATTCTCCGACATTAGTCATCCTGACAACAAAATTTTAAGTTTTAATCATTAATCAATACTACTCGACACTCACGAGCACATAAGTATAAACACATAATCACATAAGTGTTTTATTATTTCTTCCTTAAAACTCGATAAGAGTTGATCACCACTATCTTTTCAAAGGTTACTTCCTAAGGCTTTTCTCCACCTAAGGTTCATAACCTAAAGCTATGATACCAACTTGTGACACCCCCAAATCCCGGTACTTCATTACCTCAAGATTTGGTGTTCACGTAATCAAAACATTCATATCTAACTACCTAATCATAATAAATTGAATAATAAAAACCTGCCCATATAGGATTACATTAATAAAACATTATCTCCCGGGTTCTCTAACCTTTAATACAATAATTCAAGTGTGGAATTTAAATTATTACATCACATCATTATTAAAAGTCTTTTATCATAACGATAAAATAAAATTACAAGCCTTCATCACTTGTACATGTTTCCCTTTCCTTTGCTAGTTGTAGGTTTATCTACCTTCTCAACCATAGCTGTAATAAGTGTATAAATATGCAAGAGTGAGCAAACAAAGCTCACTTGAAATAAGAATAAATATCTTTACATCATTTACCAAATAATAGGCTCAATAGAACTGAATGATATGTTCTATTATCATTTCAACATTTGCCAATTCATAGGCTCAATAGAACTGAATGAGTTGTTCTATTAACATTCTTAAATATACTACTGAGGGTCAATTGACCATGAACCATATCCACAGTTATAAGTAATCTTTCAACTTTAACTTTAACAGTCATATGACTATAAGAACTCCACGTACTTAGGGGGATCAATCATTCGTACAATGTATTGTGCACAACCATTTCAACGCTAAGCGTAAACCCCTAAACATAGGGTTGTTCATCTCAGTATTTAGAGTACAAGTCCGCACCAAAGAAAGTTTGGTTTGGATAAGCTTTCAAGGGTAATTGAAGTTTAATGATCATCAACTAGGGAACTAGTTGAATCAACAATGCTTGATAATACAACAGTTGTTCCATAACAACATACTTAAAACATTTGAGAATCATAAATGAACTGATTCTACATATCTAACTCATGCTTGAAATAACTATAGAGCATAAGTATTCAACAGAATGAATAAAATGGTTAACCTTTGCTTGAACAGTAAAATAAGCTAAGGTTCAAGTTTTATAATATTAAAAATGAAATTCCTGAACTTTTAAGAAACTTGCTTAACTGTAAACAAGTTAGAATGAATCAATAAATGGAGAATTTCCAATAACCTTAGAGTTTAAGTTAGTTCGAATGAACTAGGACGATTGACTTATTCAATCAACAGTTGAAATAGAAAGCTTGCTCAATCAAAGAATAAAGCCTCAAAATGTAATAATGGAACTAGTTAAACGAAAGTAAAGAATTTAGTAAACTTTCTCAATGTAAAAGATAGAGTTTAGAAACTTGCACAATGTAATAAATGAACTATCTCAACGAAAGTGTAGAGTTAGAAAACATGCCTCGAGCGTAAGCTATAAAGTTAAACTCACGATCACCTACACATAATTTTAGAACCACAAAACCTATTAGACATGCTAACATATCATAACATGTTCATTACATTCACATTTCAGAAACTCTAAGTGTTTTACTTTGCAACACTTGTCTAACTTTCATTATGTATACTAAATTACCACATAACGCGTTCTTGATTTACTAATCATTTTTACAATTTTGAATTCATAATAATCAACATAACATGACTCTATTTAACCTTGTTGTTACATGATTTTAATCATTCATAACCTTAAGCTAAGCTTCTGACGAAAACCAAAGTCTGCGAGTAAGTAAATGACTTGATTAATCTCGAAAATAGCCACTCGCATGCGGCGCGCGAGTTTATATATGGGGATGCCGATACTTTACGATGACATAATACCTGCATGACGACTTGCGAGAACCCGGGTTTTGCGAGCGAAGCCACACACATTTTATTAAGCCAACTAACACGAATTTAACCCCAAAACAAAGGATAATAACACGTAAAATAAATATACAACTATCATAAACATGATTGCTAACATATACAATCACTTCACACAATTTAACAACTACTAACACTATTTTAATTTCTCAATTTTTATGTTTTTCACATAAAACTCCAATTTTTGATATTCATCCCAAAAATCATCACTGTGAATTCATTATTTGGCCAAATCACTCCATTCTAATTACGTTATGCTCGTATCTCGTTGAACTAACATAAACAAACTTCAATTAACATTTTAGCATGCAACTTGACCCTCAAAATTGGTACTTACGCACACTATATGAAGAACATAAACACTGACAAAATTTCTACTACTGTCAAACGAATTTACCATACAATTGTTGTTTAAATGTAATCTCTAATCACTATATACTCATATAATCACAAGTACCCAATTATTTAACAACAATTTGAATGAGATGAAACTTACAGAACATGATTTTTTTGTCAGAAACCACATAAACCACATATATATATATATATATATATATATATATATATATATATATATAATACTAAAGTTATGTAAAAATACCTTTAATTTGCTTGAAATCCTTATTATCACCACTCGATAATCACTATGAAATCCTCAGGTTTCCTCTCAACTCTCTCTCAACTCTCTCAAGCTTTGCAAACTAGAATGCGTAAAATAAAACTAAATCAAGCGATATGCGTAGTAATATAATAATACAAAACTGATAACTTAATACTACTAATTGCAAAATCAGTTACTAACGTATATAATATAAATATATTATATTTATTATTTTAATTTATTTTATTTTATTTTATTTAAATAAACTAGAAATCTCAAAAGTCATAAGGCTTGTTTGGCAAAACCCTTTAAATATCAAAGAATTAATATATTAAGCCTTGTTTGTTAAAAACTAAATTAAACTACTTTAATTTATTTTAATAACTCCTTATAATATAGTTATTTGTCACACTATATTTAATCAAACTTTCATATTTATTTTAATTAATGCAAATCACAATTAATTAAATAAATCCTTTAATCGCATAACACAAAAATCCTTTAATCACATAACACAAAACAAATAATTAACCATTAAAATTGAAATATCAATATAATAATAATTTCCTTAATTCATCAATTATTTATTTAATAAATACTTAACTAAACAAAATTAAATCAATTGAACAAATATTTATTCAACGATAATCACATCCATTAAATATTTATATAAATCAATAAATATTTAATATTACATTTAAAAATTCTGGAATGTTACAATGATGCCTGTTGAATATAAATGGGTATTTGTACGAAATAAGAAAAATAAAATTATAAGGTATAAAACGCAACTTGTAGCACAAGGTTTCTCGCAAAGACCTGATATTAATTATGAAAAAAACATATGCTAATGTAATGGACGCAATTACATTCACATTTTTATTTAGCTTGGTAGAAAAAGAAAATTTTCGATATGCGATTAATGGATGTTGTTACAGCATATCTGTGACGCCCCCAAAATTAGGTATACGTCACCCATCTTGGGTCGCCACTTACATGGTACTTAAATTCAAATACAACTTACTAACATAATCGCTGTGTACTATACGACATAAACCGTGAGTTTGAATAATACAAATATTGTCTACTAGATATTATACAAACTCAAAAGGAGTCCTCATTACAACTATTATCACACTATTTCACGTAATAGTGAGGACTACTAATGCTATCCTCTGGACCATTACTCCGCTTCCCCGACTAAATCCCAAATATGTTCTCATTTCAAGAAGAAAAAAGTGAAAAGAAAGGGTGAGCTCAACTAGCCCAAGAAGAAATATTATGACTAAGATAATGCGTAATAAATTATCATTAGCCTTCAATGTTGTTAAACCGATAAAATACAATAGACAACCAGCTTTAATCTGCAGCCGAATATACAATCCATTAAAAGAGTCAAGTAGAAAATAAAGTCTACTATCTTTAGGTTTTAAAAGGTTTTCATAAATTTTATCACTAAGACTCAGTTTAATGAATAAACCACAATATCTAATCATCCTCATACTACTGGTCAAGGATTTTCATCAAATTATCAATGGTCATGACTATACCGAATCACCCCCGGTCATAATCATACCAAAAACTATCCATCAACGCATTACAAAGCCACCGAGGACTTTTATCACATCATTTATAACAAGCCATGATTATACCGAATGATCCTCGGTCATAATCATACTAAGTTCATCTATGCACGTAAGCCAAAGATAACTTTCAACATAATATAAACATGAGGATGATGACAATGATATAAGAATTCAATAAAACAAGTTAAAGAATTAATTTCTCTAGGATTTATTAACGTCCAAATTGTCAACAAGATACTTTGTTTTTGTAGAGTAAAATTCAAGAATGATCAGAAGAATATTTCCATGAAAAGATACTGGATGAAACGCAAATATCAAGGATATTCTACTAATTTCATGGAGTATAGAAGTCAAAGTTTTAACCAACTGGGTATAATAAAGAATGGAATAACAAAAGAAATCACCATGCATGCGGATTGCAGATGTACGAAAGTTATTCCAACGGAATAATAATAACAAAACCAAAGTCGTGAAATTCACATCGACAGATGATCCAATGTAATAATAAATGTTTGAATAATAAACAATGGAACCAGGTCCTGTGTAAAACACGCATGAGATATTCCAATGTAATAATAAATGCGAATAATAAACAATGGAACCAGTGTCCTGTAAAACACATGCATGTGATATTCCAAATGTAATAATAAAGAATGGAATAACAGAAGAAGATCACCAAGTATAGGGGATTCCGCGTATACAGGTTATTCCAACAGAATAAATAAGAATGGAATAACATAAGGATTTCACCAAGTATAGGGTATGCCGCATATACAGGTTATGTATAGGGTATACCACTTTTACAGGTTATTCCAACAGAATAATAATGAATGGAATAACAGAAGTTCTCTTCATGAATAAGAAAGAATAACACTTTACTAATACAACAAATAATACCCCTTACCTTAGAAGAACTGAATATTGGAAAAGTGAAGTAGCAGAATACTTTTCTTCTTTCTCTCTATAGATTTTCTCTCTATAGCTTCTCTCTATAATTTCTCTCTCTAGAGTTTCAGTGAATTCGTAAGAAAATAATGAAGGAATGAGCTTCTATTTATAGGAAAATAGAATGCATAGTAATTAATCCATGAACGGTCCAGATTGATTTACTTTAATCTGACGGTCCATATTTAAAGCAAAATCTTTTAAATAAAATATCATATATTCTATTTATATAAAACATTTTACTATGCAAACACTATGCAACACTATGCAAAATACTATGCAAAACACTATGCAACACTATGCATAATAAAATATAATATATTCTATTTATAGAATAACTTTAATAAAGTATTATGTTTTATATAAAAAGATGTTTCTATTTTATTACGTTAATAATACGAATAAAACAAAACGCGTCATTATCGCTTATAATAATTCATATTATTAATCGACAATAATGGAATCAAACCGAGTGACTTCTCACATAAGCATCAATAATCAATACCGTGTGCTACTATGCAACCACACGACATCGTATTTTTTTTTACTACCGAGTAGTTCAACAAGATCAACGGTAAAACTTCCGCCAGTTATTTCAATAAAATATTTTTGTCGTTTTCTCAATCCGACAATAATTACATTGGGGGTCCACCAATTATTGGTAGTTATACGAATATTCCCTGGCTAAATCGAATATTCCCCACCAATCGAATATAATATAACCACTTGCATACTTTGCAAAATTTATAAATACTACCCACAACTATAATATTTATCTCAAATTCACACCATAATATTAAAAATTATTTCGACAAAATTTAAATCTTTATTGATAAAATCTGGGGTCTCACAATCTCCCCTCCTTATGGAATTTAAGCCCTCAAAATTAGGTGCGTGCACGGTATGATAAAGAGGTGAGGATACCTTGAATACCTTTATCGTTGAAAACATTAAATTCATCTTTGCAATCCAAATTAAAGATATTCATTAACAATTCATCTTTGCACTACTGAAGCAAAGATATACAACTCAAAACCAATAATGCCGAGACGCAGCGATTAATAGTATCACGACCACGAATTATCCATGCACTCATCGCCAAGGATATTCGTGTTTTCAATCTGATCCATGATTATACCGAATAATCCTTGGTCATAATCATACCAAGTCTATCAATGCACTACTGACCAAAGATGACTTTTACCACATCCATGAATTAATATTTCATTCTTTGAGACTCAAATTTCAATAATTAATCCATATCATCGAATCATCCCCGCACTACGTGCCAAGGATATTCATTAGTATCACGACCATGAATTATCCATGCACTACTACCACGAGATAATCGTGTATTCATTAGTATCACGACCACAAATTATCCATGCACTACTACCAAAGATAATCGTGTATTCATTAGTATCACGACCACAAATTATCCATGCACTACTACCAAAGATAATCGTGTATTCATTAGTATCACGACCACAAATTATCCATGCACTACTACCAAAGATAATTGTGTATTCATTAGTATCATGACCACAAATTATCCATGCACTACGGTGACCAAGATAATCGTGTTTTTCAATTATGGTTATGATTATACCCAAACAATCCTCGGTCATAATCATACCAAGTCCATCTATGCACTACAGTGCCACGAGATGACTTTCAACATAATATAAAACATGAGGATAATGATATAAAGAATCAATCAAATGAGATAAAGGATAAATATTAAACATTTATAATATAATTTATCCAGATTCAAGAATATCCCCATGTTATCAATCACTTAATAATCTTATAATCTAATATCATTAATATTATAACAATATTTTAATCACTTCTTAAATTTATAAACAATTTATTTCAATTGTTTACGCTTTTACCATATAATACATTTAATCATTCAAAAATGTCATACTCATAAGATATCATCACTAATGATCAAATTCCTCATCAAAAAAAATATGCATATACTCTATATAGGATTCTCTAGCCATAAAATCGTATTTTCAACTTTGTTACTTCACATAACATATTTAACTCATATGTTTGTAACTAAACTATTTTAATGAAAAATACCAAATCAGTCCCAAAAATATTTCTTTTCTGGGATTTAGCATAATATAGTCCCATAATAAAAATATATTTTTCTCGGAATTTTTAAAATTCATTTACTATTTTTCAAAAATCAATTTCTAATTAATTCCTTAAGAAATTAGCTACCTCAAGTTTAACTCCAAAAATTCCCAAATCTTGGCAGGACCTTACACATGTTAACGTGAGCTTCTAGTTTAAATTTCATGGTCATCGGAGTTATAGAACTCCGGTTATAGCATTTTTCGTCGGAAAAACCTAAATATTGAAATAGTCATAACTTGCTCATTTTAAGTCAGAATGAGTTCATTTTTGGACAGGAGGTACTTTATACCATATACCTTCATGTCCCAAAAGGCCAAAATTTTTCTCATAATTTAAGTGGCCGAAATAGCCCCTCTAAAATCATGGCAGCAGCTTTTTCAGTTTTTGCAGCTTTGCACTCCTTTGCTAAAATCTGTCCATACAAAAATCTACAACACCTTTTCCAGTAATTCCACTTGGATTAGTTAGGTAACTCATAGATCTAACTCTAGGACTTGACCACATTCAAAAATTCAAAATATAATAGGAGATATGGTCAATTGAATTTCATGTTACCTTTTTCACCAAAATCTGATTTTCAACTCTTTGTGATTTCTAAGAAACTTTCATGTTTTCACATAATAACCAACATAACTCATCATAACACTTACTAATACTTCATATACCCATGATTTTCATTAGTCCAATGCTTTTATTATGACTTTCATCATAATCCTCGTAAATGCATCCTTTTAGTTGAAGAAATATTTGAGGGTTTAAGAAATGGGTTTTTGTCTTTGGGGTCAATACAAAATTCGATTTCACGCCTAGGGTAGGCTAGGAAATCTTCAAGAATACGTCAAGAAATTTATTAATGATAGAAATATCATTCAAAATCATATTCTCGCCCAAGACTTGAATAGACGTCACATTAATACCAATCGTGACTTCTATCCCTTAACATGGATAAAGACCTCACAATGATACCTATCAACTTGCCATCTTCAATCCACGGCGTCGCCTACGAAAAGTCCGCTTCTGCATTTCACACAAGGAAGTTAACAACGAAAGGATCGGGGCTCTTTACTTATGGCTTGATATAACAGTGATTAACTTTAGGGTTTGGTTACTTTGAATTCGTATAACAGGTTGGTTATGAATATAAAAGCTAACAACCTTACGAAAAGCATGATGAGTAGTTAACCAATTGATTCCTAAAATCACATCAAAGGCAAGTATTTTCAAAAAGATAAGATCGACAGGTAACGTGAAAGTGTTTATTTGAATCAAACAAGATTTAAAAATAGTAAGCGAAACGAAGGCTCCTACTAACGAAGTTTCAACCAATAAGCCAAAGTCTAACTTCTCCTGAGTCAAATTTAAACGTTGAACGCAAGCAAGAGAGATAAAATAATGGGTAGAACCCGTATCTTATAAGGTATAGACTTATGAATTTATAATTAACTAACCTGTACTAACTTCGTTCGGTTTACTTACTCGCTTTTTGAGAAGTCATGAAAATGCACTTCCTAAAACCAACGACTTTGTTTTGTCCATATCCACCTTTGGTGCCACCGTCCCACTAGACTTGACTTCGGTGCACAACAAAATTGAGCTAAATTACCTTCTCTTCTTGCAATTTCCACTTCTATTATCTTTGCCATGATTACCACCGAAGTGGTTACCATTCTTAACATGATAATTTCCCCGATGGTTATCATTGTTCGATAGCGATACCATGCCACCAAAGATGATTATTATCGTATTGTTGGTCGTTACCTTTTGTTTGAGTGAATCAACACTCTCATGTGCTTCATTGCTTATCTCAAAGATTTTCGGATATCATTCTCAAACACCGTCACAAAACAAGGGTTAATTAACATATCACATATTATCCCTATACTCCGATGAGCCAATTAAATACCAAATAAATTTAGGTAGGTCATACTAGCGAAGGAATTCCCGCTCTCCCTCCTAGTTCTTATCTCACATCTCGGCCGGGATCATATCCTAAGCTCGATACCAACTGTGACTTTCATCCCAACTTTGGATAAAGACGTCACAATGACACCTTACATAAATGTATAGTCAAAAAGCTGTTTTAGAAATTAGAATCTTTGGGAAGTGCTCAAGGAAACCTTCGTATACGGGGAGGCCATGCTTCTAGGTTATGATAGATATCATATGGCCACGTAATTATCCTTGGTTTACCCAATAGACTCAAAGAAAATGAGAAGATTACTATCATATTCTTCCCAATGGTGAGTCTTCTCTTGATTTATCATTATCTCCACTGTCTCAAATTGAGAATTATACTTCAAACAAACACCAAGATCATATAGGTAGTGCTCAGAAATATACTCGAAAAAGTGGATGAGCACAACCCCGTCTTATGATGACACGAGGTTGTATGTCATTAGACATCTTGTATGATAGTGGCAAAACACTCTTCCAACGTTGGGTTCGCCTTTCACCCTAGTTGATTCACCAAATATAACTACTAAATGATGACCACCGTTCTATTCCATCATTACCTCTCCGCCGACCTAGCTACACTCTTATTACACGAAGAATTGTGAAGCAAAAGGGTTAATTAATATATCAAATATTATCCCTATACTACGATTGACCAATTAAATAACAAATAAACTTAGGTAGGTCATACTAGCGGAAGAATTCCCGCCTCTCCCTCCTAGTTCTTATCTCAAGACTTAGCCAGGATCATATCCTAAGCTCGATACCAACCGTGACGCCCCAAAATTGGGTATACATCACCCATCTTGGGTCGCCACTTACATGGTACTTAAATTCAAATACAACTTACTAACATAATCGTAGGTGTACTATATCGACATAAATCGTGAGTTTGAATACAAATATTGTCTACTAGATATTATACAAACTCAAAAGGAGTCCTCATTACAACTATTATCACACTATTTCACGAAATAGTGAGGACTACTAATGCTATCCTCCGGACCATTACTCCGCTCCCCGACTATCTCCCCGGCTATGTTCTCATTTCCTGAAGAGAATAAAGTGAAAGAAAGGGTGAGCTCAACTAGCCCAATGAAAAATATTATGACTAAGATAATGCGAATAAATTATCATTAGCCTTCAACAATGTTAAACCGATAAAATACAATAGACAAACAAATTAATCTGCAATGAATATACAATCCATTAAAAGAGTCAAGTAGAAAATAAAGTCTACTATCTTTTAGGTTTTAAAAGGTTTTCATAAATTTTTATCACTAAGACTCGGTTTAATGAATAAACCACAATATCTAATCATCCCTGTCCTACACGGTCAAGGATTTTCATCAAATTATCAATGGTCATTTACTATACCGAATCACCCCGGTCATAATCATACCAAAACTATCCATCAACGCATTACATTACTGCCACCGAGGACTTTTATCACATCATTTATAACAAGCCATGATTATACCGAATGATCCACAGTCATAATCATACTAAGTTCATCTATACGCACGTAAGCCAAAGATAACTTTCAACATAATATAAACATGAGGATGATGACAATGATATAAGAATTCAATAAAACAAGTTCAAGAATTAATTTCTCTAGGATTTATTAACGTCCAAATTGTCAACAAGATACTGTTTTGTAGAGTAAAATTCAAGAATGATCAGAAGAATATTTCCATGAAAAGATACTGGATGAAATGCAAATATCAAGGATATTCTACTAATTTAATGGAGTATAGAAGTCAAAGTTTTAACCAACTGGGTATAATAAAGAATGGAATAACAAAAGAAATCATCATGCATGCGGTACTTCGCATAGACAGGTTATTCCAACGGAATAATAATAACGAAACCAGGTCAGGTGAAATTCACATCGACGGGATGATCCAACAGAATAATAAATGCTGAATAATAAACAATGGAACCAGTGTCCTGTAAAACACACGCATGGATATTCCAACGAGAATAATAAATGCGAATAATAAACAATGGAACCAGTCCCGTGTAAAACACACGATGTGATATTCCAAATGTAATAATAAAGAATGGAATAATGTAAGAAGATCACCAAGTATAGGGGATTCAGCGTATACAAAGTTATTCCAATGAATAAATAAGAATGGAATAACATAAGGATTTCACCAAGTATAGGGTATCACCGCATATACAAAGTTATGTATAGGGTATACCACTTTTACAAAAGTTATTCCAAAGCAGAATAATAATGAATGGAATAATGAAGTTCTCTTCATGAATAAGAAAGAATAACACTTCTACGGGCACAACAAATAATACCCTTACCTTGGAAGAACCAATATTGGAAAAGTGAAGTAGCGAATACTTTTCTTCTTTCTCTCTATAGATTTTCTCTATAAACTTCTCTCTATAATTTCTCTCTCTAGAGTTTCAAAGAATTCGTAAGAAAATAATGAAGGAGTGAGCTTCTATTTATAGGAAAATAGAATGCATAGTAATTAATCCATGAATCGGTCCAGATTGATTTACTTTAATCGACGGTCCATATTTAAAGCAAAATCTTTTAAATAAAATATCATATATTCTATTTATATAAAAACATTTTACTATGCAAACACTATGCAACACTATGCAAAATACTATGCAAAAATACTATGCAACACTATGCATAATAAAATATAATATATTCTATTTATAGAATAACTTTAATAAAGTATTCGCTTTTATATAAAAGATGTTTCGCTTTATTACGTTAATAATACTGAATAAAACAAAACGTCATTATCGCTTATAATAATTCATATTATTAATCGACAATAATGGAATCAAACCGGTGACTTCTCACATAAGCATCAATAATCAATACTGGTAAATGCTACTATGCAACCACACGACATCTTGTATTTTTACTACCGAGTAGTTCAACAAGATCAACGGTAAAACTTCCGCCGTTATTTCAATAAAATATTTTTGTCGCTTTTCTCAATCCGAATGATAATTACATTGTAGAGGTCCACCAATGATTGAGTAGTTGTACGAATATTCCCCGCTAAATCGAATATTCCCACCAATCGAATATAATATAACCACTTGTATATACTTTTGCAAAATTTATAATACTACCTACCCACAACTATAATATTTATCTCAAATTCACACCATAATATTAAAAATTATTTCGACAAAATTTAAATCTTTATTGATAAAATCTGGGGTCTCACAATATCTGTATGGATCATTAGATAATGATATAAATTAAAATCCTTGTAGGATATAAAATGTTTGAAACATATAATTCTACATCTCGAAGTATGTATTCTATCAAGCTACAAAGATCCTTATATGGGTATGCGGACGCATGTAGTATAATCGTGTTAGTGAATATCTTTTGAAAGAATGATTTAAGAATAATTTAATTTGTGCATACGTTTTTATCAAAAGATCAGAATCTGAATTTGCTATTATTGTTGTATATGTTGATGATTTAAATCTTGTAAGGATTCCAGAAGAGTTAACAAAACATCAAAGTGTTTAAAGAATGAATTTGAGATAAAAGATCTTAGTAAGACAAAAATTTGTCTTAGCCTACAAATTGAAAAATGAAATTCTTGTTCATCAATCAACGGATACAGAAAAAGTCCTAAAGTAACTTTACATAGATAATGTTAATCCGTTAAGTACTCCAATGATGGGTTGGTCACTTGATATCAAGAAAGATTCGTTTCGACTACAAGAAAATAATGAAGAAACTCTTGGTCCTGAAGTACCATATATTAGATCCTGAAGTACCATATCTTAGTGCAATTGATGTTTTGATGTATATTGCAAATTTGACAAGACCTGATATAGCATTTGCAGTTAACTTACTAGCACGGTATAGTTCTGCACAAACTCGAAGACATTGTAATGAAATTAAACATATTTTACGTTATCTTCGTAAGACTATTGATTTGAGATTATTTTATCCAAAGGGTGATAGAATCAAGCATATTGCACCAAAATTATTTTATACACATGAGCCCCAGAAGAATGGCGATATTGATATCAAGCAGATATGATCATGTGATAATTTGTTTGATATATTCATTAAGTCATTACCAATTGCGATTTTAAGAAGATGGTGCACAATATTGGCATTCTTCGACTTAATGATATTTTTACCATGAACTATGAAAATCCTATGTACTTATGAATGGGAGTAAAAAAAGATATGTGCTGATTATACTCTTTTTCTTTCGCTAAGATTTTTTCCCACTGGATTTTTCTTTGCAAGGTTTTAATGAGGCAATCCCAAGACACTATAAGTTATACAAGAATATTGTACTCTTTTCCTTAGCCAAAATTTTTTCCCACAGGGTTTTTATTTGGTAAGGTTTTTAACGAGGCATATTCTTAAAAAATTGCTGCAAAAGAACTCCATCTATTCTGTATGAAAATAATGCTGCATGTATAGCTCAATTAAAGGGAGGATACATCAAAGAAGATAGAACAAAGCACATATCACCGAAATTCTTTTTCACACATGACCTTGATAAGTGTGGTGACATTGATGTTCAACAAATTCGCTCAAAAGATAATCTAACAGATATGTTCACCAAAGTATTACCAACTACAACATTTGAAGGATTGCATCGCAATACTGAAATGCGAAAACTGAATGACTTAAGGTGATATATTCATGAGGGGGGGCTAATACGTGTTGTACTCTTTTTCCCTTAACCAAGATTTTTTCTCATTGGGTTTTCCTGATAAGGTTTTTAATGAGGCAGCTTTCAATACGTATAGTTGCACAATAGACATCCAATGGGGAGTGTTATAAAATTATACATAGTGTGTGGATGTCTAGATACATTCCTACCTCTCTTTATTGTAATGACCTTTGAGTTTTGAAACTTCCAAGTATTTATGTATATGTGCTTATAAATAGAAGTATTATCAAAGGAATGTAATATATATACAAATACAACTACAACTTATATGAAATAAGAATACTATCTCTTTTCCCTAATTATCATTGTTCTTAATATTTAGTATACTTTTATAACAAAAAAATAAGTATTTATAATTTATTATAAAACGACTTATAAAATAAGTTAGTTTGACCAAATGTAATACCTATTTTACCCTCTTTTTATTAATGTCCTTTTTAATAATCTTTGTATTTATTTTAATTTGCAAGTCATTATGAACTAAACTACTTCATAACTTGTTTTAAATTATTTTTTGACTTGCAACTCAAATTGATGTTGAAAACTTCTACTTATAAGTCACAACTTAAAATAACTTACAAGTCAACTTATATTTTAACTTATAAGTCATTTAAAACAAGTCATTATCCAACCTCTCCTAAATCGTTTTAGTGTCGTTAAAACAGGTTTGGGAAGGCTTTTAAGCTCCAAACACCACCAAAAATGGTGTGATAAGTTCGACTCAAAAGCTGAGTTTGAGTAAAAAAACTGTTTTAAAATAAGCTCACATGTTTGAACTCAAAAAGCACTCGGAAAGCTTCAACTCACCGATAAAAATAAAAACACCAAAGATAGTGTAGAGACTACAGTGCTTTTTACAATTAGGAAGTTATGAGGGTATCCCACGTCCAAGAATTTAGTAATTACCGCATCAATGATTAAACTACCATCACAAAATTACTTTAGTGGTTGTTTATTCTGGTCGGAAATCTATTTATCCCCGCAACAATTTATCAATACAGAAGCCAAGATGGCTGTATACATCAACACATTGTAAACCATCTAAAGATTTAATATCGGAGGGATTTAAACAAAAATATCTAGACAGCCTAGTATTTTGCGAGTCAAACTAAACGGATATCAACTATATCCACAACCAGGAATGCAGCTCCAGAGTCCAGAGTTAACCCTATCAGATGGATTCCTTCAACCATAAGAATGATGTCTGTGGCGATCTTTCTCTCTTGAAGAATAAGAGCAGTGGTGGTCGCGCTCTGTACAATGGAAAATGATGTAATGTTGCAAAACAATCTTTCGACAAAAGGTTTCTCATAAAAAAGACAGACAAAACAGTAACGTACCTCTAGACGAATGATGCTTCAACTTCTCTGGATGCCCTACACCAAAATAAAACAGATGAGATCAAATGAATTCATCAAAATGTATAGGAAATACACAGATTTAAGTGTCCAAGAATCATAAACCAACCAGAATCCTTTCCTTTGTCCTTGGAACGGTGGGTTCTGTCCCTGACTTTCTCTCTATCCCTTTCAGTGTCCTCTCGCTCCCGCTCCCTGTCAGAATCCCTGCCTCTTTCGCGGTCCCGGGCCTTGAGTCTCTCCTTTTCTCTCTCCCTGTCCCTGTCCCTCTCCCTATCATTGATCCTTTCCCCTCCAACCTCCATTTTATGTTCAGATTTCGGTTTTCTTGGAATTGGTTCTTCCCTTGCCTCTCCTTCCACAGGAGGCATGCTTTTGGAAACATCATCACTCCTCTTTGACTCTTTTAATTTGCCAATAGCTGCTTTTATAAGTGAATCCTTTGACACACCAGAATCAATGTTAATAGCTGTTGAAGTATTGTTGAGATCGTCATTTGTCGGCGGGCAAGTCGACAAACATTCCTAAAAAGAACATGGAACATGAAGTGTGAAAAATTCAACTACTAAATAACAATTCAGAAAGAATAGTAAAACTAATGATCCAATTGTTTTTCATCTTGACTCGTCAATACCCTGGTAGGCAAACTTGTCATAATGGGAATAAACTAAAGAACTAAATATAGCAGAGAACCACCAAAGCAAAGGTCTAGAGAGGGGGTGAGGGGCAAGTGGTTTACCTTTGGAACTGACTGAGATGGAGGATCCCATGATCTACTTGATGTCGTGAATGAGCCCCCTTCCTTGCATACTGGGATATACTGTGACTTAGGTAGGCTGTACAAATGAGCCAAAACTCTACAAACTTCATCTATCCCAGATTTATCAGCATCAAAAGCTTTCCACCATGGAGGATTCTCAGGCAGGGCTACTTGAAATCTACGGGCAGCAGCATATACAACCCCACAGGCTACAACCTCACTTTTGAATCGAACACATAAAGTAGTGCGTAAGCTGCTCAAAAAATAGAAATAAATTAAGGACACTACAAGGTAATCGGTGAAGTTTCGGGAGATAAAGCTCAGTGATGGAAAGTTACAAAATAAATTTAATAAGCGTGCATGATTACTCCCTAGTCTTGAAAATACCTCTTAGAAGAGGTTAATTGAGATTTTGGTTACTATACTGAGGGTTGATTTTCATTTTGGTTATTGAAACTTTTTTTTGTGACATTAACATTATCATACTAAAAAAAATATTTCAAATAAGTCATTAGTTAGTATTCCATCTAAAAAATAGACAGTAGTTACTGCACATGCATGTCAAATAAGTGAAATCATGTGCAAGGCACATGATATAACTAATCGGTGATGTAGAAATCAGACCAGGGGAAAAAATTAGGGCTCCAATTGTGCAAAGATGCAGAGACAATTGAAGAATTTGGAATTGTAAATGGATCGATTCTCATTAGGAAACTGATGAATAAGTGACTTGGTGGAATAAATTAGAGTTTACCTAATCCCTTTCTGCTACTTCGTCAGATTTTGCTGCTTGAACTTCTTCTTTGGCTTCTCCTTGGGCTTCCACTTGGCTTTTTAATCTATTTCTTCTTCTTTCTTTTACTCTTGGCTTTTTAATCTATTTCTTCTTCTTTCTTTCAAGTTTTTTAGAACGGCTATTCATCCCCACGAATTCTACAGCTGGAGTGTATTTTCATGGAGATGACACACAGGATATATGGTGGCTGTTGCCGTCAATTTTTCACTTTTCTATCCTCTCTTTTTTCACGGCGAGTATAGAGGGATATTAAGAACAGAGAGTGGTTTTCTAAAGTTCGGTGATGTACTATGACTCCGACACTGTGATGGGAAAATGAAAATTTTGCGAGACAAAGTTGTTGTACGCACCATTATTTCCTGTAACAATATACTCCCGTGTGTTGCCGTTGGTCAAAGGAGAAGGTGAGTATTTAATTACTTCTGATTTTTTATTATTATTTATGTTCTTATAATATTATTGATACTAAAGTCATTGTTGTTACTTGTTATTTAATTTTTCTTTTATCTACAAGGAGGCCCACACATTCCACCTTATTAAATATCATCCATCTGTCAAAACGTTAGCCACATAAACATTTCCGTTAATATTTTGGACGGAAAATTATAAAGTTCGATAATGCGAATATAAGAAAAAAAGTTTGAATAACCAAAATGAAAATTGACCCCTAGTACAGTGACTAAAATATCAATTAACCCCTCTAAGAAGTATTGCTGGAACTGAAAAAATAATTTTTGACAAGGTTTTACATTTTCTATAGGTAGAAACAATCATAAATCACACTCAAAAAACTTCCAAATCATTCAAAAAAGAATGAAAATAATTATAGTCACCTAATTACATCTGAAGATCAATGTGGATGCATATATTTTATTAGAACTAAAACAAAGGACATTGACACATTACCAAATTTGAACGAAAAAGAGTTTCACAAAATCTTATTCCACTTTATGCAGTCAACTAGAATTCATCTTTGTATACACATTGAGATACTATTTCAGCCAAGTACTACACGCTACATCGTTTTCTTAATATCACAACCCAAAACCCTCCCAGCTAATAATCCCAGGTCCTTGAATGCTAAGCTCCTATTCCCATAGTTGTCACGGCGCCACGACAAGTCATGGCGGTAGCTGACTGTCTGGACGCCTAGGCGACAAGGCGACCGCCATGACGTCCGTATGACGACAAGTCGTTTACAACGTGCAATTTATATATTATTTATTTTACTTAAACAAGTATATTGGCAATAAAATTTCATATACATTAACACTCAAAACCTAACACTATGAAATAACATTAAAGGTATAATTATGTAAATACTTAGCAATACTTAGACATACATAATATAATATTAATATTTATTTATCATGTATTATACATAATATTAATATTTATTTATCATACATATATAATATAAAATTAATATTTATTTATCAGATATATAGTATAATATTTATATTTATTTATCATGCATATAATATAATACTAATATAAATGTGCTGCAATTTATACAGTATAATAGTATATTAGTAGTAGGCAGCTGTATAGCATTATTGTGTATGTTGAGTGCTTTGTTTACTAATAAAGAGTCAAAGTCCAGTCATTGTCATTAACAAAGTAACACGTGTTGATGTATGGTGTAATTTGTGTAGTGTAAGCCAATTAATATATGCATTAAGCCATATACCATTTAATTGAGTATTCAAAACTTCTGAAACAAAAAAAGAAAAAGTGAAGAAGGAACAGAGTCCAAGAAGTCGTCAGAAACTGAGAAATATTGTCCAAGCATTGTCGCCGGAAAAAGACATTCGTGGTCGTCTCGAAGAGTCGAAGTTTTTCGCCCTCACAGTCACTCTCTCTCAGTCGTAGCCTCTCGCCATTTTGCAGTCTCTCTCGACTTCGATCTTCTTCTTCCCACTACGAAGCCTGGTTCTCGGCTTCGATCTTCTTCTCATTTCTCTGCGAATCGACTTCAACTAGGGCTAGTTTTGGTGTTCGCTCACGACGTCGTTTTTTTAACCCAGTTCGAATTTGTATCGATCCATACCTAGAGGCAAGTCGCTCGACCAACCAAAAATTCGTCCAAGTCGTCGCCGCGTCGTCCAAGGCGACGACTGATTTTGCTAGGCGCTCGCCTTTCAGCCCTTAACCAATTTATAATATAAGCTTGCCGTTTGCTCTAAAATAGAAAATGGATTCGATACAGTTAAAAAATAAAAAATTTTATTCCACAATGTAATGATTCAAAAAGAGTTTAATTTTTGAGTGAAGTTACACGCCCAGTTCTTATTATTAGTTTATAAGTTTACCCAAGAGTTGCTCAATGAATCCGTTGATTGAATCGTGGGATGGGTAGATGTCGCAGATGATGAATCAATTTCCCCATCTCTTACTGACTGGACAACTTGGCGTCGCCTTAACAACTATGCCTATTCCGTTTAGCTCTATTTTTGGAGTGTTGAGAGAAGAGTGGGTGTGTCCACCTCAGTGCAGGATTTGCTGATTTTCCAGTTCATATGTTTTGGAATGAGGAAGGAAGCAAATATGCTCTGGAAGTTCGTGGTCTTTTCTGTTTTTGGAGGATCTGGGTTGAGCGAATGCTGGACTCTTTAGATATACATATTTTATCTTTTACTTTGTTGTGAAATGGGATATGTTCCTTTCCATCTTTATGGGCCTCTGTCATGGGTGACTACATTCTTCGTGAATCTGCATTAACGCAATCCAAAACAGAATTCTGTTTCTGATATTTATAATTCAAATAGATGGTCATCATAAACTATTTCTTTTCTTTTCCTCCACTTCTAGTTCTAAATCAAAAGGCCATCATACCAAGATCGAAAGCAAAGAGATCAATCTTGTTGGGAGGCACTTTCGAACCCATCTTCTTGGTCTTCAATATGGATTGGTAACTCTGCAATAAAAAGTAAACATATAGCTGAGCAAGGAAAAAGTCTTCGATAGTAGGGATTGAAGAGCTGCTCTCTTTTGAGTATTTTCTCTTTTTCTCCTCTTCTTTTACACTATGTTTCTAAGTAGGGTTAAATCACTTTTTCCCTATTGAACTCGACCCCAATTTACATTTGCATTAAAATTGAAATTTTTTTTCATTACTCACTGAAATGATTTTTTTCTTCAGAACATTACTAAACCGTTAAAAAAGTTTGGTTTTTAATAGATAAAACAAATGTACGCCATTGAGGAGAGAGAAGGCTGATGTAGTCAGCGGTTGAAGAAAGAGAAAGTTGATTTGGCATATGACAAGGAAAGAGAAAAAAATGAGTTGATTTGTATGAGTTGACTCTGCTGACCGACTTAACTCATCTTCATCTTTTCTTCATATGAAATTCCAAAATATTTTCAGATCTTACCTTTGATTCAAATAAACAACTTATCAAGTAACTCCATCATCAAGGATCTCTCTCTTCCCTTTATATATATATATATATATATATATATATATATATATATATATATATATATATATACTTACAAAATCACAAAATCAAAGGCCCCAACAATCACCAAATCTTGGTTCTCAAACGTCCTTAATGGCATAACAAGTATCTCTAATACAAATTCTTCAACAACAACACCAATTTCCTCTTCTGGGTCTAATAAATCTCTATTCTCTTAACATTTCTTATTTTTCTTAGTTGTTTGTTATAAAAATGGGTTTAATTTGATTATCCAATTTTACTTTTCTCTATCCTCGTCAACATATTACGTAGGCTCCACACAAATTTACTGTTAAGATTTAAAAGAGTAGACGATTTTTTTATTTTTTGTAAAAAAAATTACAATTCAATGAATTGATTGGGAAAAAAATCAATTTAGTGATGTAAATGTAAATTGGGGTTGAGTTTCGTTTGGGGAAAAGTGAGAGACCCTTTCTAAGTTTGAGAAGAAGAGAACTAAAGTCGAAGAATTTTAAGGAAATTGAGCAACATTTTTCCTTGTGTTTGTGATGTATGGAGAAAAATTGGACATAAAAGGAATTAAAAGTTTTATGTCTGTTATTTTGAGAGCAGAATGGGAATAATATGAAAGTTTTATCGAGTAAACATCACTTTCTCAAAACTACCCATTTTTCAGAAGAAACTTGGGAAGAAAGTGGGGGCTAAATTCCTCTATTTCTTTTCTCTTCCCTAAAAAAAACTAAGAAACAAGGGATTTGAAAAGAAACCTTTGAAAATCATCCCTTTTCCTTTCTTTCGTTCCCATTTTAAAACTCACAAACACATCTTTTCTTCCCATTTTAAAATCAGGTGGCTGGACTACTTGCTAGAAATGCTGATGAAGGAGTTCTTGGTGCCGGAGTTGATCATATCCCAGGCTCTTTTTCCGTGAATTGCGCTGAAGCACTTGCATTCTTGCAATGCATAGTGCAATGACTTTTGAGAAGGAAATTTGGCTGTCTAAGGTGATATTGAAAGTGATAGCCACCGAGTGATTTCTCAGTTACAAGAAGTTCATGCTAATCTCTCATATGTTGGCCTGCTAGTGGAGGATTGTTTACATCTCAGGAATGTTTTTGAATTTGTTAGTTTTTTCCATGTTCGTAGAGGGGCTAATAAAGGGGCTCATGTTTTAGCCGACTTGTTCTTTAATCCTATTTTTTTCGTTTCCATTGTACTGGGATCAAGAGGATCCTGATGTCATTTCTCCTCTTGTTACTTTGGATGCTCATAATTAATATATTTTGGTCCTTTTGGACTGTTTCAAAACAAAAAAAATGCCTTTCTTCCTCTTCTCATCTAACAAAAAAATTATCTTTTATCCAGAGGGGGAAAAGAGAGTTGCCCTTAGTGATGCAGGATGAGCCCGCCCAACTTGGTTGGACCAAACAAAAGGCTTTGGTATACCAAGATTATTTTAGAATTTTAATTATAGTATCTTATTATTAGGATTTTCTTTCCTTATTCTTTTTGGTTTACTTGGTCTCCAAGAATTAGGTTTTAAAATTTTTGTATATAAACTCTTGTTGTAATCCATCATTCTACATTACATTATCTGAGATTTGATTATTTGATTATTATACTTTTAAAGCTTGCTTTATTATCTTCTTTTTTTTCTCTAATTCTTCTCAGTTTCTTCCCCACCTTTCAAACCCCTATGATAGACTAACCCGGTTCCCCATTAAGTGGGTAAGGGAGACTGGTTCCACCAACTTTTGCCAGACCAATTTCTGTCTCCCATACCGGTTCCACCACCTGCTATACCAATTTCTGTCCTAAAATCACTGAGGCAACATCTTCACTTTCACATAAAACAAATAGCCACTTTTAACACATCCAAATGCAGCCTTACTACAGTTCATCATCTCCCAAATTCAGTCCTGAATTCCAGTTACACAATCCACAACCAGCCTGCTCAGATTCAGATTCTGAAAAAGAAAAAAAGAAACCGTTCATCTTCTTCATTCGGAAACACCCTACCATCTTGCCGGAAACCTTGACTGAAACTTCACCAGAAATTAAAATCCAGAAATTTTCGCCAACATACCATCGACCCAATTCCTGATTCGAGGATGAGTCCTTTTCAGAGGAGGAGAACTGTTGTAGGACGAGCACGCCCAACTTGGTTGGACCAAAACAAGAAGCTTTGGAAGTCTATACAAAGTAGTAGATTATCCAGAATTTTAATCATATTAGATTATAATTAGGATTCACAATCCTTATTTATTTGGTTTTACTCAGTCTCCAAGATTTAGGTTTTATTATTATCCTATATAAAATCATGTAATCCATCATTCTACATTACATTGAGATTGACTATTTGGTTATTATAATTTTAAAGCTCTATTGCTTTGTTATTTTCTTATTTCTTCTACAGTTCTTATCAATTTCTTCCCCACCATTAAACCCCAATCATAGACTACCCCGGTTCCCCATTACTAAGCTACTCAGATACATATAATGTACATAACCAGAACCATGTCAACATAATTCACTCAAATTGTATTCCACGCTGAAAACAACATCCTTATGCACCATTTTGCCTTTAGAAGTCAAAGTAGATGTTTTAAAATCAAACCCAACAATGTTAGTGTAACTGTCTCAAAATAATTGGCACCAAATGCTGAATATTTAAATGCATATTCAACCTAAAATCAAAATTTGCAATTCCAACCAGTAATTCTCACTCCATCATGTATTCAACAGTCCCTCCCCAACACTTTCTAGCCACAATTTTACTAGCATGACCAATCATAGTCTAGTTCTTCGCGAAGTTCAATAATAACAATCTATCTATTTATTTTTTTGAAAAAAAATACAAGGTTCAGTTTTAATCAGTAATTGTCATAGTAATTATTTTAGCTCGTTATTTTAAAGAACTCGTGAATTTAACTATGTCAAAAATTGAATATATCAACAAGATGAACCAACAGTCCATGTAAACCTATCCAGAATAACATGAAAATCCCAACTCCAGTTATGGGATGGAGGAGAAAAAGAGCTTCATTAGAATGGAGATAATCAGAAAGTAACATTTTTCAGTCAATGAGGAAAAATAGTACTCCCTCTGTCCTGTATTAAACGTCTTAATTTTCTTTTTAGGATGTTCCTAAATAAATGTCCTATTTCTATATTAGTAACTATTTTTATCTTATTTTTTTACTTAAACCCTCAATCTTTTTAGTCAACTTTTGTTGAAAACTTAAGATATGATAAAATGTTTACATTGGAATTGTTATACCACTTTTTCTCTCATATACTTGGAATGTGAGAATAACAACAAAATGATAAAGTAGCTAGAAATTAATATCAAATAATGTGGACGGTTTGCATGTATGGACATATGCATGTAATTAGTTGGTGGGTTTGGAGAAAGAAATAACTTATTGGAATGTGAGAATAACAATAAAAATGATTTAGAGAATTGATTCATGTGGGAACTAGTAAGGAATAATTAATGTTGGGGTCATAGAAAAATGGATGTATACTTTAATTAATAAGTAATTTAGAAGGGCAATTTAGGTAAAAAAATATATATTACTCCTTCCGTCACAGGATAAAAGTCCTGGTGGACTTTTCACGCATATTAAGAAGATGAATAAAATGACAAAATTGCCCATAATAATGTCATTAAATATGGAGAGAGAATTAGAATAAGAAAAATATGAGATATTTAATGCTACGGATATAATAGGAAAATATGTGTAAAAGTTTGGTTATTAAAGGAAAATGGACATTTAACATGGGACTACCCAAAATAGTAATAAAGACTTTTATCATGGGACGGAGGGAGTATTAATTAGCGTGTCGAAACTAATTAGGACATTTAATATGGGACGGATGGAGTATTTGTCAGGAACATACTCATCACCTATCCAACTCTCTTATCTTTGCTTCTCAGAGTACACACTACTAATTCGTCTATCTTTATACAGTAATATCTGCAACATCCCTTCATGATTACATAAATGCAATGAAAGATATAGTAAAAACTTTTAGCAGAGCGTAACTGATTTATTTCTTAGGATGATCGATCCTAACATAGTACATTTCTCACAACACGACTTTTCATTCAGAACTACAATGATCATAAGTGTAGCTAGAATTAATCTAAAACACACCTTCCTACTCATCCCTACAAGTGCGTGTGTGATAATTCTCAACCCCCACCCACCAAAAAAAAATCAATACACAACCCAATTGCTAAGTTGAAAAGAACATGTGTTCGACAGATGCTTAAAAGATTCATCGGGTCCATTTTTAAAAGAACTTCCTTTGTTTTTATCTTCATATTGATGCTTTTCGCAATAATAATCTGAATATATTTACATCAACATGGCCATAATGAAATTAAGAAAGAGAAAGTCTTTCTGATAAGTTTTCTTATTTTTAAATTACCTATCAATCTGTGTAACATGTCAAAGATTAAATGGAAAAATACCATCTTCAAATAACATTGTCAAACTTGTATGCAATTTCGTACTCAAACTTGATGGCTGGACAAGTAATCCTTAGAAGTATGTAATGCTAACAAGAAGACATTTTTGGACACAGAGACGGGACATGCACACATTTACAGAACACACATCAGGGAATATTAATGTATGGACCTAGGTAGCAGGGGTGTGGCTCTTATCCATTGCACAGCGTGTCGGATGCTTTTAATTCCCATTTGAAACTCAAATCAACTGAAAAAGAAACTTAACAACTCGATAATACCCGACTCAACTAGACTCTGTACAACCCAATCATGGGGGAACTCAGAAATTCATATGTTTAAAATTCAGTGGTTATTCTCTCTTACCAACAAATTTCAATAGAATGAAATCATGCATAATACATAATTCAACAATATATATGTATATGGATTATGTATTAATATATTATATTCTATGATTACCTATCATTTGCAAGATTCCAAGCTTCCTGTCTCAATTCTGGGGGTGTTTCAAGAGTGGCAAGGTAGTTTGATATGAATTTATGAGGATGCTCAACATGGCAGATGAAACCCATCTCTTTCAATAGGTGTCTCTCTGTTCTAATCAAATCAAGCTTCAGTTCTGCATATTTCTGTAAAAAAAGAAAACCTGATTGAAGGACCAAAAGTTGTATTCCTTAGAAGAGAAAGAAAGCAAACCTTTCTTAAATTTGGAAACTAATAATTCTGCTAACATTCACAACAGAGCAATGGTCTCCAAGAATTTATAAGAGGCATCTAACCTTTGAAAATGAATCCAAATGCTCTATGGGCAAGTTCTCCCTCCGACATTCCATTCTATGGAAAACATTGATGACATGCCTTGCTTTCCTAGGACTCTCCTCAAGTTTAGAGGCAACCCAAACACAACTTGCAGCAAGCCTCTGTGAGGAAATAAACTAGGTCAGACAAAAAAAAGCACATAGGACCATGCTGCCATTTCCAACTCAATTTTAAGAGGTAACATGTATAGAGAAGAAAACAAACCTTCACATTAAACCGAACAAAGGACTTCTTGCAATAGAAGCGATGAAATAGAACCTGACCAGACGCCATTACTGCTTGAGGTCTGTAGAAGTAATCAAGGAAACTCCCATCCAAGTCTAGAAGAAATTTGCAGGAATTTCTCCTTACCAATTTAAAGCATTTAAAACCACCAATTGTTACATAAAGATTTATAACTTGGATCAAAATATGGAATCATTTGGAACATTCGCAAAAGGAAAGACACTGTTTAACCAGGACAAGGGAATTTTTATGTGTGTGATTATGTACATATATGCTAAATAACCAATAGATTTTCTGGTTACCAAGTGGAATAGGAATTAAGATGGATATTAGACAAAGTAAATCAATTGATCTCCCTAACAGCACAACGAACATTACATAGGAAAGGATACAATTTCATCAAAATACCACTTTCCTGGATAAGGTCGCAGCCATATATTCGTAAGTTTAATTCTGTGGCCTCATCTATTCCATCTTTCCTCGACGGTGAGTTCTGTAGTTCCTCATCCGTCAAATAGAATGTATCTATGGCTGTGTAGATCATAGTTGCCAAAGCAGTAACTCAGTGAACTGTTACAAGAAAAAAAAAAGTCAAGAACCTTAATTGTGTAAAACATATTCAATAATCCAAAAAAAATCCATAACAAAATTCTGCCCAAATATGGCAAGAAATCAAATCAAAACCACATAAAAACGCACCTTTTGAAAAGTTGCTGCAAAGTATTCTGCAAAGCCGAAAACCTCGGTAATTGCTGTTTTGTAGAGGCGATACTTGCTGTTTTGATTTGATGGATTTTGTCCCAATCCTCCAAAATTTTCTTAATTACTCCCCATATTGAAAGGTTTTGAGCACCCAAACCTCCGCTCCAATCAATTTTTGTCGTTACGATTCCCGATCTTTTCCCTCTTCCCCATCCGGCTCTCTGTCGTCTCCGACTCTCACGCCAACTCTAGGTCAAATTTTGCCTTTGGCCCGGTTTGCTTAAAAGATCGGATATGTAACTGGGTCGGGGTGAAGCAATTGAACCGGCCGATTAATCTGTTGTATGTTTGTTATTCTAATTCGTTTTGAAACAAAAAAAGGGTCACATTTTGACCAATTAAACTCAGTTTACGAAAATTTAAATTTTAAATTTGATATGTTTCATGTAAACTTTAAAATAATTAATATTATAATTAGTAATATTTTTTAAATAATTTAATATTAACATAATTGTATTTATTAAAAACAATAGATTTTAGAATAAATAAATTGATTTTGAAACGTCAAAATACTTTTGACGACTCTTTTTAAGAGACAGTGTTAATATTATTTTCCCCTTAATTTGATTTTTTTTTCTTTTTTTCTTTTTTTTATTAATTTTCACACACACATATCACTCTCATACATCCTAAAAATTTACCTCATAAGACAAGAGTTACTGTTGAGCCAAAACTATACGTCATTTTTTTTTTCATTTATTTTCTATTAAATAGAGTTAGATCAATCATTTTATTAATTTTTTATGAACTCATGGGAGCTGGTTGCACACTTGCGTGCGCTGGTTAATTGTGAGGTTAAAAAGGACAACATTTGTTTGTTTTCTTTGTTAAATAAAAAGTCTTTCTACATGGACATGTTTATTGGACATTTTTAATTATTATTATTTTTTACTTGTGACTCTTAAAAAATGTATAGTATTTATTTTAACTAGAATTTTTATAAACTATAGTGTTTTAGGTGTAATTTGAATACATAAACAAGAACAGGGTTATACAGACTGTACAACCATGTTCTTGTATATGTATCTAAATTATACCTAAAATATTATATTTTATAAAAATTCCTGTTGGAATAAATATTATACATTTTTTGGGAGTCACAAGCAAAAAAACATAAAAATGAAAATATCCAATATTCGGGTCCAATATTTCGGTCTGCCAAGACTTATTGTAAATAAAAAACTCAAATCACACCATCCCAAAACTGAATCCACTATTACCACCCCAACAGCCACACCAGCATAAAAAAATCACTTTTGAATCCACTTGCAACTACCCCAAGAACCACCATCAAAACTCAAATCCACATTCCTTACATCTACACTCATACAAAATTATCATCACCAACATGAACCTTTTTCGATTGACAGAAAAACATAAAGAAAGAAAATAAGAAAGAACAGAGATATGAGATAGAAAAGAGAGAAAAGAAGACCTCAGAGTGGGGAGAAAGGATCAAAATTAGTGAATAGAAGGTTTTTTTGTGGGTTAATTGAGATTTTGACTATTGTACTAGGAGTCGATTTTTATTTTGATTATTGAAACTTTTTTTGTGACATTAATATTATCTGTAACGTTACCAAATTCGAGTCTATCTTCAAACCCGTAATTTAGTGTTACTCATCCAATACATCTCAATATATCATAAAAATATTATCCTTAAAACGGTTTGTGGAATCTTACACTCTACTCTTAGACACGAAGACCTTTATTAATACATCATCTAATATTCTTTACTATATTACATCAGTACTAATATTACAATTAATACAAACATTCTTTTAATCATTAACTTCTTCTCTTCTTTGACTCTACCCGATTCCTTAGTTCGCTCCGGCTTAGCTGTAATTAGTTAGAATCTAGAGTGATCATTTAATTGCTCGGCAAGTAATAAACAGTTGAATACACAATTATCTCAAGAATAGAATAATATTCTTTTGAAAACTTCAACAATTGAACAATAATTGTGAAGTTGCTCGAATAAATAGGAAACAAATCAGATTCCTATCATTAACATTTTTAACTTTCTTACTAACAATCACAAGATTGAAAACATTCTTTTTGGATAAATTTGAGGGTCATTTAGACCATCTATCTTTATGTATCTACTGATAGGTCGTTAGGACCTTCATTCATTTTCATATATCTATTGAGTGGTTGTTTGGACCGACACTTTTTCTACATGATACTGAGAGATCATTCGGATCTTGAACTATTGCATCAAAGTTACAATCATATAGATTGCAAACTTTCATAACATCTTCCAAACGCTAAAACGAGTTACTCGCTTTAAACGTTTAAGTCAACATTATATGGCTAGACTTTTTCTTACATGCTCCCATATATCATAGGTTTGTTCAACCTCAATCTTACTATGAAAATTCGCCGAAAAATAATTTGGTTTGGATAACTCTACTTAACATCAATGAATTATATAATTCAGAACATTACCATACATTACAAGTTCATGAACTTGTCACAATAATATGAGTTCAGGAACTCACCACAATAATATGAGTTTAAGAACTTGATCAGGAACTTATCATATGATTGTGAGTTCCAGAACATACCATACTAGTATGAGTCATGAAACTACAATAATAGTATATGTTCAATATTAGAACACTTCTTCCTAGTTTCCTTAACTTCAATAAATTTTCAATAATTCAATAACTCACCTCTACACTTGTCTAGCCAAAAACAAATGGTCTCGACACTCTTTTATATATATTTATAAGTGTGGCACCCACAAGCTTTCAACCATTATCAATATAGTGAATTGAGTGGTTCCCCGCCTAAGAACTAATGAATTAGTTCCCCGTCTCATCCACATTGCTACAAATACATCACAGTGTGTACCACTTCTACGATACGCCAACACTGTAACAATTGTTCTCTTTCGTGATTTAGATTAGTTTCCTAACACATCTTAAACCCCCTGCCCATATAAGTGAGTCGTTCAACTCAATTACTAACATGTCAATAGTTAAAAACAAAAATTATTGCATATAACCATTCAATACTAGAACGTCTCTTATTAGTTTACACATAAGTGCAGATATTAGCCTAACACATTATAGCACATAATAGTTATCAAACACTTCATAGCACAGGGTGAAATCATAACAAAATTCATTCACACAACACATTATTGCACGAGGTGCAAAACATAGGAATACTTGCCCAAATTATTTGGTTTGACACTATTAACTTATCTCAATTCGAGAATTTTTATAATTCATATCTCAACAATAAATATTCCGACTGCAATAGCTCAACAAATTGAGTTAGGCTTATTCGAATGACAATAACTCATTTTCATATTTCATATCACAAAATACGATGAATTCATATAACAAATGAAATTCCACAGTCTAAACGCATATCTTTCACATAATAATAATATGTACAAGGTTATACAATACTTGCATAACGTAAAAAGTTTGCACAACATCAATATACTTGCACACAATAATTAATTGTACAAGATTAGGAAACTTGCATTCAATATGAAAATAGGATGGAGTTACGATACTTGGCTGCTACGCGATTTACCAGACTGCTATCCAATCACTCTTCAAATAACATATATATATATATATATATATATATATATATATATCAGTAAGGTCGACACACCAATTAGTCACATAATGACGTTTATATTGGTTTATTTTAGCTTATTTTATAATTCACGAAGTTCGGGTTTTACAACTCGAAACAACATAACATAACCCTATACACCTCAGTTTACTTCTCTCTTAGCTTTGCTCATAATTTATACTTCAACTTCAAAGTCCCACGATGATCGCATTTTATAACCCAACACATCTTAAATCATACTCTTATTAATCTCCATGATGTTTGTTTTTCGGAACAACTTAACAAACATGACATGACATCACTGTAACGATTGATAAAATCGTACTAGAATGTAAATAAGTTTTATTTGATTATGTTGAATAAATGAGATTATGTGGATTTATTACTCCCTCCGTCCCAGGATAAAAGTCCTGGTGGACTTTTCACGCATATTAAGAAGAGGAATAAAATGACAAAATTGCCCATAATAATGTCATTAAATATGGAGAGAGAATTAGAATAAGAAAAGTATGAGCTATTTGATGCTACAGGCATAATAGGAAAAAATGTGTAAAAGTTTGGTTATTAAAAGAAAGTGGACATTTAACACGGGACAACCCAAAATAGTAATAATAGTAATAAGGACTTTTATCCTGGGACGGAGGGAGTATATGTTATGTGTTTGAAGGTCAATTCTATGACCTAGAATGTGTTTGAATGTTAGGGTTTACGAATCCGAGAACATATGGGAAAATAAATTTTTTTTAAAAAAAGACGTAAAAACACTATTTACCCGAAAATGTTTTTGCGTATTTTTGATTTTTCAAAGAACGCGTAAATGTTAGAATGACGAGAAAAGACAGAATGTCAAAAAAAATTTAGAACGAATGACTGTGTATTGAATTTTCGGAAGTTAAAGAAAAAGAATACGAGTATAATACGAATTATTATACTAGTATAATACGAAGAATAATATGAGTATTGTGACGCCCCCAAAATAGGTCCACACAACCCATTCTGAGTCGCCAGATATCACACTATAGAAATCAAATACAAATTCATTTATACAACTGTTGAACTATCGTGTAGAGTACAACAACACATAAGCTGTGAGTTTTAATACAAATATATGTAATTCTCATGGTGCCTCGACCACAACACCTTACAATGGTACTTTACATAAAAGTACAATCAATAATTATTTTAAAAATTAAAATATTTAGAAAATGCTCAAGGAAACCTTGGTACATGGGAGGCCATGCATCTAAGTTATGATAGATATCATATGACTCGAGAATTATCCTTTGTTGACCCAATAAACCCCAAAGAAAAATGAGAAGATTACTGTCATGTTCTTTCCAATGGTGAGTCTTCTCTTGACATATAATTATCTCCATTATCTCCAATTGAGAATTATATTTCAACCAAACTCCAAGATTATATAGGTAGTGCTCATAGATATAATCGCAAAGTGCATGTGCACAACCCCATCTTATATAACACGGGTCGCCTCATCATTAGACATCTTGTATGATAGTGGCAAAACACCCTTCCAAAGTTGGGTTCACCTCACCCTATTCGGTTCACCAAAATCAACGGTTAAAATGACGTATAAAATATGACACACTTATCTAAAAATCTCAATAAAATTATTTTCATACTGTTTTAGGGGAAACCTCAACAACTATAGACCATCGTTCTAATCCCATGTTACCTCCGCTCGACTCAGCTACACTCTTATTACCTGAAAGGAATTGTGAAGCAAAAGGGTGAGCCAACTAGCCCAGTAAAGAATATCATGACTAAAGATAATTAAATTATCAATAGCCTTCGTCAATAATAAATAAGAGATTTAGAACATATGGTAGATGATAAAACTTTTCAACCATAGTTGTAGCGGAATGAGCAATCCATTAGAAGAGTCAAATAGACCATAAAGTCTATTATCTTATCAATGTTAAAAGTCCACCAACAATGTTTTATTCTTGTAACATCAATCAACAATTCCTGTCCACAATCATGTGAATAACTCATAATCATAATTATGGTTCTAAATTCCTCTTCGTACCCGGGACGAAGATAATTTTTATCACTTATCTTTACCTGAAACATCAAAGATCATGGTTATACCAAATCACAGTTCCTGTTCATAATCATACTAATAAATTCATCTTTGCACTACGGGCCAAAGATATTCATTAACAGTTCATCCTTGCACTACAAGCCAAAGACATGCAACTGTATTTTAGAAGAGTCAAGTAGAGCATGATATCTATTATCTTCTATGAATTAAAAGTTTATTATCAATATTTTATCGCTGAGACTCAACACAATAAATAATCCACATCACCGAATTATCCATGCACTATAGGCCAAGGATATTCATTAGTATCACGACCATGAATTATCCATGCACTACAGGCCAAGAATAATCGTGTTTTCATCAACGGTTATGATCCCGCCATAAAACAATTCGTCTTTGCACCCTTGGCCGAAGAGAACCCATGGTCATGATCATACCAAAAACTGTCCATCAATGCACTACGAGCCAATGAGGACTTTTACCACATCATTTGCAAAATTATGATCATGATTATACCGAATGATCCCTGGTCATAATCATACCAATCAACAGTCCATCTATGCACGTAAGCCAAAGATGACTTTCATCACAATATAAGCATGAGGATGATGTTAATGATATAAGCATTAATCAAACGAAATTAAGGATAAATATTAAAGACTTTAAATTTATCCAGAGTTTAAAAATATTCAAATTGTCAACATGATACTGCTTTGTAGAGTAAAATTCAAGAATAATATTCATGTATCAAAAATAATTTGTACAAAAAAGAAATATATTTTTCAGGTGAATAGTACCCTGTGAATAGTACTTCGGGAATAACACCTCGTGAATAGTACCCCGGCATGAAAAGTGCCCCAAATACCTAAGTGAATAATATTCTAGTAAATAATAACCGGATGAATAGTAACTCGTGAATAGTACTCCGGCACGAAAAAGTGTCCCGAATACTGGAGTGAATAATATTCAAGTGAATAATGTAACCGTGAATAAGAACTCATGAATATTACTCAAAATGAATAGTACTCATAAAAGAAAAATACAAAAGAAAACAATATTCCATGATTTAGTAAAAGAAATGATATCTCATACTAGTATAATAGAATATACTGAAATCGCAAATAGATTTTCACCGCCACGCAGAATCCACGTAGACGCATCATTTCCACAATTTAATAAAGAATGAATACGAAGGGTCATTCACCATGCATGCGAGAGTCGGCATGTATGTGTTATTCCAACAAAATAATAAAGAATGGAATAATGTAAGAATTTCACCACGCATACGGTGAGTCCGTGATGTATGTGTTATTCCAACAAAATAATAAAGAATGGAATAATGTAAGAATTTCACCATGCATCATCAGAAGTCATGATACAAAAGTTATTCCAATAGAATAATAAAAAATGGAATAACAAAAGAATTTAACCATGCATACGGTAGTCCACGTAGACAGGTTATTCCAACAGAATAATAAAGAATGGAATAACAACCCTTACGAGTATTGAAAGAAAATAACTCTCTTCAAGAATACGAAAGAAATAATACCCTTTACGAATATTAAACGAAAATAATATTCATACGAATATGAAAAATAATTTCTCTTCAGAATATGAAATAAATAATACCCTTACCTCGTAAAAAATATCGAATAATCGGAATAAAGAAGTAGCGGACTTCTTCTTTTTTTTTCTCTATAGCTTCTCTCTTTATAATTGCTCTTGTGAGTCTTAGTGAATTGGTGATAATAAAAAAAGAATGAGCTTCTATTTATAGGAAAACATAGTTTCGATAATTTCACGTTTTGGGGCTCGAAATATTACAATATAATACCTTTATCTTTTTCTTCATTTTTAATTTAGTCCTACAAGTATCATCAAACTTTCACCACCTCCCCTGATAGTATATCATGTGAATCAATAGTACAATCACGTGACTCAATAGTTCTATACATGTGAAAAAATAATTACAGCATAGTACATTCATCTATACCTCCCTTTTTAATTTAGTCATGCAAGTATTATCAATCTTGCACCACCTCCCCTAATAGTACATGCATGTGAATTAATAGTACATGCATGTGAACACATAGTTATAAACATGTGAATTAATAGCAATTAATTGCTCATTTATCTGATTAATTATCCGATTGGTCAATATAACCTCCAGACATAAATTATTATCGGAATAGATGTCGATTTCTACTAACACTAATAATCCCAAGACAATGGAAATATCAATTTCATCTTTAATCAACACGAACTTATTCATAATTAATATTATAACTAACAATATTTAACAACCAGATCATTCCCAGGAAAGAGGGGCTTTCCGATAAGGATTTCTCCCTATCATGCCAAATTAGGTGACCAAACCTCTCCTTGATGATGTAATTTTCTAGACATTGTCAATATTGCAAATAATAATATGAATAACTTTGTCGTCTCAATTATTGATTTAATAATATAAAATATTATGCGAGATAATCTTTGTGACAATAATTGAATCAATAAAATGAGAGATATTATCGTGGCAATTCTTCGAAGCAATAATTGAGTATAATCGAGTGTGACTTCTCACGTAAGCATCAATAATCAATACTTGTGCTACTATGCAACCACGCCAGACATCGCATTTTTATCACCGATCATTTTATTATTTTTAATGACTTGCTTATTTTGAAAATTTTCACATATCACCCTTAACTTTAACCTTTTATCAATTTAACCATTTACTAAATAGAATAATAATTATAGAAAAATTGAATACTTTCATTTCATAAAATTCGGGATCTCACAATCTTTCCTCCTTATGAAATTTCACCCTCGAAATTTACGTACCTGGTATGCCGAAGAGATGAGAATACCTTGCTTTCTTTTCGGATTGTACCTTCCCGGTTATTTCCTCTGTATCATGATTTTTCCATTGCTCATCTCCTGTATTTCAGATATCATTCTATAATATATCTTCAAAACAAAGGTTAATTGAGGTATCATAATTTGTCAACTTATCAAGTAAACAATTTCAGCTTAGGTAAGTCACACACTAGCGAAGTATATTACTCGTCTCTCCCCTCCTAGTTCTAGACTCATATCTCCGCCAGCGACCATATCCCTATGCTCTGATACCATTTGTGACGCCCCCAAAATAGGTCCACACGAGCCATTCTGAGTCGCCTGATATCACACTACAGAAATCAAATACAAACTTCATTTATACAACTGTTGAACTATCGTGCAGAGTACAACAACACATAAACTGTGAGTTTTAATACAAATATATGTAACTCTCTTGGAGCCTCGACCACAACACCTTACAATGGTACTTTACATAAAAGTACAATCAATAATTATTTTAGAAATTAAAATCTTTGGAAAATACTCAAGGAAACCGTCGTACATGGGAGGGCATACATCTAAGTTATGACAGATATCATATGACTCGAGAATTATCCTTGGTTGACACAATAAACCCTAAAGAAAAATGAGAAGATTACTGTCATGTTCTTTCCAATGGTGAGTCTTCTCTTGACATATAATTATCTACATTGTCTCCAATTGAGAATTATATTTCAACCAAACTCCAACATTATATAGGTAGTGCTCATAGATATAATCAAGAAGTGTGTATGCACAACCCTCGCCTTTATGATAACACGAAGTCGTCTGTCATTAGACATCTTGTATGATAGTGGCAAAACACCCTTCCAAAGTAGGATTCACCTCACCCTATTCGGTTCACCAAAATCAACGGTTAAAATGACGTATAAAATATGACACACTTATCTAAAATTCTCAATAAAATTATTTTCATACTGTTTTAGGGGAAACCTCAACAGCTATAGACCATCGTTCTAATCCCATGTTACCTCCGCTCGACTCAACTACACTCTTATTACCTGAAAGGAATTGTGAAGCAAAAGGGTGAGCCAACTAGCACAGTAAAGAATATCATGACTAAAGATAATTAAATCATCAATAGCCTTCGTCAATAATAAATAAGAGATTTAGAACATATGCTAGATGATAAAACTTTTCAACCATAGTTGTAGCAGAACGAGCAATCCATTAGAAGAATCAAATAAACCATAAAGTCTATTATCTTCTCCATGTTAAAAGTCCACCAACAATGTTTTGTCCCTGTAACATCAATCAACAATTCTTGTCCACAATCATGTGAATAACTCATAATCATAATTGTGTTTCTAAATTCCTCTTCGCACCCAAGACGAAGATAATTTTCATCACCTGTCTTTACCTGAAACATCAAAGATCATGGTTATACCAAATCACAGTTCCTGTTCATAATCATACTAATAAATTCATCTTTGCACTACGGGCCAAAGATATTCATTAACAATTCATCCTTGCACTACAGGCCAAAGACATGCAACTGTATTTTAGAAGAGTTAAGTAGAGCATGATATCTACAATCTTCTACGAATTAAAAGTTTATTATCAATATTTTATCGTTGAGACTCAGTACAATAAATAATCCACATCACCGAATTATCCATGCACTACAGGCCAAGGATATTCATTAGTATCACGACCATGAATTATCCATGTACTACGGGCCAAGGATAATCGTGTTTTCATCAAGAGTCATGATCCCACCATAAAACAATTCATCTTTGCACCCTTGGCCGAAGAGAACCCATGAACATGATCATACCAAAAACTGTTCATCAATGCACTACGGGCCAATGAGGACTTTTATCACATCATTTGCAACATTACGGTCATGATTATACCGAATGATCCCTGGTCATAATTATACCAATCAATAGTCCATCTATGCACGTAAGCCAAAGATGACTTTCATCATAATATAAGCATGAGGATGATGACTATGATATAAACATTAATCAAACGAATTCAGGGATAAATATTAAAGACTTTAAATTTATCCAGAGTTTAAAAATATCCAAATTGTCAACATGATACTACTTTGTGGAGTAAAATTCAATAAATAATATTCATGTATCAAAAATAATTTGGACAGAAAAGAAATATATTTTTCGGGTGAATAATACCCCGTGAATAGTACTTAAGGAATAGTACCTCGTAAATAGTACCCCGGTATGAAAAGTGCCCCAAATACCCGAGTGAATAATATTCTAGTAAATAATAACCAGGTGAATAGTAACTCGTGAATAGTACTCCGGCACGAAAAGTGTCCCGAATACCCGAGTGAATAATATTCAAGTGAATAGTAACCGGGTGAATAGTAACTCATGAATATTACTCCGTGAATAGTACTCATAAAAGAAAAATACAAAAGAAAACAATATTCCATGACGAGTACAAAAGAAATGATATCTCATACTAGTATAATAGAATATACGAAACTGCAAATAGATTTTCACCCGCCATGCGGTAATCCATGTAGACATATCATTTCCACAATTTAATAAATAATGAATACGAAGGGTCATTCACCATAAATGCAGTGTCCGCGTGAGCGGAGTTATTCCAATGTAATAATAAAGAATGGAATAACAGAAGAATTTCACCATGCATACGGTAGTTCACATAGACAAGTTATTCCAACAGAATAATAAAGAATGGAATAACAAAAGAATTTCACCATGCATACGGTAGTCCATGTAGACAGGTTATTCCAACAGAATAATAAAGAATGGAATAACAACCCTTACGAGTATTGAAAGAAAATAATTCTATTCATGAATACGAAAGAAATAATACCCTTTACGAATATTAAACGAAAAATAATATTCATACAAATACGAAAAATAATTTCTCTTCAGAATATGAAATAAATAATACCCCTTACCTCAGAAGAATACTGAATACTGGAATAGTGAAGTAGCAGACTTCTCTTCTTTTTTCTTCTCTATAGCTTCTCTCTTTATAATTACTCTTGTGAGTCTTAGTGAATTGGTGATAATAAAAGAAGAATGAGCTTCTATTTATAGGAAAACATAGTTTCGATAATTTCAAGTTTTGGGGCTCGAAATATTACAATATAATACCTTTATCTTTTCCTTCATTTTTAATTTAGTCCTGCAAGTATTATCAAACTTTCACCACCTCCCCTGATAGTATATCATGTGAATCAATAGTACAATCATGTGACTCAATAGTTCTATACATGTGAAAAAATAATTACAGCATAGTACATTCATCTATACCTCCCTTTTTAATTTAGTCATGCAAGTATTATCAATCTTGCACCACCTCCCCTAATAGTATATGCATGTGAATCAATAGTACATGCATGTGAACACATAGTTATAAACATGTGAATTAATAGCAATTAATTGCTCATTTATCTGATTAATTACCCGATTGGTCAATATAACCTCCAGACATAAATTATTATCGGAATAGATGTCGATTTCCACTAACACTAATAATCCCAAGACAATGGAAATATCAATTTCATCTTTAATCAACACGAACTTATTCATAATTAATATTATAACTCACAATATTTAACAACCAGATCATTCCCAGGAAAGAGGGGGCTTTCCGATAAGGATTTCTCCCTATTGATGCGCAATTAGGTGATCAAACCTCTCCTTGACAGAACTTTCGAGACATTGTCAATATTACAAATAATAATATGAATAACTTTGTCGTCTCAATTATTGATTTAATAATATAAAATATTATGCAGATAATAATGTGACAATAATTGAATCAATAAAATGAGAGATATTATGCAGCAATTACTATAGCAATAATTAAGTATAACTGAGTGACTTCTCACGTAAGCATCAATAATCAATACCGTGTGCTATTATGCAACCACGCGTATTACTGTACTTTTATCACCGATTATTTTATGACAACTTGCTTACTTTAAAAATTTTCATATATCACCCTTAACTTTAACCTTTTATAAATTTAACCATTTACTAAATAGAATAATAATTATAGGAAAATTGAATACTTTTATTTCATAAAATTCGGGATCTCACAAGTATAATACGAAGTATTATACAAGTAGAATATTAAAATGATATGAATATAATACAAAAATTATACGATAGAAATACGAAAAGTTAAAGTCAATGAAAGTCTTGGTCAACAAAAGTCAATGTTGACTATCAAGCTATTGGACTTTGAATTTGAGAAACCCAATAAAAAGTATAAGGTGACCCAATGATGAATTAAATAAAGGCCAAAAAGATAGTTAAACCAAGCCTAAAGAATGACCCAAACTTAATTCAAACTAATCCCAAACCAAAGTCCAACAAGATGGGTCAACCATGGGTTATTGGGTGGGTTAAAATGGGTGGTGCAACCCATGTGGGCCCCCCACCACATCACATAGTCGGCCATCTCAAGCTTCCTTGGGAAGCTTGTGTAAGACCCCAGCTTTTATAAATAAAGATGAATTTTCTATAAATATTATTTTTGAATATTATGGAATAAATTTGATATAATGTTATAGTTGTGGGTAATATTTATAAATTTTGCAAAGTAAGCAAGTTGTTATAAAATATTCGTTTGGTGGGAGAATATTCTTTTTGTCGGGAATATTCGTATACGATGGCTCAATCATTGGTGGACCCCATAACGGAAGTATTGTCGTAGTTAGAAAACGACAAAATTATCTTTCTATAAAAATAACTATGAGGTGTTACCGTTAAAAGCTGTTGAACTACCCGGTGGTAAAAAATGCGACAAAGAATACGCTGTGGTTGCATAGTAGCACACGGTATTGATTATTGATCTTTACGTGAGAAGTCACTTAGCTATACTCAATTATTACACACATGAATCACGTGATCATATCTCTTATATTATTGATTCAATTATTGTCACAAGATCATCTCATATAATATGTTATATTATTAATTGAGACGACAAGTTATAAATGATTAATAATTGTTGAAAGATTAAATAGGTGTTGATTAAAAATAAAATGATTTGTGGTAATATTTATTCAATCCTTGATGTATATAAAGAGTCTCATATGAGACGCGTTTGTGGTAAGTTTGATTATTTTATGGGGGCCCATATGTCATCATCTAAGAGTCTCTTCGTCAATAGTAATTACCTTTGTGAATAGTAATTACCTTCAATCGATAGTATTTACTTTCGTCGATAGTAATTACATTCTTCAATAGTAATTACCTTCACAATAATAGTATTTTCCTTCGTCGATAGTATTTTACTTTCGTCAATAGTAATTACCTTCTTCAATAGTAATTACCTTCGTCAATAGTAATTACCCTTCGCAAATAGTAGTTGTCCTTCAATATTACCAAGAGTTAATCGCCTTCTTGATGTTCCAAAGGTTAATTACCCCTTCATGAATAGTAGTTGTCTCTTCATATTACGAAAGAGTCATTTTGACCCTTCGTTAAGACCAAGAGCCACCCTCGGTTTTTCTATAAATAGAAAGCTCATTCCTTCATTATTTCTTTTAATTCAATTGAAACTCTGAGAGAGAAACTATAGAGAGAAAGAAGAAAAGTATTCTGCTACTTCACTTTTCCAATATTCAGGTTCTTCTAAGGTAGGGAATATTATTTGTTGTACCTGTAAGGGTGTTATTCTTTCTTATTCATGAAGAGAACTTCATTATTCCATTCTTTATTATTACATTGGAATAACTCCGTAAAAGTGGCATACCCTATACATAACTTGTATATGCGGCATACCCTATACTTGGTGAAATCCTTATGTTATTCCATTCTTATTTATTCTGTTGGAATAACCTGTATACGTGGTTTACCCTATACTTGGTGACATTTTTCTATTATTCTGTCTTTATTATTCTGTTGGAACATCCTGTCTGTGTGTTTTACACCAACCTCGGTTTCGTCTTTTTATTTATTCTCGTTGAACATCCTGTGCGTGTGTTTTACACCGACTGGTTCCGCCTTTATCATTCTCGTTGGAATATCCTATCGTGTGTTTTACACCGGATCTGGTTCCATCTTTATTATTCATTGGAACATCCTGTTGGTGTGAATTTCACCCGACACGTTCCGTTATTATTATTACATTGGAATAACTCGTCTGTGCAAGTACCGCATGCATGGTGATATCTTTTGTTATTCCATTCGGATTATACCCATTGATTAAAATTTTGACTTCTATACTCCATGAAATTAGTGGAATATCCTTGATATTTGCGTTTCATCCAAAGATCTTTCATGGAAATATTCTTCCGATCATTCTTGAATTTTACTCTACAAAACAAAGATCATGTTGACAATTTGGACGTTAATAATTCCTGGATAAAATAATTCTTGAACTTGTTTTATCAATTCTTATATCATTGTCATCATCCTCATGTTTATATTATGTTGAAAGTCATCTGTGGCCTGTAGTGCATAGATGGACTTGGTATGATTATGACCAAAGACTATTCGGTGTAATCATGACCGTAATGTTACAAATGATGTGATACAAATCCTTAGTGGTCGTAGTGCATTGATGGACAGTTGTTGGCATGATCATGACCATTAATGAATACACAACTATTCTTGGCCGTAGTAGTGTATGAATAATTGTGGTCGTGATACTAAAGAATATCCTCGGCAGTAGTGTAAGGGGTGATTCGATGATGTGAATATTTATTAAAGTTTGAGTCTCAAATATAATGATGATGAAAACCTTTTAAATCATAAAAGATAGTAGATTTTATTTTCTACTTGACTCTTTTAATGGATTCTTTGGTTCCTTGTAGTTAAACTTGATGTTCATTATATTTTATCGCTTTAACACTATCAGAAGCTAATGATAATTTATTCTACATTATCTTAGTCATAATATTTCTTCTTGAGCTAGTTGAGCTCACCCTTTCTTTCACCGTTCTCTTCGTGAAATGAGAATATAGCCGGGACCCAGTCTGGGAACGGAGTAATGGTCCGAGAGGATAAGCATTAGTAGTCCTCACTATTCAGTAAAATAGTGTGATAATAATTGTAATGAGGACTCCTTTTGAGTTTGTATAATATCTAGTAGACAATATTTGTATTCAAACTCACGCTTTATGTCGATTGTATACCTACGCTTATATTAGTAAAGTTGTATTTAAATTACATACCACGATCCGACTACCCAAGATGGGTGATGTATACCTAATTTTGGGGGCCATGCACTTGGGCAAATATCAAGCAAAAGAAGGTGGCATTTAACGAAACGAGAATTTTGTAATTAAATTTAAATATTTATTGAATTAAATAAATATTTTAATTAATTTATTTATTGAGATAAATAAATAATTGATGAAATTGTGGTGTAATAATTTAGTTATGTATAACTTGTATACAATGTATTGGATGATAATCATGGCTGATGTGCTGGAATTATTTAATTCCTAGGTAGACTAGGGTGGCTTACAAAGTTCTTGCTAGATTTTCTAGCAATAATTCACCAAATGGGACAAAAGGGTATAATGGTAATTTGGTTATAAATTTTAATGGTATTTTTGTCCATGGTACTTTAATCTAGGGTTTAATCAATAACTTTTAAACCTTAAGCTTTCCCAAATAATTTTTAGGGTTTGAAAAATTAAGTTTAAAGTCTAATAAAATTTTAATTAAACTTACTAATTAAAATTAGGGTTTTATAATAGAAATTAGGGTTTTAAATAGTTAGGGTTCCTTAATATCATTAGGGTTCCCGATTTAACAATTCAATTTACTAAAATAATAATTAGGGTTTCTAATTTTAGCAATTAGGGTTCCTAATTAACAAATTAGGGTTTTTCAAATATTAATTAGGTTTTTCCTAATTAATAGAAATTCTATAATATGCTACTTAATTCATATAATACCATTTCTGACCGACCTTAAACTCCAGTTTTGAGTTTCCAATTATGGTTTATGACAGTAATACTAGGGTTTGTCGTGATACACCATAATTGACTAACTAATATCATTCTACACATATACAATATATATTTATAATACTAAAAAATAATATTATAATTAATATAATATTATTATTCTCATTCATTACTCAAAATCCAAAATTAAGGTTTGGATTTCATATCCGATTTATCTTTCATATATAACATCATTAATTAAGTTAAAATAATTAACTTAAATAATCTGAACTTAAATAGTAATTATAATAATCCCAATAATCATTTCATATATTATTTAAATAATATTAAAATCATATTTTCATGAAAATAAATAATAAAAACATTTCTACTACTAAATTAATTACTATAAGTATATACTTTATAATGATCAATAATTCTAAAATAAAATTATTTGAAATTATTCATGTAATAGATAAATTTTATTTATCACATATTTACATGCACGTTACTTGGCACATATTCCCATCTTCAAAACAAAAAAAAATTATATGCAAAATTTCTTATTTATTTATATAGAAATATCGGGTTATTACAGTCTACACTCATGCAGCACGAAAATGTCATTGCGTATGCATCGCGTCAGTTAAAGGATTATGAGAAGGGATACCCTACTCATGATCTGGAATTGGCAGTGGTGGTGTTTGCCTTGAAGATTTGGAGGCATTATTTGTATGGGGAGAAATATAAGATATACACAAAGCACAAAAGTCTAAATTATATCTTCACACAGAAGGAGTTGAATATGAGACAAAGAAGGTGGTTAGAACTAATAAAAGATTATGACTATGATATTTTATATCATCTAGGGAAAGCGAATGTAGTGGCCGATGCTTTAAATAGAATTAATATTAACGGCTCAAGATGAATTAATAACATAGATCCAGCTAGGATGGAATTGGAAGTGAGATTTTCGAGTGAATTAGGAGAGAAGTTATTTACAATAAAGACTCGTCCAACAATTGTTGATAAAGTAAAGGAGGCACAACTTAAAGATGAGGAGTGCAAAGAGATAAAGAAAAGGATTTCTGATGGAGAAGAGACTAAGTATAACTCGATAGCGATGGGCTATTACGATTTGAAGGAAGAATTTGGGTTCCGTGTGAAATAGAATTAAAGGAGGAAATTTTGTAAGAGGCCCATAGTTGGAGGTACTCGATTCATCCTAGTAGAACTAAGATGTATCAATATCTCTAACAACATTTTTGGTGGCCGAACACAAAGAGAGAAATAGTAGACTGCGTTAGTAGGTGCTTGACTTGTTAGAAAGTTAAGGTCGAACACCAAAGACCAAGTGTGTTGTTACTATCATTAGAAATCTCGAAGTGGAAATTGGAGCATATTACCATAGATTTTGTGGTAGGACTTTCAGTTACGCAGAAAGGGTATAACGCTATTTGGGTTATAGTGGATCATTTGACTAAATCATCTCACTTTTTGCCGATAAAAGCTAGTTTTAACCTTGAACAATTAGCTAAACTTTATGTTAAGGAAATTGTTTCAAGACATTGAGTACCAATTTTGATTGTGTTAGATCGTGATCCACGGTTCACCTCGAATTTTTAGAAGAGCTTACAAAAGTAGATGGGAACGCAGTTGAGGTTGAGTACGGCGTACCATCCTCAAATAGATGGACAGAGTGAGAGAACAATTCAGACGCCAGAAGATATGTTGAAATCTTACATTATGGATTTTAAAGGAAATTGGGATGATCACCTACCATTAGTAGAATTTGCTTATAATAATAGTTATCATGTAAGTATAGGCATGCCGCCTTACAAAGCGTTATACGGACGAAAGTACAAAACTCCACTGTGCTGGGATGAGGTAGGGGAACGTCAAATGCTAGGGCCAGAGATGGTTCAACAAACGGTCGACGTGGTTAAATTGATACGTACACGACTTGTAACAGGTCAAGATACATAGAAGAAGTATGCAGATCCTGTAATAATCCAAACCCTAATAAGGATTTTTAATAGATATTTTAAATATTAATACATGTGTTGTGAGATCCCGAATTTTATGAAATAAAAGTATTCAATTTTTCTATTTTGGTAAATAGTTAAATTGATAAAAGTTTAAAGTTAAGGGTGATATTTGACAATTTTGCAAAGTAAACAAGTTGTTATAAAATATTCGTTGTGTCGGGGAATATTCGTTTTAACAAGGAATATTCGTACGACGGCACAATCATTGGTGGACCCCACAACGGAAGTATTGTCGAAGTTAAAAAATGACAAAATTATCTTTTTATAAAAATAACGGCGAAAGTTTTACCGTTAAACTGTTGAACTACCCGGTAGTAAAAGTACGATGTCTACGCGTGGTTGCATAAGTAGCACACCTGTATTGATTATTGATGCTTACGTGAGAAGTCACTCGCTTATACTCAATTATTGCTACGATAATTCTTTGCATCATATCTCTCATATTATTGATTCAATTATTGTCACAAAGATCATCTACATAATATTTTATATTATTAAATCAATAATTGAGACGATAAAGTTATTCATATTATTATTTGCAATATTGACAATGTCTAGAAGTTCTCTCAAGGAGAGGTTTTGTCACCTAATTGCACGCCAATAGGGAGAAATCCTTATCGGAAAACCCTCTCTTTCCTGGGAACGACCTGGTTGTTAAATATTGTGAGTTATAATATTAATGATGAATAAGTTCGTGTTGATTAAAGATGAAATTGATAGTTCTATTGTGTTGGGATTATTAGTGTTAGTGGAAATCGACATCTATTTCGATAATAATGGATGTCTGGAGGTTATATTGACCAATCGGGTAATTCATCGGATAAATGAGCAATTAATTACTATTAATTCACATGCTTATAACTACGTGTTCACATGTGTGTACTATTGATTCACATGATTTACTATTAGGGGAGTTGGTGCAAGATTGATATTACTTGCATGACTAAATTAAAAATGAAGGTATAGTTGAAGGTACTATACTGTAATTAGTTTTTTCACATGATTATACTATTGAGTCACATGAATGAACTATTAATTCACAAGATTTACTATTAGGGGAGGTGGTGCAAGTTTGATAATACTTGCAGGATTAAATTAAAAATGAAGAAAAAGAGGAAGGTATTATATTGTAATATTTTGAGCCCCAAAAAGTGCAATTATCGAAACTATATTTTCTTATAAATAGAAACTCATTCTTCCGTCATTCTCACCAATTCACTAAGTCTCACAAGAGCAATTATAGAGATAGAAGCTATAGAGAGAAAGAAAAAGCGAAGTCTACTACTTCACTACTCCAGTATTCAGTCTTCTTCTGAGGTAAGGGATATTATATATTCCAGTATTCATAGAAATAATATTTTCTTTCATACTCTGTAGTATGTGAGTAATATTATTTTATGTCATATTCCTGATTATACCCTCATTCTGTTAAAGTATTGCTTCTATACTCCATGAAATTAGTAGAATATCCTTGATATTTGCGCTTCATCCAGTATCTTTTCATGGAAATATTATTTTGAGCTTTCTTGATAATTATTGAACTTTTCATGCCAGAGTATTATTCACGAGTTACTATTCACGGGTTACTATTCACCCAGTTACTATTCACTCAAATATTATTCACTCGGGTATTCGGGGCACTTTTCATGCCGGAGTACTATTCACGGGTTAATATTCACCTAATTACTATTCACCCGAATATTATTCACTCGGGTATTTGGGGTACTTTTTATGCCGGGGTACTACTCACGAGATACTATTCCCGAAGTACTATTCTCGGGGTACTATTTACCCGGAAAATATATTTCTTTTCTGTCCAAATTATTTTTGGTACATGAATATTATTCTTGAATTTTACTCCACAAAGCAGTATCATGTTGACAATTTGGATATTTTTAAACTCTAGATAAATTTAAAGTCTTTAATATTTATCCTTGATTTCATTTAATTAATGTTTATTTCATTGTCATCATCCTAATGCTTATATTATGATGAAAGTCATCTTTGGCTTACGTGCAAAGATGGACTGTTGATTATTGGTTTTACAGTTGTATATCTTTGGCTTACGTGTAAAGATGGACTGTTGATTATTGGTTTTACAGTTGTATATATTTGGCTTACGTGCAAAGATGGACTGTTGATTATTGGTTTTACAGTTGTATATCTTTGGCTTAAGTGCAAAGATGAACTATTGATTGATGAGTATTTTTACCTTATGTGCAAAGATGAACTTTTGATTGGTATGATTATGACCAGGGATCATTCGGTATAATCATGACCCGTAATGTTGCAAATGATGTGGTAAAAGTTCTCATTGGCCCGTAGTGCATTGATGGACAGTTTTTGGTATGATCATGACTATGGGTTCTCTTCCGCCAAGGGTGCAAAGATAAATTGTTTTATGGCGTGATCATGACCGTTGATGAAAACACGATTATCCTTGGCCCGTAGTGCATGGATAATTTATGGTTGTGATACTAATGAATATCCTTGGCCTGTAGTGCATGGATAATTCGGTGATGTGGATTATTTATTGTCTTTGAGTCTCGTGATAAAATATTGATAATAAACTTTTAATTCGTAGAAGATAGTAGATATCATGCTCTATTTGACTCTTCTAAAATACAGTTGCATGTCTTTGGCCTGTAGTGCAAGGATGAACTGTTAATGAATATCTTTGGCCCGTAGTGCAAAGATGAATTTATTAGTATGATTATGAACATTAACTGTGATTTGGTATAACCATGATCTTTGATGTTTCAGGTAAAGACAGGTGATGAAAATTATCTACGTCATGGGTGCGAAGAGGAATTTAGAACCACAATTATGATTATGAGTTATTCACATGATTGTGGACATGAATTGTTGATTGATGTTACAGGGATAAAATATTGTTGGTGGACTTTTAACATGGAGAAGATAATAGACTTTAGGGTCTATTTGACTCTTCTAATGGATTGCTTGTTCTGCTGCAACTATGGTTGAAAAGTTTTATCATCTACCATATGTTCTAAATCTCTGATTTATTACTGATGAAGGCTATTGATAATTTAATTATCTTTAGTCATGATATTCTTTACTGGCCTAGTTGTGCTCACCCTTTTTGCTTCACAATTCCTTTCGTAATAATAAGAGTGTAGGTAATTGGCCCAGAATGTAACAGGGATTAGAATCGGTGGTCATATATGTTGAGGTTTCTTCTAAAACAAAGATGGAAATAATTTTATTAAGAATTTCAGATAAGTGTGTCGTATTTTATACGTCATTTTAACCGTTGATTTTGGTGAACCGAATTGGGAGAGGTGAACCCAACTTTAGAAGGGTGTTTTTGTAACGACCCCAAAATTCATACAATTTAATTCTCGACTTTGGTCGTTAATAATACATTCAACCTCTAATTTTACATCATTAAACGATAATACAACCATTGAAATTTGCGGAATAATTAAAATTTTCTATTACAAACTATTCTCGTTCCCAAAACCTTCAACCATTACATCTAAATATCTCAGAATCATTTTAATACTACAATAGTTTACATTCGCAAAACAATATTACAATTCAACATTAATACATTATTCAAAACATTAGACATGGTTTACAAGAATAACAACTTAGCTAGGATATTAAATCTTCATATATCACTTTTGATCCATAACAATCAAGTAGCACATAGCGTTACCTTCAATTCTTGAATCTGCAAAAATGGTTATTTGCAAGAATGAGCTCAACACTTCAAAGAAAATCTAACATTTTTCATGCATCACGTATACATACATAATAACATGCTCAACATACAAAAAATAATCATAAACAAACATAGCATACATGTTGTAGTTCACATAACAACTATAAAGATTGAGTTCCTTACTCAATCAACATTCATAGTTCAATCATCATAGTCATAGATTGACTTTCACATTTCATACTTTTGACATATATAATACATCATACACTAAAATTTTAAAGCAGATCATCATCAAGTTCAAATAGCAAAAAGGAACTGAAAGACTTGCCTTTACCAGCGTTTTACCAACACGCTAATACTTCGCGTCCTTGCACAACCTACACTGTATGTGAGATTGATAATAAATAAAATCAATACTCAATCTCATGGTCAAATTTATTCTAAGACCTTACTTTATCTTATTATCCTTTATAATGTCTTTATAGACATCTAACTATTTTATATGCAACTCGGTTTTATTTTCATTTTCATCACCACACATGCTAGACTATCGCACTTGTAGTTTAATGTGCGTATATCACACCATTTTATTATACCACTTTGGTTTCAAAAATGCATATTCAACACATTGTTTACACGTTTAATTTTCCTTCAAAAATCAAAAATCGCCCTTATCAATTTCTTTGCATTATTATTCTTGTATTATCATCTTTTCATACTCAGAGGCACATAACATCCAATATTAGTCATTAGATAGACACTTTGTATACTAAAGTTTAGAAACACTATTACTCTTAGGCATTTTATCGAGCACGTTATGTGCACACATTAACTTATCTCAACTCTTAATCTTAAATGGTTAATTATGCATAGAATATGATAACACATATCCATACTCATTACATATGTCAAAACATATTTTTAATCATCAAAATATATCATCACCCAAAATCTTAATTCAAACAGAATTATAAAACTCATCTTCACAATTTTTTTTAACAAAACGTTGTTTTCATTTTTAACGTAACTCGTTCGTTACATGTCCGTTTTTGTTCTTTCTTATATAGAATTAACCCTTACTCAGTGTACTACAACCTCATCTAGACCTTAAAGTCAGACCCTTATCCATCTAAACCAGATTCTGTAATTCATCAACTAGTCTAGAAAATTTCATTTTCTGGACATCCTTACTAAACAATTTATTTCGGACATGATCCGGTTCATAAAATGGCTCAATCTCGCGTGTCTAGCTAGTAAACTTCCATATCTACAACTTGGAAGTTTTAAGTTTCTTCAGATTCAAAACACACGAATTTATATGAAGTTTTCAAAGTCAGAAACCGTAACAGTTATGATTTTCTGGACAGATTATTATCCCTTCGGACCAGCCTTACTAAAACAGACATTGCAAGAAATCTACAAAGAGTTTTCATGTGATTCCACTTTCAGAATATAGCTTACTTCCATATCTTCGATATGATATAAGGCTCACTTTCTAACTCATTATACCCAAAGAAGTATGAATTTCACAAGATATGTCCACAATTACTAAAAACCTACGAATTTTGTTCTTCAAATTTTCTTTCCATTTCATTTTCTTTCTTGAATCCTCTTGTTTGATTCTTGATAATCCAAGATTAAACCAATACAAATAGATTAAGCATGATCTACTACCCTAAAACATAAATCTACCCAAAAAAAATCAAGGACTAAATAAGAGTTTAGAAGTTACCTTCTTCTAGTTTTTTTTTCTTCTTCTTCTTCTAGCTCATCTCAATTCCTCTATTTCTCTCTATCTCTCTCAATTTCTCAATACAACCTCTACATAACAATTATCTACATTATGAAGAACATAAAAATATAATTAAAACAAGGAATTTAGATTATAACTTTATTAGTATGAATTTAAGAGAGATGAAGATGATGATGATGATGGGGCTTATTTTGTCTTCTCAAAGCTTTCCTTCTTCTTCTTTTTTCTTCCTCTTCTTCTTCTCCTACAACTCTCTCTAACTCTCTTCTTCTTTCTTTGGTTTGTTTTCTAAAACTAACATACTAACTTGTAGTATATACATATAATATACAATACTAGTAATATATAATATATGTAACTCCTAGTAATTATTAGATATACTAATTACTAGTTAATACATAGGTTACACCAATTTGAACTTGAAAAGCCTAAGACCATGTTTGGCAAATACTCATTATTTTAATTAATCAATAGCTTAACATCAATCAATCTCATCAAATTGTCACATAATTATATTTACTTGTAAATTATAATTTTTTTTGTGTAACAATCATCACATAACTCATCTAATTTAATTATCTCAATTAAATTAGAACTATAACATAAAATTATTATATTAATTAAATTAAATACTAAACATTCATTTAATTAATCTGCTACACTTAATTACATTACTCTATAATCAATACAAAATTTATTTATTTAACTCAATAAATAATTCAATTAAATATTTATATATATTAAAATTAATATATAACATTCTCTTCATATCAATTCACATATTCTACAATATATGACATACACATACTCACACCCAACATATCTCATAAATAATACTTTTATTTATAAAATTCTCATTTATAATTTCTAAAATCTGGGATGTCACAGTTTTGCCACTATCATACAAGATGTCTAATGACAGACGACTTCGTGTTATCATAAGACATGGTTGTGTACATGCACTTGCTGATTATATCTATGAGCACTACCTATATAATCTTGGAGTTTGGTTGAATTATAATTCTCAATTGGAGACAATGGAGATAATTATATATCAAGAGAAGACTCACCATTGGAAAGAATATGACAATAATCTTCTTTCATTTTTCTTTGGGGTCTATTGGGTCAACCAAAGATAATTCTCGAGTCATATGATATATATCATAACTTAGATGCATGACCTCCCATGTACGAAGGTTTCTTTGAGCATTTTCCAAAGATTTTAATTTCTAAAACAATTATTGACTGTACTTTTATGTAAAGTACCATTGTAAGGTATTGTGGTCGAGGCACCATGAGAGTTGCATACATTTGTATTAAAACTCACAGCTTATCTGTTGTCGTACTCTGCACGACAGTTCAACAGTTGTATAAATGAAGTTTATAATTAATTTCTATAGTGTGATATCTGGCGACTTAGAATGGGTCGTGTTGACCTATTTTGGGGGCATCACAAATGGTATCAGAGCTTAGGGATATGGTCGCTGGCGGAGATAAGAGTCTAGAACTAGGAGGGGAGAGACGAGTTATATACTTCGCTAGTGTGTGACTTAGCTAAGCTGAAATTGTTTACTTGATAAGTTGACAAATTGTGATATGTCAATTAACCTTTGTTTTGAAGATATATTCTAGAATGATATCCGAAATACAGGAGATGAGCAATGGGAAGATCATGATATAGAGGAAATAACCAGGAAGGTACAACCCGAAAATAAAGCAAGGTATTCTCATCTCTTCGAACTACCAGGTACGTAAATTTTGAGGGCAAAATTTCATAAGGAGGAGAGATTGTGAGATCCCGAATTTTATGAAATAAAAGTATTCAATTTTTCTATTTTGATAAATAGTTAAATTGATAAAAGTTTAAAGTTAAGGGTGATATTTGAAAATTTTGCAAAGTAAGCAAGTTGTTATAAAATATTCGTTTGTTGGGGAATATTCGTTTTAACAAGGAATATTCGTACGATGACACAATCATTGGTGGACCCCACAAAAGAATTATCTAAAATAATAATGAAGCTTTTGAATAAAGTTTTAATGAAAATCAACTTGATAATTATCCGATATAGAACATTGAATTAACATCAAAAGCAACCCAAACTTAAATAGTTTGATTAGATTCTTGATCTTAAACATTCTAATGATTGTTATAAATATGTGATAACATATTTAGGTTGCGTAAACAACTTCAAATAGCAATAAAGTAATTGTTCTTCGATCAAACAAGTTTTTCTAACTTCATTTAATTTTATATTAACTCCAAATATTCTATTTTTACTGTACGAGCTTGTTTATATACGTTGTTCGTGATATCTATTGTTGAAAGGTTATGACTAATTGTTCAAGCATAACTGAATGAAATGAGCTGTTATTTGCGTAATTTGGATTTGATTTGATATAAAAGCATAAATTGTGATGAAACAAATAATGTTTGGTACAAAAATATATATGGATACTATTTATAACCGACAGTTATACACTGACTAGGGGTTTTAATTATGACCGGCAATTATACATTGATCGGGTGTTATAGGTAGGACTTCACTGACCTTTGTGTGGTAGGATAATATGCATACTCCTATGATGTTTGGTTGAACAAATCAACTCGGGTAACTATGTATTTGTGACTGACAAAAACCCGTAATGTGTGGGGTTTAGCAGACAAACCTTAATATATATATATATATGTGTGTGTGTGTGTGTGTGTGTGTGTGTGGAAAAACTCTTGAACTATATGTTCGTTCAATTCAGATTCAGTGTGAGTATAAAGTATAACTTGTTTAAAACTTGCTGAGCTTTTTTGTAGCTCATCCTTGCAAATATTATTTTCTTTTGCAGCTTTGAATGACATTCCCAGATGTCCTAGTACTCACTAATGTGGATAAATTAAGTTTTTTTTGTGTAGGATGTAGTTACATCTTTGCAGAATCTGTTGTAATAATAATGTAAATTTGGAATCTATGTAATCGAATCTTAAAATATGTAATATATTATCAATTTTTGTCAATTCCTTAGTTTTTAAGTTCTTAAAGAAGTCAAAAAGAAGTACAGTATCTATATGAACTATACATCTGAATGAGGGTATTGAATGATCTTGGGAGTTCTGTAAGAACTGAGGTTGCGCCCCTCAGTTCCAAGAACAATCTTATCATTAATATTGTGAATGTCAGATAGATAGGAATTATTGATATTAAAGAAATATCTGTGAGATTATAAATCTATACATCCAAGTGAGGGTATCCAAACACAGTAATTGTTCTGACGAGAACTACTATTTGTTATGGGATACTATAAATCTTGGATTGATTAAAATTATTCTTATGGAATATTTAAGTGAGCACCAAAACTGCTATAGGGAATGTAGAGAATTTGGGGGCAGCATAATTTGGTATCAAAGAAAAAGGTTAGAAACCTTAGGAAAGAATACCTTAGGCTATAACCTTGGAGGAATTAGAGCAATAAGGAAGATAGTAAGAAGATAAACTTAAAAAGATTTTGTAGGGGAAGAATTAAGGAAATTAATCAGAAGAAATTGAATGAAACGTAAAAAAATAACCTAAAATAAATTATTGTTTATTACATGAAATATGAGTTATTGTTATATGTTAAACCAGTTAATATATTTAATTATAGATGTCAGGAAGTAACGAATTTAAGGATATTCGGATAGTGAGTGAGGAGCTGATTGTGCTATTTAAGCTAGTACCTGAGCGGGAATCGGAAGAATGATCCATAGCATATTATAGTAGAAATGTTAATTGAAGTAGCTTACAACAAAATGTCTGAAGCTGTTGAAGGAAAACTTATGATAAATTTAGAAAGGAATCATGAAGAGTACCTGAAGTTGGAGCCAAGTAAAGAGGGAGACTTAAATCTCAATGAGGCTTATATAGAGCCAAAAGGAGGGACACCAGAAGAAGAAGAAAAAGAAAATCGTGACATGTTTGGGAAGCAGGTTGAGGAAATGAGATTTAAATGCAATGTAAAACTCAGAGTATTAAGGATTTGGTGATGGTAGTTATGGATTAGGACACGGAAAGAATGAGAGCAATAGAGTTTAGTGTCCATTTGTTAGGCCTTCGGAGTGAATAAAATAGGACAAAGAGTAAAAAGGGAGGGAAGTTTGGGTAAAAATTTAAAAATTGGGGTTTGATAGTGGCGCAGCTGCGCTTAGATTTGGCCTTGATTAGGCGCAGCTGCGCTGGATGGCAATGACTGATTTTGTGACTGAAATAGGGAGCAGTTGCGTAACTTTTCCTTATAACTTGGTAGCAAATTGCTACCGCCTCTTTTCCTAAAACCGCACTTTTGACTTCTATTCTGACCATTCATCCTCATAGCACTTGAATTGAGCCTGAACATGAGTACAAAAGAAAACTTATTAAAACTTTAAACTACGAAAATCCTAATAACTAATAATAATATTAAAAGTACGAGGAATTAAGCATAGAGGGAGAAGAGATTGGATATATAAATAAGAGATAAACAAGGAGGGAGAAAAATTGGATTGGATGGGGTGCCTCCCATCAAGCACTTAGTTTATAGTCCCTTAGCTCGACTACATCTTGGCAATGTATCCGATTTCTCTTCGATAATTGAAGAACCCTCCATCCATCAGTAACAAATTATCCTTTGGGAGGTTCCCATTAGTGGTAGCCATTACATTGAAGTCACCTAGTGTGCTCAATTGAGGTATGGTCTTCATTAAGAATGTCCAACACAATGGGCCCTTTTTCTCTCTTCTCTTCCTCGGCCCACCATGGCTTCAAAGTTGTACTAACTCTCATGTCATAAAGAGCTTTACCGACGACATGACTTTCGAGCAGGCAGGGTTTTGCAAAACTAACTGGATTCTTGATCTTTGGTAGCGAAGGCACTTGGGGCATTAATACAACCGGTTCATCTTTTCTAGCACTTAAAAATAGATCTTTGATGGCCTCATTTTTCTTATCCCCATTTGTCTCCCCTTTTTCGACATCTTGCAGCTCATCCAGTTGTAGATTTGGCTCAGGATCACCATCAGTCTCAAAATCCATATCATAACACCAATTTTTTTTAGGACAGTTGTTCAAGGCTTTGAATATTTGATCTATATGGTTTTGAAGATTTTGAATTAACACCTCTTGACTGATCCTCCTCTCCTCATTTGATGGTATGAACTTGGAGAACAACTCTACCAATCTTGAATTTTTTGTTTCTGTCTCAAAATCCATGTATTGAAGACCATTGGTTGAGGTATTGATGAGTTGATCCATTTGTTTCTGAAGATTTTGGCTTGATATTTTCTGACTCATCATCATCTCCTCTTGGTTTGCTATGAGCTTAAACATGAATTCCTCCAACTTTGAACTTTCTTTTTGTGGCAATGGAGGTGGACATTGGAATTCCGATGGGTATGTTGGACTTGGAGCATAGAATTGATCATCATGATTATAGCTCCATGTAATGTAATGACCGTGAATTTTAAACTCTTTATTAAATAAATATGTGATTTAATTTTTATGAGTTAGTTTTGTGAGTTTATTTAAACCTTACGTGGTTATGTGAATGTATAAAATGATTAAAGGGAGTCGTTAACGGTTTATTTAAACTAGTGGACTAACCCTAAGACTTTAATATCAAAAAATTGATAAGATTATAAATAATTAAATATTCAACTTATTTGAATATAGTGGCCGTATGTGAACATATTGATTTAATTGCAATTATGAGTAATTAATTGATAATGTGTTAAATAATAATTATTATGAATAAATAATAATTAATGAGTAAGAGATTAATAAATATAATTATATTATATTTCTTTGATTTATTTATGCAAGCATGCAATATAGTAGACCTTTATTATATGGTAGTTAACTATATATTTTATATAGTACAAGGTGACATATTAATATATCTATATATTATATATAGACTATATAGTAAGAATTATTGCATTCATGAGAGTACATAAATAATCCCCAACTTTCCATTGTGTAGTAGTATTAACCCATTAATTTTACATTTTGGGAATTATAGTAACCAAACCAAGCTTATTGCTGAGAATTGCTCTTGTCCCAAATTGAGTGACCTCGTAGTACATTAACAGTAACCTACACTCTATTTACGTAACTTCCAAGCTGAAGATTAATGGCTAACATGGGTGATCATTACCAAGCCATTGGCTATGGAGATGGCTGGGAAATGGTAGGTGAACTACTCTTAATTAACCATTGTGTCTTCCTTTAACACCATGTATTCTAAACTAATACCCAGTTCAAGTTCCTTCTATAAATGGCAGACCAAATTCTCAGTTACGTTGTTTTGTTCTTGGCTTTTGAAAACATTGATATCTTGAGAGTAAGTGAGTTGTTGTCAATGAAGAGTCTAGCAATCTCATAAGGGAGTAATTAAGCAAACTAAGCTTTAAAGAGGTATAATTTCTAACTTATGTTCTTGAATTAGGTTTTGGAAAATTCTTACAATTCTCAAGAATTCTCTGTTAATTGATGTAGAATAACATGTCACTGTGTTGTCTAAGGTTGTTTGCATGCTTAGAAGCATTGTAGTTGGTTTGGTTGCAGATTTAGCATGGTTTGTGTTAAGTCTTTGCAAATGTAGAGCCATTATTTTTCATACTACTCGAAGTGGCGCGATCACGCGCCATTACTATAGTATACGATCATGCCGTGGCCGCGCTCGCCACCATGTGTACTAATTTTTGTGATTATGTTCCATTCTGAGCATGTTACTTTGAATTGAATATGCATATAAATGACCTGAACATGTGGACTAAGGTGGTTGTGTATATAGTAAGCCATAATAGGTTTGTTTTGACTTCGTTATTCAAAGAAGTCTTAAAGATTTGAAAACTAGAAATTATATATATAGAGTAATATACAATCTGACCTTGTGAACATATGTAAATAAATTGAGTATGTGCACATATGCATATTAAAGCATGAATTAGACTATGCAAACTAATCTTGTATGCTTGAAAAAGTTTTACTAATAGAGACTTAAAGTTTTGAAAATGAACTTGATAAACTATATATACATTAAGTTGAGAACTTGTAAGTATGTTTTTGATGTCTAACATGTATGTATATGAAAGTATGATGTGTGGTAGGTAAAGTGGCTTGCATGATTGTTAGCTTAACATGTGAAGTCTTGATTAAATGAAAATGAATAATGACCTATGATATGTTTTAATGAAGGGTTAAATTTAGTTATTCACATCATAACATGTGTGTGTGGTGCATGATTATTCATATATGTGCAAGACGGGAGTACACTAACCTTCTGCAGAATCAGCTGTAAGACCCCAACTTTTATGAATAAAGAATAATTTTCTCGAATTATATTTTTGAATATTATGGTGTTGATTTGATATAATGTTATAGTTGTGGGTAATATTTACAAATTTTGCAAAGTAAGCACGTGGTTATATAATATTAGATTGGTCTGGGAATATTCTTTTTGTCGGGGAATATTCGATGCGACACACAATCATTAGTGGACCCCATTAATTCAAGTATTGTCGTAGTTAAAAAAGCACAAAATTATCTTTCTATAAAAATAACTAGGCAGAGGTGTTACCTGTAGAATTTAATGATTTGTTTGAGTTGTGATTACGAGGATGTAATTCTTGTAAGGAGGAATGATGTAACATTCCGTAATTTTAAAGTGTAATATTAAATATTTATTGATTTATATAACTATTTAATGGATATGATTATTTGTTGAATAAATAATATATATTAAATATTTATTGAATTATATAAGTATTTAATGGCAATTTGAGTTGATGTGGCTTAGTTAATTATTTGTTGAATAAATAATTAAGGAGCTAAGAAAATTAATTGTTATGAGATTATATACCAATTTAATTTAATAAGTAAGCTAAAGAGCTTATAGTGATTTAAATAAATTATAATATTTTAAATGGGAAATTGTAATTTAAAATATTAGTTGGTCGAATAAAATTATAATTATAAAAGAAATTATAGTTATGTGATATTAAATTATGTGCTAAAGTAATTTAATAGATTAGTATTTGAATTGATTAAATTGATTATTTAATTTAATAGAAGTGTGACAAATAACCTTGCTATAAAGGAGTTATTAAAATAAATTAAAAGAGTTTAATTTAGTTTTTTTGCCAAACATGTCTTATTGCATAATAAGTCTTTAATCTAATGATGTTTTAGCAAACAAGGTATAAGGATTTAATCCATTTGTTTTAATTAGGTTTACCAAACAAGGTGTAAGGATTAAAGGGTTATTTTATTAAGCTTAGCCAAACAAGCCTTATGGCTTTTGATTTTCAAAATAATATAACTGATGTCAGTTAAAATCCTATACTAAATATATCTATTATTATATATGTTATATTATTATACGTAAACTAGAGTTGGGAGAAGAGAGAAAAAGAAGAACACAGAGAAAAAAATAGAGAAAACTCTAGAGAGAAGGTGAGTGTTTTCTAACAGGTTTTTGAGAAAGGAATTGGGGAGAAGAATAGCCATCATCTTCCTAATCAAAGGTAGGAGCTTAATCTTTCTTTAAAAGTTTAGTTTCTTCTTCTTCCAAAAAAGTTTTACGTGAAATTTTATAAAAGTTAAATTGATGGTGTTTATAGTTATATGATTAATTATTGATTATAAGATGATTTCATGAGTTTATATATGATTATAGATAAATGAATTCATGTATATATGTGTTTTGTGGAAGAAAATATATTACAGTGTTCATATGAAATATATATATGAATATGGCTTAGTTGAAGTAGAAATTTAGGTTTAATTAGTTGTTAAATTGATAAATTGACTATGGAAATTGATAGAGTATGTATAATCGTAACTATGATGTTTTGAAATTTCTTTTTGATTGAAAAACAAAATCACAAAGGTTGATTTTCATTAAAAATGTCAACAATGGAGTTTTTGCCAAAAACATTGAATTTGGGTGTTGTAACTTTGATGTTTATGTTATTTTATGAGTAGAAACATGTTAGAAGTCTTCACAATATGTTTATATTAATTCTATATGTGTATTACATGTTAATCGATCTATTAGATTCGAGCTTTTAGGCCAATTTGGCTTTTGTTCATCTTGTTACTTTAGCTTCGTCAAGGATTGGTGTTCATTACAGTGTGCATACGCTACCAAAGAAGATGATTACAATCTTCTTATGCCATGCAAATACGGCTACCATACATATGGCCAACCAATGGCTCCGTGACCTGAGCTACATAACGCTTGACTCAATATGTGAAATACGAACCACAATGTAAATCAGGCCTTGCATGATTATGAAGTTAAAGGTTCTGACAGTTTTGTTTAAGTATACAAATTTGGAAAATAAATGTTATGTGTTAATAATAGGAATGTTAAATGATGATTTCAGTAATATTAAGCTATGAATGAACATGCTATCAAGTGTTACCTATTTGTGACATAGTTGATTATGTGAAAGGGTAATTTAACATATATGATGTATATATTTGTTTATATGAATATACAATGTTGGTAATGACTAACTATGTCAATATGGCATATGTATAGGGTATTGATTCAAGTTGTAAGGTTTAGCTTGTGCTAAAGGCAAGTTTTCTAACTCTATTTTATAATTGAGCAAGTTCTCTAACTCAAAATTTTATTGTGCGAGTTTAATTTCATTTGGTACATTATTGTTTTCAAATTCAATTATAATTGTTGTACGTTGCTATTTCTACACTTTCGTAGAGCTAGATTGCCTATTATTGACTAAGTCATTGTATCTAGTTGCTCATGACGATACAAGTATCCCAAATCTTATAGTTTAATCTTGAGCAAGTTTTCTAATCTATTATCTTGTTAATTCAAATACTGTTTTCAATTCGATTACAATATAATGATGCAAGTTATTTGGAGCAAGTTATTCTTATATTTAACTTGTGGTTTAGCATGCACAACTATATATGCTATGCATGCTTATTATTCAATTCTAATTAACCTTGGTTTAGTGTTGTTCAAGCAAGATATGCTATAGTTATTCAAATTGTATGCTATTAGATTATTCCTAATGCATGACTTTAGTTTACTATAATTGATTCAATCACTATTATTCTATAGTATAGTGTTATTGGTCTTATTCAACTACTCCTTAGTTGATGTTCGTTAAATTCCAAATTTCCTTGAAAGCTTATCCAAACCAAACTTACTTTGGTGCGGACTTGTATTTTAAATACTGAGATGAACAACTCTTTTAATTGAGGTTTACGCTTAGCGTTGAAATAGTTGTGCACAATACATTGTAAGAAGGGTTAATCCCCCTAAGTACGTGGAGTCCTTATAGTCTTATGACTGTTAAAGTTGAAAGATTACTTATAACTGTGGACATGATTCGTGGTCATTAGACCCTCAGTGAATGTTAAAATTTTCAGAAAGTTAATAGAATATATTGTTCAGTTCTATTGAGCCTAATATTGGCAATTGATGTAAAAGTTTAAAGATTTATTTATTGTTATTTCAAGTGGGCCTTGTTTGCTCAGTCTTGCCTGTAAAATTTCTTGTAGCTAAAGTTGAAACTGGTGACGTACCTAGCACCAGTAAAGGAAAAGGAAAGATGAACAAGTACTGAAGACTTGTAATAGATTCGATAGTTTTATTATCAGACTTTGGTTTAAAGATTGTAATGAAGTTTATTTAAATTCTGCATTTGAATGATTGTTGTTAAAGGTTAGATAACATGGGAGATTTTTATTTAAATTTATTCCTGTATGGGCAGGTGTTATTATTCAATTTTATTATAATTGGGTAGTTATAGATGAATGTTTTGATTAAGTGAACACCAAATCTTGAGGAAATGAAGTATCAGGATTTGGGGGTGTCACATTACCGTTAAAACTATTGAACTACACGGTAGTAAAAGTACAGTAATACGCGTAGTTGCATAGTAGCACACAGTATTGATTATTGATGCTTACGTGAGAAGTCACTCAGTTATACTCAATTATTGCTCGAAGAATTCTTTGCATTATATCTCTTATATTATTGATTCAATTATTGTCACAATTATCATCTCAGATAATATGTTATATTATTAAATCAATAATTGAGACGACAAGTTATAATATTAATGATTAATAATTGTTGAAAGATTAAATATGTGTTGATTAAAAATAAAATGATTTGTGGTAATATTTATTCAATCCTTGATGTATATAAAGAGTCTATTATGAGACGTTTGTGGTAAGTTTGGTTTTCGCCAATAGTAATTACCTTTACCAGACGTCAAACCACTTGCCGTTTCATATTACAAGCGTCGAACCAATTGTCGTTTCACATTACAGGCGTCGAACCAATTGTCGTTTCATATTACAGGCGTCGAACCAATTATCGTTTCACATTACAGGCGTCGAACCAATTGTCGTTTCACATTACAGGCGTCGAACCAATTGTCGTTTCATATTACAGGCGTCGAACCAATTGTCGTTTCACATTACAGGCGTCGAACCAATTGTCGTTTCATATTACAGGCGTCGAACCAATTATCGTTTCACATTACAGCGTCCGAACCAATTGTCGTTTTCACATTACAGCGTCCGAACCAATTGTCGTTTCATATTAAGATCACCAATTGTCGTTTCACATTACTGGCCGAACCAATTGTCGTTTCACATTACAAGCGTCCGAACCAATTGTCGTTTCATATTACGAAAGGCCGAACCAATTATCGTTTCACATTACGAGCGTCGAACTAATTGTCGTTTCACATTACAAGCGTTAAACCATTGGTGTTTCACATTACACAGCGCCAAACCAACGCTGTAATGTGAAACACCAAGTGGTTCGACGCCTCGTAATGTGAAACACCAAGTATTCAATCTCCTACTAATGTAAGGGGTGTTATTTCTTTTGTATTCATGAAGATAACTTCATTATTCCATTATTTATTATTACGCTGGAATAACTCAGATACGCAAGCTACCCTATACTTGGTGAAATTCTTACATTATTCCGGTCTTTATTATTACATTGGAATATCCTCATGCATGCGTTTTCTGGCGGACCGAATTCCGTTATTTATTATTCATTGGAATAACTTGCATGTGCGGTCTATCGCATGCATGGTGATTTCTTTTGTTATTCCATTCTTTATTATACATAATTCTTTATACTGAGGAGCGTTGGCCCGCAGCTCACTCCTTAAGTACAAAACCAGCGCTGATTGCGCGCGAGTCTAAGCGATGAGGTATGAGTTCTGTTAATAAATTAAGAACTGATGCATGTTTATATGGTTACTCTAATCTATAATACTTGTCCATTATAGTATTCGTGTGATAATAAACATGATATTGAAAGGGACCTATGATGAATTAGTGTTTACAACTTTAAAGTCAATAGTGATTTCAACTATGACATAGTGTGTTAGAAACTAATCGTGTAATGTAATGGCACATGTATAGAAGCATGCTAATTGATGATTTGATTCTTGTTAGTGTGGACTCATATTAGTTTACACATACTAATTGGAAAGATCGACTTGTTAATGTTAGGTCGTTTCAACGCAAGTTAATTAAAGCTAGAAATAAATTGTAGCTGAGCAAACAAGCAAGTTTCCTTGAACTTCACTCTTTGGTTGTGCAAGTTCCTTAAATTATTACTCTGCGTTGCAAGTTTACTAATTTACACAACTTTGAATTTTGTGAAAGTTTCCTATCCTTCTCATATTGTATTTGAGCAGGTTTTTGTTGAATTGAAAGTTATTCATTTAAGCTTGAACTTTATTTCCAAGCATGCTATTAAGTGGTTTAATTACCTTACAATTATTCCACACCCATATTATTGATATTCGCACTTAGTGCACTTGAATTCGTACAGTCTTGAACTTGTACATTGTTTAAAGTTCTATAATTCTTGAACTATGTCAGATAGAGTCTGAACCTTTGTTCGGTCAGACAAGTGTATGAAGTTTTATAAAAGCTATCCAAACCAATTGATGGTAAGGATTCTTTGACTGAAAGAACACCCCTTTTATGATAGGGGAGTACCCCAGGTATCTAATATAAGATACAAAGAACAGATTTAAATGTTATGCATATACGTGTACGCGAGACTGATCCCCTCAAGAACTTATTCTGTAGCCAGTAACCAAAGGGTCAATTAGTTATTGATTCCATTGGAGTGTTATAGTTCAATGTCTACTTGACTAACAATTATTCTAAAAGCAATCATTATCTTTGCTTCTAATATTCATATTGTTAAATCCTTTAGATATTCATATTGTTGAATTCTTTGTCAGATATTTTCCATTCATTATGACATATCTTTATTGTTGTATTTAAACTTGTTGAGCACACTTGTTGCTCATCCTTGATATATCATGAATTATATTACAGCTAAGCCCGAGACCTCAGAGAAGGACAAGGGTAAAGGAAAGATGTAGCATAGTGGCAAGGAGCAGACTTTACCTTATGCCTAGTTTAAATTACTATTATGTAATATGAACCCTAATGATTATTTTAGGGTATGTTTGTATGATTGTATTAAGGTTATCGAATCTTGGGACTAGTAACACCTTTTGAATAAATGAAGTACGTTTATTATTTTCTGTATTTTAGTTATCGTATGTTGTTTAGAGATGGATGTTTGTATTTTATCGTGATGACCGAATCGGGGTCAGAGGACCCGGATTCAGGGGCGTCACATGTAACATCCAGGTGATACCCCTAATCTTGATGATAAATGGAATAGACATAATTATTATGGTAGTCACCACCATATTGTCCTGGTCCAAAACTGACGGTGCATTGATGACTCGAATGATTATCAGCACCATAATCACAAGTAACTGCTACACTTTGAATATGTTGTGCTGCTAAAGCATCAACCCTCCTCGAAAGTGTCTCAAGCTGTGCTGACATTGCAAAAAGTGCATTGAGCCCATCAATCCCAGTTTCCCTTAGTTGAGTCAATCTCGTATATGGCCATTGATAAACAAAATCATTCATGATACCTGAAAAGAGAGAAATATAGGAAAAGAAATAAAATAAAATAAAAAAAATGTTTAAATTAAGACTAATTTGATTGAAATTAATGATAGCAAAAATTATTACACTAATTCCCCAGCAGCGACGCCAAAATCTTGTTGGTTGTTTCCACAATTAATATATAACACGCAAGTGCACATGGTCAACAAGTGATAAAGAGTAAGTAGAGTATCGTTCCCACATAGAATTATTTAACAAAAATCACCAAGCACTAACCCGAAACCATCTTAATCTTATCTAAACGAATGATTTAGTATTTTGAATTAAAACTATGTAATTAAACTAATACTAAATACCCCTAGAATGAAACTAAATAATGAAAACATGAGACTAAAATTTCACCTATTTTTTCATTTAAATCAATAAACTTCCCGTTAAGTCAAATTAATTATCACAGATTATTAATCAAGAACACGAAGGTAAAGTATAGTCATCTCTCGATGTACCATACCCATATCAAATCAAATCCACAGATGATAGAATCAAGTTGAACACCCTAATTAACGATCTCACTATATCTCTATGCGAATTATAATTAAAGAGGGTTTAAGCGCAAGTTCTTATTAGATTGCATGCGGTGCATAGGTATATCTATATCCTAGGCACGAATCATAAATTTCATCACCATGTAGAAGTCACAAACACATGTTATTATGGTCAGATCTAAACCCATAATTCGCTTCTCAATTGCATATGGATTATCACGGTAATTGATGGTCAATTAACTAAGCAATTAATCACAAATCACAATAGGCAATCCAATAACAATTAATAAGTCTAAAAAGGAAGCATATCAAAGTAAACTACTCAATAAGATCCATTATAATCTCAAAATAGAGTTTAATTCATTATTGAAGTAGAATCCATGATCCATAATTGAATATACATCAAAAGAATACAAATAGAAATGAAAGAGAAGCTAGGGTTTGAAGAATGCAAATCTGATCTCTCTTACCCCCAATCTGAACTTACAATGCTCTTCAATTGCTTCAATCTTCAAATCCAATCTAATCTAGGGTTTTGCCAAATCTAATCTAAGAAAGGAAGAAAAGATGGAATATACAAGAAAGATTTTTATCCCAAAGAGGGAATTCAATCCATTATTGAATGTAGAGATCTCTAATGTATGCTGCAAATGTGCCTAAATATAGGCTTAGTCTCGAATGCCTCCTTGCCCAAGAAACAATCCAATTGGTCATTTTAAATGAAAGTCAAAGTTGGTCAGATAGGAAACGACGCAACTGCGCTGCCCACAAGCTTGTTTTGGGCTTTGCTGAGCTGAAAGGCATTTTTGACTGAGGTAGGGCGCAGCTGCACCGTCCCATAGGCCAAATAGGGCGCAATTGCGCTTGTTGGAATTATACTGCATTGTCCTTTGGTAAAACAACCATAACTTTTGATCTCGGAGGAGTTACGGGGCCTGCCACCTATCAAATAGAAGATATCGACGTGATCTACAACTTTTATTCTTTGAGATTTGAGAGATAATGGACGGATAATGGTTGAAATTGGGCTTCAAGTGACTACTATGTAAATGGATGGCAACCCCAAACTTTGAGGTTCAACGTCCGTTGGTACAAAGGTCATAACTCTTGCATTCGAACTCCAATTGGGATGATTCAAGATGTTCCGGAAAGCTAAGAAGTAGCTCTACATTAAAATCCAAGTTTCAAGCCAAGAACATGAAATGAACATGAAAGCCCAAACGATGTTCGAATTGCATTTCCTTGCTTTTTAATACTAATAGTCGCTCACACAGTTCCCAAGCATAAGATCTACAAAATAAACACAAAAAGCATTAAAGGTAATTACGAAACATAGGTTTAAGTAACTAATTCTAGTAATAAATACCAGATAAGTAGGTATAAAATTGACTTATTACATACTTAGGTATATTTCCTTTTGGGTTCACAAGTTTACATTTGATGACTTAATGTTATTACTTAGGTTTAGTTTAGACTGAAAAAGCAGACAAAGTTCATGGTAAACCCTTCCCTGCCTACCAAAACCCGAGCTTTAGTATGTCACTGCTTTAAGCCCATGAAAACTCGTGTTTTGCTTTTGGCCCGACCAAGTGGAGTGCTGCCCCGCCAACTATTTATTTTTTTTTAATTTTTTTTTTAAAATAAAGTGTTAAGTTGCGAGGCTTGAACACAAGACTTGTAAGTAAATAAATAAGAGTTCAAACCAACTGAGCTACAACAACTATTTGTTTTTAATGTAATCTTCAGTATATTTTAACTATAATTGAAAATTATAATTAAGATATGTAGTTAATGTAATTTAAACAACAAATCCAAATTGCAGTAGCAAATGCAAACAAGGAAAGAATGACATTACACACAAGACAATATGAGTTTGCTCATTACAAAGAATGCTTCAACCTTGATATTATCTAATTCATATAATTCACGACAAGTAACAATGTACAAATTAAACACTTGTTTGCGAAAAAGATCATTCTCAATAAGTACAATCTACTCTCTCTAGCAAAGACTCAAGAACATAAATCCAAGCTTACTACTACCACACTGCCACTTGTGTAGGCCATTTCAAGCCCACCAAAACCTGGGCCTTTTGTCCCGTACCACTTAGCCGCTTGCTGGTCTAGTTTAGTTATAGACACATATACATATAATTATATAATCCATGTACATTGGGTTAGTCCAAATAATATTTGAATTGGGCTAAAATATAAATTAGTATAATATTAACAACCCATCATTTTCCATAAACTTATCATCACAATTACACATAAATATGTTATTAAACATTTAATAGCAAATATTTATTTGCTTAATTGTATCTTCTCCCATACATTTAAAATACACATTTTATTGGTTTACCATGAATCATTATATCACATAAGGCTCTTTTATTCAAGTTAAATAGAATTACACAAATTAAGATTATTATTATTATATAGTCTCATGGAATAATATTAAGCATTATAATATTATTCTTAACATCCCATGTTATAATTTATTCATGAAGCAACTTTATGAATTAATTATATGCTTATATCACACTTGTAGCAATTAGTAAGATAACACTAATTAATACTTTTCAAGAAATCATTCCTTCATTAATTTAAATTAATGAGTTACTAGATATATCCCATATGGTTATACTTAACAATTAATCATAAAGATAATATTAATAATAATAAAATGATTATTAATTCACCAATACCATAATTCATAAGCTTAAATTAAGCTCATCTTTTTTATCATAATTCTCAAACACTTAATTTAGTTTTACTATATTATCACATTCCATGCCACAACAATATATATATATATATATATATATATATATTTGAAATAATATTCAAATATTTATTATTCTCAATATTATTATAATTAATGAAATTCACGGATATTACACTTTAGACATAAACTTATCTCTATAATATTTAAAATATGCCAACGATTTGCACTTTAAGTTGCTTAATTGCTCATATGTTTTGAAAATAATAATTTGACTATTTCCCACAAAATGTCTTAATATGGTATATATATATAAGCGTATTTACTGAGTCTTCTCCATAAATAGGTTGATTCATCTCATCTTGTCTATTTTTAGTCATAAAATTGAAGATTCCTTCGTGATCTTCATGAGTGAATAGGTTATCCCACCATTAACCTACTTGGCCCACAAAACCAGATGTTATAGCTTTAGTTATCCTTTTCTCCGAATTACCTTTAATTATATTCTCAAAGCTTGAGCATATATTGTCATATGCTTGAGAAAGACTATAATTTGATATTTCGTTAAACCATCAAGGTTTCATTCCTGGATAACGTCTCCACCAAACTGGATTCTATCATAAACATCTTTATTTTCGAAATGTGTAGATAAGCGATGGCCAAAAATAATAGAGTTGATTTTTAATCTTTTCCCATTTAAGCTTATTTATACTTAAATGATGGTTGACCATAAATATTTTCTTTAAGACTTTTCTTGATTTGATTTAATTAAAACCTCCGTCTTTTTTTACTGATAAAGCAAGAGTAGAATTACTCGATCGAGAGCTTCTAAGTGAGAGCTTGTCTAACCATTTATTTAATTCTTTATATAACTGTGAATAATTAGATCTTAAATTCAGTTTTCCTAAGAATTGAATTGAAGAGGCGACTTAAATGGTATAAAACCAATTTTTATTGGTTTATCACTAGTTATCTTTTCTTTATCCTTTGAGGATATAACTGTTTTTGCTGGAACGACACTAACGACTAACGGTCTTTCTTTATTCATAATAACCGTTTCTATTCTTGATGTTTAGAAATAAATTGGTATAATTGTTTTGTTCAATCATTTGATTGGCTGCTAATATCTCTTTATGTCTTTTCGCAGATTCTTTGTCAAATTCCCTTGGGAACAACTTTGGCTTTATCTGCAACAAATACAACCGACGGTGGTGGGTGGATCGAAGACATCACTTTATATCCTCAATCTTCTCCATTATCTTATACCCTAGGGTTTATAGATATTTTTAACAATGTTTAAGTTATTATTTTCAGATTCATTAGCTTCTTCCAAATTATGAATAATTATTCATTTGATTTTACACAAGTGTCGAAAAAAGATAAAGAAACCTACGTCTTTCTTTAATTTATTTAAGAAATCATTATAAACTCCATGAATCCAGGTTTTCTCTTTCTCTGAATGATTTGCTAAAAACCATTCTTGAATCCTTTATAACCCTTTCAAATTTTGCTTATTAGGAATATATTCTTTATTGCCTAATACAAGAACACTTTCTTCATAATATCCCATATCTGAAGGAGTTAGGCTTTCAACTCTAAGGATTTTCGGTGGAGTTTATACTCTATACACTGGTCTACTAATTTAATCAGTTGTTTTTAAGACTCCTTTGAGAGAGATCATTGATCTTCTAAATGTCTCTCCTATAAATTCTCTTTGAGAAATATGTGAAGTACTTTTTCTTGAACCTTCTAATGGATCTATTTTTATAGATCTTTCATATCCAAATCTAATTATTACTTGTCCATCTTCGTTTTCAACTATATTTTGTAGTTGAGTCTCTGGCACCTTTCGAGGTGCTTCATTTTCTAATTTCCAATCATTTGGAACTTAAATCTCTTCTAATTTAAGAGTACAAGGTACATACACATTTTCCTTCTTAGGATTGATCTGGAATACAATGTTTTCAGCCCTTTTATCTTTTATAAGACTATTATTTAGATTAAAAATTGTGGTAACAGTATTCATGACTTTAATAAAAAGTTTATAGATCAATACCATGTTTGACGACTTAGGATCCATTTCAAATACTGTAGTCTTTGTGTTTAACGTTAGTCTTTAAGATCGTTGGATCTAAGAGAGACATAAATTTAGAAAGCTATTAAAATATATTGGTCCTTTTGACAATAATGAAGTTACACATCCTAAAAGAGAATCAGAAAACCATAAGTGTCTTTTATCTCTTAGACAAAGAAGAAGTGAGGTATTTAAACCATCATGAGTAAGTGGTTTAACTGCCACTTGCACTAATTCAATATAAAGGAATTTATATCCTTTTGAAATTGTAGATTCTAAAACTGTTTTAGGTAATAGTTCTACTGACATATGATCATTTGAGATCGACATAGTTCTTTTAACAGATTTTATAATATAATCTAACTTAAAAATAAAACTTCATTTAATATAAATATTTCTGGCATGAGTTTTGGGAATAGACCAATTTTACAAATGGTTTTTAATTTCCTCGATTGAAACTATTTGTTTATTGATAGAAGATTCCAATCATTAAGAAGAAGAACTTCCCGATCTAGTGAAAGGTCTGATTAAACTAGCCATTAGTCGTACCAGCAACTTAAGTCTAAAGATTTACAAACAACAAAGGTTAATTATGATGGGAAATCAACAAAGGGATTTACGTCTGAGGGGCGCACAAATCACAAAAGCCAAACGACAACCAATCTACCCAAAATTTAACCTTAAAGTTATGCCTAGAATAGAACTTAAAATGTTGAGTAACAAAATGAGTTAGCAATCATCAGTTTCCTAATGAGAATCGATCCATTTACAATGAAAAATTCTTCAATTGCCTCTGCATCTTTGCATAACCGGAGCCCTAATTTTTCCATCTTTCTTGATTTCTACCGCACCAATTAGTTTTATCATCGGCCTTGCACATGATTTTACATGTGACTGTTGGGTAAAATCTAATTACGCACAACACGTAAGTATACGTGGTCAACAAGTAATAAAGTGAAAATAGAGTATCGTTCCCACGAGGAATTGTTTAATAAAAATCACCAAGTACTAACCCGTAACCAACTCAATCTTATTTAAACGAATGAATTTTAATTTATAATTAAACTACTATTAAATTCCACTAGTTAAATTAAGATTACGAAGATTTAAGATCACAACTTCACTTATTGCTTCATTTAAGTTAACACACTTCTCATCAATTATTCTCTATCATGAATTGTTAATCAAGAACACTAAAGTAGACAAAACCATCTCTCGATGCATAATACACATAGTCACTTAAATCCACAGATGATAGAATTAAGCAAGACACCCTAATTAACTAATTCACTATATCTCTATGTGAATTATAATTAAAAAGGATTTAAAGCACAAGTTCTCTATAAGATTACATATGGCGTAAAGGCATATCTTTATCCTAAACACGAATCATGAATTCCATCTGTGTAGAAATCAAAAACACATGCTATCATGATAAGATGTAAATCAATACTTCATCTCTCGAGTTCATATAGATTATCAAGGTAATTGTTAGCTAGGCAATTAAGCAATTAAGTCCAAATCACAATAGACAGTCTTCACAATAAAACATAACAATTTATAACGAAACATATTAAAATAAACTAAACAATAAGATCTATTGTAATCTCAAACAAAGAATTAGTTCATTATTATTGGAATTAAAACTAAGAATCCACAATTGAATAATCATTAAAAGACAAAGATAGAAGAAGATGAAAAGATATAATCTATTGTCTGTAGATTTGATGTTCCCTTTTTGCTCCTACTTTGAATCTTCAATGGTCTTCAAGTTGCTTCAATCTCCAAATCTAACAAGAACTGGTGTTTTGATCTAATTTACTCTAATCTAATCTAATGGAATCCTCTAAAATTAGCCTATATATATCCTCTTTTATGCCTCTCATCATATATTTATAGTTCTAATGGATATCCTAGCAAGTTAGGCAACTAAGAATCCTATTCTAGCTCAAATTGGACATCAAAACACCCAAATTAGTTGTCCCCACACGATCGGCATGCACCCACCTTACTGTTCAGAGACCATTTTGGGCGCGCCCTCTGATGTCGAAATTCAGGTGGCCCAGTAGCGTCCATGTATGTGTATAGCGCCATCCGCTACTCTATTTTTTGCTACGACGTCCTTTGGTAAAACAGACATAACTTATGATCCGCTAGGATTTACAGGGCCTGCCACCTATCAAATCGAAGATATCGACGAGATCTACAACTTTCATTCTTTGAGACTTTACAGATTCGGTCCAGATCAAGGCATAAATTGAGCTTGAAGTAGATGCTATGTAAATGGCAAACATGACAACTTTTAGCTTTGATCTTTGTTGAGAAAAAGGCCATAACTCTCGCATCCAAGCTCCGATTGGGACAATCCAAGATGTTCCGAAAAGATAAGAAGTAGATCTACAATAAAATCCAAGTTCCAAGCCAAGAACATGCATCCAACTTGGTGTTAAAAGACCTTCAATCTTCCCTTCTTGTACTTGCTTGGGTATTTTGGTCCACAAGATGTCTGAATTGCTTTCCCTTGCTTTTTCATGCCAATAGTCGCATTTTTCTTGCGTTTTCATACCCAAGCATATAATCTACAAAATGAACACAAAATGCATGAAAAGTAACTACGAAACATGAGTTTGAGCAACTAATTCAAGTAACAGATACCGGATAAGTAGGTATAAAACATACTTATCAAATACCCCCAAACTTAAACCTTTGCTTATCTCAAGTAAAAACACAAAATAACAATGCTATGCAATGCAACTAATCTACATGCCTACGAATCCAGCAGCAATGACAGACACAAGTCTATTCAACCGGCCTTAGAGTAATCAAGTAAACATGATAATACATCATATCAAAACTCATTAGTAATTTCCCATTCAATCATCAAATCTTAGACTGTTATCACTAATATAGTGCGTGTGTGCTCAACAAAAATGTTAACTGATGTAAAATCAAATTTAACACATAATAAATCTTTTGAAGGCATCATATAGTGTAAACTCAAGAAATCCAAAAACAAGCTAGATCCAACTAAAATCAAACAATTACCAATATCGAGGGTCAACATGGGATACTTATGCTTTATTTTTCATCTACAGGGGCTTTTTGCTCTTATTTCCCGTTTTATTTATATATTTTTCCTTTTGAATGATGGATAGTGAGTGCGTTTTAAGCTCCATCTCACGCCTGTGTTTATGGGGAATGCATTTCATGCTTCTTCTCGACCCACTACAGAACTCAATTTATTCAACTCAATATCTTTTTCTTTTCTTTTCTTTTCTTTTTTTGAAAGCTTATATACCCCATTTTTTCCCCCAAACTTAGGTTCTTGTCTAACTTTCGCCATCACTACTTGTTCTTGTCATTCTTTCCTTCAAACTAGCAGTATCCTTTAGAGTCCCATTATGTATCAATTTAAACTCAACCAATCAACAAGTTGTTTTTACTGTGCTATCCTTATTATACCAGTTTCAAACAGAAAAAGATTCAATTCATAAAAGGAAATTACATCAAAGCTCTAATAGTCAGTACTATACTTGTCTACCCAATTCCAATCTCATCATTGGCCAAAACAAACTGTAAATATGAAACAGCTGGACTCATGCAAGATGAACATAGTAACTAACTATTATTTTTGAATTTTTGAATTTTTTTTCTAGAACTGAATATAATGCTATTCAAACTATACTACTATGCAACTACTTATGCAATTGTACTACATGAATGCACACCTAATGAACCTAACATATGTAAGACCCCAACTTATTATTAATGAAATTTAATTTTCTCTATTTATTATTTTGAAATAGTAAGGGTTGATTTGATTAATGTGGATAGTTATGGGTAAAATACATGCAAATATTTCAAAATAAGCAAGTGGTTATAAAATATTCATTGTTGTTTGGGAATATTCGTTTGGTCGTGGAATATTAAATGCTGTGTCAGGGAATATTAAATGCGACGGCAAGCGACCGTGTGTAGAGCCCATGTGAACGGAAAGCGATTGGATGAAGAAAATGACAAATATAAGTTGTTTAAAAATAACAGGCGTAGTTATTCACAGTTAATCTTATTAAAATACTCGGTGGTTAACACACAAGCAGATTTACCAGATTGCACCAATTATTGATTCTTACGTGAAGGCACTACTCTCAATAATGGTTACAGATAATTAACGATCGATATTTTATTTTATTGATTTAATAATTGCTTCGTTGATATTTTATATTCTTTGTTGTTTGAATAATTGTCATTACACAAGATTTTTCATTATCGAAGCAATAATTCATATTATCTGAATAATATTATTAGATAACATTATTGGCAATGTCTAGAAAGTTTTGTCTAAGGAGAGGTTTGGTCACCTAATTGCAAGGCGCAAATGAGGAGAAATTCTTATTGAAAGCCCTCTTTCCTAGAACCTGCTCGGTTGTCGATATTGTGATTACGTAATATTATTTGTGAATAATTAATTATTGATTCATATGATGAGAAAAATATTGATTTTATGTGGATATAGATGGAGAAAATTTTAATGTGACAATTGTTGAAAATTGAAATTTTATCTTTTTTGATAAAATAATTCGTTTAAATATATTATTATATTTTAATAATATAATAATGGTGATATTTTTACAACGAATGTGGGATATATGAGTATCTGAGGAGGAAGAGTATTTTTGTTGCAATAAATGTTTAAAACATGTTAAACATGTCTGGTGGACCCCATTTATTGATCGAAATTTGATTATAGGCGTAAAATCGTCTGCTTTGTGGATTTGGTCAATTCCTATTTGGAATTTGGAAAAACTTTCTTCTGCAAAGTTGTAGAAATTGAATTTCCTATAAAAAGCGAGATTCAATTTTCCGACAAAAGGGCTATTTATTGTGAATTATTGAAGTTCCAAAGTTCAAATAATTGATTTTTGGAAGTTTAAATTATTTTAAATTAGAAAAACGTTTTTCTTACTTTTTCTAGAAGGAGGCATGTGCTTATTGAGCTGAAATCAGATTTCAAGAGTAGGCGTAGGAATTTTGATATATATAATAATATTAAATTAAATTTTTCGCTTTAGTGTTCTAAGCGATTTCTATAAATAGGGTGCTTAGGGTTAGAATTGAAAATTACACCGTAAAATCAAAGTTTTCTCTCTATATTATCGAGTGTATTCTTGTGAGTATTTTGAGTATACTTTGAGTATTGTTATACGGTGCAAGTTCAAGTCATGCTTTATATCCTGTGTTTAACTAAATCTTGTCTTTGTGAGGTAAGGGATATTATTTTTTTAATGATATTATTTATTCTAATATCATTATGCCAAAGTATTGATCTTAACTTTTTAATCAAATTTGGAACTTTTAGTGTCGGGGTTACTATTCACGTATCGACACTTATTCACGATATCTGATCTTATTCACGAATACTGATTTATTCATCGAAAAATAAAAAATTTTCTTTTCATCCAAAATATCTATTCTGGATACTAGCTTTGATTGTATCCATGTTTTGATCATTCTTGAATTTTACACCACTATAATTATTTTTGAGGTATTTTTGGACATGGATAAAACAAAGTACGAATCCTTAATCCTTAATCCTTGTCATTTTGTTTCCTTTGGATTCGTTTCTTTAAAAATATTTTTCATCATCCTCAGTCTTAAATGATGATATTATTGAATATCTTTGGCCTGTAGTGCAAAGATGAATGATTTCTGAAGAATATCTTTGGCCGTAGTGAAAAGATGAACAGGTGTTTAGATGAACATGACCAACTGATGAATATCTTTGGCTCAGAGTGCAAAGATGAATATTTGATTCGGATATATATTGATTGATGTTACGGGGATAAAAGATAGAGCGGTGAACTTTTAAATTCATACATAGAAGATAGTAGTTTGCATTCTCTACTTAACTCTTCTAATGAATTATTATTTCTGCTGCGAATATTGATTTAAAATTTGTTGTCTATTGTATTCTATTAGATTTTTCCTGTTGAAGACTAACGATAATTTGTTGTATATTATCTTAGTCATAATATTCTTTCTTGGGGCTAGTTGAGTTCACCCTTTTCCTTTTTGTTCCATTTTTCTTCTCGGGAGGCGAGAATATAAGCGAGTGCAATTCTGGGTATGGAATGAAAGTTCTAGAGAGAGTTGTTTAGTAGTCCTCACCATTTTTGTAAAATAATGTATCAATAAATGTGATGAGGATTTATCTGAGTATAGATATTGTCTAGAAGATAATATTTGTATACAAACTCACAGTTTATTGTTGTAATAATAAAGTTGTAGTTGTTTACGTACCATATGTTGACAACTCCGAGAATGGGTGATGTATACCTATTTTGGGGGCGTCATGGTTGGTATCGAGCTTAGGGATATGATCTCTGGCGGAGATCGGGGAATAGAATTAGGAGGGAGAGACGAGTAAATCCTTCGCTAGTGTGTCTACCTAAGCTTATTTGTTAGTTAGTCAAGATATAAGGATATTATGTGATATATTGATTTCCTTAATTAACCCTTGTTTTATGGCGATATTTGAGAATGTCGACCGAGAATATTAACAATGGAAATGAGAGTGGAGACGCTTTGTACTCACCAACGAGGAGAACGTGCAACAGTGGCAATGTTCCTCCCGTGAACAACACCACCGGAAGAGATGATGAGCGAGGGATGTTTAGAAGTTTTTGCGATTAATGCAAAATCGAATTTGAGGAGACTCGTGTTCAAAATCTGAGGAGGAAATGATAGCAATTCACGGGTTATCACACCAAGCGATTCAAAGAGTTGGGACCACGAATTTAAGAAAAGCCGATCCGATCATAGGCGGAAACATGGGTCAAACAAATTACCAAGATATTCGATGTCTTGGGATGCGGAGAACGAAGGTTCCATTCGCCACCTTTATGTTCCGTGTGGCGAGGCGGACTCTTGGTGGGAGTCTCGTGAAGCGTACCCATCCAAACGCTTTCAAAGCATGTCTTGGGAGACGTTTGAAGCTATTTAATGACAAATACTTTCACGAAAGTGTTCGTCATATGAAGGAAGTGGAGTTCATCGATTGGAACAAAACAAATACGACGGTGTCTCAATGACGAGGCAAAGTTTGCGAGTTATCCGGTTTTGCACCTCATTTGGTGGAGAATGAGGAACGATTATGGCGCGGATGTTTACGAGAGGTTTGAAACCCAGATACGATAATATCTCATTTCTCATAAATTTTCTCTCTATTCCGATGTTGTTAACGAGGCTCAATTGTTAGAGCGAGATAACGAGTATGTTCAACCGAGGGACCATAACCGAGGATCGTACGAGAGAGATAGCGTCCACGAATAATGATAACCACGGAGAAAGAAACAGACGGACAAAAATGGTAACCACTGGTGGTAATCATGGCCATGAAAATAGAAGAAGCGAGTCGGGAGGAGATTTTAAAAGAGGAGATTTAACAACGACCGTGTGAAGACGACGGTCTTAAAACAACTAGTTCTAAGGGAGGAGAACGACCACCGGGTTATATATACTATAAATGCGGAAAGAGGGACATATCGGTCAAACTATCCACAACAGATTCAAGGTATGCTATAATTGTGGAAAGGAAGGACATATCGCTCGAGATTATGCAGATGGCGAAACCTAGTTCAATGGGGACGGTGACTCAAAAGATCATCCCAAAAAAGTCAAAATCAACGGTTCCGGAAGAAGCGTTTGTTGTGATTTGGTCAAAATCGAGAGAACCCAAACGAGGTGATCACGGGTAAGCTATTTATAAATTCTTGCGAAGTTTATACCTTACTTGATCTGGGGTCTTACCCATTCATTTATCTCTCCTGCGTGTGCTCAACGCGTTTAAACTTGACTCGGGAGAAATTAGACTTTGACCTATCTATGGAAACTCCGTTAGGAGAAACTTTCATCACATCCAATTGCTTATAAATCTTGTTTGATTCAAGTTGGCACCATTACCTTACCCGTTGACCTTATCTCTTTAAAGATACTTGCTTTTGATGTGATTTTAGGGATTGATTGGTTAACTACTCATCATGCCAAAATTGATTGTTTTCGTAAGGTTGTTAGTTTTCATATTCCTAACCAACTTTGTTATGCAATTCAAGCAACTAAACCATTAAAATCAATCATTTGTCATATCTAATCATAAAGCTATTCGTTTATTGAAAAACGGATGTCAAGCTTTCTTAGCCCATGTTATGGATTTGAATAAAGACACGTCAAATTTGAATAATATTCCCGTTGTTATTGACTTTCCGACGTATTTCTGAAGAACTTCCGATTACACCCCAAAAACGTGAAGTTGAATTCTTTATTGATCTTGAACTTTGGTACAAAGCCCATTTCTAAAACCCCATATCGAATGGCTCTATTGAACTTCGAGTTTAAAGGTCCAACTACAGGAATTATTGGACATCCGGTTTCATTCGTCCTAGTACATCTCCTTGGGGTGCTCTGTTTTATTTGTAAAGAAGAAAGACGGAGTATGCGACTTTGTATTGACTATCGGAATTGAACCATGTCACCATCAAGAATAGGTATCCTCTACCTCGTATTGATGACTTGTTTGACCAACATTCTGCAAGGCACAATTCTTTTCAAAAATCGATCTTAGCTTACGGATATCATCAATGAAGATTAAAAGCGAGGATATTCAAAGACCCGCCTTCAAAACTTCGGTATGGACATTATGAATTCTTAGTCATGTCTTTCGGACTAACTAATGCTCCTGCGGCTTTCATGGATATGATGAACCGAGTATTCAAGGAATATTTGGATCGATTCGTTGTTGTCTTTATTGATGACATCCTTATATATTCCAAAAGTCGTGAAGATCATGAGCACCATTTGAAGTGGTACTCCAAAGGCTTCGTGAAAACAAACTATATGCCAAATTGAAGAAATGCGAGTTTTGGCTTGAGGAAGTAGCATTCCTTGGGCACGTGGTGTCGAAACATGGAGTATCTGTTGATTCTTGCCAAGATTGAAGCAATAAAAGTTGGGGAGCAACCAACCGAAGTCGGTGGTTGAAGTACGTAGTTTTTGGGCTTAGTTTGGTTATTATCGGAGATTAGTGGAAGGTTTTCTCGAATCGCTACTTCATTAACCCAAATAACTCGGAAGGATACAAAATTCGTTTGGAGTGAAGAATGCGAGAAGAGTTTCCAAGAGCTTAAGAGGAGACTTATTTCGGCACTGTTCTAACAATACCATCCGGTTCGGATGGATTTGTTATCTCACATGATGCTTGAGGCAAAGGGTTAGGATGTGTTCTCATGCAACGTGGGAAAGTCATAGCCTTTATGCCTCATGACAACTTAAAGAGTATGAGAGGAATTATCCTACTACATGATCTAGAGTTAGCGGCCCATCGTTTTCAGCGCTTAAAGATATGGAGGCACTATCTATATGGGGAGAAAGTGGAGATATATTCGGACCATAAAAGCCTTAAATATTTCTTCACTCAAAAAGAACTCAACATCTTGGCGGCTGACGTTGGCTCGAACTATTGAAAGACTACGACCACACTATTCAATACCATCCCGGTAAAAGCGTGGTAGTGGTAGCGCATTGAGTAGAAGATCATATGCGGAACGAAAGTGCGATGACGTCAAGTATACACATAGAGCCAACTTTAATAGAAAAAGTTAAGGTTTTTCGCCACCAATCAACACTTGAGTTGATGATGTATGAAGAAGAAAGTACAAGAAGGAGCTATTTGGGCGAAATTGATGAAGAAGGAATACTTGAGTCCACTCCGGACTTTGTGTCCCTAACGACTACGATTTGAAGTACAAGATTATGATGGAGGCACACAATACACCATTTGCAATCCATCCTGGAAGTACTAAAATGTATCGTGATCTTGACATACATTTTGGTGGAATAATATGAAGAGAGAGATTGCAAAGTTTATCTCCATGTGTTTAACTTGTCAACGTGTAAAGGCGGAGCATCTAGTACCTAAGGGTCCGTTGCAACCACTTGAGATTCCGAAATGGAAGTGGGAACACATTACCATGGATTTCGTTACGGGTCTTCCTACGGTTTCTCAAGGCATCAATGCTATTTGGGTTATTGTTGATAGATTAACCAAGTCTCGCTCATTTCTTGCCGTCTGGAGACTTATTCCTTGAACGTCTTGCTAGTATATATGTAAATGAGATTGTGAGGTTACATGGCATGCCAAGATATCCATAGTTTTGGATCGTGACCCAAGATTCACTTCAAGATTTTGGGTTAGCTTGCAAAAAGCTATGGGCACGGATTTACGATTGATTAAGATACCATCCTCAAAGCGGACGGACAATCGAGAGAGGACTATTCAAACTCTTGAAGATCTATTAAGACTCGTGTCCTAGACTTCAAGGCGGTTGGGAAAAGTATTTACCATTGGTGGAATTCTCCTACAACAACAGCTTATCGAGCAAGTATAGGTGTGGCTCCATTTGAAGCATTATATGGGCGAAAGTGTCGCTCTCCATATGTTGGGATGAGGTGGGTGAAGCAACATTGTTGGGACCCGAGTTAAATGCGTATGACTCTTGAAAAGATCCAAATGATTCGACAACATATACAAAAGCGGCACAAGATCGACAAAAGAGTTATGCGGATCTTCATCGAAAGGACGTGGAATTTAGTATAGGGATCATTTATTGTTGCGAGTTGCTCCCATGGAAGGGAGTTACAAGATTTGGGAAGAGAGGAAAGCTCAATCCACGATTTATTGGTCCATTTCAAATTCTTGATCGAGTAGGAAATGTAGCCTATAGACTTGCGTTACCTCCGAGTATGTCTCGTGTTCATAATGTGTTTCACATATCTGCATATTAGAATATGTGAAAGACCCGAACCACGTTATAGAGTTAGAACAGGACGAAATAGTCGAAGACTTAACGTATGAGGAGGTACTGTCAAGATCTTGGATAGGAAGGAGCATGTCCTACAGCAAAGAAAATTCATACCACAAGTTAAAGTTTTGTGGAGGAATCATGTTATAGAGGAAATGACACAGGAATTAGAAAGCGAAATGAAAGCGAGGTATCTTCACCTTTTCAAACACCAGTACGTCGTCAATTTCGAGGACGAAATTTCATAAGGAGGGAGGTTGTAAGACCCCAACTTATTATTAATGAAATTTAATTTTCTCTTTATTATTTTGAAATAGCGAGGGTTGATTTGATTAATGTGGATAGTTATGGGTAAAATACACAAATATTTCAAAATAAGCAAGTGGTTATAAAATATTCATTGTTGTCGGGAATATTCGTTTGGTCGTGGAATATTAAATGCGACGCCTAGCCGACCGATATGTGGGCCTCATGTAACTTGAAAGCGATTGGATGAAGAAAAACGACAAATATAAGTTGTTTAAAAATAACTGGCGTAGTTATTATTCACAGATTATACTATTAAAATACTCGGTTGGTTAACACACGAGTAGCTTTGCGATTGCACCAATTATTGATTCTTATGTAAGAAGGCACTACTTTCGATAATGGTTACATGATAATTCTTGATCGAAGATTTTATTTTATTGATTTAATAATTGCTTCGTTGATATTTTATATTCTTTGTTGTTTCAATAATTGTCATTACACGGTATTTTTCATTATCGAAGCAATAATTCATATTATCCTGAATAATATTATTAGATAACATTATTGGCGATGTCTAGAAAGTTACTGTCAAGGAGAGGTTTAGTCACCTAATTGCGGCGCCCGATGAGGAGAAATTCTTATTGGAAAGCCCCTCTTTCCTAGAACAAGGCGCACGGTTGTCAATATTGTGATTACATAATATTATTTGTGAATAATTAATTATTGATTCATATGATGAGAAAATATTGATTTTATGTGGATATAGATGGAGAAAATTTTAATGTGACAATTGTTGAAAATTGAAATTTTATCTTTTTTGATAAAATAATTCATTTAAATATATTATTATATTTTAATAATATAATAATGGTGATATTTATACAACGAATGTGGGATATATGAGTATACAAACGAATGTGGGATATATGTGGTGATATTTACTATTCACGATACTTATTACCTTATTCACGTATACTGATCTATTCACGAATACTTGCACTATTCATCTAAAATATAAAAATTTTCTTTTCGTCCAAAATATCTATTCGGATACTAGCTTTGATTGTATCCATGTTTTGATCATTCTTGAATTTTACACCACTATAATTATTTTTGAGGTATTTTTGGACATGGATAAAACAAAGTACGAATCATTAATCCTTAATCCTTGTCATTTTGTTTCACTGGATTTGTTTCTTTAAAAATATTTTTCATCATCCTCAGTCTTAAATGATGATATTATTAAATATCTTTGGCCTGTAGTGCAAAGATGAATGATTTCTGAAGAATATCTTTGGTTCGTAGTGCAAAGATGAACATGTGTTTAGATGAACATGACCAACTGATGAATATTTTTGGCCTGTAGTGCAAAGATGAATATTTGATTCCAGATATATATTGATTGATGTTACAGGGATAAAAGATAGACGATGAACTTTTAAATTCATACATAGAAGATAGTAGTTTGCATTCTCTACTTAACTCTTCTAATGAATTATTATTTCAATGCTAATATTGATTTAAAATTTGTTGTCTATTGTATTCTATTAGATTTTTCTGTTGAAGACTAACGATAATTTGTTGTATATTATCTTAGTCATAATATTCTTCTTTACCGGGCTAGTTGAGCTCACCCTTTTCCTTTTTGTTCCATTTTTCTTCTCGGAGGCGAGAATATAAGCGAGTGCGTAGTCTGGGGTATGGAATGAAAGTTTTAGAGAGAGTTGTTTAGTAGTCCTCACCATTTTTGTAAAATAATGTATCAATAAATATGATGAGGATTTATCTGAGTATAAATATTGTCTAGAAGATAATATTTGTATACAAACTCACAGTTTTATTGTTGTAATAATAAAGTTGTAGTTGTTTCTGTACCATGTATTGACAACTCAGAATGGGTGATGTATACCTATTTTGGGGGCGTCACAACATATGCACAATAACATAAGATAAACATGAAACTAAACATGCAATAATGAACTAAACTAAACTCCCCAAAACTTAGCAGTTACAATGTCCTCATTGTAAGAATAAAACAGTAAGTAGAAGCGAACTTCCCTATAATCAGCCACGCGTGAGGTGATGGTGGCGATGGCGGCGACGATCATTTTCCTATCCATTGAACCTCCAATACCTGCAATGAAGAGAGACAACATGGATTAGATTATAAGAGAACTTAATAAGCAAATTAACTCCTAAATTTTTGATGAACTAACAACACTAATTAAACTAGTAAAACATATAAATATAAAAATTCCTAGGTTGCCTCCCAGTCAGTGCTTGATTTACAGTCTTTCAGCCTGACTTTGTCTAGTCAACGCAACGCTATCCAATTCCTCTTCGAAAGTTGAGAAACCCTCCATCCATCGGAAATAATGTAGCTTTTGGTAGGTTCCCATTTGTGATAACCATTGCATTAAAGTCACCTAGCATGCTTTGTTTATATAAGATCACAATTGAGAATGTCTAACATCTAGGTGTTTTCTCCATTGTGTCTGCGAATAGATTCTGGCATTGAAGTTTGTCAGACACAACAATCTCTTCTTCTATCTTCTTCAGCTAATCGCACCATGGCTTCGAAGTTGTACTCACTTTTACGTCACAAGGAGTATTGCCGACGACATGACTACCTAGCGGATAAGGTTTTGCAAATCTAACCGGATCCTTGAACTTTGGTGGAGAAGGCACTTGAGGCATTAATAACATCGGCTCATCCTCGTTAGTACTCATAGTTAGTTCATCCCCACTTGTCTCCTCTTTTTCAACATCTCGTGTCTCGTCCAGTTGTGGATTTAGTTCGGGCACTTCATCAATCTCGGAATCCTCGTCGTAACACCAATTGTTTTGAGGACAGTTGTTCAAGGCTTTGAGCATTTGATCCATCTGGTTCTACAAATTTTGAATTGATATCTCTTGATTCTGAATTGACCGCTCTTGATTAATCCTCCTCTCCTCATTTGATGCTACGAACTTGGACAATAAGTCCTCCAACCTTTAATTATCTATCTCAGTCTCGGAAGCCATGTATTGAGGACCAATGATTGAGGTAGTGACGAGTTGTTCCATCCGATTATTAAAATTTTGGGTTGACAGCTCTTGGTTAATCCTCATCTCCTCTAGGTTTGCTATGCCCTTCAATATTACATCCCTCAGATTTGGCTTTTCTTCTTGTGGAAATGGAGGTGGACATGAAAATTCTGGTGTGTATGATGGATTTGGAGCATAGTATTGGTCTTCATAAGTATAGCTCCATGACGAATCCGGGTGATACCCCCAAACTTGATGATAATTAGCATATGTATAATCGCTAAAGTATTCACCACTGTGTTGTCCCGGCCCAAAACTAACGGTGCATTGATGACTCGGATGATTACCAGCACAATAATTGCAATTAACTGCTATCCTTCGATTACGTTGGGCTACAACAACGTCAAACCTCCTCGAAAGTGTCTCAAGTTGTTCTGATAATGCAGAAAAGGCATTGAGTCCATCAATTCTTGTGTCCCTTGGTTGAGTCATATTCGAATAAGGCCATTGATAATTGCATCCAGCCATGGTACCTGAAAAGAGAGAAAAATTAAAATGTTTAAATTAAGACTAATTTGATTGAAATTAATATTGGTAAATAATTATAAAATTAATTCCCCGGCAACGACGCCAAAAACTTGTTGGAAAAAATCTAATTACGCACAACACACAAGTATACGTGGTCAACAAGTAATAAAATGAAAGTAGAGTATCATTCCCACGAGTAATTGTTTAATAAAAATCACCAAGTACTAACCCGTAACCAACTCAATCTTATTTAAATGAATGAATTTTAATTTATAATTAAACTACTATTAAATTCCACTAGTTAAATTAAGATTACGGATATTTAAGATCACAACTTCACTTACTACTTCATTTAAGTTAACACACTTCTCATCAATTATTCTCTATCATGAATTGTTAATCAAGAACACTAAAGCAGACAAAATCATCTCTCGATGCATAATACTCAAACTCACTTAAATCCACAGATAATAGAATTAAGCAAGACACCCTAATTAACTAATCCACTATATCTCTATGTGAATTACAATTAAAAAGGATTTAAAGCACAAGTTCTCTATAAGATTACATATGGTGTAAAGGCAGATCTCTATCCTAAACACGAATCATGAATTCCATCTATGTAGAAACACATTACTATGGATATCATTACGGGTCTTCCCAAGGTTTCATTACGGGTCTTCCTAAGGTTTCTCAAGGCATAGATGTGATTTGGGTCATTGTTAATAGATTAACCAAGTCTGCCCATTTCTTGCCTATACGGGAGACTTATTCCCTTGAACGTCTTGCTAGTTTGTACGTGAATGAGATTGTGAGATTGCATGGCATGCCAGTATCCATAATTTCGGATCGTGACCCAAGATTCACTTCACGATTTTGGGTTAGCTTGTAGAAAGCTATGGGCACGGATTTACGATTCAGTTCGGCATACCATCCTCAAACGGACGGGCAATTAGAGAGGACTATTCAAACTCTTGAAGATTTATTAAGACTCTGTGTCCTAGATTTCAAAGGGAGTTGGGATAAGTATCTATCATTGGTGGAATTCTCCTACAACAACAGTTATCAGGCAAGTATAGGTGTGGCTCCATTTGAAGCATTGTATGGACGAAAGTGTCGCTCTCCAGTATGTTGGGATGAGGTGGGAGAAACAACGTTGTTGGGACCAGAGTTGGTACGAATCACTACAGAGAAGATCCAAATGATCCAACAACGTATACAAACGGCAGAGGATCGACAAAAGAGTTATGCGGATCTTCATCGGAAGGATGTGGAATTTAATATTAAGGATCATGTATTGTTACGTGTTGCACCATGGAAGGGAAATACAAGATTTGGGAAGAGAGGAAAGCTCAATCCAAGATTTGTTGGTCCATTTGAGATTCTTGACCGAATAGGAAATGTGGACTATAGACTCGCATTACTTCCAAGCATGTCTCATGTTCATAATGCTTTTCACATATCTATGCTTCGTAAATATGTGAAAGACCCAAACCACATTATTGAGTTAGAACCAGACGAGATAGCCGAAGATTTAACGTACGAGGAGGTACCTGTTAAGATCTTGGATAGGAAATAGCATGTCCTACGCACCAAGGTTATACCACAAGTTAAGGTTTTGTGGAGGAACCATGCCATTGAAGAAATGACCTGGGAGTTGGAATCAGAAATGAAAGCGAGGTATCCTCACCTTTTGAAACACAGAATGCGTCGTCGATTTCGAGGAAGAAATTTCATAAGGAGGGGAGGTTGTAAGACCCCAACTTATTATAAATAAAATCGAATTTCCTCTATGTATTATTGTGAATAATAAGGTGTTAATTTGATATAATATTGTGGTTATGGGTGAAATGTGCAAAATTTTCAAAATAAGTAAGTGGTTATAAAATATTCATTGTTGTCGGGGAATATTCGTTTGGTCGTGGAATATTCTTTCTGTCGGGGAATATTCGTACGACGGCGCAGCCATTTGTGGGTCCCATTACGGATAACGGTCGGATGAAGAAAATGAAAATTTTGAGTTTTTACAAATAACGGCGTAGTCGTTACCGTTAACACTATTGGAATACCCGGTGGTTAAAATACAGTAATACGCGTGGATGCACAGTAGCACACGGTTTTGCATAATATTTTTGAATTATTGATTCTTACGTAAGAAGGCACTACTCAATAATTGTTACAGTAATTGCTATTCAATATTTTATTTTATTGATTCAATAATTGTTGCGGGTTATATTTTATATTATTGTTGTTTCAATAATTATCACTGCACAGTATTTCCCATTATCAGATCAATAATTCATATTATTTGAATAATATTATGAGATAGCATTATTGGTAATGTCTAGAAAGTTCTGTCAAGGAGAGGTTTGGTCACCTAATTGCGCCAATAAGGAGAAATCTTTATCGAAAAGCCCCTCTTTCCTAGGAACGGCCTGGTTGTCATAATTATGATTCTGTAATATTATTTGTGAATAATTAATTATTGATCTATATGATAAGGAAATATTTACTTTATGCGGATATAAATGATGGATATATCTATTGTGGGTATAAATGAAGGAATTAATGCTGAGGTGCTTTATTAGTATTTTGTCGGAATGGGGGTATTAAAAATCACCCGTTTGTGGATTTCGGATATTTTATGTTTGGAATTTGGAAAAACCTAAAGCTACAAAGTGGTAGAGAATTCGATTTCGTGTGGAATGGACATAAAATTCATATTTTTCTGATAAACGGGCTATTTTCTATGAATTACTGAAGTTTCAGAAAATAAAATATTTTTATTAAAATTATGGGGGGACAACTTTTGTCCTTTGTTGGTGGAAATTAGCTGATTCAAGTGTGGTAAATTTGAGTATTCAATTTCAAGGGTGGAGTCTTTGCATGTTTTCAAAAAATGCAAATTTGTCAACTATAAATGTTCTAGCATTTTTTCTATAAATAAAGCGCTTAAGTTAGAATTGAAAATCACACCGAAACAAGTTTTCTTTCTCTCTATATTATCGGCGTATTTTGTGAGTATTTAGGTACTTTGAGAGTTGTTGTTGTTCTGAAAGCTTCCTTGACTTTACATCCGATATTAGATCGAAATCTTGTTATTTTGAGGTAAGAGATGTTATTTTCTTCGTCGATGATATTATTTCTTTCAATATCATTATCTTGAAAATATTGATCCGAACTTTTATCAAATCTGGAACTTTTTGTGTCGGGGTTACTATTCACGTATACGGCACTATTCACGAATACGGCACTATTCACCGAAAAATGAAAGTTTTCCTTTTTGTCCAAGATGTCTATTATGGTTACTATCTTTGATTGTATCAATGTTTTGATCTTTATTTTTGAATTCTGCTTCACAATTGGTTGTTATGAAGTATTATTGAACTTGGATAAACTATAATACGAATCCCTAATATTTGTTCTTTTATATCACTGGATTCGTTCTCTAAAATGTTTTTCATCATCCTCAGTCCTAACTGATGATACAAATGAATATATTTGGCCTGTATTGCAAAGATGAATGATTAACTGATAAATATATTTGGCCCGTAGTGCAAAGATGAACAGGTGTTGAGATGAACATGACCAAATGGTGATGCAAATGAATATCTTTGGCTTGTAGTGCAAAGATAAATATTTGATTCAAGATTTATATTGATTGATGTTACAGGGATAAAATATTGATGATGGACTTTTAAATATTAGAAGATAGTAGAATTCATTCTCTACTTGACTCTTCTAATGGATTGATGTTTCCGCTGCAGTTGTTGATCTAAAACTTGTTGTCTATTATATTTTATCAGATTTTTCCCTGTTGAAAACTAATGATAATTTGATGTATATTATCTTAGTCATAATATTCTTTACTGGGCTAGTTGAGCTCACCCTTTTCCTTTTTGTTCCATTGTTCTTCTCAGGAGGAGGGAATTTAGCAGGAACTAGCCGGGGTATGGAGTGATGATTCAAGATAGTTGTTTTAGTAGTCCTCACTATTTTGTAAAATAGTGTATCAATAATTGTAATGAGGACTCCTTTTGAGTTTGTATCTTGTTATTAGAAATATTTATATTCAAACTCACAATTATATGTGTTGTCGTATTTTGCACGACAATTGTATTACTGAAGTTATATTTGTTTCAGTACCATGTATTTGGCGACTCAGAATGGGTGATGTATACCTATTTTGGGGGCGTCACACTTTTTCTCCTCGGAGCATCCCAAGACATCAAATATCTTGGTGATCTGTTTTATCCACGTCTCCGCCATAAGTGGTTTTGGTTCTCCAATAAACTCCAGTGGTCCCAGCTCCTTGAACTGTTTAGTGGTGAATGTCCGAGAGTTTCCAGTGTTTCCACCTGCATTTTTGACAGGAGTCTCTCATGTCTGATGTTGTACGAATTGCAGAAAGCTCCTAAACATTCCGTCATTTGACATTTGGTCGGTGTTGTTGTTCATCTGAGAATTATTGCCTTCTTGATGCACATTATCCTGGGTGTTGTTCTGTGGTGACTCAACGGTCTCTTATGCTCCATTGCTATTCTTAACATTCTCGGATGTCATTTTCAAATACTTCCACAAAACAAGGGTTAATTGACATGTCACATATTATCCCTATACTCTGACCGACCAATTAAATACCAAATAAACTTAGGTAGGTCATACTAGTGAAGGAATTCCCCGTCTCTCCCCTCCTAGTTCTTGTCTCACATCTCAACCAAGGATTATATCCCTAAGCTTTGATACCAACTGTGACGCCCCCAAAATAGGTATACATCACCCATCTTGAGTCGCCAAATACATGGTACAAAATTCAAATACAACTTAATTATACAACAGTCTATTAGTTCCCAGTAGGCACAATAGATCTAGAAGGGGGGTTGAATAGATCCTTTTTGATTTCAAATACTTTTCTCTTTTATTTTGTATTGCTATTAAATTAACATATGACAAACATAAGAATCTTTTCAAGCACAGCGGAATAAGTAAAAGATCTCCTTTATTGATATATTCATAATCATACATAAATTGTTCGTAGAGTTAGTTTGGTTTTAAGCAGTTAAAACATACATAGAAGTTATAGCAGTTAATAGACATAATGTAAATGACATAATGTAAAAGACACAAAGGGTTTTAAGTGGTTCAAAGACTCAAGCTTCTAATCCACTCTTCTGCTTTAAACTAGCAGGATTTCCACTAAGGAAGGGCATCACCCTGAATCACTAAGATTCCTTAAAGGCCAGCAGCCTCGGGACTTCAATTCACTAAGAACTCTTCAAGGCCAACAGCCTTGGAACTCCTCTAGTTCCCTAGGAACTCTTGAAGCCCAGCAAGCTTGGAACTTCATTTAGTCCCTCCGGAAAAGGACCCCTCAGGCCCTGGCTTCTTATTGAGTTGTTTGTTTGTTTGTTGGAGTTGGTGTTGAGCTGCTAAGATGTCTATATGCTTTGAACATCTTCTGTACTTAGCATTTTGGCGTGATCATCCTTGAAGTGCAGTTGAGTGTTGCATGATGCTCAGCTTCTTCAGTTACTCAACCTTCTTTGATGATCCCTTGATGAACTGCCTTGAAGATCATTCCTATTGATACGTGATGGTTGCACTTAATGGGTTTCTAAGATGACTATAAGCTCTTCTGCTGGGTACTTAGAAACTTTCTCATGCTTACCACCATGATGGCGTTTATGATCTCCCTTCTTGATACTTGATGCCTTCTCATGATGGACTTGCTAAGATGACTGTAAGCTCTTCTCAATGGCACTTAGAGTCTTCCCATGATGGACATCAAGATGACATAACACTCTTCTTTCTCTCGACAGTTCAGAACACTCTTCATGTAGTAGAACTCTCACTTCTACATTGTAGACCTCTCACTTCTACTTCTTTCTTTGTATGTCTCTAAGTGTTCTTGGTGGATCGTAGAGTGAGCCTTCAGACTCACTATCTTACATGGTTTAGAACAGTCCACCCTTTTTCCAAACTCGGCAACTCCAGCACCCCTCGATCTTTGAAGCTCTTGCTAATTTATACTCCTTCCCAATCCTTCCGTTGGAAAGTAGCCGTTGAAAGCTATTCAAATATCTTCATAGATCTCGAGTTGACTGAGGTAGACTGCTGATGTGACATGTCATACTTTTTTTGACACTGCAGTCTACTGTTTCACCTACCCCCATTAGAGATGTCACTTTAATGTCTTGGGCAGGTCGAAGACTTTATTTCCTCCTTCTAATTTCTAGATCAGAGGTTGTCCTTTTGTATCGATGCTCTCAATAAACTTTTGTACAAATATCAACATTCAGATTGAACCATTGTCAATGCTTTAATCATCAGCCATTTGTACTCTACAATTCTGATGCATGTCTTCATGGACCTGATCGTAGTGTCTTGGTGACTGGTAGAGACAACACTACGATCTTGAAGAGTGTTGATTGGATCTTCAATGTAGAACACCTCTTTCTTCTTTTGTGCAGTGCTTCAACACTTCTGTTTGCCTCACCAGCTCTCAGATACTGATGACTTGACTTCTTTGTTCTAGCCCTTTCTGAATAGCAAGACACTTCAGATTTGTGGTGTGTCCAACTCGCTTTCTCCTTGTGATCTCCCGTTCACTTATCATCAATGAACTGACCCAATGCTTAATCACTTTAGCCTTGTTCTTCAGAAGTTGTCCAGTATCTCTGTATGCACTTCATCAGTTCTTTCTTTGTTTGGCAAACACTACGATCATGGTGGCTTCCAAGATCGTTGTCTTCTGTCTGTTTGACAGCTACTACACTTGCTGACTTTCATTAGTCAGTCACTGAAGTCTTCTTCTGATCTTCTTGTGGAAGACTTCATCCTAAATGGCTTCTGTAAGACCCCGAAATTTTTTTAAATAAAAAGGAATTTCCTTTATTTATTATTTTGAAATAGTAAGGGTTGATTTGATTAATGTGGATAGTTAAGGGTTAAATACGCAAATATTTCAAAATAAGCAAGTGGTTATAAAATATTCATTATCGTTGGGAATATTCGTTTGGTCGTGGAATATTAAATCTTGTCGGAATATTCGTATGCTGACAATAAGCGACCATGTGTGGGCCCCATAACTGAAAGCGATTGGATGAAGAAAACGATAAATATAAGTTATTTTTAAATAACTACAGTAGTTATTACCAGATTATCTTGTTGGAATACCCGTTGGTTAAAACACACTAATACGCATTGTTGAACAAGAAGCATACGATATTGCACCAATTATTGATTCTTACGTGAAGAAGGCACTACTCAATAATGGTTACGATAATTACTTCGCTCAATATTTTATTGAGTTAATAATTGTCTGCGTTGATATTTTATATTCTTTGTTGTTTCAATAATTGTCATTACACAAGATATTTTCATTATCGAAGCAATAATTCATATTATCCGAATAATATTATTAGATAACATTATTGGCAATGTCTAGAAAGTTACGTCTAAGGAGAGGTTTGGTCACCTAATTGCGGCCAAAAGAGTGAAGAAATTCTTATTGAAAGCCCTCTTTCCTGAACCGCTGCACAATTGTCATATTGTGATTCTGTAATATTATTTGTGAATAATTAATTATTGATTTATATGATGAGGAAAATATTGATTTTATGTGGATATAGATGGAGAAAATTTTTAAAATGACAATTGTTGAAAATTAATATTTTATCTTTTTTTGATAAAATAATTCATTTAAATATATTATTTTAATAATATATTAACGGTGATATTTTTACAACGAATGTGGGATATATGAGTATACAAGGAGGAAGAGTATTTTTGTTGCAATAAATGTTTAAAACATGTTAAACATGTCGGTGGACCCCATTTATTGATCGAAATTTGATTATAGCACAGTAAAATCGCCCGTTTGTGGATTTCGGTCAATTTCTATTTGGAATTTGGAAAAACTTTCTTCTGCAAAGTTGTAGAGAATTGAATTTCCTATAAAACCACGCGAGATTCGAATTTTCTGATGAAAAGGCTATTTATTATGAATTATTGAAGTTCTGAAGCTCCGAAATAATTGATTTTTGTAAGTTTTAATTATTTATTTTATGAAAAACGTTTTTTATCATTTCTTTCTAGAAGGTTGGCATGTGGGAAATGTTGGGATCTGATTTCCAAAGAGGCGAGAAATTTATTAATAATAATATATTTTATTAAATTTTCTGCTTTGGTGTTCTAAGCATTTTCCTATAAATAGGTCTTAGGTTAGAATTGAAAATCACACCGCTAAATCAAGTTTTCTCTCTATATTATCGGCGTATTCTTGTGAGTATTTTGAGTATACTTTGAGTATTGCTATACTATGCAAGTCCAAGTCATAGCCTATATCCCGTGTTTCAATTTAGAAATCTTGATCTTCGAGGTAAGGGATGTTATTTTCTTCTCAAATGATATTATTTCTTCAATATCATTATCTTTGAAATATTGGTTGAAACTTTTATCAAATTTGGAACTTTTTCATGTCGTGGTTACTATTCATGAGTTACTATTCACGAGTTACTTATTCATGAAGTTACTATTCACGAGTTACTTTTCACGAGTACTATTAAGCGAAGCGTGAAGATGTTTTTGTGGAATTTCTATCTTTTGGTGTCGGAGTTACTATTCACGATACGGCACTATTCACGATATCTGATACTATTCACTCAGAAAAAATAAAATTTCTTCTTTTCGCCTAAAACATCTATTCGGATACTAACTCGATTGTATCCATGTTTTGATCATTCTTGAATTTTACACCACTATGATTATTTTTGAGGTATTTTTGGGCGTGGATAAAACCAAGTACGAATCCTTAATCCTTAATCCTTGTCATTTTGTTTCACCGGATTCGCTTTCTTTAAAAAAATATTTTCATCATCCTCGGTCTTAAATGATGATATTATATAATATCTTTGGCACAGTAGTGCAAAGATGAATGATTTCTTAAGAAAATCTTTGGCCTCAGAGTGCAAAGATGAATGATTTCTGAAGAATATCTTTGGCCCGTAGTGCAAAGATGAACAGGTGTTTAAATGAACATGACCAATTGATGAATATCTTTGGCCTGTAGTGCAAAGATGAATATTTGATTCCAGATGTATATTGATTGATGTTACTGGGATAAAAGATAGACGATGAACTTTTAAATTCATACATAGAAGATAGTAGTTTGCATTCTCTACTTAACTCTTCTAATGAATTATTATTTCAACATGAATATTGATTTAAAATTTGTTGTCTATCAGTATTCTATTAGATTTTCCCTCGTTGAAGACTAACGATAATTTGTTGTATATTATCTTAGTCATAATATTCTTTATCTTGAGCTAGTTGAGCTCACCCTTTTCCTTTTTTTGTTCCATTTTTCTCGGAGAGCGAGAATATAGCGAGTACGCAGCCTCGGGGTATGGAATGAAGGTTTTAGAAAGGATTGTTTAGTAGTCCTCACCATTTTTGTAAATAATGTATCAATAAATGTGATGAGGATTTATTTGAGTATAGATATTGTCTGAAGATAATATTTGTATTCAAACTCACAGCTTTACTTGTTGTAATAATAAAGTTGTAGTTGTTTCGCACTACGTATTGACAACTCGTAATGTGTGATGTATACCTATTTTGGGGGCGTCCACAAATGGTATCGAGCTTAGGATATGATCTCCGGCGAGATCGGGAATAGAAATAGGAGGGAGAGACGAGTAAATCCTTCGCTAGTGTGTCCTACCTAAGCTTATTTATTAGTTGGTCAAGATATATAGGGATATTATGTGATATATTGATTTCCTTAATTAACCCTTGTTTTCGACAAGATTTGAGAATGTCGATCGAGAATATTAACAATGGAAATGAGACCGTGGAGATGCTCTTGACTCACCAACGAGGAGAACGTGCTGACAACAGTGGCAATGTTCCTCCCGTGAACAACACCATTGAAAGCGATGATGAACGAGGGATGTTTAGAAGTTTTTTGCGAGCTCATGCAAAAATCGATTTAGGAGACTCGTGTTCAAAATACGAGGAGGAAATGATAGCAATTCACTTCGTTATCACAAATGCAAGCGCTTCAAAGAGTTGGGACCACCAGAATTTAAGAGAAAGCCGATCCGATCACCATGGAAACATGGGTCAAACAAATTACCAAGATATTCGATGTCTTGGGATGCACGGAGGAACAGAAGGTTCCATTCGCCACCTTTATGTTCCGTGGCGCGGCGGCGATTCATCGGTGGAGTCTCAGGAAGCGTACTCCATCCAAACACACTCAAAGATGTCTTGGGAAACGTTTGAAGAGCTATTTAATGACAAATACTTTCCCGAAAGTGTTCGCTATATGAAGGAAGTGGAGTTCATCGATTGGAACAAAACAACACGACGGTGTCTCAAAGACGAGGCAAAGTTTGCGAGTTATCCGTGTTTGCACCTCATTTGGTGGAGAATGAGGAACGATGACGCGGATGTTTTCGAGAGGTTTGAAACCCGTAGATACGATAATATCTCATTTCTCATAAATTTTCTCTCTATTCGATGTTTGTTAACGTGGCTCAATTGTTAGAAGCGAGATAACGAGTATGTTCAACCGAGGGACCATAACCAGGATCGTACTGAGATAGCAAATCCACGTAATAATGATAACCAAATGGAGAAAGAAACAGACGGACAAAAATGGTAACCACTCTGTGGTAATCATGGCCATGAAAATAGAAGAAGCGAGTCGAGGAGATTTTAAAAGAGGAGATTTAACAACGACCATATGAAGACGCAAAGGCGTAAGAAGAATCGGTTCTAAGGGAGGAGAACGACCACCCATTATATGCTACAAATGCGGGAAAGAGGGTCATATCACCAAACCGTCCCACAACAGCTTCAAGGTATGCTATAATTGTGGAAAGGAAGGACATATCGCTTCGAGATCAGATTTACGATAAGCAAATCTAGTTCAATGGGGACGGTGACTCAAAAGATCGTCCCGTAAAAGTCAAAGTCAACGATTCCGGAAGAGCGTTTGTTGTGGATCGGTCATAATGCGAGGAACCCAAACGAGGTGATCACGGTAAGCTATTTATAAATTCTTGCGAAGTTTATACCTTACTTGATACCGGTGGTTACCCATTCATTTATCTCTCCGCCTTGTGCTCAACGCTTTTAAAACTTGACTCTAGGAGAAATTAGACTTTGACCTATCTGTGGAAACTCTGTTAGGAGAAACTTTCATCACATCCACCGCTTATAAATCTTGTTTGATTCAAGTTGGCACCATTACCTTACTCGTTGACCTTATCTCTTTAAAGATACTTGCTTTTGATGTGATTTTAGGGATTGATTGGTTAACTACTCATCATGCCAAAATTGATTGTTTTCGTAAGGTTGTTAGTTTTCATATTCCTAACCAACCTGTTGTATTTAATTCAAGCAACTAAACCATTAAAATCAATCATCGCTATATCTAATCATAAAGCTATTCGCTTATTGAAAAAGCGGATGTCAAGCTTTCTTAGCCCATGTTATGGATTTGAATAAAGACACGTCAAATTTGAATAATATTCCCATGTTGTTATCGACTTTCTGGACGTATTTCTCAAGAACTTCCGGCCTACCCCCAAAACGTGAAGTTGAATTCTTTATTGATCTTGAACCCGTACAAAGCCCATTTCTAAAACCCCATATCGAATGGCTCCTATTGAACTTCAGAGTTAAAGGTCCAACTATAGGAATTGTTGGACATCGGTTTCATTCGCCCCTAAGACATCTCCTCGGGGTGCTCCTATTTTATTTGTAAAGAAGAAAAAGCGGGAGTATGCGACTTTGTATTGACTATCGAAATTGAACCATGTCACCATCAAGAATAGGTATCCTCACCTCGTATTGATGACTTGTTTGACCAAATTGCAAGGGCACAATTCTTTTCAAAATCGATCTTCGCTCGGATATCATCACCAAGATTAAAATCGAGGATATTCCAAAGATCGCCTTGAACTTCGGATGGGCATTATGAATTCTTAGTCATGTCTTTTCGGACTAACTAATGCTCCTCTGCGGCTTTCATGGATATGATGAACCGAGTATTCAAGGAATATTTGGATCGATTCGTTGTTGTCTTTATTGATGACATCCTTATATATTCCAAAAGTCGTGAAGATCATGAGCACCATTTGAAGTTTGGTACTCCAAAGGCTTCGTGAAAACAAACTATATGCCAAATTGAAGAAATGCGAGTTTTGGCTTGAGGTAGTAGCATTCCTTGGGCACGTGGTGTCGAAACATGGAGTATCTGTTGATCCGTGAAGATCAAGCAATAAAAAGTTGGAGCAAATCGAAGTCGGTGCGGATCAAGTACGTAGTTTTTTGGGCTTAGGCGGTTATTATCGGAGATTCGTGGAAGGGTTTTCTCGAATCGCTACTTCATTAACCCAAAACTCGGAAGGATACAAAATTCGTTTGGAGTGAAGAATGCGAAAGAGAGTTTCCAAGAGCTTAAGAGGAGACTTATTTCTAAGACTGTTTCTAACAATACCATCCGGTTCGGATGGATTTGTTATCTCACGATGCTGCTTCGTGCAAAGGGTTAGGATGTGTTCTCATGCAACGTGGGAAAGTCATAGCCTATGCCTCGCGACAACTTAAAGAGTATGAGAGAATTATCCTACTCATGATCTAGAGTTAGCGTGATCGTTTGCTTTTAAGCTTAAAGATATGGAGGCACTATCTATATGGGGAGAAAGTGGAGATATATTCGCACCATAAAAGCCTTAAATATTTCTTCACTCAAAAAGAACTCAACATCTTGCAAATGACGTTGGCTCGAACTATTGAAAGACTACGACCACACTATTCAATACCATCCCGGTAAAGTTTAACGTGGTAGGCGACGCGTTGAGTAGAAGATCATATGCGAACGAGTGCGATGATGTCAAGTATACGATAGAGCCAACTTTAATAGAAAAAGTTAAGGTTGCTCAAGCCACCGGCCTTGAGTCGATCGCGTATGAAGAAGAAAGTACAAGAAGGAGCTATTCCAAGCGAGAATTGATGAAGAAGGAATACTTGAGTCCACTCTAGACTTTGTGTTCCTAACGACTCGATTTGAAGTACAAGATTATGATGGAGGCACACAATACACCATTTGCAATCCATCCTCGAAGTACTAAAATGTATCGTGATCTTCGACATACATTTTGGTGGAACAATATGAAGAGAGAGATTGCAAAGTTTATCTCGATATGTTTAACTTGCCAACGTGTAAAGGCGAGCATCTTGTACCTAAGGGTCCGTTGCAACCACTTGAGATTCCTAATGGAAGTGGGAACACATTACTATGGATTTCGTTACGGGTCTTCCTACGGTTTCTCAGGGCATCAATGCTATTTGGGTTATTGTTGATAGATAGACGATGAACTTTTAAATTCATACATAGAAGATAGTAGTTTGCATTCTCTACTGAACTTGTAACGCCCCCAAAATTAAGTATACGTCACCCATCTTGGGTCACCACTTACATGGTACATAAATTCAAATACAACTTACTAATATAACATGCTGTGTACAATACGACATAAAATCCGTGAGTTTGAATACAAATATTGTCTACTAGATATTATACAAACTCAAAAGGAGTCCTCATTACAACTATTATCACACTATTTCACGTAATAGTGAGGACTACTAATGCTATCCTCTCGGACCATTACTTCGCTCCCCGACTCGTCTCCAAATATGTTCTCATTTCAAGAGAACAAAGAAAAGAAAGGGTGAGCTCAACTAGCCCAAAGAAGAAATATTATGACTAAGATAATGCGTAATAAATTATCATTAGCCTTCAACAAGATGTTAAACCGATAAAATACAATAGACAACCGCTTTAATCTGCAGCTTGAATAAGCAATCCATTAAAAGAGTCAAGTAGAGAATAAAGTCTACTATCTTTTAGGTTTTAAAAGGTTTTCATCAATTTTTATCACCGAGACTCAAATTTTAATAAATAAACCACCACATCTAATCATCTCTGTATCTACTGGCCAAGGATTTTCATCAAATTATCAATGGTCATGACTATACCGAATTACCCCCGGTCATAATCATACCAAAAACTTTCCATCATCGCATTACAGTGCCACTCGAGGACTTTTGTCACATCATTTATATCAAGTCATGATTATACCGAATGATCCTCGGTCATAATCATACTAAGTTCATCTATGCACGTAAGCCAAAGATAACATAATATAACATGAGGATGATGACAATGACATAGTAATTCAATAAAACAAGTTCAAGAATTATTTAATCCATGAATTATTAACGTCCAAATTGTCAACATGATAATCGCTTTACAGAGTAAAATTCAAGAATGATCGTAAGAATATTTCCATGAAAAGATATCGGATGAAACGCAAATATCAAGGATATTCTACTAATTTCATGGAGTATAGAAGTCAAAGTTTTAACCAACTGGGTATAATAAAGAATGGAATAACAAAAGAAATCACCATGCATGCGGTGCAGATTGCATGACAGCAGTTATTCCAACAAAATAATAATAACGGAACCAGTCGTGAAATTCACAATCGACAGATGATGTTCCAATGAATAATAAAGATGGAACCGCATCCTGTAAAACACATGATAGATATTCCAATGTAATGATAAAGATTTTAACCAGTCCCGTAAAAACACATGCATGGATGTTCCAACAGTATAATAAAATTAACCAGTCCTGTAAAACACATGCATGTGATGTTCCAAATGTAATAATAGAAGAATGTCACCAAGTATAGGGTAAATCACAGATATAAAGTTATTCCAATGTAATAATAATAAGCAATGGAATAACATAAGGATTTCACCAAGTATAGGTATGCCACAGATACAAAGTTATGTATAGGGTATGCCACTTTTTACAAAAAGTTATTCCAATGTAATAATAATGAATGGAATAATGTAAGTTCTCTTCAAGAAGAAAGAATAACACCCTTACTGTAAAAAAGAACCTAATATAGAAGTAGTGAAGTAGTAGAATACTCTTCTTCTTTCTATAACTTTCTCTCTATAACTTCTCTCTATAATTTCTCTCTAGAGTTTCAATGAATTCAAAGAAAATAATGAAGGAATGAGCTTCTATTTATAGGAAAATGGAATGCATAAGAATTAATCCATGAACTATCCCAGATTGATTTACTTTAATCGACTATCCATATTTAAAGAAAAATCTTTTAAATAAAATATAATATATTCTATTTATATAAAAACATTTTACTATGCAAACACTATGCAATACTATGCAAAAAACACTATGCAAAATACTACGCAACACTATGCATAATAAAATATAATATATTCTATTTATGTAATAACTTTAATAAAGTATTCTATTTTATATAAAAAGATGTTTCGCTTTTATTACGTTAATAATAATGAATAAAACAAAACGTCATTATCGCTATAATAATTCATATTATTAATCGACAATAATGGAATCAAACCGAGTGACTTCTCATAAGCATCAATAATCAATACCGCAGTATTACTATGCAACCACACGACATCGCATTTTTACTACTGAGTAGTTCAACAAAGAACTACCAGAAAACTTCCGCCGTTATTTCAATAAAATATTTTTGTCGCTTTTTCAATCCGACAATAATTTACATTAATGGGGTCCACCAATGATTGAGTAGTTGTACGAATATTCCTGCTAAACCGAATATTCCCCACCAATCGAATATAATATAACCACTTGATACTTTGCAAAATTTATAAATACTACCCACAACTATAATATTATCTCAAATTCACACTATAATATTAAAAATTATTTCACTAAATTTAAATCTTTATTGATAAAATCTGGGTCTCACAATCTCCCTCCTTATGGAATTTCACCCTCGAAATTAGGGTACGTACTGGTATGATAAAGAGGTGAGGGTACTTTGAATACCTTTATCGTTAAAAATATTAAATTCATCTTCGCAATGATCGCCAAAGATATTCATTAACAATTCATCTTTGCACTTTCAAAGTGCCAAAGATATACAACCAAAACCAATAATGCCGAGACTCAAACAATAGTATCACAACCATGAATTATCCATGACCACTCGGGCTAAGGACATTCGTGTTTTCAATTACGGTACATGATTATACCGAATAATCCGTGGTCATAATCATACCAAGTCTATCAATGCACTACTACTTAAAGATGACTTTTACCACATCAATGAATTAATATTTCATTCTTTGAGACTCGATTCAATAATTAATCCATATCATCGAATCATCCCCGCACTACTACGTGCCAAGGATATTCATTAAGATCACGACCACAAATTATCCATGCACTACTACCAAAGATAATCGTGTATTCATTAAGTATCACGACCACAAATTATCCATGCACTACTACTAAAGATAATTGTGTTTTTTCAATTACTGTTATGATTATACCAAATGATCCTCGGTCATAATCATACCAAGTCCATCTATGCACGTAAGCCACGTATGACTTTGAACACATCCATGAATTAATATTTCATTCACGAGACTCAAATTTCAATAATTAATCCACATCGTCAAATCATCCCCATGCACTACTGTTTGCAAGGATATTCATTAAGTATCCGACCACAAATTATCCATGCACTACTACCAAAGATAATTGTGTTTTCAATTACGGCTACATGATTATACCCAATAATCCTCGGTCATAATCATACCAAGTCCATCTATGCACGTAAGCCACGATGACTTTGAACACATCCATGAATTAATATTTCATTCTTTGAGACTCACTCAATAATTAATCCACATCGTCAATCATCCCCACTTTTCTGAGTGGGATATTCATTAAGATCACGACCACAAATTATCCATGCACTACTACCAAAGATAATTGTGTTTTCAATTACTGATTATGATTATACCAAAACAATCCTCATCATAATCATACCAAGTCCATCTATGCTTCTACAGCCACGAGATGACTTTAAAAAATATAAACATGAGGATAATGATATAAAGAATCAATCAAATAAGATAAAGGATAAATATTAAACATTTATAATATAATTTATCCAGATTCAAGAATATCCCCATGTTATCAATCACTTAATAATCTCATAATCTAATATCATTAATATTATACCAATATTTTAATCACTTCTTAAATTTATAAACAATTTATCTCAATTGTTTACGCTTTACCATATAATGCATTTAATCATTCAAAATGCCATACTCATAAGATATCATTACCAATTATCAAATCCTCAAAAAAATATGCATATACTCTATATAGGATTCTCTAGCCATAAAATCCTATTTTCAACTTTGTTACTTCACATAACATATTTAACTCATATGTTCAGTAATTAAACTATTTTCATGAAAATACCAAATCAGTCCCAAAAATATTTCTTTTTCTGGGATTTAGCATAATATAGTCCCATAATGAAAATATATTTTTCTCGAATTTTTAAAATTCATTTACTATTTTTCAAAAATCAATTTCTAATTAATTCCTTAAGAAATTAGCTACCTCAAGTTTAACTCCAAAAATTCCCAAATCTTGGCAGAACCTTACACATGTTAACGTGAGCTTCCAGTTTAAATTTCATGGTCATCGGAGTTATAGAACTCCTATTATAGCGTTTTTCATTTAAAACCTAAATATTGAAATAGTCATAACTTGCTCATTTTAAGTCAGAATGAGCTCATTTTTGGACAGGAGGTACTTTATACCATATACTTTCATGTCCCAAAAGGCCAGAATTTTTCTCATAATTTAATTGGCCGAAACAGCCTCTCTAAAATCATGGCAGAAGCTTTTTCGGTTTTTTGCAGCTTTGCACTCCTTTGCTAAAATCAGTCCACACAAAAATCTACAACACCTTTTCTAGTAATTCCACTTGGATTAGTTAGGTAACTCATAGATCTAACTCTAGGACTTGACCACACTCAAAAATTCAAAATATAATAGGAGATATGGTCAATTGAATTTCATGTTACGTTTTTCACCAAAATCTGATTTTTCAACCCTTTGTGATTTCTAAGAAACTTTCATGTTTTCACATAATAACCACATAACTCATCATAACACTTACTAATACTTCATATACCCATGATTTTCATTAGTCCAATGCTTTTATTATGACTTTCATCATAAACCACGTAAACTGTTCATTTTAGTTGAAGAAATATTTGAGGGTTTAAGAAATGGGTTTTTGTCTTTGGGTCAATACAAAATTTGATTTTACGTTCTAGGGTAGGCTAGAAGCCTTCAAGAATACGCCAAGAAATTTATTAATGATAGAAATATCATTCAAAACTCTATTACTCTCGTCCAAGACTTGGATAGTAAGTCACATTGATACCAACTGTGACTTCTATCCCTTAACCTAGATAGCATCTCACAATGATACCTATAAACTTGCCATCTTCATTCACGACGTCGCCTACAGAAAGTCTGGCTTCGGTGCATTCTACACAAGGAAGTCAACAACGAAAGGATCGGGGCTCTTTACTTATGGCTTGATATTACAATGATTGACTTTAGTGGTTTGGTTGCTTTGAATTCGTATAACAGGTTGGTTAGGAATATGAAAGCTAACAACCTTACAAAAAGAATAATGAGTAATTAATCAATCGTTTTCAAAAATTACCTCAAAGGCAAGTATTTTCAAAGAGATAATATCGACAGGTAACGTGAAAGTGTTTATTTGAAACAACAAGATTAATAAACGAAGGGAGGTAACGAAGGTTTCTCCCAACGAAGTTTCAATAGATAAATCAAAGTCTAATTTCTCCTGAGTCAAATTTAAACGTTGAACGCAAGCAAGAGAGATAAAAGAATGGGTAGAACCGATATCTAATAAGGTATAGACTTCAAGAAGAATTTATAATTAACTAACCGTGCTAACTTCGCTCGAGTCACTTACTTTTTAAGAAGTCATGAAAAATGCTCTTCATGAAACCACCGACTTTTGTTTTATCCATATCCGCTTTGGTGCCACCGTCCCCAAATGGACTTGACTTTGGTGCACGACAAAAAATCGAGCTAAATGACCTTCTTTCTTGAAATTTCCACTTCTATTATCTTGGCCATGATTACCACCGGTGGTTACCATTCTTGCATGATAATTTCTCCCACGATGGTCATCATTGTTTCGATGGTCGTTTCTCTGCAGATGATTATTATCGTGTTGTTGGTCGTTACCTTTTGGTTGAGTGACTCATTATCGCTACTCCAATAACCGAGCCCTATTCACAACATCTAAATACAAACACTTTGCCACAAAACAAGGGTTAATTAACATGCAACATATTATCACTATACTCGTGAGCCAATCAAATACCAAATAAATTTAGGTAGGTCATACTAGCGAAGGAATTCCCGCCTCTCCCCTCTAGTACTATTCTCACATCTTAGCCAGGATCATATCCCTAAGCTCGATACCAACCAACCGCGCCCCCAAAATTAAGTATACGTCACCCATCTTGGGTCGCCACTTACATGGTACATAAATTCAAATACAACTTACTAATATAATCGTAGGTGGTACAATACGACATAAACGTGAGTTTGAATACAAATATTGTCTACTAGATATTATACAAACTCAAAAGGAGTCCTCATTACAACTATTATCACACTATTTCACGTAATAGTGAGGACTACTAATGCTATCCTCTCGACCATTACTTACGTTCCCCGACTGTCTCCCAAATTTATGTTCTCATTTCACAAGAGAACAGGTGAAAGAAAAAAGGTGAGAGCTCAACTAGCCCAAAGAAGAAATATTATGACTAAGATAATGCGAATAAATTATCATTAGCCTTCAACAATGTTAAACCGATAAAATACAATAGACAACCAGGTTTAATCTGCAGATGAATAAGCAATCCATTAAAAGAGTCAAGTAGAGAATAAAGTCTACTATCTTTTAGGTTTTAAAAGGTTTTCATCAATTTTTATCGCTGAGACTCAGCTTAATAAATAAACCACCACATCTAATCATCTCTGTACCACGGTCAAGGATTTTCATCAAATTATCAATGGTCATGACTATACCGAATTACCCCCGGTCATAATCATACCAAAAACTTTCCATCACTGCATTACATGTGCCACCGAGGACTTTTGTCACATCATTTATATCAAGTCATGATTATACCGAATGATCCTCGGTCATAATCATACTAAGTTCATCTATGCATGCGTAAGCCAAAGATAACATAATATAACATGAGGATGATGACAATGACATAGTAATTCAATAAAACAAGTTCAAGAATTATTTAATCCATGAATTATTAACGTCCAAATTGTCAACATGATATCTTTGTTTAGTAGAGTAAAATTCAAGAATGATCGGAGAATATTTCCATGAAAAGATCTTGGATGAAACGCAAATATCAAGGATATTCTACTAATTTCATGGAGTATAAAGTCAAAGTTTTAACCAACCGGGTATAATAAAGAATGGAATAACAAAAGAAATCACCATGCATGCGGTACTTGATGTGACAAAGTTATTCCAACGTAATAATAATAACGGAACGAAGTCGTCGTGAAATTCACACCAAGCACAGATGTTCCAATGTAATAATAAAGATGGAACTGGATCCGTGTAAAACACACGATAGGATATTCCAACAGAATGATAAAGATTTTAACCAGTCCGTGTAAAACACACATGATGTGATGATGTGTCCAATGTAGAATAATAAAAAGCGGAACCGGTCAGTCCTGTAAAACACACACAGCATGTGATGTTCCAATGTAATAATAGAAGAATGTCACCAAGTATAGGTAAATCACAGATATCTGAGTTATTCCAATGTAATAATAAGCAATGGAATAACATAAGGATTTCACCAAGTATAGGGGTATGCCACGTATACAAAGTTATGTATAGGGTATGCCACTTTTTACGGGTTATTCCAATGTAATAATAATGAATGGAATAATGAAGTTCTCTTCAAGAAGAAAGAATAACACCCTTCACCGTAAAAGAACTGAATATAGAAGTAGTGAAGTAGTAGAATACTCTTCTTCTTTCTATAACTTTCTCTCTATAAACTCTCTCTCAATAATTTCTCTCTCTGTAGTTTCAATGAATTTGTAAGAAAATAATGAAGGAATGAGCTTCTATTTATAGGAAAATGGAATGCATAAGAACTAATCCATGAATCGGGTCCAGATTGATTTACTTTAATCGACGGTCCATATTTAAAGAAAAATCTTTTAAATAAAATATAATATATTCTATTTATATAAAAACATTTTACTATGCAAACACTATGCAAAATACTATGCAACACTATGCATAATAAAATATAATATATTCTATTTATAGAATAACTTTAATAAAGTATTCTATTTTATATAAAAAGATGTTTCGCTTTTTATTACGTTAATAATACGAATAAAACAAAACGTCCATTATCGCTATAATAATTCATATTATTAATCGACAATAATGGAATCAAACCGGTGACTTCTCACATAAGCATCAATAATCAATCAATAGTGTCTTCTTATGCAACCACACGATTCATTGTATTTTTTTACTAAAAGAGTAGTTCAACAAGAACCACCAGTAAAACTTCCGCCGTTATTTCAATAAAATATTTTTGTCGTTTTTCAATCCGACAATAATTCATTATTAGGGGTCCACCAATGATTGAGTAGTTATATTTAATATTCCCCGCTAAACCTAATATTCCCAGACCAATCGAATATAATATAACCACTTGCATACTTTGCAAAATTTATAAATACTACCCACAACTATAATATTATCTCAAATTCACACTATAATATTAAAAATTATTTCACTAAATTTAAATCTTTATTGATAAAATCTGGGGTCTCACATAACTCTTCTAATGAATTATTATTTCATTGCGAATATTGATTTAAAATTTGTTGTCTATCAGTATTCTATTAGATTTTTCCTGTTGAAGACTAACGATAATTTGTTGTATATTATCTTAGTCATAATATTCTTTATCGAGCTAGTTGAGCTCACCACCCTTTCCTTTTTGTTCCATTTTTCTCGGGAGGCGAGAATATAATGAGTACGAGTCGGGGTATGGAATGAAGGTTTTAGAAAGGATTGTTTAGTAGTCCTCACCATTTTTGTAAATAATGTATCAATAAATGTGATGAGGATTTATTTGAGTATAGATATTATCTGTAAGATAATATTTGTATTCAAACTCACAGTTTTTATCGTTGTAATAATAAAGTTGTAGTTGTTTCACATCATGTATTGACAACTCGTAATAGGTGATGTATACCTATTTTGGGGGCGTCACACTATCTATATGGGGAGAAAGTGGAGATATAATTAGACCATAAAAGCCTTAAATATTTCTTCACTCAAAAAGAACTCAACATGCGACAATGACGTTGGCTCGAGCTATTGAAAGACTACGACCACACTATTCAATACCATCCCGAAAAGCGAACGTGGTAAATGTACGCGTTGAGTAGAAGATCATATCGGAACGAAATGAGTGCGATGATGTCAAGTATACGATAGAGCCAACTTTAATAGAATACGCAAATATTTCAAAATAAGCAAGTGGTTATAAAATATTCGTTGTTGTCGGGGAATATTCGTTTGGTCGTGGAATATTCAGTGCTCGCTTGGGAATATTCGTATGCCACGGCCAACACCGTGTGTGGGGCCCCATAACTGAAAGCAATTGGATGAAGAAAACGACAAATATAAGTTGTTTAAAATAATCTGGCATGGTTGTTACTGCAATTATCTTTAAAAATACCCGGTGGTTAAAACACAGTAGCACACGGTATTGCACCAATTATTGATTCTTACGTAAGAAGGCACTACTCAATAATGTCTCGTGTTCATAATGTGTTTCACATATCTGTACTTCGTAAATATGTGAAAGACCCGAACCACGTTATAGAGTTAGAACCCGGACGAAATAATCAAGACTTAACGTATGAGGAGAGGTACTGTCAAGATCTTGGATAGGAAGGAGCATGTCCCACGCCAAGAAAGGTCATACCACAAGTTAAAGTTTTGTGGAGGAATCATGTTATAGAGGAAATGACCTGGGAATTAGAAACGGAAATGAAAGCGAGGTATCTTCACCTTTTCAAACACTGTGCGTCGACGTCAATTTCGAGGACTTAAATTTCATAAGGAGGAGAGGTTGTAAGACCCCAACTTATTATTAATGAAATTTAATTTTCTATTTATTATTTTGAAATAGTAAAGGTTGATTTGATTAATGTGGATAGTTAGGGGTAAAATACTTAAATATTTCAAAATAAAGCAGTGGTTATAAAATATTCATTGTTGTTTGGGAATATTCGTTTGGTCGTGGAATATTAAATCGTTTCGGGAATATTCGTATTTACGCCAAGAATGGTGTGTGGGCCCCATAACTAAAAAGCGATTGGATGAAGAAAACGACAAATATAAGTTGTTTAAAAATAATAAGCGTAGTTATTCTCCTTAATCTTTGTTAAAATACTCCGTGGTTAAAACAAAGAAGCACATGGTATTGCACCAATTATTGATTCTTACGTAAGAAGGCACTACTCAATAATGGTTACGATGAATTATTGCTCAAAGATTTTATTGATTTAATAATTACTGCGTTGATATTTTATATTCTTGTTGTTTCAATAATTGTCATTACGGTATTTTCATTATCGAAGCTAATAATTCATATTATCTGAATAATATTATTAGATAACATTATTGGCAATGTCTAGAAAGTTCATGCCTAAGGAGAGGTTTGGTCACCTAATTGCGCCAAAGAAGAAGAAATTCTTATTGGAAAGCCCTCTCTCATCCCTGAACCGCTTCTCATTTGTCGATAATGTGATTCTCGTAATATTATTTATGAATAATTAATTATTGATTTATATGATGAGGAAAATATTGATTTTATGAGGATATAGATAGAGAAAATTTTAATGTGACAATTGTTGAAAATTAATATTTTATCTTTTTCTGATAAAATAATTCATTTAAATATATTATTTTAATAATATATTAACGATGATATTTTTACAATGAATGTGGGATATATGAGTATATGAGGAGGAAGAGTATTTTTGTGGCATTAAATGTTTAACACATGTTTTGTGTGTTGGTGGACACAATTATCGATCAAAAATTTGATTATAAATTTAAAAAATCGCCTCGCTTGTGGATTTCGGTCAATTTCTGTTTGGAATTTGGAAAAACTTTCTTCTGCAAAGTTGTAGAGAATTGAATTTCCTATAAAAACTCGCGAGATTTGAATTTTCTGATGAAAGGGCTATTTATTATGAATTATTGAAGTTCCGAAGTTCCAAAATAATTAATTTTTGGGAGTTTTAGTTAATTATTTTGAGAAAAACGTTTTTTTGCAACTAAGTTGGCCTCACATGTGATTCAAATGGGCTGAGATCAGTTGTCTAAGGTGGGCTAAAGAAAATGTGAAAAATATATTAATATTATATTCAATTTTCTGCTTTGGTGTTCTAAGCATTTTCCTATAAATAGGGTGCTTGGGTTAGAATTGAAAATCACAATGTAAACCCAAGTTTCTCTCTTTTCTCTCGATATATTGAGCGTATTCTTGTGAGTATACTTTGAGTATTGTTAGACGGTGCAAGTTCCTTCAAAGACTATACCCTATTCCAAATAAAGTACTAATCTTTCGAGGTAAGGAATGTTATTTTCTTCTCGGATGATATTATTTCTTCAATATCATTATCTTTGAAATATTGGTTGGAACTTTTATCAAATTTGAAACTTTTTCATGCTCTGGGTTACTATTCATGAGTTACTATTCACGAAGTTACTATCCATGAGTTACTATTCACGAGTTACTATTCACGAGTACTATTCATTGAAAGCGTGAAGATGTTTTTTTTTTGTGGAATTTCTATCTTTTGGTGTCGAGTTACTATTCACGATACTTGAAGACTATTCACCAAAAAATAAAATTTCTTCTTTTGTCAAAATATCTATTCGGATACTAGCTTTGATTGTATCCATGTTTTGATCATTCTTGAATTTTACACCACTATGATTATTTTTGAGGTATTTTTGAACATGGATAAAACAAAAGTACGAATCCTTAATCCTTAATCCTCACATTTTGTTTCACCGGATTCGCTTTTTTAAAAATATTTTCATCATCCTCGGTCTTAAATGATGATATTATTGAATATCTTTGGCTCAGAAGTGCAAAGATGAATGATTTCAAGAATATCTTTGGTTGTAGTGCAAAGATGAGCAGTGTTTAGATGAACACATGACCAATCGATGAATATCTTTGGCCAGAGTGCAAAAGATGAATATTTGATTCCAGATGTATATCGATTGATCTTACGAGGATAAAAGATAGACGATGAACTTTTAAATTCATACATAGAAGATAGTAGTTTGCATTCTCTACTTAACTCTTCTAATGAATTATTATTTCACCGCGAATATTGATTTAAAATTTGTTGTCTATCAGTATTCTATTAGATTTTTCCCCGTGAAGACTAACTGTAATTTGTTGTATATTATCTTAGTCATAATATTCTTTATTGGGCTAGTTGAGCTCACCCTTTTCTTTTTTGTTCCATTTTTCTTCTCGTGAGGCGAGAATATAAGAGCAAGTACGAGTCGGGGTATGGAATGAAGGTTTTCGAAAGGATTGTTTAGTAGTCCTCACCATTTTGTAAAATAATGTATCCATAAATGTGATGAGGATTTATTTGAGTATAGATATTGCTCTGTAAGATAATATTTGTATTCAAACTCACAGCTTTTTTTGTTGTAATAATAAAGTTGTAGTAGTTTTTACATCACGATTGACAACTCGAGAATAGGTGATGTATACCTACCTATTTTGGGGCGCCACACTCAAATCTCCTCGGATAAAAGTCCTGATGGAATTTTCACGCATATTAAGAAGAGTAATAAAATGACAAAATTACCCATAATAATGTCATTAAATATGGAGAGAGGATTAGAATAAGAAAAGTATGAGATATTTAATGCTACGAGCATAATAGAAAAAAATGTGTAAAAGTTTGGTTATTAAAAGAAAGAGGACATTTAACATGGGACAACTCAAAATAGTAATAAGGACTTTTATCTTAGGACGGAGGGAGTATTAAACTAGCAACGGTCCCTTGCCTCCGACATTATGGACGGTGGGATTTATCCCAAACTTTGGACGACCAAGATAATTTATTAGGATGAGCGGAAAATTCAAAATCATTTATATTTTATTATATAGATTATTATGCATATTTATAAATTTTTTATTTCTATTGATTATATTTTTTTATTAGACATTCTCATCTTTTTCTTCGACCGTTTTTTCTTTCTACTTCTTCTTCAGAATCCCCACTCCTTTTTTACCATCTTCCTTCTCCTTTTTCCTCATCAACATCTCTTCTATTTAAATATATTAAAAATTATAGTCCAAATTATAATCCATCAATTTTGATTGATTGATATATCTTGTCGAAAATTTGAATAGATTATATTTAGTCCATGCTATAGTGTAGGATTTGTGACTTCGAGAGTGCTGGAGAAGGACACCACCAATATTTCGTAGCTGGTGTCCGTAATCTATGCGCGCCGTATCTCCAAAAGCCCTATCTAACGCTACACGTGTTAACTGTATCTGTCATAGATACAATTTCCCCCAAATCCGATGAATGTTAAGAGACCGACAAGGGCGGGAGTTTTGAATATATTTACCATCCACAGTTTCATCCAAATCCCTTCATAAACCCCCATTAAGACAACAATTCCTTATAACCTCTCCCTCTGAAAAAAATCTCGACTTCTTACGGATTTCCTCTCTCTCTTGAAAAATCTTGGGTTCTTTTGATTTCTGTTTGTTTTGTGTTGATTGTAGGTCATGGAGAAGGAGATTAATGGAGTTGAAGGTGAAGGGCAAGAGGGTGACGAGGGTGTGAAGCGGTGTCGTTCGAAGGAGGAGGAGGAGGAAGACGAGATGGCCGCTGAGAATGGAACGGCATCGTTCGGAGAAGGAAAAGAGTTGGAAGAGGTCACGAAGATGGAGAATAGTGGAGTTGAAGGTGAAGGGCAGGAGGGTAAAACTTTGCGTGATTGGGATGTGGGTGTTAAACGGCGTCGTTCAGGGGAGGAAGAGGAGTTGGTGTCTGAGTATGGAACGGCGTCGTTTGGAGAACGTAAGGAGTCGGAAGAAGTGAATTTTATTGGTAGTACTGTTGTTGATGCGATAACAACAACAAATCAGAAGGATTTGGTAGCAATTTGTGAGAATCCGGTGAAGAAGAAAGCGTCTGTTAGAAGGGGAAGAAAAAGGAAAGAAGGGAGACTCCGAAAGAAGGGGAATCAGAATGATTTGGATGGAAAAGGGGAGGGAATTGAGAAAGATTCAGAATTTGATAACAATGGTGGGATTATGACAGAAAGTGGTGGAAAAGGAGAGGGATTTGTTGAAGAGAAAAAAATGGCTAAACCAATGGGAAGGAAAAGGAAAGGAAGTGGGGATTTGGGACGAAATAGTGTTGATCTGGATGGAAAAAGAGGTGAAATTGAGTCAGTAGAGAAAACCCATGAGCAAGGGGATGAAGAAAAGAAGGAAAGTGGTGATTTGGGTGGAAAAGGGGAGGAAAATTGTATAGGTACTGAGGGGTTGTTGAAGGAAAAAGAAACAGATAAAATGGCTAATGATCAGAGAGGAAGTATTGGAAACGAATTGGAGGGGGTTTCTGTGAATAAGTGGACTCTTCGGCCGAGGGCTGTGAAGTTGGAGGACCGATTTTGTGACCAAGTAGAGAAATTTTTTGAAGAGCAGGATGAGGAACTTGGGTCAAAGAAGAGACGGAGAAGGGGTGTGAAAAAAAAGGTTGAAGGGAAAGATGGGTTGGAAAAGAAACCCAGAAAGGTTATGAGAAAGGAGGTTAAAGAAGGAGAAGATGGGTTGGAAAAGAAATTGAGTAAGGGTTTGAAAAAGGAGGTTGAAGAAGGGGAAGATGGGTCACCAGCAACTGATACAGGTGAAGAACCAGGTGCCCTTGAGACAGTTGGTAAGACTATTGCAGCTGTACCGAAGCAGAGGGGTGGTAGAATGAAGGATGATAATGTAATTTCTGTTTTTCTAGCCTATATTAACTCATTTTTACTGCCAACATTTGTTTATATGTTAGTATGGGATATGTTTCTGATGTTTGGTTTAATTAATATTAACAGGGGCAGCCAAAATCTATTATGTGTCATCAGTGCCAGAGGAATGACAGAGGCCGGGTTGTACGATGTACTAAGTGTATATGTAAGCGATATTGTGTCCCATGCATGACTAGATGGTATTTATTCTTCTTTTAGTGATTTTAATATTTTGACTGTAAATTGAAATTGCTTCTTATTCCTTATTTCTTCTATTGACGGCTGTATTTTTTAATTGCCGAAAACAAACACTTTTGATTTTGTTCTGAGTTGTATGAGTTTGTCAGTGTTGAGCAGGGACATAATATTCCTGAAGTGTATATTTGTATGTAGGTACCCTAAGATGACGGAAGATGATTTTGCCAAGGCTTGCCCTGTTTGTCAAGTTAATTGCAATTGCAAATGTTGCTTGCGTTTAGAAGTACTCAAAAAAGTCAGTTTCTTTAGCTCCTAACACTGTTAATTAATGCTTTACTTCGATGTCAGGTTCAACTTACATGATATGTTATTTCCGATTTTCGTTGTAGGACAAGGAAAGGTTTGATTTGAAATTTAGTGATGAAGAAAAGATTCAGTACTCTAAATACATCATACCTATGCTTCTCCCATTTGTAAAACAATTCTATGAAGAGCAGATGGCGGAGAAGCGGTTAGAAGCTAAAATTCAAGGTATTATAATTTAGTTCCCGAATTTTGGTGGGCATTACAGTTCTTTATGATTGCATTTCAACTAGACTGGGTTGGTAATAAAGTAGGATGCTCAAAAATCTTGCTTGAAAAATGGAGTCGAAAATAATATCCACACGTTAGTTATTCCTGGTTTGTTTGTTTGCGCAGGATTATCTTTGTCTGAGCTTAAAGTACAAAAAGCAAAGTGCGGTTTGGGTGAACGTATGTATTGGTAGGTTTACTGAAGCAATCTGTCTTTTCCATGAAAGTCTATTCCTTAGATTTTGGAAGGAATTAATTATTTCATATGTTCAATGCAGCAACAATTGCAAAACTTCAATTGCTGACTTACACAGAAGCTGTCCACAATGTTCTTATGATCTTTGCCTTATTTGTTGCCGGGAGATGCGTGATGGATGCCTGTGGGGAGGTCAAGAGGAAGTGATAATGCAATTTATAGACCCTGGGGTGGACTACTTGCATGGTGGAAATCGTTGTCAAGTGACACGACCAAGATGTGGACCTTTGGGTGTATCTGTTGAAACTAGTGATAGGGATCATGCAAAGTCGGTATTTGAGTGGAAATCCCAGGAAGATGGTAGCATCCCTTGTCCCCCTGAAACTTTGGGTGGTTGTGGTAAAGGCCGATTAGAATTGGGGCATATATTGGGAAATGAGTTTGTTTCCAAATTGTTATCTGATGCTGAAGATTTAGTGAGAAAATACGAACTCGTGGAGATTCCACTTGAAACTCCTGGACAGCGGTGCTCCTGTTTCAATTCAGTGTGTGAAATTGGCAGTGACAAAGTGAAGTTACTGAAAGCCGCATCTCGAGAAGATTCTGATGACAACTATCTATACTGTCCAACTGCTGTAGACATTCAACCTGAGGATTTGAGGCACTTTCAGTGCCATTGGTTGAAAGGTGAACCTGTGATTGTTAGTAATGTGCTTGAGACAACATGTGGTTTAAGCTGGGAACCAATGGTTATGTGGCGTGCATTTCGGCAGATCAAAAACCTGAATCATTCCCAGCTATTGGACGTGGTTGCAATTAATTGTTTGGATTGGTGCGAGGTCAGTTTAAATTCTCCAGGAGTAATTTTTTTTTTTTACTTTCTACTGCCTACTCTTAATGGGATTTTCTTCCTCTTTCTATCTAGAATTCTTGATCCACTGTTCGAGAGTTAATTCTGCTAGTGTGGTAGTAATGTTGATTTGGTACTACTAAATTATAAGAATTCAAGATTTCATTTTAATGATCTTCTCGACTATCAAATAGATAACCTTAATGTTGTTTTACTTCGGATATATCTCATTGTTTTAAAATGTTAATTATTTCTCAAGTAGATGTTAATTCGAGCTGTTTATTTGGTGTGATCTAAAAATCATATAGTTATATAATACTCTCCATCCCAATTTTGTTGTCCCCATATGAGTTTTATGTACACATTAAAACAAAATAATGGGATTGTTATAAAGTAATAATAGTTCCAAAATTAAACACCAAAAATCTTGAGATATCTATTCCCTCCATCAGGATATTGTTACCCCTTCCTTTTTTTTATGTTCCTAAACGATCCTTCTATGTTCTTTGAGAAGAGGAAATATTTTCTTTTCCATAATTAGGTTCATATGCAAGTAAATGGCATAGAGAACATTGTGTTTCAGTTCAATTGATCTGTGTGAACATAGGATGAGAATCCTGCCCGACAATGGTATAGGCTATATTCATTTGCTATTATGTTACGTGGGATTTATACTAGCTCAATATGTTTTAGTACTTTTTTATTCTTGGATTCGGCTAAAGATGACAAGCTCATGGACTAATTTTTTGTTTCTAAGGTTGTTTATGAGGGACTATATAATGCAAGAAGGAAGGGTAAATAGTATCCCCTTTTTAAGTAACAAATGGCTTTGGGAGTAAAAAAATCAATGTGGTTGTCATGTCATCTTCAGACTAATACAAGGATAAAAATGTGCTTAAAGGTATTAAACTAGTATAAATATTTTAAAATAATACAATCCATGTAACATATTTGCAAACAAACATGGCCTTGGAGTCATGGTTGAAAGTCGTGGTAGCGGTCTATGTTTCGGAATGTCATTTTTGACTCGGTGTCGGTTTCGGGCGATACTCACTGTTGTGCTATTTAAGAGCTTCGAATTTTTTATAAAATAGTTATGTATTATTTTTAAATAATAAGAACAACAAAATGGATCAATTAAGTACACAAAAAAACATCTAGTACACATAATATAGTCCAAATGTTAAAACATGCACTCATATCAAGGTTGCGGTTCGGCCCTTGTTGAACCCACTCTGATACGCCGAAATATCGTCTAATACTCGGAAACTTTGAATCACAATTGAAGTAATTGAAGATGTTGTGTATTTTTTCCAAGAAAGTATAGAATGTATATGGATAGTTATTAAAAGTCGTTGCCTTCCTCACAATATAGAGATAATGTGATAACTTGCCCAAAATTCCTATTCTTATTAGTTTTGGTGCACTTTTGAAGCATTTACACATAGTTGTTACGGCGTCGCCATGGCGTCACGGCGCAATAAGCAGCATGACGCTCGTCTTGGGGTAGGCTGCCAAGGCGTCCACAAGTCGTCGCCGAGGCTGTGGTGAGCCTTGGTAGCTAGGTCGATTTTAAGTTGGCTTGACCACAATCTGTGACCCATAGACTTTACTCATGATCAGTCGATTAAAAGAGGGAGAATAGAATTGAAAGTCTTTTACATATTTTATTTCTGTCAACTGCGAAGAGAGGCCTTAATCACAACTGCGACGAGAAGAGCCCTAAAAGACTAAGAGGTGCACGCGACGTGAGTTGCTGACGACAGTCACACACGCAAGCCGCAACATTGCTAATGCGTCACATGGCCCCCTAACAAAAACATAATTGTTGTGCTCCACGTGTTGGGTTCCGACAATCTAAGCTTCTTTTTAACAAATAATAAATATTTCTTTTTCTTTCATAAAAAAAGTAGTAAATAATTATTTTGTTATTTTAAATAGTAACATGTAATATTAGTTGCAATTGAGTTTAATTCAATGTACAATTTTAATCCTTAAAAGTTATAATTTTGACGACATAAATCATAAAGTCATGTAACTCCAAATAAATGTATAAATAATTATTTATTTCCTAAAATTAAATAAATATTACATGTTCGTTTAATGTATTTTTTAGTGTAAGACATGAGAAACAAGCTTGAAAAAATTGAATAATAATTGTGTTTTATGTTTGATTGTTAAGTGTTAATGATATAGTTATGTTGTTAATGATACTCCATTATATTAGTTATTATATTTTGGTGTTTAATGTATATAAAATTTCATTGCTCAATATACTTTTGATATAAAATAAATAATGTTTAAATTGCACACTGTGAATGACTTGTTGCCATATGGACGCCATGGCGGGCGCCTTATCAGTTATCGCCTGTCGTCCTGGCGGTCAGCTACTAGCGCGCCTCGTCGTGGCTCCATGTGGATGAAAGATAGGGTGAAATAGAAAGGGAACCCATCTTTACAGGATAAAGGAATTGCGATCTCAAGGAGATTTCTTATTTTTTTTTCACTTGGAAAAAGTTTAATTTTTGATATATACTCCGCCTCTTCTAATATATAAGATTAAGTTTGACTTTCTAACGAATCTGAGATATTTTTCACATTCAAAATTGATATGATTCATTTAACTTTTGATTCCATTAGATCTTGTATATAGTATTTCTTGAGTATATAATTTTCATAATTGTATTATATAAAGTTAAATGAATGCATATCAATTTTGGATTTGAAAATATCTTAATTGACTCTAAAAAGTCTATATTAATCCTATATTTTGGAATGAAGGGATTTTTTTATATGTTGTCTCATCGATTTCAAATTTCATAAAAATACGAAGGTTATATTTAAAGCCATCATTTTTTTATGCAAATAATATACATAACCTCATCTTTAAACTCAAATGACATAAACCATTTCTCCATTCCATTCACAAACTTAAAAGCTGTAGAATTCCATCTTTGAATATGATCAACTGTACGAACTCTTATTTTAATAAGCTTATGCTTCTTGATGCATCAAATTCCTTTTCTACTAGAATCTTTTAACTATTGCTGTTCATTTGTTCTGTTATCTCCTTGTGGTACATGATATTGTGCAAGGCAAGGGGATGTGTTTGAACCTTAGTCCATGGAGTCGAGGGCTGGTCCTAAGGTTTTATGAGTCTCATCTTTTATTATTGTATATTGTGATGCAATTGAGGGTTAGGGCCATCATATACTCGTACTATTTTTTCTTTTAACTTTTTAAGTGTATCTCACATTGTTTTGCTGTTGTGGACATAGGCTTCCAAGTCGACTTGAGTACTACTAACGTTCATTGGTGTGCCTTTTGTTGTCTATTTGATGAAATAAGGCTATCTCATTTTTTTTAGTTTTATGATTTATATCGTAGTTATGATTTATATGCAAATAGAGCTCGAGATATACCAGTTTTTTTTTTACCCTGATTAATGTATATTGTCAAAGTTTTACGGTACTTTTTAAATTTTCTTTCTTGAATTGTCTTATTGCTATTTTGAATCTTTGTGGTTTGTTAGTTGTTGTATTTCACAGATTTATTTCAGAAACTCCAGAATAAATTGATTATATCTTTTTATTTGATGCAGATGGATATTAATATACGCCACTTTTTCAAGGGCTATCTGGAAGGTCGATTTGATAGTGAAGGGTGGCCCCAAATTCTGAAGTTGAAAGACTGGCCCCCATCTAGTTTATTCGAGGAGCACTTACCACGTCATGGTGCTGAATTTCTCAGTTGTTTGCCCTTCAAGGAATATACAGATCCACGTAGTGGCTACCTAAATCTTGCTGTCAAGTTACCCAAGAAATCTTTGAAGCCCGATATGGGGCCAAAGACGTATATTGCATATGGAGTTGCTCAGGAGCTAGGACGTGGAGACTCTGTAACCAAGCTCCACTGTGACATGTCTGATGCGGTATGTTTGTTTCTTAAATGTATAAACCAATTACAATGTACATAAGATTGTGTGAACACCTTGTATGACAGTGAAACTTTATAAGCTCCCCCCCCCCTGCTCACCATGTCAAAACATCCAGCTCAAAAGTTTCCCTTTTTTGTGCTTTCTGTTGTCAAATTTCTGTTCTTTCATTTATTTACTCTTTTTTGTAGTTTACATCTCATAAAAAAAACACGTGATATGTTACAGGTGAATGTGTTGACACATATTCAAGAAGTGACTCTTACATCTGAACAGCTTGTTAGGATAGAGAAGTTGAAGCAACGTCACATTGACCAGAATCAAAGGGAATTATTTGAAAATGAATTGAAAGTGAATTACGTGGTCAAGAAGCAAAATGATAGTGTTGGTGGTGAACTACTTGAGAAACATGGAGTAAGTAGTGTATCTACATTGACTGAGCAATGTTTTCTGACTAGGTTAGAGTCGGAGGAAGGCCTAGGATTTGGCAAAGAAACTAGTGAAAAAACTAGTGACGTTAATGGTTTAAATATCGAGACAAACGGGAACATGTTAAGTGGACAAGCGACGGACCAAATGGTGAAGCAGCAAGATGGTGTTCATGAGGAAAGGAGGGGAGAACTAGATGGAAATGCAGGGAATATAAATGTTGGATGTTCAGATAACAATATAGGGGGTTTTGAACACCCAGAGGGAGGTGCTCTTTGGGACATTTTTAGGAGGCAAGATGCCCCTAAGTTGGAAGAATATTTGAAGAAATATTTCAAAGAATTTAGGCACATATATTGTTCTCCGGTGGACCAGGTAATAACATTTTGTGCTGTTCCATTTTTTCAAATTGAAGAATCTGCAGTATTATTGATCGAGTTAGTGCATTATGGATTCTTAAAATGCTCTGCTATTTCTAACACTTTCATCTTACTTTTTTGAAGTAAAGTAACTTCAAATGTTGAGTTTTGAGGCTTGTTTTAGAATAGAAAGAACTTGTACTGTAAATTTGAGAAAGAAATTATCAATATATATCAAATATGTTTGAATTTAGCAAAAAAATAAAATAAAAAATTCTGTTTGATTTTAATAAGAATGACTTAATAAGGTTGTTTGATTTCATGGTATCTCAATACTCTTTACACATTTGCACAAAAAATATACTCAACCAATGATGGTCTTAAATAGACTCCTTGCATTACCTGCTATCCACTGATTGTAATATTTCTTTATACGGATTAGTAAAGAAGTTATAATTTTATTGATCATCTATATGGTACATGGACCTTCCTTATAGATCATCCTAGGGCTGCTGTTAACAAAACTTGAAATATTTGTTTGAAATTTCCGATAACTGTATCCGGTCAAAAGGGATATCCAATATCTCGTCAAAACGGATATTAACACTCGATGGATACATATATGGATATAGATACATCCGTATCCACTAATATATTTGTCGGCTTTTAAGATATATAGTACTAGATTTACTTGATATTAATGTTATTGTTATATTATGTATTGTGATTAAATGAAGAAATCAATTTATTATTATTTTATTCCGTAAAATACATATTTGGTTATAATAAATTTAATGTTAGCATGCATTTTAAGACGGAAAGAACTCAAAATTGCTCATTTAATTATTTAAACTTGATGCACAGCATAATAATGAATAATATTCATTGAATATTATTTTTTCTAGCTATGTTATGATTTATAGTTGACAATTGACTGCTGAAATAACCTTATTTTTTAGTTTTGTTATTTTATTTGGTTGGTTAAAAATTAATTTAATTTGGATGTAAGAATTGTAATGTTATTTCGTGTATATTAAGTAATAAAACGAGTCTTTATTAAATTTTGGGGATAAATCACTTTTTGGTCACTCTACTAGGGTCCGGTTTTCATTGTGGTTACCGAATTTTTTTTTATTACATTCGAATAACTGTACTCTCAAAAATTACAAAATGGTCATTCTTCATTTATTTCCATCCAAAAAGCAGACGGAAGTCTTTGAAGTGCCGAGTCAAGAACTAAGAGTTGAGTCAAGACTCGCTTTTTTTTTGATGATGTATATGGTTTTGTCATGTGTAAAAATAATTGTATCTTAATAATAATTTAAAAATAATAATAATAAAAATAATATTATTAAGAATAATAAAAATAATAATAATAATAATAATATTAAGAATAATAATAATAATTTCAAAATAATAATAATAATTTTTAAATAATAATAATAATTTCAAAATAATAACAATAACAGTAATAATAATAATTTTTAATTAATAAAAATAATAATAATTACAAAATAATAACAATAATTTTACAATAATAATTTCCTATTAAGAATAATAAAAATAAAAGTAATTGTATCTTAATAATAAGGGTTAAGTTCAGATGACCACCTGGGGGCTGGGGTTTGGGCGGTTTTCCACTTAACCACCTGTAGTCAGTAAAGCTACATTTAGACTTCCCACTTTTTGAGTTGAAGTGAAAACGTTACTTTTTTCATCCAACTTAATCGTGCGTGTATATCAAACACCAAAAGCGCGTGAAAAGGGACTATAACAATAAAAAAAGATTAGTAAATGTCCGAAATACCCTTTTAACTTTCACTTTCCTCTTGAAATGGCAGTCTCTCATTCCACAGCTACCTTAATTGCTCTAATGGCGGTGATCGCCACCGTCTTCTCCCTCGTCGGAACCTCCGTAGCATCCGATGCTTCGGCTCCGAGCCCTATGTCTTCGACCGGATCTGTTTCTCTGTTGTTCGCCGTCGGTTGTGCTCTCACGTTCGTCGGTTTTCTCTTCGGCTCTGCACTCAAGTTCTGAAGAGAAGAGAGTAGTTTTCTCTTATCAGCTAGTCGGTTTGTGACTACTGATTTGGTTTGGTTTTTGGTTTCTGGTTTCAGATCTAGATTTGATAGCCATTTATTTATTTATTTAATAGTAGTTCTACTAATTCATTTCCTATTTGTGCTGTTTGATACCTTTACTGCTATGTTTTGGAGGGTTTTGCTGTGTTTGTATTGAATATACTATGTCATTTGCGTCTGATTTTCCTTTCATTTCGGCCTATTGTATCAATTTTCAATCCTGTGATTTTTGAGAAATTGCAGGCACGATTAGGGTTTTGAAATGGGGGAACCAATGGTAATTGATGCGGAGATCGAATATGTTCTCATCTGCAGAGTCTCCCTCCTCTCTCCTCTCTGTTCTCATTTGCAGAGATCGAATATGAACAGCGAAGGCATATTCTGAGGATGCTGGAGAAGTCTTTGGCTAGGGAATTAGATCTTGAGAAAAAGTTAGCTGAATCTAGACAAATTGAAGAATATTTGAAGAAAAGGTAGTAATTTATAAGGGATAGACCTATAAAAAGGATTGAAGGGGGAAACAATGTAGTAATTAATCTTGAGTTTGCTAGTGGAATGGGCAGCAACACCAAGAGCAGGAAGGATTCCATTAGAGAGGCTGTAATAAGAATTCCCTTCGTCAACGGTTGATACCTTCTCATTCTCGCTTTGCATCTCTCTCACAACTTAATTTTTCATAAAATTTGGTACCTTAATTTTTCCAAAATGAAAATTGTTCCTTCTTCCTGAGGATACTGGTTGTACTGGATTGAATGGTTTCAATCCAGAAATCCTATCTCAAATGTCATGCTAAGTTGGGTGTTGGGTATTATAATCATGCTAAGTTGCAGGCTATGAAGGCATGGAAATATCTTTAAATTTTGAGTGAAATTTGTATGGAAATAAAAAGACATGGGAGGAAGAGGATTGGGGAATTGGAGGTCAGCAATTGCTATTTGGTTGGATCTGGATATTTAGGTAATGATCTGCATTTAGGTTATTAATTACGCTATGTTCTAGTTGATAATAGGGGATTCAAGATTCTGAATTTCTTGCTCATGGTACCACTTCTATGTAATTTAGTAGAGAAAGAATCTTGAATTCCTCTAATAGCATTTTTGATTGTCCAAGAAGAATTGTCAGATTAAGGTGTTTACTCTGCTACGGATGAGCTCTTGTTTTTTGTTTGTTAGAAAAACAGAGAGGGAGAGATGAACTTAAGAGAGAGAGAGAGAGATGCTCAAAAACAACATTTTTGTTTTTGTTTAAATGATTTTGCAGCTGGGTGTTTTAAAGTGAGGGTAATTAAGTCTTTAGCCAAATAAAGTAACAGAGCTAAGACGGAAAACACTTTTTCACTTCAACTAAAAAAGTCAGGAGTCTAAATGTAGCTTTATTGAGTACATGTGGTTAAGTGGGAAACCGCCCAAACCCCAGGTGGTCATCTGAACTTAACCCTAATAATAATTTAAAAATAATAATAATAAAAATAATATTTGCAACGTGAGATTTAATATTTGCAAGAGCATTTCATACGGCTTTTGCATTTGTTTTTCCTTTTTCCCCTGCAATCCGCATGATCCAATAAGTGCTCATTCACATGGTTGTCACAATATTTTGTCTCCAATAAACTATAGCCTAGTTTCTCAGCATGTTTCTTTCCATGTCTGGTGCTGTAGATTCACCAATAATAATAATAACAATAATAATAATTTTTAATTATAAAAATAATAATAATTACAAAATAATAACAATAATTTTACAATAATAATTTCCTATTAAGAATAATAAAAATAAAAATAATTGTATCTTAATAATAATTTAAAAATAATAATAATAAAAATAATATTATTAAGAATAATAATAAAAAATAATAATATTAAGAATAATAATAATAATTTCAAAATAATAATAATAATAATAATAATAATAATAATTTTAATTAATAAAATAATAATAATTACAAAATAATAACAATAATTTATATTATTTTTTAATAATAATAATTACAAAGTAATAATAATTTTTACAAATGTATTTATATAAAATTAATGAATTTATATTATTATTTAAAAATTATTACTCCCTCCTATTCATATTAAATGTCTCTTTAGAGTTAAGCACACTTATTAAGAAATTACACAAAATGTCTTTTGTATCCCTAATTAATTATTTCTCTCTCACAATGGTCCATGGAATTGCATTTACTAAGCATATTAAATAGAGGGGTAAATTAGGAAAAAATAGTACAATATTGCATAGGGATTCCAAAACGACACTTATATAGAATAAAATGAAACTCTCTAAAAAGACATTTAATATGAATAGGTGGGAATATTATTTTAAAATTATTATTATTATTATTATTAATACACATGGCAAAGCATATATGTACACATTAGCATTTCAAAATCACATGTATGCCAACTCAGCACTTCCGTCTGTTTTTTGGACGGAAATCGTAAGGAATAACCATTTTGTAATTTTTGAGTATAGTTATTCGATTGTAATAAAAAAAGTTTCTGTAACCACAATGAAAACCGGACCCTAGTAGAGTGACTAAAAAGTGATTTATCCCTCAAATTTTGGCACAAAAAGTAACTACATATATCAATTTAGTGTTTAGGGTAGTGAACTATTTAGGGCTGTAAATGAAATCCAAAACATATGTAATCTGTTCTATTATTCGGGTATATACGGTCAAAAGCAAATATTATCTGATATCCAGTCAAAGTGGATAATATGTGGATTTGTATCCATTCAAAACGGATACAAATATACCTATATCCGCATCTATTTACATCCCTAGATCATCCAAGAAATAGTAGTTTGGGAACCATGGATTTTGTTTGTTTAATATCAGTGCAATAAGAACGGTAGTTAGAATGAGCTGACTTAAAAACAGAATATTACAAATTTAAACCTACCAGATCTTGTAAATTCACTTAATTAACTAATGCATATCAGTCGATTTCACTTCCAAATCCCGTGCATAAAGGAGTGGCAACTAATATGCCTACAGTTGGGGTTAGGGAAAGGAGATTAGAAGTAGTGTTACAAAAAGCATCTTCTCACAAATTATTCATTGTCCTATGTAGTCTGAAACTCTTGACGCATACAAGAGTTCTTCAAAATGAGAGAATTACATTGTGTTGCCTCCTTTTAAGTCTAACAAAAAGGACTCTTAACTCATGTAAGCATACATGGGTCAACAAGTAGTACAGAGTAAGAAAATTATCGATCCACGGAGAAATGTTTTAAATCTTAATTATCATACATCAACTATTTCACTATTTTTATATGCTTAAACGAATAACTCACAATTATAATTAATTCTAAATTCAATTAATGAATAAAACTACAATACTAAAATAATGTAATCAAATTTGGAAAGAATGAGATTCTAACTACATTTAATAGTTCATCTAACTTGCAATCATCCTGTTATGAATATATACTTATCATGGAATACTAGTCAAGAGCATAAAAGTGGACATAACCATTTTTCAATGACTTATGACCTATTCACATAACATCCACATATGTTAGAAATCATGTGAGCGGCACTATTACCAAAATCACTAATGTGAAATCGTAGCAATAATGAATTAAAGTGCAGGCTCTTTCAATACTACACATGGTGAAACGGTATATTTCTATCCAGTTCACGAATTACAAAGCTAAACAACTTAGCCTCATAAACATATGCTATTATGATTTTATCCATACCCATATTTCATTTTTCAATTCCATATAAGCATACAAGGTGAATGGTGATCAAACATTCATTCATTACGCTCAATCATAACAAGTAATCTAATAATAAGCATACAACCAAACAATCAAATATATAAGATAGACTACATATCAAAATCCATTAGAATTCCATAATGGAGTTTAGTTCATTTCAGAACCAAAAGCCATTATGGGATTGAAGCAATACATGAAATTAAAATAATGCAAATAAGAGATGTAAGAGAAATGATAACAAATCTGTTAAACTCAGTTGCAGATTTTGTTCCACGCTTGTTCCAATGCACCAATAATCTGCAGAAGATTATTACACTTTATTTAATAATCTAGAATAAGAGAGAAGCAATTGTAATGATCCAATGCTCCAAACTCTCTCTAGAATAGCTAATACGTAAGAACCCTAATCAATAATACGAAAACTAATAAAAACTGATTTCCACACGTGTCCCGTGCCAACCATATCGTTCAGTTAAACTAAAAACGTTCAAATTTCAAATTACAAAAAGTCAACAAAAACAGACTGCAGAGGACTCGCGCGGCAGCGCGTGATCCTAGTGTAAAGCGATCGCTGGCGCGCGATAAGTATGTCTGTCGAAGCTTGGGCGCGAGCGCGCGAGTTTCGTTCTTGTTTTAGGCGCGGCCGCACGTAGGTGCAATTTTAGCTTCAGAGGCATAGTAGCGCGGCCATGAGATTTGAGTTGTTTAGCAGCCGCGGCATTTATTCGCTTCGCTTCTGCCCTCTAATGTTTTGCTGCTGCTGCTTCTTGTTCGTTGTCATTCGTTCTTCATCCCTTCTCTTCTTCACTGCAGTCATTCTCCATCTCCTCATGTTCCTCTTGCCATCCTGTAGCTAGCTTCATAACATCATGTCAATGCCATTCCTTGCTTGTTTACATGCCTTTCCCTGCCATAAGAGTTCCACTACAAGTAATGCTAAATGAACATAAAAATGCACAAAAACATAGTAAACACTACTTGAGATGAGCATAATTCTCGTGAGTTGACATCCAATAAGTAGGTATAAAACTTACCTATCACATTGGTCAAGGTTTTGTGGATAAGGAAGTTGAGGATAATCCGAGACTGTAAATAATTTTTGTATTTATTGTTTAGAATTTATTATGTACAACTGGTTGAAAATTGATGTACTTAGATATTTAACTAAAAAATTGGGGATACAGGGTGTTTTATATTGATTAGGGTATTTTAATAATTAATTTGGTATTTTAATATCTAGATTTTAGATATGTTATTTTTGTCTTGTAAGTGAACTTAGTGTTTTATACTTCTATTTCTATGCAAGTGTTTAACTATTTTTGATATCAAGAGTTTATGAAATTTGATACGTTTGCAAGTAGTTGTTGGTGCAGGACAAGTTTAGAATATAGACTGAGAATGGTAAAGAAGGGTAGAAACACATGACATCAAAACTTTAATAAACTTGTGGGGATTACAGTACTTGTATAGAAATACTAGAACTAGAAGACGAAGTAAAATTCAAATAACTTGGTAACCTAATTTAACAAGGAAAACAAGTGCTAATTACTTCCAACCATAATTCTCATTTAATTATAAGGAAACAAATTCCTAATGATAACCTACTAATAGGATTAGAAGATCATTACATCAATTTATTTCTAAACAATAATACATATAACTAATTAATAGTCCTTCAATTTTCATATATTGCTCTGTAGCAATCTTTTTGTCTACAGACAAAACTATATTGGTTGCAATCAAGAGACCTTAGTGTTTAAGTGTGGAGCCTAAGCCCTAGTTATCTTTTTGTTGTACTAGTTCAGTTTCTGTCGGTTCACACTTTCTAGAATGTCTTGAATCAAGATGCAAAACTTCTTAACATGCTAGTTTGCCAAAAGATTAATGTTCAACTATGAGATGAAATCTAATGTCATGTTCCTGTTTATATCATTTGATATTTGTTCTTTTTGTAATATATTTAATTTGATGTTACAGGTTGTTCATCCTATTCATGACCAAACTTTTTACTTGAATATGGAGCATAAAAGGAGGCTCAAGGAGGAATATGGTTGTTTTTTTCATATATTTGACATAATAGATGTAGTAGGAGCTATATCTTTATTTTTTGGTTGTCATGACCTTATGTTTTCTTGTTATTTAGGAATTCAACCATGGACATTTGTGCAAAAACAAGGAGATGCAGTATTTATTCCAGCTGGATGTCCTCATCAAGTTAGAAATTTAAAGGTAATTAGTTTATTCATATTGCTCTGTGTTTTACTCTAAAAAAATAGATTAATACCTTCCCTTGCGGACTGTTGTTTGTTCTGCTGACAGCGCTTTTACTTAGAATCATAGTGTTAAATGGTGTTGTTGGCTTTAGTTTTTGGGACAGTATCATGATGCAACAATTGAATAAAAAAATAAATTGAAAGTCCAGGGGAGAACGATAATTGCTTTCTATGGTCCAAGTTCTCACATGACCTTGCCAGATGCCTACTTAGTCTTGTTGTTTGTAAAAAATGCTCCCCATCTTTTGTTCTGTTTTTACTCCCTCCGTTCCTTAATATAGGTCGTTTTAGACTTGTGCATAAGAATTAAGGAAATGATTGGAAAACATTAATTATAATATCAATTGTCTATATTGCTCTTATATTGAAAAAAGATAGTGTTATTTATTGGACATAGAATAGTGAGAGAACCAAAATTATATTTAATACTTGGTTTAATATTGGAAACTAAGCAATTAATGCTTACTTGAAATTCTCAAACGACTTATATTAATGAACAAAAATATTTCTCTAAAATGACCTATATTAAGGGAGGGAGTATAAAACAGGATGACAACTTTTTGCATATCTTAAAATGTATTGTGTTATCCACATGATACTGAGAAATATAAAGGAGTTACAAGATTATTAATTAATTATTTTATATAGTTTTTAGAAGAAAAAAAATTGTAATTTTCATATTTAAATATTTTAGGTAGATTATTTGATTATGGTGGTAGACAATTGTTACTCCCTCCATCCCAAAATTTGAGCTACATTTGTAAAACGACGACTTTTAAGGATAATTTATGTTCTCAAATATAGATTTAATATTAGTTAGGAATTCAGTTGTGCTAGTGTGATATTGAAAATGATAGTAGAAAAGTAATAACAAATTAGGAACATCATGTTACTTTATAGTCTTAAAATAAAAATGTATCTCTTATTTTTGAACGGACTAAAAAGGAAAATGTATCTCTAATTTTGGAGCGGAGTGAGTAGGAGTTATTTCCTTTTTTTAATTAGGTTTTTTACTCATCTTCGAAGTCGTAGGTCTCCTATATAAGTTGTTGTACTCCTGTTCCATAAAGATATCTTGAAAACTCTTTTCACACAATTTAAGAAAAATAAAAGTTGAGGAGAGAAGATAATTAAGTTACCATTTTATCCATTGTGGACCTCGCTTAAGTACATTAAAGATTCTTCCTTTTCCTCCAAATTAGTTGTCTCTCTACTTAATTATTTTTGAGGGTAAAATAGACTTCAGATAACATTTTGAATTTGAATTATGTATGTTAGACATCTTTTGTTAGACTATTTTTTGTACTTCAGTCATTTTTGTGGGATGGAAGGAGTAATCTTTGAGCTCTATTACTTTTCGGAGTATGAATTGAGTTTAAAGCTTGTTCTTTAGTTTGTGCGTGCTTTACGGATTCCATGTGTGGATAGGTTCCTTGTCACTCTTCCTTCTCATCTTAATTTATATTTTGTAGCTTTTTAAAAACCTGTCTTGTATCATCAACTTAGGCTTGGTATAGTTTGATTTACCCAAAAAATCGAAACCTTAATAAGGTCTTTTGTCCTAAAATTATTGTCCCAAATTAGTGAGTCGATATCAGCCACTTATTGTTCATTGTTCTCATCCACAAAATACTGCCCAAACCTAAACTCAAAACCATCAGCTGCTGCCCAGAAATGAAATGAAGGTACTTCATACAAAACTGTTCGTCACCAAAAAAATGAGAAGGTTTGGGGGGGGGGGGACTCAATAGAAACCTTCACATTTATCCTTGGAAACCCTCACTGATTTGGAGTAAATCTTTGACGCCGTCATCCTTTCGACACCATAACAACTAGTTCAAACCAGAAATTTAAGTGGAATAAAAGTCTAGCCAACCAAAAAGAGAAGAAATGATAGGGTAAATATTCAGCCGCTGAAGCCTTTGTAGGGGGTATTGAGAATCATTGCTAGTTTGTTTCTTTTGTCTGAGGAGATGAAGAAAGAGGTTATGGCCATTTAATTTTCATTTGGTATGCTAGACTACATCTAGCATCCCAAAGTTTTCTAAGATTTTTTTAATCGACAATGTTATAATTTTAAATTTGACAATAAACTTAGAAAATTTATCAATTCAGTCCCTGGACTTCACTCTTTCACTGAGTTGCTCATGAAAATTCAGTCTCCACAGATTTAGCCCTCTTCTTTTTTCCCCCTTGGCTCCTTTCTAGATTAAATAGAAGATGCGTAAAAAAGAGTCGAAACAAAAATGATTATTCCTCAACTTTTCCAGAAAATTGATCCAAAGCCCCTTCTGCCTTTTATACTTATTTTGTTATAGGTCACATGTAACAACCCGAGTCAAAAAATCTCGAGTACGAATCAAATCATAGCATGATAAGGCCCACCACGCTGTCTCAATATCTTTTTGGGTCATCTTAGTCCGTTACAGGTTCACTCAAAATGTCATAACTGAAGGGATTAGAGATAGCAGTCTGAGTTCTTATATACTCATCCAAATATCTCACATGTTCTGATGTGGGACTAGGGTGCTATAAAATCCCCCATCTAAATACTTGACGTCCCAATTAGGCCGAACACATAATCACGTTAATTCATTAGGTATAACGTGTTTCGGTCAGTTTTAAAGGCCAAACTATCCCTTGCTTTTTTTGCATGAGCCCTGTGTCAAGTTACAAAGGTCTTGACCAAAATAGCGTCAATAGACCAAGAGTTTAGAAATGTCTCGTTCCAGTAAGTGGATGGTGCTTTCCTTTCTTGCTTGACCATGAGACAATGACTCTTCTCCCCATCGTTCTTTTTTCTCTGACAAATGATTAGAATTTCATTTGGGTTCGGACCCGTGCAATTAAGAGGTCTCCCTCAAAAGAACCAGTCCAGACAATCATCAGACTCCCTAGAGATGGCCCTAATCTCGCCTTATCCGGTGATCCTATCCGACTTGGATGTGTGAAACATATCATGCCTGTTCTCTGGAGTGGCTCAAAAATTGTCTCTCTTGCCATTGTGAGATAATACCAGCAGCCTATTAGGCCCGTCTTCGTATCCCCACCTCTGACAACCCTACCTGAGCTTTTGAGAGTTGGCTATGATATTATATGTAACAATTCGGGTCAAATTCTGAGTCCGTCTAATGTGCTTTCTTAATAATATCTTCTTGTGTCATCTTAACATGCTCACCTAAAAGGTCATGATTGAAGGTGTTAGTGATAGCAGCTTGAGTTTTTACATACACATTCAAATATCCCACATGTTTCAATGTGGGATTGAGTCGTTATAACACAACTGATAAAATTTATATGAGTTCGGGGTGTGATTGATTTAGTTTCATCAATGGTGTTGAAATTTGCAAACCTGCAAGATCTACCAAACCCACATCAATTTAAAATTTTGTGGTTCAACAAAAGGTCAATTACATTACATACCCTTTTCTTGTCTCAATTACCTTTGGGCCTCACACATGCTATATTTATTGTTATGAATTATGAATGTTGTTTCTTGGTAAGTCTTATCTATATGTTTTACAAAGATCATTGACAAGTTGACAATACTTGCATCTTTATTTTTTGGATAAAGAAGGGAATTGCCCAAGATGGCCTTCTTGACTTATCCTAGCTATTTTGAGTTCACATGCCATATATGTATTAGAATGTTCTTTGATGACCAACGTTGAAAATGCTGAAGGAAAATGAAATCGAGGAAACCAAGTCAAAATTTGAGTGTAAACCAAAACATGAAATTCTTGGTTGTGCAAATGAGAAAAAGAAGTTGAAGAAAGTGAAGATCAAGTGCTAGTCGAGGTAGACCACGAGGTTGATGACAAAAAGGAAAACAATTAGGGTAGCTCATGTTTACTTTCTACTTTCAAATGGTATTTGTGTCTCGGTCTTCAAAATGGTTTGTCTCATCCTATCTTATTATAAAATTAGAGGACAAGTTTTTCTCAAGGGAGGGGAGTATATGCAGAGCAATATAACGGAGTTAAATGAGTATTTAGTATTTTTATATTATTATTTAGAGATTTTTTTGTAATTAGTAATTATTTTTAATTAATTTAGGTAGATTATTTATTTAAGTAGATATTACGAGTTCTCTCTTTTTTCTTAGGGGTTTTACGTATCTTCCAAGTTGTAGGTTTCCTATATAAGTTGATTCACATTGTAATTTTTTAGAGATGAATTATTACGACTTGAGTTTAAAGCTTTGTGCTTTGTTTGTGAGTGCTTCTACCTACTCCATGTGCGGATAAGTTACTTATTAGTATTGCCATTCTTTCTCTTTTGTACTGTTTTTTAAATTCTTTTTTAGACCTTGTTCTACATTTATCAGTTTCCGCAGAGTGATCTAGCTCAGGGTTTATGTAAGGTTGAATATGTAGGCCATTTGTTCCCGAGTGATGTAGCTAATGGTTTATACAAGTGCCAAAACTAATGTCAAGGTATCTCATTAAGTTCTTTGTTTATACTCCCTCAGTCTCGCAAATATTTTAAAGTACAATAATTTTTTGCAAACCAGAAGATGACCCAAGTACCTAACTAATGATGTTGTATAAAGACTAGTTAACTCTCAAAAGTGTACTTAAGTGGGTTCACTAGTTTTAAGGAGAAATAATCATTAAAGTACTGACGTGTGGTCTACGATGGGTAACATTGGAACTTATTTTATACTCTGTGGGCAAGGAAATCGTACCTTGCTAGGGTTAGGGTTTCGTGTTGGCTGAGGAGGAGAGAAATCCACGAAGAGTATAGATTGATTGATTGATTGAAGAGGGGAGAAGAACAGGTGGACAATTACTCTAACGACACTTGGCAGACTCCTAGAATCCGAGAACCTTGTTAGGGTAACAATGATTCAGAGAGCCTTCTTGAGGGCTTCGGGCTGAGAGAGAATCTCCAAGTCTCTTAGTCTTTCAAAAGGTCCAAGAGTCCAAAGTCAGGTCCCCTTCCCAATGGAGTGGAAGGGGTATTTATAGGGTTTTCTGGAGAGTGGTCATGTGTTAGGCACATGACTTCGGAGAAATTCTAAATTTACCCTTAGTCATTAGAGTAATGCCCAGATAGTCCTGCCATTCTAGCTACCAATCCAATCCTTTAATCAATTCCCAAAATAAGTTGCCTCCACGAGTCTTTCGCCTCGGGACACGTGGAGACTTTTCTCGGGTCTCGCATATTTATTCCGACTTTTCTGTTTGTCATTTAATTCTTTAGGTCGTACGTGAACCCTAATTTGCACTTGGGACCACATTTGCCCCCTGCGAGAGAGTCGCGCCTTTGGAGTAACGATCGTGCAAAATACTATTGAGTCTTCGAATCCAACTTCAAATTTCTAAATATTCCGCAGACTCTGATCTTGCAAGCCTTGAAAACGAAAAAATTCTAGGAGAAAGAACCCCAATGGGAGCTCTCCCAAAATTTCTAGGAATTTTTTTTTCAAATCTTGCTCAATCTGTTTTTCCTTAATTTTTTGAAAACTAAATTGAGACGAATCAAATTAAATTTGGAAATTATATATATATTACCAAATAAAATTAAATCTTATTTTATTTTGAAAATAAATTCAAATCCTTCCTTATTTTTTGGAAACATGGAAACAAAATCAAGATAAGTTATATAAAATAAAATCTTATATGATTTTGGAAATAAAATCAAATTCTTCCTTATATTTTGAAAAATAAAATAAAATCATTTCTATTTAGAAAATAGAATATTATTTGTTTCATAATATATTAATATATATATATATATATATTAATATATATATATCCCATGAAGGTGGTACAAGGTAAGTATAATTAGTATGATATGTAAGTTCATTGATGCCTAAAAAAAGAATTGATATATCAAAATGATTGATACAAAAAGAATGGATGAAGAATTTCCTAGTTCAAATTACTAATATGGTAAGATGGAGAGAAAATGATCTTGTGGAGATTCGTGCATCCGCTATCAAGTGCAAAATTGGAAAATAAAATAAAATTAGGAAGGAATTTGAAACTAAATCAAGAAAAATTATATATTTGTCAAATAAAATCAAATCTCATAAAATCAAATCCTTCCTTATATTTTGGAAACAAAATCAAATCATTCCTATTTAGAAAATAGAATATTTGTTTCCAATTTTTTTTATTTTTTAATTTTGTAAAATAATAATAATCTTTTTTTTAAACGCAAAATCTTTTTTCCTTAATTGATGATACCGCGTATTCTTAAAGCACGGTGATTGGAAGGAATTACTATTCTAAAGTATCAGGTGAGTAAAATAATACCATTCTAATGCACATTGATTGGAAGTTCATCATTCTCACAATACCAAAACTCATCCATGACTTTGAAGCGAATGAAATAGGACTCCGAAGCAAAGGCTAGACATCCAAGTCTTCGAAAATCAGAGCAGCTAATTGGGCATAAGGATTTTTCGTCAGGAGAGCCTCAAAAGCTTTCTCATAGTCTTAGCTTTTTCCCTGTAAGAGAATATATATATATATATACACACACACACACACACACACACATACCGTACACATATATAGTGGATTGTTCAAATTCATGGGAAGCAAACCATGCAGTATAATTATTGTAGCAATATAAAAAAAAAGTAGTACTACTATATAATTCATTCATGCTTCGAATTTCATGTGTGGACGATTGTTTTTATTATTGAAGTCTTCATATACTTCCAACAATCCGTGCAATCTTTTTTTTTTATTATTATTGCATTAACCTCGGTTCCCAGGATATATTTGCATTGGTGGCATCTGTATTACTAAATTTTAATTATCAGCATACATAAGTATTATATATGTAGAAAGAGACAGAGTAATATACATATATTAATATATATCTAAGCATTGTTCTTAGATTTTAAGTTATGGAGATTTATTTTTTTTGCCTACAAATATCCTGCCAAACAGTTTTATTATTATTATTATTATTATATTTCTAGGTGATTGTAATATTTCTTTTTCGGGCCATCTCACCTTAAAAAGGATTTTGGCTCAGATATAGAAAAGGATACACTTTTTTTTTCTCACTGCAACAAGGAATCATCTGTGCGGTAATCTTTCTTTTCCGGACCATCTCACCTTCACAGGATTTTGGTCTAGAAATAGAAAAAGCTACACTTTTTTTTCACAGCAACAAGGAAGCATCTGTTCCGGGCCATTTCACCCTAAAAAAGGATCTTGGCTCGGATATTCACGAAGAACAAGGCAACACTGCAACGAGAAAACATCTATTCCGGGCCACTTTACCTTAACAAGGATGTTGGCTCGGAAATTCTCAAAGAAAGGGCAACATCATAGCGAGGAAACATCAATTCCGGGCCATTTCACCTTAATAAAGATCTTGACTCAGATATTCTCAAAGAAGAGGCAACACCGCAACGAGGAAGTATCTATTCCTGGCCATTTCACCTTAACAAGGATTTTGGCTCGGATATTCTAAAAGAAAAATCAACACCACAAAGAGGAAGTATATATTCCGAGCTATTTCACCTTAACAAGGATCTTGGCTCGGATATTCACAAAGAAAAGGTAACACCGCAACGAGGAAACATATATTCCGGGCCACTTTACCTTAACAAGGATCTTGGCTCGGATATTCTTAAAGAAAAGGTCACTTCACCTTAACAGGATCTTGACTTTTTCTCAGAATATTCTCAAAGAAGACCACAACTTTTGTTTTTCACAGCGAAGTAGCATTTATCCCAAGGGGTTGAATCAATGAGCAATGAGAAGTTAAATATAAGAGGGAAAGAGCTCCCCAGGTTGCTAAACCCAAGGGGTCAAACCCTAGGGTGACCAAACCTAGTGGCCTCCTCATTCACATTTTTCGTTCTTCCTCTACCTTTTTTTTATTTGAATGGCTTCTAATGTTCGTGCTCTTTTTTACTTCTTTCAGGTGCTTTTAAGCTTAAATCTTAGACTTCCTTTTTTGCTATGATAAACACTCAAGTTCAAATGCTCTCCTTGCCATCCTTTCTTTGCTCTTTAGAGTCCTTTTGCTGAATTCTTCTTGCTTGTAGGCCCTCGGTCTCTCCATTGAACATTTAGCAGACCCGGAAACTGCCAAGGAGGCCTCGTTCCTCAGTGATTGGGGAAGGGCTCCCCTCTTTTGGTCCTTTCGACGTCTTTCGAGAGCAAGTTCAGGCTTATAACCGTCCAGACTCGACTTGTCAGAGAAGACTTGTTTCTATATGCAGCGGTTTGCAAATGTTGGTATGACTTTCCCTATTCTGATCGCATTCCCCACATATGCATAGAGTAACACAAGTACCCTTTCAATCCCATTCGCTTCTTGTCCGATTCATCTGGCCGCCTTCAGGGATGGCAGCATTGGACCGTCGAGACACTTGGGAATGTGATTATGTGGATATACTAAAGAGAGGGCTGACATTCTTCGTTGCATTCAACTATGCAGGGACTTTCCCCGCAAACAGAATCATGATGCTCTTACCATGTTGATTTCACTTCGGTGCTCTTGGGGGAATTCAATACCCCTAATCTGGAGGATGTCTATGCCATCTACTAGTAAGCATTTGCCCCCTGCACATGAGTCACGCCTTTGGTGGGATGATTGTGCAAAATGTTTCAAGTGTTGAAGTCTTGATTCAAGTTTCTAAATAATTTGTGGAGCTTATCTTTTTTTTTGCAAGTCTCGAAAACGAAAGTCCTATGAGAGGGAACCTCTAGGAGGAAAATCCTAGGAGGACGAGCCCTAGAGCTCTCCCTGGTTATTTTAGAAAATCTTTAATTTGATCCTTATCTCTTGAAATTTCTTGCTTCTTCAGAATCAAGAAATCATCGAGAAGGCCAATGCTAATGAAGATGATGATGATGTTTCCATTGGGCTCTTTGCGAGTCGAGGACTTGAAGCAATTTAGCGATGTAGACGACCTTGTAGCCGTTGGTGTTGATATGTCCCCTTTTCGTGCTAGGCTGGATCTTCTCAAGTCAAAATTTTATATTGTTGCACTTCGTTCGGAGGATGCTATTCGTAAATGTGAGGATGACTCCTTTTCAGTACAACTCTCAGATCTTGACGAAGCCGTAAGAAAATTAGAGGCCAAGTTTCAGGATCTAGAGTCCAAGCTTCGGGATATAGACTGTCAGCGACGGGACTTAGAGTCAACTACCCAAGAGGTCAGGGAGCTGAGAGCGGTAAATCTTAAGATTCACGAGACCGCCATTGTTGACTTAGATGTTTTAGCCATGTCTTCTCTTCAGCTTGATATGACATGGCCATTAGATCAAGGTTTTTTGTAGTTTTCCCATTTCCTGTATTAGAAAATTTATTTACATGTATTTCATTCATAAAATTGTGGTTTCTTTATCCTTATTGATTGTCTTTAATTTGAATGATTCCTTAAAACTCAAAACATATTTTTCTTAGGGAGAAACAAAGGAAAAACCTTGAGAATGGTCTTATATAGGCAAAATTCTTTAGTTTGGAGAACTCGAAAAGCTAAACATAATTTCTTTATTAATTCATCAAAAGTCTCTTGCAAAGTTGTTACAAATAAATTAACAAAACCCCCTACCATTGAATCCTAACTCTTAAAACAACCTAATCTAAACCACATAATTTTACCTAATAAATATAATAAGAAAAGGCTATTTTGCTGTTACTACAACCAATTGTATTTTGAACAATGCTTTCACATTTCCCCCTTATCCGACTCCATTTGTTGAGAAAACTCATTCTAGATTTTACACTCTTGCTTTCAACAATTGATTGGATTTTGATTTACACTAGCTACCTATTCCTTCTTTAAATCATTGCAAACTACGAAAATTTGAAGAAAATATAAATAGTTTTTTTGAGTAGAATTTTTCTTACAAGCTTTGATTGCTTAAGTTAATCTTATCAAAAGTAGTTGTCTCGTGTCTAAATGTTGTGTGGAGAAATAAAGAAGAGAAAATATTTTGTATTATATATCTTACAATGTACAATAGAGAGCCTTTATATAAGCTTAGAACTGCAGTACATTTAGAAAATCTCACTTTAATCATGCAATCCCCAAATCATGTCATTAGAATTCTAGATTATCTACTAACACTCCCCCTCAAGCTGAAAGTCTTACATTATGGCTTTTAGTTTGTTACAAAACTTAATCCCAAAATTAAAAAGATTCAAACCAAACTTAAAAGGAAAATATTTTATCTCCAATACTCCCCCTCAAATTGAGGCCCTCTTTAATTTGTAGGAATAAAAGTAAAAGAAAGGGAAAAAAATGATGTGTATGTCCAAAGTTGATTCTCACCCTCAATATATAACTTCACATCCACTTTCCTAGGATATTATGTGCATGCAATAATAGAGAACACTTATCTCCAACAAAAACGATTAACTGATTGCCTTCCTCAATAACGAAGGACTCTCAAGTCTCCCAACAAATTGAAGGACACACGCCTTGCTTAAACCCCCATGAAAATCCTTCTTCTCTAATCAACAACCCATTTAATATATTTCAACTCGAGAAATTAATTACTTTGGACACGTCACCTTTTTGAAAATGAGAAAATAAAGTATAATAAAAATTTGACTCCAACAAAAGAACATAATTGAACCCTAACCACCTATTTTTTCTTTAAGATGAAGTTAAACAATAAAAAGAAATGATACTCGCTGTCAGTTATGTGTCGCTAGCGACGGAAGCAAAACCTTTTAATTTGATTGCCAAGATCAACCAAGCTTTGATACCATGTGGAGAAATAAAGAAGGGAAGATGCTTTCTATTATTTATCTTACAATGTACAATAGACAGCCTTTATATAGGCTTAGAACTGCAGTACATTTGAAAAGTAAATCAATCATTCCTTAATCATGCAATCTCACTTTAATCATACAATTCCCCAAATCATGTTATTAGAATAATATCCTAGAATTTTCTAGATTATCTACTAACATGTTGGATTCTAATTCTGTCTATGTTCATACTTTCTAGACATTTTGCATGTTTATCATGCTTTTGTTAACGTGATAGTATTGTTTAGAATTTCAATGTTTCTCTGTTTTATAAAATCCTAAATTTGCGAAAAGTTGTACAACTTAGAAAGAAAACTATCAACTCCATTGGCAATTATTGTGATTAACCACATGATTTTTGTCCACTTTAATATGAGGTGGTGTTTGTTTACCTCTTAATATTTCTTAACAACTCCACTTCTAATTTGGTAAGAGGGTAAAGTTGTTTGGTTAAATTTTTTTTGCCTCTTGTCGTCTCTTAATCGGTAAGAGAAAGATATAAACCCAAATCATTAAGAGTTGTCTCTTAATGAAAAATTTAAATCTATAGAGCGTGTATAAATATTGTACTCCTTCCATTCAAAATTTTAAAATCATTATTGATTTTTGTAAAGTCAATTTGAAATATTTTTAAATTTAAAAGTCATTTGGATGTTTTATACATTTTAGTTACCAAACAACTTTTTAAGTTTAGATGTTATTTCACTCACATGATCTAATTTATTAAGATATACTAATTATTCAGATCTTAATTATTTAGTTTTATCAAACACCACCTTAGTATTTTGGTATGAGAATCATCACCATTGAATTTGGGATAGAGCAAGCACTTGTGAGACATTATAATTTGCAGGTGTACACTTGTGCTTAAAGAATGCTTAAATTGTAACACTCTGTCTTGCATCAGGCATCAAAACATGGTTCAACTTTGTTACCAAGGCTACAAACAAGTTATGTCCTTTTGGGTTGACTTGTGGTGGGTGAAGATGACTCGGTCATTGCTTTAGGGACACCAAGTTGAGTTTTTTTTTCCTTCTAGACTTTAGTTGGGGTTTGGTTGCTATAGATGGATAGATGGTATCAAAGCAGAGGTCCTTGTGGTGTGGTGTTTTTGGAGAGATTCAAGTGGGCGATATTGTAATATCCCATCCTACATTAGAACATGTGGGCACGAATGAATTATTATAAGGCCTTGTTATTATTCTTGTTCTCATTGAAGGTGTTGCAGATTTTAAGAATTAACTGTTGCTCCTTCAATTTTTTGGGGCTATATCTGACATGAAAATTAATCTGTCAGAATTTAGTCTTATTGGTGTTAATATGGAGGAGGATATTTTTGTTTCTTATGCTTCACTAGTTGGATGTGAAGTGTGTTTACCCACGACTTATTTAGCTGTCCCTTTAGGTGAAAATTGAGATCTCAGTTTTGTTGGGATCTTGTAATAAAGCGAGTGCGTAGGAGGCTTGATTGTTGGAATGATGCTTACTTCTCTTTGGGGAAGGATTACTTTTATTTAGACTTGTTTAGCGAGTATTCTTTATTGTCTCTCGTTGATTATGTGCAAGTTTTTAAGGGCTGGGGATAGTGAGGATAAGGACCATTTGGATTCTGCGTGTTGTCCTAGATTGGAAGGGGGTTTAGGTCTTAGAGACTTGGGTCAAGTTTGCAAAAAACATGCTTGAGATTGGACTATTTGTCTTAATTTAACATTATTTTGGATTATTTAATCATTTGACAAGGGACTATTAGTCTCTTAATGTGGGACTATTAGTCCCATAGTCATTTGATAGCTTAAAATGGGAGGAACTATTAATCTCACATTTATCATGAGATTATATGATTCTTCATTATCTGCTTTAGAAATGACAAAAAAATAGTCCATATGACTATTTAAAGGACTATTAATCTTCCATCGTAAGATAATATAGTTCAAAGTAATGTTAAATTAAGATAAATAGTCCAATGTTAAGTATGTTTTTTGCTAACAAACATAGCGTTGGTGTTTAAGAAGTGGTCTATTGTGGGCAAATAGCTATAGCGCTTTCCTTTGGAACTTGACTTTCTTTGGCATCAGGTGATTAGAAGCAAGTATGAAATTTAACAGAATAGGTGGGACCTTGACCTTCTTGTGTTACTTATTGTGACGTCACCAAATTCTTGTATGATTTGGCGGTCACTATCTCAATGCATCCATAATATAAGCTAATATCATAAACCATAAACCATCTCATAATATAATAAAGAACGATACATTACATATCCCACGTCTATCTCCATACATCATCAGATGACAACACAAGCTAGAGCTATTTAAAAAATACAATATACAACGTTATATTACATATCAAAAACTTATGACTATATCTCCTAATAACTTGAACAAATCCTACATTATTTGTAACAACCGAGAAAATCGGATTATAATGTAAATTAATTTTATTTGAATATATATTGAATAAATTATATTATATGTTATTTATAACGAGTAAGCAAAATGAATGTTATTCTATAACCTAAAAGAGTAATAAGATAGTAGTATTCTGGCTAAGTGCTAGAAATAAGGTGTTTGAATTTCTAAGACGAAAATAAAAGTTTTTCGAAAAATTCTCCGAAAAACACTATTCATCAATTTTTGTTTGGGAATTATTTTTGAATTTTCGGAAAATACGTAACGATAGAATGATAAGGAAGGATGAATTATCTAATAATAATTCAGTTATGATAAACGCAATTTTTTGCCTGCGTACTAAGTTCGAGAATGTTAGAGAAAGTGAAGATTTGAATAATTGATGGTTGTATAATAAGAAAGTTATTATATGAGGGAATGAATACGAGTATAGTACAAGGTATTGTACGAGTATATATGAAAGATAACATAACGTATATGATGAATGTTATACGAACTAGTATACGAGAAGAATACGAGGATTATACGTTAAAAGCTTAAACTATTATTAATGGACTAGTAGGATTTGAATATGAATTTGGCAAGCCCAAGTGAAAGATTAGTGAGGCCCAATGACAAAATTAATCAAGGTCCAAAGGTAATGTAATTCAAGCCCAATGTTAGGCTCAAATTGAATTAAACCTAAGCCCAAACCAAGAACCGAACCCGTGGATCGAACCGATGGGTAAAACCCATGGGGCAACCCATGTGGGTCCTCCATGGGGCACATGGCCGGCCAAGTTGTTGGTTAGCTTCCTTAAGAAGCTTTGAAGAGGAGGTGTGAATAGTAAGGAGGTGGGACAATGGACCATTTTACCCTCACTTTATAATTCTATAAATAGAGAGCTTGGAGTTTCATTTGTTGGTTGTTTAAATTCACCAATACTTAGAGCTTTATACTGAGAGAGAAGTGAGAGCTATTTCAATTAATCCAAGAAGAAGAAAGCTAGAACCTCAAAAAGGTAAGGAAGCTTTAACCTTAATCTTCATCTCAGGAATAAATCAACTTTTGGTACCTGTACTGAGACACGACTTACAATTTGGTATCCGAAGTGAAAAAAATTACAAACTGATGTTTGTACTCAAAAAATGTTACACTCCGTTAAACAGTAGGGACACGACTTACAATTTGGTACCCGAAGTAAAAAAAGTTACAAACTGGTGATTGTACTCGAAAAATCCTCGCCATGAACGACCTCACAAACCCACTCGAAACCTTCACAAACCCATCCATTTTCTCAATGACCTCAAACAAATCCAAGACCCAGATGAAGCTTTGTCTCTCTTCCATGAATACCACTAAATGGGCTTCAAACACGACTACCCATCTTACTCTTCTCTCATCTACAAGCTCGCCCGTGCTCGCAATTTCGAAGCCGTTGAAACCTTTCTCCAATTTTATGCTGTAGGGGTAGACAGTAATTATGAGATTATGTCATTTTATGTCTTTAGAATTCCTATCTTTACAGTTGTTTCTGTGTAAGTTGGTGAGATTTCTTAATTTTGGTCATATGTTTCTTTGGTAGGATCATCCGTCGTTTTCAATAAATATATAGAGGGTAATTAAGTCTTTAGCCAACTCAAGTAACGGAGTTAAGATGGAAAGCATTTATTCACTTCAACTCAAAAAGTCGGGAGTTTAAATGTAGCTTTACTGACTACAGGTGGTTAAGTGGGAAAGACTCCAAACCCCAGGTGGTGATCTGAACTTTATATCCAAGAAATAATGAAGAACACATGAAAATTTATCACTTGTTAATTTACAAGTTTAAAACCATCGTGTATAGGATTAGATGCTATATGCTTGGTTAGGATGATAGATGTATGAATAATGAAATGAATTCATTTTGAACGGAGTAAAAATCTCAAGTAACGTAGTTATGACGAAATTTATGAAATTAGACGATAATCGTTGAAATCGCAAAATTCTCGGAATGATAGTCAAAAGTCGCCGTTTAACTCAAAAACCTTAGTTTTTGATGGCGTATCGTAGAACTTTACATTTAGGAGTTGTGGACTCAAGAATGGTCGAATTTCGACTTAAAACAAAGAAACAAGCTATGAACGTTCACGAATGTTTATGAACGTTTACCGAACGCATAATAGAAAATTTAAATCGTGAATTTAATGTTAACCGATTCGGAAACTTAAGTTGTCCTAATGAAATCGAAGTATGCAAGATATGTGAGATAACGGCTTTTGAACGAGCTGATTTTGACTTATAACGATTAAGTTACGAGCCCAGAAAGAATTTGAAATGAAAAACTTAAAAAAATTTCAAAGGCTAAGGGTCAGCGTCGCAGCGTTGCATAAGCCTATGGAAGTGGCGCCGCAGCGCCGTAATTGGATCCAAGACACTGGAGAGTTGCGCTGCAACACAACTTATAACGAAGGACATGGTGCCGCAGCGTCGGTTCTAGACCAAAGGCCGAGAAGAATGACAATGAATACAAAGGAAAGAAGTTAATTGAAGGTGAATTATAACCTTAATTAAACTTAAAGTAACATCATAAAGAATGATTAAAACCTTAAGTTTAACATTTAAAAGTTAACAAAATGTTACGAAAACGTGAACACAAAGTAAGTAATAATACGGTAAACCGTATGCACGTTTAAAGGATGTTTGAGATTGCTTGAAATGTAATTACTTAAACATGGATTATGTAAAGTTACTTATAACAATAAAATGATATACAGCCGTAATAAACGTTAACTAACCTAACGAATGTTAATAAGTTAAGTAAATTGATAGTTAGACTGAGAAGAAGGAGAAGATAGGTTAATGACAATGCTTATCGATTGTTTATGACCTAACATGGTATGTTATGTAATTATGTGATGTAGAATCTTTAAAGACTTACAAAGAAAGTGAATTAACAGTAGCAGACGCTAAAGGCAAGTGTTCTAAACCCTTGTCTATACTTATTTTGGACAAGCTTTATGGTTTATGTTTCATACACATGAATTGATGTACAAAGAAGTCGAAGCCATTTCCTTCGGCTAGACTAAACTAGTATTTTGTGGATTTCATTATAATCTATCAAAATATTATTGATATTGTTATCTTGTGCCAATTGTTTTGGTATGAATTTCAAAGAAAGACCGAGTATGAACAAATAAATGTTTTGTCGTAAAATGACTGGCACGTGAGGTTGCCAAACTTCATCGTAGAAACGTTTAATGTAGTATTGTTGTACAACATAGAGTACTATAGGCTGATCACCTAGACGTGCTCGTAAGAAATGGCGGACTTACGGAGTTAGTGTCGGGTTGTCCTTTTCAAAGAAAGAATGAATGAAATGTTCAAGGTCTTTGACCAAATTAAACGTTTAACTGATGAAGTTCATCATTAAACATTTTAAAGAAAAGAGAACTATTTTGATTCATCTATAGTACTTCATAACTATTGATTCAGTTATAGAAGATATATATTCATATAATTCAGGCATGTTGCTCGACTATAACTGTTATATTTGTTGATTTAGTTATGCTCACTCTTGCTTGAATCATATGAATGCAGCTAAAAATGAACGGATCGAAGGATCCGATAAGGATAAAGGGAAGGCTAAGGCGGACAAGTAGTTATCTTTGTAATATAATAGTATTACTTTTGTATTAATTTGATACTATGACGAAGAACATATGTAATGATTACAAAGAACCTGGGAAGGGAATTATTATTATGTAATATATAAAAGACATATTCACTCTATTGAGGTATTTCAATTGAATGTATGTGTGAACAGTAGTACCGTGTAGCACTATCTATCGGGTTGGAAGATACTCAGATTTGGGGTTTCACATTATTATAGTATTTACAGCTACTACTCAGGTTTAAGGATACCCTTGCCCTTATCCTTGCCACTTGACCCCTTCTGTTCTATCTGAAAAAGAATATAACAATACAAGAGTGAACATAAATTATCCATCAAGTTCTAACAACTGATGTAAAACAGTTTTTATAAGATTCGACATACAATGAACAAAGTTACTGAACATTCTCATGGTTTCAGATCTAAGAAATAATAAAGTCTTGAATCACGATATATTCACAACATATACAAATAAAGGATTTTAAAGGCTCGTACTCATCTAGTTATAACTTAAATCGGTGCCATCAAAGGATTGTAAGGACTTCGATTCAAAGGGTTACAAGGCTTTGAATCACAGCTCAACATCATCAACATCAACATCGATAATGTAACTGAGTGGTCATAGGGATCAAGAACTCTTTCACAATGTACTATAGGTGATCAACCTATTAACACTCTCGTTACATGTAACATCTTCACACCGTAATTTAATGGTGTATTGTCGACGTATCAACATTCTTATACTAGTCCCCTATAAATTAGGGTTCATCTCAGTTATACATCTCAAGGAATCCGCCCCAAGCTAACTTTGTTTGGCACAAATGGTTATCTCAAAAAATGAAATTAACAATAACTCTTGAGTATTCAATATCACGAATAAAATTGTTCAACATTGAAATAGCATAATCAACAGAGTTTAAGCCGAACACAAATGACCTCAACCCTTCATATAATCAATTTTGATAATATGATCAAATCTTTGATATCAAATGAAGGTGAATACACTTTGGAAAAATTGAAAGTGAATTCAAAAGCACGTAGTGCAGAAACTTACTTGCTTTAAAGCTTGCTTTTTGTTTGTGTTAATCCCCTCCTTCGAATTGCCTACATCATTATGGATGTTTGAAATATCAACTTTTGTGTAAAATTCGTTATCGTCAGTAACTTCCCGTATTTAAATTTTCGGATTATTTGCTTATTTTAAATTCATTTTTAAGCACATTTTTAATCTCTTTTTACATCTCAATCTTCCAAACTTCCTTGTATCAGAAACTTAAACTTAACATCTCAATTTTTGGATTATATTAATTAATTGGAAAATTTTTATTACACAGTTTTGGCCACTTTAATATGTTTTTAACAAATTTTCCATCTCCATTTCTTCCATCAGACCTCTTAAGGATTTTATTTTTCAAAACCCTTTTAACTAGATGTAAATAGGATGTTCAGTGATTTTTCCAGATTTTTTCAACTATGTTTACTATTTATTTGAGGGTCAATTCTCTTTAATATTGCAACAATTTTTTATAATTCGGATTCAACTCCAAAAATTCTGAAATTTGGACAGTATCTCCCCTCATCCCAGAGAGTTTGCCCTTAAAGTTTCAGCTCCAGATGATAACTAGAGACCAAGTTATGTTTGTTTAATTTTCTGAATTTCAAAATTGTTTGATTTTTAATTAAATATCTACAATTTTGTTTGAGCTCAGTTTTGGATGGCATCATCCCTGTACCATCTTACCATTAAGGGTGTAAACGAGTCGAATCGAAGCGAAGCGAAGAGAGAGCTATTCAAATTCGACTTGAAATGTTAAATTTATACTCGAATTCGAATTATAATGGAAAAATTCTACTCAACTCAAATATTTATTACTCGAATTTGAGTCAGATCGAATTGTATTCAAACTACTTGCGAGTTTCAAATTCAAGTTCGAATTTGAGTTTTCACATAATAACTAGTTTTATAATAAATATAATTATAGATTGAATTTGTTATTTTATTTAGAAATGAGAAAATATATTTACTATTACACTTTACAAATTAAAAACAAAACAATAATAATTAATTATCCTAATTTGATTTAAATTTGTAAATATTATAAGAGAATGTATCGAGCATCTAATCGAATCTGTATCAATCGGGTATGTATCAAAAAACAATATAGAATTCGAGTAGTTTGAATCTTAAACGAGTACAATATAACCTTGTTCATATTCTACTCATATTTTTATTTGAACTATTTTTAATGCTCAGATTTGTATAATATTATTAACGAATCCGAGTTTCGCTCGTATTTTTTTTAGTCGAGTCCGAACTGTTTGGCTCGTTTACAGCCTTACCTACCATAAAAATTTCAGACCAGATATGGGTTCCTATCTCCAGAAACAGTCCTATAGTCAATAATGGGTTTTACTCACTAACCAACCAACCTCCTTGCATGATTTTTAATTTCATAACCAAATTCATTTGCCACAGGAAGTTATGGATTTTACAATAATAGTCCACAAACTATACATTATAGAACGTAGTTTTGTTTTGTTTTTCTTTTCTTGTTTGCTTCAAAGTTCTTAGCTCAAGTTTCAAAGTTCATAGCTCAAGTCTCAAGTTCGATGATAACATATCATTAACACTATCTAAGTTAAGCTTAATGATTCTTTGAGTTTCATAAAATTCATTAGAGAAAGGAATTTTAGAAGATATTTGGATTAAAAGTTAGTTTAGGTTGATTATCGCTTGTTTTATGCTTCCTTTTCTCTTTTGGCTTCACTTTGCTTCCACTTGCTCCAAGTTTTCTCCTCTCTTCTCCCTCTCCTAGCTGCTGAGCTCCTCCTCTCTGCACTCTCTTGCTCTTGGCCGAAGGTATGTGTGTTTATGTGCAAGTATACTTCCCTTTTCTTCTTTTATATTTTACTAGTTTTGGTAATTTCATTTTAACCCCAATTAACTTGGTATTCTTAGTCAAACCCCAGCACTCTTGGAAACTACCTTGCTTACTCTCTTAAATTAGAGTTAATTATGTTTTACCATCACTTATTACCTTGCTTAGGAAATAAAGCAAGGTTAAGGAACTATGTTTGTGTGTGTGTGTGTGTGTATATATATATACATATATATATATTTCTTTTCTTCCTTTATCTTTTTATATCTTTATCTTCCTTTTCTTTACTTTATTTAAGTTTTTGCTATTTCTTTTGAGATTCATTTAATTTCAACACAGTGTATACACGAGTTTATAAAATTAAACTTTATTAATATTTTCATTTATATTTGTATTTACTTTCTTGATTAGGGTTCAGGTTATTAAACTTATTCTAGTCCTTGGAAACTTATCTCCTAACGTTACACTTCCTTCCATTTTCTTGTTCATCTCCAAGTTGGCAATGACATGAATATTTGGTTTTGAGAGGATATTTGAATAGGAGATATTCTTCTTTTATTAGCTTTTCCTTGTGTTTTTACCTCTCGTATTTCTACATTCTATACTTGGGAGGGAGATTCAAGTTTTTGGAATTTTCATTTTTTCCCGTAATTTAAATGAGATAGGTAGATGGAGGAATTCTCTTTATTTATTCAACTTCTTAATTCAGCTTCTTTTCTCAGTCCTGGATAGGCATGTTTGGTGTTTTGATTCTTTGGAATCTTCTCATGTCGTTATTTTTTCGTTCACTTATTGGTTATCATCGAATTCATTGTTTTCCTCTAGCCTCTTATATTTGGAAAGTAAAGGCTCCCTAAATTTTTTTAGCTTGTGTGGTCCTTAACTTTTGGTCGGCTCAACACTAATGATGTGTGTCGAAGGCGTAGACCTTACAAATCTTTATCCCCAGATGCGTGTGATATTGAACGATGATAATTTGAGGTTTAATCATAAATTTTTGTGGTTGACGTTCTCGTAATTTCTTGAAGTTGAGAATGTCGATCACAAAGGTCTTATGATATATGGAAAGAAGTTAGCCACATACGACGAACTAGAATAATAATTATTCTCCAAACATATTAAATATCTGTCAAAACAAACAACCCAAATAGATCACCTAACTTCAGACCTTTATCACCTTAACTACCTTTGCACATCTAGAAAATCCGTAGATTACAAGTTGCAACTTATATAAAAAATCAATTGAAATCAAAGATGTAATTAGATTTGGTTGTTTACAGCAAGTCCCAAGTGGGTTTGATGTTAATACTAGTTTGTCCTTTCCTTTTTCACCTGCTCTTGAAAATTCTTAACCATGTTGCAGGTAACATGATCTCAAAACATAATGTGCTTAATTTTGCTTCACATTTATGTGCAAATTTCATGTTGATTTGGTATTTGTCCTTGTTCCCTTAGTAACCTAAGAATTTGTTCAGTCCAGTTTAAAATCACTCTTCGATATTTTTTTAATACAAATTCAGTTAGCTTGCAAATTAGGACATCCTTACGTGTGGTTGATAGGATATTTGAGTGTTTTCCTTCCAAAATTCTAACACCTGGTTAGGTGAGTGATAAGTTTGTTTTGATGCCTAAGCTTTCTAGTCAAGATATTAACTAATTCCAGTAAAGTGAAAGTGTCAATTGTATTATTTAACAATTTGTTGCTATAATCTCTTGAGCACATTTTGTAATCAATTTTCCAATTTTCATATATGAAAGTGTTCAGATCTGAAATTTCTTTGAATGTTTTTTCCTTTTTCTGTAGTCATGTATAAAGGTTGCACTTGACTTCGTTTCACCTGAAAATGTTCGCGAGTGCATCCGTTTAGCAGAGGAATTCCGCACTCTTCCTCAAAATCACAGGGCCAAGGAAGACAAGTTGGAGGTATACCATCTATATCCTAGATTACCTCTAATAGTGTCGTATTTGAAACAGCTGAGAACAAAATGACTATAATTTTTTTAATTTTTTTTTGTAAGTTTTTTGCCGTATATTGAAGTCTTACAAATTCCCATTATTTTGAAACAGGTGAAGAAAATAACCATTCGTGCAATGAAAGAGGCTGTTAATGACTTAAAGAAAATAAGGTACTCATAGCATTTAGTTTGTCATGTTCTTGTTAAGAGTTCTCATCTGTGTACTAGGTGTGCCATATTAAAAAATGTGAAATTCAGTTTCTGGATTTTGGTCTCTTGAAAGTGTCCAAGATAATCTTTGTTTACCAAAAGCAGCCCATAAAGTCTTTGTTTGGATTGAATTGGGTGGGTTGCTTTTGCCAGTTTGGGTTTTAAAACACCCATATTCAATATATATGAGCCATGTATTACTGTCTACCTACGAAAGAGTTATTTCATAGTCATGACATTTCATATAAGGTTCCAACATCATGATACAAAGGATATGTTGTATACTTTGCATATACATATTCTCAATGTATAGCTAATGTACTAACTATTGAATTAGTCTATTGTTTGCAATATTTTGAAGAGTTCAGTGTATGATAGTCTAGTGGAGTTTAATTAGTGCACTGGGAACTTGTTAACTCGGTCCATTTAATATGTCTACAACCACACAAACCATCCACACAAGGGTTATTTTTATTTTTTTGGTGGTAACAGAATTGTAAGTTGATACTCCCTTTGTTCCATGACAAGTCTCATTTGCAAAATTGTTGAATATTAAGAATATATTTTTGTTTCACGTATACGGTATACCCTTAAAATTAATAAGTTAATTTAGTAGTACTTATGCTAATTGAATTGTGATTGTAAACTTGGAAGTATTGTGCCATTTTATACTAATGCCACTAAAAGGTGGGCTCTTTTTGTGGAAAAATTTTCTTTTACGAATAGGATTCTTTTTTGTGGAGGGAGTATTAGTAGCAAGGAATCATTTCAATATACACTAGAGAAATTTCTTTAAATCAATTATTTTATGCAGCACTTGTTTTTCCTTCACTATTAGGTGCCTGGGATTGTGGTATATGAATTGTCAAATAGTTGTATATTTTTGGTGGAGCTGTGTATCAGTATCCTTTTAATTCCATGTCTTAATTCTGATCTGATTGGTAGTTTGATCAGTATTGAACAGCTGTTGGAACTACTGATTATCAAAGTACTGCATCATCATTTTTATCTTGAGTTGTAAAATGAGCTGGGCTGCACATGAGCCCGGCATGGCTTGGTTCGATTAAGCTTTGACTTAAGCTTGTTAAACTAGCCGAGCTTGTACAATGTGAAGTTGCTACTTGTGCCCAGCTTGTTTAGGCTCAATTTTAGTAAGCACTACTCCTGTAGCATTTAATTTTTAATTTTCGTAATAAAAAAAAATAAAGTTGGTCTTAGGCTCGACTAGCCATGGCCCTCAGGGTCGATTAGTTTACTAAACGAGCTGAGTTTCTACATTATATCTTAGGCTTGTCTAAAACGATACTCAACTTGGCTTGTTTAACTTTTTAACGAGTTTGAGCTCTACAAGTCAAAGTCGGACTTGGCTCAGTTAATTTACAGATCTTTATTAATTTTATCTGATGGAATATTGTAGAATTCTCCATATTGTCTCAATTGTACAAAAGAATTATTCTACGTAATTGTAGTGACTTATTATCTCCTTTGCTTCATTTTTAGGTCCAAGGAAGCTAAGGAATCTAGGTAGACAGTCTAATGCTGTATTTTCTGTTGTAACTGGTTGGAAGAAACTACGGGTTATGCAGCCACTTATTTTCACACCAGTTTTTGGTCTATAAGTTGTGGTATATATTAGCTCCCTCTGAAAAATGGTTGTCCCCGTTGAGTCTAGGTGCAAGAGTTGAAGCTTACAAGAGCTATATTATAAAGCTTGAGCTTTTTTGTAATTGTTTTTTTGGTGTTTTTAGGTCACGTGTATATTATAATTAAGAGTTTTATTTACTTCTCTTCCTTTCCCTAATTTTCTCCATGTTTTTTTTGGTTGCTAGTTTAAGACTTAACTTAAACACATGGTAATTAAACTTCGACCGGACTGTTGGTTCAACCGGTAAAAATTAGAACCGGTTGGTTCTCCAGTTCGGTTCAAATAAAAAACCGTTTTTGGTCAAATTTTGGTAAAAACTGGTGACTCGGCGTTGGATTGGTCAACCCAATGATCTGATAATTGGGTCATCAATTATATAAAATTTATTAACAATTTTAAAATTATAAAATCATGTATTATTTATCTACTTTAGAAATTTAGAGAATTGATGTGCATCTTTGTCACAAACTCCTATCAACATCACGTGTAATATTTATTCATTTCAAAATAGATTATTATTGATTTTGAGAAAGTTAATTTATGACATTTAAAATTAAAATGGTGATGATTTATTTTTAAATATTATATAATGAAATATCATAATTAGTTTGTTTTAGATTTATCATTGTATTGATTAAATTAAAAAATCTATTAATATAAGACTCTAATTTTTATGAATAAAGATTAATTTTCTCTAAATATCATTTTGAATATTATGGTGTGGATTTGATATAATGTTATAGTTGTGGGTAATATTTATAAATTTTGCAAAGTAAGCATGTTGTCATAAAATATTTGTTTGGTCGAAAAATATTCGTTTTATCAAGGAATATTCGTATGACGGCACAATCATTGGTGGACTCTATAACAGAATTATTGTCGGAGTTAGAAAACGACAGAAATAATTTTTTATAAAAATAACGGCAAAAGTTTTATCGTTAACTATTGAAATACCCGGTGATAAAAGTACAGTAATACGCGAGATTGCATAGTAGCACACAGTATTGTACATTATTTTTTATTATTGATACTTAAGTGAGAAGTCACTCAGTTTTATTCAATTATTGTCACAGTAATTGTTGCATACTGTGACAATCCCAAAATAGGTCCATTCCATCCAACCCATTCTGAGTTGTCAAATACATGGTACAGAAAATAACTACAACTTTATTACAACAATTGTCGTATAAAATACAACAACACATGCTGTGAGTTTGGATACAAATATATACCAATTGTGACTCGTGTCCCAACCGTAATGTGACAAATGTCCCATCAGTGGACAACACCTCACAGTGATACCTACATAAAGGTATAGTCAAAAACTGTTTTAGAAATTAGAATCTTTGGGAAGTGCTCAAGTAACCTTCGTACATGGGAGGCCATGCTTCCAGGTTATGATAGATATCATATGTCCACAGAATTATCCTTGGTTGACCCAATAGACCCCAAAGAAAAACAAGAAGATTACTATCATATTCTTTCCAATGGTGAGTCTTCTTTTGACATATCATTATCTTCACTGTCTCTAATTGAGAATTATACTTCAAACAAACACCAAGATCATATAGGTAGTGCGCGTAGATATACTCAGTAAGTGGATGTGCACAACCCTGTCTTATGATGACACGAGGTTGTATGTCTTTAGACATCTTGTATGATAGTGGCAAAACACCCTTCCAACGTTGGGTTCGCCTCACCCTATTTGATTCACCAAATATAACTACTAAATGATGACCACCGTTCTATTCCCTCACATTACCCCGCTTCAATTCCGACTACACTCTTATTACCTGAAAGGAATTGTGAAACAAAAGAGTGAGCACAACTAGCTCAGTAAAGAATATCATGACTAAAGATAAATAAATTATCAATAGCCTTCAACAGTAATAAATCAGAGATTTAGAACATATGGTAGATGATAAAAATTTTCAACTATAGTTGCAGCGGAACGAGCAATCCATTAGAAGAGTTAAATAGACCATAAAGTCTATTATCTTCTCCACATTAAAAGTTCACCAACAATATTTTATCCCTGTAACATTAATCAACAGTTCTTTTCCACAATTATATGAATAACTCATAATCATAATTATAATTCTAAATTCCTCTTCGCATCCAGGACGAAGATAATTTTCATTACGTCTTTACCTGAAACATCAAAGATCATGGTTATACCAAATCACAGTTCCTGTTTATAATCATACTAACAATTTCATCTTTGCACTACGGCCAAAGATATTCATCAACAAACCATTTTTACACTACAGGCCAAAGATATTCAACAACAGGTCATCTTTGCACTACGGGCCAAATATATTTATCAACAATTCATCTTTGCACTACAGGCCAAAGATATTAATATATCAAAGAAATACATAATCATTTCAGAATTTATATAAACAATAATAATTATAACCATGTTGATCAATTCACATTTGCAATTAAGCTAAAAATATTCAATTGTAAATTCAATGGTCATGATCATACCAGTCACAATTCAACTTTGCATTACTGGTCAAAGAGAACCCATAATCACGATCATACCAATAATCTACCCATCTTTACACTCAACTCAAAGAGAAATTTCATCACCAAGGTTATAAAAATGTTATATATGATAATAAAAACAATATAATCAAAATATAGATTTAATCTCAAGAGTAAGATTCATAAATCAACGATAATTTGGTCAGAAAAAGAAACCAATTTTTGTCGTGAATAGTACCCGTGAATAGTAACTCGTGAATAGTAACTCATGAATAGTAACTCATGAATAGTAACTGGTGAATAGTACTCCGTATTCGTACATAGTACCGTATACGTAAATAATGTCGTATACGTAAATAGTACTATATACATGAATAGTGCCGTATACGTGAATAGTACTGTATACATGAATAGTAACCCCAACTCAAAAAGGTAGAAATTCCACAATAAAATCTATACCAATATTTCAGTATAATGATATTTTGACGCCCCCAAAATAGGTATACATCACCTATTCTGAGTTGTCAATACATGGTACAGAAACAACTACAACTTTATTATTACAACAAGAAAAGCTGAGTTTGAATACAAATATTATCTTCTGACAATATCTATACTCAAATAAATCCTCATCACATTTATTGATACATTATTTATAAAAATGGTGAGGACTACTAAACAATCCTTTCTAAAACCTTCATTCCATACCCCCACTGCTAAATACTCGCTATATTCTCGCCTCCCGAGAAAAATGGAACAAAAAGGAAAAGGGTGAGCTCTCAACTAGCTCAAGAAAAGAATATTATGACTAAGATAATATACAACAAATTATCGTTAGTCTTCAACAGGAAAAATCTAATAGAATACAATAGACAACAAATTTTAAATCAATATTCGCGATGGAAATAATAATTCATTAGAAGAGTTAAGTAGAGAATGCAAACTACTATCTTCATGTATGAATTTAAAAGTTCATCGTCTATCTTTTATCCCCAACATCAATCAATATACATCTCGAATCAAATATTCATCTTTGCACTCGAGGCCAAAGATATTCATCAATTAATCATGTTCATTTAAACACTGCTCATCTTTGCTCGGGCAAAGATATTCTTCAGAAATCATTCATCTTTGCACTACGGTGCCAAAGATATTCTTAAGAAATCATTCATCTTTGCACTACTGGGCCAAGATATTCCATAATATCATCATTTAAGACCGAGGATGATGAAAATATTTTTTTTAAAGAAACGAATCCAAAGAAACAAAATGATAAGGATTAAGGATTAAGGATTCGTACTTGGTTTTATCCACGTCCAAAAATACCTCAAAAATAATCATAGTGGTGTAAAATTCAAGAATGATCAAAACATGGATACAATCGAAAGTTAGTATCCGAATAGATGTTTTAGACGAAAAGAAGAAATTTTATTTTTAAATGAATAATCACCGTATCGTGAATAATGTATAGATATCGTGAATAGTCTTAGATATCGTGAATAGTAACTCACACCAAAAGATAGAAATTCCACAAAAATATCTTCACGTTTAATGAATAGTACTCGTGAATAGTAACTCGTGAATAGTAACTCATGAATAGTAACCCCAGACATGAAAAAGTTACAAATTTGATAAAAGTTTTAACTAATATTTCAAAGATAATGATATTGAAGAAATAATATCATTTGAGAAGAAAATAACATCCCTTACCTCGAAAGATCGAGATTTCTAATTGAAACAATGGGATATAGGCTATGACTTGGACTTGCAGACCAGTATAGCAATACTCAAAGTATACTCAAAATACTCACAAGAATACGCTTCGATAATATAGAGAGAAAACTTCATTTACGGTGTGATTTTCAATTCTAACCTAAGCACCTATTTATAGGAAAATGCTTAGAACACCAAAGCGTAAAATTTAATAAAATATATTATTATTAATAAATTTCCTACGCCTCTTTGGAAATCAGATCCCAACATTTCCCACATGCCAACCTTCTAGAAAGAAATGATAAAAAACGTTTTTCATAAAATAAATAATTAAAACTTACAAAAATCAATTATTTGAAGCTTGAACTTCAATAATTCATAATAAATAGCCTTTTCATCGAAAAATTGAATCAAGCGAGTTTTATAGGAAATTCAATTCTCCACAACTTTGCGTAAGAAAGGTTTTCCAAATTCCAAATAGAAATTGATCGAAATCCACAAACCAAGATTTTTTACGTGCTATAATCAAATTTCGATCAATAAATGGGGTCCACCGACATGTTTAACATGTTTTAAACATTTATTGCAACAAAATACTCTTCCTCCTCGTATACTCATATATCCCACATTCGTTGTAAAAATATCACCGTTAATATATTATTAAAATAATATATTTAAATGAATTATTTTATCGTAAAAGATAAAATATTAATTTTCAACAATTGTCATTTTAAAAATTTTCTCCATCTATATCCACATAAAATCAATATTTTCTCATCATATAAATCAATAATTAATTATTCACAAATAATATTACGTAATCACAATATTGACAACCGAGCAGCGGGTTCAGAAAGAGGGGGGCTTTCAATAAGAATTTCTTCTTCTTTGGCCGCAATTAGGTGACCAAACCTCTCCTTAGATGTAACTTTCTAGACATTTCCAATAATGTTATCTAATAATATTATTCGGATAATATGAATTATTGTTTCGATAATGAAAAATCTTGTGTAATGACAATTATCAAACAACAACAATATAAAATATCAACGCAAAGAATTATTAACTCAATAAAATATCTTGAATAAGCGTTATTCAGTAACCATTATTGAGTAGTGCCTTCTTCACGTAAGAATCAATAATTAGTGCAATACTGGTGCTACTCTTTGCTCAACAACGCGTATTAGTGTGTTTTAACCAAGGGTATTCCAACAATATTAATTGTGAATAACTACGCCTGCTATTTAAAAATAACTTATATTTGTGCGTTTCTTCATCCAATCGCTTTCAGTTATGGGGCCCACACATGGTCAAGCTAAATGACGAATATTCCCCGACAAAGCATGCGAATATTCCACGACCAAACGAATATTCCCGATTTATAATGAATATTTTATAACCACTTGCTTATTTTAAAATATTTGCGTATTTAACCCTTAACTATCCACATTAATCAAATCAACCCTTACTATTTCAAAATAATAAATAAAGGAAATTTCTTTTTATTTAAAAAAATTTCGGGGTCTTACAGATATTGAAAGAATAACATCATTATGAAGAAAATAACATCCCTTAATATCCCTTACAATCCCTTACTATCCCTTACCTCAAAAGAGCAGTACTTCTGACTGGATATCGGATATGACGCTAAAAGAAACTTGCACTGATGAATAACAACTCACCAAGTATCTAAATACTCACAAAATACGCTCGATAATATAGAGAGAGAAAGAGAGAAAACTTATATTTCTTGTGTGATTTTTAATTCTAACTTAGCCCTCTATTTATAGGAAAATGTTAAGACGCCAAGCAGAGACTTGACTGCAAGAACTCCGATGGCTTTACTTCTACTATTCCACTCACCAAAAATCAGCCATCTTCCCCAACAACTCAAAGTGGGGTCCACCCATTTCTAGAATTTTTCACCAAAATCATTTATAAACCTAATTTCTGAATCAGTCGCTTCTTAAAATTCATAACAAATCATTCGTTCATTTTTAACGGTTCAAATTTGTGAACATATACTCAACTTATATATGTATAACATATCCAAAAATCACATCGATCCAACGGTCGGATTAAAAATTATAACTCACACAATAAAGCTGTAAGAACACCGATTTGATCTTTTAATACCTCCAATCCGACAAAATAATGATAAAATACCTCAACATTAATTCTTTCATTTATAACCACATAAATAAATCCATCATTTATATCCACATCAAATAAATATTTTATTATCAAATAAATCAATAATTAATTATTCATTAATAATATTACAGAATCACAATAATGACAACCAGGCAGTTCCCAGGAAAGAGGGGACTTTCCGATAAGGATTTCTTCTTACTGGCGCGCAATTAGGTGACCAAACCTCTCCTTGACAGAACTTTCTAGACATTGCCAATAATGTTATCCAATAATATTATTCAAATAATATGAATTATTGATCTGAAAATGGAAAATACTGTGTAGTGACAATTATTAAAATAACTATAATATAAAAATATCAACGCAACAATTATTGATTCAATAAAATAAAATATTGAACAGTAATTACTGTAACAATTATTGAGTAGTGCCTTCTCACGTAAGAATCAATAATTGAAAAAAATACTGTGCAATACCGTGTGCTACTATGCAACCACGCGTATTACTTTACTTTACCAACCGGGTATTCCAACAGTGTTAACGGTAACGATTATGCCGTTATTTATAAAAGCTCAATTTTGTCGTTTTCTTCATCCGACAGTTATTCTGTTATGGGGCCCACAAATAGTTGCGCCGTCGTACGAATATTCTCCGACAGAAAGAATATTTCACGACCAAACGAATATTCCCCGACAACAATGAATATTTTATAACCACTTGCTTATTTTGAAAAAAATTCATATAGCACCCTTAACTTTGCTTTTTATCAACTTAACCATTTACTGAATAGTAATTATAAGAAAAATTGAATACTTTTATTTCATAAAATTCGGAGTCTTACACATACTATCTCACATTATTGATTCAATTATTGTCACAGTATCATCTGCACAATATTTTATTTTATTAAATCAATAATTGAGACGAAAAAATTATTCATATTATTATTTGCATTATTGACGATGTCTAGAAAATTCTGTCGAGGAAAGAGGTTTGGTCACCTAATTGCGTGCCAATAAGGAGAAGTCCTTATCAGAAAACTCCTTTTTCTTAAAAATTATCTGATTGTTAATATTGCGAGTTATAATATTAATGATAAATAAATGTTATTAAAAATTTGTTTTGTGAAGTCAATTTAATTGAGATAAATAGAGAGAATTTTTATGAAGTATTTGTTGTAAGTTTATCGTATTATTTGGACCCCCCACTTACTCATTTTTTAAAACTGTCGATAGAAAGTTATCTTAATTTTATTATATATATATATATATATAAGTATTATACATATATATGTATATATATATATATAAGTTTTGTTTTTTTATATAAAATAGAATATATTATATTTTATTTTACATAATACTGCATAGTAAAATTAAAAAAAATTCAGAATTCTTCGCTCGTGAAATCATCTGAAATTCACTGTGCAGTCCGTGATTTTCTAATTCAAATAGTATCCGACCATTCTCCTATAAATAGGATATTTAGTTTAGAAATTAAAATCATACTAGAATCAGAGAATTCTTCTTCTATAATATTGAGCGTATTTCTTTAGAGTTTAAGGAAGCTTTGAGTATAAAAAATAGTGCAAATTTTATTCAAGAATATTCCTGCTATACCATTCAGAAGTACTCTCCTTTTAAGGTAAAGGATATTATTTATTTCATATTCGCTTACGATATTATTTTTCGTATTCGTAAGGAATTTTATTTCGTTTAATATTCATAAGAAATATTATTTTCATTCAATATTCAATATTCGTAAGGAATATTATCTTCGTTCAATATTCGATTCAACCGGTAAAAATTAGAATCGGTTGGTTCTCCAGTTCGGTTTAAATAAAAAACCGTTTTTGGTCAAATTTTGGTAAAAACTGGTGACTCAGCGGTTGGATTGATCAACCCAATGATCTGATATTTGGGTCATCAATTATATAAAATTTATTAACAATTTTAAAATTATAAAATCATGTATTATTTATCTACTTTAGAAATTTAGAGAATTGATGTGCATCTTTGTCACAAACTCCTATCAACATCACGTGTAATATTTATTCACTAGCAACAGTCCCGTGCCTCCGGCACTAACTATGGACGGTGGAATTTATCCCAAACTTTGGACGACCCAGATGATTTATTAGATTGAGCGGGAAATTCAAAATCATTTGTATTTTATTATATAGATTTCAAAATAGAAGATTATTATTGATTTTGTGAAAGTTAATTTATGACATTTAAAATTAAAATAGAGATGATTTATTTTTAAATATAATATAATGAAATATCATAATTAGTTTGTTTTAGATTTATCATTGTATTGATTAAACTAAAAAGTCAATTAATTTTAAAATTGAAAATATATCAAAGACTTTTAAAAGTTATTTCAATTTTGAAATGAAGAAAGTATATAAAATTAATTAACATGGTTGTAACAACAAAATATTATATCAATAATTATACACTTTAAAGATTTAGAGAATCAGTATATATACATCTGTCACAAAAGAAAAAAGTATTCTTGTTGTTGGAGAGGATAAATGATGGCTCTTCAATATGATATCTTACCTTACAGATGATGGAACTTTACTACCAATGGTGGATAAACTTTTAATATTGAAATTTTTGGATTTGGTCAATTTTATTAAAAATTAGAATCATTAAAAATAATTTTATCGTTAAAATTTAAAAGGATGTTCATTTATCGAAATTTTGATGAAAAATATTGGGTTATTTTTATTTTTGAAATAATTATACTATTCAATAATATAAATTAACTGACCGGTATTCAATTATAATATTTAAAATTATAAAAATAATGTATTAAATGAATTGGAGTGAAAGTGTAATGAAAGGAAGCCAAATTCAAATTTTTTAGATAATATTTTTTTTAGATTAAAAAGGAATATTTATTGCATGAATAAACGCTGACCCACTAAAATTTATCCAATTAATACAGCCAATATAGATTTGTTTAATATATATATATATGGGCAAAGGGTCAAAAAAGTCCTTGATGTTTACCCCAATGTCCCACTTGCACCCTAAACTAATTTTTTTTCCAAAAGTACCCTTAACGTTATATTTTTGGGTCATCCGTACCCCTGCCGTTAACAAAAGACAAACGGGGTTAAAATGTGATGACGTGACATGCTTAAATATAAAATATATTCTAAATAAAACAATATATATCATTTAATCAAAACAAAAAATACTAAAATTCAAAATAAAAAAAGCATAAGATATTTATATCATTTATTCAAAATAATAAAATTCAAATTATTTTGTTAACTAATCAAAACAACTAATTAAATAAAATAAGTTGTATAATTTGAAAATATTACGATGTAATATTTCATTGTTATTCCATTCTTTATTATTACTGTTTGAACATCCCATGGTCTTGAATTTCTTTAACTAACCCGTTCCGTTATTTAGTATTCATTGGAATAACCTTTGTTTGCTGAAGTCTGCGCATGCATGGTGATTTCTTTTGTTATTCCATTCTTTATTATACTCAAATGGTTAAAGTTTTGACTTATACTCCATGAAATTAGTGGAATATCCTTGATATTTGCAAGCTTCATCCAAAGATCTTTTCATGAAAATATTCTTCTTCGAGCATTCTTGAATTTTACTCTACAAAGCAAAGATCGAGTTGACAATTTGGACATTATTAGTTCTGGATAAATTAATTCTTGAACTTGTTTTATTGAATTCTTATATCATTGTCATCATCCTCATGTTTATATTTTTTTTTGAAAGTCATCTCAGGGCACAGGTGCATAGATGGACTTGGTATGATTATGACACTGGGATTATTCGGTAATCATGGCCCGTAATGTTACAAATGATGTGGTAAAAGTCCTCATTGGCCCGTAGTGCATTGATGGACGATTGTTGGCATGATCGTGACCATTAATGAATACACAAATATTCTCGGCCCATAGTGCATGGATAATTGTGGTCGTGATACTAAAGAATATCCTCGGTCGTAGTCGTGGGGTGATTCGATGATGTGATTTATTTATTAAAATTTGAGTCCCAAATGATAAAAGTGATGAAAATCCTTTTAAATCATAAAAGATAGTAGATTTTATTCTCTACTTGACTCTTTTAATGGATTGCTTGTTAACTGCAGCTTAAACTTGATGTTTGTTATATTGTATCAGTTTAACACTGTTTAAGGCTAACGATAATTTATTCTGCATTATCTTAGTCATAATATTTCTTACTGGGCTAGTTGAGCTCACCATTTCTTTCACTGTTCTCTTCAGGAAATGAGAACGTAGTTGGGACTAGTCCGGGAAACAGAGTGATGGTCCTAGATGGTGCATTAGTAGTCCTCACTATTCTGTGAAATAGTGTGATAATAATTGTAACGAGGACTCCTTTTGAGTTTGTATACTCTCTAGTAGAAAATATTTGTATTCAAACTCACAGTTTATGTTTTGTCGTATTGTACACGACAGTTGTATTATTAAGTTGTATTTGAATTCTGTATCATGTATCTGGCGACTCAAGATGGGTGATGTATACCTAATTTTGGGGGCGTCACAGTTATCATGTTGATAATTTGGACATTCTTGAACTCTGGATAAATTGATTTATAAATCTTTAAAATTTATCCCTGCTCTTACTTAATTGAATTTTTATATCATTGTCATCATCTTCATGCTTATATTGTGATGAAAGTCATCTTTAGCCTGTAGTGCATAGATGGACTGTTGATTGGTATGATTATGACTATATATCTATATAATTATGACCTGTAATGTTACAAATGATGTGGTAAAAATTCTCATTGGCCCGTAGTGCATTGATGGACAGTTGTTGGCATGATCATGACCACTGATGATACTAACGAATATCCTTAGCCCGTAGTGCATGGATTATTCATGGATGTGATAATAATGAATATCCTTGGCCCGTAGTGCATGGATAATTCATGGATGTGATACTAACGAATATCATTGGCCCGTAGTGCATGGATTATTCGATGATGTGGATTATTTATTGAGTTGTGTTACAACGATAAAATATTGATCATAAACTTTTAAATCATAGAAGATAATAGATATCATGCTCTACTAGACTTTTCTAATGGATTGTTTATTCCGCAACAGTTAAATTTGTTGTCTATTGTATTCTATCAATTTAACACTGTTTAAGGCTAACGATAATTTATTCTATTGTATTCTATCAATTTATTCTGTATTCTATTTTTGCCCTCCCGGGTTGATTCCGGTCTTGATGTAGTTGTAGCTGTCTTTTATCAGGGTTGTCTTCGAGATTGGACTATTGTTGTAACGCCCCCAAAATAGGTATACATCACCTATTCTGAGTCACCAAATACATGGTACAGAATACAAATACAATCTTAAATATACAACATAAGCTGTGAGTTTTAATACAAATATTGTCTTCTAGACAGTATTCAAATATTTCAACAGAATAATAAATAATGGAACCAGGTCATGCGTAAAGCAGCATGCATGGATGTTCCAATGAATGATAAATAATGGAACCAAAGTTATGCGTGACAAAGACAGACAAGATGTTCCAATGTAATAAGAAAGAATGGAATAATAGAAGAATTTCACCATGTATGCAAGATTGCATGGCGGAAAGTTATTCCAACATAATAATAAAGAATGGAATAACAGAAGTTCTCTTCATGAATACAAAAGAAATAACACCCCTTACATTAGTCGGAGATTGAATACTGTTGTAGTGTAGTAACATAATACTCTTCTTTTTTCTCTCTTATTCTCTCTATACTTTTTCTCTCTATAGCTTGAATGAATTCGTGAAAAATAATGAAGAACTAGGCCTCTATTAATAGAAGATTTCTAGCTTAGCACTTGCAATATGAAAAGGCAAGTGGCTTGACGACTGGTGATGTGAAAAGAAAAGTGGTTTGACGCCTGTAATGTAAAACATCAAGTAGTTTGACGCCTGTAATGGGAAACACCAAGTGGTTTGACGCCTGTAATGTGAAACGACAATTGGTTCGACGCCTGTAATGTGAAACGACAATTGGTTCGACGCCTGTAATATGAAACGACAAGTGGTTTGACGTCTGGTAAAGGTAATTATTATTGGCGAAAGAGACTCTTAGATGATGACATATGGGCCCCCATAGAATAACCAAACTTACCACAAACGTCTCATAATAGACTCTTTATATACATCAAGGATTGAATAAATATTACCACAAATCATTTTATTTGTAATCAACACATATTTAATCTTTCAACAATTATTAATCATTAATATTATAACTTGTCGTCTCAATTATTGATTTAATAATATAACATATTATATAGATGATACTGTGACAATAATTGAATCAATAATATAAGAGATATGATGCAGCAATTATTGTAGCAATAATTGAGTATAATTGAGTGACTTCTCACGTAAGCATCAATAATCAATACCGTGTGCTACTATGCAACCACGCGTAATACTGTACCTTTATTACCGGGTATTTCAACAGTTAACGGTAAAACTTCCGCCGTTATATTTATAAAAAGATAATTTTGTCGTTTTCTAACTCCGACAATAATTCTGTTATGAGGTCCACCAATAATTGTGTCGTCGTACGAATATTCCCCGACAAAAAGAATATTCCCCGACCAAACGAATATTTTATAACAACTTGCTTCCTTTGCAAAATTTAAAAATATTACCCACAACTATAACATTATATCAAATTCACACCATAATATTCAAAAATGATATTTAGAGAAAATTAATCTTTATTCATAAAAGTTGGGGTCTTACAACCTCCCCTTCTTATGAAATTTCGTCCTCGAAATTAGGGTACATACCTGGTATGACGAAGAGGTGAGGATACTGATGAGTGAGTTTTATACACATGAATTGAGTGCGTTTGAGCTTAATCTTTTGGATGTTTTTAAGTGTTTGTGTCTATTCATGCACATTTTACGTTGTTTTGTAGGAATTGGGACAAAATTTACTTGGATCGACGTTTGGGGTGGCTAGATTCGCGTTTTCGGCTTGCCATTTACACAACAGTCACTTCAGAGCCAATTTGAGTATTTCTCCAGACCTTATTTCGAAAAACTCAAAGAATGAAATTTGTAGATCTACTTCTCCACTTTCTAGAACATCTTGAATAATCAAAATCGGAGTTCAGACGAAGACGTTATGACCATTTTTTCAAAGGACGTCGGAGTAGAAAATGCCAGAACATGTGCCAGCGCCGGGGTGCCCAAATCAGGCTTATTTACAGCGCCGGGGCGCTAGGGGGCAGAATACCAGCGCCGTGAGCAGCGCTGGGGAGCTGGGAAGAGGTTGGGCAAGTTTGGACGCGTTTTGGGGCGAATTTTGACATTTTTTTGACTCCAAATAGGATTGGGCTTGTTCCTAAACTAAAAATTGGACTTGTAATCTATAAATACATGATGTAAGGCATAAAATAAAGGGAGATTACATAGCTTAGCTTAGATAAAATACTCCATTAGATTAGAATATAAACCCTAGTTCTTAATTAGCCATTGGAGATTGAAGCAAATTGAAGAACACTGAAGATCAAGAGCAAGAGCAAGAGCAAGTGGAGAGCATCAGATTTGCTGACAACAGATTCTATTCTCTTCTCTTATCATACTTTTATCTTTTAATGTCTATTCAATTGTGGATTCTTGGTTTTAATTCATTAATTATGAACTAACTCTTTTACTAAGATTTCAATTAAACCTTTTATGTCTATAAATTAGTTATTCGATTTATTCTAATTATTTATGTCAAAGTGAATTGTTTATCTTGTCTTGAGCTTATTGATTAATTATCTGATTAGTAATTACTTTGTTACTCTAGAAGGAATTGAAAGAGGAATTCTAGGGTTAGAACTGGGCATGGTGACACGTGACTTAGTTATTTGCATAGTGAATAATTAGGTTTATGAATGGAATGGAAATATCTCTTCGCCGCATGTAACACATAAGGAATTGGGATTGGAAAGAGTTTAATTCAATTGTTTTGCATAGGAATATAGCAAGATTAATCTGGATTAAATAGAAGGCAATTGATCACTTGGAAAAGGACTTTTGGCATTTGAGAATTCCTCATTAACAATTCAAGAGGGCATAATAATTGGGATAATTGGATAATTGATTTATAGTTCATAATTGGGGATATTGAAGTCTTAATCTTTATTTATCCAATTCACCATAAAGCAATTCAGTTTAATTAGTTAATTTAGTTTTCTTAATTAGAAAATCACGATTTGAGATTGTTTAAATAAAATTAGTTTGGTTAAGAATTAGTACTTGGTGATTTTTATTAAATAATTTCTCGTGGGAACGATACTTCACTTTCACTTTATTACTTGTTGAATCGTGTATACTTGCACGTATTCATTGATTATGTAAATCGATCAACAAGTTTTTTAGGCGTCGTTCACGGGGAATTAGTTTAATAATTTTGCCAACATTAATTTTTATCAAATTAGTTTTAATTTAAACAATTTTTTCTTTAATTCTCTTTCAATTTTTTTTCTTTCTCTTTTTTCAGTACCATGGATGACTTTATGTATCAATGGCCATACACGAAACATGACTTCGACCAACTAAACATGGAGCCCACCATCCACACAAAGAAATAGCAATGGTTTGTGAGTTATGTCTTTGGAGTCATACTACGATCAATGTGCCATTAATTGGCAATCACTTTCCATTCATAGGGAGCTATAATCGATCTACCCAACCGTATTCGAATCAAAATGCATATAATCTAGAGCCAATACAAATTGAGGCAAATTCAAGAAGTTGGAGGTTATCGCAAATGACAACAGAGGCGAAGGATGACAAAATGACTCACCCAAGGGAGGCGGAGAATGATGGACTCAAGAACAAAGACTTTCGCATTATCGGCTAAATTGAGACACTTGCAAAGATGGTCGACGCTTTTGAATCTCAACGTCGTCAAAGTGTGGCGGTTACTTGTGATTATTGTGCTGGAAATCATATGAATCATCAATGCACCACCAGTTTCGAGCCGGTACCGTATGGTAGTGATTACCCCAACAATTATGTCTATACCAATAACTACTATCAGGATTGGGGATATCACCCAGATTTTTCATGGAGCCATACACATCAAGATCAATTTTATGCTCCAAGTCCAATATACCCACCGGATTCCTCATGTCCACCTCCACTACAATAGGAAGAACATTCAAATTTGGAGGAAGTTTTGTCCAAGTACATAGCTTCATTTGAGGAGAGGAGGATTAATCAAGAGATATTGAGTCAAAATTTTACGAACCAAATGGAACAACTAACCAATGCCTCGAACATTTGTCCTCAATACACTTGGCTCTATGACATGAATTCCGAGTCTGATGGTGAGCCCGAACCAAATTTGCAACCGGATGTGCTTAGGGATCAAGAAAAGGAGATCGGCGAAGATTGACTATAAGATTCAACGAAGATGAACCAATTTCATTAGTATCCCATGTGCCTCCTCTACCAAAGTTCAATAATCCGGCGGGCAAAAAAACCGCGTCTAATCGCGATCATGTCGTCGTGAAAGCTCTTTGTGACATAAGGGCTAGTACAGTTGTGGAGTCATGGTGGGATGAAAAGGAGAAGATAGAGGAAGATTCCATTATGTTTATTAAGCTTCAATGCCCTAATCTGATCATTGACATAATGGAGAAAATACCTAGTTGTTGGGCGTTCTTAATAGGGAACCTATCTACAAAAAGCATGCTAGGTGACTTCAATTCAAGGGTTTTTTGCTAATGGGAACCTCTCAAAAGAGACATTGCTACTGATGGATGGAGGGTTCCTTAATTTTCGTAGGGGAATTGGATAGAGAATTGAAGATGTCAGGCTGAGACTATAAAACAAGCGCTTATTGGGAGGCAACGCAAGTTTAATTTTTATTTTTAGTTTTTATTAGGTTTTATATTAGTAGTTTTGAATTTGCATTTATTTAGAAGTTAATAAAATTGTTTTTATCATGGTTTACAGGTTATCCAAGTCAAATTCAAGAGTGGTGCCCAATTTGTTTCATGTGCTTAAATTTATTCTCCAAACTTAATGACAAGGAGGAAGATTGCTATATTTTCAGGGAAGTCCTCTGCTTTAATTTTTTCTATTTTAGTCATTGAGGACAATGTCTAATTTAAGTTTGGGGGCATTTTAGTGTCGTATTGCATATAGTTAGTTATTTGCATTGTAGTTCGTTATTTTTGTGTTAGCATTGTTTTTTTTAGCTTGCATATAATACATGGTAGTTAATTGCATATGTATACATAGGTTATATTAGTATGTGTTCATGTAGTATAATTGCATTTTTTTTTTGCATGAATCTGTGCGATTAGTTAGTGTGGTCTTAGCTCGGCTTATGATAAGATTGGTATTAATTGTTAACTTGAACAGTGTTGATAATTGACGATGAGTTCTAATTTTAAACATGAAGAAAATCTGAGCCTGTTTGAAACTTATGTAAACGGTTAGCACTTAAAGTTTAACTGTTTTAATCCACTTGGTTCAAGGGTTTCATAATTTATTTCTGAGGGAAAATCTTGGTTAAAATTTAAGGAAATTAGTGAACTGGCGGTAAAGGTTGGAATGACGTAAAAGCTTGAGTTTGGGGGAATCTATGGGATATATATATACAAAATGAAAAAAAAAGAAAAATGAAATGATGAAAAGAAAAAAAATAGAAAATCCAGAAAAAGAAAAAAAATGAATAAACACCGTGGCATGCTTGTCTAGTTTTGTGGCCTTTGTTACTTGAGTAAGTAAGCCCGAGGAGATTGTCTTTACACCTAGCGCCCTAAGGTCTTAATGGCTTGGGAGTCGTTGGTCGAAAGCTCAATTAAGGTAAAGACCGAAAAGCCTAAGGAATAAGACATTTACACGATCGTATGAGAAAAATAAAAAAATGAATACAACACGAGAAAGAGCAAAAATACTCTCGTGGTGGAATAAAAGTATAAATAAATCCTGTATTTACCCTTAGACTTGGTAATTGCTTAGTTTTAACTAAAGTTGTCATGTTCACAAATGTAATTGAATTCGAACTGAAATTTTCCTTCTAAGAAGTTTGTTATGTGATTATCTTGAACTATGGTTGGTTAAAATGGTTAACAAGCACACACACACACACACACAACATGGGTGATGACAGGTTTGGATTGACTAATTGGTTAGAGTTATGGTCTTTGACTTGATTGGATATATTGTTTGAGTATCATTGGTATCTTTGAGGCCTGTTGTTATATATCATACTGATTTATTAATGGGTTCGTAGATATATTAGGAATTAGATCGTGCATATGCATTCATGTAGTTGAGTTCGGTTGTTTATTTTTAGTTCTTTTGTATTTTTGCTCGAGGACAAGCAAAGGTTTAAGTTTGGGGGTATTTGATGAGTGAGTTTTATACACATGAATTGAGTGCGTTTGAGCTTAATCTTTTAGTTGTTTTTAAGTGTTTGTGTCTATTCATGCACGTTTTACGTTGTTTTGTAGGAATTGGGACAAAATTTACTTGGATCGACGTTTGGGGTGGCTAGATTCGCGTTTTTGGCTTGCTATTGACACAACAGTCACTTCAGAGCCAATTTGAGTATTGATCCGGACCTTATTTCGAAAACTTCAAAGAATGAAAGTTGTTTATCTACTTCTCCTCTTTCCGGAACATCTTGAATCATCAAAATCGAAGTTCGGACGAAAAAGTTATGGTCATTTTCCCAAAGGACGTCGGAGCAGAAAATGCCAGAATATGTGCCAAAGGCCGGGGCCCAAATCAGCCTATTTACGGTCTTGGAAGCGCTAAGGGCGTAATCCCAAGGCTTGTGGAGCAGCTACTGGGAAAGAGGTTGGGCAAGCTTGGACGCGTTTTGGGGCGAATTTTGACACTTTTTTTTACTCCAAATAGGATCGGGTTTGTTCCTAAGCTAAAAATTGGACTTGTAATCTATATATACATGATGTAAGGCATAAAATAAAGGGAGATTACATAGCTTAGCTTAGATAAAACACTCCATTAGATTAGAATATAAACCCTAGTTCTTAATTAGCCATTGGAGATTGAAGCAAATTGAAGAACACTGAAGATCAAGAGCAAGAGCAAGATCAAGAGGGGAGCATCGGATTTGCTGATAACAGATTCTATTCTCTTCTCTTATCATACTTTTATCTTTTAATGTCTATTCAATTGTGGATTCTTGGTTTTAAGTCATTAATTATGAACTAACTCTTTTACTAAGATTTCAATTGAACCTTTTATGTCTATAAATTGGTTATTCGATTTATGCCAATTATTTATGTCAAAGTGAATTGTTTATCTTGTCTTGAGCTTATTAATTAATTATCTGATCAGTAATTACTTTGTTACTCTAGAAGGAATTGAAAGAGGAATTCTAGGGTTAGAACTGGGCATGGTGACATGTGACTTAGTTATTTGCACAGTAAATAATTAGGTTTGTGAATGGAATGGAAATATCTCTTCGCCGCATATAACACATAAGGAATTGGGATTGGAAAGAGTTTAATTCAATTGTTTTGCATAGAAATATAGCAAGATTAATCTGGATTAAATAGAAGGCAATTGATCACTTGGAAAATGACTTTTGGCATTTGAGAATTCATGTTAACAATTCAGTAGGAATAATGTAAGACCCCGAAATTTTTTTAAATAAAAAGGAATTTCCTTTATTTATTATTTTGAAATATTAAGAGTTGATTTGATTAATGTGGATAGTTAAGGGTTAAATACGCAAATATTTCAAAATAAGCAAGTGGTTATAAAATATTCATTATCGCTTGGGAATATTCGTTTGGTCGTGGAATATTCGTGATCGCTTGGGAATATTCGCATCGACGCCAGCCCATGTGTGGGCCCCATAATGGAAAACGATTGGATGAAGAAAACGACAAATATAAGTTGTTTTTAAATAACGCGTGAGTTGTTACCAAGTAATCTTGTTGGAATACCCTATGGTTAAAACACACTAATACGCCGTTGTTGAACAAGAAGACACCAGTATTGCACCAATTATTGATTCTTACGTAAGAAGGCACTACTCAATAATGGTTACGATAATTATCGCTCAAAGATTTTATCGAGTTAATAATTGTCATATTGATATGATATTTTATATTCTTTGTTGTTTCAATAATTGTCATTACACATATTTTCATTATCGAAGCAATAATTCATATTATCTCGAATAATATTATTAGATAACATTATTGGCAATGTCTAGAAAGTTCTGCTTAAAGGAGAGGTTTGGTCACCTAATTGCTACCAAAGAAGAAGAAATTCTTATTGAAAGCCCCTCTTCTCGAGAACTGCTTGGTTGTCAATATTGTGATTCTGTAATATTATTTGTGAATAATTAATTATTGATTTATATGATGAGGAAAATATTGATTTTATGTGGATATAGATGGAGAAAATTTTAAAATGACAATTGTTGAAAATTAATATTTTATCTTTTTCCGATAAAATAATTCATTTAAATATATTATTTTAATAATATATTAACTATGATATTTTTACAACGAATGTGGGATATATGAGTATACGAGGAAGAAGAGTATTTTTGTTGCAATAAATGTTTAAAACATGTTAAACATGCTCATGGACCCCATTTATTGATCAAATTTGATTATAACTCAGAAAATCGCCTGCTTGTGGATTTCTTCAATTTCTATTTGGAATTTGGAAAAACTTTCTTCTCAAAGTTGTAGAGAATTGAATTTCCTATAAAAACTCGCTTGATTCAATTTTACATTGAAAAGGCTATTTATTATGAATTATTGAAGTTCAAGTTCAAATAATTGATTTTTGTAAGTTTTAATTATTTATTTTATGAAAACGTTTTTATCATTTCTTTCTAGAAGGTTGGCATGTGGGAAATGTTGGGATCTGATTTCCAAAGAGGCGTAGGAAATTTATTAATAATAATATATTTTATTAAATTTTCGCTTTGGTGTTCTAAAGATTTTCCTATAAATAGGTCTTAGGTTAGAATTGAAAATCACACCAGAAATCAAGTTTTCTCTCTATATTATCGAGTAGTATTCTTGTGAGTATTTTTTGAGTATACTTTGAGTATTGCTACTACGGTCTGCAGTCCAAGTCATAGCCTATATCCGGTGTTTCAAATTTAAGTACCTTGATCTTTCGAGGTAAGGATGTTATTTTCTTCTCAAATGATATTATTTCTTCAATATCATTATCTTTGAAATATTGGTTGAAACTTTTTATCAAATTTGAAACTTTTTCATGTCGGGTTACTATTCATGAGTTACTATTCACGAAGTTACTATTCATGAGTTACTATTCACGAGTTACTATTCACGAGTACTATTAATGTGAAGCGTGAAGATGTTTTTTGTGGAATTTTTATCTTTTGGTGTCGAATTATTATTCACGATATCTGGACTATTATTCACGATACTGACAAGACTATTCACGATATCTGGTCATATTCAATCGAAAAATAAATTTCTTCTTTTCGTCTAAAACATCTATTCTTGGATACTAACTCGATTGTATCCATGTTTTTGATCATTCTTGAATTTTACACCACTATGATTATTTTGAGGTATTTTTGGGCGTGGATAAAATCAAGACGAATCCTTAATCCTTAATCCTCATCATTTTGTTTCACCTGATTCGCTTTTTTAAAAAATATTTTTCATCATCCTCGGTCTTAAATGATGATATTATGGAATATCTTTTGGCGCGTAGTGCAAAGATGAATGATTTCTTAAGAATATCTTTGGCTCAGTAGTGCAAAAGATGAATGATTTCTGAAGAATATCTTTGGCAGTAGTCTGAAGATGAACAGTGTTTAAATGAACACGACTAATCGATGAATATCTTTTGGCTGTAGTGCAAGATGAATATTTGATTCCAGATGTATATTGATTGATGTTACGGGGATAAAAGATAGACGATGAACTTTTAAATTCATACATGAAGATAGTAGTTTGCATTCTCTACTTAACTCTTCTAATGAATTATTATTTCACCATGCGAATATTGATTTAAAATTTATTGTCTATCAGATTCTATTAGATTTTTCCTCATTGAAGACTAACGATAATTTGTTGTATATTATCTTAGTATAATATTCTTTATCGAGCCTAGTTGAAATCACCCTTTCCTTTTTGTTCCATTTTTTCTCGGGAGAATATAATATAAGCGAGTGCGAGTCGGGGTATGGAATGAAGGTTTTAGAAAAGGATTGTTTAGTAGTCCCTCACCATTTTGTAAATAATGTATCAATAAATGTGATGAAGATTTATTTGAGTATAGATATTATCTGTAAGATAATATTTGTATTCAAACTCACGCTTTCTTGTTGTAATAATAAAGTTGTAATTGTTTCGCATACTACGATTGACAACCTCGTAATAGGTGATGTATACCTATTTTGGGGCGTCAAAATTTCGTTCAATTTCATTCAAAAATTTGATTTGAAATCTTGATCACATCAGATATTGACTAGATTATTTTTCGACGTGGAGGTAGAAGGCTTACCTTAAATTTTTTTAAAGAAAATGTTATAACAAGTGTTGAACTCTAGATCTCCCCAAACTAGAACCTTATATTCTAACAAAATCACCTGGATTAACTACTATATTATGCTAAAATTTATGTAACACTAATATTTAAACCACCTAAAGATCGTTTATATGCATGTGAAAATGAGATAATAATAACTGTAATAATAATAATAATTGTAATAATTATTATTGTAATAATAATACTAAATTTTTAATAATTAAAATTTTAAATAATAATAATTATTGTAATAATTAAAATAATAATAATAATTAAAATTTATTATTATTATTTTAATTATTACAATGGAGAGATTCGAACAGCTTCAGTGGAGAATTTGCTTTATGTTAAAGAAGATCTGATTATTCCTCACGTAATAAGCTTTAAGCTCAAGTTATATACTTTTTAAGATTTAACATGTAGGGAGCTCAATTGTCAGAATCATGTCGCATCAGCTAACTTGTACCTTCCCCCTTTTTTTCATGAACATGGATGTTCAGCAACACAGTTGCTACGAGTTGATTGTTAAAAATTATTATTATTATTTTAATTATTACAATAATTATTATTATTTAAAATTTTAATTATTTAAAATTTAATATTATTATTACAATAATAATTATTACAATTATTATTATTATTACAATTATTATTATCTCATCTACACATGCATATAAACCATGCTAGGTGGTTTAAATATTAGTGTTACATAAATTTTAGCATAATAGGAAGTTGGTCTAGTAGTTTTTGTTAGAATATAAGGTTCTAGTTTGGGTAGGTCTAAAGTTCAACACTTGTTAGCAACATTTTCTTTAAGAAAATTTTCAAGGCAAGCCTTCTATACCCTCCACGTCAGCAAAAATAACGGATCAATATGCACAGTAAGCATTTTTGAACGGAATTACCGTTTTGTAATTTTTTGAGAGTACATTTTTGGACGGAAATTGAACGGAATTACTATTTTGTAATTTTTTGAGAGTACAGTTATTCGATTGTAACAAAAAAAATTGAATACAATAATAAAACCTAATTCTAAAGATAAATGACCAAAACGTTATTTATCCCTAATTTATTACACCCAAGCATACCATTTGATATATCCTAAGGGTCTTTAGGGACACTTCAAAACATAACTAATCATACACAAGATACTATGATGATCTAAATTCTAAGGATCACTTGTACTACTATCACTACATGAACTTTTTTTGACAAGCAAGTAAAACTTCATTAGGTATTCCTTAGCGAGCCACGTTCAGTGTACTTATTCTCCAATAAGCACCTACATACATACTTGTTTTAGTGTCTCCACACAAATGATCATGAGATCAATCATTCTCATCCAATGAGTAAGTAACATATGTACCAATCTATCCGGATTCACTAATTCCCTTTTTAGTAATTCAATTATTGGGAACACTTTTAGTTTTAAGCTATCAAAGAATTTTGATCTTATTAGCATGATCATCATCGTGATTCTAAAAATATTGCTTAAAATTATGTGTTATCACATTTAATATAACAACACCATGTAGATAAATTAAAATCCTTTAATTAAATAATTTTTTAATTAATAAATGAATAAGATTGTTATAAACTATATGCTTTATCATATCAAATATGATTAACTTGTGTGCATACTACTTTTAGTATGATTGTTGTTTGGAATAATCTAACTCCATATTTCTTAATGTTTCTATTATATTAAATCTAGATTGATAATTCTAGGTTGTATGATAGTTAGAGTTTGGTGGGGGCGATTGTCACATTAGATTTAAAATCTGAGGGGAATTTTGGATAATTAACGATTGTTGTTATCTAGGGTTATTAATCTTATTAATGAAAGAAAATAATGTTAACTTGATTATACTTTTGCTGTAAATTGGTGAAATTGAACTAAAGAACTGAAACTTTAATTTATTGGATAATCTTCATCAATTTTAATTCTATTTTGTTTAGTTGATTATAATTAATTCAAAACCCCCGATCCTTTACTTATTGTTTATGATAAATTCAAAACAATATCATTCTGTGTGGTATCAATCATTACTTGCTAATGTGCTTCTTGTATAATTTTGTAGGGTAAAAGTGAAGTTAATTTTGGATTGTTTGATGACGACTTACCACTCTCCCAAGGCCCAACCAGACTCTGTTTCTTATATGTATCTAAATTACACCTAAAACACTATTTTTTATAAAAATTCCAGTTGAAATAAATACAATATATTTTTTGGGGGGTACTACAAAAAAAAACCAAATTTTTTTTTTTAAAAAAAATGTCACTAAAAAAATGTCCCCTTAGAAGGACTCAACCAATTTAACCAAGTGATCATACTCACCACATTAAACCGATTTAACTGTGTGATCATGCTCACTTTCGATGTTTAGACCAAGCATTTCTCAAATAAACCAACTAGGTCGAGTGCTCACACTAGGTCAAAGCGTCCAAATTTCAAGTAAAATACGTATCCACTAAGTTCTCGCCTTTCTACAGTGTTCAAAGAATCGCCATGGAACACTTGAGAGATTAACTAAGATAATTATCGAACACCAAGATTCAAAAAAATGAGATTACCCAACTGTAATCTATCGCCAGGTGACTCGCTTCATCTAGTCTTTATTTGCAGAACGTCTAGCGAAATAGCTAAAAATGGCAAAAAAATATCCCCTGCTAGTAGATTTGGCTTCAAAGATTCCAATATAAACCATGTTTTAAAAGAAACGATTATAAACCATGATTAGCACAGATCAAAAATCAAAAATCCACAACCATTGCATACGTATCGAGTTGAACTGCATTTTGATGAACATGGGGCACGGTGAGAGTTTAAATCGCAAGTCGCGTGTGAAAGTAGTATGCACACAAGCCAATCATGTTTGATGATAAAGCATATACTTTGTAACAATCTTATTCATTTATTAATAAAAAATGTATTAATTTATTAAAGACTTTTAATTATCTATACGATCTTTGTTTTATAATATGTGATAAACCCATAGTTTTAAGCAATGCTTTTAGAATAATGATGATGATCATTCTAATGAGATCTAAATTCTTAGAAAGCTTAAAACTAAAATAGTTCCCAATCATTGATTACTAAATTGGGGATTAGTGAATCCGGATAGATTGGTACATACGCTTCATTTGTTCATTGGATGAGGATGATTGATCTCACGATCATTTGTGTGGAGACACTAAAGCAAATATGTAGTGCTTATTAGAGAATAAGTTCATCGAACGTGGCTCGCTAAGGAATACCTAATGGAGTTTTACTTGTCATCAATAGGAATTCTCAGTAGTGATAGTAATACAAGTGATCCTCGACTTGAGATCATCATAGTATCTTCTTGTGTATGATGAGTTATTATACTGACTTATTCCTTAAGACCCTTAGGGTATATCAAAGGGTATGCTTGGGTATAATAAGTTGTACATGGAGATAATGTATGATCAATAAAGAATCCACCACTTATTATTAAAAGAAGAGAAATGTCCTATGTGATTCGATAAATGACAACCCAAAGAGTCCTCGGCTAAAGCGTAATGAAATTAGAAAGGAGTTTCTAATTTGCATTATTTGAGTCAGGCATTTAAGAGTCGAAATACATATAATTAAATAAAATAAGACTTGACAAAGAATTCCATGTCTTATATTTAATTGGGACATCAGATGGTGGAAGGATTGAATTGACTTGATACTATTTACTCAAAGGTTCTTTTATGATTAATGTTGAAATTTATATTATCCGGAAAGTCGCTGATCGCTAGGAGGCTTATCCCTATCAGAGAATAAATATTATTTATTTAAATAAATTAATTATTTAATTTATTTATTTAAATAAGATTAGAATTGTTCTAATTGATTTATTCACAACCTATTTAATACGGGAGAACCTAAAGGGTCACACCATAAAAGGAAGAATAATTATTTAAGAAGTTAATTGCATAATCGTAATAATATAGTTATTTATATTTAATTTAATCTATGGTGATAGAATAAATTAAATAGCTTAATATTTATTATTTAATATTTTAGAAATATTAAATATAAATTAATAAGAGGAGTCTTATTAATATTATTACAATTATTATTATTATTTTAATTTCTAAAAGAGTTTAGGAATTAATTTAATATAAGTACTCTCATTTATTTCTAATTGGATTAGGAAGGAAAATTAGTTAAAGGAGTTTAATTAATTATCCCTAATAAGATTAGGGGAGCTTAATTAATTAAAAGAATTTAATTAATTAAATAAAACCCAATTCCTTAATTGTTAAGGTGGGTTGCCACATCTATAAATAAGAGAGAGTCTTATTATGGGTGATGGAGTTGTTGACTTTTACAACATACGTAATTCCAATAGTTGGGAGAGTACGCCTTTTCTATGAGATAGAAAAAAACTAGGGTTTGAGCCAATACCCTTCTTCTTGAAAATTCTTCTTCTTTGGTGGATCGCCTTCTGAGGCCATACACTGGCGGCTTACATCGATCAAAGGAAGGAATCTACCCGAGATTCAAGGAGATCGCGAGAAGTAGGAGGTGAACTCGCACTGAGGAAGCTCGCTTCTACAAGGGTATGATTTCATAATTTCTTATTCTTCGCTTAATTAATAATTGTGCATAAAGGGTGATCCGTATATGGTTTGTAAAAATTTTAAACTCGCTTTTTTACATCGCTTCCGCTAATTTTGCAATTTGATCATGGCTTCATGAATATTACAAACCTAACAAAGGCATCGTGAGCCAAACCTTTATGCTAATTATTAATTGTTTTAATTTGATACATATATTAATACGTGTTTAGAACAATTTAATTGGGCATAATTTATCAGATAAAATTTATTAAAAAATATATATATATAAAATCGCGAATTTTTTTTTTTTTTTTTTTTCAAGATCCGCTTTCAAAAGGTAGCAGCCACGTGAATAAAAAAAAGTAGCAGGAAAGCACGTGAATCACCTCCACATGACAAGCTCCTTAAAGGATTATATATATATATATATATATATATATATATATATATATATATATAATATAAATATAGGTAATCAACGTAGTAATGAGAATATATATATATAAAACCGTTAATTAGATTATATATATATATATATTACGTATCGATATATATATATATATATATATATATATATATATATTCTCAATTATTTTATAATTAAAATAAAAGTTTATTTTAATTTTAAAATTGAATTTTATGCTAACTAATTAGAGTTAGAATTGGATTCTATGATAACTAATTGGAGTTGAAATTGGATTATATGTTTCCTTAAATAAAGGAGTTTATTTAGATATGAAATAAGATTTCATATTATTCAAAATAAAAGAGTTTATTTGTGAATAGGAAAAAAAATCCGTGTTTCCTTAAATAAAGGAGTTTATTTAGATATGAAATAAGATTTCATATTATTCAAAATAAAAGAGTTTATTTGTGAATAGGAAAGAAAATCCGTGTTTCCTTAAATAAAAGAGTTTATTTAAATATGAAATAAGATTTCATATTATTCAAAATAAAAGAGTTTATTTATTAATAGGAAAGAGAATCTGTGTTTCCTTTAATAAAAGAGTTTATTTTTTTTTTACATGGAATTGATTCCATAATTAATTAAAATAAAGGAGTTTATTTTAATTAAAGATTTTGATTAAAATAAAATAGTTTATTTTATTCAAAATAGGATAAATTAAAATAAAATAGTTTTATTTTGATTTAAATTTGGATTAAAATAAAGGAGTTTATTTTGATTCAAAAATAGATTTTATACTAACTAAATTTGCCCATTAAATGATATCAATATATATATTAAATGTTTATTATTCATAAGATGAATGTTATTTATCGATGCATATGATGATGTGTATGATAATAAATGAGATTGATTATGGACTATCGACCAATGTGATTGGATTTTATTTTAGTTGGATGCATGAATGTATGGGTTTTATTAAATGGGGTTTACGTACTCGCCTTCTCTAATTTTTCTTAATGTAAATTCTATCTCCTCCTTATGTATTTCCCTCGACCGTTGATCAAGGTTTCTATTTATTTTAAATAGTTTTGTAATAGGAATAGTTAGAATTAATTTTGAAGAATTGAGAACAAGGAACAAGCAACATTAAGACCCGTTTTGTAATGGAGCCCGGTTTAAATATAATAGTTATATTTAAATATTATTTCTCGCACCCCTGTGGTTTGACCTTTTTGTTTACTTGGTGGCTCTAGTGAACCAAACTAGAATAAAAGTCCATAATCAATCCGGAGTAGAATATAGTATTCTATATGTGCATGCTTATACTATATATATTATATATTATGCAAACATGCTTCGCATGTTCATTAATACGACGCGATTTTATATATATATGTAATGCTGCTAAAAACAGATGAGAGATAAATTAATAACAAACCCTCAATATTTTATATTAAGTCCTAAGCGCTCAAAAATATTTGAAATATCGAACGTCGCTTTCTAGCATGATAAAATTAATAGAGTATTAAATATTTAATATGAGTTTGTTGTGTCACCACAAGGCAAGTATTAAGTATTTAAGATGTTAATTTATCACATTTGATGCTTATAAAGAAAATTGAACAATATTGTTTTGTTGTGTCACCACAAGGATGATATTTTTCTTTTTGAATATATGGAGTGCTAGGTCCTGACTTAACTTGGACAATTTTGATTCTGATGTGCCACCACTTGATCAAAATAATCTAAGAGGCAAAAGAAAAGGAGTTGCATAGTTGATGTAATTGACAAAAGTTGTTTCACCTATTTATTTATATATAGTTTGTTGTGTCACCACAAGGCTATATACATTTGAAATGAGATCCTTATTCTCACTAGCAAAATCTTTAATTAGATTTTGCCGAACTATATAAGTGAGGGTAATATAGTTTGAAGAAAATAGTGGGAGATACCAATTTAAAACAAGACCTAAATTATTTTGGTAATTAATAAAAGAATGTATGTTAAAATATTGTTAATTACAAATTCATTTACAGAATTTTACAATGTCTAAAATTACTATCACTGCGAAGCATATTAGATGCTAAATTAACCAGATCAATTAAACGGATTGGTTAAGGAATTTGAGAATAGTTCTCATAGTCGAAAAGCTATCTTATATCCTTAATACGCCTATCCCCTCGCAATGGTTGCGCATAATGCCTCGAGGAAGAGATTGCTACTTTTAAAAAGTGGCAAGATGATGCACATTGGCTCAATGCATCATGCTCGCATCCACGAAAGTAACGAGCTTCAAATACAAGATGAAATCTATGGATGCTCCTACTATATTCCCCGCACATCAAGTAGTTGATGGTGAGGAAAGTAGGACCGATAGATATCGATTTCTAAGGAGCTCTTCCGATCTAGAATGGCCAATGGCACTATAGTACGCATAAAAAGTTCTTAACATAATCAATTTGATTGATCAATTAGACAACTGGTTTTGTCATGGATGGAGAGTTGAGCCAAGATTTGATCTCGCACTCACTCCTGACTCCTTTCACAATTGTTGTGAATTTTTCATATAAACAAGCTAGATATCGCCTTCGTTGATTTGCTTAACATGTTGAAAAATGATGAGAGTCACTTTCCAACCAAGAAAGACCATGTCTTACCGGTAGGGGCCAAAGGATCTTCCTCAAAAGAAGAACGATTCAAAGAAGGTATATAGAAAGGCAAAACAAAGGATAATAAGAACAAAATCGACACGGATAAGCAAAGGAGTTTGCTTCCACCGCAATAAGTCCGGACACCGGAAAGAAATCATGCGAGAAGGATCTTGCAGAGGCTAACCAAAGAAGCTTAGTGAAGTTTCTACATAATACGCTTTTTGTTCATGATTGAAATAAATTTTCTTTAAGTCAAGGTTCTACTTGGGTATTGATACCGACTTTGGTTATCATAAATATAGATTTATGAAGGACCAAGGTAAGTAGAAAGCTAAACAAATATAAGTAATCCTATATATGGAAATGTAACAAAGGTTGCCATATTAGCCATAGAAACTTATAGTTTAGCAATGCCTACTAGCAAATCTATTAAGTCAATAAGTTGTTATCAGATTCCAGCTCTTGTTAAAATATTATTTTCATTTTATTGTTGGACAATGAAATCTTTGGTATTATAATTAAGAACAATTGTTGTTCTATTTATAATAATAATGTTTTTATAGGAGACCGAATATCACTTAATGAATTTTGTATACTGACTTACATGAAAAATAATTTTGCATATCGAACAAATTAGTATAAGAAAAGGAGATGATCATTCAAAGAGTTGAATGTGTGTATTTGTTGAATACAAGTATGAATTATTCGAAAGGTTCAAAGAATTGGAAAGTGAAACAAATTGACAAAGTATTAAGATTCTTTGATTAGATCAAGGAATAAATACTTGTGCAATAAGTTTCTAGATCATCTCAAATGGTTTTCTCATAATGGACGCCTCCTGATACGCAATAATTGATTGATGTATCTAAGAAGGAAAAATCATACCTTGTTTGACATGGTGCGGTCTATAATGATTTTACCGACATTCCAGTATCCTTCTAGGGTCATGTCCTAGAAATGGTCGCATATCTACGAAAAAAGGTAACCTCAAAATTCAAATTTCAAGACTCCATAAAAGTTATGGACATGGAGGATTCCTAATCTTAAGTATGTTAAGATAAGTGGTTGTCCAACTTATGTGAAAAGGTTTCAAAGGATAAGCTTGGGACAAGATTTGACAAGTGTCGATTTGTGGGACATCCTAAAGTAAGTTTAGGGTATATGTTCTATAATCCCGCTTAGCAAAAGGTGTTTATTGTGAAACACGCCTTCTAAGATAAATGTGTTTATCATCAAGGGGGCTAATGGGAGGATAATAGATCTCAAGAGTTCAAGAACCACAAAACACTATAAGTCAAATAAGAGGAACTCAGATGGACCTATTGTACCACAACCTAATCGTAATTCTCGAATAGTACCAAGATACCGGAGGTATGGATTCATCATAGATGATGATGATGAGGTACACATCATGAAGATGATGATCTAGTTACATACGATGAGATAAGTGTTGTAGACACTCGGAGAAATGGATCAAGCAAGTTTCTCAAATATGGAACATTCGTTTTGATGAGGCAATCAAAAGAGTTTGATTTTATCAAAATAAGAATGAACCTAAGTGTACAAAAGGGTCAATTGGGAGCATCGTGACATTCCTAGTACTATATGTTGATATACTACGGATAAGGAATGACATACCAATGCTACAATCAAGAAAGATAAAGTTGTTCTAAACATTCCTCCATGAATGATCGGAAGAGTATCTTAATCGGGGATAAAATCTATATAGATAGATACAACAGATGCTCGACTTAACCCAAGGAACATATATTCATTTGATGCTAAAGTCGTTTAGTATGGCAAACTCCAAGAGATGTCTCATGTCGATGAGCTATGGAGTGTATCTCTCTTAATAGTCCCCAGCACTCTCGAAAAGAGAGGTCGCATGAGTGACAATCAATCATGTATGCAATGAAATATACGAGACCGATGTCGATCACCATATTATGGATAAGTTCACTATGAAGTCGCTGAAAAATATCTTAAAGTGCTTAACCCAAGACTAAGGATGTGATCATATTCATGGTGGGTCTAAATTAAAACTAGAGGGCTTAACAAACTCAAGTTTTTCGCATGCACTAAGACGACGTAAAATCCACTTTAAGGTAAAGGGTTACCTTGAATAAAGGTGCGAAGAATCGAAAGGTTCCAAATAGCAAAAGAGTTGTTTGGTTTAGTGATAAAGACAAAGTATATAGTTATAAATGAAGTCGCAAGTTGATTGTTTGGATTAAAAGTTCATTACGTAACTAGAATAGTTCCTAAGTCTCATCTTGGATCTAAACATGTGTCATGACACTTTCATTTGATTATTAGAATCATTGAAAATGGAAAATCACTATAGAGATAGTGGACTCTCATGAACAACATTACATATCCATTAACTAAAGCTTATCCAACAAATGCAGGATAATCGCCACTTAGAGAAGAGAGTATGAGATACCATGACGATTGGCTTTAGTGCAAGTGAGAGATTGAAAGTAGTATGCACACAAGCCAATCATGTTTGATGATAAAGCATATACTTTGTAACAATCTTATTCATTTATTAATAAAAAAGTATTAATTTATTAAAGGCTTTTAATTATCTACATGATGTTTGTTTTTATAATATGTGATAAACCCATAGTTTTAAGCAATGCTTTTAGAATAATGATGATGAGCATTCTAATGAGATCTAAATTCTTAGAAAGCTTAAAACTAAAATAATTCCCAATCATCGATTACTAAATTGGGGATTAGTGAATCCGGATAGATTGGTACATACGCTGTCTTTGCTTTCATCGATGAGGATGATTGATCTCACGATCATTTGTGTGGAGACACTAAAGCAAGTATGTAGGTGCTTATTAGAGAATAAGTTCACCGAACATGGCTCGCTAAGGAATACCTAATGGAGTTTTACTCATTGTCATCAATAGGAATTCATGTAGTGATAGTAGACAAATGATCCTTGGACTTGAGATCATCATAGTATCTCTTGTGTATGATGAGTTATACTTTGACTTATTCCTTAAGACCCTTAGGGTATATCAAAGGGTATGCTTGGGTATAATAAGTTGTACATGAGATAATGTATGATCAATAAAGAATCCACCACTTATTATTAAAAGAAGAGAAATGTCCTATGTGATTCGATAAATGACAACCCAAAGAGTCTCTGGCAAGGCGAATGAAATTAGAAAGGAGTTTCTAATTTGCATTATTTGAGTCAGGCATTTAAGAGTCGAAATACATATAATTAAATAAAATAAGACTTGACAAAGAATTCCATGCCTTATATTTAATTGGGACATCAGATGGTGGAAGGATTGAATTGCATTTGAATTATTTACTCAAAGGTTCTTTTATGATTAATGTTGAAATCTATATTATCCGGAAAGTCGTTGATCGCTAGGAGGCTTATCCCTATCGTAGAATAAATATTATTTATTTAAATAAATTAATTATTTAATTTATTTATTTAAACAAGATTAGAATTGTTCTAATTGATTTATTCACAACCGATTTAATATGGAGAACCTAAAGGGTCACACCATAAAAGGAAGAATAATTATTTAAGAAGTTAATTGCATAATCGTAATAATATATAGTTATTTATATTTAATTTAATCTATGGTGATAGAATAAATTAAATAGCTTAATATTTATTATTTAATACTCTAGAAATATTAAATATAAATTAATAAGAGGAGTCTTATTAATATTATTACAATTATTATTATTATTATTTTAATTTCTAAAAGAGTTTAGGAATTAATTTAATATAAGTACTCTCATTTATTTCTAATTGGATTAGGAAGGAAAATTAGTTAAAGGAGTTTAATTAATTATCCCTAATAAGATTTGGGAGCTTAATTAATTAAAAGAATTTAATTAATTAAATAAAACCCAATTCCTTAATTGTTAAGGTGAGTTGCCCACATCTATAAATAAGAGAAGTCTTATTATGGGTGATGGAGTTGTTGACTTTTACAACATACGTAATTCCAATAGTTGGGAGAGTACGCTTCTTTTCTATAGAAATAGGAAAAATTAGGGTTTGAGTCAATACCCCTTCTTCTTGAAAATTCTTCTTCTTTGGTGGATCACCTCTCGAGGCCATACACTTGGGTGGCTTACATTGATCAAAGGAAGGAATCTACCCGAAGATTCAAGGAGATCGCGAAGAAGTAGGGGATGAACTCGTACCTGAGGAAGCTCGTTTCTACAAGGGTATGATTTCATAATTTCTTATTCTTCGTTTAATTAATAATTATGCATAAAGGGTGATCCGGGTATATAATTTGTAAAAAATTTTAAACTCTATTTTTTACACATTTCCGCTAAATTAGCAATTTGATTGCGTTCATGAATATTACAAACCTAACAGCGCGCAGATGTCCACTATTGTTTGTAAGAGACATCATATCACAGCAGGTTAAGGACATAAAATACCATATGACCATCCCAAAATTTCACTCTAAACCCTTAATAGATGCTAAACTTGGCTAATGCAAAGAAAACATACATAGCTCAATCAAGATGGAACTAGAACTAGATTAAAAATAACCCTTACCGGACAAAACCACCTTAAATTCATATATAGAAGCCAATTATAAACAATAAGAAATATGTCGAATCTGTGATGACAGAATAAGAGTTTGCAGGACTACTAAAATCCATCAGTCTTATAATATTATAGAGTAAAAGATATGGCATCCAACCAAATACAATAAGTTTTGTGTTCATCCTTGATTCTACCTAAGTTTCTGCATAACTTCTTGCACCCAACATACAATTCAGACACCAATTTTCAGCAAAACAGCATAACGCCACCTTAGCGACTGCAAACACAAAAACAAACATAGTTGATGAATAAAATCCTTCTACAGCAAAGTAACATTTGACAAAAAAATAAACAGCATACCCACATCACTTCTGCACTACACTGTGGATAGGATAGTTGTGGTGGTAACAGCCAGTTGGCTGTGGCATTATTGTCGCTTGGGTGTTCACCACCACCAACTGACTGTGGCAGCCAGAACCATCACTTGGGTGTTCACTGACTGACAACCACAACCATACTTTTCCTAAATACATACATACATATAAGGCATGCCTTAGCTAAGCTTGGCTGTAATTAACTCTAAAAAACATCACTTTTTAACTTCATCTTTAAAATACAACCATATAGATAATAAGAAAATGGAAAAATAAGAGGATCCGTCAATTTTCACGTAATTTTGTGAAGTGAAACTCTTGATCAATGATTGAAATTTCAGAATAATTTCAGTTGCACATTTATTAATTTTCTTGATTTTGAATAAGAGCATCTTATATTACTAACATTACTAGAAGTAGACAGTATCTTATTTTTTTCTCTTCTTATCATTTATAAGATTTGGGTTTAATAAAACATTTTAAAGAGGCCACTTTAAGAGTGATTTATAGCTAAGCTCGTGCCTTCTATTCCATTTTCCTGCATAGATATTGAAATTCTAAGTTGTACTTCAACTTTAGAATCATTGTACATATATCTAGTGTGTATTTACCTCCAAATTACACCTACATAACAAATCAATACTCAATATGCAATCATCAAACACTGAAATATAGGAGTTATGACATCAAAGGGGATATATAACTGTCGATCAACCATGGTAGTGATGATAGTAAAATAATTTCATCAAATTTGCGAATATCTCAAAACCTTATAACTCTCATTAAACTAGAAACATACGAGGGAAACAAGTGATAATAAGAGAGTAGTTTGGACAGGATACTTGTATTTTTGAAAAAAGTGATGCGAAGGGTCTCAAATTTTTGGTCTCACAAAGTGTCTCAAATAACATTGGTGGGGTAGATCTTATGTGATTGGCTATGCCATAAATTATGACAATGTCATGTCATTTAAGACCCATTTGAGACCAAATATATTTGAGACCCTAGCATGTACGAAAACAAGAACTGAACTCTCTTATTTCCAGTTCTAAAAGATACTACAAAATTTTATTCCTCAAGCTCATGATACTTCTAAAATATTCAGATTCTTCAAGATCATGAAAATAAAAGTAGCAATACCTGTGAGAAGGGGAATGAGAACGGGACCGATAGTGGGACCGGGACAGGGACCTTGATAAATTCTGATCATCCTCCCTTGCACTTGGTGACTTGTGTTCGAGCTCAGGATCTCTCTTGTTGTAAGGACTGTAGTTGTCACCACGAGGGCTGAGATCATTGTCCCTCACACTGGGTGACCTTCGATCTGAACCACGCTGCCTCTTGTCAAAGGGACCCCTACCGTTCCTCTTTGGACTTGTCGATTTCCGATTAGATGCCTTACCATCACGAGGAGATACGGATCTTGAGATGGATCTGGAACGTGAGGGCGAGTAATAGTCCCTTGCTCGATGATCCCTGTCAACACCGTAACCACCACAGAAATAACTCGGTGAGCATGAAAAATCAATCAACAAATAAATTAGATGGTTAACTTTAACTGAACAGGACAGGAGCTATAATGGCTTGATTACTGGGTCTTATAAGCAAACAAGTCACCCACTTGAAAAAAAAAATCAGTCAATCTTAAATTGCAAGGTTAGACACCTAGCTAAAGCATACAGGAGTACCGGGATAAGAAGAAAAATATCAGAAATTCACTTCTTTATATGTGGGAAAAAATTTCTGCGCTTGTCACATTCAAAATGGTGCTTGAGATATCAACCTTACCTGCACAGTTCGCACTTTTTTTCCTGAACAAAATATGTAAAACTTTTGGTCCCATCAGAGTTTCAGTTATGCTTTACAATGGTATTCTGAGTGATCAGCTTCCAGAAACAGCAAAGCTTTCTTTGTATCGTCTCTCTAGATTCCGAACAAGTGTTTTATTTGGTCATAACTGATGAATATGGGATATCCGATCACAGAGAACATTCTACCTTTAGCAATAACAGGTTTTGATAAACTTCCATTCCCTGGAGGCCATGAATTTCTTTCTTTTGGCCCTCTAATCTCTAGATTCTTTCTTAACTGGATAGTACGCAAAGCAAGAAAATTAAATGCAAGATTAAGTTGACAGTAGAAAGAAAGCAAGAAATCCTTGTTAAGATATAGTCATTACACAGAGACCATCACAAGCTGATTTAGATAGTTCCCATTAGTGTGAGCTTTACAAACTACAAACCAAAACTTTTTGAAGCCCATGCACTTAGTGTATTCAGTCGTTGAAGCTGAGATCAGCAAATGATTCTTTTGTAATTGGGCTTTAAAAGGTTACTCAGAAACTTTATGGTATCTTTTCTGTCTAATCTTTAAGAATCCATGAACTGTTTAATATCTCCTTTCACTTTTCTATCTGCATAAAAAATCACCACATGTTATTCATACTATAACTAGATATGTGTGCATGCTACCCAACTACGGAACTACACATCAAAGCATTTGCACCAATTCGAAACCTAAAAACGTCACATCCTGGTTCCTGTCACAAACTGGAAGTAACCTTTATTATTGTCTCCACAAGCAAACTAAAGTACATAAACACTTGACGAGAAAACAAGGTCCATGCAAACGAAAAAGACCTAGGACAAAAAGAAACATAAAGGAAAAGAAGGAAAAAAGATTTAATAGAATTCTGAACCTAACTGGAATTCTATCTAACCCCTCTTGTACGCTCCAAAAAGCTAGATGCTATTATTTAAAATGTACTGCTGCTAGAATTAGTACAAGGGTAAAAATCAATTTGCAACAAATAATTAAATGATCCACAGTGTAATAAGTACGTACTGGCAAACCATAAGGTTTTATGAACATAAGAACCTAGACAGCTTGGGATCAAATATGGTCCTTCCAGTATCTTAAAACCCATCCACCCCAACCAGTGGCGAAGCAGAAATTTTATTCAGTGGAGTCAAAATATTGTGATGCTTTAAATAAAGTGGCGGGGGTTCGGCGGCAACGCCTCCGAGCAATGTTCTAAAAGGCGCTAGGCGGGAGGCGAGCGGCCAGGAGGGCCTAGCGCCTAGGGGGCCTAGGCAGGGCCTGGGCGGAATTTTTTATTTTAAGCCAATTTTAATATTTTAACTTACATTTATCCAAATAAAACAATAATATATAGCAAAACAATCTATAATAAAGATAATAAATAAATTTGCTTAAAGTTTAAACACATCCATATTGCTGCTAATGTCAAAGTTCAAAAACAAACTTGCAATTGTTTAAAGTTCAAACATATTTTTAACGTATTAGTTTTATTTATAAATTTATAAACAAGATTGCTATTAAATAATAAAATTTAAAATTTCAAGAAATTAATTTCATATTAAAACTTAAGAAAGTAAACATAAATTTAAGAATTATATTGAATTAAACTAAATATTACAAATGTATCATCATTTATATAATTTGAAGTTGGTTCAAGTTCAAAAAATTACAACTATAATAAAATTATCCATTTTGACTTGATATTGTTCACTTGTTGTTATGATTTGATATGCTATGAATATGGTAAATCATTAAAATATATATATATATATATATATATATATATCAAGATCTGGGATTTTTTTGCCGCCTTGGGCTTAGGTGAGGCGCTTGGGGGGCCTAGCGCCTAGGCGGGGCCTAGGCAGACCTAGGCAGGGATTTTTAGAACAGTGTCTCCGAGCTAGATAATTTTGTGCTTTTTGGCCGGTTGCATATGTAAAACATGTATTTGGTTATAATATTGTTAATATAACAAGTAATAACATTATATATATATATACACACCCCTTATTGACCCCAAATACGCCTTTCTAATCACAAATTTGTAATAAATATTTAAATTTCTTATGTTATCAAAATAATATAAATTAGATTATTATTTATTTTAAAAATATTAGAGGAAGATGCATACCTCAAGTAGTAGAAGTAATATGGAATTGAAAAAGTTATAAAAAAAATTCAAATTGACCCCGTATATTAAAAAATTTATAAAATTTCAATGGGGTCAATTTATTCATTATACTTAAATTTATCATATATTATAAAATATATATTTTTTCCAGTGGGGTCAATTGACCCCACACTCTAATGTGGCTTCGCCACTGACCCCAACCCCAAGAAAACTACAAAGGCATATTAATAAAGATTAGGAGCTGACATTTTGGATTGGATTTCACACCTCACAAAGTGAACCAATAATGGAAAATCGAGAGTGAAAAACACATTCATGGACACAAATAAACTTAGCCATCTTGGTAATAGAGACCGAAAGAGGTTGAAAGTCAAACATATATTGGAATAATATCATGGATTAACTTGGCAAAAACTACTCACTAGCTAGATATGGGACTACTTTTTGTCTAGTAGACGGAATAAATAAAACATCTGCAAATTTTTCAGAGTTCAGACTATTTTTACACTATGAATTACATGAAACTACAGACCTTTCCTCAAAGCAAGGTTAGGCTCCAGGAAAGGAGTGGAGGCATGAAGAAAACAAAACCCCTTTTCTCCTCCAAGTTTACTCTTTCCCAGTTTCCACCTTCCCCACTCCCCAAACTATTAAAAAAAAGGTCTGGACTCCCTCCAATGATAATTTACTATTTCTGAAATTTAAAAATTAGAAGGGAAATAAACATTCCTATTTTAGCAAACTGCTATATAAATATTATTTGGTCTACATGATAGAAAAATATTTGCATGTGTGATATGACTGCAAGATATTACTTCTCAGAAAAAAAAAATTAAAAAATTAAATTAAATTAAAAGAAAAGGAAAAATAAGAAGAGGAGACAGCTAAACTAGCAATGTCAGTGTAATAGGTAACTGAGGCAATTGTGCAAATGTCAAACTAGATGAAATGAAATTGTTGTACCAGTTTAAAAAGTCTTGGTTTTTGTGATGACAAAAGAAATGGGGTTTGGTAGATATTTTTGGGAATTGTAACAAATTTAATATAGAGCTAGTGCAAGTGGAAAATGTGAAGATTATGCTAATGATAGAGAGCTAACAATCACCGAGACAATGATGTCAATGAAAAGGCAATGAAATAGCATTTAGGTCAAACAATGCCCAAGGGAAAGATGAAAACACATTGATGTGTACCAAAATTAACTACCACAAGCACGTAACCTTAACTTTGAAAACCATTTACAGCACATTATTATGAATAAGTCACAATACTTGTAAATCATAAAATATAAATACCAAATCAAGTACAACGGCTTTTGCTAAGAAACTTTGATATAAATTTATATTTCATTCATTCTACTTTGCCATGTTGAGAGAGAGAGAACAAAACCCTTCTGCTGAAGGTCTTCACCCAGCAGTGGAGAGATAAAACAAAAGATATTTACAGAACAATAAATATAAATAAGCCCAAATTAAAGAATCTCCATGAGTTAAACTCTCAGTAAGAGAATACGAACCTTGAATCATGCCTGGCTGGAGAAGGTGAACGTGAATAAGCTGTTGTGGAAAATATAACAAAGAGAATTAACCAAGTCATTATAGGATTACAATATCTAGCGGTGCTTTAAAATGCAAAAACTTTACAATGCATAACATCTTTAAAGTAATGCAAAAAACCAAACTAAGGAAACACCAAATTTCAATTGAATGCAAAAGCCATATGGTTAAGGGGAAACTGACAGCGATATCTACGTCTTGGAGACCTAGGTGGGCTCAGCCTTCTACTGCTTCCCCCAGAACGGCTACTGCTGAAAGAAGACAAAATAAGTTATTAAACACATACAAATATATAACTGACAAAGGGATGAAAAGAAAGAGTCATCCGTAACCACCTTACGCGACCAGTCTTACGCATTTCCCGAGGAGTTTTTCTGTTCTCCGCAGCAAAAACAATTGCAATTTCGCGTCCACCAATAACAGTATGATTCAAATGATACTTAGCTTCAGCTGCATCTTCACCATTACGGAACTTCACAAATCCAAACCCACGTGGCTCCCTTCAATGATTAAACAAGATAAACTATACCATCTTAACTTATCCCGGTGATTATTCAAATTGATAGCAGTACAATAAAAACATAATCAATTTATGGTAATTTTGGATATAAATGGAAGCATATCATCACAACTTACATCAATTGAAAAGATGCCCTAATAATGTTACCAAGCACAACTGGATTATTATTTTGTTCAATTTATATTTTTTTAAAGCATTCTAGGTTCTACTATCATTACCTTCTTGCTTGCTACGAAAAAAATAAAATACTAGGTTTTACTGTTACATGGGTAATAAAGATAGTAAAGTGTAGGTTATTGTGTAATTGTCTGCTTGATGACTTTTAAGGTTGCCTTATAGAGAATAATATTTTGGTCAAAATAAGCTTTACTAGATAAAAGAGAGAATACAAAAGGGGAGGACAGGAAGACCTTTAAAGAAATACAAGTGGGAAAGCAACTAAAAGCACTACTCGTGAATCTCTATTGTAATCTGAAATACAAACTCCTCTAAAATCTCTCATAGCCGAAGCTAGAAATGAAAACCCATCTTATTTAGAAAAAAAAAATCCTCAAGTATTATTTTAAGCTAATCAATGTCCTTTTTTTTCATTTCTTCTCAATTATTAGTTGCCCTTTTCCAGATTGCGGTTGCAGGGAACAAGATTCAATAAGAAATACAAGTGGGAAAGAAACTAAAAGCACTACTCACCAATCTATTAAAATCTGAAATACAAACTCCTCTAATAGCTCTCATAGCCAAAGTTAGAAATGAAAACCTATCTGATATAGACGAAGAAAATTTCAGGTACTATTTTAAGCTAAATCTCCTCTTTTTTTTGTCTCTTCTCAATTATTGTTAGCTCCTTTTCCAGATTACGGTTGCAGGGAACAAAGTTCAATGAGAACACATCTGACAAAAATTAACGAATTGAAATCTGGGAGAGGAGCGAATTAGTGGTGAAGCATGGATATGGAAGCAGGATACCACATGGCATGGACACATATACAAGATACCACATGGCATGGACACAGACAGGATACCACACCACATCACATATTATGGACATGTCAAAAATGTAATAATAGAAAGCCCTATACCGATAAGTCAGATATCGATGAGGTAAGGGCATAGTTTACAGTAAACTCAACTAAACTAAGCCTTCATCCTAAACTACTTGTGGTCGGCCAGATGAATCATTTTGCTCCAGTCTGCTCTATAAAGAGCCATATTCTCAGTTATGTTGACATATTGCTTAGTATTGGTCTACCCCTAATTCTTCAAGCCTCACCAATATTGAATGTATCACTTGTTACCGGAGCATCTACGGACTGATGCACGATATGCTCATACCATCTCAAACAGGTCTCTCCCATCTTCTCTCCACTAAGTACAACCCCCACCCTCATTTGAATGTCTTCATTTCTAATTCAATCAAGTCTTGTGTGTTAACACATCTATCCAAGTATTCGTATCTCCACTACACTCAAGGTTATGTTAGTGCTTCTTCTTAGTAGAAGGAGCATTGTACGGTGACAAACATATGTTAACAAAATAAATAAACAATAAGTCTGGAATAGAAAATGCAACGTAACATAGATATAGAAAGAAATAATTGTAAATGCAGGTAAATCAGTTGTGCATAGAGTATCACTTGTCTCTTCGATCATTTTCCACTGCTTGATTCTTATAGTCATGTAGATATTCAAATTGGTGTCCTAGAACATAATAGTTTATGCATGTAAGAGGAAAGTCATATAACCAATGCCTTGCCAGCACATTAAAATGTGTGTCCGACAGACTAAGTTTCTCATTCAAAGTTTACAATTGTCATTCTCAATGCAGACACCTTATGAAGTGCCCACCAGGTGCCCATGTTAGTGAAAATAATACCTTTTCCAGAAACAGATGTATTCACCATATCGGCATGTCCACTATGTGTTCAACATCAATACAAGTCTTACCTCTTAGTAGGTCACAAGGTTTCAGCTTTAAGCCTAACCAAAAATAAAAAATAATAGCCAAAACACCACATGAAAAAGAAAAGCATCGGTCAACTCGACACAATTATAAAGTTCACATAATATTGAAACTCAAACAAGAAACAAAACCATATATGAGACAAAAGTGCCACACAAAGTAGAAACGAACTGATAAATATGTGCATCAAATTCATTTATGTTTTAGTACGAAAAGCATACCCAGTGTAATAATTCTTGGGAAGATACACATCTTTTACTGGACCAAAGCGTTCAAATGGGATCTTAAGATCTTCAGGCCTGCAACAACAGAACCTGCATTATTAGTGTCACATAAGACACAAATCTACAATCACACATCCAACTTCGGTAATTTAAAAATGCATTATGATTATTAAACTCCTTGATATAGACAACAAGCAACCCTTAATTATATTAATGTAAAGCTCAGGTCTAATATTCCAATATACCCGAGCCTTTCGCAATATTTAATTTAAAATTTGGGATTTAAATTTTCATTGTATATTCTGCCATCAGTTTTGAAAGACAAAAGTAAAGTTCTAAAAAAATAATACTGAAATACTTCCTCAATTCCAAAATATAATAGCAAATTAAAATTTTTGAAGTCAATTTTGGGCTCTTTCAAAATTAAAATTGATAACTATTCAATTAATTTTAGTCCAACCTATTATGAATATTGTAACAATCTAAAAAGTACTACTAGTTACAAGATAAAGTGTTTTCAAATTCTTCAAAGAATTACTTAAATTTTCAATGTGAAAATGTCTCAAATTGACTTCAACAAGTCAAAATAACTAATATTTTGGAACTGAGGGAGTATTACTTAATAAAGATAATAAAATAATACTGCAATATGGATCTTTAATTCTTTACTACAACCCTGATGTATTTGGGTATATAATGATACAGTTCTCTCAAATTTCAAAGAAAAAGAAATCAGAAAAACAAGAAATTCCAAAAAAACTTGAAATTCCAAAAAAATGGTTCAAGACTAAGTCAGAGACGAGAGTCCAGTATAATAGCTGATTTCGCACTGAAAGAATTTTTTTTTATTTTTTATTTTTCAGTTATATATGTTATGACAAGTCAGAATTATACTAAATTGGTTATATATACTTTTCAGAATCAAAGCGCCTACACAATTCTGTACTAGTAGGATCCTTGGGTACATTGTTCCAGTGTAACTGTGAAACAAAAGCACAGAAATACAAAATACAGAAGATATTTAAACATTTAAAGTTCTTTTTTCTTCAGCTTCCTCGCATTTTTTACAATTATACATAGGGAATTGATATTTCTACAAGGTAATTTGATAGTTCCACAAAAAGACTCCTCTCACATGAATAGTAGAAATGGAAATATTCATCTCTTTCCGTCTCTCGATCATTTTTCCCCCAAACCAAGCAAATATAAAAATCTAGAACAAAACTAAAGTTGAAAAAATTCTACTATCTTGTATAAATTAAAAATAGACTATTTTCTACCCCTCTTCTCAAAATATAAGATTATTTTCAAACTTAAAATTAACATGAATTCTTTTAATTTTAGTTAGTCCATAGAATGATGAAATTTGCAAACTATCTAAAAAGTATTGCTCATTATAATTTATTGTTTCATAATTTTTGAAAAAAGATCTTAATTTTGAGTTTGAAAATCATTCAAATTGACTTTCAAAACTCAATAATGATTTTTATAATGCACCAATAACAACTACAACAGTAAAACATGGAAAACTGGTCATATTAAAGGGGTTTTCATTACTTAGGAAACTAAATTTGGAGAACGAAAAGAAAGGGAACCTGGCACTGAGAGAAATGTTACGAACAAGGAGGCCAGAGGGGCCTGGGGAGCGGCGGTCACGGACTGATCGGCAGTCTCGCTTCGAACGGTCGTCGTCGTAATCACGGCGCGGAGGAGGAGGAGGAGGAGGTGGTGTTCTGCTGCGGTGGGGACTGTAGCTTCTGCTTCGCGTTCTGTATCTCCCCATTCTTTCTAGTTTGATAGCGTCTTTGCTTTGTATAGAAATTTGGGAACAAAACCCTAAAAAGACACGTTCGAGAGAACGAGAGCTAAAACCCTAACATTTGAGTTTTAGGGGAATGTTTTTAGCGTTATAAATAGGGAAATGATATTTGCATAACAGTTTTTGATATTTTCACACGAAAAAGTGTCGCTATAGATCCTATAGCGACGATTTCTACATCTACAGCGACACTTTGCGTGTAGAAATATCAAAAACTGTTGTAGAAATATAATTTCCCTATAAATAATGGAAATAAATTTTAACAAGTTTTACCTTTCAAGGAATGAATTTTATTTTATTTTATTTTTATATCAATCAATACCAATCTATCTAATAAAATACAAATAATTTTAAATTTCTCGCTCACTCAATAAATCATATGGACCGTTCAAAATTTGAGATAAATTCCAATCATCATGAAAGTCATTAATAGAGATGCAGGACCCAAATAGTATATATTAAGAGGACATAAATTGTTTTGATTTATCATTCCAATGGTAATTTGGTCATCAGCAAATAATTTTAAAATATAAATTATATAATAATAATATTAAATCTTCTTAACAATGTATCAATAATACTACATTTTCAATTTCGTGTATACTATTAATATCATTTTCGCTCCAAAATTAGAATCTGATTTAATTTTTGAGATCAAACATCCGTATATTAAATTTCAAAAATGGTATAACTCATAAAAATTTAGAATAAAATAAATTTTGTGATTACTAATTTTTGTTATATACTATACAATTATAATAATTGTATGACCTAAAATTAAATAAATTCACATCAATTTAAAATTTAATATATCGTTTAACCTTATCTCTAATTTTGGAGCGGATGCATAATAATAATAATAATAATAATAATAATAATAATAATAATAATAATAATAATAATAAACATAATCATCTAAAAGATGAAGCTGCAATTGAATTAATTTGATTGATCATTTTTAGATAATTGTGTCAAGAAAAGAAACAGATAAAAAACAAGTAAATATATAAGGAAGATAGCACATGCCTCACATTGGTTTCAAGCTTGTATTTTTTAAGATCAAATGCAATAGTTTAATAATAAAGGCCTCTTGTTTGTTGTACAAATGGCATATTTTTTTGTTCTAAAGTTCGATTCTTGTTGACAACAACAACAGTGGGGTCGAAAGCAAAAATCTAGTATAACCGAAAACCAGAACACAAATCAAATAATTTAACCAAATATTCGACAATTCAGTTATTTTTACTATTTCGGTTATATCCGAATTTTTATACGGTTTTCGGTTAGTTTTTACGAGTATTAGTTTTGGGTTATTCGGTTTAACCGAATAAAAAAATACTTGTTAAAATAAGACTCTGCACTCAGCCCATTCATTCATTACTCTTATCCACAATTCCACAGCACTCTGTCTCTTACTCTTGAATTCTCTCGGCCCATTTCCCCAAAATCAACTTCGGTCGACGAAGACCCACCGCCGGATTTGGACGGAACTTCGACACCCACATCCTCAAAGTAAATTTTCTTGCCAAATTTCAACCCATTGAGTGAATCAGACGAGGTGGAAGAAGAAGAAGAAGAAGAGTTTGAACCCATCTCCATTTGTGGTTTCTAGAGCTCATTCATGATGGCCTTTTGCCTTTTGGGTCAGTTCATAATAAAAGAGAGCTGAGAGTACATGGAAACAGAGAGAGAAAAAGATGAAGTTGATTTTGGGGGAAATGATACCACCATCACATATCGGCGAACGTCGAAGAGGATCACATCCGTCAAGATCCTATCTATGCCGGCGACTATTGTGGTTGTTATAGCGACGATTGTGGTGAGAAAATCGATCGAGCGATGAGGAGGAATCAATAGCTTCAAGTTCATGTATGTGTATATATATGGAAGTGAAAGCCGCAAAGATTAGGTATACCTTGGAAGAAATTGAAGATGGAGACTGCTATGTGCTAGTAATTACATGGAGAGAGAGAGAGAGACTGAGGAGATAAATCTATTCGGTTAGTACAAATTTCGGTTACTTGTTCGGATAGTTAAAACAGTGTATTTTCAGTTTTTGGTTATAACCGAAATTCTTATTCGATTCGGATAATAACCGAATGCTCACCCCTAGCAACAGGTAATAAAATTTTTTTAATAAACACAAGTCCAAAAGGCAACAAAGGGATGAAGATAAGATTGTATTAAATTATGACATTCAAAAAAATATACTAACAAACTAAGTCGTACAACTTATTATATATATATATTCTTTACACTATGGTTTTTTGAGTTATGAATGCAAAAAAAAAATAATAAAATTATAAATTATGATAAATAAAAATAAAATTTTTTGTTTACGTTATTATTGAGTTTATAAAGAAAAAAAAGTAATGTTAAAAGTCTCAAAATTTGTGTTTTTCAAATGAGTCTTAAATTGAATATTTTAGTAATATTTTATAATATAGTCAATCACAATAAATATGTTTAATCAATATAATGATGAGACATTTTTTGATATATTTTTTAAACAAAAAATTTAAGACCCTTAACATTATTTTAAAAAGAAAATAATAAAGGAATATATATGTATATATGAAGGTTTAGAAACTAGAAAAACCTAGATTCATGTCTTCACAATACTCACCTATTAAACTAAGAAAAAATAAAAATGTAGATACTCCAAATTTTGTATTGTTTTTCCTAACTATAGTAAGAGGGGAAAAACGTCATTTCACTCTGACGTCAAAATATCCGAGCAAGGATCACGAAGCTAAGAACGAGTTTATAAAGTTACCATAACGATTCCCGAGCAATAGATTACTCAAGGCAAGATGGTTGACTAGCCCTCATATTCAAGAAGATATTTTTATGATTTTTGCCCTATTTTTCTAGATCTGGAATTGGTAAAACTTCATGTCATTGCATAGCTCTCGGAAAGAGCTTTCCGGAATGGTATGTCACGTCTCCTATCTCTTTCTGGATTGAAAGTTACGAACGTTTCAGCGCGCAGAACGAAAAATCGACGTCGCGATACGAAAATCGAGACATGTGAACCCCACCTTAGGCAAGCCTAGAGGCCTATAAATGGTCGAATTCAGTTCATTTTTCAAGAGAGAGGGCAATTTTAGATATAGAAAGAGTCATTTTTTTAGAGAGAAGATTGTTTGTGAGGAGCAAAATTAAGAGAATTTATCCTAGATTCTATATAGATCTAGCTATTTTTATATAAATCCATCATCAATTGAGAGCAGATATGTAACGCCCCCAAATTCGGATTCTCTAACATCAGAATCAGTGGCCACGATCCATCATTATTATAAACATTCTATAAACTATTGAGGAATAATTAAACATATATTGTTCATTATATAAGGTTATACATCACAAACTCAAGGTCTTCTTAACCTTAACTTAAACATACATTTAATATTACAAAAGGCTTACACATTCAAATTACATAATGTAATATAATACAGAAACATTTACATTAAACTATTCTTGGACTTTCCCTGTCCTTTTTGGACGTCTCTGACTTAACTAAAATAACGTCATAATATAGCAAGAGTAAGCAACTAGTTTGCTTAACAAGTTTAAATACAAGGGAGATATATCATGATTAGAAATGAATTTAATTTTTAATGTTCAACAACATAATTCGATTGTAAAAGAACAAGAATTAAGTTTCAATAATTGAATATTTGAATAATTGAATAATAGATACTGAGTGGACTAGAATGACCATGAAAATATATTCAGGTTGTCAGTATTTAAACTGGTCCTTTTAATAAGTTTTGGTAATCGAGGGGATCAACCTCTCATACACGGTGAATTATGCATAACCACTTAATAAACGAGCAACAATTGTTTTCCAATATAATGCTTGTAGACACTCGAAAATTTTGCATTCATGTTACTAACTCTATAGGAGGGAAAAATCGTCTTCCAGAGATAACCTTGGAAGTCAAATCAGTTCCAACCCCGGAGATTACCCCGGGAGATCCAATTTAAACTCTAAAGATAACCTTGGGAGATTCAGTTCCAACCCCAAAGATAACTCCGGGAGATTCAGTTTCCAATCTCGGAAATAACCCCGAGAGATTCATTTTCAACCCCGGAGATAACCCCGAGAGATTCAGTTCCAACCCCGGAGATAACCCCGGGAGATCCAGCTTCCAATCTCGGAGATAACCCCGAGATTCAATCAAGTTCGAGAGATAACCCCGAAAAGTCGGCCCAACCCCGGGATCAAGTTCAAACCCCGTAGATAACCCCAGGAGGTCTAGCCAACCTCGAGAGATAACCACGAGCATAATCATAGTTAATAAGAAACTCAATCTCTAGAGACGACCTTGAAAAACGATTGCTTTCTGACTACGCCTGGCCGAGATAACCGGAAGGAGCAAAATAGTCATTTTGCCACCTCAACATCACATCAATGTCGTCTTAACACAGTTCAACTCAAACTGCGTACAAAGATGTCCCATAAGAACTATAACTCAAATCTCGAGTGACAACTGCACAAGACAGCTCAACGGATAGATAACAAAGACTTGGAGATCTGGTCAAAGACCCATCTTCCCAGATTCGGGCAATCTCTAATCCCATGTCATTATGTAGCTCTCAACAACGACTTTCCAAAAAGGTACATCACGCCTCCATCGGATGCCCGGATCGAAAGTTAAGAAGGTTCGAGCGGACAGCGCGTAACCCGAGTGCACGTACTTCGAGACGATGGGACCCGCAACTCCCAGGGAAGCCTGGGTAGCCGTAGATAGACCCGCGGCTACTGCGAGTTGACCCGTGGCTCCTTGGTCTTTAAATATGAGCTCCCAACAGCTCATTTGAAAAAAAGAAGAAGAGAAAACTATGTCCATTTCAGCCTTTAACCTCTTCTAGAGTGCTCCAAATTGAGTAATTCTTCTTTCTAAACACTTGTAAGCTCGTGTTCTATAACATACTAAAGTTTAACTAATGGAAACTGTAAGACCCAGAATTTTATGAAATAAAAGTATTCAATTTTTTTTTCTTATAATTATTATTCTATTCCGTAAATGATTAAATTGATAAAAGGTTGAAGTTAGGGGTGATATGTGAAAATTTTACAAAGTAAGCAAGTTGTCAAAAAATATTCGTTGTGTCAGGGAATATTCGTTTGGTCGGGGAATATTCTTTTTGTCAGGGAATATTCGTACGATGACGCAATCATTAGTGGGTCCCACAACGGAATAACTGTCGGATATAGAAAGCGACAAAAATATCCTTTTTATAAAAATAATAGCAAAAAGTTTACTGTTAAACTGTTGAAATACCCAGTGATAAAAGTACAGTAATACGCGTTGTTGCACAGTAGCACACGGTATTATAGAGTATCTCTGATTATTGATGCTTACGTAAGAAGTCACTCAGTAGTCAATAATTGTCATAGTAGTTGATGCACAGTATTTCATATTATTGATTTAATTATTGTCACAGTATCATCTACATAATATTTTATATTATTAAATCAATAATTGAGATGACACAGTTATTCATATTATTAATTGTATTATTGACAATGTCTAGAAATTTCTGTCGAGGAAAGGGGTTTGGTTATTTAATTGCGCGCCAGTAAGGAGAAATCCTTATCGGAAAGCCCCTTCTTTCCTAGGAATGATCTGGTTGTCAATATTGTGAGTTATAATATTAAATGATGAATAATTATTGAAAGATTAAAAATGTGTTGATTGAAGATAAGTGATTTGTGGTAAATATTTATTCAATTTTTGATATAAATAGAGGGGTTTGTCATGAGGCGTATGTTTAAGTTTGACTTATTATTCTATGGGGAGATGTGCTAATTTTTCAAACCATCGATTGAAGTTTTAATAGTAAATCAATATGGACCGTCGGTTGAAGTTTTAATAGTAAATCAATATGGACCGTCAGTTAAAGTTTTAATAGTAAATCAATATGGACAGTCCGTTTTAATAGTAAAACAATCTGGACCGTCTGTGAATCAGTTACTATTTAGTCCATTTTCCTATAAATAAAAGCTCATTTCTTCATTATTTTTTACCAATTCACTAAAACTCTAGAGAGAGAAACTATGGAGAGAATAAGAGAGAAAGAATAAGAGTATTCTGCTACTACACTATTACAGTATCCAATCTTCTACTAAGGTAAAGGGTATTATTTCTTTCGTATTCGTAAAGGATGTTATTTACTTCATATTCATAAGGGTTGTCATTAAAATCCTTATTAATCTGTGGGAATAACATGTCTACGCGGATTACCGCATGCATGGTGAATAACCCTTCGTATTCATCGTTTATTAATCTGTGGGTATAACTTGTCTATGCGGATTACAACATATCTAGTGAATAACTCTTCGTATTCATTCTTTATTAATCTACGGGAATAACCTGTCTACGCGGATTACCGTATTCCTGGTGAATAATTCTTCCTATTCATCCTTTATTAATCTGTGGGTATAACATGTCTACGCAGATTACCGCATGCATGGTGAATAATCCTTTGTATTCATTATTTATTAAATTGTGGAAATGATCTGTCTACGTGGATTACTGCATGACGGGTGAAAATCCATTTGCAGTTTTGTATATTCTTTTATACTTGTATGGGATATCATTTCTTTTGTACTCGTCAAGGGATATTATTTTCTTTCGTATTCTCCATTTATGGGTACTATTTATACCAGAGTACTATTCATCCGGGGAACTATTCATTCGGGGTACTATTCATTCGAGTACTATTCACGATAAAATTGGTTTCTTTTCTATCCAAATTATTTTTAATACATGAATATTGTAAGACCCCAACTTTTATTAATAAAGATGAATTTTCTATAATTATCATTTTTGAATATTATGGTATGAATTTGATATAATGTTATAGTTGTGGGTAATAGTTATAAATTTTGCAAAGTACGCAAGTTGTCATATTATATTCGATTGGTCGGGAAATATTCTTTTTGTCAGGGAATATCCGTACGATGGTACAATCATTGGTGGACCCCACAACGAAATTATTGTAGGATTGAGAAAACGACAAAAATACTTTATGAAAATAACGACGGAAGTTTTACCGTTAACTGTTGAAACACCTTGTTAAAGAAATGCGATGTCTGGCGTGGTTGCATAGTAGCACACTGGGTATTATTTATTGATGCTTACATGAGAAGTCACTCAGTTTTGTTCAATTATTGCTACAGTAATTGTTGCATAGTATCTCACGTTATTTGATTCAATTATTGTCAATATTTTATGTAAAACCCCAACTTTTTGAATAAAGATGAATTTTCTATAAATATTATTTTTGAATATTATGGAGTAAATTTGATATAATGTTATAGTTGTGGGTAATATTTATAAATTTTGCAAAAGTACGCAAGTTGTTATATAATATTCGATTGGTTCGGGAATATTCGTTTTAACAGGAATATTCGTATAACGACACAATCATTGGTGGACCCCACAATGTAATTATTGTTTGATTGAGAAAATGACAAAAAATACTTTATGAAAATAACGTGGAAGTTTTACCATTAATCTTTGTTGAACTACTCTAGTAGTAAAAGTACGATGTCTGGCGTGGTTGCATAGTAGCACACAAAGATTGATGCTTATGTGATAAGTCACTCGGTTTTATTTTATTGGTATTATTAATGTAATAACACGTAAAATCTTTTTATATAAAACATAATACTTTTATAAAGTTATTCTATAAATAGAATATATTATATTCTATTATGCATAGTAGTGTTGTATAGTGTTTTGCATAGTAAATTTTTTTATATAAAACATAATACTTTTATAAAGTTATCTATTTTATTAGACAATAATTAGAATATATTATATTTTATTATGCATAGTGTTTGCATAGTGCCTGCATAGTGTTTGCATAGTAAAATCTTTTATAAAGTTATTCGTTTTATTAGATTATAAATATAATATATTATATTTTATTTAAAAGATTTTCCTTTAAATATGGACCGTCAGATTTAAGTAAATCAATCTAGACCGTTCATAAGTTAGTTACTATGCAGTCTATTTTTCTATAAATAGAAGCTCATTCCTTCATTATTTTCTTACGAATTCACTGAAACTCTAGAGAGATAAACTATAGAGAGAAAGAAGAAAAGTATTCTACTACTTCACTACTCGTATATCCAGTACTCTTCTTCTTAAGGTAGAAAATATTATTTGTTGTACTCGTAAGGGGCGTTATTCTTTTGTATTCATGAAGAGAACTTATGTTATTCCATTCTTTATTATTTTGTTGGAATAACTCAGATACGCTGAGCTATACCCAATACTTGGTGACATTCTTCTATTATTCTGCCTTTATTATTCATTTGGAATATCCCGTCATGCGCTTTTACGCGGACCGATTCTCGTCTTTATTATTCATTGGAATATCCTCATCATGCGTTTTTACGCTGCACTGATTCCGCTTTATTATTCCATTGGAATATCACATGCATGCGTTTTACTGGGGACCGATTCCGCCTTTATTATTCTACATTAGAATATCCTCATGCATGCGCGCTTTTACGCCAACCCGATTCCGCCTTTTATTATTCTGCTGGAATATCCTGCATGCATGCGTTTTACGCCGGACTGGTTCCGCTCTTTATTATTATTCTATTGAATATCCTGTTTATATGCGTTTTTACGCAGGACTGATTATTCCGCCCTTATTAGTATTCATTGAATAACTCATGCCTATGTGAAGAAGTCTGCATATACATGGTGACTTCGTTGTTATTCCATTCTTTATTATTCTGTTGGAACATCCAGCGCTTGCATGCGATTTCGCTTTGACACAGTTTCGTTATTTAGTATTTTGTTGAATAACTCGCTTCTATGCGCAATACCGCATGCATTGTGATTTCTTTTGTTATTCCATTCTTTATTATACTCGGTTGGTTAAAGTTTTGACTTCTATACTCCATGAAATTAGTGGAATATCCTTGATATTTGGCGCTTCATCCAAAGATCTTTTCATGAAAATATTCTTCCGAGCATTCTTTAATTTTACTCTACAAAGCGATATCATGTTGACAATTTGGACATTATTAGTTCTGGACAAATTAATTCTTGAACTTGTTTTATTGAATTCTTATATCATTGTCATCATCCTCATGTTTATATTTTTTTGAAGTCATCTGTGGCACATGTAGTGCATAGATGGACTTGGTATGATTATGACCGAGTGATTATTCGATAATAATTATGACCGTAATGTTACAAATGATGTGGTAAAAGTCCTCATTGGCCCGTAGTGCATTGATGGACAGTTGTTGGCATGATCATGACCATTAATGAATACACAAATATTCTTGGCCCGTAGTGCATGGATAATTGTGGTTATGATACTAAAGAATATCCTTGGCCATAGTGCAGGGGTGATTCGATGATGTGAATTATTTATTAAGCTGAGTCTCAGCGATAAAAGTCATGAAAAACCTTTTAAATCATAGAAGATAGTAGATTTTATTCTCTACTTGACTCTTCTAATGGATTGCTTGTTCATTGCAGCTTAAACTTGATGTTTGTTATATTTTATCAGTTTAACACTGTTGAAGACTAATGATAATTTATTCTGCATTATCTTAGTCATAATATTTCTTACTAGGCTAGTTGAGCTCACCCTTTCTTTCACTGTTCTCTTCAGGAAATGAGAACGTAGCTAGGACGAGTCGGGGAACGGAGTGATAGTCCGAATGATAGTATTAGCTAGTAGTCCTCACTATTCTGTTAAATAGTGTGACAATAAATGTAATTAGGACTTATTCTGAGAGTGGATATTGTCTAGAAGACAGTATTTGTATTAAAACTCACAGCTCTCTTGTTGCATATTAAAAATTGTATTTGTATTCTGTACCATGTATTTGGCGACTCAGAATAGGTGATGTATACCTATTTTGGGGTCGTCACAGTTGGTATCAAAGCTTAGGGATATGATCCCTGGCTAAGATGTGAGACTATAACTAGGAGGGGAGAGACGGAGAATTCCTTCGCTAGTATGACCTATTTAAATTTATTTGGTATTTAATTGGTCGGTCAAAGTATAGGGATAATATGTTATATGTTAATTAACCTTTGTTTTGTGGCGATGTCAAAAATGACATCCGAGAATGTTGAGAATAGCAATGGAGCACAAGAGACCGCTGAGTCTCCACATATCAATAATCGTGATAATGTGCATCGAATGCGACAATCCTCATGCAAAAACAACAACACGGACCAAATGATGAATGATGGATTGTTCGGAGGCTTTATGCAATTCATGCAACATCAAAGTAGAGCGGCTCCGTCCAAAATATAGGTGGAAACACTGGAAACTCTCGGACGGTCACCGCTAAACAGTTCAAGGAGCTGGGACCACCGGAGTTTATTGGAGAGCCAAAACCACTTAAGGCGGAAGCATGGATAAAGTATATCACTAAGATATTTGATGTCTTAGGATGCTCCGAGGAGCAAAAAGTTCCCTTCGCCACCTTCATGTTGCGTGAAGAGGCATATTACTATGGGAATCTGTAAAACGTACCCAGCCTGACGCACTCAAGATGTCTTGGGAGAAGTTCCAAGAGCTATTCAACGACAAGTACTTTCCCGAGAGTATTCGTCAGATGAAAGAAATGGAGTTTATCAAATTAGAATAAAACAATATGACCGTGTCGCAATACGAGGCTAAATTTGCGGAGTTATCCCGGTTTGCATCCCATTTGGTCGATAATGAGGAGCGAATGACATGAATATTTTTAAGAGGTTTGAAACCGGAGATACGTCAATATCTTATTTCTCATAAACTGTGTTTGTACTCAGATTTTGTAAATAGGGCTCAGTTATTGGAGCGCGGTAACGAGTCAACGCAACCAAGAGAAAGCAACGGCGAAGATGAAAATACCAAAGGTATCACCATCGAAATGGTGACAACAAACGTGGAGGAATCAACATGCCGTAAATGGTAACCACTTCGGGTGGTAATCATGGCTAAGACAGTAAAAATGGACATTTCAAGAAAAGGAGATTCAACAATGATGAAAAGACGTCAGCACCAGCAACCGTGGTTAAGGAAGGAGAACGACCACCTATCATATGCTTCAAATGTGGAGGGGAGGGACATATCAGTCCAAACTACGCGATGCCATCCAAAGCGCGTTATAATTGTGGAAGAGAAGGTCACCTAGCCCGATTTTGTCGTTCACAGAAGACAAGTTCAGCCAGGATGGAGGCACCAAAGGCCGTCCCAGAAAAGTCAAAGCCGGTAGTGCAAGGGAGAGCATTTGTTGTGACCTCCCAGAAAGCAAGGAACCCGAATGAGGTCATCACGGGTAAGCTTATCATAAACTATAGCGAAGTCTATACCTTATTTGATACCGATTCTACCCATTCTTTTATTTCTCCTACTTGCGCTCAACGATTAAATTTGACTTCGGAGAAATTAGACTTTGACTTATCTGTAGAAACTCCGTTGGGAGAAACCTTCATTACATCCACTGTTTATAAGTCTTGTTTGGTTCAAATCGGTACCCTCACATTACCTGTCGATCTTATTTCATTAAAAATACTTGCATTTGATGTGATTCTAGGGATTGATTGGTTAACTACTCATCATGCTAAAATTGATTGTTTTCGTAAGGTTGTTAGTTTTCATATTCCTAATCAACCTATTATGTGAATTTAAGTGACCAAACCATTAAAATCAATCATGGTCATCTCAAGCCATAAAGCTATTCGTTTATTAAAAAACGGATGTCAAGCTTTCTTAGCCCACGTCACAGATCTAAACAAAAATACATCAGTTTTGAATGATATTTCTATTGTTAATGAATTTCTTGACGTATTCCCTGAAGAACTTCCTGGCCTACCCCCAGAGCGTGAAATTAAATTTTGTATTGACCTTAAACCTGGTACAAAACCTATTTTCAAAGCCCCATATCGAATGGCTCCTATTGAACTTCAGGAGTTAAAGACCCAACTACAGGAAATGTTAGACAACGGTTTCATTTGTCCTAGTACTTCTCCTTGGGGTGCTCCTGTTCTATTCGTGAAAAAGAAAGATGGGAGTATGCGACTTTGTATTGATTATCGGGAGTTGAATCATGTCACCATCAAAAATAGGTATCCATTGCCACGTATTGATGACCTGTTTGACAGTTTGCAAGGAGCCAACTTCTTTTCAAAGATTGATCTTCGTTTTGGATATTACTAATTGAAGATTAGAACCGATGACATTCCAAAGATGGCTTTCAGAACTCGGTACGGGCATTATGAATTCCTAGTCATGTCATTTGGATTGACTAATGCTCCTGTTGCCTTCATGGATATGATGAACCGAGTATTCAAGGAATATTTGGATCACTTTGTGGTCGTCTTTATTGATGACATCCTTATTTATTCCAAAAGCCATGAAGATCATGAGCAACACTTGATGCTGATACTCCAAAAGCTTCGTGAATACAAGCTTTATGCCAAGTTGAAGAAATGCGAGTTCTGGCTTGAGGAAGTAGCATTCCTTGGGCACGTGGTATCAAGTTATGGAATATTTGTTGACCCAGCAAAGATTGAAGCTATTCAAAGCTGGGAGCAACCTAAATCGATGACCAAGTAATGTAGCTTTCTCGGCTTAAATGGTTATTATCGGAGATTCGTAGAAGGGTTTTCTCGAATCGCTACTCCACTAACTCAGCTGACTCGAAAAGATACAAAGTTCGGTTGGAACGAGGAATGTGAGAAGAGTTTTCAAGAACTCAAGAGGAGACTCATTTCAAAGACTGCTACGGCTAATACCATCCGTTTGGAGGGATTTGTCATCTACAATGATGCTTCGGGCAAAGGGTTAGGATGTGTTCTCATGCAACATGGGAAAGTCATAGCCTATGCCTCACGACAACTCAAAGAATATGAGAGGAATTATCCTACTCATGACCTAGAGTTAGCAGTTGTTGTCTTCACACTTAAAATTTGGAGGAATTACTTGTATGGGGAGAAGGTGGAGATCTTTACAGATCATAAAAGCCTCAAATATTTTTTCACTCAAAAGGAACTCAACATGAGACAACGACGTTGGCTTGAACTGTTGAAAGATTATGATCATACCATCCAATACCATCCTGGAAAAGTGAACGTGGTAGCTGACGCATTGAGTAGAAGATCACATGCAAGTACGAGTACGATATTGTCAACACAAAGGCCCATTTTGTGTGACTTGCAAAGGATGGAGATAGAGTTAAAGACTCCAGGGACCCATGTGATGATGGCGAATATACGAGTAGAACCGACTTTAATTGATAAAATTAAAGTGACTCAAGCTACAGACCTGGAGCTGATGCGTATGAGGAAGAAAGTGCAAGAAGGTGTTATGCCGGAAGTAAGAATCGATGAAGAAGGAATACTTCGAGTCAACTCCAGAGTTTGTGTTCCTAACGATCCTGAGTTAAAGTATAAAATCATGATGGAGGCGCACAACACACCGTTTGCAATCCATCCTGGGAGTACCAAAATGTATCGTGATCTTCGTCATACATTTTGGTGGAGCAATATGAAGAGAGAGATATCGTTGTTTATCTCAAGGTGTCTAACTTATCAACGAGTCAAGTCGGAGCATCAAGTACCAAAAGGTCCATTACAACCACTTGAAATTCCAGAATGGAAGTGGGAGCACATTACCATGGATTTCGTTACTGGTCTTCCCAAGGTTTCTCAAGGCATTGATGCAATTTGGGTCATTGTTGATAGATTGACCAAATCTACTCATTTCTTACCAATATGAGAAACTTTTACACTTGAACGTCTTGCTCGTATGTACATAAACGAGATTGTAAGACTGCATGGTATGCCAGTATCCATAGTTTCTGATCGAGACCCAAGATTCACTTCACGATTTTGGGTTAGTTTACAAAAAGCTATGGGCGCAGTTTTACGATTTAGTTCGGCATATCATCCTCGAGCGGACGGACAATCGTGAGAGGACTATTCAAACTCTTAAAGATTTATTAAGACTCTGTGTTCTTGACTTCAAGGGAAGTTGGGACAAGTTCTTACCATTGGTGGAGTTTTCTTACAACAACAGTTATCAAGCAAGTATTGGCATGGCTCCATTCGAGGCGTTATATGGAAGAAAGTGTCGTTCCAAAGATCTTTGGGATGAGGTGGGTGAAGCAACGTTGTTGGGACCGGAGTTGGTACGTATGACTACGAAAAAGATTCAAACAATCCGACAACGTATAAAGACCTCACAAGATCGACAAAAGAGTTATGCTGATCTTCATCGAAAGGACGTGGAATTCGATATAGGAGATCATGTGTTGTTACGTGTTGCTCCATGGAAAGGAGTTATGAGATTTGGAAAGAGAGAAAAGCTCAATCCTCGATTCATTGGCCCATTTTTAATCCTCGATTGAATAGGAACTGTGGCCTATAGACTCGCTTTACCGCCATGTATGTCTCGTGTTCATAACATTTTTCACATATCCATGTTACGTAAATATGTGGAAGACCCGAACCACATTATTGAGTTATAACCAGACGAAATAGCGGAAGATTTGACGTATGAAGAGGTTCCTGTTCAAATCTTGGATAAGAAGGAACATATTCTACGCTCTAAGGTTATACCTCAAGTCAAAGTTTTGTGGAGAAACCACGATGTTGAGGAAATGACTTGGGAGTTAGAATCTGAAATAAAATCAAGGTATCCTTACCTCTTCGATATATCAGGTACGTACCTTAATTTTGAGGGTGAAATTTTATAAGAAGGGGAGGTTGTAAAACCCCAACTTTTTGAATAATGATGAATTTTCTATAAATATTATTTTTGAATATTATGGAGTAAATTTGATATAATGTTATAGTTGTGGATAATATTTATAAATTTTGCAAAGTACGTAAGTTGTTATATAATATTCGATTGGTCGGGGAATATTCGTTTTAACAGGGAATATTCGTACAACGACACAATCATTGGTGGACCCCACAACAGAATTATTGTCGGATTGAGAAAACGACAAAAATACTTTATGAAAATAACGGCGGAAGTTTTACCATTAATACTGTTGAACTACTCGGTAGTAAAAGTACAGTAATACGCGTGGTTGCATAGTAGCACACAGTATTGATGCTTATGTGATAAGTCACTCAGTTTTGTTTTATTGGTATTATTAATGTAATAACACAGAAAATCTTTTTATATAAAACATAATACTTTTATAAAGTTATTCTATAAATAGAATATATTATATTCTATTATGCATAGTGTTGCATAGTGTTTTGCATAGTAAATTTTTTTTATATAAAATAGAATACTTTTATAAAGTTATCTGTTTTATTAGACAATAATTAGAATATATTATATTTTATTATGCATAGTGTTTGCATAGTACTGCATAGTGTTTGCATAGTAAAATCTTTTATAAAGTTATTCATTTTATTAGATTATAAATAGAATATATTATATTTTATTTAAAAGATTTTCCTTTAAATATGGATAAATCAGATTTAAGTAAATCATTCTGGACCGCTCATGAGTTAGTTACTATATCGCGATCTATTTTTCTATAAATAGAAGCTCATTCCTTCATTATTTTCTTACGAATTCACCAAACTCTAGAGAGATAAACTATAGAGAAAAGAAGAAAAGTATTCTACTACTTCACTACTTTCATATATCCAAGATTTTCTTCTTAAGGTAGAAAATATTATTTGTTGTGTACTCGTAAGTAAGGCGTTATTCTTTTATATTCATGAAGAGAACTTATGTTATTCCATACTTTATTATTCTATTGGAATAACTCAGATCGCTGCTACCCAATACTTGGTGACATTCTTTTATTATTCCGTCTTTATTATTACTGTTTTGAATATCACGTCATGCATGCGCTTTTACGGACCGATTCTGTCTTTATTATTACATTGGAATATCACATGCATGCGTTTTACTGTGGGACTGATTCCGCCTTTTATTATTCTCATTGGAATATCCTCATGCATGCGTTTTACACCTACACTGATTCCGTCTTTTTATTATTCTCGTTAGAATATCCTCGTCATGCTTTTTACGTACGGACTGATTCCGCCTTTTATTATTCTTTTGGAATATCCTCATGCATGCGCTTTTTCTTACGGACCGGTTTCGCCTTTATTATTATTCTATTGAATATCCTGTTTGTGCGCTTTCTGTAAACCCGATTCCGCTCTTTTATTATTACATTGGAATATCCTGTCATCATGCGTTTTATCTTGGGACTTCGTTCCGCTCTTTATTATTATTACTTTGGAATATCACATCAGGCGCGTTTCTGGCCGGACTGATTCCGCCCTTATTAGTATTCTCGTTGGAATAACTTGTCATCACAATCTTAGCATACATGGTGATTTCATTGTTATTCCATTCTTTATTATTCTGTTTGAACATCCTCGCTTGCATTGCAATTTCTTTGACTTCGGTTTCGTTATTTAGTATTTTGTTGGAATAACCTGTCTATGCGAAGTACCGCATGCATTGTGATTTCTTTTGTTATTCTATTCTTTATTTTACTCAGTTGGTTAAAGTTTTGACTTCTATACTCCATGAAATTAGTGGAATATCCTTGATATTTGCGCTTCATCTAGTATCTTTTCATGGAAATATTCTTCTGAGCATTCTTTAATTTTACTCTACAAAGCAGTATCATGTTGACAATTTGGACATTATTAGTTCCTGGACAAATTAATTCTTGAACTTGTTTTATTGAATTCTTATATCATTGTCATCATCCTCATGTTTATATTTTTTTTTGAAAGTCATCTATGGCTTCAGAAGTGCATAGATGGACTTGGTATGATTATGACCGTGGATTATTCGGTTGTAATCATTAATAGTAATGTTACAAATGATGTGGTAAAAGTCCTCGTTGGCCCGTAGTGCATTGATGGACGATTGTTGGCATGATCATGACCATTAATGAATACACAAATATTCTTGGCGAAGTGAGTGCATGGATAATTGTGGTCGTGATACTGAAAAGAATATCCTTGGTAGTAGTGTAGGGATGATTCGATGATGTGAATTATTTATTGTCGAGTCTCAAATGATAAAAGTCATGAAAAACCTTTTAAATCATAGAAGATAGTAGATTTTATTCTCTACTTGACTCTTCTAATGGATTGCTTGTTCCGCTGCAGTTAAACTTGATGTTTGTTATATTTTATCAGTTTAACACTGTTAAAGACTAATGATAATTTATTCTGCGTTATCTTAGTCATAATATTTCTTACTGGGCTAGTTGAGCTCACCCTTTCTTTCACCGTTCTTTTCAGGAAATGAGAACGTAGCTGGGACGAGTTGGGGAACGGAGTGATGGTCCGAATGATAGTATTAACTAGTAGTCCTCACTATTCTGTTAAATAGTGTGACAATAAATATAATGAGGACTTATACTGAGAGTGGATATTGTCTAGAAGACAGTATTTGTATTAAAACTCACAGCTCTCTTATTATATATTAAAGATTGTATTTGTATTCTATATCATGTATTTGGCGACTCAGAATAGGTGATGTATACCTATTTTGGGGGCGTCACATTTTATATATTATTAAATCAATAATTGAGATGACAAAGTTATTAATATTATTATTTGCAATATTAACGATGTCTAGAAGTTCTTTCAAGGAGAGGTTTGGTCACCTAATTGCGCGCCAATAGGGAGCTATTAATATTGTGAAATATAATAATGATGATAAATGTTGTTAAAAATATTGAAAGAATTTTTATGGAGTAGTTGTTGTAATTTTGTGTATTATTTGGATCCCTACTTACCCATTATTAAAATAGTAGATGAAAGTACTTCATTTATATATATATATATATATATATATATATATATATATATATTTGAATTATGGGGGAGTGACGTTGGTGGAGGAAGTACCTTTATTTTTTATATAGATATATATGATAGTGGATTTTGGTGGATGAAAGAACTTTTATTTTATATATATATATATATATATATATATATATATATATGATAGTGGATTCTGGTGGAATCAAAAGTCATCAAATTGTAAGAGTTTGTCGGGTGGGAACAAATAATTCAATCAAGCATGTGTTTATATATATATATATATATAATTTTATTTTTATTTTACTTGATGTTGGTAATCAAATTCTTGCGTATAACATCAGTGGCTGCTACAATTTCGTTCTTGAAATTATCATTCTATTTTGTGTTCAAACAAGACTCCCTTCAATTCTCCTATAAATAGGATGCTTAGTTAGAATTGAAATCACACCAGAAATTTAGAGAAATTCTCTTCTATAATCTTTAGCATATTTCTTTAGAGTTTTAAGAAGCTTTGAGCGTAGTACAACTTTTCTTAAAGAATATCCTTGCCCTACCAGTCAGAATACTCTTCTTTTACGGTAAGGGGTATTATTTCTTTTGTATTCATGAAGAGAACTTCTGTTATTCCATTATTTATTATTATGTTGGAATAACCTGTATACGCGGGCTACCCTATACTTGGTGAAATTCTTCTATTATTCCATTCTTTATTATTCTGCTTGGAATATCCTCATTTATCGTTTTTACCGGACTGATTCCGTCTTTATTATTCTCGTTGGAATATCACATGCACATGCGTTTCTGTGGGACTGATTCCGCTTTTTATTATTACATTGGAATATCCTGTCTCTACATGCGTTTTACTGTGGGACTGGTTCCGTTATTTATTATTCAATTGGAATAATCTGCCTATGCGGTCTATCGCATGCCTGGTGATTTCTTTTGTTATTCAATTCCTTATTATACTCAGATGGTTAAAGTTTTGACTTCTATACTCATGAAATTAGTGGAATATCCTTGATATTTGCGCTTCATCCAGTATCTTTTCATGGAAATATTCTTCTGAGCATTCTTGAATTTTACTCTACAAATAAGTATCATGTTGACAATTTGGACGATATTAGATCCTGGATAATTTAATTCTTGAACTTGTTTTATTGAATTCTTATATCATTGTCATCATCCTCATGTTTATATTTTGTTGAAAGTCATACGTGGCTCATGTAGTGCATAGATGGACTTGGTATAATTATGACCATGGATTATTCGGTATAATCATGACCGTAATGTTACAAATGATGTGGTAAAAGTCCTCATTGGCCCGTAGTGTATTGATGGACAATTGTTGGCATGATCATGACCATTGATGAATACACGAATATCCTTGGCCCGTGGTGCATGGATAATTTGTGGTTGTGATACTAATGAATATCCTTGGTAGTAGTGCGGAAAGATGTGGATTATTTATTGTCGAGTCTCGGCCGATAAAAGTGATGAAAACCTTTTAAATCATAAAAGATAGTAGATTTTATTCTCTACTTGACTCTTTTAATGGATTGCTTGTTCCATTGCAGTTAAACTTGGTGTTTGTTATATTTTATCAGTTTAACATTGTTGAAGGCTAACGATAATTTATTCTGCATTATCTTAGTCCTAATATTTCTTACTGGGCTAGTTGAGCTCACCTTTCTTTCACCGTTCTCTTGTGAAATGAGAACGTAGTCCTGGACTAGTCGGAGAATGGAGTGACGGTCCAGATGATAGTATTAGTAGTCCTCACTATTCTGTTAAATAGTGTGAAAATAAATATAATGAGGACTCCATTGAGTTTGTATATTGTCTAGATGACAATATTTGTATTAAAAGTCACAGCTCATGTTGTATATTTAAGATTGTATTTTTATTTTGTACCATGTATTTGGCGACTCAGAATAGGTGATGTATACCTATTTTGGGGGCGTCACAGTTGGTATCAAAGCTTAGGGATATGATCCCTGGCTAAGATGTGAGACTAGAACTAGGAGGGGAGAGACGGGGAATTTCTTCGCTAGTATGACCTACGTAAATTTATTTGGTATTTAATTGGTTGGTCAGAGTATAGAGATAATATGTTACATGTCAACTAACCCTTGTTTTGTTGCAGTATCTGAAAATGACATCCGAGAATGTTGAGAATAGCAATGGAGCACAGGAGACCGTTGAGTCTCCACATATCAATAATCAGGAGAATGTGCATCAGGAAGGCGACAATCCTCATGCAAATAACAACACTGACCAAATGATGAATGATGGAATGTTCAGAGGCTTTATGAAATTAATGCAACATCAGGCGAGAACGGCTCCTGTCCAAAATGTAGGTGGAAACACTGGAAACTCTCGGACGGTCACCGCTAAATAGTTCAAGGAGCTGGGACCACTAGAGTTTATTAGAGAGCCAAAACCACTTAAGGCGGAAGCATGGATAAAGCAGATCACCATGATATTTGATGTCTTGGGATGCTCCGAGGAGTAAAAGGTTCCCTTTGCCACCTTTATGTTGCGAGGAGAGGCAGATTACTGGTGGGAATCGGTAAAGCGTACTCAACCTGCCGCACTAAAGATGACTTGGGAGAAGTTCCAAGAATTGTTCAACGACAAGTACTTTCCCGAAAGTATTCGTCATATGAAAGAAGTAGAATTCATCAAGCTGGAGCAAAACAACATGACCGTATCGCAGTACGAAGCCAAGTTTGCTGAGTTGTCCCGGTTTGCGTCCCATTTGGTTGATAATGAGGAGAGAATGATGCGAATGTTTTTAAGAGGTTTGAAATCGGAGATACGTCAATATCTCATTTATCATAAACTGTGTTTGTATTCAGATGTTGTAAATAGGGCTCAATTATTAGAGCGCGATAACGAGTCAACGCAATTAAAAGAGAGCAGTCGGCAAAATGATAATACCAGTGAGAGCAGTCATTGAAGCAATGACAACAAGCGTGGAGGGAATCAACAGGCCAGAAATGATAATCATTTCGGTGGTAATTAGGGCCAAAACAATAAGAATGGACATTTCAAGAAGAGGAGATTCAACAATGATGGAAAGACGTCAGCACCAGCACCCATTGTTAAGGAAGGAGAATGACCACCTATCATATGCTTCAAATGCGGAGGGGAGGGACACATCAGTCCAAACTGCGCGATGCCGTCCAAATCATGTTATAATTGTGGAAGAGAAGGTCACCTATCACGATTTTGTCGTTCACCGAAGACAAGTTCAGCTAGGATTCCAGGCACCAAAGGCCGTCCCAAAAAAGTCAAAGCCGGTAGTGCAAGGGAGAGCGTTTGTAGTGACCTCCCAGAAAGCAAGGAACCCGAATGAGGTTATCACGGGTAAGCTTATCATAAACTCTAGCGAAGTCTATACCTTATTTGATACCGGTTCTACCCATTCTTTTATTTCACCTATTTGCGTTCAACGATTAAATTTGACTCTGGAGAAATTAAACTTTGACTTATTTGTGGAAACTCTGTTGGGAGAAACCTTCATTACATCCACTATTTATAAGTCTTGTTTGGTTAAAATCGGTACCTTCACATTACCTGTAGATCTTATTTCATTAAAAATACTTGCATTTGATGTGATTCTAGGGATTGATTGGTTAACTACTCATCATGCAAAAATTGATTATTTTCGTAAGGTTGTTAGCTTTCATATTCCTAACCAACCTATTATGCGAATTCAAGCAACCAAACCATTAAAATCAATCACTGTCATCTCAAGCCATAAAGCTATTCATTTATTAAAAAACGGATGTCAAGCTTTCTTAGCTCATGTCACGGATCTAAACAAAAATACGTCAGTTTTGAATGATATTTCTATTGTTAATAAATTTCCAGACGTATTCCTTGAAGAACTTCCTGGCCTACCCCCAGAGTGTGAAATTGAATTTTGTATCGACCTTGAACCTGGTACAAAACCCATTTCCAAAGCCCCATATCGAATGGCTCCTATTGAACTTCAGGAGTTAAAGACCCAACTGTAGGAATTGTTAGACATTGGCTTTATTCGTCCTAGTACTTTTCCTTGGGGTGCTCCTGTTCTATTCGTGAAGAAGAAAGATGGGAGTATGCGACTTTGTATTGGTTATCGGGAGTTGAATCATGTCACCATCAAAAATAGGTACCCATTGCCACGTATTGATGGCCTGTTTGACCAATTGTAAGGAGCCAAATTCTTTTCAAAGATTGATCTTCGTTCCGGATATCACCAATTGAAGATTAGAACCGACGACATTCCAAAGACGGCTTTCAGAACTCGGTACGGGCATTATGAATTCCTAGTCATGTCATTTGGATTGACTAATGCTCCTGTTGCCTTCATGGATATGATGAACCGAGTATTCAAGGAATATTTGGATCACTTTGTGGTCGTCTTTATTGATGACATCCTTATTTATTCCAAAAGCCGTGAAGATCATGAGCAACACTTGAGGCTGATACTCCAAAAGCTTCGTGAATATAAGCTTTATGCCAAGTTGAAGAAATGCGAGTTCTGGCTTGAGGAAGTATTATTCCTTGGGCACGTGATATCAAGTCATGGAATATCTGTTGACCCAGCAAAGATTGAAGCTATTCAAAGCTGGGAGCAACCTAAATCAGTGACCGAAGTACGTAGTTTTCTCGGTTTAGCGTGGAAGGATTTTCTCGAATCGCTACTCCATTAACTTAGCTGACTCGAAAAGATACAAAGTTCGGTTGGAGCGAAGAATGTGAGAAGAGTTTTCAAGAACTCAAGAGGAGACTCATTTCAAAGACTGCTCGACAATACCATCCGCTCGGAAGGATTTGTCATCTATAGTGATGCTTGAGCGAAAGGGTTAGGATGTGTTCTCATGCAACATGGGAAAGTCATAGCCTATGCCTCATGAAAACTCAAAGAATATGAGAGGAATTATCCTACTCATGATCTAGAGTTAGCGGTACCGTTGTCTTCGCACTAAAAGATTTGGAGGCATTACTTGTATGGGGAGAAAGTGGAGATCTTTACGGATCATAAAAGCCTCAAATATTTCTTCACTCAGAACTTAAAATGCGATAACGACGTTGGCTTGAACTGTTGAAAGATTATGATCATACCATCCAATACCATCCTAGAAAAGCGAACGTGGTAGTTAGACGCATTGAGTAGAAGATCATATGCGGCACGAAAAGCGATATTGTCAACGCAAAGGCCCATTTTGTGTGACTTGCAAAGGATGGAGATAGAGTTAAAGACTCCGGGGACCCATGTGATGATGGCAAACATACGAGTAGAACCGACTTTAATTGATAAAGTTAAAGCTGCTCAAACTACAGACCTGGAGCTGATGCGTATGAGGAAGAAAGTGCAAGAAGGTGCTATGCCAGAAGCAAGAATCGATGATGAAGGAATACTTCGAGTCAACTCCAGACTTTGTGTTCCGAACGATCCTGAGTTAAAGTATAAAATCATGATGGAGGCGCACAACACACCGTTTGCAATCCATCCTGGGAGTACCAAAATGTATCGAGATCTCCGTCATACATTTTAGTGGAGCAATATGAAGAGAGAGATAACGCTGTTTATCTCAAGGTGTCTAACTTGTCAACGAGTCAAGGCGAAGTATCAGGTTCCAAAAGGTCCATTGCAACCACTTGAAATTCCAGAATGGAAGTGGGAGCACATTACTATGGATTTCGTTACTGGTCTTCCCAAGGTTTTTCAAGGCATAGATGCAATTTGGGTCATTGTTGATAGATTGACCAAGTCTGCTCACTTCTTACCTATACGAGAAACTTATACACTTGAACGTCTTTCTCGTATGTACATAAACGAGATTAGAAGATCAGATGGTATGCGGTATCCATAGTTTACGATCGAGACCCAAGATTCACTTCACGATTTTGGGTTAGTTTGTAGAAAGCTATGGGCACAGATTTACGATTTAGCTTGGCATATTCATCCTCGGATGGAGGGGCGTTCGGGAGAACTATTCAAACTCTTGAAGATTTATTAAGACTCTGTGTCCTTGACTTCAAGGGAAGTTGGGATAAGTTCTTACCATTGGTGGAGTTTTCCTACAACAACAGTTATCAAGCAAGTATTGGCATGACTCCATTTGAGGTGTGTTGTATGGAAGAAAGTGTCGTTCTCCAGTATGCTGGGATGAGGTGGGTGAAGCAACGTTGTTGGGACCGGAGTTGGTACGTATGACTACGGAAAAGATACAAACAATCCGACAACGTATAAAAACCTCACAAGATCGACAAAAGAGTTATGCTGATCTTCATCGAAAGGACATGGAATTCGATATAGGAGATCATGTGTTGTTACGTGTTGCTCCATGGAAAGGAGTTACAAGATTTAGAAAGAGAGGAAAGCTCAATCTTCGATTCATTGACCCATTTTTAATCCTCGATCGGGTAGGAACTGTGGCCTATAGACTCGCTTTACCGCCAAGTATGTCTCGTGTTCATAACGTTTTTCACATATCCATGTTACGTAAATATGTGGGAGACCCGAACCACATTATTGAGTTAGAACCGATTTAAATAGCGGAAGATTTAACGTATGAAGAGGTTCCTGTTCAAATCTTGGATAAGAAGGAACATATTCTACGCTCCAAGGTTATACCTCAAGTCAAAGTTTAATGGAGGAACCACGATGTTGAGGAAATGATCTGGGAGTTAGAATCTGAAATGAAATCAAGGTATCCTTACCTCTTCGACATACCAGGTATGTACCCTAATTTTGAGGGCGAAATTTCATAAGAAGGGGAGATTGTAAGACCCTAACTTTTATGAATAAAGATTAATTTTCTATAATTATCATTTTTGAATATTATGGTATGAGTTTGATATAATGTTATAGTTGTGGGTAATAGTTATAAATTTTGCAAAGTACGCAAGTTGTCATATTATATTCGATTGGTCGGGAAATATTCTTTTTGTCAGGGAATATCCTACGACGGTACAATCATTGGTGGACTCCACAACGGAATTATTGTCGGATTGAGAAAACGACAAAAATACTTTATGAAAATAACGACGGAAGTTTTACCGTTAACTGTTGAAACACACGGTGTTAAAAAAATACGATGTCGCGTGGTTGCATAGTAGCACGGTATTGATTATTAATGCTTACGTGATAAGTCACTCGGTTTTGTTCAATTATTGCTACAAGATGATTGATGTATAGTATCTCACGTTATTTGATTCAATTCATCGATATTTTATATTTTATTAAATCAATAATTGAGATGACAAAGTTATTAATATTATTATTTGCAATATTAACGATGTCTAGAAGTTACATCGAGGAGAGGTTTGGTCACCTAATCATGCTACCAATAGGGAGAAATCCTTATTGAAAGCCCCTCTTCACAGGAGGAACGACACAGTCGATTAATATTGTGAAATATAATAATGATGATAAATGTTGTTAAAAATATTGAAAGAATTTTTATGGAGTAGTTGTTGTAATTTTGTGTATTATTTGGATCCCCACTTACCCATTATTAAAATAGTTAGAAGAAAGTACTTGATTATATATATATATATATATATATATATATATATATATATATATATATATATATATATATATATATATATATTTGAATTATGGGTGGGGAGTGACGTTGGTGGAGGAAGTACCTTTATTTTGTATATAGATATATATGATAGTGGATTTTGGTGGATGAAAACACTTTTTTATATATATATATATATATATATATATATATATATATATATATGCTATTAACAAAGGTCTATGCTATTAACAAAGAATATGAAAATTGTAGCCTTCTTTCCCCGTATGTCATTAAAAACATAGAAAAAGGGTTATAATTTCATTCACATAGGTCTAGTTCAAGTAGCGGCTTAAACCATTGAATATTAAAGAAATTAATTCAAGTATCTACCTCTGTCTCAGAGATGCTAGATTTTTGAATTATTATCCAAGCATAATAGGTGCTATGGAAGCCAGTCTGCACAATGGTCCTATCCATTTTAATTGCTTTCCTGACTTTACACTTAGTCTAAGTGATCAACACCTATTAAAAGCCTTAACATTAAATATTAAAACAGCAGGAGAAATTACACAAATGATTGAAGGTTCTCAACCAATTGCTCTAATCTTTAGAATTTATTATAAGACCATGAAGACTAATTTGAATGTCCATGCCCTTAATAAGAGCCCCTAAAGATCACATCATCGATTAATTCAAAGTTCAACCAAATGACGCTAATATCCGGATCCTAGAACAATTCTATGGAAAGATATTTCATTACCCACCAATGGATTTTACCAAGTGAAATACCCCAAAGAAACTGTAGTAAACAACGAGTGAACATTGAAAACATAAGGCAATTTTTCCATGGAACTGCCAAAGTTAGCTTTGAACGCTCTAGAAGACCGCTTATTATAGAAGATTATTCTAGTTCTTCACTCCTTCTATGAATCACTTAGAAGAGATTCTCAAGTCCTTAGTAACCCTTCTATTAGAGACATTAAGTTAAAAGGAATTTTAAATCAAGGTCAAGCAAGTCATCCTTGTTATTCTTGTCATCCTCAGAATTACCCAGCCGAAGAAGAAAGCTCTTCTTCTCCGACTCCTTCTGAGCTTCCTACTCAGTCTGATTTTGATGTTCCAATTAATAATCAATTAAGAGTCATTAAGAAAGAATTTGTGTTAGATTGATTAATCTTGTGAATGATTTTAACTCCAAGTCTAATAAAATTAAAAGACATCAATTTAGAAAAATCACCCAACCGAGAAAGAAAGGGATAAAATTGTCAATAAATGGAAGAAATTTATTAATAATGAAAAAATTAATATTACCTTCTATGATTGGTATGAACAGTATCAATTTAAATGCAATGTTATAACTAAAACTCAATGGGTTAAAGAAGACAAGTCTAAAGTTTCGTCGAGTCACCCACCTTTAGAATCATCTTAATTTCAAAGAAAAATACTTCATTCTGACCAAATTTCATTTAAAATCTCTAATGGAACTAATGATGATAAAAAATCATTGAACAATTAAATTTTAGTAACTAATACCTAGCAACCAGAGGAAAACAAGACAGGATTGAAGAAAAATTTGAAGAAAATATGATTAAAAAACCAGAGTCAAAAATTGTTCAACCACTATTAAAACTACCAGAAAATAGAGAAAAATTAGGTTTACCTAATAAAGACGTTGATCTTACAATAGCCATTGATCAGTTATTTAAAAATTAAAAACGAAGATCGAACCGTAAACAAGCTTTACTTATTGCTATTATTGATCGATTAATTACGATAATGAAAGCGAGAATCGATCGATAATCAATCACCTACCTCATCAAGACAAAGATATTCAAGAACAGCTTAAATAAGTTAACTCATCCATAATACCAAAGATGACTCGTAAATTGGTATTCTAGACCAACTCCTCCAGATTTACAATTTGAAGAGAGAAATCTAGATAAACAATTTTCTGCTTCGCCTAATAAAATTTATGAATGGAATATCGATTTTGATTTAGCGAACAAGAAATCCTCAATAAGTTAAATCATATGTCCATGGTGGCAAATACTATCTCTAACAAAATTCAACACTCTTACTCAACCGATATTGTTGAATTATTGGCTAGTGGATTTACAGTATTCTCGTGTCTTGGTGGGAAAAACATCTCACCGAGGATTCTAGATTATCTATTATCCATGCCGCTTCGCTTAGATGTCAAGGTAACCCGATTTTTGATGAAGCTATAGGATTGGGCCACCGATGGAGTAAATACTTTGATTTATACTATAATAAAACACTTCGTAGGAACCCCAAAGAACATTACGTAAAGAATTCACGATCGCCTAAGTAATCTCACTTGTCCCACTCTAAGTGACTTTAGATGGTACAAAGATGTTTTTACTTCTAGAGTTATGATGAGAAATGACAAGAATAAACCTTTCTCGGAAAGAAAAATTTGTTAATGGTTTACCGTCCTTATTTGCTCATAAAGTTCGTGAAGAACTTAGTAAAAATTTAGGATATATTGATTATGATAATCTCACTTATGGTGACATAATCAGTTATATTCAAAAATAGGATTAAAATGTGCATTGATTTTAAGTTAGCCAAACAAGCTAGTAAAGACAAGAAAAAGCTAAATATGAGCTCGAATATTTTATGAAAGCAATATGGTTTACCTCCCCGTGGGTCTGCTCTGCATCTAAAGCAAGCACGAGCATAAACATATCGACTCTCACAAAAGTCATAGACGCTCAAGAAAAAAGACGCAATCATCATAGAGATAAGAATCAAGATAGTTATTATAATAAACCCAAACCCACTAATAAAAAAATGTACTAAAAGAACTAAGAAATTTGATAAAAGTAAAATTGTAGCCACAATTGTGGGCAAAAGGGTCATTATAAAAGTGAATGCAAAATAAAATGTAAATTGTCTCGCTTAAATATTACTAAATAAGATATCTTTAATATATACTAGAGTTAATGAGAATAGAAAATGAAGATAGTAATGATGAAGACTCTAACATTTCATATTCCTCCTCAAGAAAACAAAGAAAATAATTACAGCAAGAGAAGCGCCGATGAAGTCACCATCTGTAAGTAATAATTGCAATGAAAATTGTCAGACTAAAAAGATTAATGTAATTAACAAGGATGATGAAGAGAGTTCTTTGTTAATCGACTTAATTAGTAAAATCAACGATCCTAAGTTAAAAGCCCAATACACAAAAACAGCTTAAAAGATTTACTAACTAAAGATAATAGAGAAAACGATAAGTTTATTAAAGCTAAAGAAAACCAATTTTTAGTCTTAATAAAACTTTGGAAAGATTTAAATCTCCGCTAAAGAAGTCATTCTTCCTAATTAAATCAAGAAGTTAATAAATTAAAGAAAGAAATTGCTAATTTAAAATATGAAGTCTCTATTCTAAGAAAAGATTTAGATAAAAGGCCCGATCTTCGATCAATGATTCCTCATCTAGTGATGAAGATCACGATGAACCGTAATCATCTGGTACTAAAGATATTTCGGACTTATTCATTCAAGGTCTTTCACTTAAAAGAATTAAAGACATCACCATTCGTAAATGGTATGTTTCTATTAACCTAGTTGTGGATAAAAACTTTTCAATACAAACTTTACGCCTTGGTAGATACACAAGTGATTTAAATTGTATCCAAGAAGGTCTAATCCCACTAAATATTATAAAAAAAACCAAAGAAAAATTAAATTCAAATTTAATGGTAGTCAAATGGAAATAAGATATAAATTACCTAAAGTACATATTTGTCAAGATAATACGTGTTTCAAAACATCTTTTGTTTTGATTCGCAATCTTACTGAGATAAAATTATTTTGGGTTTACCATTTATATACTTATTATACCCATTTACAACTAGTAATGAAGGATTAACTCAGTAAACATTTAGGAAAGAAAATAACATTTAAGTTTCTTATTAAACTAAAAGAAAGAGATTTAAAATACATTCAAGAAGAATCCATTTCTAAATCATTGAATTTAATAAATCAGAATCTACACATTTGAATTTCTTAAAAGAGGAAATCAAATATAAAAGAATTGAAGAACAACTTCAAAATAAAGAGGTTCTTGGCCAAAATTGAAGAATTAAAACCTACATGAAGAATAACCTTTGTTCAGATTCCCCAACGCCTTTTGGCATAGAAAGAAACATATGGTTAGGCTTCCTTATGCTAAGGAATTCAAAGAACATTTAATTCCTACTAAGGCTAGACCTATTCGTATTGAGTCATGAACAAATGGAGTTATGTAAAATGAAATCAATGATCTCCTTAATAAAGGGTTGATTAAACCCAAGAAATCCTCGGTCTTGCTTCCGCTTTCTATGTCAACAATGAAGCGTAAAAAAGAAAGAGGTGTACCTCGCTTAGTTATCAATTACAAACCATCAACAAGGTCTTAGAATGGATTAGGTACCCTTCCCAACAAAGACGACCTTATCAATAGGTTAAGTAATGCCACCATTTTCAAAGAATTCGACCTTAAATCCGGCTTTTGGCAAATTGCCATTTATCCCGATGATCAAGATAAAAAACAAGATTCACCACTCCATTTGGACATTATGAATGGAATGTTCAAGCATTTGGCCTAAAAATGCTCCAAGTGAATTTCAAAATATCCTCAATGACATATTAAACCCTTTCACCATTTTATCGTTGTTTATATCGACGACATTCTTGTTTACTCCAAGACTATCAAGAACATGAAAACATTTAAAATCGTTCTTCACTATCATTAAAAAGTAAATGGTCTTGTTCTTTCTCCTTCCAAATGCAAATTGCTTGTGTCGTAATAAGGTTTCTTGGTCTTAATATCTTCATGGACAAGTTCAAATTTATCGAACGAGCTATTCAATTCACCGACAAGTTCCCGATATAAGATAACCAATAAAACCCAACCGCAGAGATTTCTTGCTCATTAATTATATCTAAGTTCTACAAGAATTCAGAAGATTTGCAAACCTCTTTTCAAATAAGTTGCAAAATAATCTTCCACCATGGACCGACATTCATACTTCGCAATTCAACAAGTTAAAAATATGTCAAGACATTGCCCCGCCTTGCATTTCCAATGATTCAAATTGCTCAAAATTGTTGAAACAGACGCCTCAGATATTGGATTCGGGGCATTCTTAAACAAAAGTTAACATCACTTCCCCTGAACAAATTGTTCGATTTCATTCCCACATTTGGAATACTACACAATCAAAATATAAGACTATTAAAAAGAAATTCTTTCATTAGTATTATGTATTAATAAATTTCAAAATGACTTATTAAATCGAAATTTCTGTTCGTGATTGACCGCAAGTCACCCAAATACATATTAGTAAAAGATGTTGAAAATTTAGCCTCTAAGCATTCTTTTCGCTAGATGGCAAGCCTTATTATTAGCATTTTTGATTTTGATATTGAATACATTAAAGGCAAAAATAATTCTATTCCCGATTTTCTTACCGTAGAATTTATTCATACAGTACTATATACCATCATGAGTTTCAGAGGCTCATCCTCCTCTCAGGTCCGGGTCGCCTAAGTGGCCCAAGTAATCAACCAAGAGGCACCTTAGTCCCTCACCCGCTACTCCCCTATCTACCACCAAACAAATTTTCTGTTTTGGGACAATCCCCAAGCCTTACATATTCAAATTTCTAGTAAATAAACTCCGAACCCATCGACCCATTCAAGAACTCCAAAGAAAGACTTCGCCTTTAGCTCCCAAATACTCCTCTTCCGAGTATGTGCTCAAATGGGAAAGTTATTTGTTTCATATTGAACCCTACATGAAACCAAAAATGATCCAGCTTAAGCTTGTCACGCCAGCTTTTTCCCTCCTGGTCAGCATTTTCCTCCAAATTGCTCCTTATAAGTCTCTTGTTTATTATAAGGACATTCTCCTTGAAATCGAGTCAAGAATATCAAACTAATTTATGCAAACAATGATAAATCAAAAGTTCTTTATCATTCTTTGTATATTAAACAATTCCTTCAGATTTCGATTGGGGAAAACATCCTCCGATCTAATGGAACTCTCTAATCATAGTTATCCTTTTGTTTTTATGATTATATCAAGCTCGGTATAAGGTTCTCCTTCATCGTAACGAGTCCCATAGTCATTCCCCGGTTTATTCGGGCCTCGATCATAAATTCAAGAGTCCAATCCCTTATCGGTTCGCTTTCTGCGGTGGTATAGGCATGGTTCTACCTATGACCTCCTTCCCACCCCTTTTAAGGTCCAAGTTACCCATTTTTCTAATAATAGTAAATCAGATCCAAGGAATGAAAACATTCCTATCACTCTCCTCTTCATTAGTAAATACAAAGTTCCATGGATTCTTAAATGGCAATACTAATTTTTCCACCCTCTGTTGCTAGTAATTCAAATAGCTCATTTCGATCCACTCCTCAGACTTTCCCGCTTTTTCTACATCAAATGGTGGGATAAGTTCGACGTTAACAGATTAATTGGTCGTTCAACAGAATTTCCTGTTGCCCTATTGCGCTTTCAGCTTAATCCTCAAATATTCAAAGCTAAGGATTCTAAAGCTATTCCTTTAGAGCCCTCTTCCGCAAGTCGAAAAAAGATTTCAAAAGAATCTGAGTCAAAACCACCCCACAGATCCTCCTGCTCCCGTAGCATTTCGATTTCAAAGATTGCTCCTAGAGTGAGTTAAAACTTATCGCTCAAGCCCTCACTAGAGAGAATTGATGAGTTACACGAAGAAGCCTCTAGGCATTCCTCACCTTCTTCCCGTAATGACTCGCTTAGTCAATTTGCGTAAGATGATGGTCTCAGACGATCCCTACTACACCATCAACCTTCGTGATGCTCAGACCCATTTGCCGACATCTAAAGTTACTGTCTAATTAACCTCCTAACCAACAAATCCCATCGCTCGCTTAAGACCATTCAAGCAGCCTGCCATCGCTCGATTATTGCTTTTCTCGGCAACCCGAAATACTATTCAAATTCTAGGATTCCACTTTCCAAATTAAAAGTTGCTCAACAAGAAAAAGGCTCTTTTTCCACCGAAAGCGTGGTCGAAGTCAAAAGTCATTTTTACCAAAAGCATCCAGTAATAGTCAAAAGTTAGCACTGCTCATCAACAACATATTGTCTTATGTACTTTTTACTTTTGCTTTTACCTTAGTAACTTGCTTTTACTTTTTGCTTTTACTTTAGGTAATTCACTTTTACCTAAGTTAAATGTTTCTTACTTTTGCTTTTACTTTAGTAAATCACTTTTACCTTAGTGAAATGTTTCTTACTTTACCCAAGTAAATGTAATAGCCCCTTTCCTTGTTCTATAAAAGGAAGGCGAGCTCATTTGGCAAATCAGTTTTTCGAAACTTAGAAAGACTCTGAGCTCTCTCTCTCAGAAGAATCTTTAGTTTCTACCTCTGATCAGCCTACTTAACCCCTCTTCTCCAATTCTCTAGTTAAATGTTTTAAATTTGTAAGTTCTTGTTTTATTTTCAGTTCTTAGTTTGTACATAATATTCAACATTAATACAATTCAGTTACTTATTTATCAAACTGTATTTGTTTGTGTATGCGCTCTCTCTCTGTTCTCTCTTTATTTTCTCTTCCGCCCCAAATGGTATCAGAGCCATGTTCTTCTGTGTTCTAGCGACCAGTAAGATTTTTTGATTTGCTTCATTAAAACTGTTTTCAAAAACTATTTCATCCTTTATCAAAAGTCACCTAACTTCATCAGAGAACACCTTGTTCCCTGCCAACCCTAGGTAAGTCTCTTGTCTGGCGGTGAAGGGTTTATGAACAATAGGTATCGTCTACCCGTAAGAGGGTCCGAATGGAAGATAAAGAGTGAATATTTTTGAACCCAAAGAATAATGAGTAGGTTATTTAGATCTAACTCCTCGCCTAGTCATAGGTCAACCTTGCAACCTATACGAGACATAGTTAATCGAAGAAAACGATTCATGAAAACATCAACCAAGTTTTACATAATCTGAATATACCTGAAATTTCTCCCAAAGAAATTTATCACCAACATTCTTAGATAACTTTAAATATATATATATATATATATATATATATATATATATATATAGTGGATTCTGGTGGAATCAAAAGTCATCAAATTATAAGAGTTTGTCGGGTGGGAACAAATAATTCAATCAAGCATGTGCTTATATATATATATATATATATTATTTTATTTTTGTTTTACTTGATGTTGGTAATCAAATTCTTACAGATAACATCATGGGTATCGCTACAATTTCGTCCGTGAAATTATCATTCGGTGCACCCGTGTGCAAACAGTACCCCTTCAATTCTCCTATAAATAGGATGCTTAGTTAGAATTGAAATCACACCAGAAATTCAGAGAAATTCTCTTCTATAATCTTGAGCGTATTTCTTTAGAGTTTTAAGAAGCTTTGAGCGTAGTGCAACTTTTCTTAAAGAATATCCTCGCCCTACCAGTCGGAATACTCTTCTTTTACGGTAAGGGGTATTATTGCTTTTGTATTCATGAAGAGAACTTCTGTTATTCCATTATTTATTATTCTGTTGGAATAACCTGTATACGTGGGCTACCCTATACTCGGTGAAATTCTTATGTTATTCCATTCTTTATTATTACATTGGAATATCCTCATGCATGCGTTTTCTGTGGGACTTGATTCCGTCATTATTATTACATTGGAATATCCAATTGCATGCGTTTACGTCGGACTGTTTTGTCTTTATTATTCGCATTGGAATATCCTATCTCATGAATTTTACTGGCGGGACTGATTCCTTCTTTATTATTCTCATTGGAATATCACATCTGTATGCGTTTACGTCCGGATCTGGTTCCGCTATTTATTATTCTGTTGGAATAACTTTTGCAAGTCTTGATCTATCGCATGCACTCGGTGATTTCTTTTGTTATTCCATTCCTTATCATACTTTCGGATGGTTAAAGTTTTGACTTCTATACTACATGAAATTAGTGGAATATCCTTGATATTTGTGCTTCATCCAGTATCTTTTCATGAAAATATTCTTCTGAGCATTCTTGAATTTTACTCTACAAAGAAGTATTATGTTGACAATTTGGACGATATTGGATCCTGGATAATTTAATTCTTGAACTTGTTTTATTGAATTCTTATATCATTGTCATCATCCTCATGTTTATATTTTGTTGAAAGTCATCTGTGGCCTGTAGTGCATAGATGGACTTGGTATGATTATGACCGTGATTATTACTTATATAATCATGACCGTAATATTACAAATGATGTGGTAAAAGTCTTCATTGGCCCGTAGTGTATTGATGGTCAGTTGTTGGCATGATCATGACCATTGATGAATACACGAATATCCTTGGCCCGTAGTGCATGGATAATTTGTGGTTGTGATACTAATGAATATCCTTGGCGCATTGTCAGGGGAAGATGTGGATTATTTATTAAAATTTGAGTCTCAAATATAAAAGTGATGAAAACCTTTTAAATCATAAAAGATAGTAGATTTTCAATTCTAACCTAAGCACCCTATTTATAGGAAATTGCTTAAAACACCAAAGCATAAAATTTAATAATATATATATATATATATTAATTTCCTATGCCCACTTTTTTAGTTAAAGATCAGCCATTCAAGTAGCTTACATCACAAAAAACGTTTTTGTGAATTAAAATATTTTAAACTTAAAAAATTGATTATTTCGGAACTTCAGAACATCAATAATTCATAATAAATAGCCCTTTTATCAGAAAAATTCGAACCACATGTCTTTTTCATAGGAAATTCCATTATCTACAACTTTGCAGAAGAAAGTGTTTCCAAATTCCAAATGTAAATTGATCGAAATCCACAAACCAAGCGATTCTACGATCATAATCAAATTTCGGTCGAAGAAATGGGCCCACGAGACATGTTTAACATGTTTTAAACAACTTTTTGCAACAAAAATACTCTTCCTTCTCATATACTCATATATCTCACATTCATTGTAAAAATATCATCATTATTATATTATAATAATATAATTAAATATTATTTTATCAGAAAAGATAAAATATCGATTTTCAACAATTGTCACTTTAAAAATTTTCTCCATCTATATCCACATAAAATGAATATTTTCCTCATCATATAAATCAATAATTAATTATTCACAAATAATATTACAGAATCACAATACTGACAACCAGACATTTCCCAGGAAAGAGGGGGCTTTCCAATAAGGATTTCTTCTTACTGGCGCGCAATTAGGTGACCAAACCTCTCCTTAGATAGAACTTTCTAGACATTGCCAATAATGTTATCTAATAATATTATTCAGATAATATGAATTATTGCTCTGATAATGGAAAATACTGTGTAGTGACAATTATTGAAACAACAGTAATATAAAATATCAACGTAGCAATTATTGAATCAATAAAATAAAATACTAAACAGTAATTAATGTAACAATTATTGAGTAGTGCCTTCTTATGTAAGAATCAATAATTGGTGCAATATTGTGCATCTTGTGTGCAATAACGCCAGACATCGTGTTTTTAACCACTGGGTATTCCAACAAGATTAATTGGTAATAACTACGCTGGTTATTTATAAACAACTTATACTTGTCATTTTCTTCATCCAATCGCTTTCAGTTATGGGGCCCATTACAAGGTCAAACTTGTTGTAAATGCGAATATTCCCCGACGCGTGAAGAATATTCCTCGACCAAACGAATATTCTCCGATAAAATGAATATTTTATAACCACTTGCTTTGATTTAAAATATTTATGCATTTTACCCATAACTAACCACATTAATCAAATCAACCCTTACTATTTCAAAATGATAAATAGAGGAAATTAAATTTCATTTATTAATAATTTGGGTTCTTACATATTCTCATTTCCTGAAGAGAACAGTGAAAGCAAACGGTGAGCTCAACTAGTCTAGTAAAGAATATTATGACTAAGATAATGCAGAATAAATTATCGTTAGCCTTCAACAGTGTAAAACTGATAGAATATAATAGACAACAAGTCTAACTGCAGTGAAATAAGCAAACCATTAGAAGAGTCAAGTAGAGCATAATATCTACTATCTTCTATGATTTAAAAGTTCATCATCAATATTTTATCGTTGTAACACAACTCAATAAATAATCCACATCATCGAATTATCCATGCACTACGGGCCAATGATATTCGTTAGTATCACATCCATGAATTATTCATTCACTACGGGCCAAGGATATTCATTATTGTCACATGCACAAATTATCCATGCACTACGGGCCAATGATATTCGTTAGTATCACCAGTGGTCATGATCATGCCAACAACTGTCCATCAATGCACTACGGGCCAATGAGGGCTTTTACCACATCATTTGTAACATTACGGGTCATGATTATACCGATACATAGTCATAATCATACCAATCAACAGTCCATCTATGCACTATGGGTCAAAGATGACTTTCATCGCAATATAAGCACGAGGATGATGACAATGATATAAGCATCAATCAAATGAAATCAAGGATAAATATTAAAGATTTTTAATTTATCCAGAGTTTAAAAATGTCCAAATTATCAACATGATAACTGCTTTGTGGAGTAAAATTCAAGAATAATATTCATGTATCAAAAATAATTTGGACAGAAAAGAAATCAATTTTTGCCATGAATAGTACCCCGAGTGAATAGTACTTGAGTGAATAGTATCACGTGAATAGTACTTCATGAATAGTACCCCATGAATAGTATCCCGACATGAAAATATTAAAAATTTAACAAGAATGTTCAGAAAAATATTCTTGTGAAACGATACTAGATGAAGCGCAAATTTCAAAGATATTCTACTAATTTTAAGGAATATAGAAGCAACACTTAACAAAATGAGTGTAGAATTAGGAATATGAAACGAAATAATATTACTTACATACTACATAGTATGAAAGAAAATATTATTTATTACAAATATTGAACAAAAATAATATCTCTTACCTTAAAAGGATAGTATTTCTGGATGGTATAACGGGGATATTCTTGAAGAAAACTTGCACTGTTTTCTACACTCAAAGCTTCCTTAAACTCTAAAGAAATGCTCAATATTATAGAAGAAGAATTCACTAATTCTGGTGTGATTTTAAATTCTAAACTAAGCATCCTATTTATAGGAGAATTGCAGGGCACTATTTGAATTTAGAAAATTACGGGTGCACAGTAATGGATTCACGGGCTTTTGGTTGATTATTTTTTGTGATTTTACTATCTTTGCATTATGCAAAGACTACGCAACTACTATGCAAGATTAGGGTGCTTAAAAATTTGGTTTTTTGGTTTTTATTGAACAGGTTGAAACCAGATCAGAGATTTGGTTTTTTATAATTTTCGATGCACTAAGTGGCGGTAATGAAAATTTTGAATTCGGTAAATACCAAAAAACCAAAAAAAAAACAAAAAGTGGAAAAATTCAACACATCTCTTCATTTCCCTCGTCGAAGCCAAAGTTTTGAGTGCAATTCGATACGTTTTATCATTAACAAGACGACGACGACCCATTTCTTGAACGAGGTCCCATAAGATATCAATGTTTCTTTTTTTCCCAAATATGTCGAGCATTTTGTTGAAAGTAACGGAAGTGTGGTGGAAATTGGGGTGTTTTTGGGAAAATAGAAAGAATTTATAAATGTGTCGCCATGAAAAAGGGAATTTGTTGCAGACTTGGAGGAAGAACTCGTGGGTGAGTTGAAACTCGCAGTGGGTGAGGGAGGTATGGAGTTTTGAGTCGGGGGAGTTTTGTTGTTGGTAGAGAATGGTGCAGACTCGAAGGAGGTGTTGTTGGTATTATGATGGTGTTGTTTGATTGGGTGGCAATGGTACGACTGACACTAACAATTGTAATTAATAATCATCAAAAGAATTAACCAAAAATTTTAAACTACAATTACTATTTACTACAACTATGATAGTTAAATACTCTTAGACTAACAATTGTAATTAGCATTTGTAAGAATGTAATTTACTAGTTTCATTTCTTAGTTTTAAAAAAATGTTAATATAAATTTTTTTTATTTAATTATTATGGATAATCTGAAAACCGAATCCTAAAAATTCCAGATTGAATTTGTAATGTCAATCTGCTTATTCTAAGATTTGCATCTCTAAGTTATGTTTTTTCTAGATGTCGCCTTAGGTATTTTTTTACGATGAGCACCCCTATGCAGTACTATACAATACTATGCATAATAAAATATAATATATTCTATTTTATATAAAAAACAAAATTTATATAAAATATATATGTGACGCCCCCAAAATAGGTATATATCACCTATTCTGAGTCGCCAAATTCATGGTGCAAAATTCAAATACAAACTTAATTTATACAACTGTTAAGTGTCGTGTAGAATACGACAAAATATAAGCTGTGAGTTTTAATACAAATATTATTTTCTAGACGGTATTCAAACTCAAAATAAGCCCTCATTACAATTATTATCACACTATTTCATAGAATAGTGAGGACTACTAATGCAAACATCTGGACTGTCACTCCGTTCCCCGACTAGTCCCAGCTATATTCTCATTTCCTGAAGAGAACAATGAAAACAAAGGGTGAGCTCAACTAGCCCAGTAAGAAATATTATGACTAAGATAATGTAGAATAAATTATCGTTAGCCTTCAACAATGTTAAACTGATAAAATATAATAAATATCAAGTTTAACTGTAGTGGAACAAGCAATCCATTAGAAGAGTCAAGTAGAGCATAAAATCTACTATCTTCTATGATTTAAGAGTTTATCATCAATTTTATCGCTGAGACTTAGCTTACTAAATAAACCACATCATCGAATCATTCCTGCACTACAGGCCAAGGATATTCATTAGTATCACGACCACAAATTATACATGCACTACGGGCCAAGGATATTCGTGTTTTCACTAATGGTCATGATCATGCCAACAACTGTCCATCAATGCACTATGGGCCAATGAGGACTTTTACCACATCATTTGTAACATTACGGTCATAATTATACCGAATAATCCCTGGTCATAATCATACCAATCAACAGTCCATCTATGCACTACGGGCCAAAGATGACTTTCATAACAATATAAGCATGAGGATGATGACAATGATATAAGAATTCAATTAAATGAAAGCAAAGGATAAATTTTTAAAGATTTATAATCTAATTTATTCAGAATTCAAAAACGTCCAAATTGTCAACATGATACTGCTTTGTGGAGTAAAATTCAAGAATAGTATTGTATCAAAAATGATTTGAACCGTAAAGATATCAATTTTTGTCACGAATAGTACCCTGGTGAATAGGAGTGAATATTATCCCGTGAATAGTTCTTCGAGAATAGTATCCCGTGAATAGTACTCCAACATGAAAAAGTTAAAATGTGAGACCCCGAATTTTATGAAATAAAAGTATTCAATTTTTTTATTTTGGTAACTAGTTAAATTGATAAAACTTTAAAGTAAAGGGTAATATGTGATTATTTTTTTTGCAAAGTAAGCAAGTTGATATAAAATATTCGTTGTGTCGGAGAATATTCGATTAGTCGGGGAATATTCTTTTTGTCGGGGAATATTCGCACGATGGTACAATCATTGGTGGACCCCACAACGGAATTATTGTCGGATTGAGAAAATGACAAAAATATTTTTATGAAAATAACGGCGGAAGTTTTACTGCTAACTGTTGAAACAACCTTATATTAAAAGTACAAGAATACGCGTAGTTAAGTACAAGAAAGACACCAGTATTGATTATCGATGCTTATGTGATAAGTCACTCAGTTTTGTTTTATTGGTATTATTAATGTAATAAAATGTAAAAGCTTTTTATATAAAATGTAATACTTTTATAAAGTTATTCTATAAATAGAATATATTATATTCTATTATATATAGTATTTTGTATAGTAAAATCTTTTTATATAAAATGTAATACTTTTATAATGTTATTCGTTTTATTAGATTATAAATAGAATATATTATATTTTATTTAAAAGATTTTGCTTTAAATATGAACCGTCGATTAAAAGTAAATCAATCGGACCGCTCATTAATTAGTTACTATGTAGTCCATTCTTCTATAAATAGAAGCTCATTCCTTCATTATTTCTTACGAATTCACTGAAACTCTAGAGAGAGAAACTATAGAGAGAGTTTTTCTTCTATAATCTTGAGTGTATTTCTTTAGAGTTTAAGAAAGCTTTGAGCATAGTGCAAGTTTTATTCGAGTATATCATCGCCCTACCGTCGGAGTACTCTTCTTTATAAGGTAAGGGGTATTATTTCTTTTGTATTCATGAAGAGAACTTCTGTTATTCCATTTTTATTATTCTATTGAATAACTCAGATACGCTGCTACCCTATACTTGGTGAAATTCTTCATTATTCCATTCTTTATTATTCGCTGGAATATCCTCGTTACATGCATTTTATGCCGGACCGGTTTCGCTTTTTTTACTATTCTCGATGGAATATCCTCAGATGTATGCTTTTTGGCCGGACCGGTTCCGCTTTTTTTACTATTCTCACTGAATATCCTATCTCGTATGCTTTTATCGCCGACCGGTTCCAGTATTTATTATTATGTTGGGAATAAACCGTCATGCGTGTGATCTCTATCGCATGCAGTGAATCCTTCATTATTCCATTCTTTATTATTCTGTTGAATAACTCTGCCTATGTGGATTACCACATGCACGGTGAACGATCCTTTTCAGATTTCATTCCTCGTTAAATTGTGGAATGATATGTTTACGTGGATTATGATGAAAGTCATAATAAAATCATTGGACTAATGAAAATCATAGGTATATGTGGTATTAGTAAGTGTTATGATGAGTTATGTTGGTTATTATGTGAAAACATGAAAATTTCTTAGAAATCACAAATGGTTGAAAAAAAATCAGATTTTGGTGAAAATGGAACATGAAATTCAATTGGCCATATCTCCTATTATATTTCGAATTTTTGAGTGTGGTCAAGTTCTAGAGTTAGGTCTATGAGTTTTTGTAACTTATCCAAGTGGAATCACTAGAAAAGGTGTTGTAGATTTTCGTGTGGACTGATTTTAGCAAAGTATAAAAAACTGCAAAATATGAAAAAGGCAGCTGCCACGATTTTAAAAGGGCTGTTTCGGCCACTTAATTTGTGAGAAAAATTCTGGTCTTTAGGGACATAAAATTATATGGTATAAAGTACCTCCTGTCCAAAAATGAGCTCATTCCGACTTAAAATGAGCAAGTTATGACCATTTCAATAATTAGGTTTTTTCAACGAAAAGTGCTATAACCGGAGTTCTATAACTCCGATGACCATGAAATTTGAACTGGAAGCTCACGTTAACATGTGTAAGATCCTGCCAAGATTTGGGAATTTCCGGAGTTAACCATGAGGTAGCTAATTTCTTAAGGAATTAATTAGAAATTGATTTTTAAAAAATAGTAAATGAATTTTAAAAATATCAAGAAAAATATATGTTCAATACGGGACTATATTATGCTAAATCCTTAAAAGAATAATTTTGGGACCGATTTGGTATTTTTCATGAAAATAGTTTAGCTACGAACATATGAAAGTTAAATATGTTATGTGGAGTCAAGAATATAAATAAAGGTATATGGCTTGATGCTATATAAGGTATATATGCAGATTTTGATGAGTAATTTGATTATCGGTGATGAAATCTTATAAGTATGACATTTTGAATGATTAAATGCATTATTTGGAAAAGTGTAAATAATTAAATGTAATTGTTTATAAGTTTAAGAAGTGATTAAAATATTATTATAGTATTAACAAAGATTAGAATATGGTTTTATTAAGTGATTGATAATGTCCGGATAAATTTAAAGTCTTTAATATTTATCCTTGATTTAGTTTGATTAAAGCTTATAATATTGTCATCATCCTCATATTTATATTATGTTGAAAGTCATCTCGTGGCTCAGAGTGCGTAGATGGATTTGGTATGATTATGACTGTGGATTATTCTAAAGATAATCATGACCGTAATGTTGCAAATGATGTAGAAAAAGTCCTCATTGTCCCGTAGTGCATTGATGGACAATTTTTGGTATGATTATGGCTATGGATTCTCTTCGGCCAAGGGTGCAAAGATGAATTATTTTATAGCATGATCGGGACTGCTTGATAAAACACGATTATCTTTGGCCGTGAAGTATGGATAATTTGTGGTTGTGATACTAATGAAAAAGTCCTCATTGGCCCGTGAGTGCATTGATGGACGCTTTTGGTATGATTATGGCTATGGATTCTCTTCGCCAAGGGTGCAAAGATGAATTGTTTTATGGCATGATCAGATGGTGATGAAAACACGATTATCTTTGGCCCGTAGTGTATGGATAATTCGTGGTCGTGATACTAAAGAATATCTTCGGCCCGTAGTGCGGTGGATGATTCGATGATGTGGATTATTTATCGAAATGAGTCTCAAAGAATGAAATATTAATTCATGGATATGATAATAATGAATAGCTTTGGTCAGTAGTGCAAAGATGATTTAATGATTACGAGCGTGAATTGTGATTTGGTATAACCATGATTTTTGATGTTTCGTGTGAAGACAAAGATAAAAATTATCTTCGCCCCGGTACGAAGAGGAATTTAGAATCACAATTGTGATTATGAGTTATTCATATGATCGTGGACGGGAATTGTTGATTGATGTTACAGGGATAAAATATTATTGGTGGACTTTTAACATAGAGAAGATAATAGACCTTATGGTCTATTTGACTCTTCTAATGGATTGTTCGTTCTACCGCAACTATGGTTGAAAAGTTTTATCATCTACCATATGTTCTAAATCTCTGATTTATTATTGATGAAAGCTATTGATAATTTAATTATCTTTAGTCAAGATATTCTTTACTGGGCTAGTTTTGCTCACCCTTTCTGCTTCACAATTACTTTCAGGTAATAAGAGTGTTGCCGTTAGAGAGGCGGAATAACAGGGAATAGAACAAAGGGTCTCTAGTTGTGGAGGTTCTCCCTAAACAAAGATAGAAAAATGTGTTGTAATCTATACAACATTTAGTAGTTATATTTGGTGAATCAAATAGGGTGAGGTGAACCCAACTTTGGAAGGGTATTTTGCCACTATCATACAAGTTGTCTAATGACATACAACCTCGTGTTATCATAAGATAAGGTTGTGCGCATCCACTTGCTGAGTATATCTACGGGCACTACCTATATGATCTTGGAGTTTATTTGAAATATAATATTTACTTGGAGACAATGGAGATAGTTATATATCAAGAGAAGACTCACCATTGGAAAGAAGATGATAGTAATCTTCTCGCTTTTTCTTTGGGGTCTATCAATCAACCAAGGATAATTCTGTGGCCATATGATATCTATTATAACCTAGACGCATGACCTCCCATGTACAAAGGTTTCCTTGAGCACTTCCCAAAGATTTTAATTTTTAAAACAGTTTTTGACTATACTTTTATGTAAAGTACGATTGTAAGGTTGTGGTCAAGGCACCATGAGAGTTACATACATTTGTATTAAAACTCACAGCTTAATCGTGGTCATATTCTATACGATACCAACAAATTGTATAAATGAAGTTGTATTTGAATTTTGTACCATGTATCCGGCTACCGTAATGGGTGATGTATACCTAATTTTGGGGCGCCACAAATGGTATCGAGCTTAGGGATATGATCGCTGACGGATATAAGAGTTTAGAACTAGGAGGGGAGAGACGAGTTATATACTTCGCTAGTGTGTGACTTACCTAAGCTGAAATTGTTTACTTGATAAGTTGACAAATTGTGATATGTTAATTAACCTTTCTTTTGAAGATATATTCTAGAATGATATCCGAAATACGGAGATGAGCAATGAAAAAATCATGATACGAGGGATATAACCGGAAGGTACAATCCAAAAAGAAAGCAAGGTATTCTCATCTCTTCAATATCGTACGCACGAAATTTCGAGGGGCGAAATTTCATAAGGAGGGGTGATTGTGAGACCTCGAATTTTATGAAATAAAAGTATTCAATTTTTCTTTTTGGTAAATAGTTAAATTGATAAAAGTTTAAAGTTAAGGGTAATATGTGAATTTTTTTTTGCAAAGTAAGCAAGTTGATATAAAATATTCGTTGTGTTCGGGAATATTCGATTAATGGGAATATTCTTTTTGTTTGGGAATATTCGCACGATGGTACAATCATTGGTGGACCCCACAACGGAATTATTATTTGATCGAGAAAATGACAAAAATATTTTTATGAAAATAACGGCGGAAGTTTTACCGCTTAATCTGCTTGAAACACCCTAGTGTCAAAAGTACAAGAATATGTCTGGCGTAGTCGCATAGAAGACAAGTATACCTCAGATTGATTATCGATGCTTATGTGATAAGTCACCAGCTTTTGTTTTATTGGTATTATTAATGTAATAAAACAGAAAAGCTTTTTATATAAAAAACTGTAATACTTTTATAAAGTTATTCTATAAATAAAATATATTATATTAAAATCTATTATGTATAAATGTTTTTGCATAAGTAAAATTTTTTTATATAAAATAGAATACTTTTATAAAGTTATTCATTTTATTAGATTATAAATAGAATATATTATATTTTATTTAAAAGATTTTGCTTTTTAAATATGAATATATTATATTTTTTAAAAGTAAATCAACTGGACCGCTTAAAGTGAAATAATTACTATGCGTTATTACATTCTTCTATAAATAGAAGCTCATTCCTTCATTATTTCTTACGAATTCACCTTGAAACTCTCAGAGAGAAACTATAGAGAGAGTTCTTCTTCTATAATCTTGAGCGTATTTCTTTAGAGTTTAAGAAAGCTTTGAGCATAGTGCAAGTTTTATTTGAGTATATCCTCGCCTCCACCGGTTGGAGTACTCTTCTTTATAAGGTAAGAGGTATTATTATTATTATTCGAATAACTTCAGATACGCTGCTACCATATACTTGGTGAAATTCTTCACATTATTCCATTCTTTATTATTCTGTTGAATATCCTCTCTGCGCTTTTGGCCGGACCGGTTCGCTTTTTACTATTCTTTATTATTCCGCCGGAATATCCTATCTCAAGGCGTTTTTACGCCGGACCGGGTTCCGCTTTTTTACTATTCTGCTGGAATATCCTGTCTGTGCATTTTATGCCGGACTTGGTTCCGTATTTATTATTATGTTGGGAATAACCTGTCTGTGCGATCTCTATCACATGCATGGTGAATCCTTCTGTTATTCCATTCTTTATTATTCTGGAATAACTCTGCCATGTGGATTACCACATGCACGGTGAACGATCCTTTGTATTTCACTCCTTGTTAAATTGTGGAAATGATCTGTTTACGTGGATTATGATGAAAGTCATAATAAAAGCATTAGACTAATGAAAATCATAGGTATATGTGGTATTAGTAAGTGTTATGATGAGTTATGTTGGTTATTATGTGAAAACATGAAAGTTTCTTAGAAATCACAAAGGGTTGAAAAAAATCAAATTTTGGTGAAAATAGAACATGAAATTTAATTAACCATATCTCCTATTATATTTCGAATTTTTGAGTGTGGATAAGTTCTAGAGTTAGGTCTATGAGTTTTGTAACTTATCCAAGTGGAATCACTGGAAAAGGTGTTGTAGATTTTTGTGTGGACTGATTTTAGCAAAGTACGAAAAACTGCAAAATATGAAAAAGGTTGCTGCCACGATTTTAAAAGGGCTGTTTCGGCCACTTAATTTGTGAGAAAAATTCTGGCCTTTTGCGACATGAAAGTATATGGTATAAAGTACCTCCTGTCCAAAAATGAGCTCATTCCGACTTAAAATGAGCAAGTTATGACCATTTCAATATTTAGGTTTTTCCGACGAAAAACGCTATAACTGGAGTTCTATAACTCCGATGACCATGAAATTTAAACTAGAAGCTCACGTTAACATGTGTAAGATCCTTCCAAGATTTGAGAATTTTTGGAGTTAACCATGAGGTAGCTAATTTCTTAAGGAATTAATTAGAAATTGATTTTTGAAAAATAGTAAATAAATTTTAAAATTGTCAAGAAAAATATATGTTCAATACGGGACTATATTATGCTAAATCCCAGAAAAAAATAATTTTTGGGACTGATTTGTTATTTTTCATGAAAATAGTTTAGCTACGAACATATGAGTTAAATATGTTATGTGGAGTTGAAGAATTGGTAAATAGGATTTTATGGCTTGGAAATCCTATAAAAGGTATATGCAGATTTTTGATGAGTAATTTGATTATTGGTGATGAAATCTTATGAGTATGACATTTTTGAATGATTAAATGCATTATTTGGAAAAATGTAAACAATTAAATGTAATTGTTTATAAGTTTAAGAAGTGATTAAAATATTTTTATAGTATTAACAATATTAGATTATGATTTTATTAAGTGATTGATAATGTCTAGATAAATTTAAAGTCTTTAATATTTATCCTTGATTTAGTTTGATTAAAGCTTATAATATTGTCATCATCCTCATATTTATATTATGTTGAAAGTCATCTGTGGCTTCAGAGTGCATAGATGGATTTGGTATGATTATGACCAGTGGATTATTCTAAGATAATCATGACCGTAATGTTGCAAATGATGTAGAAAAAGTCCTCATTGTCCCGTAGTGCATTGATGGACAATTTTTGGTATGATTATGGCTATGGATTCTCTTCGGCCAATGGTGCAAAGATGAATTATTTTATAGCATGATCAGGACCGTTGATAAAAACACGATTATCTTTGGCCCGTAGTGCATGGATAATTTGTGGTTATGATACTAATGAAAAAGTTCTCATTGGCCCGTAGTGCATTGATGGACAGTTTTTGGTATGATTATGGCTATGGATTCTCTTCGGCCAAGGGTGCAAAGATGAATTGTTTTATGGCATGATCAGGATCGTTGATGAAAACACGATTATCTTTGGCCCGTAGTGTATGGATAATTCGTGGTCGTGATACTAAAGAATATCCTTGGCCTGTAGTGCAGGGATGATTCGATGATGTGGATTATTTATTGAGCTGAGTCTCAGCAATGAAATATTAATTCATGGATGTGATAATAATGAATATCTTTGGCCGTAGTGCAAAGATGATTTAATAATTACGAACAGGAATTGTGATTTGGTATAACCATGATTTTTGATGTTTCAGGTGAAGACAGGTGATGAAAATTATCTTTGTCCTGGGTACGAAGAGGAATTTAGAATCACAATTGTGATTATGAGTTATTCATATGATCGTGGACGGGAATTGTTGATTGATGTTACAGGGATAAAACATTATTGGTGGACTTTTAACATAGAGAAGATAATAGACTTTATGGTCTATTTGACTCTTCTAATGGTTTGCTTGTTCACCGCAAACTATGGTTGAAAAGTTTTATCATCTACCATATGTTCTAAATCTCTGATTTATTATTGATGAAAGCTATTGATAATTTAATTATCTTTAGTCAAGATATTCTTTACTGGGCTAGTTGTGCTCACCCTTTCGCTTCACAATTCCTTTCGTAATAATAAGAGTGTTGCCGTAAGAGTGTTGTTTCGTTGCCCGAGCGGGAATAACAAAGGAATAGAACAGTGGTCTCTAGCTATGGAGGTTCTCCCTAAACAGTATAGAAAAATGTGTTGTATTTTATACAACATTTAGTAGTTATATTTGGTGAATCAAATAGGGTGAGGTGAACCCAACTTTGGAAGGTGTTTTACCACTATCATACAAGATGTCTAATGACATACAACCTCGTGTTATCATAAGACAGGGTTGTGTGCATCCACTTGCTGAGTATATCTACGGGCACTGCCTATATAATCTTAGAGTTTATTTGAAATATAATATTCACTTGGAGACAGTGGAGATAGTTATATGTCAAGAGAAGACTCACCATTGGAAAGAAGATGATAGTAATCTTCTCGTTTTTCTTTGGGGTCTATTGAGTCAACCAAGGATAATTCTGTGGACATATGATATCTATTATAACTTAGACGCATGACATATATATAAATAACCTACATCATATGGCATCACCCGTGTGATGCCTTTCCCCTCCCACATTTCTACCAGACAACATATATATATATATATATGTATATATATAAAACAAAAACTTATTAAATATAATTATATATATACTTTCCTTTCTTATACGTAAACTCCCTTTCCCCCCATTTCCATTTTTCTTCATACGTGGGCCCCACCCATAATTCATCCAACATGTGGGCCCCACCTTATATATATATACTGATTATTTTGAAAAATGGGTAAATAGAGGTCCAAAAAATAAACAAAATTTACATCAAATACTTCATGAAAATTCCCTTAATATTTTTAACAACATTTATTTATCATTATTATAACTCGCAATATTAACAACCAGATCGTTCCCAGGAAAGAGGTGGCTTTCCGCTAAGGATTTCTCCCTATTGGCGCACAATTAGGTGACCAAACCCCTTTCCTCGACAGAACTTTCTAGACATTGTTAATTATGTAGATAATAATATGAATAACTTGTCATCTCAAATTGATAATATAAAAAATATTGACAATAATTGAATCAAATAACGCGAGATACTATGTAATAATTACTGTAGCAATAATTGAGTATAACTGAGTGATTTCTCACGTAAGCATCAATAATCAATACCATGTGCCACTATGCAACCACACGTATTACTGTACTTTTCATCACCGGGTATTTCAAAAGTTAACGGTAAAACTTCCGTCGTTACTTTTATAAAAAGATATTTCTGTCGTTTTCTAACTCCGACAATAATTTCGTTGTAGGGTCCACCAATGATTGTGCCGTCGTACGAATATTCCCTGTTAAAACGAATATTCCCCGACCAATCGAATATTTTATAACAACTTGCATACTTTGCAAAATTTATAAATATTAACCACAACTATAACATTATATCAAATCCACACCAGAATATTCAAAAATATATTTCGAGAAAAATTTAATCTTTATTAATGAAAGTTGGGGTCTTACAACCTCCCCTTCTTATGAAATTTCATCCTCAAAATTAGGGTACGTACCTGGTATGTCGAAGAGGTGAGGAAACCTTGATTTCATTTCAGATTCTAACTCCCAGGTCATTTCCTCAACATCGTGGTTTCTCCATAAAATTTTGACTTGGGGTATAACCTTGGAGCGTAGAATATGTTCCATCTTATCCAAGATTTTAATAGGTACCTCTTCATACGTGAAATCTTCCGCTATTTCGTCCGGTTCTAACTCAATAATGTGGTTCGGGTCTTCCACATATTTGCGTAACATAGATATGTGAAAAACATTATGAACACGAGACATACTTGACGGTAAAGCGAGTCTATAGGCCACAGTTCCTACTCGATCGATGATTTCAAATGGGCCAATGAATCAATGACTGAGCTTTTCTCTCTTTCCAAATCTCGTAACTCCTTTCCATGGAGCAACACGTAACAACACATGCTCTCCAACATTGAATTCCACGTCCTTTCGATGAAGATCAACATAACTCTTTTCTCGATCTTGTGATGTTTTTATACGTTGCCGGATCATTTTAATCTTCTCCGTAGTCATACGTAAAAATTTCGGTCCCAACAACGTTGCTTCACCCATCTCGTCCCAGCATACTGGAGAACGACACTTGCGTCCATATAATGCCTCGAATGGAGCCATGCCAATACATGCTTGATAACTGTTGTTGTAGGAAAATTCCACCAATGGCAAAAACTTATCCCAACTTCCTTTGAAGTCAAGGACACAGAGTCTTAATAGATCTTCAAGAGTTTGAATAGTCCTCTCTGACTGCCCATCTGTTTAAGGATGATATGCCAAGCTAAATTATAAATCCGTGCCCATAGCTTTCTATAAACTAACCCAAAACTGTGAAGTGAATCTTTGGTCTCGATTAGAAACTATAAATACTGGCATACCATGCAATTTTACAATCTCATTTATGTAAATACGAGCAAGACGTTCAAGTGAATAAGTTTCTCGTATAGGTAAGAAATGAGCAGACTTGGTCAATCTATCAACAATGACCCAAATTGCATCTATGCCTTGAGAAAACTTGGGAAGACCAGTAACGAAATCCATGGTAATGTGCTCCCACTTCCATTCTAGAATTTTACGTGGTTGCAATGGACCATTTGGCACTTGATGCTCCGCCTTGACTCGTTGACACGATAAACACCTTGAAATAAACTCTACGATCTCTCTTTTCATATTGCTCCACCAAAATGTATGTCGAAGATCACGATATATTTTGGTACTCCCAAGATGGATTACAAATGGTGTGTTGTGCGCCTCCATCATTATTTTATACTTTAAATCAGGGTCGTTAGGAACACAAAGTCTGGAGTTGACTCGAAGTATTCCTTCTTCATCGATTCTTGCTTCCGAAATAGCACCTTCTTGTACTTTCTTCCTCATACGCATCAGCTCCAGGTCCGTAGTTTGAGCAGCTTTAACTTTATCGATTAAAGTCAATTATACTCGTATATTTGCCATCATCACATGGGTCCCTGGAGTCTTTAACTCTATCTTCATCCTTTGCAAGTTATACAAAATGGGCCTTTGTGTTGACAATATCGCGCTCGTACCCATATATGATCTTCTACTCAACGTGTCAGCTACCATGTTCGTTTTTCCAAGATGGTATATAATGGTATGATCGTAATCTTTCAATAGCTCGAGCCAACATCGTTGTCGCATGTTGAGTTCCTTTTGGGTGAAGAAATATTTGAGGCTTTTATGATCCGTGTAGATCTCCACTCTCCCTATACAGGTAATGCTTCCAGATCTTTAGCGCAAAAATGACTGCTGCCAACTCTAGATCATGAGTAGGATAATTCCTCTCATATTCTTTGAGTTGTTATGAGGCATAGGCTATGACTTTCCCAGGTTGCATGAGAACACATGTAAGACCCCGAATTTTATGAAATGAAAGTATTCAATTTTCTTATAATTATTATTCTATTTAGTAAATGGTTAAATTGATAAAAGGTTAAAGTTAAGGGTGATATGTGAAAATTTTTCAAAGTAAGCAAGTTAATATTCGTTGTGTCGGGGAATATTCGTTTGGTCAGGAAATATCCGTACGATGACACCATCATTAGTGGACCCCACAACGGAATAATTGTTGTAGTTAGAAAACGAAAGAAGTATCTTTTTATAAAAATAACGGCGAAAGTTTTACCATTAAACTGTTGAACTACCCAGTGGTAAAAGTACAGTAATACGCGTGGTTGCATAGTAGCACACGGTATTGATTATTGATGCTTACGTAAGAAGCCACTCAGTTTACTCAATTATTGTTACAGTAATTGTTGCATAGTATCTCACGTTATTTGATTCAATTATTGTCACAATATCATCTGCATAATATTTTATATTATTAAATCAATAATTAAGACATCAAAGTTATTCATATTATTATTTGCAATATTGACAATGTCTAGATAGTTCTGTCGAGGAGAGGTTTGGTCACATAATTGCGAGCCAATAGGGAGAAATCCTTATCGGAAAGCCCCTTCTTTCCTGGGAATGATCTGGTTGTTAAATATTGTGAGTTATAATATTAATGATGAATAATTGTTAAAGTATTGAGAATGTGTTTATTGAAGATAAGTGAATTACAAAAGTTAGAAGGGAATAATGCAAACTTGGAAAACTTTAGTGGTACTAAAGTGTAATAAGTTAAATCAATCTGGACCGTTGATGGTGGTTTTAATAGTAAATTAATCTGGACCGTCGATGGTGGTTTTAATAGTAAATCAATCTGGACCATCGATGGTGGTTTTAATAGTAAATCAATCTGAACCGTCGATAGTGGTTTTAATAGTAAATCAATATGGACCGTCGGCGGTGGTTTTAATAGTAAATCAATCTGGACCGTCGGTGGTGGTTTTAAAAGTAAATCAATCTGGACCGTCGGTGGTGGTTTTAAAAGTAAATCAATCTGGACCGTCGGTTGTGGTTTTAATAGTAATCAATCTGGACCGTCCGTTCTAATAGTAAATCAATCTGGACCGTTCGTGAATTAGTTACTATTTAGTCATTTCTCCTATAAATAGAATCTTAATTCTTCTTTCATTCTCACCAATTCACTAAGACTCACAAGAGAAACTATAGAGAGAGAAAATATAGAGAGCAAGAAGAAGAGTATTCTGCTACTTCACTATTGCCGTATCCAGTCTTCTACTAAGGTAAGGGATATTATTTGTTGTATTCGTAAGGGGTATTATTTCTTTTGTATTCATAAGGAATACTATTTTTCGTATTCATCCTTTAATATGCTGGAATAACCTGTCTACGCAGATTACGTACCGTATGACGGGTGAAAATTCATTTGCAGTTTCTTATGTTATTTCTTTTCATATTCTTAAATCTAAACTTACTATGGTAAGTATTGCTTCTATAATCCCTGAAATTAGTGGGATATCCTTGAAGTTTTGCGCTTCATCCATTATCGTTTAATTGGAATATTGATCTGAACTTTCTTATTAAATATCAATATTTTCACTCGGGTTACTATTCACCCGGTTACTATTCACTATAATATTATTCACTCGGGTATTCGAGGCACTTTTCATGTCGGGGTACTATTCACGGGTTACTATTCACCCAGTTACTATTCACTCAAATATTATTCAATCGGATATTCGGGGCACTTTTCATGCTGGGGTACTATTCACGGGGTACTATTCACTCGGGTACTATTCATCCATAGTAGTATTCACGATAAAAATTGATTTCTTTTCTGTCCAAGATTATTTTTAATACATGAATATTATTCTTGAATTTTACTCCATAAAACAGTATCATGTTGACAATTTGGATATTTTTAAACTCTGGATAAATTTAAAGTCTTTAATATTTATCCTTGATCTCGTTTGATTGAATTCTTATATCATTGTCATCATCCTCATGTTTATATTATGATGAAAGTCATCTTTGACTTACGTGCATAGATGGACTGTTGATTGGTATGATTATTACCAGAGATCATTCGGTATAATCATGACCCATAATGTTACAAATGATGTGCTAAAAATTCTCATTGGCTTGTAATGCATTGATGGACAGTTGTTGGTATGATTATGACCAGGTATTATTCGGTATAATCATGACCATTGATGATTACATGAATATCCTTGGCCCGTAGTGCAGGGATGATTCTATTATGTGGTTTATTTATTAAGCTGAGTCTCAGCGATAAAGTTGATGAAAACCTTTTTAAATCATAGAAGATAGTAGATATCATGCTCTACTTGACTCTTCTAATGGATCGCTTGTTCCGTTGCAGTTAAACTTGTTGTCAATTATATTCTATCAGTTTAATATTGTTGAAGGCTAAGGATAACTTATTCTGCATTATCTTAGTCATAATATTTCTTACTGGGCTAGTTGAGCTTACCCTTTTGCTTTCATTATTTTCTTCAGGAAATGAGAACATAACCGGGACTAGTCGGGGAACGGAGTGATGGTCCGAGATGGCTGTTTTAGTAATCCTCACTATTTAGTGTGATAATAAATGTAATGAGGATTGAATTTGAGTTTGGATACTGTTTATGAGACAATATTCGTGTAAAAACTCTCAGCTCTTGTTGTATAATTAAGTTTGTATTTGTATTCTGTACCATGTATTTGGCGACCCAAGATGGGTGATGTATACCTATTTTGGGGGCGTCACAGTTGGTATCAAAGCTTAGGGATATGATCTCTGGCTGAAATGTGAGACAAGAACTAGGAGGGGAGAGACGGGGAATTCCTTCGCTAGTATGACCTACCTAAGTTTATTTAGTATTTAAATGATCAGTTAGAGTATAGGGATAATATGTGACATGTCAATTAACCCTTGTTTTGTGACAGTGTTTGAAAATGGCATCTGAAAATGTTGAGATTAGCAATGAAGCACATGAGACCGTTGAGTTACCAACGATCAATACCCAGGATAATGTGCAACAGGAAGACAATAATCCTCAGGTAAACAACAACACCGATCAAATGATGAACGATGGGATTTCAGAGGCTTTATGCAATTCATGCAACATCAGGCGAGATCGGCTCCTGTTCAAAATGCAGGTGGAAACACTGGCAACTCACAGGTGGTCACTGCTAAGCAGTTCAAGGAGCTGGGACCACCGGAGTTTTAGGGAGAGCCAGAACCACTTAAGACGGAGACGTGGATAAAGCAGATCACCAAGATATTTGATGTCTTGGGATGCTCCGAGGAGCAAAAGGTTCCCTTTGCCACCTTCATGTTGAGAGGAGAGGCAGATTACTAGTGGGAATCAGTAAAGCGTACTCAGCCTGCCGCACTCAAAATGTCTTGGGAGAAGTTCTAAGAGCTGTTCAACGACAAGTACTTTCCCGAAAGTATTCGTCACATGAAGGAGGTGGAGTTTATGAACTTGGAGCAAAACAATATGACCATGTCACAGTACGAGGCTAAGTTTGTCGAGTTGTCCTGGTTCACATCTCATTTGGTTGATAATGAGGAGAGAATGACGAGAATGTTTCTACGAGGTTTGAGACCCAAAATACGTCAATACCTCATTTCTCACAAACTGTGTTTGTATTCAAATATTGTAAATAGGGCTCAGTTATTGGAGCGCGATAATGAGTCAACCCAACCAAGAGAGAGGAGCCAGCAAGTCGATAATACCAATGGTAGCAGTCATTGAAGCGGTGACAACAAACGTGGAAGGAATCAACATGCCAGAAATGGTAACCACTTCGGTGGTAATCATGGCCAAGATAATAGAAGAAATAATTCAAGTGGAAATTTTAAGAAGCGAAGATTTAACGATGTCGGGAAGACGTCGGCACCAGCACCAACCCAACAACTAATTCTAGGGGAGGAGAACGACCGCCAGTTAGATGCTACAGATGCGGAGAGGAGAGACATATAAGTTTAAACTGTCCACAGCCTTCCAAGGTATGTTTTAGTTATGAAAAAGACGGTCACATAGCTCGATTTTGTCTTGTAGCGAAATCAAGTCCAGCTTGGACGGTGGCACCAAAGGCGGATACGGACAAAACAAAGTCGGCAGTTTCAGGAAGAGCGTTTTTCATGACTTCTCAATAAGCGAGTAACCCGAACGAAGTTAGCACGGGTTAGTTAATTATAAATTCTTACGAAGTCTATACCTTATTAGATACGGTTTCTACCCACTCTTTTATTTCTCCTACTTGCGCTCAACGTTTAAATTTAACTCCGGAGAAATTAGACTTTGATTTATCTGTGGAAACTCCATTGGGAGAAACCTTCATTACATCCACTATTTATAAGTCTTGTTTGATTCAAATCAGCAACCGCACGTTACCTGTCGATCTTATCTCTTTAAAAATACTTGCATTCGATGTGATTTTAGGAATTGATTAGTTGACTACTCATCATGATAAAATCGATTGTTTTTCGTAAGGTTGTTAGCTTTCATATTCCTAACCAACCTATTATGCGAATTCAAGCAACCAAACCACTAAAGTCAATCACTGTCATCTCAAGCCATAAAGCTATTCGTTTATTGAAAAACGGATGTCAAGCTTTCTTAGCCCATGTCACAGATTTAAATAAAAATACGTTAGATTTGAATGATATTTCTATTGTTAATAAATTTCCTGACGTATTCCCTGAAGAACTTCCTGGCCTACCCCAGAGCGTGAAATCAAACTTTGTATCAACCTAAAACCCGGTACAAAACCCTCAAATACTTCTTCATCCAAAACAAACGTATTATGCGCCGAAGACGTTGGCTCGAGCTGTTAAAGATTACGATCATACCATTCAATGCCATCCTAGAAAAGAGAACGTGGTAGCTAATGAGTTGAGTAGAAGATCGTATGCGGTTACGAGTGTGACGTTGTTAACACAAAGACCCATTTTGTACGACTTACAAAAGACGAAGATAGAGTTAAAGACTCCAAGAACCTACGTGAAGATAGCGAATATACGATTAAAACTGACTTTAATCGATAAAGTTAAAGTCGCTCAAGCTACAGACTTAGAGCTGATGAATGTGAAGAAGAAGGTTCAAGAAGGCGTTATTATAGAAGCAAGAATCGACGAAGAGAGGAAATCTCAATCCTCGATTTTATTGGCCCATTTGAAATCCTCGATCGAGTAGGAGTTGTGGCTTATAGACTCGCCTTACCGCCAAGTATGTCTCGTGTTCATAATGTTTTGCACATATCTATGTTACGTAAATATGTGGAAGACCCGAACCACATTATTGAATTAGAACCAGACGAAATAGCAGAAGACTTAACGTATGAAGAGGTACCTGTTAAATGCTTGGATAAGTAGGAACATATTCTACGCTCAAAGGTTATATCTCAAGAGTTAGAATATGACGAGGTATCATCATCTCTTCGGCATACCAGGTATGTACATAAATTTCGAGGGTGAAATTTCATAAGGAGGGGAGATTGTAAGACCCCGAATTTTATGAAATGAAAGAATTCAATTTTCTTATAATTATTATTCTATTTAGTAAATGGTTAAATTGATAAAAGGTTAAAGTTAAGGGTGATATGTGAAAATTTTTCAAAGTAAGCAAGTTAATATTCGTTGTGTCGGGGAATATTCGTTTGGTCAGAGAATATTCTTCTTGTCAGGAAATATTCGTACGATGACACCATCATTAGTGGACCCCATAATAGAATAATTGTCGTAGTTAAAAAACGACAGAAATATCTTTTTATAAAAATAATGGCGAAAGTTTTACCGTTAAACTGTTGAAATACCCAAAGGGTAAAAAATACGATGTCTGCGTGGTTGCATAGTAGCACCTGGTTTTGATTATTGATGCTTACGTAAAAGCCACTCGGTTTACTCAATTATTGCTACAATGGTTGTTGCATAGTATCTCACGTTATTTGATTCAATTATTGTCACAGTATCATCTGCATAATATTTTATATTATTAAATCAATAATTGAGACAACAAAGTTATTCATATTATTATTTGCAATATTGACAATGTCTAGAAGGTTCTGTCGAAGAGAGGTTTGGTCACCTATTGCGCGCCAATAGGGAGAAATTCTTATCGGAAATCCCCCGCTTTCCTGTGAATGATCTGGTTGTTAAATATTGTGAGTTATAATATTAATGATGAATAATTTTTGAAGTATTGAGAATGTGTTTATTGAAGATAAGTGAATTATAAAAGTTAGAAGGGAATAATGCAAACTTGGAAAACTTTAGTGGTACTAAAGTGTAATAAGTTAAATCAATCTGGACCGTCGATGGTGATTTTAATAGTAAATCAATCTGGACCGTCGATGGTGGTTTTAAGTAAATTAATCTGGACCGTCGATGGTGGTTTTAATAGTAAATCAATCTGGACCGTCGATGGTGGTTTTAATAGTAAATTAATCTGGACCGTCGATGGTGGTTTTAATAGTAAATCAATCTGAACCGTCGGTGGTGGTTTTAAAAGTAAATCAATCTGGACCGTCGGTGGTGATTTTAAAAATAAATCAATCTGGACCGTCGGTTGTGGTTTTTGTAGACACTCAAAATTTTATGTACTACTGTCACTAACATTGCAGGAGGACAGATTCGTCTTTTAAGGGAGAACCCTAAAAGACAATCCAAATCCATATCGGATACTACCGGAAGTTCAACATCAACCCCGGATCACATTCTGGGAGTAACAATTCCAACCTCGGATATAACCCCGAGGCATGCAGATCCAATACCAGAACACACACTGGAGAAGACCGATTAATCTCGGAGATAACCCCGAGGTATCCAGTCTCAGTCCCAACCATGGGAATAGCCACCAACCTTTGTGATAACCCCAACGAATACAGTTTCGGCGATAACCCCGGAAATGCTTGTTTCAAATGCGACCAGCTTCAATCTCGACGCTCATAACAAGATGCACTGTACCAACCTGGCAATAACATCGGGAAGACATACACACCTCAAAGGTGACAATGAGGACCTTCAATAATTACAGCAGCCCAATCTCAGCGAAGTCTGAGCAACGTTTGCTTTATCAGCCCAATTCGGCGATAACACCAGTGAGGGGCAACATCATAATCTCATCAACACGATGCCATGTCACGTCATCTTAACATCTCTAAGCAACAATGTCCCACAAGACTAACCAATCCCAAGTGACTATTGTGCGGGGTAACAGATGAAAGTTGAAGCTTGAAGACCGGAGGGCATCGTCCCATCTTCAATAACTTCGTAAAAACTCTAATCCCATGCCATCGTACAACTCTCGACAACGATGGTCCGAAATAGGTCATGTATACCTCAAACGGATGCCCGGATTGCACTTCTGAAAGTTCGAGTGGACATTATAGTGCCTGAGTGCACGTACTTCGAGACGACCCGACCCGAAAAACCCGGGCCCACCCGGGTTGCCTCTGGTACACCTGTGGCTCAGCCGCAGGTACACCTTAGGCTAAATTGCCTATAAATAGAGGGCTTGGGCTGCCCCTTTTGCAAGAGAAAAAGGCGAGGAAGCCCTGCCCAATATGCTCTACACTCACCCCATGCAGTGTACTTTCCCCTTTTAAACACCTGTGAGCTCATATATAGCCCTTTTGTACCAACAAAAGTTAGTGTTTACCCACTCTAAAGATATAGAAGTCTTCTTTGGCGGTCGTAAGTAAGCCTCTCACACTTTTTTAAGTCTTTCTCTTCATCTTTTCACACACCCTTCTACACGTTGAGAGTCGTGTTACTTGCTTTTGCCCGGACTTCGGTCCATGATTTCATTTCAGTCTGTATATATATATATATATTATATATATATTGACTAACATCATCGAGTTATGCCTCGATTGAGCCTGAACTTGATTCGAGGCGTTTATTTGCTTTAATATATATATATATATATATACATTTATATATATTAACTGTGTGTCGAACTTTGTTCGATGAGCCTAGACTTCGGTCTGGAGCATTTATTTGCTTTAATATATATATATATATATATATATATATATATATATATACATTTATATATATTAACTGTGTGTCGAACTTTGTTCGATGAGCCTGATTTTGATGCAGTGCGCTTCTCGCTTTAATATATATATATATATATACATTTATATATATTAACTGTGTGTCGACTTTGTTCGATGAGCCTAGACTTTGGTCTGGTGCGTTTACTTCTTTAATATATATAAATATATATTAATATATATTAACTGTGCATCGGACTCTGTTCGATGAGCCTGGATTTTACATCCGGTGCGTTTATTCGCTTATATATATATATATATACTTATATATATGAACTGTGGTCGAACTCTGTTTGATGAGCCTGGATTTTTACATCCGGTGCGTTTATTGCTTATATATATATATATATATATATTTCGTCCCACCTAGAGTTTACTTCGTGGTGGTTGATCGCTTTTACAACTTTCTTTACGTTTCGTCCTGCCTGGAGTTTACTTCGTGGCAGTTGATCGCTTTGTACAACTTTATTTATATTTTGTCCTGCCTGGAGTTTCCTTCGTGGCGGTTGATCGTATTCAGCTTTATTTACGTTTCGTCCTGCCTGGAGTTTCCTCCATGGCGGTTGATAGCTTTTACAGCTTTATTTAAATTTCTGATCCCCCATGGAGGTGCTTCGTGGTTGGTGATCATGTCTGTATATATATATTTATAATTTTTATATATATACCTGCTTACTGCTTTCATATAAATTGTAGTATTCTGTGCGCCTAGGAATCATGTGATCACAGATTCTTTCCATTGAATCTAGATTCGGTTCCCGTGATGGACATTTTCAAATTTATGGCGACTTGTAAATTATTCTCATGGTGTCTGAATTTCCTCGATGGTTTCCATACCCACGAGGAAGTCGGCATTATTTTGTACATTATTTTTGTACGAATGCCTCGCATCTGTTAAATAAAATCAATCAAGCTGAACACTTAATAAAATGGGAGTGTAAAAGGTCTCAATTACTATTGAGCATCAGGGTTTGAAAAACCTTTTTATAAAACATCATTGCCATATCTTGCTAAAAACTGAATTTTTACATAAATTCAAATCCTGTGTATATAGGTTCGAACGACGCCTCGCACTACTTCCAAATAACATCATATTGACCCACACACACACACATTCAGATAATAGTTTCTTGAAAAGAGGCGGTCACCGTGGTAACACGGATGTCGGGGGGTGCCTAACACCTTCCCCCCGCATAACCAAGTCCCCGGACCCTAATGAATCTTGGTTTCACCGACCCGTTTAGCAGTGTCACATCACTGGGTCAATGTGCAAACCTTTTCTCGGTTGTGTTGGTATAGCCATTTAAAAAAACCAACTGGCGACTCTTAACAGTCCATCGTCGACATTATACATGTCAGACCTTTTTCATTTATTTTTTCAAACAAATCCCACCTAAACTGAGAACACCAAAGAACAAGTAACGGAAAGGGACATCTAAAAATCCCAACGTCGACAGGTGGCGACTCTGCTGGGGACTTCAGTAAGAGGACTTAAGCCGCTATTTCAATCTTTTCAAAACTGTTATCTGCTTGTGTGTGGATGTTGCATTTACATTTGATGAATGTGTACGAATGCATTTCCTTATTGCACTTAGTGCTTCGCACCATAACTGCTTGTGATATTAGTGCTTCGCACCATATCTGCTTGTGATATTAGTGCTTCGCACATGTCATCATTTTTCATACGATGAGACGCGATGTATGTGAATGTATGTTGTGTGGTCCCTCCACCAGGAGGCTATCCCGTCGGTGTTTGATTACTAGACTTGTGAGAAGACTAATTCTCTGAGGCTCAGGAAAGGCACCACCCAAATTCGCTCCAGTTGAAAGACCGGATTAACGTCCCATCAAGTAGATTGCGATGATTTGGGAACCTTCATGCCAAAAAACCGTGAGAGTAACCTAAGATAGGTCAGCCTCTGATAAACCCAAAACGGAGGAAAGTCTCTTCATGCTCTCATTTCAATTAATTGTAAACACAATTACTTGTAATTTCATTCCATATCTATCTCCATGTAATGAGAAATATGAAGAAGTGTGTACACGTACATATTTTAATTAACATACTACAAACGACTGACATCCGTTGTGCAGGATAAAATTCCTAAAATGGACACATCACATAGCATGTTATTATATACATTCCCTAAAGACTAAACTATGCAAGTCTTTCGCAGGGAATCAATCAGACCTACTACCCGTTCAAAGTCCAAAAAGGCAATATGCCTACAGTCAATCATGTCGTTATCCGACTAGACTAAACTTAATCTAGTTTCTCGCAAAGAATTCGACGGATTAAGCAAACAAATTACAGATTTGGCTGTTCTACTCAAAGAATTACACCAGTCTACACATGGTCAAAAAATACCCGTACATGCTGAATCCTCCACACAAGGAGGAACCCAGGTCATTACAATACCTAAACTGCAGTTGGATACAACCAACAAAACTCATGATGCTGCCCATCCCACTGGAGATCCAGACACTGGTGACATCAAAAAGAAAGTCCTCCAAATGGAAGAGACCCTTCACGCTATCAAAGGAATTGGAACACACGAGAGTGTTTCATATGCTGATCTGTGTATTTTTCCTGGTGTTCATTATCCAGAAAAATTTAAAACTCCTGACTTTGAAAAATATGACGGGTTAGGAGATCCTTACACACATTTAAAGGTGTTTATTGGAGAACTTGGATCTTATGCAGAGGACAAAAAGCTCAGAATGCAATTATTCCAAAAGTGTTTAACTGGAGAAGCCCGTTTGTGGTACATAAGATTAGACAACTCTAAAATCCATAGCTGGGAAGAGCTAGCACATGCTTTCCTCACTCAATACAGCTTTCAAACTCAGATGGCTCCTGATCGGTATCAAATTACCAAGATCAAGAAATAGTCTAACGAGTCTTTTAAAGAGTATGCTCAGAGGTGGAGACGCCTAGCTGCCCAAGTTAGTCCTTCCATAACAGAATCAGAAATGGTCATGACTTTCATAGACATACAAGAAGCTCCCTTCTATGAGAGAGTTTTAGCCAGCATCGACAAAATATTTTCTGAAATGGTCAAACATGGGGAGATAGCTGAGATAGGATTGAAGTCCGGAAAGATTCAAGACCTAGCTGCACTCAAAGCTGTTGTTGATCACATCTAATCTAGAAATTATGGGAACAACCCCCGGAGGGTCCATAAAAAGAAAGAAGAAGATGTTTCCCTGATACTACAGGGTCAAAAGGGCAATCAGAACATGCCTATTCAAAGGAGAAACTACACTCCCTTTCCAACACAGTCTACAAACTCTCCAATACCAAAAGCTGGAGAAGTCAAACGCCCTCGAGTGTTTACACCCTTAGGGGATACCCTCGTGAACATTTTAAATCTTCTGACAACACATAAGAAAATTACACATCTTCTTCCACTAGCCAGCCCTAATGGACGGGGTTTCAATGCTGCTCAAAAATGTGCTTATCATGCCGGGGCACCTGGACATGATACTCAGGATTGTTGGGCCTTGAAACACAAGATCCAGGACCTGATAGACAACGGAGAGATCGTGGTCACCAAACCAGATCAGCCTCACGTTCAAGACAACCCTCTTCCTCAACACAAAGAAGAAGAGGTTAGCATGATCAATTGGAGTAATGGACAGAATTCCAATTTCAACTTTGAATCTTCCCAGACCCTCAAAGACGGTGATGACAAATGGGATTATGCCAAGTTCCAGTTCACAATGGAACGAAAGATGAAAGCTCTATGCAAACAAATTGAGCAATTGGCGAATCGTGACTTATCGAGATCAAGTGACTCATCGCTTAATCACCAGAGCATGCCGGCCTCCTACCTATTGTCATGAATATTCCTCGCCACTTTCGTAAAATAAAATGCCGGGAAGACAAAGTGACAAAGAGAGCAAATGCCAAAGCCTGCTTCGGATTTCGCCAACAAAAGGGAATTCACCTATCCGGGCCAACCTATGGAGGAAATCCTTCATATGTTAATCAATGAAGGAAGGATCAGTTCCCATATACCTCCAATCAACCCCCGTTCAGGATGGTACAACTCTGATGGAGTCTGTCAATATCATTCCCAGGTCCTCATGCACACAAAGATGAAGAATGCTTTGGGCACTCCGCCACCTTATCCAAAATCTAATCGACAAAGGGTGTCTCGCGCCTGGCAGATAAACGATCTTGTGTTACGTGCAAGTAAAGATGCAGCCCCTACTAAGTGGAAGAGTGTGGTAGCAGTCATATCCAATGAAATTGATGGGATTAGCAAATCACTCGCAATGCCAATAATTCAACTCAAGGGGAGCAACAATCCTTTGAAAGTGGCCGCTCCCGAGCCAATCAACTTGCCGTGCAGAGCACAATATCCTATTGTTAGCTTACGCACAGTTCCGTGGAATTATGGAGAAGGTGAAGAATCCACCTCACATACAACTGCTGTAGTGTCGAAGGAAAATCCACTGTATCTTCCCCAACGGGTGATGAAGCATACCATCAAATCAAAGGGGAAAATACCCATGGAGAAAATTGAAAAATTCCTCCACGCTGTGGGTCATAATGAAGCTACGGTGGTTTTAAGCTTGAAAGAAGCTCCACAACAGATATCAATTTTGGACTTGGTCCTAACTTCCGAGAATCACCGGAAGGTCTTGTTAAAGGTTTTAGAAGAAGCCTATCTCCCGTCATCAGTGGATACGAAAAAGTTTCAACATCTGGTTAATCACATTTTCAACAACAATGTGATATCCTTCACTGATGATGACATACCGCCCGAAGGGACCGGTCATTGCAAGCCGTTGCACATTGCGGTCTTGTCCTTCAGATATATGGTAGCTGAAGTCTTAATAGATGGAGGTTCCTCGCTGAATATCTGCCCATAAGCTACCTTGGTGAAGATGAATATCAATCTCAACCGAATTCGGAGTAGCCATACTATCATCAAAGCTTTTGATGAAGCCCTAAAAAATTCGATTGAGTAATTGAGTCGCTAATCGAAATTGGTCCTCACACATTCTCGCGATCTTTCCATGTGCTCAAGATAGATTCGGATACAACCCGCTCTTGGGACGACCATGGATTCACATGGCTAAAGGGCGGTCCACCCTTCATCAACAATTGAAATACATTATCAACAATAGCCGGTCACGGCCAACGCCGAACCGAAGAGTGTCCTCAACACGGGACATGTGCTTCATCAATGCCAATGCGACGTTGAACCGCCTACCATTCATGCTTTAGAAATAAGCAACACCCAATACCATGCTATTGGAGCGCCATTGTAAGACCCCGAATTTTTTTTAATAAAATGGAATTTCCTCTATTTATTATTTTGAAATAGTAAGGGTTGATTTGATTAATGTGGTTAGTTATGGGTACAATGCGCAAATATTTCGAATAAGCAAGTGGTTATAAAATATTCGTTTGGTCGTGGAATATTCGTACGATGGCGCAGTCTTTTGTGGGCCCCATAACGAAAAGCGATTGGATGAAGAAAACGACAAGTATAAGTTGTTTAAATTACTGGCGTAGTTATTACAGATTATCTTGTTGGAATACCCGTGGTTAAAACACACTAATACGCCGCGTTGTTGAGCGATGACACTCAGATTGCACCAATTATTGATTCTTACGTAAAAGGCACTACTCAATAATTGTTACGATAATTACTGCTCAAAGATTTTATTTTATTGATTCAATAATTGCCGCATTGATATTTTATATTATCGTTGTTTCAATAAATTGTCATTACACGATATTTTCCATTATCGAGCAATAATTCATATTATCTCGAATAATATTATTGGATAACATTATTGGCAATGTCTAGAAAGTTCTGCATCTAAGGAGAGGTTTGGTCACCTAATTGCGGCCATGAAGGAGAGATCCTTATTGAAAGCCCCTCTTCCTGGAACTACCGGTTGCCAAGATCTTGTGATTCTCAGTAATATTATTTGTGAATAATTAATTATTGATTTATATGATGAGGAAAATATTGATTTTATGTGGATATAGATGGAGAAAATTTTAAAATGACAATTGTTGAAAATTAATATTTTATCTTTTTCGATAAAATAATTCATTTAAATATATTATTTTAATAATATATTAATGGTGATATTTTTACCATGAATGTGAAATATATGAGTATATGAGGAGGAAGAGTATTTTGTGGCATTAAATGTTTAACACATGTTTTGTGTGTTGGTGGACACAATTATTGACCAAATTTGATTATAAATTTGTAAAATCGTCTGTTTGTGGATTTCTATTAATTTACATTTGGAATTTGGAAAACTTTCTTCTCGCAAAGTTGTAGAGAATTGAATTTCCTATAAAAAATCGCGATATTCGAATTTTCTGATAAAAGATCTATTTATTGTGAATTATTGAAGTTTCGGTATATCGGGTGTGAATTGATTTTTGGAGTTTAAATTATTTTTGTTAGAAAAACGTTTTTTGTATTGTTTTGGACATCATTAATTTGTGTGGCTGGTGTTTTTGACCAAAAGGTGGGCTAAGGAAAAATTGTATAATTATATTAATATTATATTCAATTTTCTGCTTTGGTGTTCTAAGCAATTTCCTATAAATAGGATGCTTAGGTTAGAATTGAAAATCACACCGTAAATCAAGTTTTCTCTCTATATTATCGAGCGTATTCTTGTGAGTATTTTGAGTATACTTTAAGTATTGCTATACGGTGCAAGTTCAAGTCATAGCCTATATCCGGTGTTTCAACTAGAAGTACTATTTTTCGAGGTAAGGGATGTTATTTTCTTCTCAAATGATATTATTTCTTCAATATCATTATGCTGAAATATTGGTTGGAACTTTTTATCAAATTTAGAACTTTTTCATGTCGGGGTTACTATTCATGAGTTACTATTCACGAGTTACTATTCATAAGTTACTATTCACGAGTTACTATTCACGAGTACTATTCATGAAGCGTGAAGATGTTTTTTTTGTGAAATTTCTATCTTTTGGTGTCGAGTTACTATTCACGTATACGGCACTATTCACGTATCTTGCACTATTTACTGAATACGGCACTATTCACCGAAAAAATGAAATTTCTTCTTTTTGTCCAAAATATCTATTATGGATACTAGCTTTGATTGTATCCATGTTTTGATCATTCTTGAATTTTACTCCACTCTGATTACTTATGAAGTATTTTTGAACTTGGATTGTTTAAAATACGAATCCTTAATATTTGTTCTTTTGTTTCACCGGATTCGCTTTCTTTTAAAATATTTTTCATCATCCTCACCCCTAAATGATGATATTATCGAATATCTTTGGCTTCGTAGGTGCAGATGAATGATTTCTTGATGAATATCTTTGGCCGTAGTGCAAAGATGAACATGTGTTGAGATGAACATGACCCGGTGATTAATATCTTTGGCCCAGTAGTGCAAAAGATGAGCAGTGTTTAGATGAACATAACTAATCGATGAATATCTTTGGCTTGTAGTGCAAAGATGAATATTTGATTCCAGATATATATTGATTGATGTTACAGGGATAAAATATCGACGATGAACTTTTAAATTCATATATAGAAGATAGTAGTTTGCATTCTCTACTTAACTTTTCTAATGAATTATTATTTCCGCTGCGAAGATTGATTTAAAAATGGGTGTCTATTGTATTCTATTAGATTTTTCCCTGTTGAAGACTAACGATAATTTGTTGTATATTATCTTAGTCATAATATTCTTTACTGGGCTAGTTGAGCTCACCCTTTTCCTTTTTGTTCCATTTTTCTTCTCAGGAGGCGAGAATGTAGTGAGTACTAGTCGGGGTATGAAATGAAGGTTCTAGAGAGAGTTGTTTAGTAGTCCTCACCATTTTTATAAAATAATGTATCAATAATTATGATGGGGATTTATTTGCGTGTGGATATTGTCTGATGGCAATATCTCGTATTTAAACTCACAGCTTTATATGTTGTAATAATAAAGTTGTAGTTTATTTCGTACCATGTATTTGGCGACTTCGTAATGGGTTGGATGGAATGGACCTATTTTGGGGCGTCCACGGTTGGTATCGATAGCTTATATCCTGTTTCAACTAGAAGTCTTGCTTTTTTGAGGTAAGGGATGTTATTTTCTTCTCAAATGATATTATTTCTTCAATATCATTATCTTTGAAATATTGGTTGGAACTTTTTATCAAATTTGGAACTTTTTCATGCTCGGGGTTACTATTCATGAGTTACTATTCACGAGTTACTATTCATGAGTTACTATTCACGAGTTACTATTCACGAGTACTATTCATGAAGCGTGAAGATATTTTTTGTGAAATTTCTATCTTTTGGTGTCGAGTTACTATTCACGATATCGGCACTATTCACGTATCTTGCACTATTTACTTAATACTGACTATTCAATCTAAAAAAAATGAAATTTCTTCTTTTTTCCAAAATATCTATTATGGATACTAGCTTTGATTGCATCCATGTTTTGATCATTCTTGAATTTTACTCCACTCGATTACTTATGAAGTATTTTTGAACTTGGATTGTTTAAAATACTTAATCCTTAATATTTGTTCTTTTGTTTCACCGGATTCGCTTCCTTTAAAATATTTTTCATCATCCTCACCCTAAATAATGATATTATTGAATATCTTTGGCCTGTAGTGCAAAGATGAATGATTTCTTGATGAATATCTTTGGCCAGTAGTGCAAAGATGAGCAGTTGTTGAGATGAACACGACCACAATCGATTAATATCTTTGGCCGTAGTGCAAAGATGAACAGTGTTTAGATGAACATAACTAATCGATGAATATCTTTGGCTGTAGTGCAAAGATGAATATTTGATTCCGAGATATATATTGATTGATGTTACGGGATAAAATATCGACGATGAACTTTTAAATTCATATATAGAAGATAGTAGTTTGCATTCTCTACTTAACTCTTCTAATGAATTATTATTTCCTCTCGAAGATTGATTTAAAACCGGGTGTCTATTGTATTCTATTAGATTTTTCCTGTTGAAGACTAACGATAATTTGTTGTATATTATCTTAGTCATAATATTCTTCTTCGGGCTAGTTGAGCTCACCCTTTTCCTTTTTGTTCCATTTTTCTTCTCAGGAGGCGAGAATGTAGCGAGTACTAGTCGGGGTATGAAATGAAGGTTCTAGAGAGAGTTGTTTAGTAGTCCTCACCATTTTTATAAAATAATGTATCAATAATTATGATGGGGATTTATTTGCGTGTGGATATTGTCTAGATGGCAATATCTGTATTTAAACTCACAGTTTATATGTTGTAATAATAAAGTTGTAGTTATTTCTGTACCATGTATTTGGCGACTCAGAATGGGTTGGATGGAATGGACCTATTTTGGGGGCATCACAGCCATTGCCCGAACCCAAGATTTCTGCCGAAGTAATGTCGGTTACTCAAGAAATGATGTCGTTGGGTCATAAACCGGGACAAGGGTTGGGTAAAGATTGCGAAGGTATCAAATACCCAATTCGATTAACCAATCAAATCGGAACAGCTGGGCTAAGCTATTCTGCCAGTTCTAGTCACAAGAATCCTCATAAGCATCATCAGATTCCTTCAGCTTCAACCATGCGACGTTTATCTTCGCCTTCAAGCTCTGAGTCCGCACAATCTCCCGTAAAGGTGCCAGCCAATATAATGGCTATGTTATGTCCCAAGCCGGTACCGGTGAAGGAGAAAAAAGTCTTTGTTCCAAATCCCGCAGTGGAAGAAGAGGAACGAAGAATCAAGCAAGACGTCATACGAATGATGTCCGGTATACGCATCATCGTTCATGATGAACATACCAACAGATACACCCTAGACGATGATTGCCCAGATGTAATGGCCATCATTCGGGACGGGAGGATGATGACAATCCCTCCATCATGCGGTCCACCTGACTTTTGCTCTTGCCAATTGGAACAACATTCCTTGCATTGGTCGTCAAGGGTAAAGCGGCGAAACTCTTTCTACCACAGTATATAATAACTGCTTACTTTTCTCAGACAAGATTAGCGCTTTATTTTGCCAAGACATGCTAACACTGCGTATGATCAACACATTTCATATATACTAAGTGAAAGCATATTTTGTTTCGTGACTCAATTTAGATGTGCTCAGATTACTGACATTTGATTGCCTCTTCTCCACAAGGATTGTACCTTTGATGTAGAGATGAATTCGGCCTTGATGGATATACTGGGATGACATTGAGGTGCCTCCGAAATTCAAGAATGGGTCAAAGACAAACCTAAACCCAACCTTGATCAAACCACTTCTTTCAATCTCGGAACCTTAGAAATCCCTAAGTTAATCCAGATTGGTTCAGACCTTACCCCAAACCAACGGAATGACATGGTTATGCTATTAACCCAATTCCAGGATGTGTTTGCATGGTCTCATGAAGACATGGTGGGTTTGTCCACTGACATTGTCCTTCATCGCCTTCCCATTAAAGAGGGATTTAAGCCAGTCAAGCAAAAGCTCAGGCGATTGAAACCTGAGTGGAGTTTAAAGGTGAAAGAAGAAATTGTGAAACAATTTCAAGCTGGCATCATCATGGTGTCTACATATCCTGAGTGGATATCCAACATTGTGCCCGTACCTAAACCTGGAGGGAAGGTGCGAGTAAGCTTGCTTAAATGATAGCTTTCCCGTGCCATTTATCCACATTCTCATTGACAATACTGCGCAATACGACATGTACTCCTTTGCTGATTGCTTTGCGGGATATCATCAGATCATGGTTGCTGAGGAAGATCATGAGAAAACTTCTTTCATCACACCTTGGGGAACCTTTTGCTATAGACGGTTGTCATTCGGCCTCATCAATGCCGGAGCCACCTATCAACGAGCTATGATGGCTCTTTTCCACGACTTAATGCATAAAGAGATCGAGATCTACGTGGATGATATCATTGTCAAGTCCCAAAAGGAGGATGACCATCTAGACCATCTCAGAAAATTATTCAATAGGTTGCGTAAGTACAACTTGAAGTTGAATCCAGCTAAATGCGTCTTTGGCGTTAAATCGGGCAAGTTGCTAGGATTTCTAGTCAGCCACAAGGGGATTGAGTTGGATCCTGCAAAAATCCAAGCCATCACTGAAATGCCCATTCCTCAGACAGAGAAGGAAATACGGGGATTTTTGGAAAGAATCAACTTCATTAGCAGGTTTATCTCCCAACTCACAGCAACCTGTGAGCCAATCTTCAAGCTATTAAAGAAGAACTCCTCCATGAAATTGAATGATGAGTGTCAAAAGGCCTTCCTCACAATCAAGAAACAGCTAGTCAAAGCTCCCGTCTCGGTACCACCCAGGGATGATGTTCCCCTGTTTATGTACCTGTCCATAAGTGACAACGCCATGGGCTGCATGCTGGGATAGAAGGACGATAGAGGCCAAGAACGAGCTATCTATTACCTCAGTAAAAGGTTCAGCAACAATGAACACAAGTACACTCTGATCGAAAAGACGTGTTGTGCTTTAGCATGGGCTTCCATGAGGTTACAACATTACCTCCATGGTCACACAACCCATCTCATATCCCGCGTGGATCCTCTCAAGTACGTGTTCAACAAACCTATGTTAAATTGCCGGCTGTCCAGATGACAGTTGATCCTACAACAATTTGACATCATATATGTGACTCAAAATTCCATCAAAGGTCAAGGAATCGCGGATCAACTGGCCGCCGCACCTTCAGGGGATTTCAAACCCTTCGAAACATATTTCCCCGATGAAGGAGTAGTGACAGTACAGCAACACCATCGGTACAATACGCGCCAATCATGGAAGATGTATTTTGATGGAGCTGTTAATATGGAAGGTTCTGGAGCTGGAGCGATTCTAGTATGCGATGCGGAGAACGATATCTCGTTCTTTGTCGAAATTACGATTTAAGCGGCACCAATAATACGACTGAGTATGAAGGCTGTCTCATGGGGCTAAAACTTGCCCGTTCAATGGGCATCAGACGATTAACTGTCCTTGGAGATTCAGAGCTGGTAATCAGACAATCCACCGGAATCTATCAAACCAAGTTACTACATTTGCTGCCTTACCATCGGCAGGTTTTGAAGATGGCTTTAGAGTTCGAAAAAATCTCCTTTCTACATGTTCCTCGTAATATGAATGACTTTGCGGACGCATTAACAACTTTGGCCTCCTTGATTCGCATATCAGATAAGGAACACTTGCCAAGCGTCACAATTTCCCTGCAAAAAGCCCCAGCCTATGGGAATTACGTTGGAGAAGTATCGGATGAGCTACCTCCCATCCAACATCCTCGGTATCAGCATATCAAGGAATACCTACGAGATGGATCTACACCCGCGAAAGCGAGCCCGACTGAGAAAAGGCGGATCCATCGACTTACTATGAAATTCTACCTGAGTGGAGATGCGCTCTACAAAAGAGATGCAGGACTAGGTCTCCTCAGATGTTTAGACAAAGAGCAAGCCCAAAGGCTTATGGATGAAATCCATGGTGGAGTCTGTGGCCCCCTCTTTATCAAGAAAGTCCTCAGGACGGGACATTACTGGCTATCTCTCAAAATTGATTGCAATGACTACGTTAGAAGATGCTATCAGTGCCAGATTCATGGGAATGCTATACACGCCCCTCCACAGGAACTCCACAATATGAGTTCACCTTGGCCCTTCTCAATGTGGGGAATGGACGTTATCGGGCCCATCAAGCCTAAAGCCAGTAATGGTCACCGATTTATCTTCACCATGATCGACTACTTCACAAAGTGGGTAGAAGCAGCCTTCTTCCCCAGGGTTACTAAATAAGTCATCATTGCTTTCATCAGAAACAATGTCGTTTGTCGATATGGACAACCAGAGGTGATTGTGTCAGATAATGCTAAGAACCTCAACAACAGAATGATGGAGGAATTATGCAGTAAATTCCACATCAAACATCTTAACTCTGTCATCTATCGTCCGAAGATGAACGGTGCTGTTGAAGTGGCTAACAAAAACATCAAGAAGATTATGCAAAAGATGTCTACTAACCACAAAGATTGGCCTGACCTATTGCCTCTTGCTCTGTTAGCCTACAGAACCTCAATGCGCACTTCCAATGGAGCAACCCCCGACGCTTTAACCTATGGGATGGAAGCAGTGCTCCCCATAGAAGTTGAAATGGAATCCCTCAGAGTGTTGATAGACGCTCAGCTGGATGAAGACCAATGGGTACAAGACAGGTATCACCAATTGTCTCTAATAGACAAAAGGCAAACCGCGACTATCTTCCATGGTCAGTTATATCAGCAAAGGATTGCCAGATCCTATAACAAAAAAGTCCGGCTATGGCAGTTTAGACAACATGACTTGGTTTTGAAGAAAATTCTTGACAACCAAGATCAGGCTAAAGGAAAATTCGCTCCTAACTGGGAAGGGCCGTTTATTGTCAAGGACGTATTGACAGGAGGCGCTCTCAGATTGCAAGAAATGGACGGCGATGAATTTCCACAACTCATCAACTCGGACGCCGTGAAACGGTACTATGTCTAAAGTAATTTGCAAACACCCTGGTGCAGAACCATCAGGTCACCAGTCATTCCGGTTCTTTAACCATTTACCACATATAACTTTCCTACACTTTGTCCCTCAGGGAAACATACATTTTAAGCCAGCAGCCTGGCTCTCCTTTGCGTTCTTATAACTTAGGTCATCCCACCGCGGATTGAACCTCTTGCGTTTGCAGTTTGGCTACCCATACCTGGGATTAAACTTCTCATACCTATAGTTTATCCTCAACCTAGGATTAAACTTTCTCTGCCCCGCACTCTGACCTGCTCATGGGATTATGCTTTTCTTCTCGCCTTGAGGGGCGAACTACGTTGACCTGATCTCCTCTTCAATAGGAGTACGTAGGCAACCATTTCATATGGCCCGATCGCAATAAAACAAAAACAACAAAAACATTTCTACCATCTTCTCCTCACAAAAACAACAAAAAAACATTCCTACACCATTTCAGCCATATACAGCGTTGAACCTCTTACACCAGGTTCGAACTACGCAGACCTGATCTCCTCTTCAATAGGAGTACGTAGGCAGCCATTCATGGTGCGGTCTCGCCCCCTACCAAAACACAAACCCTTGTCAGTTGGTACTGGGATCATCCTTCAATCCACTACATTTCATTGGCTTCAGACCAAAGGGATGGAATTACCTGAACTCCTCCTAAATAGGAGATTCGGCGACCATCTAAGCTGCGGTCATACCTTGAAGAACAACACCAATCCATAAGAGATGGAATTAACTAGGCTTCTCCTAAATAGAAGTACTGGTGACCATCTGTGGTGCGGTCAATCTCAGAGAGGAAAGCCACACTCCTCTCCATATTTCCATACAGAAAGCAGTCCCAAGACACCAAAGATGGTAGGGATACACATAGATCAATGATCCATTCTAAACTATCCCAGAGACAACTCAATGTCCATCCACCTAGGAGGAATTCAGAATACATCAAGACCACAAGCCACAAGCAAAGCAGACAAAATATCAAGCAAATAGCAAGGCATATCTAAAAGGGAAGTGATCCAAAATATATTTCCTGTCGTATATATAATGTTTGTTTGATATATATATACAATGTAAATCGTACATGACAAAATGGCTAAGCTAGTCTGCATTGTAAATACAAAGCTCATCTACAAGTCGGGGTATATGCGAAGCTAACAGATCTGCAGACCATCATCTGCATGGTGACCATATGATCATCAATATATGCACTCATCTCTCGCAATCATGCCAAAGGGTAAGGATCTCACCGCGATCTTATCTGTGATGGCTACATCTCGGGCAGATATGGCACTATCCCGCTCAACTATCTCTGCGTCTCTAGCTGATCTGGCCTCATCCCGCTCAACAACAGCGGCATCTCGGCGAGCTAATGCCTTGTCTCTCTCTAACAGAGCTGCGTCCCTCCCATCAAGGGCAGTCAACATCATAGATCGAGCTTGATCTCTCTCAAAGGTCATCAGATGAAGACTCTGCTCTAAGTACTGTGCCGAGTGCTGAATCACAACAGTACTGGTACTAGGAGAATCCGGAAGAAATGATGGCAACCCAGCAACGGGCTCCTCCTCGATGTAGGTATCGATGTCCTCTATGGGCTTTACATCGTCTGACTCGCTATCCGATACTGCAGATACTGCTACTGTCGATAAAATCTCTGTCTCCATCCATGTGAAATACTCTGCATAACAACCTGGATGACTGACAGAAAAAGCAGCTATCTCACGTTGATCCTAACAAGTATACACACGGGATCGGTCCTCTGCTGAGAGATATCGGGAAGCTAAATGCTGACCTATCGCCCCCTCGAAAGGATGAAAATCCTGGAACTGGTCGAACTGCGACATCACGGCCAGTGGGTGATAAGTAGTCACGCTCCTCAAGCCAGCCAGAAGGAGGAAGTCCATGCCGAGAGCGTGAGTAATGAAGTTGTATGGTGAGCAAAGCCCCGAGCACGACAATATGCTAAATGGATCTCTGATAACTGCCAAAAATGCAGACCAAGACAGAGCATCTATACACTCTGACGGCTGAAAGGAGTATGACATGGCTACATCATGGGTGAACCAATACCCATGCCGTCTAAGAGTACCAACCGGTCTCAAGTGTGACATAAACCACACATACAAAGATGATCAACAACCCGTAAAAAACTCTTGCGGGTGAAAGTACAATACAGTAGGATCTTGATCATGAGGTCTCTCTCGCTACAATCATAGGTACAATGGTACGGCCCTCTCTAAGAGCTCTCACGGCCATGAATGTCTATCTCATCCATATAACGCGGCATATAGATATATGACAGTATGCATAGCATCAGTATATCAACCCTGGCCAAACGCCAATGGTCTTCTGGTGCAGTGAAATCCCCAAAATGTCGTGAATAGCTATCCTCCGAGCCAAATCTATTGTACAGAAAACGCTGGGATATCACGTGGCTAGATGTCAGCTCATCCTGTACTACTCTGCACCGTAATCCTGTGAGAGTCATGAACCGTCTACTCATGTCTCCCAAAGCCAGATGCATGCAAGGTCCGCTCTAAAAAGCAACATCGTCGAAGGTGCATACTCCTCCAAAGTAGAGTCAACTCATGGGTGCCAAATCGGAATACTTTTTATCCGGTGAGCTGATGCTCTAGCATCCGTCCACAAACCTCATGGGAACTCGAAAAGGCAATAAAGTCATGGTATCTTTGCAATAGGCGATCTCTCATCACCACATACGGTGGTGACATGCTATCATACCACGATCGTGATACCCAATACCACCACCGACGGTGGGTATGATCTATCTATGACTAACTGTCAAGAATACATCTCATGCGTAGCCGTGTCATAAGACCATCCAGGGGTCAATGCCGAATATCTCTGGACATACATACATATGCATAACATGATACATGCATAACAGATAATGGATGGCAATATAATATAGGGAATGGAAAAACTGTGCATACATTCTTAAGTATATCATCATCTAATACATCATCTCTGTATAGCTACAAATACAGGGAAATGGGGCACAGATGCCCTACTACTAACAGAGGCCTATCAAAAGATATAGCGAGAATGGGGCACAACCACCCAATATCTAACAGAGGCCTATCAAAAGATATAACGAGAATACACATCAGAAGAAGACCAAGGTGTTGATGTCCACATCATCAATCCTATCCACCTGATGTAACTCCTCCTGAGTCACTGGATCTCTATCCACAGGGATGTCAGGCCTATAAAGAGGAGGATCTGCTGGCCAAGAAAACCGAATGGGTCATCCGAGGGGCGGCCTACCGAGGCTGGAAGGAACGAATGACTCCGCCTTTGCTGGATCTCTACCCAAATACCGGATAAATATATGTGCCTAATCCAACTGCTGGGTTAAGCTATCAATCTGGGTCATATGAGTCGGATCTCGAACACAAGCTATCCAATCCGTCATCATTAAGGATCCTGGAACCATATCCCCCATAAACTGTGTGGCGCGGGACTGGGCTCCAATAGTGCGAGGGGACCACCACCGTTGGAACATCTCCTGAGTACATGAACCCTTTGATAATGCAAAACCGTCAACCCCCAACAATGGGATATCAGTGACGGGTGACTGTGATACGGGCCAATGACGCCTGACAGGAAGCAAGATCAGTATACGGATCTCCCATGTGGTGCTCCTAATAGTACACTCTCCTAAATAGAGCTCCCAGCCTCCATCTGTGAAGAGAGGAACTCTCCTGGTGGAAATCAAATACTCGACTCCAGTCGGGTGTCCATCCTCAAAGCCGATGGTCAAGTGTTCACCTGAATTGGGAATCCATGTAATGGTATCAGCTGTCAGCAACTCCAGCTGCATGCGGTAGTGAGTGAATCCCTCAGCTACAGGGACTTCCGACAAAATAGAATGGTTCCATCGTCGTCCTCGTGGATAGGTATCTAAACCTAACACACTCACAAGATGCAAGCATGGGAGCCTCTCATAGGCCCAAAACTGCCAACACAATGGCAAAACATCTGCTATCAGTAAACACTCTTAACCTATGAATGGGAAAAGATAAGAGAAATACTCACCAGCAGAAATGGGTAAAATCCTAGCCAAGCCTCGATCAAACCCTGTGAGCGCATACGCATACCCCAGAGGAAATAGGCAAAGGTATAGGAGCCCCAATCATACTCTCCAATACGGTCCACATCACGCGTGGCGCTGATCAAAGCAAAGGATACCGTAGAAGAGTTATTTGCTATGAAGCAGCCTCGAATGATCATCAGGAACAATCACCGTAGAACGTGATCCCTGATTCTGACATCATCAGGCATAGGCTCACTCAAAAGCCCACTCATAGCATCTATGCTCAAAGGACCTGAATGGACAGTCCTGCCTTTGAGCGCCTCCGCCGAAACTCCTAATAAGGATCTGACGGCAGTAGGGGTAATATTCGCCATGCAAGGCACTGGCTCCCCTCCAAACTCTATGCCTGTGATAAATCGCCAATCCATAGGCATCATCATCACCTCGTAATCCAGCAGATGGAGTGACTGAGTCTGATGAAACCATCACTCAGACAATGCCTTGAGGTAACCCCAGGGACAACGACGGGGAAGGATAGAGAAAAATGCCCCAAATCCCCACTCATGCACTACCCCTCTATTGTCAGGATGAAGCGCCTGGTACATGGAGTGAATGCTGAACTAGTTCCCTTGAGGCTGTGTAAAACTAGGAACCTGCATGAAATACAGATCAACATCAAAACCCTTTAATCCTCATCAATAGGAAAGAAGGAAGATCAAAAGTCTAACGCCATACCTCGTTAGCATGCAAATACATCGATGGATGTCTGCTCAAATCACCCAGCAGCTCTGGGTTTGCCACCTGAATACTAGGTAGCTCCCTACGAGGAACATGTGCAGCAGGAGCGGGATCCTCAATCGGAATATCCGCCTCCTCGTCCTCAACGTCTGGCACATCTACCCGGACAAGACGAATCACGACCTCCACCAACCGACGAGGCTGTCTGACAGAGCGGGGACGAGGCACTTCAGAAGCCCTCTGCCGTACGCCAGAAGTGGTCCTATAGGAACTGCTCGGCTGATCCGGATCCATAATATCTGGACAACAAGTCTCCGAATCACCTCAGAAAGGGTGTGGTATTTCCTTACCTGGAGCTTTCTAGAATGCATTTATGTCTATATGCATGCATGCATTTACTTTAACATATAATAGAGTTAAAAATGCATAACTACCCAATGCCTACATTTGGAAATTTTTTGCCATAGTCCCCTTTGAAAATAGGACTATCCACATGCAAATAGGCATGTCTAGGTGGCCATTCAAGAAGACACCGCCCCCAAAGTCATATACATAATATATGCATTAAAAATCAAAATCATCATGCATAAGGTCAACCTCAATACTAGGAGTACTTTGCCTTTCTACCTTTTGCTCATTGGACCTCAAATAGGATAAAAAATAGCAGAAAAAGATGCCAATTTGACTATCTCAAAAGTCAAATTTTTTCACATCATTATGTTCAGCATGGTTTAATACTAACATTTACTATGTTGAATATTTTTTATCAAGTCATTTGTGCATACATAATCACTACTATGTGTTTAGATGCATTTCATGTGATAACTTACAATCCAACGGATAAAAACTGGAAAAAATACATGCATACGTTACCAGGATAGTATAGAACACTTGTGCGGTGACAGAATTTGCAGAAAATAGCTCGAACTCAGCAGATCTAAAAGAGGCTCACGGATTTTCCTTCGCGCGACAAGTTAAAAGTGACTTGTGAGACCAACTCTCTTTGGAATTTATCATCGCGATTGGCAGAGCCCACTGCGATCATCGAAGCAGTGCACTGCGGCACCCCTATATGGGTCCCACCCTCCTTTCTCGGTCGATTCGAGTTACAAAGGAGTTCTTGCGGATTAGAAGAGTCAAATCGGAAATAAAATGCCACGCGATTGAAAGCAGCAAAACAAAGATGATCTCGGTCTTCTCAGATGAGACTTTGAATTTGTACATCACTCATTGGTAGTCACCTGAACACAAGGTATACCCAACCGATGATCTCAGTTGTCACAAATCACATACGGCAATACCTTATACAGGTCCGTTGCCGCCAACTCCAGGTCGTTACCCTACGTGAGTCCTCGACGGGGGTTACAACGTGAGTCCCCGACGGGGGTTACAACGTAGAATCCCCGGCGGGGGTTACAACGTGAGTCCCCGACGGGGGTTACAACGTATATCTCAGGCGGGAGTAACAACGCATGCTCATCCGTTGCACAAATCAGCGAAGGTCAAGCAGCCTTGACGTTATTTCAGCCGATAGCGATTAAACCTATCAGAGCTCTGGAGCTATTCGAGTTTTTCACACCCGACTGCTCGTATTCCCCAGCATATCCCCGGCGGGGGACACAACGCTATGTTTCGGTGATCTACACGATTGTGGATGTCAAGCAACCTTGACAATCTACCCACAGAGTTTCAGCCGTTGATTCACACGTCGACGAAGGTCGGGCATCCCTGACAACATTTGCTGTTGGAAGTAAATCCAACAGGATCTTGACATATTCTGGCGATACCAACCAGGAAAGGTCAATGTTATCAAAGAGGATAGATGATGGAATATGTTATACACATCCTCAAAATAGATCAAGCTTTATCCCCACAGATCTCTTACACATAAGAGGTACATCTTCAGGATCAAGTCATAATAAAAAACACAGGAATTTGGTGATAACTCCAACATCAACATCCTAATAGTTTCGGATCACAAATCAAATTCGGTCATCATTGTCAATCCCCAGTTGAAGCAACAGGGAGCCAGCAATCATCCCCAGCGTGTTGGGCTACAACCCCATACATACGCATCATACATTTGCATCATGTTGCTATCCATAGTACCATGTTCGTCTTGTTGCGTTTCAAGTGTCTAGGATTCTTTATGTAAGACCCCAACTTTTTGAATAAAGATTAAATTTTCTCGAAATATATTTTTGAATATTATGGTGTGGATTTGATATAATGTTATAGTTGTGGGTAATATTTACAAATTTTGCAAAGTACACAAGTTGTTATATAATATTCGATTGGTCGGGGAATATTCATTTTAACAGGGAATATTCGTACAATGGCACAATCATTGGTGGACCCCCCACAACGGAATTATTGTCGGATTGAGAAAATGACAAAAATACTTTATGAAAATAACAGCGGAAGTTTTACCGTTAATCGTTGAACTACCCGATAGTAAAAGTACGATGTCTACGCTGTGGTTGCATAGTAGTACACGGTATTGATTATTGATGCTTACATGAGAAGTCACTCAATTATACTCAATTATTGCTACAGTAATTGCTGCATCATATCTCTTATATTATTGATTCGATTATTGTTATAGTATTATCTGCATAATATGTTATTTTATTAAATCAATAATTGAGACGACAAAGTTATTCATATTATTAAATTACAATATTTACAATATCTAGAAGTTCTGTCAAGGAGAGGTTTGGTCACCTAATTGCGCGACAATAGGGAGAAATCCTTATTGGAAAGCCCCTTCTTTCCTGGGAACGACCTGGTTGATAAATATTGCGAGTTATAATATTAATGATGAATGTTATTAAAGTTAAAGTTGTGTTCGGAGTTGAATTTGGAGACGCGAACGTGATATTTGAGTCCAGCACGATGAAATTAGTAAAAATAGTCTATAAACACAAAATTTTTCGAAATTCACTATTTGGTCAAAAAGTCAACAGTTGACTTTTTCTGGAAAAGTCAAACTTCAAAATTTCAAAATTTATATTTTTGATAAAAATGGTTTCATTGTGTTGGAATTTTTTGTGTTAGTGAAAATCGACAATTATTTCGATAATAATTGATGTCAGGAGGTTATATTGACCAATCGTGTATTTAACCGGATAAATGAGCAATTGATTGCTATTATTTCACATGATTATAACTATTTGTTCACATATGTATACTATTGTTTCACATTCTTGTTACTATTAGGGGAGTTGGTGCAAGATTGATAATACTTGCATGACTAAGTTAAAAATGGAGGTATAGATGGAGGTACTATACTGTAATTTATATTTTCACATGTCTAGAACTATTGATTCACATAATTTACTATTGAATCACATTATTTACTATTAGGGGAAGTGGTGCAAGTTTGATAATACTTCCATGACTAAATTAAAAATAAAGGAAAAGTTGGAGGTATTGTACTGAAATTTTTCGAGCCCCAAAACGTGCAATTATCGAAACTATATTTTTCTATAAATAGAAGCTCATTCTTCCTTCATTTCTCACCAATTCACAAAAGCTTTAGAGCGATTATTATAGAGAGGAATTATAGAAAGAAGAAGAGAAGTCTGCTACCTCACTATTCCAGTATCCTGTTTTCTAAAGGTAGGGAGTATTATTTGTTTCTTATCTATGAAGAGAACTTCTGTTATTCTATTCTTTATTATTCTGTTGGAATAACTTGTATACGCGGGTAACCCTATACTTGGTGAAATTCTTCTGTTGTTCCATTCTTTATCATTCTGTTGGAATATCCTCGTCATGCGTTCTCTACGGACTGGTTCCGCTCTTTATTATTCTCATTTGAATATCCTCGCTCACATGCGTTTTACGCCGCACTCGATTCCGCCTTTTATTATTCTGTTGGAATATCCCGTCTGTGCATTTTACGCTGAACCTGATTCCGTCTTTATTATTCTGTTGGAATATCCTGTCTATGCGTTTTACGCCAGACCTGATTCCATCTTTATTATTTTGTTGGAATATACTGTATACGTGGGTTACCCTATATAATATTCGATTGGTCGGGGAATATTCATTTTAACAGGGAATATTCGTACAACGGCACAATCATTGGTGGACCCCCCACAACGAAATTATTGTCGAATTGAGAAAACGACAAAAATACTTTATGAAAATAACGGGGGAAGTTTTACCGTTAACTGTTGAACTACCCGGTAGTAAAAGTACAGTAATACGTGTGGTTGCATAGTAGAATACGGTATTGATTATTGATGCTTACGTGAGCGTCACATATTATATATATTTACATATATATTGACTAACATCATCGAGTTATGCCTCGATTGAGCCTAGAATTCGGTCTGGAGCATTTATTTGCTTTAATATATATATATATATATATATACATATATATACATTTATATATATTAACTGTGTGTCGAACTTTGTTCGATGAGCACGCAACTTGATGCGGGCGTTTATTTGCTTTAATATATATATATATATATATATATATATATATCTACATTTATATATATTAATCGTGTGTCGAACTTTGTTCGATGAGCCTGAACTTGATGCAGGCGTTTCTTGCTTTAATATATATATATATATATATATATATATATACATTTATATATATTAACTGTGTGTCGACTTTGTTCGATGAGCCTAGACTTCGGTCTGGTGCGTTTACTGCTTTAATATATATATATATATATATATTTATATATATTAACTGTATTTGGACTGCATTACGATGAGCCCGATTTTACATCCTATGCGTTTATTCGCTTATATATATATATATATACTTATATATATGAATTGTTGTCGAACTCGCTTACGATGAGCACAGATTTTTACATCCGATGCGTTTATTGCTTATATATATATATATATATATATATATATATATATATATTTAAATCCCACACAGAGTTTACTTACGTGGTGGTTGATCGCTTTTTACGACTTTCTTTACGTTTAAATCTCGCCTCGAGTTTACTTACGTGGCGCTTGATCGCTTTTATACTGACTTTTATTTATATTTTGTCCCTTTGAGTTTCCTTCGTGTGGCGGTTGGCCGTATTCTGACTTTATTTACGTTTAATCCCTTTGGAGTTTCCTCCGTATATGGTTGATAGCTTTTACAACTTTATTTACATTTTTGATCCCCATGGAGGTGCTTCATGGTTGGTGATCATGTCATGTCATATATATATATATATATATATATATATATATATATATTCTGACTTATATATATATACACCTTCTATCGCTTTCATATAAATTGCGATTCTCGCGCGCTTAGAATAATGTGATCACAGATTCATCCCATTAAATCTAGATTCGGTTCCGTGATGGACATTTTCAATTTATAGCGACTTTGTAAATTATTCTCGGTGTTCGAATTTCCTCGATGGTTTCCATACCCACGAGGAAGTCGGCATTATTTTGTACATTATTTTCGTACGGATGCCTCTCATCTGTCAAATAAAATCAATCAAGTCGAACACTTAATAAAATGGGAGTGCAAAAGGTCTCAATTACTATTGAGCATCAGGGTTTAAAAAACCTTTTTATAAAACATCATTGCCATATCTTGCTAAAAACTAAATTTTTACATAAATTCAAACCCTATGTATATAGGTTCGAACGATGCCTCACACTACTTCCAAATAACAACACATTGACCCACACACACACACATTCAGATAATAGTTTCTTAAAAAGAGGCGGTCACCGTGGTAACATGGATGTCGGGGGGTGCCTAACACCTTCCCCCGCATAACCAAGTCCCCAAACCCTAATGAATCTTGGTTTCACCGACCCATTTAGCAGTGTCACATCACTAGGTCAATGTGCAAACCTTTTCTCGGTTGTGTTGGTACAACCATTTAAAAAAACCAACTGGCGACTCTTAACAGTCCATCGTCGACATTATACATGTCGGACCTTTTTCACTTGTTTTTTCAAACAAATCTCACCTAAACTGAGAACACCAAAGAACAAGTAACGGAAAGGGACATCTAAAATTCCCGACGCCGACAGGTGGCGACTCTGCTGGGGACTTCAGTAAGAGGACTTAAGCTGCTATTTCAATCTTTTCGAAATTGTTATCTGCTTGTGTATGGATGTTGCATTTATATTTGATGAATGTGTACGAATGCATTTCCTTATTGCACTTAGTCTTCGCACCATAACTGTTTGTGATATTAGTGCTTCGCACCATATCTGCTTATGATATTAGTGCTTCGCACCATATCTGCTTGTGATATTAGTACTTCGCACATGTCATCATTTTTCATACGGTGAGACGCGATGTATGTGAATGCATGTTGTGTGGTCCCTCCACCAGGAGGCTATCTCGTCGGTGTTTGATTATTGGACTCGTGAGAAGACTAATTCTCCGAGGCTCAGGAAAGGCACCACCCAAATTCGCTCTAGTTTAAAGACCGGATTAACGTCCCGTCAAGTAGATTGCGATGATTTGGGAACCTTCATGCCAAAAAACCGCGAAAGTAACCTAAGATAGGTCAGCCTCTGATAAACCCAAAACGGAGGAAAGTCTCTTCATGCTCTCATTTCAATTACTTGTAAACACAATTACTTGTAATTTCATTCCATATCTATTTCCATGTAATGAGAAATATGAAGAAGTGTGTACACATACATATTTTAATTAACATGCTACAAACGACTGACATCCGTTGTGTAGGATAAAATTCCTAAAATGGACACATCACATAACATGTTATTATATACATTCCCTAAAGACAAAACTATGCAAGTCTTTCGCAGGGAATCAATCAGACCTACTACTCATTCAAAGTCCAAAAAGGTAACAGGCCTACAGTTAATCATGTCGTCATCCAACCAGACTGAACTTAATCCAGTTTCTCGCAACGAATTCGACGGATTAAGCAAACAAATTACAGATTTTGCTGTTCTACTCAAAGAATTACACCAGTCTACACAAGGTCAGAAAATACCAAGATACATGTTTGAATCCTCCACACAAGGAGGAACCCGTGTCATTACAATACAGAATCGCGCGATTGGATACAACCAACAAAACTCATGATGCTGCCCATTTGCAGTTTCGTATGTAATTTCTTTTCATATTTTTAAATCTAAACTTAATATGGTAAGTATTGCTTCTATAATCCCTGAAATTAGTGGGATATCCTTGAAGTTTTGCGCTTCATCCATTATCGTTTAATTGGAATATTGATCTGAACTTTCTTATTAAATATCAATATTTTCACCCGGGGTACTATTCATGGGTTACTATTCACCCGGTTACTATTCACTATAATATTATTCACTTGGGTATTCGAGGCACTTTTCATGTCGGGGTACTATTCACCCAGTTACTATTCACTCAAATATTATTCAATCGGATATTCGGGGCACTTTTCATGCTGGGGTACTATTCACGGGGTACTATTCACTCAGGTACTATTCATCCATAGTAGTATTCACGATAAAAATTGATTTCTTTTATGTCCAAGATTATTTTTGATACATGAATATTATTCTTGAATTTTACTCCACAAAGCAGTATCATGTTGACAATTTGGATATTTTTAAACTCTGGATAAATTTAAAGTCTTTAATATTTATCCTTGATCTCGTTTGATTGAATTCTTATATCATTGTCATCATCTTCATGCTTATATTATGATGAAAGTCATCTTTGACTTACATGCATAGATGGACTGTTGATTGGTATGATTATTACCAGGGATCATTCGATATAATCATGACCCGTAATATTACAAATGATGTGCTAAAAATTCTCATTGGCTTGTAATGCATTGATGGACAGTTGTTGGTATGATTATGACCAGGTATTATTCGGTATAATCATGACCATTGATGATTACATAAATATCCTTGGCCCGTAGTGCAGGGATGATTCGATTATGTGGTTTATTTATTAAGCTGAGTCTCAACGATAAAGTTGATGAAAACTTTTTAAAATCATAGAAGATAGTAGATATCATGCTCAACTTGACTCTTCTAATGGATTGCTTATTCCGCTGCAGTTAAACTTGTTGTCTATTATATTCTATCAGTTTAACATTGTTGAAGGCTAAGGATAACTTATTCTGCATTATCTTAGTCATAATATTTCTTACTGGGCTAGTTGAGCTCACCCTTTTGCTTTCATTATTTTCTTCAGGAAATGAGAACATAGCCGGGACTAGTCGGGGAACGGAGTGATGGTCCGAGATGGATGTTTTAGTAATCTTCACTATTTAGTGTGATAATAAATGTAATGAGGATTAAATTTGAGTTTGGATACTGTCTATGAGACAATATTCGTGTAAAAACTCTCAGCTCTTGTTATATAATTAAGTTTGTATTTGTATTCTGCACCATGTATTTGGCAACCCAAGATGGGTGATGTATACCTATTTTGGGGACGTCACAACACATCCTAACCCTCTGCCTAAAGCATCGCTGTAGATCACAAATCCCTCCTAACCATATGGTATTGTCAGAACAGGTGCTGAAATGAGTCTCCTCTTGAGTTCTTGAAAACTCTTCTCACATTCCTCGCTCCAACCGAATTTTGTATCTTTTCGAGTCAGCTGAGTTAATGGAGTAGTGATTCGAGAAAATCCTTCCACGAATCTCCGATAATAACCAGCTAAGCCCAGAAAGCTACGTACTTCGGTCATTGACTTAGGTTGCTCCCAGCTTTGTATTGCTTCAATCTTTGCCGGGTCAACAGATTTTCCGTGATTTGATATCACGTGCCCAAGAAATGCTACTTCCTCAAGCCATAACTCGTATTTCTTCAACTTGGTATATAGCTTGTTTTCACGAAGCTTTTGAAGTATCACCCTCAAGTGTTGTTCATGATCTTCATGGCTTTTGGAGTAAATGAGGATATCATCAATAAAGACGACTACAAAGTGATCCAAATATTCCTTGAATACTCGGTTCATCATATCCATGAAGGCAACAGGAGCATTAGTCAATCCAAAGGACATGACTAGGAATTCATAATGCCCGTACTGAGTTCTAAAAGTAGTCTTTGGAATGTCATTAGTTTTAATCTTTAACTGGTGATATCCGGAACGAAGATCGATCTTTGAAAAGAATTTGGCACCTTGCAACTTGTCAAACAAGTCATCAATATGAGGCAACGGGTACCTATTTTTGATGGTGACATGATTCAACTCTCGATAATCAATACAAAGCCGCATACTCCTATCTTTCTTCTTTACGAATAGAACAGGAGCACTCCAAGGAGACGTACTAGGACGAATGAAACCGATGTCTAACAATTCCCGCAGTTGGGTTTTTAACTCCTGAAGTTCAATAGGAGCCATTCGATATGGGGCTTTGGAAATGGGTTTTCTACCGGGTTCAAGGTCGATACAAAATTTGATTTCACGCTCTGGGGGTAGGCCAGGAAGTTATTCAAGGAATACTTTAGGAAATTTATTAACAATAGAAATATCATTCAAATCTGACGTATTTTTGTTTAAATCTGTGATATGGGCTAAGAAAGCTTGACATCCGTTTTTCAATAAACGAATAGCTTTATGACTTGATATGACAGCGATTGACTTTAGTGGTTTGGTTGCTTGAATTCGCATAATAGGTTGGTTAGGAATATGAAAGCTAACAACCTTACAAAAACAATCAATTTTAGTATGATGAGTAGTTAACTAATCAATCTCTAAAATCACATCAAATGCAAGTATTTTCAAAGAGATAAGATCGACAGGTAATGAGCGGTTACCGATTTGAATAAAACAAGACTTATAAACAGTGGATGTAATGAAGGTTTCTCCCAACGGAGTTTCAACAGATAAGTCAAAGTCTAATTTCTCTGGAGTTAAATTTAAACGTTGAGCGCAAGTAGGAGAAATAAAAGAATGGGTAGAACCGGTATCGAATAAGGTATAAACTTTGTTTGAATTTATGATTAGCTTACCTGTGATCACCTCGTTCGGATTCCTCCCTTTTTGGGAGGTCACGACAAACGCTCTCCCTTGAACTACCGGTTTGACTTTTTCTCGACTGACCTTTGGTGCCTCCATCACTTACCGGACTTGGCTTTCTTGCATTTATAAAATCGAGCTAGGTGACCTTCTCTTCCGCAATTATAACATGTTTTGGACTGCTGCGTACAGTTTGGATTGATGTGTCCCTCCCCTCCGCATTTGTAGCATACGGTCGGTGATCGTTCTCTTTCTTTAACAACGGGTGTTGGTGCTGACGTCTTTCCATCAATATTGAACAAAAAATACTTATTAAATATAATTATATATATACTTTCCTTTCTTACACGTTAACTCCCTCTCCCCCCATTTCTATTTTTCTAATATGTGGGCCCCACCCATAATTCATCCAACATGTGGGCCCCGCCTTATATATATATATACTGATTATTTTGAAAAATTGGTAAATGGGGGGTCCAAAAATAAGCAAAATTTACATCAAATACTTCATAAAAATCCCCTTAATATTTTTAACAACATTTATTCATCATTATTATAACTCGCAATATTAACAACCAGATCGTTCCCAGGAAAGAGGGGGATTTCCGATAAGGATTTCTCCCTATTGACTCGCAATTAGGTGACCTAAACCCTTTCCTCGACAGAACTTTCTAGATATTGTTAATTATCCAGATAATAATATGAATAACCTGTCATCTCAAATTGATAATATAAAAATATTGACAATAATTGAATCAAATAACGCAAGATACTATGCAAAGAATTCTCAGTAGCAATAATTAAGTATAATCGAGTGAATTCTCACGTAAGCATCAATAATCAATACCGGTGTGGCACTATGCAACCACGCCAGATTCGCATACTTTTCATCATCTGGTATTTCAACAGCTTAACGGTAAAACTTTCATAATTACTTTTATAAAAAGATATTTTTGTCGTTTTCTAACTCCGACGATAATTTTGTTGTGGGGTCCACCAATGTTTGTGTCGTCGTACAAATATTCCCTGTTAAAATGAATATTCCCCGACCAATCGAATATTTTATAACAACTTGCATACTTTGCAAAATTTATAAATATTACCTACAACTATAACATTATATCAAATCTACACCATAATATTTAAAAATATATTTCGAGAAAAATTTAATCTTTATTTATGAAAGTTGGGGTCTTACAATATATATATATATATATATATATATATATATATATATATATATATAAAAACTTCTCTCCCGATTTATTTTGAAAAAAAATGAGTAAGTGGGGTCCATGTAATAAGTCAAATCTACAACAATTACTTCATAAAAAACCCTCTATTTATCTCAATTCACTTGGTTTCACAAAACACACTTTTAACAACATTTATTCATCATTAATATTATAACTCACAATATTAGCAACCAGATCATTCCCAGGAAAAAGGGGGTTTTTCGATAAGAATTTCTCCTTATTGGCGTGCAATTAGGTGACCAAACCCCTTTCCTCGACAGAACTTTCTAGACATTGTCAATAATGCAAATAATAATATGAATAATTTTTTCGTCTCAATTATTGATTTAATAATATAAAATATTGTACAGATAATACTGTGACAATAATTGAATCAATAATGTGAGATACTATGTAGCAATTACTGTGCAATAATGGAGTATAATTGAGTGACTTCTCACGTAAGCATCAATAATCAAAGATACTGTACAATATCGTGTGCTACTGTGCAACCACGCGTATTAATGTACTTTTATCACCGGGTATTTCAACAGTTAACGGTAAAACTTTTGTCGTTAATTTTATAAAAAGTTATTTCTGTCGCTTTCTAAATCAGGCAGTAATTCCGTTGTGGGGTCCACCAATGATTGTGTCGTCATACGAATATTCCCTGGTAAAATGAATATTCTCCTACCAAACGAATATTTTATGACAACTTGCTTGCTTTGCAAACTTTATAAATATTACCCACAACTATAATATTATAACAAATTCACACCTTATTATTCAAAATAATATTTAGAGAAAATTAATCTTTATTCATAAAAGTTGGGGTCTTACAACCTCCCCTTATGAAATTTCTTACTCAAAATTGGTGCACGTACCTGATATGTCGAAGAGGTGAGGATACCTTGATTTCATTTCAAATTCTAACTCCCATGTCATTTCTTCAACATCGTGGTTTCTCCATAAAACTTTGACACAAAACTTTAACTTGAGGTATAACCTTTGAGCGTAGAATATGTTCCTTCTTATCTATGATTTTAACATGTACCTCTTCATACGTTAAATCTCCTGCTATCTCGTCTAGTTCTAATTCAATAATGTTGTTCGGGTCTTCCACATATTTACGTAACATAGATATGTGAAAAACGTTATGAACACGTTACATACTTGGCGGTAAGGCGAGTCTATAGGCCACCGTTCCTACTCGGTTGAGGATTTCAAATAGGCTAATGAATCGAGGATTTAGCTTTCATCTCTTTCCAAATCTCGTAACTTCTTTTCATAGAGCAACACATAACAACACATGATCCCCAACATTGAATTCTACGTCCCTTCGATGAAGATCAACATAACTCTTTTGTCGATCTTGTGAGGTTTTTATACGTTGCCGAATCATTTGAATCTTTTTCGTTGTCATGCTTACCAATTCTGGTCCCAACAACGTTGCTTCACCCACCTCTTCCTAGCATACTGGAGAGCGACACTTGCGTCCATACAACGCCTCGAATGGAGCCATGCCTATGCTTGATTGATAACTATTATTGTAGGAGAATTCCACTTATGGCAAGAACTTATCCCAACTTCTTTTGAATTCAAGGACATAGAGTCTTAATAGATCTTCAAGAGTTTGAATAGTCCTCTCCGACTGCCCGTCCGTTTGAGGATGATATACCGAACTGAATCGTAAATCCGTGCTCATAGCCTTTTGTAAACTAACCCAAAATCGTGAAGTGAATCTTGGGTCTCGATCAGAAACTATGGATACTTGCATACCATGCAGTCTTACAATCTCATTTATGTAAATACGAGCAAGACATTCTAGTGAATAAGTTTCTCGTATAGGTAAGAAATGAGAAGACTTGGTTAATTTATCGACAATGACCCAAATTACATCTATGCCTTGAGAAACCTTGGGAAGACCAGTAACGAAATCCATAGTTGTAAGACCCCAACTTTTTGAATAAAGATTAAATTTTCTCGAAATATATTTTTGAATATTATGGTGTGGATTTGATATAATGTTATAGTTGTGGGTAATATTTACAAATTTTGCAAAGTACACAAGTTGTTATATAATATTTGATTGGTTGCGGAATATTCATTTTAACAGGGAATATTCGTACAACGGCACAATCATTGGTGGACCCCCCACAACGGAATTATTGTCGGATTGAGAAAACGACAAAAATACTTTATGAAAATAACGGCGAAAAGTTTTACTGTTAACTCGCTGAACTACCCGTAGTAAAAAATACGATGAATACGCGTGGTTGCATAGTAGCACACTGTATTGATTATTGATGCTTGACGTGAGAAGTCACTCAATTATACTCAATTATTACTACGATAATTGTTTCATATCTCTCTTATTATCGATTCGATTATTGTTATAGTATCATCTGCATAATATGTTATTTTATTAAATCAATAATTGAGACGATAAAGTTATTCATATTATTAAATTGCAATATTTACAATGTCTAGAAGTTCTGTCAAGGAGAGGTTTGGTCACCTAATTATGCGACAATAGGGTGAAATCCTTATTGGAAAGCCCCCTCTTTCCTGGGAACGACCTGGTTGATAAATATTGCGAGTTATAATATTAATGATGAATGTTATTAAAGTTAAAGTTGTGTTCGGAGTTGAATTTGGAGACGCGGACGTGATATTTAAGTCCGAAACGATGAAATTAGTAAAAATAGTCTATAAACACAAAATTGATGTCTGGAGGTTATATTGACCAATCGGGTATTTAACCGGATAAATGAGAAATTGATTGCTATTATTTCACATGATTATAACTATTTGTTCACATGTGTATACTATTGTTTCACATTCTTGTTACTATTAGGGGAGTTGGTGCAAGATTGATAATACTTGCATGACTAAGTTAAAAATGGAGGTATAGATGGAGGTACTATACTGTAATTCGTATTTTCACATGTCTAGAACTATTGATTCACATAATTTACTATTGAATCACATTATTTACTATTAGGGGAGGTGGTGCAAGTTTGATAATACTTCCATGACTAAATTAAAAATAAAGGAAAAGTTTGAGGTATTGTACTAAAAATTTTCGATCCCCAAAACGTGAAATTATCGAAACTATATTTTTCTATAAATAGAAGCTCATTCTTCCTTCATTTCTCACCAATTCACAAAAGCTTTAGAGCGATTATTATAGAGAGAAATTATAGAAAAAAAAGAAAGTCTCACTACCTCACTATTCCAATTCCAGCTTTTTCTAAAGGTAGGGAGTATTATTTCTTTCTTATCTATGAAGAGAACTTCATTATTCCATTCATTATTATTCTGTTGAATAACTCAGATCACGCTGCTACCCTATACTTGGTGAAATTCTTCCATTGTTCCATTCTTTATCATTCATTTGGAACATCCTGTGCATGCGTTCTCTGGGGATCTCGGTTCCGCTCTTTATTATTATGTTGGAATATCCTCTCATGCATGCGCTTTTACGCCGGACCTAATTCCGCCTTTATTATTACATTGGAATATCCTCTGTGTGTGCGCTTTTCGTCCTAACTGATTCCGCTTTATTATTCTCGCTGGAATATCCTCGTCATGCGCGTTTTACGTCGGACTGATTCCGTTATTTATTATTACATTGGAATAACTTCGCATGCATTTGCCTATCGCATGCCCGGTGATTTCTTTTGTTATTCCATTCCTTATTATACTCGCTTAGTTAAAGTTTTAACTTCTATAGTCCATGAAATTAGTGGAATATCCTTGATATTTGCGCTTCATCCAAAGATCTTTTCATGGAAATATTCTTCCGAGCATTCTTGAATTTTACTCTACAAAGCAAGATCATGTTGACAATTTGGACGTTATTAGTTCCTGGATAAAATAATTCTTGAACTTGTTTTATTGAATTCTTATATCATTGTCATCATCCTCATGTTTATATTTTGTTGAAAGTCATATGTGGCCTATAATGCATAGATGGACTTGGTATGATTATGACCGAGGATTATTCTTGTAATCATTACCGTAATGTTACAAATGATGTGGTAAAAGTCCTCATTGGCCCGTAGTGCATTGATGGATAGTTGTTGGTATGATCATGACCATTATTGAATACACAAATATTCTTGGCCCGTAGTGCATGGATAATTATGGTCGTGATACTAAAGAATATCCTTGGCCGTAGTGCAGGGGTGATTCGATGATGTAGATTATTTATTAAAATCGAGTCCCAAATGATAAAAGTGATGAAAACCCTTTTAAATCATAAAAGATAGTAGATTTTATTCTCTACTTGGCTCTTTTAATGGATTGCTTGTTCCGCTGTAATTAAACTTGATGGTTGTTATATTGTATCAGTTTAACACTGTTGAAGGCTAACGATAATATATTCTGCATTATCTTAGTCATAATATTTCCTACTAGGCTAGTTGAGCTCACCCTTTTATTTTCATTGTTCTCTTCAAGAAATGTGAACGTAGCAGGGACTAGTCGAGGAACGGAGTGACGGGCCAGATGATAGCATTAGTAGTCCTTACTATTCTGTGAAATAGTGTGATAATAATTGTAATGAGGACTCCTTTTGAGTTTGTATAATCTCTAGTAGACAATATTTGTATTCAAACTCACAGCTTATGTTTTATCGTATTGTATACGACAATTGTATTATTAAGTTGTATTTGTATTCTGTACCATGTATTTGACGACTCAGAATAGGTGATGTATACCTATTTTGGGGGCGTCACAGTGGTAATGTGCTCCTACTTCCATTCTGGAATTTCAAGTGGTTTCAATGGACCTTTTGGCACTTGATGCTCCGCCTTGACTCGTTGACAAGATAAACACCTTGAGATAAACTTCATTATCTCTCTCTTCATGTTGCTCCACCAAAATGTATGTCGAAGATCACGATACATTTTGGTACTTCCAGGAAGGATTGCAAACGGTGTGTTGTGCGCCTCTGTCGTGATTTTATACTTCAAATCAGAGTCGTTAGGAATATAAAGTCTGGAGTTGACTGGATGTATTCCTTCTTCATCGATTCTTGCTTCCGGAATAGCACCTTCTTGTACTTTCTTCCTCATACGCATCATCTCCAGGTCTGTAGCTTGAGAAACTTTAACTTTATCGATTAAAGTCGGTTCTACTCGTATATTTGCCATCATCACGTGGGTCCCTGGAGTCTTTAACTCTATCTCCATCCTTTGTAAGTTATACAAAATAGGCCTTTACGTTGAGAATATCGCACTCGTACCCGCATATGACCTTCTACTCAACGCGTCAGCTACTACATTCGCTTTTCTAGGATGATATTGAATGGTATGATCGTAATCTTTTAACAGCTCGAGCCAACGTCGGTGTCGCATGTTGAGTTCCTTTTGGGTGAAGAAATATTTGAGGCTTTTATGATCCGTATAGATCTCCACTTTCTCCCCATATATGTAATGTCTCCAGATCTTAAGCGCGAAAACGATAGCTGCCAACTCTAGATCATGAGTAGGATAATTCCTCTCATATTCTTTGAGTTGTCATGAGGCATAGGCTATGACTTTCCCATGTTGCATGAGAACACATCCTAAACCTCTGCCTGAAGCATCACTGTAGATAACAAATCCCTCCGAACCTGATGGTATTGTCAAAACAAGTGCTGAAATGAGTCTCCTCTTGAGTTCTTGAAAACTCTTCTCACATTCCTCGCTCCAACCGAATTTTCTAACTTTTCGAGTTAGCTGAGTTAATGGAGTAGCGATTCAAGAAAACCCTTCCACAAATCTCCGATAATAACAAGCTAAGCCCAGAAAGCTACGTACTTCGGTTACTAACTTAAGTTGATCCCAGCTTTGAATTGCTACAATCTTCGCTAGGTCAACAGATATTCCGTGATTTGATATCACGTGGCCAAGGAATGCTACGTCCTAAAGCAAGAACTCATATTTCTTCAACTTGACATATAGCTTGTTTTCATGAAGCTTTTGGAGTATCAACCTCAAGTGTTGCTCATGATCTTTACGGCTTTTGGAGTAAATGAGGATGTCATCAATTAAGACAACCACAAAATGATCCAAATATTTCTTGAATACTCGATTCATCATATCCATGAAGGCAGCAGGAGCATTAGCCAATCCAAAAGACATGACTAGGAATTCGTAATGCCCGTACCGAGTTCTAAAAGCAGTCTTTGGAATGTCATCAGTTTTAATCTTTAACTGATGATATCCGGGACGAAGATCGATCTTTGAAAAGAATGTAGTGCCTTGCAACTGGTCAAACAGGTCATCAATGCGAGGCAACTGGTACCTATTTTTGACGGTGACATGATTCAACTCCCGATAATCAATGCAAAGTCGCATACTCCCATCTTTCTTCTTTGCAAATAGAACAGGAGCACCCAGAGGAGACGTACTAGGACGAAAGAAACTGATGTCTAACAGTTCCTGCAGTTGGGTTTTTAACTCCTGAAGTTCAATAAGAGCCATTCGATATGAGGTTTTAGAAATAGGTTTTGTACCAGGTTCAAGGTCAATACAAAATTCAATTTTACGCTCTGGGGGTAAGCTAGGAAGTTCTTCAGGGAATACGTCAGGAAATTTATTAACAATAGAAATATCATTCAAATCTGACGTATTTTTGTTTTAATCTGTGACATGGGCTAAGAAATCTTGACATCTATTTTTCAATAAACGAAAGGCTTTATGGCTTGATATGACAGTGATTGACTTTAGTAGTTTGGTTGCTTGAATTCGCATAATAGTTTGGTTAGGAATATGAAACCTAACAACCTTACGAAAACAATCAATTTTAGCATGATGAGTAGTTAACCAATCAATCCCTAAAATCATATCAAATGCAAGTATTTTCAAAGATATAAGATCGACAGGTAATGTGAGGGTGCCGATTTGAATCAAACAAGATTTATAAACAGTGGATGTAATAAAGGTTTCTCCCAATGGAGTTTTAACAGATAAGTCAAAGTTTAATTTCTCCGGAGTTAAATTTAAACGTTGAGCGCAAGTAGGAGAAATAAAAGAATGGGTAGATCCAGTATCAAATAAGGTATAAACTTCGTAAGAGTTTTTGATTAGCTTACCCGTGATAACCTCGTTCGGGTTCCTCGCTTTTTGGGAGGTCACGACAAACGCTCTCCCTTGAACTACCGGCTTTGACTTGTCTGGGATGACCTTTGGTGTCTCCATCCCAGCTGTACTTGTCTTCATTACACGACAAAATCGGGCTAGGTGACCTTCTCTTCCACAATTATAACACACTTTAGGTTGCTGCGTACAGTTTGGACTGATGTGTCCCTCCCCTCCGCATTTGTAGCATACGACCGGTGATCATTCTCTTTCCTTGAAAACGGGTGCTTGTGCTGCTGTCTTTCCATCATTATTGAACCTTCTCTTCTTGAAATTTCCACTTCTATTATCTTGGCTAGGATTACCACCGAAGTGGTTACTATATCTGGCATGTTGATTTCCTCCATGTTTGTTGTCACCGCTTCGATGACTGTTACCACTGGTATTATCGTTTTGCTGGCTACTATCTCTTATTTGGGTTGACTCATTATCGCGCTCCAATAACTGAGCCATATTCACAACATCTGAATACAAACAAAGTTTGTGAGAAATGAGGTATTGACGTATCTCAGGTTTCAAACCTCTTAGCAACATTCGCGTCATACACTCCTCATTATCTACCAATTGTGATGCAAACCAAGATAACTCCGTAAACTTAGCCTCGTACTGCGATACGATCATATTGTTTTGCTCCAGCTTGATGAATTTCACCTCCTTCATGTGACGAATACTTTCAGGAAAGTACTTGTCGTTAAACAATTCTTGGAACTTCTCCCAAGACATCTTTAGTGCAGCAGGTTTTTGAGTACGTTTTACAGATTCCCACCAATGATCTGCTTCTCTTCGCAACATGAAGGTGGCAAAGGGAACCTTTTGCTCCTCGAAGCATCACAAGACATCAAATATCTTGGTGATTTGCTTAATCCACGTCTCTGTCTTAATTTGTTCTGGCTTTCCCAAAAACTCCGATGGTCCCAGCTCCTTGAATTGCTTAGCGGTGACCAACCGTGAGTTACCAGTGTTTCCACATGCATTTTGCACAGGAGTCTCTCTCGCCTGATGTTGCATGAATTGCAGAAAGCCTCTGAACATCCCATCGTTCATCATTTAGTCGGTGTTGTTGTTTACATGAGGATTATTGCATTCCTGATACACATTATCTTGGTTATTGATCATCGGTGACTCAACGATCTCATGTGCTCCATTGCTTATCTCAACATTTTCAGATGTCATTTTCAAACACTGCCACAAAACAAGGGTTAATTGACATGCCACATATTATCCCTATATTCTGACCGACCAATTAAATAACAATTAAGCTTAGGTAGGTTATACTAGCGATTGATTTACCCGTCTCTCCCCTCCTAGTTCTAGCCTCAAATCTCAGCCAGGGATCATATCCCTAAGCTTTGATACCAACTGTGACGCCTCCAAAATAGGTATACACAACCCATTCTGAGTCGCCAAATACATGGTACAAAATTTAAATACAAACTTCATTTGTACAATACGACAAACGTAAGCTGAGAGTTTTAACACGAATATTTTCTCGTAGACAATATCCAAACTCAAATGAAGTCCTCATTACATTTATTATCACACTATTTTATAGAATAGTGAGGAATACTATAGCCACCATCTCGGATTATTACTCTGTTCCCCGACTAGTCCCAGTTATATTCTCATTTCCTAAAGAGAACAATGAAAGCAAAGGGTGAGCTCAACTAGCCCAGTAAAGAATATTATGACTAAGATAATGTAGAATAAATTATCGTTAGCCTTCAACAGTGTAAAACTGATAGAATATAATAGACAACAAGTCTAACTGCAGCGGAACAAGCAATCCATTAGAAGAGTCAAGTAGAGCATAATATCTACTATCTTCTATGATTTAAAAGTTCATCATCAATATTTTATCGCTGTAGCATAACTCAATAAATAATCCACATCATCGAATTATCCATGCACTACGGGCCAAGGATATTCGTTAGTATCACATCCATGAATTATCCTTGCACTACGGGCCAAGGATATTCATTATTATCACATCCACGAATTATCCATGCACTACGGGCCAAAGATATTCGTTAGTATCACCAGTGGTCATGATCATGCCAACAACTGTCTATCAATGCACTACGAGCCAATGAGGACTTTTACCACATCATTTGTAACATTACAGGTCATGATTATACCGATACATAGTCATAATCATACCAATCAACAGTTCATCTATACACTACAGGCGAAAGATAACTTTCATCACAATATAAGTATAAGAATGATGACAATGATATAATCATCAATCAAACGAAATCAAGGATAAATATTAAAGATTTTTAATTTATCCAGAGTTTAAAAATATCCAAATTGTGAACATGATAACTGCTTTGTGGAGTAAAATTCAAGAATAATATTTACGTATCAAAAATAATTTGGACAGAAAAGAAATCAATTTTTATGATGAATAGTACCCCGGGTGAATAGTACCCGAGTGAATAGTACGCCATGAATAGTACTTCGTGAATAGTACCCCGGCATGAAAAGATTAAAATTTAACAAGAATGTTTAGAAAAATATTCTTGTGAAAATATATTAGATGAAGCGCAAATTTCAAGGATATTCTACTAATTTTAAGGAGTATAGAAGCAATACTTAACAAAATGAGTGTAGAATTAGGAATATGAAATGAAATAATATTACTTACATACTACAGAGTATGGAAGAAAATATTATTTTTTACGAATATTGAACAAAAATAATATCCCTTACCTTAAAATGAGAGTACTTCTGGATGATATAGCAGGGATATTTTTGAAGAAAACTTGCACAGTTTTATACACTCAAATCTTCCTTAAACTCTAAAGAAATACACTCAATATTATAGAAGAAGAATTCTCTGATTCTGGTGTGATTTTCAATTCTAAACTAAACATCCTATTTATAGGAGAATGGCAGGGCACTATTTGAATTTAGAAAATCACGGTGCACAAATGAGGATTCACTCATGCGTTAATTTGATTTTTTTTTTTTAATTTACTATATCTTTGCACTATGCAACCACTATGCAGTACTATGCATAATAAAATATAATATATTTTATTTTATATAAAAAATAAAATTTATATAATATATATATATATATAAACTCACACACACGTTACACTCACACACACACCCCACACACACACATATATATATATAATACTTATATATATATATATATAACTTTTTATCGACAATTTTAAAAAAAATGAATAAGTGGGGATCCATGTAATAAGTCAAATCTACAACAATTACTTCATAAAAAACCCATCTATTTATCTCAATTCACTTGGCTTCACAAAACACACTTCAGGAAAGAGGGGGCTTTCTGATAAGGACTTCTCCTTATTGACGCGTAATTAGGTGACCAACCCCCTTTCCTCGATAGAACTTTCTAGACATTGTCAATAATGCAAATAATAATATGAATAACTATGTCGTCTCAATTATTGATTTAATAATATAAAATATTGTGCAGATGATACTGTGACAATAATTGAATCAATAATTTGAGATACTATGCAGCAATTACTATGGCAATAATTGAATAAAACTGAGTGATTTCTCACGTAAGCATCAATAATCAAAGATAATGTACAATACCGTGTGCTACTACGCAACCACGCCAGACATCGCATTTCTTTATCACCGTGTATTTCAACAAGCTTAACGGTAAAACTTTTTTGCGCTTATTTTTATAAAAATTATTTCGCCGCTTTCTAAATCCGACGAAGAATTTCGCTTAGGGGTCCACTAATGATTGTCTTGTCGTCATTTAATATTTCCCGACCAAACGAGTATTTTATGACAACTTGCTTACTTTGCAAACTTTATAAATATTACCCACAACTATAACATTATAACAAATTCACACCTTATTATTCAAAATAATATTTAAAGAAAATTAATCTTTATTCATAAAAGTTGGAGTCTTACAATATTTGTATTTGGATTCTGTAATGTGTATTTGGTGACTCAGAATGGGTTGTGTAGACCTATTTTGGGGGAGTCACAGAAACCAAGTTTTCAAGCCCCAAAAGCTATCTGAAGTCTTCTTGGCAGCCTACTGTAAGATTTTTCAGATTTTTAAGCTTTCTACTACTTTAATATATATATATATATATAAAATACATATATAATACAGTTTACTGATAATCGAAAATATTTACAAGGAAAACAGAAAATAAAAGTGACTTACAAATTTACTTAGATCATATGAGAAGTAGATGAAGGGAAGAGAGAGTAGAGTCTAAAGATTTATCAGAGAAGGAACTCTGAGTCTTTTTAAGTCTGCCTTGTTAACTAAGTTCGAATTCCTTTTATAGAATAAGGAAAGAACTATTACAACATTACTATTACAACTTTGAATGATTACATACAATATTTACTATTGATGAACAGTAAAACAATGCTAACTTTTTACTATGCATAAATGCTTTTGGTAACTTTTGCTGAAAAAGGCCGAATCTTTTGACTTTAATGGCTGCTTTCGGTGGAAAAGTAGGAGCACGCGTATGTGACTAGGAGATGCTTTCGGTGAGAGAACATCTTCTGACTGGAAGGCTGCAGGAGCAGGCACATCTTTTGAAAGGGATGTCAGGCAAATGGATCCTGAGCATCTTGAAGGTTGATAGTGCCATAAGGGTCATCATCTTCAAATTTACTAGCCAAAGTGTTTCTGGAGGAAGAAGATGAGCATGCAGAAGCTTCTTCATATAACTCATCGATTCTTTCATGAATGGCCTGGGCAATTAACTTTAGATCTTTACTGGAATAATTCTTGATATTAGAAAAATCAATGGAGCTTGATGAACCAGTTGGACTAGTTTTTGATTCTTTTGAATTACTAGCGGATCCTTTGATAGGGATCGTTTTAACTGGAACAATAGGGAGAGGAACAGTAGGAAACTCTTTCTGGAATTGACCTATTATTCAATCAACATCAAATTATCCCACCATTTGACAAAGAAAAGGCAGGTGACATGAGTGACCGGTGAAACGGTGGTTTGAGATACTAAATAACTATGCTCAGGAGACTAAAAACCAGTCACAGTAGTCGGGGCTTGAATGTCGTACTGCCATTTAAGAATCCATAGAACTTCATATTTATTAATGAACTGAAGAAGAACAGGGATACCTTCATATCTCTGTTGATATTTATTGTGATTACAAAAATGACTGAGTTGAGCCTTTAAAGGATCAGGAAGGAGGTCGAAGGAAGAACCAAATCTCGACCACCAAAGAAGAAACCAGAAATGAATTTGACTTTTAAATTTGTGGTCAAATTGTAAGAACCATGAGTGACTGTGTGACTCATTCTAGTGAAGGAAGATCTTATTCCAGGCTTCCATATAATCGAAATAACAGAACGAGTTATTCTGATTAGAGAGCAGTCTAAGATTAGAGGGATGATTACCCCAGTCAGTGATTTGAATGATTTGTTTAATGTAGAGTGAATGATAGAGGACTTTAGATTCATCATCCCTAGCATAAATAGGTTTGATGAAAATTGACTCGGTTTCTAAAAGAATATCCTTATAATACACAAGGGATTTATAAGGAGCAAGAGGAACAAAATGCCATCTAGTAGGAAAATACTGGGAAGCCAGCTTAATTAGGTTATCTTTTGGCTTCATGTGAGGTTCAATATGAAACAAATGATTTTTCCATTTGAGTTGGAATTGAGAAAAAGATTGACTAGGTTTAGAGGTCGTGGCTCTAGAAGGGTCACAGAAAGGATCAATGGGTTTAGGGTTACTGGCCAACACTGAGCTATAAGGCTTAGGAATATATCCAAGCACCTGAAATTTATTAACTGGATTGGGCTTAGGGACTGGGTTAACTGGATGGGTGTAAAACCCAGCTTTTTATAAATAAAATCGAATTTTCTCTAATTATTATTGTGAATAATAAGGTGTTAATTTGATATAATACTTTGGTTATGGGTGAAATGTAAAAATTTTGTAAAATAAGCAAGTGGTTATAAAATATTCATTTTGTCGGGGAATATTCGTTTGGTCGTGGAATATTCTTTCTGTCGGGGAATATTAGTACGACGGCGCAGCCAAATGTGGGCCCCATAACGGAAAACGGTCGAATGAAGGAAACGACAATTTTAAGTTTTTATAAATAACGACGTAATAGTTACCGTTAACACTGTTGGAATACCCAGTGGCTAACATACAGTAATACGCGTGGATGCACAGTAGCACACGGTAATGCACAAGTGATAACTCCGCAAATTTAGCCTCATTCGCGTCATTCTCTCCTCATTATCGACCAAATGGGATGCAAACCGGGATAACTCCGCAAATTTAGCCTCGTATTGCGACACGGTCATATTGTTTTGTTCTAACCTGATAAACTCCACCTCCTTTATGTGACGAATACTTTCGAGAAAGTACTTGTCGTTGAATAGCTCTTGGAACTTCTCCCAAGACATCTTGAGTGCGTCAGGCTTGGTACGTTTTATAGATTCCCACCAAGATGTCGCCTTCACGCAACATGAAGGTGGCGAAGGGAACCTTTGCTCCTCTCTAACATCCCAAGACATCAAATATCTTGGTGATCTGCTTTATCCATGCTTCAGCCTTAAGTGGTTTTGGCTCTCCAATAAAATCCGGTGGTCCCAGCTCCTTGAACTATTTAGCGATAACTGTCCGAGAGTTTCCAATGTTTCCACCTACTTTTTGGACAGGAGCCGCTTTCGCCTGATGTTGCATGAATTGCATAAAGCCTCTGAACATTCCATCGTTCATCATTTGGTCATTGTTATTGTTTGCATGAGGATTGTCGCCTTCCTGATGCACATTATTCTGATTGTTGATCTGTGGAGACTCAACGGTTTCTTGTGCTCCATTGCTATTCTCAATATTCTCGGATGCCATTTTCAAATACTGTCACAAAACAAGGGTTAATTGACATGCAACATATTATCCATATACTCTGACCACCCAATTAAATACCAAATAAACTTTGGTAGGTCATACTAGCGAAGGAATTCCCCGTCTCTCCCCTCCTAGTTCTAGTCTCACATCTTAGCCAGGGATCATATCCCTAAGCTTTGATACCAACTATGACGCCCCCAAAATAGGTATACCTCACCTATTCTGAGTCGTTAAATATATGGTACAGAATACAAATACAACTTAATTATACAACCGCCGTAAAGTAAAATGCGACAAAACATAAGTCGTGAGTTTTAATACAAATATTGTCGCCTGTATAATATTCAAACTCAAATTCAATATTATTGCATTTATTTTCCTCTATTTCACTGAATAGTGAGGACTACTAATGCTATCATCTAGTCCGTCACTCCGTTCCTCGACTAGTCCCTACTACGTTCTCATTTCCTGAAGAGAATAATAAAAGTAAAAGGGTGAGCTCAACTAGCCGAGTAAGAAATATTAAGACTAAGATAATGCAGAATATATTATCGTTAGCCTTCAATAGTGTTAAACTGATACAATATAACAACCATCAAGTTTAACTACAGCGGAAAAAGCAATCCATTAAAAGAGTCAAGTAGAGAATAAAATCTACTATCTTTTATGATTTAGAAGGTTTTTCATCACTTTTATCGCTGGGACTCAGCTTAATAAATAATCCACATCATCGAATCACCCCTGCATTACGGCCAAGGATATTCTTTAGTATCACGACCACAATTATCCATGCACTATGGGCCAAGAATATTTGTGTATTCAATAATGGTCATGATCATGCCAACAACTGTCCATCAATGCACTACGGGCCAATGAGGACTTTTACCACATCATTTGTAATATTACGGTCATGATTACAATCAATAATCCAGTCGTCATAATCATACCATGTCCATCTATGCACTATAGGCCACGTATGACTTTTCACAAAATATAAACATGAGGATGATGACAATGATATAAGAATTCAATAAAACAAGTTCAAGAATTATTTTATCCGAGGATCTAATAACGTCCAAATTACCAACATGATAATCGCTTTGTAGAGTAAAAAATCAAGAATGCTCGTAAGAATATTTTCATGAAAAGATATTGGATGAAGCGCAAATATCAAGGATATTCCACTAATTTCATGGAGTATAGAAGTCAAAACTTTAACCAACCGAGTATAATAAAGAATGGAATAACAAACGAAATCACCGTGCATGCGATAGAAGCCGCATGCGAGTTTATTCAAATGTAATAATAAATAACGGAATCAATTCCCACAGAAACGCGCATGAGATAAGATATTCCAATGAATAATAAAGACGGAATCGTCCCAAGTAGAAACGTCATGCATGTGAGGATATTCCAAATGTAATAATAAAGATGGAATCGTGTTCGGCGTAAAAGCATGCATGTGATATTCCAACGTAATAATAAAGAGCGGAATCGGTCCCACGTAAAATCCATGACACGATATTCCAATGAGAATAATAAAGATGGAATCGTGTCCGTGTAGAAACGCATGCATGTGATGTTTCCAACAGAATGATAAAGAATAGAACAACAAAAGAATTTCACCAAGTATAGGGTAGCCCGCGTATACAGGTTATTCCAACAGAATAATAAAGAATGGAATAACAAAAGTTCTCTTCATAAATAAGAAAGAAATAATACTCCCTATCTTTACGAAAACTGGATACTGGAATAGTGAGGTAGCAGACGTCTCTTCTTCTTTCTATAATTTCTCTCTATAATAATCGCTCTAATGCTTTTGTGAATTGGTGAGAAATGAAGGAAGAATGAGCCTCTATTTATAGAAAAATATAGTTTCGATAATTGCACGTTTTGGGGCTGGAAAAATTTCAGTACAATACCTCCAACTTTTCCTTTATTTTTAATTTAGTCATGGAAGTATTATCAAACTTGCACCACCTCCCCTAATAGTAAATAATGTGATTCAATAGTAAATTATGTGAATCAATAGTTCTAACATGTGAAAATACGAATTTACGATATAGTACCTCCATCTATACCTCCATTTTAACTTAGTCATGCAAGTATTATCAATCTTGCACCAACTCCCATAATAGTAACAAGAATGTGAAACAATAGTATACACATGTGAACAAATAGTTATAATCATGTGAAATAATAACAATTAATTGCTCATTTATCCGGTTAAATACCCGATTGGTCAATATAACCTCCAGACATCAATTATTATCGAAATAATTGTCGATTTTCACTAACACAAATAATTTTAACACAATGAAATCATTTTTATCAAAAATATAAATTTTGAAATTTCGAAGTTTGACTTTCCCGAAAAAGTCAACTATTGACTTTTTGACCAAATAGTGAATTCCGGAAAATTTTGTATTTATAGACTATTTTTACTAATTTCATCGTTCCGGACTCAAATATCACGTTCGCGTCTCCAAATTCAACTCCGAACACAACTTCAATTTTAATAACATTCATCATTAATATTATAACTCACAATATTTATTAACCAGGTCGTTCCCAGGAAAGAGGGGGCTTTCCAATAAGGATTTCTCCCTATTGGGGCGCAATTAGGTGACTAAACCTCTCCTTGACAGAACTTCTAGAAATTGTAAATATTGCAATTTAATAATATGAATAACTTTGTCGTCTCAATTATTGATTTAATAAAATAACATATTATGCAGATGATACTATGACAATAATCGAATCAATAATATGAGAGATATGATGCAGCAATTACTGTAGCAATAATTGAGTATAACTGAGTGACTTCTCATGTAAGCATAAATAATCAATACCGGTAAGTATGCTACTATGCAACCACGCCAGACATCGCATTTTTACTTTACCTACCGGTAGTTCAACGAGCTTAACTGTAAAACTTTCGCCGTTATTTTCATAAAAGTATTTTTGTCGTTTTCTCGATCCGACAATAATTCCGTTATGGGGTCCACCAATGATTGTCTTGTTATCTAAATATTCCTCGTTAAAACGAATATTCCCCAACCAATCGAATATTATATATGACAACTTCACGTACTTTGCAAAATTTTGTAAATATTACCCACAACTATAACATTATATCAAATCCACACCATAATATTCAAAAATATATTTCGAGAAAATTTAATCTTTATTCAAAAAGTTGGGGTCTTACAACCTCCCTTCTTATGAAATTTCGTCCTCGAAATTAGGGTGCGATACTGGTATGTCGAAGAGGTAAGGATATCTTGATTTCATCTCGATTCTAACTCCCGGTCATTTCTTCCACATCGTGGTTTCTCCACAAAACTTTGACTTTAGGTATAACCTTGGAGCGTAGAATATGATCCTTTTTATCCAAGATTTTAACAGGTAACTCTTCATACGTTAAATCTTCCTCTATCTCGTCTAGTTCTAATTCAATAATGTGGTTCGGGTCTTTCACATATTTACGTAACATAGATATGTGAAAAATGTTATGAACACGAGACATATTTTGCGGTAAAGCGAGTCTACCACAGTTCCTACTCGATCGAGGATTAAAAATGGGCCAATGAATCGAGGGTTGAGCTTTCCTCTCTTTCCAAATCTTGTAACTCCTTTTCATGGAGCAACACGTAACAACACATGATCTCCAATATCGAATTCTACGTCCTTTCGATGAAGATCAGCATAACTCTTTTGTCGATCTTGTGAGGTTTTTATATGTTGTCGGATCGTTTGTATCTTTTCTATAGTCATACGTATCAATTCCAGTCCCAACAACGTTGCTTCACCCACCTCATCCCAGCATACTGGAGAACGACACTTTCTTCCATACAACGCCTCAAATGGAGGCATGCCAATACTTACTTGATAACTGTTGTTGTAGGAAAACTCCACCAATGGTAGGAACTTATCCCAACTTCCCTTGAAGTCAAGGACACAGAGTCTTAATAGATCTTCAAGAGTTTGAATGGTCCTCTCCGACTGCCCGTCCGTCTGAGGATGATATGCCAAGCTAAATCGTAAATCCGTGCCCATAGCTTTTTGCAAACTAACCCAAAATCTTGAAGTGAATCTTGGGTCTCGATCAGAAACTATGGATACTGGCATACCATGCAGTCTTACAATCTCGTTTATGTACGTACGAGAAAGACGTTCAAGTGTATAAGTTTTTCGTATCAGTAGGAAATGAGCAGACTTGGTCAATCTATCAACAATGACCCAAATTTCATCTATGCCTTGAGAAACCTTGGGAAGACCAGTAACGAAATCCATAGTAATGTGTTCCCACTTCCATTCTGGAATTTCAAGTGGTTGCAATGGACCTTTTGGTACTTGATGCTCCGCCTTGACTCGTTGACAAGTTAAACACCTTGAGATAAACTCTGCTATCTCTCTCTTCATATTGCTCCACCAAAATGTATGTCAAGATCACGATACATTTTGGTACTCCCAGATGGATTGCAAATGGTGTGTTATGCGCCTCCATCATGATTTTATACTTTAAATCGTGGTCGTTAGGAGCAAAAAGTCCGGAGTTGACTCAAGTATTCCTTCTTCATCGATTCTTGCTTCCTAAGATAGCACCTTTTTGCACTTTCTTCCTCATACGCATCATTTCAGAATCAGAATTTGAGCAGCAACTTTAACTTTATCAATTAAATTCGGTTCTACTCTTATATTCGCCATCATCACATGGGTCCCTGGAGTCTTTAACTCTATCTTCATCCTTTGCAAGTCACACAAAATGGGCTTTTGTGTTGTGAATATTGCACTCGTACCCGCATATGATCTTCTACTCAATGCGTCAGCTACCACGTTCGTTTTTCCATGATGATATTGGATGGTATGATCATAATCTTTCAATAGTTCAAGCCAACGTCGTTGTCGCATGTTGAGTTCCTTTTGAGTGAAGAAATATTTGAGGCTTTTATGATCCGTAAAGATCTCCACTTTCTCTCCATACAAGTAATGCCTCCAAATTTTAAGTCACGAAGACAACAAATGCTAACTCTAGATCATGAGTAGGATAATTCCTCTCATATTCTTTGAGTTGTCTTGAGGCATAAGCTATGACTTCCCATGTTGTATGAGAACACATCCTAACCCTTTTGCCCAAGCATCACCAGAAATGACAAATCCTCCAACCGATGGTATTATCGTAACAAAATGAAATGAGTCTCCTTTTGAGTTCTTGAAAACTCTTCTCATTCCCTCGCTCCAACCGAACTTTGTATCTTTACGAGTCACCGAGTTAATGGAGTAGCGATTCGAGAAAATCCTTCCACGAATCTCCGATAATAACCAAATAAACCGAGAAAGCTACGTGATTTCGATCATTGATTTAGGTTGCTCCCACTTTGAATAGCTTCAATCTTTTCCGGATTGACGGATATTCCATGACTTGATACTACGTGCCCAAGGAATTCTACATCCTCAAGCCAGAACTGGCATTTCTTTAACTTGGCATAAAGCTTATATTCACGAAACTTTTGGAGTATCAGCCTCAAGTGTTGCTCATGATCTTCACGGCTTTTGGAATAAATAAGGATGTCATCAATAAAGACGTCCACAAAGTGATCCAAATATTCCTTGAATACTCGGTTCATCATATCCATGAAGGCAGCAGGAGCATTAGTCAATCCAAAAGACATGACTAAGAATTCATAATGCCCGTACTGAGTTCTGAAGGCAGTCTTTGGAATATCCTCAGTATTAACCTTCACCTGATGATATCCAGAACGAAGATCGATCTTTGAAAAAAATTGTGCTCCTTGTAACTGATCAAACAGGTCATCAATACGTGGCAATGGGTACTTATTTTTGATGGTGACATGATTCAACTCCCGATAATCAATACAAAGTCGCATACTCCCATCTTTCTTCTTCACGAATAGAACAGGAGCACCCCAAGGAGACGTACTAGGACGAATGAAACCAATGTCTAACAATTCCTGCAATTGGGTCTTTAACTCCTGAAGTTCAATAGGAGCCATTCGATATGGGGCTTTGGAAATGGGGTTTATACCGGTTCAAGATCGATGCAAAATTCAATTTCACGCTCGGGGTAGGCCGGAGAAGTTCTTGAGAATACGTCAGAAATTTATTAACAATGAAATATCATTCTAAACTGACGTATTTTTGTTTAAATCCGTGACATGAGCTAAGAAAGCTTGACATCCGTTTTTCAATAAACGAATAGCTTTATGGCTTGAGATGACCGTGATTGATTATAATGGGTTGGTCACTTGAATTCGCATAATAGGTTTATTAGGAATATGAAAGCTAACAACCTTACGAAAACAATCAATTTTAGCATGATGAGTAGTTAACCAATCAATCCCTAGAATCACGTCAAATGCAAGTATTTTTAAGGAGATAAGATCGACAGGTAACGTGTGATTACCGATTTGCATCACACAAGACTTATAAACAGTGGATGTAATGATGGTTTCTCCTAATGGAGTTTCAACAGATAAGTTAAAGTCTAATTTCTCCGGAGTCAAATTTAAACGTTGAGCGCAAGTAGGAGAAATAAAAGAATGGGTAGAACCGGTATCAAGTAAGGTATAGACTTCACTAGAGTTTATGATAAGCTTACCCGTGATAACCTCGTTCGGGTTCCTTGCTTTCTGGGGAGGTCACAACAACGCTCTCCTTGCCTTCTACGGCTTTGACTTTTTCTGGGACTACCTTTGGTGCCTCCATCCTAGCTGAATTTGTCTTCGGTGAACGACAAAATTGAGCTAAGTGACCTTCTCTTCCACAATTATAACATGCTTTGGACGGCATTGCGCAGTTTGGACTGATGTGTCCCTCCCCTCCGCATTTGAAACATATGATAGGTGGTCGTTCTCCTTCCTTAACAACGGGTGTTGGTGCTGACGTCTTTCCATCATTGTTGAATCTCCTCTTCTTGAAATGTCCATTCTTATTATCTTGGCTATGATTACCACCGAAGTGGTTACCATTTCTGGCATATTGATTCCCTCCACGCTTATTGTCATCGTTTTGATGATGACCCACTTAGTATTTTTTCATGTCGCCACCGCTTTCCCTTGGTTGCGTTGACTCGTTATCGTGCTCTAATAACTGAGCCCTATTTACAACATCTGAATACAAACACAGTTTATGAGAAATAAGATATTGACGTATCTTCGGTTTCAAACCTTTTAAAAACATTCACATCATTCGCTCCTCATTATCGACCAAATGGGATGCAAACCGGGATAACTCCGCAAATTTAGCCTCGTATTGCGACACGGTCATATTGTTTTGTTCCAACTTGATAAACTCCACCTCCTTCATGTGACGAATACTATCGGGAAATTACTTGTCGTTGAATAGCTCTTGGAACTTCTCCCAAGATATTTTGAGTGCGTCAGGCTGGGTACGTTTTACAGATTCCCACCAGTAATCTGCCTCTTCACGCAACATGAAGGTGGCAAAGGGAACCTTTTGCTCCTTGGAGCATCCCAAGACATCAAATATCTTGGTGATCTGCTTTATCCATGCTTCAGCCTTAAGTGGTTTTGGCTCTCCAATAAACTCCGGTGGTCCCAGCTCTTTGAACTGTTTAGCGGTAACCGTCCGAGAGTTTCCAATGTTTCCACCTACTTTTTGGACAGGAGCCGCTTTTGCCTGATGTTGCATGAATTGCATAAAGCCTCTGAACATTCCATCGTTCATCATTTGGTCATTGTTGTTGTTTGCATGAGGATTATCGCCTTCCTGATGCACATTATTCTGATTGTTAATCTGTGGAGACTCAACGGTTTCTTGTGCTCCATTGTTATTCTCAATATTCTCGAATGCCCTTTTCAAATACTGCCACAAAACAAGGGTTAATTGACATGCAACATATTATCCATATACTCTGACCAACCAATTAAATACCAAATAAACTTAGGTAGGTCATACTAGTGAAGGAATTTCCCGTCTCTCCCCTCCTAGTTCTAGTATCACATCTTAGCTAGGGATCATATCCCTAAGCTTTGATACCAACTGTGACGCCCCCAAAATAGGTATACCTCACCTATTCTGAGTCGTTAAATATATGGTACAGAATACAAATACAACTTAACTATACAACTGTCGTGTAAAGTATGACAAAACATAATTTGTGAGTTTTAATACAAATATTGTCGTCTAGACAATATTCAAACTCAAATTCAATATTATTACATTTATTTTCCACTATTTCACTGAATAGTGAGGACTACTAATGCTATCATCTGGTCCGTCACTCCGTTCCCCGACTAGTCCCTGCTACGTTCTCATTTCCTGAAGAGAACAATAAAAGTAAAAGGGTGAGCTCAACTAGCTCGAGAGGAAATATTATGACTAAGATAATGCGTAATATATTATCGTTAGCCTTCAACGATTGTTAAACCGATACAATATAACAACCATCAAGTTTAATCTGCGGTGAACAAGCAATCCATTAAAAGAGTCAGTAGAGAATAAAATCTACTATCTTTTATAATTTAGAAGGTTTTTCATCACTTTTATCGGCGGAACTCAACTTAATAAATAATCCACATCATCGAATCACCCCCGCACTACTTCGACAAGGATATTCTTTAGTATCACGACCACAATTATCCATACACTATGGGCCAAGAATATTTGTGTATTCAATAATGGTCATGATCATGCCAACAATCGTCCATCAATGCACTACGCCCAATGAGGACTTTTACCACATCATTTGTAACATTACTGATTAATGATTACAATCAATAATTCTGGTCATAATCATACCAAGTCCATCTATGCACTATAGGCCATGTATTGACTTTTGTGACGACGACGAGAATTTTGTAATTAATTTTAATATTTATTGAATTAAATAAATATTTTTTTCGATGATTTAATTATTAGATTAAATAATTAATTGATGCATGATGTGGTAGATTAATTTAATTATATGTGTTACATTTATTAAATTAATGTAGAGAGTTTTTATTATCAAGTATGTAATTATGTCACTTATTGAATTAAATGAATTATTTAATTAAGCATGATGGTATTCTAATTAATTTATTTATTAATTAGAGATTTAATAATTTAATATAATTAATTAATGAGAAAATTAAATATATGACTATGTGAATTTATGAGAAGTTATTATATTTTATTTATATTAAATAAGATATATGAATTATTGTGTAAGTGGGTGTGACGTGAATTAAACTATATGATAAAGCTTTATTAAATTAAAGGAGTTTTGAAATCTATTATGCTAGCCAAACATGGCCTTAGTGGGGTTACTAGCGATTACCCATGATCAAGTTAATCGACCATTATTATCGTCGGTCTAGTTCTTATAATACGAAGTTCTCTTTTCTTTTCTTTTATTATTCTAAATCTGTAAGAAGCGAGAGAGGAGAGAGAGATGAGAATTTATCGGAGAAAATTTGTGAGAAATAGAGATATTGTGAGTGTGTAATCATCGTAATTGTGAAAGGATCATCTTGGATCACCTCTTCTTAATCTATACTCTGGGTAATTTCTCCAAACCAAATTCTATTTTTACGTTATTTGAGTTTTTATGAAAATGGCTTTCATTCATACCGTAAAGCCTCTTGTAATTGAGATAGGAGTAATGATTATGGGTTTTGTATGTGTTATGGCACATCACATCGTATTTAATTATATATATTTTGTAAACCATATCATAAGTTTCATAATACGATGACTTGCTATTTCAAAATTTACAGAGTTTGGGTTTTGGCCATATAGGCCTTATACGTGTATTTTATGTATTGATCGTATATTATCCCTAAATTTTACACTTGTATGTTGTTATGCATATTGATACGAAAGAGACCAAAATTTAAATAAACGGATTCTTGTTATAACTTGAATCCAGTAGTGACAATTTTCATGTTTTATTTTCAAAACCTTTAAGAACATCAAAACGGTGAAAAGTAAATATGTTGATTTTGCAAATTATGTGTTGTAACTTGTTAAAAATCATGCTAGATGGGTTAAGTAATGATTATATATGTATTACAATGATTGGGTAAGTCTAAATTAGTGTAAAAAAATAACTAATTGGAAGTTATGGCCATATTCATGTTTAATTTTACGTGTGATTGATTTTGGCCTAATTTGGCCTTGTTATGTTCATGAATCGCGTGAGCTATGAAGCTATGAGAAAATGAGCACAGGTAACCCATACCTATAGTAGCGTTACTAAACTAAATTACCTTACCGCCTGATCGAAATAAAAAAAAAAAAAATATAATAAATAAATATTTGATGAAAATTATTATTAAAATATTTATAAAATAAATTAAATATTTTAATTGAGATATTTATGAAATAAAATAAATATTCGATGAAAATTATTATTAAAATATTTATAAAATAAATTAAATATTTTAATTGAGATATTATGGAATAAAATAAATATTCGATGAAAATTATTATTAAAATATGTATAAAATAAATTAAATATTTTAATTGAGATATTATGGAATAAAATAAATATTCGATGAAAATTATTATTAAAATATTTATAAAATAAATTAAATATTTTAATTGAGATATTATGGAATAAATTAAATATTCGATGGAAATTATTATGAAATAATTTATTCGAGTGTAATAATAATAAGAGAATGAAAATATTCTAATTTAATTAAGTAATTAAATTAGAAGGGTAATGATTTGTTAAATAAAGTAGAGTTTATATTAAATAATTAAGTGAAAATGTAACTAATGAATGTCGTGAATACATATGGTATGTGTGTAGGATTTGTGGTGAACGGAAGTAGTAATCGTTTAGCCTACGCACGAGGCAAGTTTCCTAACCCTACTTGTCATTATTGTTCAAGTTTATTAATTACCTCGAGTAAATTATCATTATTATTATTCATGTTCAAATGTTATATTAAAGATTGATTATCTTTTCAAAGCATGATTCAGGTTATACAATAATTGTCCTATTGTATACTTCACGAGATTATTATTCAATTTGAATATCATTATTATTGAACCTTATTAGACTAGCGAACCCTTATTGATTCGACTAGTCCATAGTTGATAAGCGTTCTAAATTTCGAACCTTGATGAATTATCCAAACCAAACTTCCTTTAGTGCGGACTCGAATGTCAAATTGAGATGAACAACCCTCGAAAGGGATTTACTTATCGTTAGCGTTAAGATATTGTGCACGTGATGGTACTAAGTAGTGATCCTCCTAAGTACGAGTAGTAAAGGTCCATAGTCTTATGACCGTTAAAGGTTTCAAGTATAACCCTTGATAACCTAGGACATAGTTCAAGGTCTTATGACCCTCGTAAATCTTTTGATTCTTGTTATTCATTCTTGATTCAAAAGTTGAGCTTTTATTCGGATGTCTTTGATTCACTCGCATGTTATTATACCGTTATTTCATTGTTATACTTGTGGGCATTTGTGCTCACTCTTGCGTAATAATAACATTGCGCTTAAGAACGAAAGAACCAATTTAACCTTCTACTAGTAAAGGCAATGGCAAGGTTAACAAGTGATGAAGACTTGTTGTTTTATATGATGATGTATTTGTTTAAGACTTAAGTTAATGATGTTGTTTAAGACTTAATTGTTTATGATTCATATGTATGTTTAAGGTTAGAGTAACTTGGGATTGTATTTATTATGTAGTTGATGTAACCCCATAAGGGAGATTTATTATTATTTCTATCTATTGCATGGTTTGCATTTATTATGGGTAGATAGATAAATGATATTTGTCAGATGAACCCCAAATCCCGTGGAATTGAAGTACCTTGGATTTGGGGTGTCACAAGTTAGTATCAAAGTCATGGGTTATGAACCTTAGGTGGGGAACAACCTTAGGTAGTAGCCTTATAGAAAGAAGATAGTGATGGAAAACTCTTATCGAGTTATAAGAAATGAATTTATGTAATTCATTGAAGATAATAAAAGACCTTATGTGTTTATGTGTTAAAGTATCGTTAGATGATACGACTTAGTAACTAAAACTTAAAATTGTGTTGTCGGGGATGTCGAATGTTGGAGAAGCTAGTCAAGTTTGGGGAGGAAGAACCCGTGTACCTATAAGTGCCGACAGAGAGGAGAGCCCCAGAGACATTCATGTCGTTAGGGGAGCAAATTGGTACAGAGGGAGTCATCTCCATTGATCACCGTTGTTGGTCGAGAGCATGAGCAGGGACCGATCTGAGGAGGATCTGAGGAGGAATTTGTTGAGGAAGAGGAAGAGGAAGAAGAGGAGTTACCACAATACACCGCTGATCTTTGAGATGTATGACACGTTATACGTACCGTAATGTGGAGTTACTGAGACGAGGTCCGAGATTTGACCGAAAGCGAAGCGATTATTCAAAGATATTACTCTAGAAAGCGAAGGAGAGGAGATTTCGACTCTTCACTCTCGGTAGCAAATGTAGAATGGGATTTGGTCCATGAGAATGGTCAAATCAAGATAAGACCAAGAGATAGAGAAATCGAAGAAAGAATCAAGGAAACATCCAAAAAAATTGAACATAGCAGAGGAAGGCTGGGTAAGAGAATAGCGTCGAGCTGATCATGCAGAGGATGATAGTCGTGCAAAGAAAGCGAAGATTGGGGAAACATACTCTACACTTAATCATGCAATGGATGAGGCCCAAGATCGAGTTTTGAGATACCCCATGCAGTTCGAAGGACTTCCATCGTATATGTTGGATCGCAGGACGATGTCTCGTATCATGGATGAGGAGCGTGGCAAGGCTATTCAGCACCTTGATAGACAGTGATAGAATTTATTTAATTATGTGAAAGACTTAATTAGTTTTTATATGTAAATTCTGACGTGTTTATGAACGAAAGAATATTTGAATGTTTTAAATCCTGTGGATTCTTTATTCCAGGATAGTTGATGTAAATAGCAGTTATGCTATCGTTTAATGTTAAAACTTTGATTTGAATACAAATATATCAAGTTGTTTGAGATGATGTGTTAAGTGATATGTTAAATTGTTAAGTAATGCCTTAACTATTTAGAGAAATAAATAAAGTTCTAATAAAGCGTTTATTTAATAGAAAAATGCCGCCAAGGAGAAGACAACAACGTCAACCGGCTCAGGAAGAGTCAACCAATAATAACAATTATGTTACAATAATCCCGTGCAGCAGTTGGTGAACTTACTGACTGGAGCCATGAATAACCAACCTCAAGCTCCACCAAACACAACGTTTAAAGACTTCAAGGCAGTGGGACCACCAGAGTTCAAAGGTTCCATGAACCCAATCGAGGCTCAAACGTGGGTTATGGAAATGGAGAAGGTTTTCGACGTTGCTAGGGTTAGAGAAGACAAGAAGACCGCTTTTGCAATGTTTACGTTGAAGTCTGAGGCTAGCTATTTGTGGCAAGCAAACAAAGTGCGAGGAGGTGAAGGTATAATTACGTGGGAGAGATTTAAAGAGATGTTTTTTGAAATGTATTTCCCAACTAGTTCACAGAACTAGATGGAGGTTCAATTTCTAGAGTTGAAGCAGGGAAATATGAGCGTGCCTGACTATGCGGCTAAATTCAACGAATTGGCAAGGTTTGCCCCGTATCAAGTTCACACGGATGAGAGGAAGGCGAGACGGTTTGAGCAAGGACTAAAGCCTTGGGTGTACAACAAGGTATCAATGTTTCAGCTAAACACGTTTGCTGAGTAGTCTTTGAAAAGGCCATCCTCATTTGAAGGAGGAAGCGATCACGGTGACCAAGTACAATCAAGATCAAAAGAAGAAGAAGAGTGAAGGTGAAGGAAATAACAAGGTCGGTGGTAAGTGGCACGGAGGTGGAAATTTCAATCGAAGAAAAGGTGGAACGAACGACTCATCATCTAGGGAATCAGCAAAGGTAGTCGGAAGAAAAGAATCGAAGCATGCCCGACTTGCGGAAAGCCCATCTGGGAGTTTGTATGAAAGGAAAAAGAGTGTGCTACAATTGTGGGCAGAAGGCCACATAGCACCAAACTATCCAAACCCAAAGAAGGGTGCTTGTTTTACTTGTGGTTCAAGGACCATCTGTCAAGAGATTGTCCCAAGAAGGGATCGGGAGGTCGGGGATCGGGGGAAACCGGGAAATAACGGTGGAAATGCCTTAACCATCACCGGACCAACCGCAATAAACCGGTCGATCGCCTTGGGACTTTCAATATGATGGCGCAGGATGCAATCCGATCTCGTGATGTGGTGTCATATCATTCCGATCAATGAAAATAATGCTTATGTTTTATTTGATTCGGTGCTACTTGTTCCTTTATATTCAAGACTTTGCTAATAGTTTAGATTTGCTTATGGATGAGTTGGAATATCCCATGAATATAGAAATTGCGAATAGGAGATAATTTACATTAGAAATGCGTGTTTAAGAATTGTAGAGTGGATATTAAGGGTAATATCATAAACGTAGATCTTATCCCTATTCGACTTGGGGAATTTGACGTTATTTTGGGAATGGGCTGGTTATTCAATTACGAGGCTGTAATTGATTGCCAAAAGAAGCGTATTAACCTTATGACTCCATCAAAGATTGTGTTTTATGGTAGCAAGTCGCCTAGACAAGCGAGTTGTCTGACGATGATGTAGGCCAGGAAGTTGTTAAGACAAGGCTGTGTAGGATACTTAGCTTACATAGTCGACAGTCGAAAAGAGAATCCAAAGGTAGAAGAAATCTCGATTGTGAGGGACTTCGTCGACGTATTTCAGACGATTTACCGGACTTCCACGGATAGAGAGTAGATTTCGTGTCGATTTGGCGCCCGAATCGCTCTAATATCGTAGGCACCATACCAAGATGGCGTGATGAGATGAAAGAATTAATGGTATAACTACAAGAATTGTTGGACAAGAAGTACATTCAACCGAAGCGTATCGCCGTGGGGGAGCGCCTTGGGTGTTGTTTGTGAAAAAGAAGGATGGATCGATGCGACTCTGCATTGACTACTGAAGAACCCGAATAAGGTCACGATTAAGAACGGATATCCATTATCGAGGATCGATGACTGTTTGATCAATTGAAGGGAGCGAGATACTTTTCCAAGATAGACTTGAGAAGCGGTTATCATCAATTGAAGGTGAGGCCGGAGGATGTACCAAAGACTGCGTTCGTAACACGATCTACTTGGCCACTCTGAATTTTTAGTAATGTCGTTTGGTCTTACGAATGCTCTTGCAGACATTTATGGGACTAATGAATGGTGTGTTCGAAGCCATTTTGGACAAGTTCGTAGTGGTATTTATAGATGACATTTTGGTCTATTCAAAACCAAAGAAGAACAGGAAGAGCATTTGAGATTAACGTTGGAAGTATTGAGAAGGGAAAAGTTGTATGCCAAGTTTTGAAATGCTAATTTTGGATTGAGCGAGTGCAATTTCTTGGGCACGTGATCGATAAAATGGAATTTCGGTAGATCCATCCAAAGTCGGGCCGTGATTAATCGGATCAGCCGAGGACTCCATCGGAAGTACAAAGTTTTCTTGGATTGGCAGGATATTATAGAAGGTTCATACAAGACTTTTCCAAGATCGCAACTCCGTTAACGAATTTAACTTGAAAACCTGTGAAATTTGTTTGGTCGGATAAGTGTGAGGAAAGTTTTCAAGAATTGAAGAAGAGGTTGAGTACTGCCCTTGTGTTATCTCTTCCGGAGGATACAGGAAATTTTGTTGTTTATAGTGATGCATCGCATAAAGGACTTGGCTGTGTGCTGATGCAAAACGGCAAAGTCATTGCGTATGTATCACGACAGTTGAAGGATTACGAGAAGGGTTACTCGACCCATGATTTGGAGTTGGCTGCAGTTGTTTTTGCTCTAAAAATTTGGAGGCACTATCTATACGGGGAGAAGTGTGAAATATATACGGACCACAAGAGTCTGAAATATATTTTTACACAGAAGGATTTGAACATGCGTCAAAGAAGATGGTTGGAATTAATTAAGGATTACGACTGTGAGATTTTATACCATCTGGGGAAAGCAAATGTGGTTACCGACGCCTTAAATAGAAAGGGTCGTGAGAAATTGATGATGTTAACTGCTCAGGAGGAGCTAATTACAGAAATGGAGAAACTGGAGTTGGAAGTGAAGTATCCTATGGAGATTGATGAGAAGCTATTTCAAATGCAATCTGGTACAACTTTACTAGATAAAGTAAAGGAGGCTCAGCTTCAGGACGAATAATGTAAAAAGGTGACAAAGAAGATATCTGAAGGAACCGAACCAAGATTTAAGATGGATAAGGAAGGAATAACGAGATTTGAAAATAGAATCTGGATTCCGCCAAATCTGAAAATTAAGGAAGAAATTACGAGCGAGGCTCATAGTTCGAGATATTCGATTCACCCGTAGTACAAAGATGTATCAAGATCTTCGACAACATTTCGGTGGTCGAATTTGAAACTCGATGTTGCGAATGTGTTACCAAGTGTCGACACGTCCGAAAGTAAAAGCGAACATCGAGACCGGGTGGATTGCTACAACCGTTAGAAATCCCGAATGGAAATGGAAACATATTACAATGGACTTCGTGGTTGGCCTTCCGACGACTCGGAAAGGCTACGACGCAATATGGGTTATCGTTAATGGTAGACGAAATCCGCATACACTTCCTTCCAATCAAAATCGATTCAACTTAGATCGGTTGGCAAAGTTATATGTGAAAGAGATTGTTTGAGACACGGAGTCTTAGGTGTCAATTGTTTCTCGATAGAGATCCGCTTCACATCAAATTTACGGAAATGTCTTGAGGAATGCATGGAGTGCGCAATTGCGAATGAGTCTGACTTACCACCCTCAAACAGAATGGACATAGTGAGAGAATGATTCAAACATTAGAAGATATGTTGAGAGCACATGTGATGGACTTCAAAGGAAATTGGGATGATCACCCATCGTTAGTAGAGTTTCGGCTACACAACAACGGTTACCACGCTAGTATATAGCATGCCGCCTTAAGAAGCGTTATCTACTACAGAAAAGTGCGAACTCCACTTTCTTTGGGATGAAGTTAGTGAAAGACAATCGCTAGGGCGAATTGAGTACAATGAGATCGGTAGAAATAGTCAAAGTGATCCGAAACGCGTCTGGTAGGCGGCTCAAGATCGACAGAAGAAATACACTAATCCACATCGTAAAAATATCGAGTTTGAATTAGGTAGTTATGTTTTCTTGAAGGTCTCTCCCTGGAAGGGGAAGATCAGGTTCGGAAAGAAAGGGAAATTGAGCCCAAGATTCATTGGACCCTTTGAAGTCTTGAGAAGAATCGGAGAAGTTCGTCATTTGGTAGCCTTACCTCCACCACTCGAGAATGTCCACAACGTCTTCCATGTTTCTGTATTACGACCCTACAAGGCCGATTACAAGCATGTAATTGAATATGAACCCCTACATTTTGAGAAAGACTTATCTTACGAAGAAATTCCTGTCCAAATTGTCGACCGAAAAGAACAAGTTCTCAGAAATAAAGTTATACCTTCTATTAAGGTAATTTGGAGGAACCACAAAGCTGACGAAGCTACGTGGGAACTCGAAGAGAATATGATGAAGAATTACCCACATTTATTTACTTAATTATGTGTAACCGATTATGGGGACAAAATCTTTGTAAGGGGGGGAGAATGTAATTAGTCAAATTTATTGAGTCGTGATTACGGGGACAGAAATCCTTTTAAGGGGGGAAAGATGTGATGACGAGAATTTTGTAATTAATTTTAATATTTATTGAATTAAATAAATATTTTTGATGATTTAATTATTAGATTAAATAATTAATTGACGCCTTGATTGTGGTAGATTAATTTAATTATATGTGTTACATTTATTAAATTAATGTAGAGAGTTTTATTATCAAGTATGTAATTATGTCGACTTATTGAATTAAATGAATTATTTAATTAAGCATGATGGTATTCTAATTAATTTATTTATTAATTAGAGATTTAATAATTTAATATAATTAATTAATGAGAAAATTAAATATATGACTATGTGAATTTATGAGAAGTTATTATATTTTATTTATATTAAATAAGATATATGAATTATTGTGTAAGTGGGTGTGGCGTGAATTAAACTATATGATAAAAGCTTTATTAAATTAAAGGAGTTTTAAAATCTATTATGCTAGCCAAACATGGCCTTAGTGGGGGTTACTAGCGATTTACCCATGGATCAAGTTAATCGACCATTATTATTGGCGTCGATCGAGTTCTTATAATCTGACGTTCTCTTTTCTTTTCTTTTATTATTCTAAGCACGGAAGAAGCGAGAGGGAGAGAGATTGAGAATTTATCGAGAGAAATTTGTGAGAATTAGAGATATTGTGAGTGTGTAATCATCGGTGTAATTGTGAAAGGATCATCTTGGATCACCTCTTCTTAATCTATACTCCGGGTAATTTCTCCAAACAAAATTCTATTTTTACGTTATTTGAGTTTTTATGAAAATGGCTTTCATTCATCTTTGTAAAGCCTCTGTAATTGAGATAGGAGTAATGATTATGGGTTTTGTATGTGTTATGGCACATCACATCGTATTTAATTATATATATTTTATAAACCATATCATAAGTTTCATAATCACGATGACTTCTTTATTTCAAAATTCTGAGTTTGGGTTTTGGCAACCATATGGCCTTATACGTGGTATTTTATGTATTGATCGTATATTATCCCTAAATTTTACACTTGTATGTTGTTATGGATGTTGATACGAAGAGACCAAAATTTAAATAAACAGATTCGGTGTGACAATTTTCATGTTTTATTTTCAAAACCTTCAAGACATCAAGAACAGTGAAAGTAAATGTGTTGATTTTGCAAATTATGTGTTGTAACTTATTAAAAATCATGCTAGATGGGTTAAGTAATGATTATATATGTATTACAATGATTGAGTAAATCTAAATTCCTATAAAAAAAATAACTAATTGGAAGTTATGGCAATATTCATGTATAATTTTACGTGTGATTGATTTTGGCCTAATTTGGCCTTGTTATATTCATGAATCTATGAGCTATGAGAATCTATGAATCTATGAGAAAAATGAGCTGGTAACCCACTTTAAAGCCAGGCGTTACCAAACTAAATTACCACTTGAAATGATCAAAATAAAAATAATAATAAATAAATATTTGATGAAAATTATTATTAAAATATTTATAAAATAAATTAAATATTTTAATTGAGATATTTATGAAATAAAATAAATATTCGATGAAAATTATTATTAAAATATTTATAAAATAAATTAAATATTTTAATTGAGATATTATGGAATAAAATAAATATTCGATGAAAATTATTATTAAAATATTTATAAAATAAATTAAATATTTTAATTGAGATATTATGGAATAAAATAAATATTCGATGAAAATTATTATTAAAATATTTATAAAATAAATTAAATATTTTAATTGAGATATTATGGAATAAATTAAATATTCGATGAAAATTATTATGAAATAATTTATTAGTGAAATAATAGTAAGAGAATGAAAATATTCTAATTTAATTAAGTAATTAAATTAGAAGGGTAATGATTTGTTAAATAAAGTGGAGTTTATATTAAATAATTAAGTGAAAATGTAACTAATGAATGTCGTGAATACATATGGTATGTGTGTAGGATTTGTGGTGAGCGGAGTAGTAATCGTTTAGCCTACGCTTGAGGCAAGTTTCCTAACCCTACTTGTCATTATTGTTCAAGGGCACGATATGGTACTAAGGGTGATCCTCCTAAGTCGAGTAGAAAGGTCCATAGTCTTATATATTAAAGGGTTTCAAGTATAACCCTTGATAACCTAGGACATAGTTCAAGGTCTTATGACCCTCGAAATCTTTTGATTCTTGTTATTCATTCTTGATTCAAAAGTTGAGCTTTTATTCGAGATGTCTTTGATTCACTTGCGCATGTTATTATCTTTGTTATTTCATTGTTATACTTGTGGGCATTTGTGCTCACTCTTGCGTAATAATAACATTGCAGTTAAGAACGAAAGAACCGACGAACCTTCTACTAATAAAGGCAAGGGCAAGGTTAACAAGTGATGAAGACTTGTTGTTTTATATAATGATGTATTTGTTTAAGACTTAAGTTAATGATGTTGTTTAAGACTTAATTGTTTATGATTTCGCACATATGTTTAAGGTTAGAGTAACCTGGGATTGTATTTATTATGTAGTTGATGTAACCCCATAAGGGGAGATTTATTATTATTTCTATCTATTGCACGGTTTGCATTTATTATGGGTAGATAGATAGATGATATTTGTACAGTGAACACCAAATCCCGTGGAATTGAAGTACCCGGATTTGGGGGTGTCACAACTTTCAACAAAATATAAACATGAGGATGATGACAATGATATAAGAATTCAATAAAACAAGTTCAAGAATTATTTTATCCAGGATCTAATAACGTCCAAATTGTCAACATGATATTGCTTTGTAGAGTAAAATTCAAGAATGCTCAGAAGAATATTTCCATGAAAAGATACTGGATGAAGCACAAATATCAAGGATGTTCCACTAATAAGGAATGGAATAACAAAAGAAATCACCAGGCATGCGATAGATCGCACAGACATGTTATTCCAATAAAATAATAAATAACGAAATCGGTCCCATGTAAAAGCATGCATGTGATATTCCAACGTAATAATAAAGACGGAATCAGTCCTCCGTAGAAACGCTTGCAAAACAGGATATTCCAACGAATAATAAAGATTTTCGAATCCGCGTAAAAAAACATGATGTGATATTCCAATGTAATAATAAAGATTTTAAACCGAGTCCCAAGAGAAACCTTGCATGTGGATGTTCCAACGAATGATAAAGAATGGAACAACGAAGAATTTCACCAAGTATAGGGTAGCCCATGATATCTGAGTTATTCCAATGAATAATAAAGAATGGAATAATGAAGTTTTCTTCATAGATAAGAAAGAAATAATACTCCCTACCTTTAGAAAAAGCTGGATCTTTGGAATAGTGAGGTGGCAGACTTCTCTTCTTCTTTCTATAATTTCTCTCTATAATAATAGCTCTAAAGCTTTTGTGAATTGGTGAAAATGAAGGAAGAATGAGCTTCTATTTATAGAAAATATAGTTTCAATAATTGCACGCGTTTGGGGCTCGAAAAATTTTAATACAATACCTCCAACTTTTCCTTTATTTTTAATTTAGTCATGGAAGTATTATCAAACTTGCACCACCTCCCTAATAGTAAATAATGTGATTCAATAGTAAATTATGTGAATCAATAGTTCTAGACATGTGAAAATATGAATTACGATTATAGTACCTCTATCTATACCTCCATTTTAACTTAGTAAATGCAAGTATTATCAATCTTGCACCAACTCCCCTAATAGTAACAAGAATATGAAACAATAGTATACACATGTGAATAAATAGTTATAATCATGTGAAATAGTAGCAATCAATTGCTCATTTATCCGGTTAAATACCCGATTGGTCAATATAACCTCCAGACATAAATTATTATCGAAATAATTATCGATTTTCACTAACACAAATAATTCCAAAACAATGAAACCAATTTTATCAAAAAAATAAATTTTGAAATTTAGAAGTTTGACTTTTCTCGAAAAAGTCAACTGTTGACTTTTTGACCAAATAGTGAATTCCGAAAAATTTTGTGTTTATAGACTTTTTTTACTAATTTCATCGTTCCGGACTCAAATATCACGTCCACGTCTCCAAATTCAACTCCGAACACAACTTCAATTCTAATAACATTCATCATTAATATTATAACTCTCAATATTTATCAACCAGGTCGTTCCCAGGAAAGAGGGGGCTTTCCAATAAGGATTTCTCCCTATTGGCGCGCAATTAGGTGACCAAACCTCTCCTTGACAGAACTTCTAGACATTGTAAATATTGCAATTTAATAATATGAATAACTTTGTCGTCTCAATTATTGATTTAATAAAATAACATATTATGCGATGATGATACTATGACAATAATCGAATCAATAATATGAGAGATATAATGCAAAAATTCTTTGTAGCAATAATTGAGTATAACCGAGTGACTTCTCACGTAATCCTCAATAATCAATACTGAGTGCTACTTATGCAACCACAGCATTATTCTTGTACTTTTACTACCGTAGTTCAACGAGTTAACGGTAAAACTTCACGCCGTATATGGATATATTTATTGTGGTTATAAATGAAGGAATAAATCTTTGAGGTGTTTTATCGATATTTTATCGGAATAGAGTGTTGAAAATCGTCTCAGTATGTGGATTTGGTCATTTTTGTTTGGAATTTGAAAAAACTTAAACTTACAAATTTGTAGAGAATTTAATTTCCTATGGAATAGACATGAGATTCGAATTTTTCTGATAAAAGGGCTATTTATTATGAATTATTGAAGTTTCAAAAATAAATGTTTTCAAAAGTTGTGGGCGTGAATAAAATTGTGCTGGAATTTATTTTCAAAAGTTGTGGGCGTGAATAGTAGCAGGTAAAGCCATGAGGTAGTAGGTTAGTCTACTATGGCGTTCTAAGCATTTTCCTATAAATAGGGTGCTTAGTTAGAATTGAAAATCACACCAGAAACAAGTTTTCTCTCTTTCTCTCTCTATATTATCGAGTTTATTTTGTGAGTATTTAGATACTTTGTGAGTTGTTATTCATCAATGCAAGTTTCCTTCACCCTTATACCTGATATTTCAGCCGAAAGTACTGTTCTTTTGAGGTAAGGGATGTTATTTTCTTCATAATGATGTTATTCTTTCAATATCATTATACCAAAATATTGGAATGGGTTTTACTATGGAATTTTTACCTTTTTGTGTCGGGATTACTATTCACATATACGGCACTATTCACGTATACAGCACTATTCACAGGAAAAAAATGAAATTTTTTTTTCTTTGTCCAAGTTGTCTATTATGGTTACTATCTTTGATTGTATCCATGTTTTGATCTTTATTCTTGAATTTTGCTCCACAATTGATTATTATAAGGTATTTTTGAACTTGGATAAACTAAAGTACGAATCCCTAATCTTTGATCTTTTATCTCACTGGATTCATTTTCTTTAAGATATTTTTCATCATCCTCACCCTAAATGATGATATTCTTTGAATATCTTTGGCACAGTAGTCTGAAAGATGAATGATTACCTAATGAATATCTTTGGCCCATAGTGCAAAAGATGAGCAGTGTTGAGATGAACATGACCAACTTTGGTGATACAAATGAATATCTTTGGCCTGTAGTGAAAAGATGAATATTTGATTCAAGATGTATATTGATTGATGTTACAGGGAAAAAATATTGATGATGGACTTTTAAATCTTAGAAGATACTAGAATTCATTCTCTACTTGACTCTTCTAATGGATTGCTGTTTCCGCTGCAGTTGTTGATCTAAAACTTGTTGTCTATTATATTTTATCAGATTTTTCCCTGTTGAAGACTAATGATAAATTGTTGTATATTATCTTAGTCATAATATTCTTTACTGGGCTAGTTGAGCTCACCCTTTTTCTTTTTGTTCCATTTTCCTTCTCAGGAGGTGAGAACATAGCAGGAACTAGCCAGGGTATGGAGTGATGGTTCAAGATAGTTATTTTAGCAGTCCTCACTATTTTGTAAAATAGTATATCAATAATTGTAATGAGGACTCCATTTGAGTTTGTATACTGTCTATTAGACAATATTTGTATTCAAACTCACAGTATATGTGTTGTCGTATTTTGCACGACAATTGTATTACTGAGGTTGTATTGGTTTCTGTACCATGTATTTGGCGACTCAGAATGGGTGATGTATACCTATTTTGGGGGCGTCACAGTTGGTATCAAAGCTTAGGGATATGATCTCTGACTGAGATGTGAGACAAGAACTAGGAGGGGAGAGACGGGGAATTCCTTCGCTAGTATGACCTGACTAAGTTTATTTGGTATTTATTTGGTCGGTCAGAGTATAGGGATAATATGTGACATATCAATTAACCCTTATTTTATGGCAGCATTTGACAATGGCAACTGGAAATATTAACAATGGAGTGAATCAGACCGTGGAGACACCTTCAATCACCACCCAGGGGAACGTACAACAGGAAGGAAATATTCCTCCTGTAAACAACACTACCGAATAAATGATGAATGATGGGATGTTTAGAAGCTTTTTGCAGTTCATGCAAAATCAGACAAGGGAGACTCATGCACAATATACGGGTGGAAATGATAGCAATGCGCGGTTTGTCACAGCCAAGCAGTTCAAGGACTTGGGACCACCAGAATTTGCGAGAAAGCTGGATCTGATTAAGGCAAAAACGTGGGTCAAGAAAATTACCAGGATATTCGATGTCTTGGGATGCACAGAGGAACAGAAGGTTCCATTCGCCACCTTTATGTTCCGTGGTGAGGCATACTACTGGTGGGAGTCTGTGAAGCGTACCCAGCCTGCCGCACTCAACATGTCTTGGGAAACATTTCAGAAACTGTTTAATGACAAGTACTTTCCAGAAAGTATTCGTCATATGAAGGAGGTAGAGTTTATCATACTGGAATAAAACAACATGACGGTGTCCCAGTACGAGGTGAAGTTCGCAGAGTTATCCAGGTTTGCACCTCATTTGGTAGAGAATGTGGAACGAATGACACGGATGTTTCTAAGAGGTCTAAAACCCGAGATTCGACAATATCTTATCTCTCATAAATTTTCTTTATATTCATATGTTGTCAACAAGGCTCAATTACTAGAACGAGATAATGAGTATGCTCAACCGAGGGACCACAATCGGTCATCATACAGGTGTGATGATCATCGGAAGCGATGATAACCAATTAGGGGAGGAAAGAATCTGAGACAAAAGTGGTAACCACTCGGGTGGTAATCGTGGCCATGATAATAGGAGAGGTGAGTCAGTGGAAATTTTAAAAGAGAGAGATTCAACAATGACGGGAAGACATCGATGTGACAGACACCAGACCAACAACAAATTCTAGGGAGGAGAACGGCGGCCAGGTAGATGCTACAAATGCGGAGAGGAGGACACATAAGTCCAAACCATCCCACGACCTTCCAAGGTGTGTTTTAGTTGTGGAAAAGAGCGGTCATATAGCCCGATTTTATCCGATGAGCAAAGTCAAGTCCAAATTTGGACTGCGACACCAAAGGCGACTACAGACAAAACAAAGTCGGTGGTTCAAGGGAGGGCGTTTGTCGTGATTGGCCAAAATGCGAGAAACCCAAATGAGGTGATCACGGGTAAGCTAATCATAAACTCTTGCGAAGTTTATACCTTATTAGATACTGGTTCTACCCATTCTTTTATCTCTCCTGCTTGTGCTCAACGTTTGAACTTGACTCCGGAGAAATTAGACCTTGACTTATCTGTTGAGACTCCGTTAGGAGAAACTTTCATTACATCTACTGTTTATAAATCTTGCTTGATTCAAGTTGGAACCATAACATTACCTGCCGATCTTATTTCGTTGAAAATACTTGCAATTGATGTGATCTTAGGGATTGATTGGTTAACCACTCATCATGCTAAAATTGATTGTTTTAATGTGTTGTTAGTTTTCATATTGCTAACTAACTTTGTTATGCGAATTCAAACAACCAAACCACTAAAATCAATCATCATTTGTCATATCAAGCCATAAAAATTATTCGTTTATTGCAAAACGGATGTCAAGCTTTCTTAGCCCATGTCACAGACTTGAACAAAAACACGTCAGATTTGAATAATATTTCTATTGTTAGTGAATTTCCTGACGTATTTCTTGAAGAACTTCCTGGTCTACCCCGAGCGTGAAGTTGAATTCTTTATTGACCTTGAACTTTGGTACAAAGCCCATTTCTAAAACCCCATATCGAATGGCTCCTATTGAACTTCGGGAGTTAAAGGTCCAACTACGGGGGTTGTTGGACATCGGTTTTATTAAATCTAGTACATCTCCTTGGGGTGCTCTGTATTATTAAGTAAAGAAGAAAGATGGGAGTATGCAACTTTATATTGACTACCGAGAATTTAACCATGTCACCATCAAGAATAGGTATCCGTTACCTTGCATTGATGACATGTTGGACCAGTTGCAAGGACCACAATTCTTTTCAAAGATTGATCTTCATTCTGGATATCATCAGCTGAAGATTAAAACTGAGGATATTTCAAAGACTGCCTTCAGAACTCGATACGGGCATTATGAATTCTTAGTCATGTCTTTTGGATTGACTAATGCTCCTACTGCTTTCATGGATATGATGAACCGTGTGTTCAAAGAATATTTGGATCAGTTCGTTGTTGTCTTTATTGATGACATCCTCATCTATTGCAAAAGTCGTGAAGATCATGAGCGCCATTTGAAGCTGGTACTGCAAAGGCTTCGTGAAAACAAGTTATATGCCAAGCTGAAGAAATAAGAGTTCTGGCTTGAGGAAGTAGCATTCCTTGGGCACGTGGTGTCAAAACATAGAGTATCTGTCGACCCGATGAAGATTAAAAGCTATCTGAAAGTTAGAAGCAACCGAAGTCGGTGGCCAAAATGCACGTAACTTTACGGGCTTAGCTGGTTACTATCGGAGATTCGTGGAAGGATTTTCTAGAATCGCTACTCCGTTAACTCAACTGACTCGTAAAGATACAAAATTCGGTTAGAGCGAGGATTGTGAGAAAAGTTTTCAAGAACTCAAGATAAGACTCATTTTGGCACCTGTTCTGATAATACCATCTGGTTCGGATGGATTTGTTATCTACAGCGATGCTTCAGCCAAAGGGTTAGGATGTGTTCTCATGCAACATGGGAAAGTCATAGCCTATGCCTCGCGATAACTCAAAGAATATGAGAGGACTTATCCTACTCATGATCTGGAGTTGGCAGTAGTCGTTTTCGCGTTGAAGATCTGGAGACACTACCTGTATGGGGAGAAAGTTGAGATCTATACAGATCATAAAAGCCTCAAATATTTCTTCACCCAAAAGGAACTCGATATCGCGGCAAACGACGTTGGCTCGAGCTGTTGAAAGATTACGATCATACCATCCAATATCATCCTGGAAAAGCAAACGTGGTAGCTGACGCATTAAGTAGAAGATCATATGTGGGTACGAGTGCAATGTTGTTAACACAAAGGTCCATTTTGTATGACTTGAAAAGGATGGAGATAGAGGTAAAGGCTCCAAGCACCCACGTGATGATATCAAGCATATGAGTAAAACTGACTTTAATCGATAAAGTTAAAGCTGCTCAAGCTACGGACATGGAGTTAATGCGTATGAAGAAGAAAGTGCAAGAAGGTGCTATTCCAGAAGTAAGAATCGATAAAGAAGGAATACTTCGAGTCAACTCTAGACTTTGTGTTCCTAACGATTCTGACTTGAAGCATAGAATCATGATGGAGGCACACAACACACCGTTTTCAATCCATCCTGGTAGTACCAAAATGTATCATGATCGTCGACATACATTTTGGTGGAATAATATGAAGAGAGAGATATCGGAGTTTATCTCGAGGTGTTTAACTTGTCAACGTGTAAAGGCAGAGCATCAAGTGCCAAAGGGTCCATTGCAACCACTTGAGATTCCGACATGGAAGTGGGAACACATTACTATGGATTTCGTTATGGGTCTTCCCAAGGTTTCTCAAGGCATAGATGCGATTTGGGGTTATTATTGATAGATTAACCAAGTTTGCCCATTTCTTACCTATACGGGAGACTTATTCCCTTGAACGTCTTGCTAGTATGTACGTAAATGAGATTGTGAGATTGCATGGCATGCCAGTATCCATAGTTTCGGATCATGACCCAAGATTCACTTCACGATTTTGGGTTAGCTTGTAGAAAGCTATGGGCACGGATTTACGATTCAGTTCAACATACCATCCTCAAACGGACGGGTAATCAGAGATGACTATTCAAACTTTTGAAGATTTATTAAGACTCTGTGTCCTAGATTTCAAAGGGAGTTGGGATAAGTACCTACCATTGGTGGAATTCTCCTACAACAACAGTTATCATGCAAGTATAGGTGTGGCTCCATTTGAAGCATTGTATGGACGAAAGTGTCGCTCTCTAGTATGTTGGGATGAGGTGGGAGAAGTAGCATTGTTGGGACCAGAATTGGTACGTATAACTACAAAAAAGATCCAAACGATTCGACAATGTATACAAACGGCACAGGATCGACAAAAGAGTTATACGGATCTTCATCGAAATGACGTTGAATTTAATATTGGGGATCATGTATTGTTACGTATTGCTCCATGGAAAGGAGTTACAAGATTTGGGAAAAGGGAAAGCTCGATCCAAGATTTTTGGTCCATTTGAGATTCTTGGTTGAATAGGAAATGTGGCTATAGACTCGCATTACCTCAAGCATGTCTCGTGTTCATAATATTTTTCACATATCTATGCTTCAAATATGTGAAAGACCCGAACCACATTATTGAGTTAGAACCCGGACGAGATAGCCAGAAGATTTAACGTCTGAAGAGGTACTGTTAAGATCTTGGATATGAAAGAGCATGTCCTACATACGAAAGTGTTATACCACAAGTTAAGGTTTTGTGGAGAAACCATGCTATTGAAGAAATGACACAGGAGTTGGATTCGAGAAATGAAAGCGAGGTATCCTCACCTTTTGAAACACTTAGAGTACGTCGTCGTCGATTTAAGTGGACAAAATTTCATAAGGAGGTGAGGTTGTAAGACCCCAACTTTTTATAAATAAAATTGAATTTTCTCTAATTATTATTGTGAATAATAAGGTGTTAATTTGATATAATACTTTGGTTATGGGTAAAATGTGAAAATTTTATAAAATAAGCAAGTGGTTATAAAATATTCATTTTGTCGGGGAATATTCATTTGGTCATGGAATATTCTTTCTGTCGGGGAATATTCATATGACGGCGCAGCCATTTGTGGGCCCCATAATGGAAAACGGTCGGATGAAGGAAACGACAAGTTTAAGTTTTTATAAATAACGGCGTAATAATTTCACAATTAACATTTTGTTGGAATACCCGGTGGTTAAAAATACGATGTCTGGCGTGGATGCACAAGATGTAGCACCGGTAATGCAGTATTGTTGAATTATTGATTTTTACGTAGAAGACACTTGCTCAATAATTATTACGATAATTCTTTGTTCAATATTTTATTTTATTGATTCAATAATTGCTACGTTGATATGTTATATTATTGTTGTTTGATAATTGTCAACTGCACATATTTTCCATTATCGGATCAATAATTCATATTATTTGAATAATATTATTAGATAGCATTATTGGCAATGTCTAAGGAAGTTCTGTCTAGGAAAGGGGTTTGGTCACCTAATTGTGTGCCAATTAGGAGAAATCCTTATCGGAAAGCCCCCTCTTTCCTAGGAACGACCTGGTTGTCATAATTGTGATTCTTTAATATTATTTGTGAATAATTATTTATTGATTTATATGATAAGAAAATATTTATTTTATGTGGATATAAATGATGGATATATTTATTGTGGTTATAAATGAAGGAATAAATGCTTTGAGGTGTTTTATCGAGATTTTTAATCGGAATAGAGGTGTTGAAAATCGTCCGTATGTGGATTTTGGTCATTTTTCATTTGGAATTTGGAAAAACTTAAACTTACAAAGTTGTAGAGAATTTAATTTCCTATGGAATAGATATGAGATTCAAATTTTTCTGATAAAAGGGCTATTTATTATGAATTATTGAAATAAAATGTGCTGGAATTTATTTTCAAAAGTGGTGAGCGTGAATAGTAGCAGGTAAAGCCATCAGGTAGCAGGTTAGTCTGCTATGGCGTTCTAAGCACTTTCCTATAAATAAGGTGCTTAGTTAGAATTGAAAATCACACCAGAAACAAGTTTTCTCTCTTTCTCTCTCTATATTATCGAGTGTATTTAGTGAGTATTTAGATACTTTGTGAGTTGCTATTCATCAGTGCATGTTTTCTTCAGCCTTATACCTGATATTTCAGCCGGAAGTACTGTTCTTTTGAGATAAGGGATGTTATTTTCTACATAATGATGTTATTCTTTCAATATCATTATACCAAAATATTGGTATGGGTTTTATTGCGGAATTTCTACCTTTTTGTGTCAGAGTTACTATTCACGTATACGGTACTATTCACGTATACGGCACTAATCACAGAAAAAATGAAATTTTCTTTTCTTTGTCCAAGTTGTCTATTATGGTTACTATCTTTGATTGTATCCGTGTTTTGATCTTTATTCTTGAATTTTGCTCCACAATTGATTATTATAAGGTATTTTTGAACTTGGATAAACTAAAGTATGAATCCCTAATATTTGATCTTTTATCTCACTGGATTCGTTTTCTTTAAGATATTTTTCATCATACTTAGTCCTAAATGATGATATTACTGAATATCTTTGGCCTGTAGTGTAAAGATGAATGATTACTAATGAATATCTTTGGCCGTAGTGCAAAGATGAGCAGTGTTGAGATGAACATGACCAATGGTGATACAAATGAATATCTTTGATGCATGTAGTGCAAAGATGAATATTTGATTCAAGATGTATATTGATTGATGTTACGAGGATAAAATATTGATGATGGACTTTTAAATCTTAGAAGATAGTAAAATTCTTTCTCTACTTGACTCTTCTAATGGATTGTTGTTTCCGTTGCAGTTGTTGATCTAAAACTTGTTGTCTATTATATTTTATCATATTTTTCCCTGTTGAAGACTAATAATAAATTGTTGTATATTATCTTAGTCATAATATTCTTTACTGGGCTAGTAGAGCTCACCCTTTTCTTTTTTGTTCCATTTTTCTTCTCAGGAGGTGAGAACATAGCAGGAACTAGCCGGGGTATGGAGTGATAGTTCAGGATAGTTGTTTTAGTAGTCCTCACTATTTTGTAAAATAGTGTATCAATAATTATAATGAGGACTCTTTTTGAGTTTGTATATTATCTATTAGACAATATTTGTATTCAAACTCACAGTATATGTGTTGTCATATTTTGCATGACAATTGTATTACTGAGGTTGTATTGGTTTCTGTACCATGTATTTGGCGACTCAGAATGGGTGATGTATACCTATTTTGGGGGCGTCACAATGGGGAACCAAAGTTCCTTTGGGCTGATTACTCAGGCCTGAAGGGCGGCCCTGACCTTGAGAAGAAGAACCTCCTCGTACACTCATTCTGACATAAGGGTACATGTATTAATGAATTCCCGAGTAAGAAAATCAGGAATAGAATTTTCACTGCTTTTAATGTAAACAATTTCAAAATCAAAGATACTTAGTAAAGCTTGCCATCTAGCAATGATCTGTTTAGAGGCGATATTTTTAACATCCTTTTATAAAACATATTTTGCAGATTTACAATCAATTCTGACCAAAAACTTTTGGTTTAGTAAGTCACTTTGAAATTTGTTAATACATAAAACTAAAGAAAGAATTTCCTTATTAATAGTACTATAATTTAACTGTGTAGGATTCCATGCACCAGAGTGGAATCGAACAATTTGCTCAGATGAATTGGGAGTTAACTTCTGCTTGAGACACCTCCAAATCCAATTTCAGAAGCATCAGTTTCAACTATTTTAAAAGCTGAATCATTGGAAATGCCAAGGCAGGCAATGCCTTAACATATTTTTTAACTTGTTGGACGACAGAAGTGTGAACATCAGTCCAAGGATGGGGATTATCATGCAAACGCTGAAAGAGGGGTTTGCAGATTTTTTTGAGATTTTCATAGAACTTGCCTATATAATTGAGCGAGCCTAGAAATCTCTATAGTTGGGTTTTATTGGTAATCTTATCAGGAAATTTATCAGCAAATTGAATAACTCTATCAATAGGTTGAATAAGTCTTTGATAAATATTAAGACCAAGAAACCGAACTTTAGTTTGAAATAGACTGCATTTAGATGGAGACAGAACAAGTCCATTGGTAAATGTTGTCTTAAAGAACGAGTTAAAGTGTTTAATGTGTTCTTCAATAGATCGTGAAAAAATGAGGATATCATCAATGTAAACAATGATAAAATGACTGAAGGGATTCAAAATGTTATTTAGAATGTTTTGAAATTCACTAGGGGGATTTTTCAATCCAAATGACTGAACATTCCACTCATAATGGCCAAAAGGGGTGGTAAATGATGTTTTGTACCTATCATCAGGGTGGATGGCAACTTTCCAAAATCCAGATTTTAGGTCGAATTTACTGAAAATGGTGGCATTGCTTAACCTATTAAGGAGGCCTTCCTTATTGGGCAAAGGGTACCTAATCCATTCTAATACTTTGTTTAATGGCTTGTAGTTGATAACTAGACACGGAACACCTATCTCTTTTTCTGCTTAATTGTTAACATAGAAGGCAGGACAAGACTAAGGGGATTTACTATGTCTAATTAATCCTTTATTGAGAGGTCATTGATCTTCTTTTTGCATAACTCCATTTATTCATGATTCATTTGTATAGGCCTAGCCTTAGTAGAAATCAAGTGTTCTTTGAATTCCTTAGCGTAAGGAAGCCTTACAATGTGTTTCTTCCTATGCCAAAAAGCAATAGGAGAATCTGAACAAAGATTTTCTTTTAAATAAGATTTTAAATCATCGATTTTATCTTGAACTCTTTTACTCTTAAATTGTTCTTCCACATGTTTATATTTAATCTCTTCCTTTATGAAATTTAAATGGTTGGATTTGTAATTTAGTAAACTCAAAAAATTAGAAATAGATTCATCTTGGATAAATCTCAAATCTCTTTCTTTGGGTTTAATCAAAAATTTAAACGTTATCTTTTTACCTAAATGTTTGCAGCTTAATCCTTCATTACTGGTAGTGAAAGGATATAATAAATATATAAATGGTAATCCTAAGATGATCTATCTATAAGATTGCGGATTAAAACAAATGATGTTTTAAAGTACATATCATCTTGACAAATATGAACTTTAGGTAGTTTATATTTTATTTCCATCTGACTACCATTGGCAGAATTTAATTTTTCACTAGTTTTCTTATAATACTTGGTGGGAATTAAACCTTCTTGGATACAGTTTAGATCTGCACCTATATCAACAAGGGCAGGAAGCTGTATTGAGAAAGTTTTGTCAATTACCAAGTTTATAGAAATATTCCACTTTTAGATGGGTCGACCCTAGTTTTTATGTTCTGTTATGTTCTGTTCTGTTCTGCGGATTGGTGATGTTTGTGCCAAACACACCTTCCGATTATACATGCATCTGGATTGCGAAGTCTGATGTGTGATTGCATGTGTGGCATTATTTGACTTGCCTGTGTAGCATTATTTGACTTGCATGTGTGGCATTATTTGACTTGCCTGTGTGGTAAGGTATATTACTATTTGTTTTGAGCTCGGTATGAAATAACACGAAGCCATCTGATTCAGCCTATCATTTCGTTGTGTTAGTTTTGTTCATTACAGTTCAGTTCATTTAATTGTGTTAGTTATTTCATTTCATTATTATTTTATTCTATATCTATACTGGGCATTTGGCTCATGCTGTGTGTTTCTTTCAGCAGGTAATCAGGGGGATCTAGGGCAAGTGTGATGAGAGCTCCCTTCATTCCAATGGTTTAGAGATATTTTGTTTAGGCTTGATATGTCAATTTATTTAAATTTGTAATAATTACCTTATAATACGGTTTGAGCCAGTGTGACATTTATTATAGTTTGTCTTGTGATATTTAATCATTATGAGACCATTCTTTTATGGCATAAAGCTTTTATTTCAGTTTTGTTGTGTTTGAGTAACCTCTCTTTCTATTTTGGAAAGGGGGTGCTACAGAGTTGGTATCAGAGCTTAGGTTCTTTCTGTTAGGTTTGTAATATTCTTGTGCGCAATCAAATTGCACAAAATTAGCGAAAACGTGTAAAATCAGAGTTTAAAATTTTTACAAACCATATACCCGGATCACCCTTTATGCACAATTATTAATTAAACGAAAAGATAAAGAATAAAATCATACCCTTGAAGATCGAGCTTCCTCAGGTACAAGTTCACCTCCAATCCTTTTCGCGTTCAACTTGAATCCACCGGGTTTGGTTCCTTCCTTTGATCAACGTTAGCCACCCAAGTGTTTGGCCTCTAGAGGTAATCCACCAAGGAATAATAAGGATTCAAGAAGATGGGTGGTTGGCTAAACCCTAGTTTTTCTATCTCTATAGAAAAAGGGCGTACTCTCCAACTCATTGGAATTATTACGTACTTGTAAAAGTCAACAAACCCCATCACCCATAATAAGACTCCTCTTATTTATAGATGTGGGCAACCCACCTTAACAATTAAGGAATTGGGTTTTATTTAATTAATTAAATTCTTTTAATTAATTAAGCTCCTAATCTTATTAGGGATAATTAATTAAACTCCTTTAACTAATTTTCCTTCCTAATCCAATTAGGAATAAATGAGAGTACTTATATTAAATTAATTAAGTAAACTCTTTTAGAAATTAAAATAATAATAATAATTGTAATAATATTAATAAGACTCCTCTTATTAATTTATATTTAATATTTCTAAAATATTAAATAATAAATATTAAGCTATTTAATTTATTCTATCACCATAGATTAAATTAAATATACATAACATATTATTACAATTATGCCATTAACTTCTTAAATAATTATTCTTCCTTTTATGGTGTGACCCTTTAGGTTCTCCATATTAAACCTAGGTTGTGAATAAATCAATTAGAATAATTCTAATCTTATTTAAATAAATAAATTAAACAATTAATTTATTTAAATAAATAATATTTATTCTACAATAGGGATAAGCCTCCCTAGCGATCAACGACTTTCCGGATAATATAGATTTCAACATTAATCATTAAAGAACCTTTGAGTAAATAGTTACCGTATAATTCAATCCTTCCACCATACTGATGTCCCAATTAAATATAAGCACATGGAATTACCGTCAAGTCTTATTTTATTTAATTATATGTATTTCGATTCTTAAATGCACAACTCCAAATAATGCAAATTAGAAACTCCTTTCTAATTTCATTACTCTTTAACCAAGGACTCTTTGGGTTGTCATTTATCGAATCACATAGGACATTCTCTTCTTTTATTAGAAGTGGTAGATTCTTTATTGATCATACATTATCTCCATGTACAACTTATTATACCCAAGCATACCCTTTGATATACCCTAAGGGTCTTAAGGAATAAGTCAAAGTATAACTCATCATACACAAGATACTATGATGATCTCAAGTCCAAGGATCACTTGTGACTACTATCACTACTGAATTCCTATTGACAGCAAGTAAAACTCCATTAGGTATTCCTTAGCGAGCCACGTTCGATGAACTTATTCTCTAATAAGCACCTACATACTTGCTTTAGTGTCTCCACACAAATGATCATGAGATCAATCATCCTCATCCAATGAAAGCACAACGTATGTACCAATCTATCCGGATTCACTAATCCCCAATTTAGTAATCCAATGATTGGGAACAATTTTAGTTTTAAGCTTTCTAAGAATTTAGATCTCATTAGAATGATCATCATCATTATTCTAAAAGCATTGCTTAAAACTATGGGTTTATCACATATTATAAAACAGCATCATGTAGATAATTAAAAGTCCTTAATAAATTAATACTTTTTATTAATAAATGAATAAGATTGTTACAAAGTATATGCTTTATCATCAAACATGATTGGCTTGTGTGCATACTACTTTCACTTTCTTGTAGAAAACCTATTTAGGTTTGACCTGTAAGTTATGGGTAGACTTCTAGGTTAGGTTTTGTTCTGTTTGATTTTCTATTCAGTTATCATATCAGATATATTTAAATTTATCTCTAATCTGCTTTGTATATATTCTTGATCTCTTTCTTAGATGGCTCGTAGATCCGCCAGAGTTGCTGGGAGGCGAGGTAACAATAGGGGAAGGGGTGAGGGTCAGCTCAATGAGCAACATAATGATCAGATTAATGCTCAATTGGCTACCTTGGTGAATCAGGCGGTGAATCAGGCTTTACCCCAGTTGGTGTCACAGGTTGTACATGCAATGCAGCAGCCGCAACCAGAAATTCCTGAGCAAGGGAATCCGGGAAATAATGGTCAGCAAGAAAATGTTGAGGAAGGGAATGTAGATGGTCTTGATCAGCAGGTGGTTGCGATGTATGTATGGTTGGAGAGGTTTCAGAAGCAGAAACCACATGCATTCAGTTCAGCTCCAACTCCAATTGATGCAGAGAATTGGATTGCTCACCTAGAGAAGATCTTTGATGTGTTGGGGTGCTCAGATAATCAAAAAGTGTTGCTTGCAGCTTACAAGCTAGAAAGGGATGCACAAAGGTGGTGGAAAGCGATGAAAGTAACAAAGGGTGATGGTTATGTTGAGGCACTTGGTTGGGCAGAGTTTTGTGAGGTCTTTTATCAGCAGTACTTTCCAGCTGCTGATAAAGAGACCTATGCCAGAGAATATCTGTCTATTCGATAGAAAGATGATGAGTCTATCACGTATTTTATGATGAGGTTTACCAGGCTGGCAGGCTTTGCGGGAACCTCAGCAGGGACTGCAGTAGAACATGCAGAGAAGTTCAAGTGGAGGATTCATTACAGGTATCGCCAGCATCTTATTAACAACAAGTTTGCAGATGTGTCAGCTGTGGCTAATGCGGCCAAGAATATTGAGATGGAACGATAAGTGTGAGACCCCAGATTTTATAAATAAAGATTTAAATTTCTCGAAATATTTTTTTTGAATATTAAGGTGTGGATTTGAGATAATGTTATAGTTGGGGGTAGTATTTGAAAATTTTGCAAAGTATGCAAGTTGTTATATAATATTCCATTGGTCGGGGAATATTCTTTTTGTCGGGGAATATTCGTACGACGACACAATCATTGGTGGACCCACAACAGAAGAACTGTCGTAGTTAGAAAACGACAAAAATATTTTATGAAAATAACGGCGGAGGTTTTACCGTTGATACTGTTGAACTACCCGTAGTAAAGTAAAAGAATGATGTCTGGCGTGGTTGCATAGTAGCACCACGGTATTGATTATTAATGCTTACGTAAAAGTCACTCATTTATCTTTGCATTATTACTACGATAATTCTTTGCATCATATCTCTCATATTATTGATTCAATTATTGTCACAGTATCATGTGAATAATATGTTATTTTATTAAATCAATAATTGAGACGACAAGGTTATTCACATTATTAAATTTCAATATTTACAATGTCTAGAAGTTCTGTCAATGAGAGGTTTGGTCACCTAATTGTGCGCCAATAGGGAGAAATCCTTATTGGAAAGCCCCCTCTTTCCTGGGAATGACCTGGTTGTTAAATATTGTGAGTTATGATATTAATGATGGATAAGTTCGTGTTGATTAAAGATGAATTTGATAGTTCCATTGTGTTGAAATTATTTGTGTTAAACATTTATTTCGATGGTAATTGATGTCTGGAGGTTATATTGTTCAATCGAATTATTAGGGCGCTTTTTATCGAATTACTATTCACGAGTTACTATTCACGGGTTACTATTAACCAAAATTACTATTCACTCTAGTATTGTTCACTCGAGTATTTGGGACACTTTTTGTGTCAGAATTACTATTCACGAGTTACTATTCATGAGTTACTATTCACGAGCTACTATTCATGTGCTAATTTTTCAGTCCGTTGGATAAAATTATAATAGTAAAATCAATAAGGATCGTTGATTTAAGATTTTAATAGTAACTTGTCCTTCCTTACCAAGAGTTACCCTTCACAAATAGTAGTTGTCTCTTCGATATTACCAAGAGTCATTTTGACCCTTCATTAAGACCGAGAGCCACTTTCGGCTTTCTATAAATAAAGCTCATTCTTCTTCATTTCTCACCAATTCACCAAAGCTTTAGAGCCATTATTATAGAGAGAAATTATAGAGAAAGCTATAGAGAGAAAGAAGAAGAGAAGTCTCGCTTCCCTACTACTCTATATCCAGTTTCTTTCAAAGGTAAGGGGTATTATTTGTTGTACGTGTAAGGGGTGTTATTCTTTCTTATTCATGAAGAGAACTTACATTATTCCATTCTTTATTATTACATTGGAATAACTTTGTATCTGTGGTATACCCTATACTTGGTGAAATCCCTCATTATTCCATTCTTTATTATTACATTGGAATAACTTTTGTATCTGCACATACCCTATATATAATGCATATCGTGGTTCACCCTATACTTGGTGACATTCTTCTATTATTACATTTGGAACATCACATGCATGTGTTTTACACCGGACTGGTTCCGCTTTATTATTATTACATTGGAACATCACATGCATGTGTTTTACACCGACTGGTTCCGCTCTTTATCATTGTGTTAGAATATCCTATCTGTGTGTTTTACAATCGGATCCGGTTCCATCTTTATTATTCTGTTGGAACATCCATGCTTGGTGTGAATTTCACCGACACGGTTCCGTTATTATTATTACATTGGAATAACACATGCATGTCTTGGCACCGCATGCGTGGTGATTTCCTTTGTTATTCCATTCTTTATTATACCCAGTTGGTTAAAACTTTGACTTCTATACTCCATGGAATTAGTAGAATATTCTTGATATTTAAGCTTCATCCAAAGATCTTTTCATGGAAATATTCTTCCGAGCATTCTTGAATTTTTACTCTACAAAGCGATATCATGTTGACAGTTTGGATGTTATTGGTTCTGAATAAATTAATTAAATGAACTTGTTTTATTGAATTATTATGTCATTGTCATCATCCTCATGTTATATTATGTTATCTTTGGCTTACGTGCATAGATGAACTTAGTATGATTATGACCGAGGATCATTCGGTATAATCATGGCTTGTTATAAATGATGTGACAAAAGTCCTCAGGTGGCACATAATGCGGTGATGGATAGTTTTTGGTATGATTATGACCGGGGGTGATTCGGTATAGTCATGACCATTGATAATTGATGAAAATCCTTGGCCGTGAATACAGGGATGATTAGATATTGTGGTTTATTCATTAAACCGAGTCTTAGTGATAAAATTGATGAAAACCTTTTAAAACCTAAAAGATAGTAGACTTTATTTTCTACTTGACTCTTTTAATGGATTGCATATTCAACTGCAGATTAAACCGGTTGTCTATTGTATTTTATCGGTTTAACATTGTTGAAGACTATTGATAATTTATTACGCATTATCTTAGTTATAATATTTCTTCTTTGGGCTAGTTGAGCTCACCCTTTTCTTTCACCGTTCTCTTGAGAAATGAGAATATAGGCGGGACGAGTCGGGGAGCGGAGTAATGGTCCGAGGATAGCATTAGTAGTCCTCACTATTCTGTGAAATAGTGTGATAATAATTATAATGAGGACTCCTTTTGAGTTTGTATAATATCTAGTAGACAATATTTGTATTCAAACTCACGATTTATATCGTATATTATATCTGACAGTTATATTAATAAGTTGTATTTAAATTACGCACCATGTAAGTGGCGACCCAAGATGGGTGGCGTATACCTAATTTTGGGGGCGTCACAATAAGACTTTCGGTCTTCTAAAACGGGAGGAGTCGAAGAGGGACGAAGATGACCAAAGAGGTCGAACATCCAGTTAACATGGGAAGAATCAAGGTCGTCAGTGGAATAAGAACCGTGGTGGCCAGCAGCAGCAATGGCGTGGCCAGAATCAAAACAGGGGTTATCAGCAGGTGCCTCAGCAAGGGCAGAATCATCAGCTTCAGCTACCTTGGCATGGTCGTAATCGTCGACCTTGGGCGAGAATCGTCGCGAGAGACAAAATCGGTCGTTATTCAGACCACCGGTGGTGGGGTAACCCAAATCTCATTCCGATAGCTCCTTGTACTATTTGTGAGGCTAATCATCCAGGGAGGCAGTGCCACAGACTCACAGGTGCATGCTTCTTGTGTGGACAGATGGGTCATATTGCTAGGGATTGTACCGGTCCACGTGGTAATGGTAGAGGTGGTGATAATGGTGGCAATGGAGGTCAGCGTCAGGGTGGTCGAGTGTTTGCCTTGACATATAACCAGGCGGTAGGTGCACCAGGTACTGTTTCTAGCACTCTTTTAGTAGGCAATCGTGAGGCTTCTATTTTGTTTGATATGAGTTCTACTCATTCTGTTGTTGCTCAATCTTTTATTCGGCACCTAGGTGTGACATCTCAGTCTTTAGATTCTGATATGTCTATTGCTACCGCGATGGGGACTTCTGTTGTTATTTCTGATTTATATCGAGGGTGTGCGATCAGTTTTGGAGATAAGATTCGTAAAGCTAATCTTCTTCTGATGAGTATGCACGATTTCGATGTCATTCTTGGGATGGACTGGTTGGATAAGCACCAGGCCACTATCGATTGTCAGGCGAAGAAGGTTATATTTGGAGATGTGAAGTCTCCAGAATTTGTTTTTCAGGGTTCACAACAGAGTAGAGTGGTGAAGTTAATTTCAGCTTTGAAAGCTGGGAAGTTAGTGGCAAAGGGTTGTGAGGGGTATTTAGCGTTTGTGAAGGATACCTTTAAGGGTGAGTCTCATATTGAGGATGTTCTAATTATTCATGACTTTCCCGATGTGTTTCCTGAGGAGTTGTCAGGGTTTCCACCGCAACGGGAAGTGGAGTTTGCTATTGAGCTTATTCCTGGTGCGGAGACTATCTCTAAGGCGGCGTATCGGATGGCACCATTGGAGTTGCAGGAATTGAAGGAGCAGTTGCAGGAACTGTTAGATCGTGGTGTGATTCGGCCGAGTGTTTCGCCGTGGGGTGCTCTGGTCTTGTTTCTGAAGAAGGATGGGTCTATGAGGCTGTGTATAGACTACAGAGAGTTGAACAAGATTACTATCAGGAATCGGTATCCATTGCCGAGGATTGACGACTTGTTTGACCAACTTCAAGGGGCAAAGTATTTTTCGAAGATAGACTTGTGGTCGGGTTATCATCAGTTGAGGGTGAGGGATGAGGATATCCCTAAGACAGCTTTTTCGTACTCGCTATGGGCATTACGAGTTTCTGGTGATGCCATTCGGGTTAACTAATGCTCCGGCGGTGTTTATGGATTTGATGAATCGGGTGTTCAAGGAGTACTTGGACCAATTTGTTATTGTCTTTATTGATGACATTTTGCTTTACTCCAAGTCTAAGGAAGAGCATGAGGAACATTTTCGCACAGTGTTGGGTATTTTGCAGAAAGAGAAGTTGTATACTAAATTCTCTATATGCGAGTTTTGGTTGGAGCAGGTGGCATTTTTGGGCCACGTTGTTTCTGCTGAAGGCATTAAGGTGGATCCTGTGAAGGTTGAGGCTATCACTAAATGGCCAAGACCTACTACAGTGACAGAGATTAGGAGTTTCTTGGGTTTGGTAGGGTATTATAGGCGATTTGTGGAAGGATTCTCTTTGCTTGCCTTACCATTGACTCAGTTGATGAGAAAAGGCACGAAGTTTGTGTGGAATGACGAACGTGAGAAAAGTTTTGAGGAATTGAAGAAACGGCTCGTGACAACTCCAATACTTGCATTGCCGTCGGGGACGGGAGGTTAGCAGATTTATAATGATGCTTCTAAAAAGGGCTTGGGGTGTGTTTTGATGCAACACGGTAAGGTGATTGTTTATGCTTCTAGGCAGCTTAAGCCTTACGAGGTGAACTACCCCACATATGATTTGGAGTTGGCAGCGGTGATCTTTGCCCTAAAAATTTGGAGGCGTTATTTGTATGGAGAGACTTGTGATATCTTCACCGATCACACAAGTCTTAAATACATCTTCACTCAGAAGGAGCTCAACATGAGGCGAGGCGTTGGTTAGAGCTTCTAAAAGATTATGATCTGAGGATTCAAGATTATCACGGGAAAGGCAAATGTGGTTGCGGATGCTCTTAGTCGAAAGAGTTCGAAGTGTAGCGACCACTTATTACACAACCTCGACTTATTTCGGATATGGAGCTACTCGAGTTGGAGTTGTATGTGTCTGAGGTTTAGATGGGCATTTGGCGGGTATGAGAGTGGAGCCCTCTCTTATCTCGCGGGTCAAAGAAGCTCAAAAAGAAGATTGGGAGTTGTGGAGTATGACGCAGGATCTAGAGGAGGGCAAGCAGCTCGAGTTTTGTATTGATGACCATGGTATGATTTGGTTGAGTGAGCAGTTGTGTGTACCGTCGGATCCAATCATTCGGGAGGCTGTGTTGGTTGAGGCTCATAGTTCGCCATTTTCTATTCATCCAGGTTCTACGAAGATGTATAGGAATTTGAAGAAGAATTTTTGGTTGAATGGGATGAAACGAGACGTGACTAAATATGTTGGGAAGTGCCTCAATTGTCAACAAGTGAAGATAGAACATCAAAGAGCTAGTGGGTTATTGCAACAATTAGACATTCCAGTGTGGAAGTGGGAGGATATCACAATGGATTTTGTGACTGGTTTGCCGAAGACTTTCAGGAAGAATGATGCCATTTGGGTAGTGGTGGATCAGTTGACTAAAACGACACACTTCTTGGCTATCCATGAGGGTTACTCGGTGGATAGGTTGGCACATATCTTTCAGCAGGAGATTGTTGGACTTCATGGTAATCCGGTGTCTATTATTTCATATCGGGACTCGCGGTTCACTTTACGGTTCTGGAAAGGGTTTCAACGAGCTTGGGGGACTCGGCTCAACTTCAGTACTTCTTTCCATCCGCAAACTGATGGGCAATCCGAACGGAGTATTTAGACGTTGGAGGATATGTTGAGGTCTTGTGCACTTGAATGGTCGGGTAATTTGGATAATTACTTGAGCCTAGTTGAGTTTGCTTACAACAACAGCTGGCATGCAAGTATTGAGATGGCTCCGTTTGAGGCATGGTATGGTAGGAAGTGTCGAGCACCTACTTGTTGGGATGAGGTTGGCGAAAGGGCCATAGAAGGGCCCGAGTTAGTTCAAATCACTACGGAGAAGGTAGCGGTGGCTAAGGAGAAATTGAAGTCAGCTCGATCACAGCAAAAGTGTTATGCTGATAAGCATATGAGGACTTTAGAATTTGAATCTGGTGAGCATGTGTTTCTAAAAGTTTCTTCTTGGAAGGGAATTCGGCGATTTGGGTTGAAAGGAAAGCTTAGTCCACTTTATATCGGTCCATTTGAGATTTTGGAGAGGGTTGGTGAAGTTGCATATCGGTTAGCTTTGCCTCCACAACTAGCTCATGTGCACAATGTGTTCCATGTGTCGGTGTTGAGGAGTTAGCATTATCATCCGTTGCATGTGGTGCAATATTCGTTTGATAAGATTCGGGAGGATCTTACTTGTGATGAGAAAGCCGAAGCGATTTTGGATCGGCACGAGCGAGTTATGAGAAGGAAGACTATTCCGTTTGTTAAGGTTTTATGGAGAAATCATTCGGAGCGGGAAGCTACTTGGGAGATGGAGGAGTCTATTCGAGAGGAGTATCCACATCTTTTTGATAATTAGGTACGTTCCATTCTTTTGATTCAGGGGACGGAATCCTTTTTAAGGGGTAGGTGATGTAATACCCATTAAAATAAAATAAAATAAAAATAAATAAATAGATGACTTTTAAATGCATATTTTAAATATATTAATTGGAGTTTGTCATTTATTTTGGGTCAAACTAGTTATTTAATTTGCGTGGGCTAATAAATAGTAATAAGAGATGGGTAACTTAATTTAGTACAAATTGGGCCTTAAAATTAATTGAGATTAATTTATATGTGGGTAATATTAAATACTATTATACTTAATATAATTAATAAAATATATTAATTAAAAAAAATACTAAAACCTAATCATACTTGTATACGCCTGATACAAATTGGGAAAAAGAGGAAGAAGAAACCTAACGGTTGCGCTGGAAAAAGGAGGAAGAAAATTCACAATTTTTGTTCAATATCAGGTAAGTTTTTAATAATTAACAGTACTTGTGTAATAGTTTGTATCACGTGTGTGATGAATACATTTAATTGGTTTAGATAATTAATTGAATTCAAGGTAATACATATTCATTCAGAGGGAATCATATAGTCGGTTAAATAGTAGAAGTATTGGAGAGTATGATTGATTTGATTTGGATATATATATATATATATATATATATATATATATTAAAGTTTGTCGGATTACTTGTTTGGACGGAAGATATTGAACCAACTGTTAAAAAAAATCGTTATCATGATGTGAAAAGTTGTTGTCAAGTAATAAGGATTATAAATATATTATGTTATATATATCATGCACGTTGGATTACTGCGACATTCTTTGCCAGATGTAGATTCATTTATATATATATATATATATATATATATATATATATATATATATATTTTAATAATCATTTGGCCATGAAATTTGTATACGGAATTAATAAATCAATTGAAGTTATGTATATTAATTCGAATTAATTAATTTTGTCAACATAGTTATAAAAGTTCTTAATAATAAATTTGATAGTATTATGTTATTAATGATTGGATTGTAATAAAATCTTATTAAATTATTTAGATTGAACAAAAAGAGTCCAAACGAGTTTTTGGAATATACTTTGGGTATTACATTGCTTAATTCAGGTACGGAATCCGTACTCCTTCCGCGATAATCCTTTAATTTTTATTTGTTCGGTTCGCTTTTCGTTTAGAATTTGTTATTGTTTCACATGACTGTTCCTTTTAAATTCGTGAGAATGTTTTATTTTGGCATTAGTATTTGAAACTAGTATTTGTACTCTTTGATCTAGTGTATCATGGTTAATATTTATTTCGATCTTTGTAGAAAGTACATGTTAGTATATTTTTGGAGACTTGTGTTGATGATTCGTTCGATTTAACATGTACACGTAAAAACCCCTTTGTTTTGATATTTTGTCACATGTGTTGTGACATTATATTTTTGTTAGAATACCGTAGGGTATACTTGAGCTATAGCCACCTGTGGGGGTACCACATGCATGTCCTCTTGGCACCGAGGCATGACACCTTCTGTGGTAGTGTGATCGGTCCACGGCATCTCCGTTTTGTGCTCCGGTGGGAGTTGGCCATTTGGTGTTTTGTTGTGGGAGGCGTATGGGTCGACCCTAGTTTTTCTATTCTGTTCTGTTCTGCGGATTGGTGATGTTTGTGCCAAACACACCTTCTAATTTTACATGTATTTGGATTGCGCAGTCCGATGTGTGATTGCTTGTGTGGCATTATTTGACTTGCTTGTGTGGCATTATTTGACTTGCTTGTGTGGCATTATTTGACTTGCCTGTGTGGCAAGGTATATTACTATTTGTTTTGAGCTCGGTATGAAATAACACCCAGCCATCTGATTCAGCCTATCATTTCGTTGTGTTAGTTTTGTTCGTTACAGTTCAGTTCATTTAATTATGTTAGTTATTTCGTTTCATTATTATTTTATTCTATATCTGTACTAGGCATTTGGCTCATGTTGTGTTTTTCTTCCGGCAGGTAATCAGGGGGATCTAGGGCAAGTGTGATGAGAGCTCCCTTCATTCCAATGGTTTAGAGATATTTTGTTTAGGCTTGATATGTTAGTTTATTTGAATTTGTAATAATTACCTTTGAATATGGTTTGAGCAAGTGTGACATTTATTATAGTTTGTCTTGTGATATTTAATCATTATGAGACCATTCATTTATGGCATAAAGCTTTTATTTCAGTTTTGTTGTGTTTGAGTAACCTCTCTTTCTATTTTGGAAATGGGGTGTTACATTTATAGATGAAATTAAATTTATATCAACTTGACATAGATGCACATTCTTCGTTTATAACGAAAAATTAAACCTTTATAAATTTGCACTGAATTATATCTGCTTATGTAAGTAGTATCTTTTCAAACAAACTTTTATTGAAAAGGTTTTAAGTGAGTTAGATGTTTTTTTATATATTTTTGAGAAAGAGAGTGTGATCCTGCAACGCCCGAGAATTTCGGATTTTGAATGAATTAAATTTTTATTTGATTATGTGAATTAAATGAATTTAATTGATTTATTATGTGAGTAAGATGTTCGAAGGTTGTTCTATGACCTAGAATATACGGATGTGGTTAGTATTCTGGCTTTATGCTAGGATTAATTGTTGTGAATTATCAAGATGAAAACGAAGATTTTCCGAGAAGTTTTTCGTAAAAATACTATTCATCCGATTTCGTTCGGAGCTTAGATTTGAAATTCCGAGAAACGCGTAATGATAGAATGTGAAGATATTATGGAATATCCAATACTATTTTCATTATGGCAAACGAAGTTTTCGCCTGCGGACTTAAAACCTAACGGTTTGTGAAAGAGATTTTCGAAAGAGAAAATGTATTGCGTATACTCATTTCGGTTATTATACGTATGAGATACGAGTATTATACTAGTATGAATACGAGTATGGTATGAAGAATAATACGACATATAATATAAATATCGTATGAGTATTAGACGAAGAGAATACGGAAGTATACGCGTAGAATACGAGAAGTTATAATGGATAATGAGTTAAGGATTTGATAGAATCCAATTGGACTTGGACTAATAGCAAGCCTAATGAATTTAGTAAGCAAGCCCAAGTCAAGGCCCAATATTAAATAAAGAAAAGCCCAATCCAAGAAGTTAAACCGCGGGTAGAACCGGCAGGTCACGGGATGGGTAAAACCCATGGGGTAACCCATGGGATGACCCAAGAGGGAGTGGGCCGGCCACTTGATGCCCAAGTAAAGGTAATACTTGATCACCAAGTACTTTACTTGGTGATAAAGTAGGGAATAGTAAGGAGGTGGGGAAAATGGACCATTTTGCCCTCATGTTGGTTTTCTATAAATACAAGACTTGTGTTACTTATTTTGTGGATTTACAAAGCTTGACCAATATATATTGAGAGAGAAAAAGAGCTAGAAACACTTAATCAATTTACTTCCAAGCAAACCTTTAGACGTTTATCAAGAACGTGAAGTACGTCAAAGGTAAATTCTTATAAACCGTAATCTTCATCTTTTTCGATTTCTTTCTCGTAACAAAATCGTAGATTGGTGGAGCATGTTTATTGAGGAGAGATAAGGATGTCTATTAATGATCAAATCATTGATAGGTCATGACCAAATAGAAATCGTAAGCGTTTACGTGAGTTAAAACCGTAGAAAGTCTTGAGTGTGAACTTAGTTATGAATGAACGATTTGAAAACCGTTATAGCTAAGGAATGTGCATATTGTTTAGTTAAGATATAGATGGTGAATCAATGGAGTGTTCCATTTTATTTGGCTTATAGAACACGAGTAACGAAGTTATGGCGAATTTTGCGAAAATAGACGTTAAACGTCGAAAACGTAAAAATCTCGGATTAAGGGTCAAAAGTTGCCATGTGACTTAAAAACGTTGGTTTCCAATGTCAACACGTGAGATAAGGTAATTAAGAGTCGTTGACGCAAGAATCGTCGAATTCCGACTTAGAACGAAGAAAACGAGTATTGAACGGTCGAAAATGTTAAAGGAATTTTCAAAAATGAACTCAAAGGTGAATTCTGAGTTAACTGATTCGAAAATGAAAAATTCTTATATGAACACGTTAAGGATGTAATTTGTGAGTTGTAGGCTTTCGAATGGGTCAATTCGGATGTAAAACGAACAAATTATGAAGTCGGGAGTTTCGTTAGAAAACCAAACCGCTTTTGGCCAATCGATGATTAGAGAAGCGGGCCACAGTGACAAAACCAATGTATAATGGTCGCATGCACATGACCGAAGTCCCGGAAAAACTCTCGGAGAGAGTGGCAGCGCTACCGAAGTTTATACTTAGGGATGCCAGCCATGGCCTGCGGCGATGTAAAAATGTTAACCAAGTTAGGTTTTTGTTCCATTTGAATGTAGACCTAAAGTAAGACATTGAAGGTAGTTAATGCACATAATCAAGCTGACCTTAAATCACTTATAAGGTGATAATGTTAGAAGATTTAGTAAGGTTTAATAGAAATTAAACAAAGAACGTAAGAGAGTAATAAGTAAACCGTAAATGATGTTCAACGTTGGTACTTCGCTAATAATGATCGAATGTCGGTTAATAACGTGAGAACGTTAACGAACCGTAACAAAGTATAGAAAGTCGAATCGACTTTAATAACAAAGTTAATTCAAATAAGACATAGAAGAGAAAGTAGTTGGTTAGAACAAATAAAGTTAGTTGTTTGATAACTAATTACAGTGTGTTATTTGAATATATCATGTAGATCCTGTAAGGACAAAGAATTGTTGAATTATATATTCGAAGACGCTTGAAGGCAAGTCTTTTTTAACGCTTGCCTAACCTTTGTGTTAGTCAAGTTTTTTGTGATTCATGTTATAAGATGCATGAATGGTTTTAAAGAAAGAGTCGATGCCTGTTTGACCTCGGCTAGACAAGTACTGCAAAATGGATTAATTTGTTTACAAGTCTTTCGATATAGAACTGTTAACACTATCCTATGCCAAGTATTTGGTACGGATGAGAAGGTAAGTTTGTCTATGTACAAACAAAAGTATTTTCATCGATTATTCGATGGGGACGCGAGGTTGCCAAATGTTGAACGTAAATACGTTTAACGGAAGAGTGTTGATCAATATAGAGTACAATATGCTAATCACCTAGAAGTGCTCGTAAGTAAAGACGGATGGATGGCATTAGTGCCGGATGTCCTTTTCAAGTATGAAAACGAAAAGAGTATGTTCATGGTCTATTGACCGATTCAGAATTCCGAAGCTATTATATGTACTTTGGAATTATTGTTATGACATGAGAAGTACTAGTCAAATGTTTCCTAGTGCTTCGTAGTTAATTGTTCAGTTATGGAAGTAAAGCATGAAATTGTTAATGTGATATTCATATGATTCTGTGTTAAGACTTCCTGAGCTAGTAACGCTCACACTTGCTTGAACTATATGATTGCAGCTAAAGCCAAACGAACTGAGAATTCTAAGAGAAATAAGGCAAGGCTAAGATGGACAATTAATAGTCCTATAATAGATTAGTGTATCTGTATGTAATATACTTATGAAGAACAAAGAATGTATTCAGTTTATGAACCTGGGAACAGATTTGGTATTATTGTAATACAAAGATAGTAAATACAATCATTTTGTTGTTGTCTCAATGGAATGACTATATGAAATGTAGTATCGTGGAGCACCATCTGTCGGGTTGGAAGATACCCGGATTTGGGGGCGTCATAGGTTGGTATCAAAGCATTAGGTTATAAAACTTAAGGGGGGAAGAACCTTAGGCTAATAGCCTCGTTAGGAAATGAAAGGTCCGAAGAAAGTTAACTCGAGTCAAATGAGTTAATAAGGTGTTGAGGAAACTCAGTACCGAAAGATTTAAAAGATGAAAAGTAACCCTAAATGGATTAAATGTGATTTGTGTTTATATTATTGTGTATTATGTACTAATCAATTTGTTATGTGTTATTGTAGATGTCGGTCGATAGCTTGATGTATAGGGATATACATGTGGTCAGCGAGGAGTCCATGAACCGAGTTGAGCCAGTACCTGTGCCTGTAGCAGACATACCTATAGTGATTCTAGAAGAGTCAGAGCCCGAGGAGTATTATTCGGAGGAGGACTATTCTGAGACCATGGGGTTAGCATCATATATGAATATAATGATAGATGTGGAGGATGACATGGAGGTAACATCGGTTAATACGGTGATGTCTGCCTTAGAGTCAACACCGACAAAGACAATGAGGGCAATGTACCTCTCAGTGCTTGACCGTAACGTGCAATTACAATATTGTGCAGCACCAAAAAGAAGAAATCAATGATCTCTATGGGGCCAAAGAGTCTGCAAAGTCAGACTATGAGATAGATCATGATGAGAAAGTGCTCATGACTGACAAGGCTAGGGACTATAAGGACGAGGTCGTGGAACTTAAGTAAGAAACCGGTGAAAAAGACCGGGAAGATATACACGAATGTCATATATAAATGACAAGTCATGACGAGGATTTCAAGCTTAAGATAGCTTGTTATTCTATTGAGTCGGGACAGACTCGACATACTATAAGTCGAGATATTGTGTCGATTCTAGCGAACGAGAAGCACGAGAATGTTGTTAGGCAGTATTAGAAGTTAGAATGGTAAATATTTTTGTGTAGTGATGTAAAACCCTCTTTTGTATAATTAAAGGGTAGTCTTTTTTTAAATCCCAATTTTTGTGAAAGTCAATCGCGGGATATAAATGTAATAGCTTTTGGCTATGGAAAGCAACTTGTAAATGGTTTTGAACTATAAAGAAGCATCTTAATATAAGAAAGTTTTTATTTTTAATGTGCTTTATTGTGTATGAGTTATGGTTCAGTTGTTCGACGACTAATAACTAAGTAAGCAAATAAGTAATAACGGGACTTTATTTATTTAATCAGAAATGCCGCCAAGAAAAAGACAACGTAACCAAGAGGCGGAATCGCATAATGATAATCAGGGGGGTCCTAATAACCCTATGCAAGAGTTCGTTAATTTATTAACTAATGCATTTAACAATAGCCGGGTAGAGCAGCACACTGCGAGAATAGAGGGTAGCCCGAACAACTACCTTTAAGGAATTTAAAAGTGTAAGTCCACCTGAGTTCAAAGGAACGACGGACCCAATGGAGGCCCAGACATGGGTCAAGGAAATAGAGAAGGCGTTTGTAATTACAAAAGCGTGGTGAAACACAAAAAGACCTCTTTTAAGACCAATATGATGAAGGGGAAGCCAACTCTTTGGTGGGAAGCTCACCAATGTGAATGGAGCAGATCTTTATTACGGAGGAACAGTTTAAGAAGGTATTCTTCGAGAACTATTGCCCTACTAGCATGCAAGGGAGGATGGAGATTAAGTTCCTAGAACTTAAACAAGGGGACATGACTGTTCCCCAATATGCGGTCAAATTCAATGAATTGGCAAGGTTTGCTCCACATCAAGTGGACACGGAGGAGAGGAAGGCTCGTAGGTTTGAGCAGGGCCTGAAACCCTGGCTCTATAGTAGGATTTCAATTTTTCAGAGTGCGTCCTATGGGACCATTCTAGAAAAGGCGATAATAGCAGAGGGTGGTAGTGAGGCGAAACACTATGCAACACTATGCATAATAAAATATAATATATTCTATTTATAGAATAACTTTAATAAAGTATTCTGTTTTATATAAAAAAATGTTTCTGTTTTATTACGTTAATAATACGAATAAAACAAAACGTCATTATCGCTATAATAATTCATATTATTAATCGACAATAATGGAATCAAACCGAGTGACATCTCACATAAAGCATCGATAATCAATACTGGTGCTACTATGCAACCACACGTATTCATCGTGACTTTTACTACCGAGTAGTTCAACAAAGATATCCACGGTAAAACTTCCGCCGTTATTTCAATAAAATATTTTTGTCGTTTTCTCAATCAAACAATAATTACGCTATTAAGGGTCCACTAATGATTGAGTAGTTGTATTTAATATTCCTCGCTAAACCAAATATTCCCCAACCAATCGAATATAAAATAACTACTTGCATACTTTGCAAAATTTATAAATACTACCCACAACTATAATATTATCTCAAATTCACACCATAATATTAAAAATTATTTCGACAAAATTTAAATCTTTATTGATAAAATCTGGGGTCTCACAATCTCCCTCTTTATCGAATTTAAGCCCTCAAAATTAGGGTGCGTGCACGATATGATAAAGAGGTGAGGATACCTTGAATACCTTTATCGTTGAAAACATTAAATTCATCTTTGTAATCCTACCAAAGATATTCATTAACAATTCATCTTTGCACTATAGGCCAAAGATATACAATCAGAAACCAATAATCTTTGACTCGACTTAATAGTATCACGACCACAAATTATCCATGCACTACGGCCAAAGATAATCGTGTATTCATTAGTATCACGACCACAAATTATCCATGCACTACGGCCAAAGATAATCGTGTATTCATTAGTATCACGACCACAAATTATCCATGAACTACGGCCAAAGATAATCGTGTATTCATTAGTATCACGACCACAAATTATCCATGCACTACGGCCAAAGATAATCGTGTATTCATTAGTATCACGACCACAAATTATCGATGCACTACGGCCAAAGATGACTTTCAACACAATATAAGCATGAGGATAATGATATAAAGAATCAATCAAATGAGATAAAGGATAAATATTAAACATTTATAATATAATTTATCCAGGATTCAAGAATATCCCCATGTTATCAATCACTTAATAATCTCATAATCTAATATCATTAATATTATAACAATATTTTAATCACTTCTTAAATTTATAAACAATTTATCTCAATTGTTTACGCTTTACCATATAATGCATTTAATCATTCAAAAATGCCATACTCATAAGATATCATCACCAATTATCAAATCCTCAAAACAAAATATGCATATACTACTATATAGGATTCTCTAGCCATAAAATCCTATTTTCAACTTTGTTACTTCACATAACATATTTAACTCATATGTTAAGTAACTAAACTATTTTCATGAAAAATACCAAATCAGTCCCAAAAATATTTTTTTCTGGGATTTAGCATAATATAGTCCCATAATGAAAATATATTTTTCTCGAAATTTTTAAAATTCATTTACTATTTTTCAAAAATCAATTTCTAATTAATTCCTTAAGAAATTAGCTACCTCAAGTTTAACTCCAAAAATTCCCAAATCTTGACAGGACCTTACCCATGTTAACGTGAGCTTCCAGTTTAAATTTCATGGTCATCGGAGTTATAGAACTCCGTTTTATAAGCGTTTTTAAATCGGAAAAATCTAAATATTGAAATAGTCATAACTTGCTCATTTTAAGTCAGAATGAGCTCATTTTTGGACAGGAGGTACTTTATACCATATACCTTCATGTCCCAAAAGGCCAGAATTTTTCTCATAATTTAAGTGGCCGAAACAGCCCCTCTAAAATCATGGCAGCAGCTTTTTTGGTTTTTTGCAGCTTTGCACTCCTTTGCTAAAATCAGTCCACACAAAAATCTACAATACCTTTTCCAGTAATTCCACTTGGATTAGTTAGGTAACTCATAGATCTAACTCTAGGACTTGACCACATTCAAAAATTCAAAATATAATAGGAGGTATGGTCTATTGAATTTCATGTTACGTTTTTCACCAAAATCTAATTTTCAACTCTTTGTGATTTCTAAGAAACTTTCATGTTTTCACATAATAACCAACATAACTCATCATAACACTTACTAATACTTCATATACCCATGATTTTCATTAGTCCAATGCTTTTATTATGACTTTCATCATAATCCTCGTAAACAGATCCTTTTAGTTGAAGAAATATTTGAGGGTTTAAGAAATGGGTTTTTGTACTGGGGTCAATACAAAATTCGATTTCACGCTCTAGGGTAGGCTAGAAAATCTTCAAGAATACGTCAAGAAATTTATTAATGATAGAAATATCATTCAAAATCATACTACTCGGCGTCCAAGACTTGAATAGTACGTCACATTAATACCAATGTGACTTCTCCCTTAACACTCGATAGCACCTCACAATGATACCTATCAACTTGCCATCTTCATCCACGACGTCGCCACGAAAAGTCCGGCTTTGCATTCCACACAAGGAAGTTAACAACGAAAGGATCGGGGCTCTTTACTTATGGCTTGATATAACAAAGATTAACTTTAGGGTTTGGTTACTTTGAATTAGTATATAAAGTTGGTTAGGAATATGAAAGATAACAACCTTACAAAAAGAATAATGAGTAGTTAATCAATCGTTTTCAAAAAATTACCTCAAAGGCAAGTATTTTCAAAGAGATAAGATCGTGAAAGTGTTTATTTGAAACAACAAGATTAATAAACAATTGAGGTAACGAAGGTTTCTCCCAACGAAGTTTCAATAGATAAATCAAAGTCTAATTTTCCATGATCAAATTTAAACATTGAACACAACTAGGTAGAATAAAAGAGTGGGTAGAACTTGTATTGAATAAAGTATAGACTTCGTAATAATTTATAATTAATTTACCCGTAATAACTTCGTTCGGGTTTCTCGACAAACGCTATCGCTTAAATTACCGAGTTTGACTTTACTATAGGGTAAATTCCACCCTTAAGTGCTTCTTTACATTCCTGATCCATGATTTGAATCATTGTTCTCGATCCATATCGAATTCGGGTTGACCGCTATGCATGGGTAATTAGAATTCGATGTTAGGTTCTCCCAATTCTTTGTCCAAAAAGCAAAGTCCATTTCATCTATTTTGGCTTTATTGGATCGGACGTCTTTTCTACACTATCAACGCGTTGTGCAGACTTTTACCCATGCATCGCCTATTCTTCTCCTTCGTTCGATTGTTTCTTCTTTCAAATTGATCTTTGATTTTTAAATTCTCGATTCTAACTTTAATATCTTACACCCCGCCAAAGCGTGATTTTGTTCGAGCATCACATATCGGGTAACCCAATTTTGAATTGTTGTATCCCTTTGTTCCACGACCGTTTGCCGTTCTTCAACTCGTTCTTCTAGCTCACGAACACGATTTTTGTAATTCTAAGTTTTGATCATAAACTTCTTCTAACCAATTCTCCTCGGGTTCTTCTTCTTCCTCTTCTTCCTCTTCTTCCTCACTCTCCGCTACCTCTGCAACTAGCTCAAAAAACAACAATTAGTTCTTCATTCACTACGTGGACATCTCTAATTTGTTCCTCGTCGACATTGCATTAACTCAGTTTAGTGATTAAAGGTGTCACAACGGTCCACATTCACTCCATTGTGAATATTTTCAAATTGCCATTTCCAAACACCGCCACAACACAAGGGTTAATTAATATATCAAATATTATCCTTATACTCGATGACCAATTAAATAACAAATAAACTTAGGTAGATCATACTAGCGAAGGAATTCCCCGCCTCTCCCATCCTAGTTCTTATCTCGCATCTTAGCCGTGATCATATCCTAAGCTCGATACCAACCGCGGCGCCCCCAAAATTAGGTATCGTCCACCCATCTTGGGTCGCCACTTACATGGTACATAAATTCAAATACAACTTACTAACATAAGCGCTGTACAATCGACATAAACGTGAGTTTGAATACAAATATTGTCTACTAGATATTATACAAACTCAAAAGGAGTCCTCATTACAACTATTATCACACTATTTCACGAATAGTGAGGACTACTAATGCTATCCTCCGGACCATTACTCCGTTCCCCAGACTCGTCCCGGCTATGTTCTCATTTCCTCAAGAAGAAAGCAAAGAAAAAATGGTGAGCTCAACTAGCCCGAGTAAGAAATATTATGACTAAGATAATGCGAATAAATTATCATTAGCCTTCAACAAAGTTAAACCGATAAAATACAATAGACAACCGGTTTAATCTGCGGTGAATATGCAATCCATTAAAAGAGTCAAGTAGAAAATAAAGTCTACTATCTTTTAGGTTTTAAAAGGTTTTCATCAATTTTTATCACTAAGACTCGCTTTAATGAATAAACCACAATATCTAATCATCCTGTATACTACGCCAAGGATTTTTATCAAATTATCAATGGTCATGACTATACCGAATCACCCCTGGTCATTGTCATACCAAAAACTATCCATCACTGCATTACAGGCCACTGAGGACTTTTGTCACATCATTTATATCAAGCCATGATTATACCGAATGATCCCTGGTCATAATCATACTAAGTTCATCTATGCTCGTAAGCCAAAGATAACATAATATAACATGAGGATGATGACAATGACATAATAATTCAATAAAACAAGTTCAAGAATTATTTAATCCAGGAATTATTAATATCCAAATTGTCAACATGATACTGTTTTGTAGAGTAAAATTCAAGAATAATCAGAAGAATATTTTCATGAAAAGATACTGGATGAAACGCAAATATCAAAGATATTCTACTACTTTCATGGAGTATAGAAGTCAAAGTTTTAACCAACTGGGTATAATAAAGAATGGAACAACAAAAGAAATCACCATGCATGCAAAGATTGCATATGACGAGGTTATTCCAATAGAATAATAATAACGAAAAGCAATTCGTGAAATTCAATTCGCAAGCGGGATGATCCAACAGTAATAATAAATGCTCAATAATAATAAACAATGGAACCGTGTCCTGTAAAACACACGCATGTGAGGATATTCCAAAGTAATAATAAATGCGAATAATAAATAATGGAACCCGGTCCTGTAAAACACACAAACAGGATATTCCAACGAAATAATAAAGAATGGAATAACGAAGAAGATCACCAAGTATAGGGGATTCAGCGTGATCAAAGTTATTCCAACGAATAAATAAGAATGGAATAATATAAGGATTTCACCAAGTATAGGGTATCACAGCGTGTCACAAAGTTATGTATAGGGTATGCCACTTTTACAAAAGTTATTCCAATGTAATAATAATGAATGGAATAACAAAAGTTCTCTTCATGAATAAGAAAGAATAACACCCTTTACGGGTACAAACAAATAATATCCCTTACCGTAAAAACCACCGGATATCAAAGTAGTGAAGTACCGTATACTCTTCTTCTTTCTCTATAGATTTTCTCTCTATAGCTTCTCTCTATAATTTCTCTCTCTAGAGTTTGAAGAATTAAGTAAGAAAATAATGAAGGAATGAGCTTCTATTTATAGGAAAATAGAATGCATAGTAATTAATCCATGAATCGGTCCGATTGATTTACTTTAATCGACAAAATCCATATTTAAAGCAAAATCTTTTAAATAAAATATCATATATTCTATTTATATAAAAATATTTTACTATGCAAACACTATGCAACACTATGCAACACTATGCAAAACACTATGCAACACTATGCATAATAAAATATAATATATTCTATTTATAGAATAACTTTAATAAAGTATTCTGCATTTTATATAAAAAATGTTTCGCTTTTATTACGTTAATAATACGAATAAAACAAAACGTCATTATCGCTTATAATAATTCATATTATTAATCGACAATAATGGAATCAAACCGAGTGACATCTCACATAAGCATCAATAATCAATACTGGTGTCTTACTATGCAACCACACATATTCGTACTTTTACTACCGAGTAGTTCAACAAGATCCACGGTAAAACTTCCGCCGTTATTTCAATAAAATATTTTTGTCGTTTTCTCAATCCGACAATAATTACATTATGGGTCCACCAATGATTGAGTAGTTATGCGAATATTCCTCCTAAACCAAATATTCCCCACCAATCGAATATAATATAACCACTTGCATACTTTGCAAAATTTATAAATACTACCCACAACTATAATATTATCTCAAATTCACATCATAATATTAAAAATTATTTCGACAAAATTTAAATCTTTATTGATAAAATCTGGGTCTCACAAATGAGGTCAATAAGGGTTCTCGGTAGTGGTACTTTAGCCATTCTTGGACCAACACCATCATTGGGTAGACCCTCATTGAACGTTTAATATGATCATTCAAATCGCGGTTGCATCATCGGATGTAATGGTGTATCATTCCACCAACGAAATAAATGCTTATGTGTTATTTGACTCGGGTGCTACTTGTTCCTTTATAGCATGTGGATTTGCTAAGCAACTGGGATTAAACCCTAAAAAGTTAGAAATACCTTTAGACGTTAAGGTAGCAAACGAAGAGATAATTCCCATTGAAAACATTCATAGGAATTGTTTCGTAGATATTAGGGGCAACAAATTATCGGTAGATCTTTTACCGATAAGGTTAAGAGAATTCGATGTGATTCTCGGTATGGATTGGTTAATTAACCATAGAGCGATAATAGACTGTCATAGAAAGAGTATAAACCTAAGGCTTTCTAAGAAACATGAGGTGGTGTTTTATGGAAATAAATCACCATGACGTTCTTGTTGTCTAACCATGACACAAGCTAGGAAGATGTTGAAGAAGGGGTGTAAAGGTTATTTGTGTCATGTGGTGGATACCCAAAGAGTGGGAGCATCATTGGAACAGATAGCGGTAGTTCAAGAGTTCGCGGATGTGTTTTCGGAAGAGTTACCCAGTATTTCGCCAGATAGGGATGTAGAATTTGTGATTGATTTGTTACGGGGTATGGCACCAGTTTCAAAGGCACCATATAAGATGGCGCCAATTGAGATGAAGGAGTTAATGCTCCAGTTACAGGAACTGTTAGATAGAAACTACATTCAATCGAGTGTGTCTCCATGGGGAGCACCAGTATTGTTTGTAAAGAAGAAGGACGGATCGTTACCACTGTGTATCGACTATCGAGAGTTGAACAAGTTAACGATTAAGCATAAATACCCGTTGCCCAGGATCGATGATCTATTTGATCAGTTGAAAGGGGCAAAGTATTTTTTGAAGATAGATTTCCGAACGGGGTATCATCAACTGAAAGTGAGGAAGGAGGATGTACCTAAAACGGCGTTCAGAACTCGTTATGGGCATTATGAGTTTTTGGTTATGTCGTTTGGGTTGACAAATGCGCCAGCAGCATTTATGGATATGATGAACAGAGTGTTCAAACAGTATTTGGACAAGTTCGTTATAGTGTTCATTGATGATATTTTAGTCTATTCTAAGACGCCAGAAGATCATGCTTAGCATTTAAGAATAGTGTTGGAAACACTACGGAGGGAGAAGTTGTATGTGAAATTCACTAAGTGTGAATTTTGGCTTGAACGAGTGCAGTTTCTAGGACATGTCATAGACAAAGATGGCATATCCTTAGATCCAGCGAAGGTGGAAGCGGTAAATGAGTGGGAGCAACCGAAAACGCCAACCGAGGTTAGGAGTTTTTTGGGGTTAGCGGGATACTATAGGAGGTTCATTCAGGACTTTTCCAAATTAGTTACTCCGTTGACGAATCTGACAAGGAAGTCGGTAAAGTATGTATGGACGGAAAAGTGTGAAAATAGTTTTCAAGAACTAAAAAGGAGGTTGAGTGAGGCACCTGTATTATCCTTACCAGATGATATGTGGAATTTTGTAGTTTATAGCGATGCTTCGCATAGAGGACTGGGTTACGTTCTCATGCAGTATGATAAGGTCATTGCGTATGCGTTACGTCAGTTAAAAGATTATGAGAATGTGAGACCCTGAATTTTATGAAATAAAAATATTCAATTTTTCTATTTTGGTAAATAGTTAAATTGATAATAGTTTAAAATTAAGGGTGACATTTGAAATTTTTTCAACGTAAGTGATAATGAAGTTTTGTTTTATTAGTATTATTAATGTAATAAAATGTAAAGGCTTTTATATATAAAATGTAATACTTTTATAAAGTTATTCGCTTTATTAGGCTAATAGTAAAATCTTTTTATATAAAATGTAATACTTTTATAAAGTTATCTGCTTTTTATTAGACAATAATTAGAATATATTATATTTTATTATGCATAGTGTTTTGCATAAGTGCTGCATAGTAAAATCTTTTATAAAGTTATTCGTTTTATTATATTATAAATAGAATATATTATATTTTATTTAAAAGATTTTTCTTTAAATCTAGACCGTCCGTTTAAAGTAAATCAATCTGGACCATTAATGAATTAGTTACTATGCAGTCCATTCTTCTATAAATAGAAGCTCATTCATTCATTATTTCTTACGAATTCACTGAAACTCTAGAGAGAGAAACTATAGAGAGAGTTCTTCTTCTATAATCTTGAGCGTATTTCTTTAGAGTTTAAGAAAGCTTTGAGCGTAGTACAAGTTTCTTCGAGTATATCCTCGCCCTACCAGTCGGAATACTCTTCTTTCAAAGGTAGGGAATATTATTTGTTGTACTCGTAAGGGGTATTTTTTTCTTTCTTATTCATGAAGAGAACTTCAGTTATTCCATTCTTTATTATTACATTGGAATAACTTTTGTATCGCGAAGCTACCCTATACTTGGTGAAATTCTTCATTATTCCATTCTTTATTATTTTGTTGGAATATCATATGCATGCGTTTTTACGGATTCGGTTCCGTTATTTATTATTCTGTTGGAATATCCTGTCGGTGCGTATTATGCCTGACCTGGTTTCGTTATTATTATTCTATTGAAATAACATGTCTATGCGAAGTACCGCATGCATGGTGATTTCTGTTGTTATTCCATTCTTTATTATTCGTGGAATATCCTCGCGTGCGTTTCTGGGGACTGGTTCCATTATTTATTATTTTATTGGGAATAACTTTGCCTATGCGATCTATCGCATACGCATGGTGAATCCTTCATTATTTCATTCTTTATTATTACATTGGAATAACTCATACATGTGGATTACCACATGCATGGTGAATAATCCTTTGTATTTCATTCCTTATTAAATTGTGAAAATAATTTGTTTACGTGGATTATGATGAAAGTCATAATAAAAGCATTGGACTGATGAAAATCATGGGTATATGTGGTATTAGTAAGTGTTATGATGAGTTATGTTGGTTATTATGTGAAAACATGAAAGTTTCTTAGAAATCACAAAGGGTTGAAAAGTTAGATTTTGGTAAAAATGGAACATGAAATTCAATTGACCATATCTCCTATTATATTTCGAATTTTTGAGTGTGGTCAAGTTCTAGAGTTAGGTCTATGAGTTTTGTAACTTATCCAAGTGGAATCACTGGAAAAGGTGTTGTAGATTTTCGTGTGGACTGATTTTAGCAAAGTATGAAAAACTGCAACATATAAAAAAAGGTTGTTGCCACGATTTTAAAAATTTGTTTTGACCCACTTAATTTGTGAGAAAAATTCTGGCCTTTTGGGACATGAAAGTATATGGTATAAAGTACCTCCTGTCCAAAAATGAGCTCATTCCGACTTAAAATGAGCAAGTTATGACCATTTCAATATTTAGGTTTTTTCGACGAAAAACGCTATAACCGGAGTTCTATAACTCCGATGACCATGAAATTTAAACTAGAAGCTCACGTTAACATGTGTAAGATCCTGCCAAGATTTGGGAATTTCTGGAGTTAACTATGAGGTAGCTAATTTCTTAAGGAATTAATTAGAAATTAATTTTTAAAAAATAGTAAATGAATTTTAAAAATGTCAAGAAAAATATATGTTCAATACGGGACTATATTATGCTAAATCCCAGAAAAGAATAATTTTTGGGACTGATTTGGTATTTTTCATGAAAATAGTTTAGCTACGAACATATGAGTTAAATATGTTATGTGGAGTTGAAGAATTGGTAAATAGGATTTTATGGCTTGGAAATCCTATATAAGGTATATGCATATTTTTGATGAGTAATTTGATTATTGGTGATGAAATCTTATGAGTATGATATTTTTGAATGATTAAATGCATTATTTGGAAAAGTGTAAACAATTAAATGTAATTGTCTATAAGTTTAAGAAGTGATTAAAATATTGTTATAGTATTAACAGTATTAGATTATGATATTATTAAGTGATTGATAATGTCTGGATAAATTTAAAGTCTTTAATATTTATCTTTGATTTAGTTTGATTAATGCTTATAATATTGTCAACATCCTCATATTTATATTATGTTGAAAGTCATATGTGGCCTGTAGTGCATAGATGGACTTGGTATGATTATGAACAGGGATTACTCGGTATAATCATGACCGTAATGTTGCAAATGATGTGGAAAAAGTCTTCATTGGCCCATAGTGCATTGATGGACAATTTTTGGTATGATTATGGCTATGGATTCTCTTCGGCCAAAGGTGCAAAGATGAAATGTTTTATAGCATGATCAGGACCGTTGATAAAAACACGATTATCTTTGGCCCGTAGTGCATGGATAATTTGTGGTTGTGATACTAATGAAAAAGTCCTCATTGGCCCGTAGTGCATTGATGGACAGTTTTTGGTATGATTATGGCTATGGATTCTCTTCGGCCAAGGGTGCAAAGATGAATTGTTTTATGGCATGATCAGGACCGTTGATAAAAACACGATTATCTTTGGCCCGTAGTGCATGGATAATTCGTGGTCGTGATACTAAAGAATATCCTTGGCCTGTAGTGCAGGGATGATTCGATGATGTGGATTATTTATTGAGCTGAGTCTCAGCAATGAAATATTAATTCATGGATGTGATAATAATGAATATCTTTGGTCGTAGTGCAAAGATGATTTAATGATTACGAGCAGGAATTATGATTTGGTATAACAATGATTTTTGATGTTTTAGGTGAAGACAGGTGATGAAAATTATCTTCGTCCTGGATGAGAAGAGGAATTTAGAATCACAATTGTGATTATGAGTTATTCACATGATCGTGGATGGGAATTGTTGATTGATGTTACAGGGATAAAACATTATTGATGGACTTTTAACATAGAGAAGATAATAGACCTTATGGTCTATTTGACTCTTCTAATGGATTGCTCGTTCCACTGCAACTATGGTTGAAAAGTTTTATCATCTACCATATGTTCTAAATCTCTGATTTATTATTTATGAAAGCTATTGATAATTTAATTATCTTTAGTCATGATATTCTTTACTGGGCTAGTTGTGCTCACCCTTTTTGCTTCACAATTCCTTTCAGGTAATAAGAGTGTTGCCATAAGAGTGTTGCCGGGTCGAGCGGGAATAACAGGGGAATAGAACAGTGGTCTCTAGCTGTGGAGGTTCTCCCTAAATAGTATAGAAAAGTGTGTTGTATTCTATACAACATTTAGTAGTTATATTTGGTGAATCAAATAGGGTGAGGTGAACCCAACTTTGGAAGGGTGTTTTCCCACTATCATACAAGATGTCTAATGACATACAACCTCGTGTTATCATAAGATATGGTTGTGCGCATCCACTTGCTGAGTATATCTACGGGCACTACCTATATGATCTTGGGGTTTATGTGAAATATAATATTCACTTGAAGACAGTGGAGATAGTTATATGTCAAGAGAAGACTCACCATTGGAAAGAAGATGATAGTAATCTTCTCGTTTTTCTTTGGGGTCTATTGGGTCAACCAAGGATAATTCTGTGGACATATGATATCTATTATAACCTAGATGCATAGCCTCCCATGTACGAAGGTTTCCTTGAGCACTTCCCAAAGATTTTAATTTCTAAAATAGTTTTTGCCTATACTTTTATGTAAAGTACCATTGTAAGGTTGTGGTCGAGGCACCATGAGAGTTACATACATTTGTATTAAAACTCACAGTTAACTGTGGTCGTATTCTATACGATAGTTCAACAGTTGTATAAATGAAGTTGTATTTGATATTTATAGTGTGATATCTGGCGACTAAGAATGGGCGATGTATTCCTAATTTTTGGGGGCGTCACAGAGAAGGTTTATCCTACTCATGACCTAGAATTGGCAGCTGTAGTTTTTGCTTTAAAAATATGGAAACATTATTTATACGGGGAGAAGTGTGAGATATACATGGACCATAAAAGTCTGAAATATATCTTCACACAGAAGGAGTGGAATATGAGGCAGAGAAGGTGGTTAGAGTTGATAAAAGATTACGACTGTGATATCTTGTATCATCCTGGGAAAGCGAATGTAGTAGCCGACGCGTTAAGTCGGAAAGGTAGAGAAAAGATGTCAATGTTATCAACTCAGATTGAGTTAATAACAGAGATGACAAGGATGGAATTAGAAGTTAAGTTACCAAGTAAAACGGTGGAAATGTTATTCTCAATAGAGACTAGACCAACGATAATGGAACGGGTTAAGGATGTACAGATAAGTACTGAAGAAGGCGAGCGAATGAAAAAGATAATGGAAGATGACAGGAAGACTAAGTATAACCTTGATAAAGAAGGTTTACTTAGTTTTGAAGGAAGAATTTGGGTTCCAAATAATTCTGAGTTGAAAGAAGAGATTATGTGTGAGGCTTATAATTCGAGGTACTCGATACATCCTGGTAGTACTAAGATGTATCAAGACCTTCGTCAGAACTTCTGGTGGCCGATCATGAAGAGGGAGATTGCAGAATACGTTAGTAAGTGCTTGACTTGTCAGAAAGTTAAGGCTGAACACCAAAGACCGAGTGAATTATTGCATCCACTGGAGATTCCGGAGTGGAAATGGGATCATATCACCATGGACTTTTTGGTGGGACTTCCAACGTTGAGAAAAAAATATGATGCTATTTGGGTAATAGTGGATCGATTAACTAAATCGGCTCATTTTCTACCAATAGGAGTTAGGTATAACCTAGAGCAGTTAGCTAAGCTTTATGTCAAAGAAATTATTTCTAGGCATGGAGTACCTATTTCGATTGTGTCTGATCGTGATCCACGATTCACATCGAACTTTTGGAGGAGTTTGCAAGAGCAAATGGGAACGCATTTGAGATTGAGTACGGCGTATCATCCACAGACGGATGGACTAAGTGAACGAACCATTCAAATGCTAGAAGATATGTTAAGATCTTGCGTTATGAATTTCAAGGGGAGTTGGGACGAACATCTACCGTTGGTAGAATTCGCTTATAACAATAGTTTTCACGCTAGTATAGGCATGCCGCCTTACGAAGCGTTGTATGGGAGGAAGTGCAGAACACCACTTTGTTGGGATGAAGTAGGTGAATGTCGAATGTTGGGACCTGAGATGGTACAACAAACGGCAGACATGGTGAAGTTGATAAGAGCTCGGTTAGTAGCGGCTCAAGATAGACAAAGGAAGTATGAAGATCCTCATCGAGAGAAGAGGGAGTTTGAAGTAGGTTCATATATCTTTCTAAAAGTGTCGCCTTGGAAAGGGAAGATACGTTTTAGGAAGAAAGGAAAGTTAAGTCCAAGGTTTGTAGGACCTTTTGAGATTTTAAGAAGGGTAGGAGAGGTAGCTTATGAAGTAGCTTTACCTCCTGAGATGGAAAGAATACACAATATGTTTCACGTGTCAATGTTACGTCCTTATAAACCGGACTACAAACACGTAATAGAGTATGAATCTATTCAAGTAGAAAAAGACTTAACATATGAAGAACTTCCTATTCAGATTATTGATAGGAAGGAACAAGTCTTGAGAAATAAAGTAATACCTTCAGTAAAGGTAATTTGGAGGAACCACGATGCTGAAGAAGCAACGTGGGAGCTCGAAAGTAAAATGAAGGAAAAGTTTCCTCATTTGTTTATGTAAGAATAGCGAGATTCTGAGGACAGAATCCTTATAAGGAGGGAAGAATGTACGCCCGAGAATTTCGGATTTTGAATGAATTAAATTTTTATTTGATTTATGAATTAAATGAATTTAATTGATTTATTATTTGAGTAAGATGTTAGAAGGTCGTTCTATGACCTAGAATATACGGATGTGGTTAGTATTTTGGCTTTGTGCTTGGATGAGAAGTTTTCATCCGATTTCGTTCGGAGCTTAGATTTGAAATTCCGAGAAACGCCTAATGATAGAATGTGAAGATATTATGGAATATCCAATAATATTTTCGTTATGGCAAACGAAGTTTTCTCCTGCGGACTTAAAACCTAAGGGTTTGTGAAAGAGATTTTTGAAAAAGAAAATGTAATGCGTATACTCATTTCGGTTATTATACGTATGAGATACGAGTATTATATTAGTATGAATACGAGTATGGTATGAAGAATAATACGACGTATAATACAAATATCGTATGAGAATTAGACGAAGAGAATACGGAAGTATACGCGTAGAATACGAGAAGTTATAATGGATTATGAGTTAAGGATTTGATAGAATCCAATTGGACTTGGACTAATAGCAAGCCCAATGCATTTAGTAAGCAAGCCCAAATCAAGGCCAAATATTAAATAAAGACAAGCCCAATCGAAGAAATTAAATCGCGGGTCGAACCGGCGGGTCACGGGATGGGTAAAACCCATGGGGCAACCCATGGGATGACCCAAGAGGGAGTGGGCCGGCAACTTGATGGCCAAGTAAAGGTAATACTTGATCACCAAGTACTTTACTTGGTGCTAAAGTAGGGAATAGTAAGGAGGTGGGGAAAATGGACCATTTTGCCCTCATGTTGGTTTTCTATAAATACAAGACTTGTGTTGGTTATTTTGTGGATTTACAAAGCTTGACCAATATATATTGAGAGAGAAAAAGAGCTAGAAACACTTAATCAATTTACTTCCAAGCAAACCTTTAGATGTTTATCAAGAACGTGAAGTACGACAAAGGTAAATTCTCATAAACCGTAATCTTCATCTTTTTCGATTTCTTACTCGTAGAAAAATCGTAGATTGGTGGAGCATGTTTATTGAGGAGAGATAAGGATGTCTATTAATGATCAAATCATTGATAGGTCATGACCAAATACAAATCGTAAGCGTTTACGTGAGTTAAAACCATAGAAAGTCTTGAACATGAACTTAGTTATGAATGAACGATTTGAAAACCGTTATAGCTAAGGAATGTGCATATTGTTTGGTTAGGATATAGATGGTGAATCAATGGAGTGTTCTATTTGATTTGGCTTATAGAACACGAGTAACGAAGTTATGGCGAATTTTGCGAAAATAGACGTTAAACGTCGAAAATGTAAAAATTTCAGATTAAGGGTCAAAAGTTATTGTGTGACTTAAAAACGTTGGTTTCCAATGTCAACACGTGAGATAAGGTAATTAAGAGTCGTTGATGCAAGAATCTTCGAATTTCGACTTAGAACAAAGAAAACGAGTATTGAACGGTCAAAACGTTAAATGAACGCTCAAAAATGAACTCAAAAGTGAATTTTGAGTTAACGAATTTGAAAATGTAAAATTCTTATATGAACACGTAAAGGATGTAATTTGTGAGTTGTGGGATTTCGAATGGGTTAATTCGGATGTAAAACGAACAAATTATGAAGTCGGGAGTTTCGTTAGAAAACCAAACTATTTTGGCCAACTGGTGCACAGAGGCGGCGCCGCAACGCCAAAAAAACAGAGTAGATATAATGGTCGTGTAAGTCAATATTAATCTGGGCAAAACTACTAGAGCGCTGGTGTCAAGAACGCCGAGAGTTTGTACCGGGGATGTTTTGCACAGTCAATGACAAAGGTAAAATGTTAACCAAGTTAGGTTTTTGTTCCATTTGAATGTAGACCTAAAGTAAGACATTGAAGGTAGTTAATGCACATAATCAAGCTGACCTTAAATCACTTATAAGGTGATAATGTTAGAAGATTTAGTAAGGTTTAATAGAAATTAAACAAAGAACGTGAGAGAGTAATAAGTAAACCGTAAATGACGTTCAACGTTGGTACTTCGCTAATAATGATCGAATGTCGGTTAATAACGTGAGAACGTTAACGAACCGTAACAAAGTATAGAAAGTCGAATCAACTTTAATAATGAAGTTAATTCAAATAAGACATAAAAGAGAAAGAAGTTGGTTAGAACAAATAAAGTTAGTTGTTTGATAACTAATTACAGTGTGATATGTGAATATATCATGTAGATCTTGTAAGGACTGAGAATTGTTGAATTGTATATTCGAAGATGCTTGAAGGCAAGTCTTTCTTAACGCTTGCCTAACCTTCGTGTTAGTCAAGTTTTCTGTGATTCATGTTATAAGATGCATTAATGGTTTTAAATAAAGAGTCGATGCCTGTTTGACCTCGGCTAGACAAGTATTGCAAAATGGATTGATTTGTTTACAAGTCTTTCGATATAGAACTGTTAACGCTATCATATGCCAAGTATTTGGTACGAATGAGAAGGTAAGTTTGTCTATGTACAAACAAAAGTATTTTCATCGATTATTCAATGGGCACGCGAGGTTACCAAATGTTGAACGTAAATACGTTTAACGGAAGAGTGTTGATCAACATAGAGTACAGTAAGCTGATCACCTAGAAGTGCTCGTAAGTAAAGACGGATGGATGGCCTTAGTGCCGGATGTCTTTTTCAAGTATGAAAATGAAAAGAGTATGTTCATGGTCTATTGACCAGTTCAGAATTCCGAAGCTATTATATGTACTTTGGAATTGTTATTATGACATGAGAAGTACTAGTCAAATGTTTCCTAGTGCTTCGTAGTTAATTGTTCAGTTATGGAAGTAAAGCATGAAATTGTCAATGTGATATTCATATGATTCTGTGTTAAGACTTGCTGAGCTAGTAACGCTCACACTTGCTTGAACCATATGATTACAGCTAAAGCCGAACGAACGAGTTCTAAGAGAAATAAAGGCAAGGCTAAGATAGACAATTAATAGTCCTGTAATAGATTAGTGTATCTGTATATAATATACTTATGAAGAACAAAGAATGTATTCGGTTTATGAACCTGGGAACATATTTGGTATTATTGTAATACAAAGATAGTAAATACAATCATTTTGTTATTGTCTCAATGGAATGACTATATGAAATGTAGTATCATGGAGCACCATCTGTCGGGTTGGAAGATACCCGGATTTGGGGGCGTCACAGATCCTTTGACTAAGACCAAGGTCATAGAGAGATCAAAGGATAGTTGGGTCACTAGTGAACTTGTGAGATGAGGGACATACTTCTTGTTTCAAGACCATATTGTAAAACAAAACTAGACTTAGAAAATAGGCACAACTATGTTGGAGGAAGCAGCGGGGAGCTGCTGTCCAAGACAAGTAGTTGTAGGAATAGTTGAAAGTTGATATAGAAAACTTTTTAAAAACTTCTCCGCCTCTAGAAGAAGTGTTTATTATAGATAGTAATAGGATCTCAAGTTCTGAAGAGGAGCTTGAGATTGGATGTAACCAGGGATGAAGCCAGGATTTCATCTTGGGGAGGGGGCAAGAATTTTTTTAACAACATAATATATATATTCATAAAAAGGGCATTCGAGAAGAATGTATTGATATGAACCGTAATTGATTTTAGAGAACGTTGTTCTTGTTTAGGGATAGACAGAAATATTTGAACATTAGGCTCAGGGTAAGCAGAGATGTGTTAACATGATTTGATTGTTTTCTCTTGAAAAATGAATCAATAGTATGTGATTTTCCCATGATTCTAAAACAAAAAAAATAAAAAATTCAATTAACTACACTACAAGAATGAGTTGATCAATATTATTAGACCACTCATTGAACTTTTTAATAATAAAATTTTCATAAATTTGCAATCAAATAAGTAAGGGTTTTAGTTGGTTACCGAAAAACAAATTGAATATGCAATTGGAATTAACATATACAATATTATGATTACTCATTAAACTTTTAAAAATTAAAATATCAAGTTTCAAAAAATAAAACAAAGAATAGAAAAAAAAAAATTAAATAATGGTTTTAGTTGGTTACACGGATATAAATATATCATTCAATTGGAATAATACATATACAATATTATGCTCTGATTATACAAACCTACAATTATAATGAATTTAATAATAAAATTAGTTTACAATCAGAATCACTTCATGAACAACTTGATAAATGAACAAGTGAGACTTACAAAATTTTCAAATTAGGGGGGGTGCCTCCGGTCTACACATAGCTCCGTCCTTGGATTGTAACAACATATCCTAGATATATGTTGTGAACCAGATAAATCTTTGTGCATTGTCTGATTTAATTTTTATTGTCTTGCATATTAATTTCTGACACTGAAAAATATTTAATTAAAAATTAAAAAAAAGGCTAAGATAAAAATTTTATATAGTAATACTCTACTTAACTCCACTTCTAGATTATTATTGAAATTTTAAAGAGGAATATGTCGAAAAATAAATCGATCCACTAACTCGGTTTAATTTGATGACTAACTAAATCAACTCAGTTTAATTTAAACTTATTTAAAACACTATTGACGAAGTCTACCGATAAAATTTGAGAAAAAAATGACCCAAACTAGTGAAAACCTAAAAAATTAACCCAATCAACTCAATTAGGGATCGCTTCACGACTTTTTATAGATTACTAGTTGGTAGCCCATGCAATGCACGGGCTAGTTTAAATAACGGATTGCATCTCATCAATACATCATATTTTTATAATTATAAATCGTATAATTGAAATCGAAATTGGTCACTATTTTATTATATTAAATAATATAATTATTTTAAAATAAAAATAATCGACACTTTTTTCCCATTTGATCAACATATAATTTTTTTATCAAAATTTTAATGGATATAAATTATTTAAACTTTTAATTGTTAAAATATTTTTATGATTCTAATTTTCTATTAACATAATTTTATCATTAGTAACAAATTTATTAAAATTGAATAATTGGTGTATTGAATGAAATTGGGAAAAATATATAATAGAGGAGAGTAAAATCCTGAATTGTGTATTGCAATATTATTTTAACGAATTACAATTGTGAAATATATTTCAATACACAAAATCAAATTAGAGTATTAGCCCTGGTTCATGATATTACATCTTTCTTTAAAAGAATTATCTATCATATATATTTACATAACTGATAATGATATAATTAATACATAAAAGCCTAATATATGTCATTTTGTTATAAAACTTTAGCAAAAGTGTATAAAAATACTCTTAAAATTGTTGCATAAATTTAGAGAGAAAAAATAAGAGAAAGAGAGAGAGAAAACTTTCTGAGAAGTTCTAATTTATTTCCTTCTGATTCATTTCTTATATAGGCAATGAGGGGAGGAGAGAGGAGAGGAGGGGAAGGAGAAAATAAGGGAGTCACGTGAGGAGGGAGTACTCACGGGGAGCTAGCCAACTAGGAGGGAATATTTGATTATAACACTTCTCCTGATTTCCTACGATAGAAGATCATGTCTCATTAAAAATCTTGTTAAGAAAACCCAGTGGGAAAAACTTAACGAAGGGAAAAAGAGTACATATCTTTTACATAAATATCTTAATTGACTGCCTCGTTAAAACCTTGTCAGGAAAAACCCATTGGGATAAAAACCGTGACTAAGGAAAAAGAGTACAGTCTTCCCCTCAAAAGGAATTCATTACTTCTTGATAAAATGTTGTCATAAGTCTTTCAGTCGACACATTCCAATCCTTTTCCGAAGTTTTACAAACGTTGCATTTGGTAGCGACTTTGTGAATAAGTCGGCTAGATTATCACATGATCGAATTTGTTGCACATCTATATCACCCTTCTTTTGTAGCTCATATGTGAAGAAGAATTTAGGTGAAATATGATTTGTTTTATCTCCCTTGATGTATCCTCCTCTAAGTTGAGCAATACATGTAGCGTTATCCTCATACAGAATTGTAGGAATGTCATTGATTGATGGTAATCCACATGAATTTTGAATATGCTGAATAATTGATCTCAACCAAACACACTCTCTGCTTGCTTCATATATAGAGAGAATCTCTGAGTGATTTGAAGATGTAGCTATCATGGTTTGCTTTGTGGATTTCCAGGATATAGTCATATCACAATATGTAAATACATAACCTATTTGTGATCTTCCATTATATGGATCTGATAAATATCCTGCATCGGCATATCCAACCAATCGCGACATTGAATCTCTTGGATAAAATAAACCAAGATCAATACTTCCACGGAGGTATCTCAAAATGTGTTTGATCCTATCCCAATGTCTCTTAGTCGGAGAAGAATTGTATCTTGCTAACAAGTTGACAGCAAAATCAGGTCGTGTACAGTTTGCAAGATACATAAGAGCACCTATTGCACTTAGGTATGGAACTTCAGGTCCAAGAACCTTTTCCATTTCACTTAGGCATGGAACTTCAGGTCCAAGAATTCTTCCCCGCTTTCTAGAGGCTGAAATGGATCTTTATCAACTTCTAAAGATCGAACAACCATCGGGGTAGTCAAAAGATGAGCTTTATCCATATGAAAATGACTGAGAATCTTTTCAGCATATGTGTATTGATGAGCGAAAATTCCAGATGCTAAATGCTCCACTTGTATTCCCAAATAGAATTTTGTCTTTCCAAGATCTTTCATTTCAAATTCATCTTTTAAATAAGTAGTAGTTCTTGTGAGTTCTTAAGGAGTACCTACAAAATTCAAATCATCCACATATACAGCAATGGTGGAAAATTCACTTTGTGATTTCTTAATAAAAACACATGGACATACATGATCATTTATATATCCATCTTTTATTAAATAATCACTAAGTCGATTATACCACATACGACCGGACTGTTTCAACCCATACAATGAGCGTTGTAACTTAATTGAATATATGTGACTGAGCCTTTGTGATTCAGCCATTTTCAATCCTTCAGGGATTCTCATATAAATCTCACTTCAAGTGAGCCATATAGGTATGTTGTTACAACATCCATCAGACGTGTTTCCAAACCTTTCATGGTTTCCATACCTATCAGAAAGAGAAAAGTGACTCCATCCATTACGTACTGGAGAGTATGTATCCTGATAATCAATACTAGATTTTTTTGAAAACCCTTGAGCTACAAGTCGGGCTTTATATCTCACAATTTCAATTTTCTCATTTCGCTTTCCGTACAAATACCCATTTATTTCCAAACGCGAATACACCCAGCGGTGTTTGAACTACTGGTCCAAATATTTCTCTTTTCAATAGAGATTTTGTTTCCAACCGGGATTACACCTAACGGTGTTTGGACTACTGGTCCAAATACTTCTCTTTTCAATAGAGATTGTAGCTCAGTTTGAATAGCATCTTTATATTTTGGCCAATCTTTTCTTTTCCGACATTCTTCAACGTTTTGTGGTTCAGGATCCGTGTCAGGAATCAAAGTAATATCTTATGCTATAAAGAAAGTAAATATATCGTCAATCATGACTTTGCTTCGATCTCATATTTTCTCATCATGTACATAATTTATTGAGATCTCTTGGTGCTCATCTCTTATCCCTTTACTGAGATTTTGAACCTCTTCTGGGGCTATTCCTACTCTTGGAATAAGTGCTTCTTCTGGAGCGGTTAGTACCTCTTCTGGGGTTATTCCCACTTTTGGAATAAGTGCTTCTTCTGGAGCGGTTAGTACCTCTTCTGGGGTTATTCCCACTCTTGGAATAAGTGCTACTTCTGGAGCGAGTATTCCTTCTGGGATTCCCATTTTTGCTTTTGATTTTTGTGGCACAGTGTCTCTTGCACCAACTTGTCTTCCACGCTTCTGGTGTGGTTTAGAATCTTCTATTACCTTATTTGTCAATTCTTCAAGAATTGATTTTCAATAAGTATTTCTATCTCTGCTGGAGTATTCACTGCAGGTGTATATGACTTTATCATTTTTCTAGCATCATTAAATGCATCTGGCATTTGATTTGCAATATTTTATAAACAAATAATTCTTTGAACTTCAATTTCACATTGTCCTGTACGAGGATCAAATGAATTTAATTCTGATGCATTCCATGATATGTCAGAGGGTTTTTTATTTAAAACTTTCCCTTCTCCTAATGGTGGAAATACAGATTCATCAAAAATGACAATCTACATAACATGTAGTAAAAATTTATGTTGGTTATTATGTGAAAACATGAAAGTTTCTTAGAAATCACAAAGGGTTGAAAAATCAGATTTTGGTAAAAACGTAACATGAAATTCAATTGACCATATCTCCTATTATATTTTGAATTTTTGAGTGTGGTCAAGTCCTAGAGTTAGACCTATGAGTTTTGTAGCTTATCCAAGTGGAATCACCGGAAAATGTCTTTGTAGATTTTTCGTGTGGACCTGAATTTAGCAAAAGAGTCCAAAGTCAGAAATTACAAAACGCTAACGCCTTGAAACTTTAAGGGGCTGTTTCTTGGCCACTAAATTTATGTTAAAAATTCTGGCCTTTTGGGACATGAAAATATATGTTATAAAACCTCCTGTCCAAAAATGAGCTCATTCTCGACTTAAAATGAACAAGTTATGACCATTTCAATATTTAGGTTTTTTTGACGAAGAATGCTATAACCGGAGTTCTATAACTCAGATGACCATGAAATTTAAATCTGGAGGCTCACATTAACATGTGTAAGGTCCTGCCAAGATTTGGGAATTTTGGAGTTAAACTTGAGGTAGCTAATTTCTTAAGGAATTAATTAGAAATTGATTTTGAAAAATAGTAAATGAATTTTAAAAATTACGAAAAATATATTTTCATTATGGGACTATATTATGCTAAATCCCAGAAAAGAAATATTTTTGGGACTGATTTGGTATTTTTCATGAAAATAGTTTAGTTACTGAACATATGAGTTAAATATGTTATGTGAAGTAATAAAGTTGAAAATAGGATTTTATGGCTAGAAATCCTATATAGAGTATATGCATATTTTTTTATGAGGATTTGATAATTGGTGATGATATCTTATGAGTATGGCATTTTTGGAATGATTAAATGCATTATATGGTAAAGCGTAAACAATTGAGATAAATTCTTTATAAATTTAAGAAGTGATTAAAATATTGTTATAATATTAATGATATTAGATTATGAGATTATTAAGTGATTGATAACATGGGGATATTCTTAAATCCTGGATAAATTATATTATAAATGTTTAATATTTATCCTTTATCTCATTTGATTGATTCTTTATATCATTATCCTCATGCTTATATTGTGTTGAAAGTCATCTGTGGCTTACGTGAATTGATAGACTTGGTATGATTATGACCAGGGATTGTTCGATATAATCATAATCATAATTGAAAACACAATTATCTTTGGCTGTAGTGCATGGATAATTCGTGGTCGTGATACTATTAAGTCAAGGCCTCAAAGATTATTGGTTTTACAATTGTATATCTTTGGCCCAGTAGTGCAAAGATGAATTGTTAATGAATATCTTTAGCCTGATTAGAAGATGAATTTAATATTTTTAACGATAAAGGTATTCAAGGTATCCTCACCTCTTTATCATATAAAGTAATGTACCCTAATTTTGAGGGCTAAATTTCATAAGAAGGGAGGTTGTAAGACCCCGACTTTTTTATAAATAAAGATGAATTTTCTATAAATATTATTTTTGAATATTATGGAATAAATTTGATATAATGTTATAGTTGTGGGTAATATTTATAAATTTTGCAAAAAGCAGCAAGTTGTTATAAAATATTCGTTTGGTCTGGGAATATTCTTTTTGTTTGGAATATTCGTGACGACGGCTCAATCATCAGTGGGACCCCATAGCGGAAGTATTGTCGTAGTTAGAAAAGCGACAAAATTATTTTTCTATAAAAATAACGGCAGAGGTGTTACTTAAAAAAAGCGTTGAACTACCCGTAGTAAATGTATGTAAAGATGTCGCCAGAGTCAGTATAATAGTAGCACACGATATTGATTATTGATGCTTACGTGAGAAGTCACTCGCTTATGCTCAATTATTGCTATCGATAATTCTTTGCATCATATCTCTTATATTATTGATTCAATTATTGTCACAAAGATCATCATCGTATAATATGTTATAGTATTAAATTATTAATTGAGACGACAAGTTATAAATGATTAATAATTGTTGAAAGATTAAATATGTGTTGATTAAAAATAAAATGATTTGTGGTAATATTTATTCAATCCTTGATGTATATAAAGAGTCTACATTATGAGACGTTTGTGGTAAGTTTGATTATTTTATGGGGGCCCATATGTCATCATCTAAGAGTCCCTTCACAATAATAGTAATTACCTTTGTGAATAGTAATTACCTTTGTGAATAATAATTACCTTCGTCGATAGTATTTACCTTCGTCGATAGTAATTACCTTCTTGAATAGTAATTACCTTCACAATAGTAATTACCTTCATCAATAGTAATTACCCCTTCGCAAATAGTAGTTGTCCCTTCATATTACCAAGACTTAACCGCCTTTCTTGATTGTTCCAAGGGTTAATTACCCTTCATGAAATAGTAGTTGTCTCTTCAATATTACCAAGAGTCATTTTGACCCTTCGTTAAGACCAAGAGCCACCCTCGCTTTTTCTATAAATAGAAATCTCATTCCTTCATTATTTCTTACTTAATTCAATTTGAAACTCTAGAGAGAAAACTATAGAGAGAAAGAAGAAAAGTATTTTGCTACTTCACTTTTCCAATATTCAGTTCTTCTAAGGTAGGGAATATTATTTATTGTACTCGTAAGGGGTGTTATTTTTTTTTATTCATGAAGAGAACTTCTGTTATTCCATTCTTTATTATTCTGTTGGAATAACCTGTAAAAGTGGCATACCCTATACATGACCTGTATACGCGGAATCCCCTATACTTGGTGACATTCTTCTATTATTTTATTATTCCGTTGGAACATCCTGTCAGTGCTTTACGCCGGACCTGGTTCCGTCTTTATTATTCTGTCTTTATTATTCTATTGGAATATCCTGTCATGCTTTTACGCCGACTCGGTTCCGCTCTTTATTATTCTCGCCTTTATTATTCTATTGAAATATCACATCATGTGTTTTACACCCGACCGGTTCCGCTCTTTATTATTACTCAGATTTATTATTACATTGAATAACTTTTTCTGCCATCGGCAATACCGCATGCATGGTGATTTCGTTTGTTATTTCATTCGCTATTATACTCGGTTGGTTAAAATTTTGACTTCTATACTCCATGAATTTAGTGGAATATCCTCGATATTTGCGCTTCATCCAAAGATTTTCATGAAAATATTTTTCGAGCATTCTTGAATTTTACTCTACAAAGCAAGATCATGTTGACAATTTGGACGTTATTAGTTCTGAATAAATTAATTAATTGAACTTGTTTTATTGAATTATTATGTCATTGTCATCATCCTCATGTTATATTATGTTATCTTTGGCTTACGTGCATAGATGAACTTAGTATGATTATGACCGAGGGATCATTCTAAGTATAATCATGGCTTGTTATAAATGATGTGATAAAAGTCCTCGGTGGCTTTTGTAATGCGATGATGGATAGTTTTGGTATGATTATGACCGGGGGTGATTCGGTATAGTCATGACCATTGATAATTTGATGAAAATCCTTGGCCAAGTGGTATGCAGGGATGATTAGATATTGTGGTTTATTCATTAAACCGAGTCTTAGTGATAAAATTGATGAAAACCTTTTAAAACCTAAAAGATAGTAGACTTTATTTTTACTTGACTCTTTTAATGGATTGCATATTCACCGCAGCTTAAACCGGTTGTCTATTGTATTTTATCGCTTTAACATTGTTGAAGACTATTGATAATTTATTACGCATTATCTTAGTTATAATATTTCTTCTTGGGCTAGTTGAGCTCACCCTTTCTTTCACTATTCTCTTGTGAAATGAGAATATAGCCGGGATGAGTCGGGAAACGAGTGATGGTCCTGAAGATAGCATTAGTAGTCCTCACTATTACATTAAATAGTGTGACAATAAATGTAATGAGGACTCCTTGAGTATGGATATTGTCTAAATGACAATATTCCTATTAGAACTCTCAGTTTATGTATTGTCGTATGTTACACGACAGATGTATAATTAAGTTTGTATTTGTATTTTGTACCATGTATCTGGCGACTCAGAATGGGTGATGAATACCTAATTTTGGGGGCGTAACACGAAAGTGTGATATGTTGGGTGTCTGTCCAAGAACTAACTGTAGAGGAGAAAATTTATGAAGAGCCGTTGGTCTTACCCGAATAACGGCTGCAGCATGAAGAATTACATGACCCCAAATTGAGGTAGGTAAGTTAGCCCTTAACATTAATGGTCGTGCAATTAGTTGAAGTATCTATTAAAACCATGAAATATCGAAATGGGGCAGACAATGGGTGAATAGATCCACAAATGTTGAATTCTCTTTAAGAATTTTGGGGCTTCTTTATAAACTTTACTAGTGATGGTCGAACAATTAATTTTCCTCGAGAACACGCAACACAAGGAAATTCACTACTGGGAAAACCCTTTTTATTTTTTTGAGAGGATGACCAAAAGAATTTTTAATAATACGATACATCATAGAAATACCTGGATGACCGAGTCTTTCATGCCAAAGCATAAAGGATTTGGGATCTATGATTTTTGGAATCATAAGAGTATGAGACTCAATTGCTCTAATTTTCATAGTATATAATCCAGAAGAAATTTAATAAAGTTTTTCTAGGATATTCTATTTTTCAGAAATAGTAGAACTGACGAGAAGATCTTCATTAAAGATGGTCTGACATATTTAAAAACATAAATAAGAAATATTATTCATGAAAAACACATACCACGTATAGAACAAAAACTAATAATATTATACATGCAGGGTGTTTAATTAAAACAAAAAATAAACATTATCCCAAAAGATACTTTCAGAAAGTCCAGTAATATCAACAACCTTTTCCTCGTCGTTGGTCATTAGTGGATCATCAACAATATCCAATTGATGATTAACAGAGTTTGTTTCTACCTCCATTACTTTGTTCTTTTCAGACTCCTAGAATAAATTAACCAGATGCCTCGGCGTACGACAGGTACGCGACCAATGCCCATTCATCCCACACCTAAAACAAACATCTGGTTTGTTCTTTATCTGTGTTGCATTTTTTTTATTTTTACCTGACTCAGACACTTGCTACTTCTAGTGGCCTGAATTGTCGCGGTTCTAGAATTTGTTGTTATGATGGCCTCGTTTATTCTTTCGCCCCCAAGGCTTCTTATTATATGGCCATTTATAGTCACGTTTATTCTGCTTTGAATGATGGCGTTTGTTAATATCCGACAATGGGGTATCACCCGTTGGCCGTACTTGATAGTTTTTCAACAACAATTCATTATTCTTTTCTGCAACAAGGAGGATAGACAATAAGTCACTGAATTTTGTGAACTTACTCTTTCTATATTGTTGTGACAGAATCATGTTGGTGAGATGAAAAGTTGAGACCGTTTTTTCTAACATTTGGGTTTCAAAAACTGGATATCCACATAAAGCCAAAGTAGAGGTTATTCTATAAACATTAGAACTATATTCCGTAATTGTCTTTTCTAACTCATTTGCACTAAGGTGCAATTCTGCATCAAGTTCCCAAATCAAATAGTTGTCTCAAGAGATTTTCAAAATAGAAAAATCTATTTTTACCAAGTTTGTCATCTATTCTAGTTTAAAACACAATTTTAGTATTTATTAAAACAATAAATAATTGCATGTGTGATATAGAAAAAATAAACTATACCACAACCTCAAGTGGTGATAAAATGCAAATATAAATAATCTTATATTTATATTATTAGCATATTATTTTAGTAAAAAGAATATGCAATCGTTAATGTATATATACAATTACAAAAATATATATATATATAAAACTGCAAATGGATCTTCACCCGCCGTGCGATAATCCACGTATACAGATCATTTCCACAATTTAATAAAGAATGAATACGAAGGATCATTCACCATGCATGTGGTAATCCACATAGACAGGTTATTCTAACAGAATAATAAATAATGGAACCAGGTCAGGCGTAATACGCACCGACAGGATATTCCAATAGAATAATAAGGAATGGAATAACAACAGAAATCACTATGCATGCGATAGACCGCACAGATAGGTTATTCCCAACAAAATAATAAATGCGGAATAATAAATAATGGAACCATGTCAGGTGAAATTCACACCAACAGGATATTCCGACAGAATATTAAATATGGAATAATAAATAATGGAACCAGGTCAGGTGAAATTCACACCGACAGGATGTTCCAACAGAATAATAAATGCAATTATAAGAATAAAATTATATTATTGGTGGTATAGCCCAACCGGTAGTATAATAATAAATTGCAAGAATTTAATTTTACCATCTCAGTTGGTTAGAGCCTCGTGCTGATAACGTGTTATAAAACTTTAGCAAAAGTGTATAAAAATACTCTTATAATTGCTGCATAAATTTAGAGAGAATAAATAAGAGAAAGAGAGAGAAAAAACTTTCTGAGAAGTTCTCATTCATTTCCTTCTGATTCATTTCTTATATAGGCAATGAGGGGAGGAGAGAGGAGAGGAGGGGAAGGAGAAAATAAGGGAGTCACGTGAGGAGGGAGTACTCACGGGGAGCTAGCCAACTAGGAGGGAATCTTTGATTATAACACATTTTTCCTTATATATGTGGTGTTATGTTGTTGCATATTTTAGTGTGGTTCCAGACTTTCATTCCTGACCCTTGAAATTCGATCCCATGGTCTTTCTTTGATTCCGCCAATCCCGAGATAATTAAACTCTTTCCCTGCTTTTCAGCCTGAGAAGCTTACCTAACATTCTGCAAGTCCAATGACAACGACTCCCAGTTACCACTTGCCAATCTTTTTGTAATTAATTTCAAAATATACGGTATGAAGTATGAAGTATGAAGTATGAACAAATGGGTTTCTTACTCTTTCAACTGAATCAAGGGCCTTGACACCGGCAACCTTGAGAGACTTAGTGATATCTTCAAGGGGCTTCTAAAACTCTCTGATAGCTTTATTTTTAAAATAGGCAGACCATATCGCAAGAATGCTCCTGGATCCTTAATTGGTGGCCCAGAGATTAACACAACCAAATTCGGCAATGCTGGGGGTACTTGCATTGACAGAACTTTGCCCACCCAATGCAGGTACCGCAGTTATCAGTCCAACTGCCAACGCGACAGAAATCACACATTCTTTTATAGGAAAGAACCTATCTTTCTGCAAAGATATAAACATTTATCAATTACACATGTAAATATAAAAGTACACACACCCATGAATTCACATATATACAGCACAAATTTATAATATTTATGACTAAAAATAAATTTAAGAAACATTAAAATTTTGGTCAACAATTAAGTTCCAGCACCTTTGTAAGACCCCGAATTTTATGAAATAAAAGTATTCAATTTTTTTTAATTACTATTCACGAGTTACTATTCATGAGTTACTATTCACGAGTTACTATTCATGAGTTACTATTCATGAGTTACTATTCACGAGTACTATTCATGAAGCATGATAATTATTTTTCGTAAGAAGGCATTACTCAATAATTGTTACAGTAATTACTATTCAATATTTTATTTTATTGATTCAATAATTGCTACGTTGATATTTTATATTATTGTTGTTTCAATAATTGTCACGGCACAGTATTTTCCATTATCGGAGCAATAATTCATATTATCTGAATAATATTATTGGATAACATTATTGGCAATGCCTAGAAAGTTCTGTCTAAGGAGAGGTTTGGTCACCTAATTGCTTGGCAAAGAAGGAGAAATTCTTATTGAAAGCCCCTCTTTCCTGAACCGCCTCAGTTTGTTAATATTGTGATTATGTAATATTATTTGTGAATAATTAATTATTGATTTTTATGATGAGAAAAATATTTATTTTATGTGGATATAGATGGAGAAAATTTTTAAAGTGACAATTGTTGAAAATTAATATTTTATCTTTTTACGATAAAATAATTCATTTAAATATATTATTTTAATAATATAATAATGGTGATATTTTTACAAAGGAATGTGGAATATATGAGTATATGAGGAGGAAGAATATTTTTGTTACAATAAATGTTTAAAACATGTTAAACATGTTTGGTGGACCCCATTTCTTGACCGAAATTTGATTATAGTATAAAATCGTCTGTTTGTGGATTTCTTTGAATTACTGCTTGGAATTTGGAAAAACTTTCTTCTGCGCAAAGTTGTAGAGAATTGAATTTCCTATAAAAACACGCGAGATTAGAATTTTCTGATAGAAGGGCTATTTATTATGAATTATTGAAGTTTCGAAGCTCCGAAATAATTGATTTTTGGAAATTTAAAATATTTTAAATAATAAAAACATTTTTTGTTTGTTTTGTGGGCTACAACATGTGCATAATGAGCTGAGATCAGATCTAGGAAGGTGGGCGTAGAAATCTTAATATATATATTAATATTATATTAAATTTTCTGCTTTGGTGTTCTAAGTATTTTCCTATAAATAGGGTGCTTAGGTTAGAATTGAAAATCACACCAGAAACTGAAGTTTTCTCTCTATATTATCGAGCGTATTCTTGTGAGTATTTTGAGTATACTTTGAGTATTGCTATATCTGGTGCAAGTTCGATTCGACGTTATTCCAAATCGGAAGTCATTTGCTCTTTTGAGGTAAGGGATAGTAAAGGGATTTTAAGGGTTATTATGTTTTTAGTTTCGAAATTTTTCTGAACCTTCAAAAATTCTGGAAAAATTTGAAATGATAATTTGATGAGTTTTATATATTGTTTCCAAAAATGGCAATTTTTGGATGTATAGATTAGGAGTTATGGATTTTATGAGAAAAGACTATTTTAAAAGTAACTATTTATAACTCCTTGTGATTAACTTCAAAATTGATGAAATTTTTATTGGGAGTACATCTATATAATATCAGTATACCGTGTAAATTTCAGAATTTTTGTATAAAAGTATAATTTATGATAAATGTTTAAATATTCGAGGATTTTGGCCATATGAAAAAATAGTAAATGAATTTTTAAAATTTAGAAAAATATATATTCAATATGGGACTATGTTATGCTAAATCCTTAAAAGAAATATTTTTGGAACCGATTTGGTATTTTCATGAAAATGATCTAGTTATGAGTAAATGAATTAAATATGTTATGTGAAGTAAGAAAATTGGAAAATATGATTTATTGGCTTGAGAATCATATATATGAGATATATATGCAGATTTTTATGAGGGTTTTGGTTAATGATGATGAAATCTTATGAGTTTGGCATTTTAGATGATTAAATGCATTAATTATTAAAGTGTAAATAATTGGATTAAATTATTTATAAGTTTAAGAAATGATTAAAATATTATTATAATATTAATAATATTAGATTATGAGATTTCTAAGTGATTTATAACATTTGGATTAAGGTGTTATAAATATGGATATGAATTTTATTATGAAAACTTTATCTTTTCGGTATAAGGTTATTATTATGCACGATACTACGATACTACGTATTTGAATACGGGTACTATTCACAACAAATTGGTTTTTCTCTAACCAAATTATCGTTGATTTATGAATCTTACTCTTGAAATTAAAACCATGTTTTGATTATATTGTTTTATATAACATTCTTATAACCCTAATGATAATATTTCTCTTTGACTTGAGTGTAAAGATGGGTAGATTATTGGTATGATCGTGACCATAGGTTCTCTTTGGCCAAGATGGTGCAAAAGTTGAATTGTTGATCGGTATGATCATGACCATTGAATTTACAATTGAATATTTTTAGCTTAAGTGCAAAGGTGAATTGATCAACATGGTTATAATTATTGTTATATAACTTCCTCAAATGATTATGTATTTCTTTGATATATGAATATCTTTGGGTAGTAGTGCAAAGATGACTGTTGTTGAATATCTTTAGCTTTTGTAGTGCAAAGATGAATTATTGATGAATATCTTTGGCTCGTAATGCAAAGATGACTTTGTTGTTGAATATCTTTAGCACAGTAGATGCAAGATGAATTATTGATGAATATCTTTGGCTCAGTAATGCAAAAGATGACTTTTGTTGTTGAATATCTTTAGCTTTGTAGTGTAAAGATGAACTGTTGATGAATATCTTTGGCCGTGGTGGTGTAAAGATGAATTTATTAGTATGATTATGAACAGAACTGTGATTTGGTATAACCATGATATTTGATGTTTGTAAAGACAGTGATGAAAATTATCTTCGTCCGGATGAGAAGAGGAATTTAGAATCACAATTATGATTATGAGTTATTCATATGATTGTGGAAAGGAACTGTTGATTGATGTTACAGGATAAAATATTGTTGGCGGACTTTTAACGTGGAGAAGACAATAGACTTTATAGTCTATTTGACTCTTTTAATGGATTGCTTCGTTCACCGCAACTATGGTTGAAAAGTTTTATCATCTACCATATGTTCTAAATCTCCGATTTATTCTTGATGAAGACTATTGATAATTTATTTATCTTTAGTCATAATATTCTTTTCTTGAAGCTAGTTGTGCTCACCCTTTTGTTTCACAATTCCTTTCGGTAATAAAAGTGTAGGCGGGTCGAAAGCGGGGATAGCGAGGGAATAGAATGGTGGTTTATAGATGTTGAGGTGAGGTGAATTTAACTTGGAAGGGTGTTTTGCCACTATCATACAAGATGTCTAATGACATACAAACTCGTGTTATCATAAGACATGGTTGTGCTCATCCACTTGCTGAGTATATTTACAAGCACTACCTATATAATCTTGGTGTTTGTTTGGAGTATAATACCCAATTAGAGACAGTGGAGATAATGATATGTCAAGAGAAGACTCACCATTGGGAAGAATATGATAGTAATCTTCTCGTTTTTCTTTGGGGTTTATTGGGTCAACCAAGGATAATTCTGTGGCCATATGATATCTACCATAACCTAAAAGCATGGCCTCCCATGTATGAAGGTTTCCTTGAGCACTTCCCAAAGATTCTAATTTCTAAAATAATTTTTGACTATACCTTTATGTAAGGTGTCATTGTGACGTGCTTACAGCTGGTATATATATTTGTATCCAAACTCACAAAGATATGTGTTGTTGTATTTTGCACGACAATTGTTGTAATAAAGTTGTAGTTGTTTTTTCGTATTACCATATATTTGGCGACTCGGGATGGGTTGGATGGAATGGACCTATTTTGGGGTCGTTACATTTGGTATCGTCGAGCTTAGGGATATGATATCTGGCGAAGATCGGGATTAGAACTAGGAGGAGAGATGAGTAAATCCTTCGCTAGTGTGTCCTACCTAAGCTTATTTGTTGGTCGATCATAATATCGGGATATTATGTGATATGTTAATTTGTTAAATTAACCCTTGTTTTGAAGTCAGATTCTAGAATGATATCCTCAAATACGGAGATGAGCAATGGAAAAATCATGATGATTGGGAGATAGAATCCGAAATGAAAGCAAGGTATTCTCAACTCTTTGAAATACTGTGTGCGTAAATTTCGGGGACGAAATTTCATAAGAAGGGAGATTGTAAGACCCCTAATTTTATGAAATAAAAGTATTCAATTTTTTTAATTACTATTCACGAAAGTTACTATTCATTCATTCATGAGTTCTTATTCACGAGTTACTATTCATGAGTTACTATTCACGAGTTACTATTCACGAAGTACTATTCATGAAGCATGATAATTTTTTTTTTTTTCGTAAGAAGGCATTACTCAATAATTGTTACAAAGAATTACTTATTCAATATTTTATTTTATTGATTCAATAATTGCTACGTTGATATTTTATATTATTGTTGTTTCAATAATTGTCACAGACAATATTTTTCCATTATCGGGCAATAATTCATATTATCTCAATAATATTATTGGATAACATTATTGGCAATGCCTAGAAAGTTCTCGTCTAAGGAGAGGTTTGGTCACCTAATCATGCGCCAAAGAAGGAGAAATTCTTATTGAAAGCCCCTTTCTTTCTGAACCGCTTTGGTTGTTAATATTGTGATTATGTAATATTATTTGTGAATAATTAATTATTGATTTTTATGATGAGAAAATATTTATTTTATGTGGATATAGATAGAGAAAATTTTTAAAGTGACAATTGTTGAAAATTAATATTTTATCTTTTTTCGATAAAATAATTCATTTAAATATATTATTTTAATAATATAATAATGGTGATATTTTTACGATGAATGTGGAATATATGAGTATATGAGGAGGAAGAATATTTTTGTTACAATAAATGTTTAAAACATGTTAAACATGTCGGTGGACCCCATTTCTTGACCGAAATTTGATTATGATCGTAAAATCGTCTGCTTTGTGCATTTCGGTCAATTTCTGTTTGAATTTGGAAAAACTTTCTTCCGCAAAGTTGTAGAGAATTGAATTTCCTATAAAAAACTCGCGAGATTCGAATTTTCTGATAGAAGGGCTATTTATTATGAATTATTGAAGTTCTGAAGCTCCGAAATAATTGATTTTTTGAAGTTTAAAATATTTTAAATAATAAAAACGTTTTTTTGTTTGTTTTGTGGGCTAAAACATGTGCATAATAAGCTGAGATCAGATCTAGGAAGGTGGGCGTAGAAATCTTAATATATATATTGATATTATATTAAATTTTCTGTTTTGGTGTTCTAAGTATTTTCCTATAAATAGGGTGCTTAGGTTAGAATTGAAAATCACACCAGAAACTGAAGTTTTCTCTCTCTATATTATCGAGCGTATTCTTGTAAGTATTTTGAGTATACTTTGAGTATTGCTATACTATGCAAAGTTCGTTTCAAAGTTATTCCAATCGTAAGTATCTTTTTTGAGGTAAGGGATAGTAAGGGATTTTAAGGGTTATTATGTTTTTAGTTTTGAAATTTTTCTGAACCTTCAAAAATTCTGGAAAAATTTGAAATGATAATTTGATGAGTTTTATATATTGTGTCCAAAAATGGCAATTTTTGGATGTATAGATTAGGAGTTATGGATTTTATGAGAAAAGACTATTTTAAAAGTAACTATTTATAACTCCTTGTGATTAACTTCAAAATTGATGAAATTTTTATTGGGAGTACATCTATATAATATCAGATATACCGTAAATTTTCAAAATTTTTGGATAAAAGTATAATTTATGATAAATGTTTAAATATTCGGGATTTTTGGCCATATGAAAATAGTAAATGAATTTTTTTAAAATTTAGAGAAAATATATGTTCAATATGGGATTATGTTATGCTAAATCCCGTAAAAGAAATATTTTTGGAATTGATTTGGCATTTTCATGAAAATGATCTAGTTATGAGTAAATGAATTAAATATGTTATGTGAAGTAAAAAAATTGGAAAATATGATTTATTGGCTTGAGAATCATATATGAGATATATATGCAGATTTTTATGAGGGTTTTGGTTAATGATGATGAAATCTTATGAGTTTGGCATTTTAGATGATTAAATGCATTAATTATTAAAGTGTAAATAATTGGATTAAATTATTTATAAGTTTAAGAAATGATTAAAATATTATTATAATATTAATAATATTAGATTATGAGATTTCTAAGTGATTTATAACATTTGGATTAAGGTGTTATAAATATGGATATGAATTTTATTATGAAACTTTATCTTTTCGTGTCGAGAAGTTACTATACGATATCACGGTACTATGTCACGTATTTAATACGGGTACTATTCACGACAAATTGGTTTTTTCTCGACCCAAATTATCGTTGATTTATGAATCTTACTCTTGAAATTTAAACCATGTTTTGATTATATTGTTTTTATATAACATTCTTATAACCCTAATGATAATATTTCTCTTTGACTTGAGTGTAAAGATGGGTAGATTATTGGTATGATCGTGACCATAGGTTCTCTTTGGCCGATGGTGCAAAAGTTGAATTGTTGGACCGGTATGATCATGACCATTGAATTTACAATTGAATATTTTTAGCTTAAGTGCAAAGGTGAATTGATCAACATGGTTATAATTATTGTTATATAACTTCAAAATGATTATGTATTTCTTTGATATATGAATATCTTTGGCTAGTAGTGCAAAGATGACCTGTTGTTGAATATCTTTAGCCTGTAGTGCAAAGATGAATTATTGATGAATATCTTTGGCTCGTAATGCAAAGATGACTTTGTTGTTGAATATCTTTAGCTTTGTAGTGCAAAGATGAATTATTGATGAATATCTTTGGCTCGTAATGCAAAGATGACTGTTGTTGAATATCTTTAGCTTTGTAGTGTAAAGATGAATGTTGATGAATATCTTTGGCCCGTGGTGCAAAGATGAATTTATTAGTATGATTATGAATGAGAACTGTGATTTGGTATAACCATGATATTTGATGTTTCGTAAAGACAGTGATGAAAATTATCTTCGTCCCGGATGAGAAGAGAATTTAGAATCACAATTATGATTATGAGTTATTCATATGATTGTGGAAAGGAAACTGTTGATTGATGTTACGGAGGATAAATATTGTTGGCGGACTTTTAACGTGGAGAAGACAATAGACTTTATAGTCTATTTGACTCTTTTAATGGATTGCTTCGTTCACCGCAACTATGGTTGAAAAGTTTTACCATCTACCATATGTTCTAAATCTACGATTTATTCTCGATGAAGACTATTGATAATTTATTTATCTTTAGTCATAATATTCTTTACTGAGCTAGTTGTGCTCACCCTTTTGTTTCACAATTCCTTTCAGGTAATAAAAGTGTAGCTGGGTCGAGCGGGGGATAGCGAGGGAATAGAATGGTGGTTTATAGATGTTGAGGTGTGAGGTGAATTTAACTTGGAAGGGTGTTTTGCCACTATCATACAAGATGTCTAATGACATACAAACTCGTGTTATCATAAGACATGGTTGTGCTCATCCACTTGCTGAGTATATTTACAAGCACTACCTATATAATCTTGGTGTTTGTTTGGAGTATAATACCCAATTAGAGACAAGTGGAGATAATGATATGTCAAGAGAAGACTCACCATTGGGAAGAATATGATAGTAATCTTCTCGCTTTTCTTTTTGGGGTTTATTGGGTCAACCAAGGATAATTTCGTGGCCATATGATATCTACCATAACCTAAAAGCATGGCCTCCCATGTATGAAGGTTTCCTTGAGTACTTCCCAAAGATTCTAATTTCTAAAACAGTTTTTGACTATACCTTTATGTAAGGTGTTATTGTGACGTGCTACAGTTGGTATATATTTGTATCCAAACTCACAGCATATGTGTTGTTGTATTTTGCACGACAATTGTTGTAATAAAGTTGTAGTTGTTTTCCGTACCATATATTTGGCGACTCAGGATGGGTTGGATGGAATGGACCTATTTTGGGGTCGTTACATTTGGTATCAGAGCTTAGGGATATGATATCTGGCGGAGATCGGGATTAGAACTAGGAGGGGAGAGATGAGTAAATCCTTCTCTAGTGTGTCATACCTAAGCTTATTTGTTGGTCAGTCATAATATCGGGATATTATGTGATATGTTAATTTGTTAAATTAACCCTTGTTTTGAAACCGTATTTCTAGAATGATATCTCAAAATACGGAGATGAAAGCAATGGAGAAATCATGATGATGGGGGAGATAGAATCCGAAATGAAAGCAAGGTATTCTCAACTCATTGAAATAAGAGTACGTAAATTTTGGGACGAAAATTTCATAAGAAGGGAGATTGTAAGACCTCGAATTTTATGAAATAAAAGTATTCAATTTTTTTAATTACTATTCACGAGTTACTATTCATGAGTTACTATTCACGAAGTTACTATTCATGAGTTACTATTCACGATAGTTACTATTCACGAGTACTATTCATGAAGCATGATAATTTTTTTTTTCTTAAGAAGGCATTACTCAATAATTGTTACAAAGAATTACTTTATTCAATATTTTATTTTATTGATTCAATAATTGCTACGTTGATATTTTATATTATTGTTGTTTCAATAATTGTCACGACACATTTTTTTTCCATTATCGGGCAATAATTCATATTATCTGAATAATATTATTGGATAAAATTATTGGCAATGCCTAGAAAGTTCTGCTCTAAGGAGAGGTTTGGTCACCTAATTGCAAGGCCACAAGAAGGAGAAATTTTATTGAAAGCCCCTCTTTCTCGAACCGCTCGTTGTTAATATTGTGATTATGTAATATTATTTGTGAATAATTAATTATTGATTTTTATGATGAGAAAATATTTATTTTATGTGGATATAGATAGAGAAAATTTTTAAAGTGACAATTGTTGAAAATTAATATTTTATCTTTTTCTCGATAAAATAATTCATTTAAATATATTATTTTAATAATATAATAATGGTGATATTTTTACGGTGAATGTGGAATATATGAGTATATGAGGAGGAAGAATATTTTTGTTACAATAAATGTTTAAAACATGTTAAACATGTCGGTGGACCCCATTTCTTGATCGAAATTTGATTATAGATCGTAAAATCGTCCGCTTGTGCATTTCGGTCAATTTCTTTGGAATTTGGAAAAACTTTCTTCGCAAAGTTGTAGAGAATTGAATTTCCTATAAAAACTCACGAGATTCGAATTTTCTGATAGAAGGGCTATTTATTATGAATTATTGAAGTTCAAAGCTCAAAATAATTGATTTTTGAAGTTTAAAATATTTTAAATAATAAAAACGTTTTTTTGTTTGTTTTGTGGGCTACAACATGTGCATAATGAGCTGAGATCAGATCTAGGAAGGTGGGCGTAGAAATCTTAATATATATATTAATATTATATTAAATTTTCTACTTTGGTGTTCTAAGTATTTTCCTATAAATAGGGTGCTTAGGTTAGAATTGAAAATCACACCAGAAACTGAAGTTTTCTCTCTCTATTATCGGCGTATTCTTGTGAGTATTTTGAGTATACTTTGAGTATTGCTATACGGTTGCAAGTTCGATTCAAATATTATTCAAAATCGTAATCTTTTTTTTGAGGTAAGGGATAGTAAAGGGATTTTAAGGGGTATTATGTTTTTAGTTTTGAAATTTTTCTGAACCTTCAAAAATTCTGGAAAAATTTGAAATGATAATTTGATGAGTTTTATATATTGTGTCCAAAAATGGCAATTTTTGGATGTATAGATTAGGAGTTATGGATTTTATGAGAAAAGACTATTTTAAAAGTAACTATTTATAACTCCTTGTGATTAACTTCAAAATTGATGAAATTTTTTATTGGGAGTACATCTATATAATATCAGTATACCGTGTAAATTTCAGAATTTTTGGATAAAAGTATAATTTATGATAAATGTTTAAATATTCGGGATTTTGGCCATATGAAAAATAGTAAATGAATTTTTAAAATTTAGAGAAAAATATATTTCAATATGGGACTATGTTATGCTAAATCCCGAGAAAAGAAATATTTTTGGAACTGATTTGGCATTTTTCATGAAAATGATCTAGTTATGAGTAAATGAATTAAATATGTTATGTGAAGTAAGAAAATTGGAAAATATGATTTATTGGCTTGAGAATCATATATGAGATATATATATGATTTTTATGAGGGTTTTGGTTAATGATGATGAAATCTTATGAGTTTGGCATTTTTAGATGATTAAATGCATTAATTATTAAAGTGTAAATAATTGGATTAAATTATTTATAAGTTTAAGAAATGATTAAAATATTATTATAATATTAATAATATTAGATTATGAGATTTCTAAGTGATTTATAACATTTGGATTAAGGTGTTATAAATATGGATATAAATTTTATTATGAAACTTTATCTTTTCGTATCGAGGTTACTACGCACGTGATACTACGATCTATGTGCGAATACGGGGTACTATTCACGACAAATTGGTTTTTTCTCTGACCAAATTATCGTTGATTTATGAATCTTACTCTTGAAATTAAAACCATGTTTTGATTATATTGTTTTTATATAACATTCTTATAACCCTAATGATAATATTTCTCTTTGACTTGAGTGTAAAGATGGGTAGATTATTGGTATGATCGTGACCATAGGTTCTCTTTGGCCAGTAGTGCAAAAGTTGAATTGTTGACTGGTATGATCATGACCATTGAATTTACAATTGAATATTTTTAGCTTAAGTGCAAAGGTGAATTGATTAACATGGTTATAATTATTGTTATATAACTTCTGAAATGATTATGTATTTCTTTGATATATGAATATCTTTGGCTAGTAGTGCAAAGATGACCTGTTGTTGAATATCTTTAGCCTGTAGTGCAAAGATGAATTATTGATGAATTATTGATGAATATCTTTGGCTCGTAATGCAAAGATGACCTGTTGTTAAATATCTTTAGCCTGTAGTGCAAAGATGAATTATTGATGAATATCTTTGGCTCGTAATGCAAAGATGACTGTTGTTGAATATCTTTAGCTTTGTAGTGTAAAGATGAATCTGTTGATGAATATCTTTGGCCCGTGGTGCAAAGATGAATTTATTAGTATGATGATTATGAACAGAACGTGATTTGGTATAACCATGATATTTGATGTTTCGTAAAGACAAGTGATGAAAATTATCTTCGTCTCGGATGAGAAGAGGAATTTAGAATCACAATTATGATTATGAGTTATTCATATGATTGTGGAAAGGAACTGTTGATTGATGTTACAGGATAAAATATTGTTGGCGGACTTTTAACGCGTGGAAAGACAATAGACTTTATAGTCTATTTGACTCTTTTAATGGATTGCTCGTTCATTGCAACTATGGTTGAAAAGTTTTATCATCTACCATATGTTCTAAATCTCCGACGATTTATTCTTGATGAAGACTATTGATAATTTATTTATCTTTAGTCATAATATTCTTTATTGAGCTAGTTGTGCTCACCCTTTTGTTTCACAATTCCTTTCGTGTAATAAAAGTGTAGGCTGGGTTGAGCGGGGATAAATGAGGGAATAGAATGGTGGTTTATAGATGTTGAGGGTGAGGTGAATTTAACTTGGAAGGGTGTTTTGCCACTATCATACAAGATGTCTAATGACATACAAACTCGTGTTATCATAAGACATGGTTGTGCTCATCCACTTCTTTGAGTATATTTACAAGCACTACCTATATAATCTTGGTGTTTGTTTGGAGTATAATACCCAATTAGAGACAGGTGGAGATAATGATATGTCAAGAGAAGACTCACCATTGGGAAGAATATGATAGTAATCTTCTCGTTTTTCTTTGGGGTTTATTGGGTCAACCAATAATTAATTACGTGGCCATATGATATCTACCATAACCTAAAAGCATGGCCTCCCATGTATGAAGGTTTCCTTGAGCACTTCCCAAAGATTCTAATTTCTAAAACAGTTTTTGACTATACCTTTATGTAAGGTGTCATTGTGACGTGCTACAGTTGGTATATATTTGTATCCAAACTCACAGCAAATGTGTTGTTGTATTTTGCACGACAATTGTTGTAATAAAGTTGTAGTTGTTTTCCGTACCATATATTTGGCGACTCAGGATGGGTTGGATGGAATGGACCTATTTTGGGGTCGTTACAACCTTGTATGCATGTATGTTAATTCAACTATGCAATATCGAGAATTTAATAAGTTGTTAACCATAACACAAAAAATAAACATATTAACATATGCTAATGAGTGTCACATCTCAGAATCGTATGGCTAGCGCAATTCACATAATTAAACAATGATCACCAAGAAGACATCCTCTAAGCATATTCAATTCTTCTCCCTCTAAATAGAACATGTCATGCATAACAGATCAACATCTCCCTCATCCATCATTCCAATGAGCACCATGTGACAGAAATAAACCCAGATAGGCAAAGAGAATTGACCACATATCACAACCATCTTGTAATAAATTAAAAAAAGACATTAACATGCTTGGTATCTAGACATGGCAAAACTATTTATAAGTGCCTAAACACAATAGATAGCTAGGTTTACAATAAAAGCATACTTCTGAAAGTCAAACAAAGTGATTTATATAACCTTCATTTCTTTAAAGTAAGACATAGTGGTAAAATACAATGTTGATTCTCTGCTACTAAAATCTTCCACGAAGCTATTAACATTTTATATCTTAACGAAAAACCCAATTCCACCATTGGGGGGGTTTCTTTTCTTTGCGGACATAATAGTTTGATGTGCAAAACATTCAAAAAAGTGTGTTCCTGGGAGAGCTCGCCCCATTACCCTTTCAATCATTGGCATGTTGGAGAAAATAATAATTATATTGATATCTTATGTTCAATCTTCTACCAAAAATAGAATTTAAACACATTTGAAAGCTCAGTTGGTTTTAGATGATGATTAGTTCTTCCATTCCCTTGGTTATGTTGGAATAAGCCAAGAAACTATTTCTTCTGGAGCAGCTAAAGATCTAGATTTTGAAGTTTCAATGGCTTTTCTAATGTTCATAAAGTACTTCTTATCCGGTTAGATACTCTATTAAAGATACTGAAACAATGGAATAGTCTTAGAGGTTTTGAGGAGATTTAGCAAATTAAAACTTTTGTAAAAATGATAAAGACTTTGATATATATTTTTCCATATATTTATAGTATCATATACAATGCATAAAGCTACATAATCTACCACTTCTGTAATTATGCACTTTTTTGTTTCCTTGGTCAATCGATATATAACTAAATGTGAATACCTAATGCATCGCAATGATTTTATTTTTTCCATTTTAGTAGGAAAAATTAGACAAATAGCTTCAAGTATATAGCTATCATCGGATGAATAGTGCTGCAAACAAACCTACTTCTACTTATCCTACCATGTCAATGTTTGTGACGCCTCCAAAATAGGTATACATCACCCATCTTGAGTCGCCAAATACATGGTACAAAATTCAAATACAACTTAATTATACAACAGTCGTGTAAAATACGACAAAACATAATCTAAGAGTTTTAATAAGAATATTGTCATCTAGACAATATCCACACTCAATGGAGTCCTCATTACATTTATTGTCACACTATTTTATAGAATAGTGAGGACTACTAAAACAACCATCTAGACCGTCAATCCGTTCCCCGACTCGTCCCAGCTATATTCTCATTTTCTGAAGAGAACAGTGAAAGAAAGGGTGAGCTCAACTAGCCCAGTAAGAAATATTATGACTAAGATAATGTAGAATAATTTATCGTTAGCCTTCAACAGTGTTAAAGTGATAAAATATAACAAACATCAAGTTTAACTGCAGCGGAACAAGCAATCCATTAGAAGAGTCAAGTAGAGAATAAAATCTACTATCTTCTATGATTTAAAAGGTTTTTCATCACTTTTATCATTTGAGACTCAAACAATAAATAAACCACATCTTCCCTGCACTACGGCCAAGGATATTCATTAGTATCACGACCACAAATTATCCATGCACTACGGGCCAAGGATATTTGTGTATTCATTAATGGTCATGATCATTCCAACAACTGTCCATCAATGCACTACGGCCAATGAGGACTTTTAACACATCATTTGTAACATTACGGTCATGATTATACCGAATAATCCTTGTCATAATCACACCAAGTCCATCTATGCACTACGACCCCACAGATGACTTTCAACATATTATAAACATGAGGATGATGACAATGATATAAGAATTCAATAAAACAAGTTCAAGGATAAATTTTAAAGATTTATAATTTAATTTATCCGTAAATCAATAACGTCCAATTTCACAACATGATCTTTGTTTTGTGGAGTAAAATTCAAGAATGCTCGGAAGAATATTTCCATGAAAAGATCTTTGGATGAAGCGCAAATATCCAGGATATTCTACTAATTTCATGGAGTATAGAAGCCAAAACTTTAACCAACTGAGTATAATAGAATATATGAAACTGCAAATGGATTTTTGCCCGCCATGCGGTAATCCACGTAGACAGATCATTTCCACAATTTAATAAGGAATGGATACGAAGGATCGTTCACCATGCATGCGGTAATCCACATAGACAGGTTATTCCAACAAAATAATAAATAATGGAACTAGGTCATGCGTAATCCGCACAGACAGGATATTCCAACAGAATAATAAAGAATGGAACCAGTCACGCGTAATCCGCATGCATGCATGTGATATTCCAATGAATAATAAAGAATGGAATAACAACGAATTCACCAAGCATGCGATAGATCGCCTTAAAACAAAGTTATTCCAATGTAATAATAAAGAATATAATAACATAAGAATTTCACCATGTATGCGGTACTTCGCATAGACATGTTATCCCGACATAATAATAAAGAATAGAATAACAACCCTTACGAGTATTGAAAGAAAATAACCCTCTTCATGAATACGAAAGAATAATACCCCTTACCTTAGAAAAAACTGGATACTGGAATAGTGAGGTAGCAGACTTCTCTTCTTCTTTCTCTCTATAATAATTGCTTTATAGCTTTTATGAATTGGTGAGAAATGAAGGAAGAATGAACTTCTATTTATAGGAAAATATAGTTTCGATAATTGCACGTTTTGGGACTCGAAATATTACAGTATAATACCTTCCGCTTTTTCTTCATTTTTAATTTAGTCCTGCAAGTATTATCAAACTTGCACCACCTCCCCTAATAGTAAATCATGTGAATCAATTGTAAATCATGTGACTCAATAATTCTAATCATGTGAAAAAAAACAATTACAGTATAGTACCTTCATCTATACCTCCATTTTTAATTTAGTCATGCAAGTATTATCAATCTTGCACCAACTCCCCTAATAGTAAATGAATGTGAATCAATAGTACACACATGTGAACAAATAGTTATAATCATGTGAATCAATAGCAATTAATTGCTCATTTATCCGGTTAATTACCCAATTGGTCAATATAACCTCCAGACATCGAATAATCCCAACACAATGGAACTATCAATTTCATCTTTAATCAACACAACTTATTCATCATTAATATTATAACTCACAATATTTAACAACCAGGTCGTTCCCAGGAAAGAGGGGGCTTTCCGATAAGAATTTCTCCTTATTGACGCGCAATTAGGTGACCAAACCTCTCCTTGACAGAACTTCTAGACATTGTCAATATTGCAAATAATAATATGAATAACTTTGTTGTCTCAATTATTGATTTAATAATAATTATTATTATGCAGATGATATTGTGATAATAATTGAATCAATAATATGAGAGATATGATGCAGTAATTACTGTAGCAATAATTGAGTATAACTAAGTGACTTCTCACGTAAGTATCAATAATCAATACCGGTGTCTTCTACTACGCAACCACGCCAGACATCTTTGTACTTTACTACTGGGTAGTTCAACAGTTTTAACGGTAATACTTTCGTAGTTATTTTATTTTTATAAAAGATAATTACATGCTTTTCTAACTACGACAATACTTTTTCGCTATTAGGGTCCACTAATGATTGTCTTGCCGTCGCATGATATTCCCCGACAAAAAGAATATTCCTCAACCAAACGAATATTTTATAACAACTTGCATACTTTGCAAAAAAATTCACATATCACCCTTAACGTTAACCTTTTATCAATTTAACCATTTACAAAATAAAATAATAATTATAAGAAAATTGAATATTTTCATTTCATAAAATTCGGGGTCTTACAATATGCCTCTTTTTACTCCTAGCTTTTTTCGAAAAGAAAAGCTAAAAAAAATAGGTCCGATGTACAGCAAGTATAGAAAATTATTTTTAAATTCAAACTCTCCATTTTATGCCCTCATGACCTTTTATTTAGAGGGTGAGTTTAACAAACTAATCCTAATCATGGTGCATGACAAATCACCCACCATCTAAGATGATTATCAACTAAACATCTAGAATATGAGCATATATATCATTAGCTATAGTGCTTTAGTTATGTAGGATATGTCTATCATCATCTATAACCATATACTTCCATCACATCACCATATAGTGAACCAACCACAACTAATCATGTCAATGTGTGGTGAAGTAATCACAGGATTTCATGAATCATGACAGTCAAAATATGGAAGAATATCATAAATGTACTAATAGTTATTTCACTAATAAAAGTGTTGTTTTATCTTCTTCTTTTTTTCCCTTTAAGATTACACTTGACTAAAGTTGACATCTTTTATCAAAACTGCCCAAAAGGATATGCTCTAAATATAAAAAGACAACTCTTTTTTGACAATTCCATATTTTTAAGACCACCATAAAAATATTGAGAATTAAAAAAATAAGTCAAACATTGATATGCCATCATTTACTTCCACGATACACATCAATTATTCTGTTTTCCATTAAAATTGTTCACTTTCGCTAAAAATGAAACATTCTAGCGGTATATTGAGAAACCTAACTGTATAAATAATCTTTTTAAAAATATATACGAAAGACTAAACCTTCTTTGAGAAGATCAAGAAGAAGAGAATACCAAAAAAATTTGAATCTATCTTCGTGTTCCTATATATTTCACAAGATGGGATCTCAAACACTACATATAACGCCAATTTAAGTACAAAAAACATAAATAAATGAATATATAAAGAAAGAAAGAGACAGAAAGAGATAAACTATACTAATAGTATAACTTGATCAAACAAATAACTACGGATCAAGATAACCTCTAGAAATTCATAATAATAGCATAATTTTAATGGGAAAAAAATACAAAATCAAAACATTAATGTTTGATTTCATCAAATCAGGTTCCTAATAATATTAACGTGTGTATATATTGTTAGCTTTGTAATATTCATGAACGCAATCAAATTGCAAAGATAAGCGGAAGCGTGGAAAATCAGAGTTTTAAAATTTTACAAACCATATACCTGGATCATCCTTTATGCACAATTATTAATTAAACGAAAAGATAAAGGACAAGAATCATACCCTTGAAGATTCGAGCTTCCTCAGGTACAAGTTCACCTCCAATCTTTTTCGCGTTCAACTTGAATCCACCGGGTTTGGTTCCTTCCTTTGATCAACGTTAGCCACCCAAGTGTTTGGCCTATAGAGGTGATCCACCAAGGAAAAAGAAAGATTTAAGAAGATGGGTATTTAGCTAAACCCTAGTTTTCTATCTCTATAGAAAAGAACGTACTCTCCAACTTATTGGAATTGCGTATCTCGATATCTAATATAAGACTCACCTTATAAAGATATCAGGTAACCCTATTTAATTAAAAATAAGATATTATTTATTTAATTAAACTCTTTTAATTAAATGGGCTCCCTAATCTTATTAGGGATAATTAATTAAACTCATTTAACTAATTTTCCCTCCTAATCCTATTAGGAATAAATAAGAGTACTTATATTAAATTAATTCCTAAACTCTTTAGAAATTAAAATAATAATAATTGTAATAATATTAATAAGACTCCTCTTATTAATTTATATTTAATATTTCTAAAATATTAAATAATAAATATTAAGCTATTTAATTTATTCTATCACCATAGATTAAATTAAATATACTTAACATATTATTACGATTATGCCATTAACTTCTTAAATAATTATTCTTCCTTTTATGGTGTGACCCTTTAGGTTCTCCATATTAAACCGGCTGTGAATAAATCAATTAGAACAATTCTAATATTATTTAAATAAATAAATTAAACAATTAATTTATTTAAATAAATAATATTTATTCTACAATAGGGAAAAGTCTCCCTAGCGATCAACGACTTTTCAGATAATATAGATTTCAACATTAATCATAAAAGAACCTTTGAGTAAATAGTTACTGTACAATTCAATCCTTCCACCATACAATGTCCCAATTAAATATAAAGCATGGAATTACTGTCAAGTTTTAATTTATTTAATTATATGTATTTCGACTCTTAAATGCACAACACCAAATAATGCAAATTAGAAACTCCTTTCTAATTTCATTCTGCCTTGGCCAAGGACTACTGGCTTGTCATTTATCGAATCACATAGGATATTTCTCTTCTTTTACTAGAAGCGGTAAATTCTTTATTGATCATACATTATCTCCATGTACAACTTATTATACCCAAGCATACCCTTTGATATACTCTAAGGTCTTAAGGAATAAGTCAAAGTATAACTCATCATACACAAGATACTATGATGATCTCAAGTCCAAGGATCACTTGACTTACTATCACTACTGAGGAATTCTATTGACGACAAGTAAAACTCCATTAGGTATTCCTTAGCGAGCCACGTTCGATGAACTTATTCTCTAATAAGCACCTACATACTTGCTTTAGTGTCTCCACACAAATGATCATGAGATCAATCATCCTCATCCAATGAGCAAGTTAACGTATGTACCAATCTATCCTGGATTCACTAATCCCCAATTTAGTAATCCAACGATTGGGAACTATTTTAGTTTTAAGCTTTCTAAGAATTTAGATCTCATTAGAATGAACATCATCATTATTCTAAAAGCATTGCTTAAAACTATGGGTTTATCACATATTATAAAACAAAATCATGTAGATAATTAAAAGCCTTTAATAAATTAATACTTTTTATTAATAAATGAACAAGATTGTTACAAAGTATATGCTTTATCATCAAACATGATTGACTTGTGTGCATACTACTTTCATATATAGATGGGTATGGGTATGAAAGATTTTACTTGAGCATGGGGCGGAGGAGCCGCAGACTCCTCATCGTACCGATCTTGTTGAGGAATTTCATCTGTAGTGAGCGAAGGTGTTGGTCGTTTTATCGAACAATATATGCGTGCAAGTATACATGGTCAACAAGTAATAAAGAGTAAGTAAAGTATCGTTCCCACGGAGAATTAACTAATAAAATTCACCAAACACTAGCCCATAACAATTCCAGTCTTATTTAAACGAATGATTTGATTTTTATATTTAAACTATGAAATTAAATAAACCTAACTATTCCTAGAGTGAGACTAGATAATAAAGACCTGAGATCACAATTTCATCTATTGACTCATTCAAAACCATACACTTCATGTTAAACCAAACTAATTGTACCGGTTTGTTAGTCGAGAACACGAAAGTAAAGTATAGCCATCTCTCAATGTACCATACCCATATCACGTATAATCCACAATTGATAGAATACACGTGAACACCCACATTACCTAAACCACTATATGTCTATGTGATTTACAAATAATTAGGGTTTAATCCCAAATTCTCAATTGACTACGAATGGTGCTTCGGTATATGTCTATCCTAAACACAAATCATACATCCCAACACAATCTAGAATATATAATCAAAAGCTAATAAGATCAGATCTAAACCCATACTTCGTTTCTCAAGTCCATATGGATTATCACAGTAAATTTATGGCCAATCAATTAAGCAAGTAAGTGTGAATCTTAATAGAAAAACCCATAGTAATCAATAAGGCTAACGATGAAATATATCATATTAAAACTAATCCATAGACTCCATTGCAATCTTAGAATAGAATTTAAATCATAATTGAATTAATGCTATCATCCACATATTGAAGGCACATCATGAGATACAATTAAGAATCACAAAGGGAGAAAGAGTAGAGAATTGTAATCTGTTATCCTGATCCAAGATTGAATCTCCAATGCTACCCAACTACTTCAAGTCTCCAAACTAATCAAATCTAAAAATAATATCTACACTAATCTACTCTACTCTATTATTGAAAATCAAAGAGAGAAAGCAACAATAGTTCCTTGATCCCCCCAAGGGATGGAATACATTTTTCATCCTCATCAGCCGTTTAATATATTCAGAGTTTTAGTCGTAGTCTTCCTCTCCAAGCCGTCACCCTTCTAGATTGTTCAAGTAAAAGTCAACTGATTTTTAAGATCGGTGTGCCGACCTGTGAATAGCCTGAATAACCTTGCATAGTAGCATATTTGTATCAACTTCGAATCTGAAGCGATCTGTCTTGCAATTGCTGCAGGTCATAAGCTTTAGGCATGCAATTGCTTGTGGCATCATCATTGGCCTCGGCTTGTTCTGCTGCACTCTTCTGATTCAGTCTAGACTCAAGGCACTTCACTCCAAGACTTCATTCCAACATTTGGCAACATGCTTAACTCCATTTCCTTTCCATTATCAATCCAACGTAGCTTTGAACATAACTTAGCTCAAATTACACCAAGGAAGTTTCCAATACTAAAACTGCAAAACAAAGCACAAAGGCATAAAAATCTATACAATAACATGAGATTAAGCACAAATTCAAGTCAGTTAATATCCAAATAAGTGGTTATAAAACCACTTATCAAATACCCCCAAACTTAAACCGTTGCTTGGCCTTAAGCAACTAAAACAAAACCAAAATAAAATGCAATGTACAAACTACCATGTATGCATCCTACACTATCGTGACCTTGAATCCAATAATCAGCCAGAATTGAAATTCAATTACAATGCCTCAGAAAATCTCCAAGATAATCAAAACGAAAATCAACCCAAGACAAGATCATAATGCACAACACCTTGCAAATCCAAATCTGTCCGCACTGATATAGTGTGTGAATGTGAAGCAACCACTAAACATACTGTTGAATAAATTTTTCACATACTATGCTTCGTAGAGGGAAAGAACCAGTTTTAAATCAAGACAAGCAGTACATCAAACAAGTTCTAACCAAGACCATGTATTACTTAAATTCAGGGTCAACAGGGGAATTTATACCTTTATTTACAGCGAGTGCGTTTTACGCTCCATCTCTCCCCTTCCAAAGATACAGCGAGTGCGTTTTACGCTCCATCTCGCCCTTTCCAAAGATTCAATGATTTAGCTCAAGAAGGTTTCAAGATAGATTTTTTTTTTAGATAACACTGAATTCCCCCAAACTTAAGCTTTTAACAATTCTAGCTAACTATTACCTAATGAAGTACTGACATTCTTTCATTAAAACACAGAATTCCCACCAGAAGGCAAATATGTTAAAATTTAAATTAAGCATATCATAATGGTTACTCAGAAGTGCTAGCCGGTTATATCAGATTCAGGCATATAAGGATTTATATAATGCTATGACATCACCACCCAACTTAAGTCTCAAATCAGTTAAAAAATCAAGTAGTTTTAATTTCATCATAGGTCTACTAAATAACAAAATGACTGACATTGGATTCATGCAGTTACAAAATGCAACATATTTTTAATTTCATCATAGGTCTACTAAATAACAAAAAGACTGACACTGGATTCATGCAGTTACAAAATGCAACATATTTTTAAACATAATTACTAAACAGAATGCAACACTTGCTACACAATCAACTAAAACAAGACAAAATGCACACGACATGAATTATACTAAATGCAACAAAATGCAACAAATACACCTAATACCCCCAAACTTAAAAACTACAATGTCCTCATTGGTGATAAAAGGTATAAAGAAACTCCCCTAGCTGTTAGCATCATCACCATCCTCCTCTTGCTCAGGTGGAGTGTCTGGAGGTGGATAAGGAGTAGCTGTCCCAAATGTCGGAAATTGAACCTGTGCTCCCAGCTAACTTAAGGCATTTGATAGAATTCTAAAAAATTCGATAGTGTAAGCTTGGAAGTTCGCGTGCATTGCATCCATCCTTCTTTGGAGGCGGTGAATGTCACGGTTTTGCTCGCCTAAAGGTGGGCTAGCTGAATGGGGGGAAGCAGTGTCCTCTTCTTCTTCATTGTTATCTCCATCTTCTTCACTTTCTGACTCCTCCTCAGAAATTATAAACCCCCAGCCCCAGGGATGAGACTCTGCACCATTCCAAATGGTGTACTTCTGAATAGTGGTATGGTCAATATCCCTCATCGGCAGCTGAAGAGCCTCATCATCCCAATCAATTCCCACAGCCACACACAGTCAAGTAATAAGAGAAGCGTGTGGTATGCCCCCTGAAGTACTCCCTCTCATGTATTTCAACATTGACTGATTTATGATATGCCCGATGTTAAGTGATTTCATCTTCAGAATGCCATATAGCAATGTAGCTCTGTCAGTCGTGACATCGACATGATGGCTGGTGGGGAGTATGTTCACACATATGAAGCTATACCATGCCTTGGAGTATCGGCTGAGCGAGGTCTGAGGGAAATGTACCTTTCTGTCAGTGCCAGATTTGGTGGTCCATTTTGTACCTGGCTTGCACAGCTCCTTCACCAACTTGTCTAAATCTGTCTCAAACCTTTGTGATTCAGCCTAGTTCTCAGCACCTGATGGCAATGTCCTCACATGGAATATTTCATTGATTGCTTCTTTGGTGTACCGCACTTGCTGTCCTCGCATAAAAGAGATGTCATTCTGAGTTTCGCGAGCGTTGGCGTAAAATTCCCTTACTATCGCCATTGGTGCAGCCACCGGTTTGGCTACCACTGAAAGCCATCCATGCCCCCTAATTTGATCCTTCAATTTTCCATCTTATATTCCCGGCCTAAGACCCCTCTCTGGTACGAATGATTTGCCCACTAACATCCATATAGTAGTGCTGGGCTGAGAGGTTCACAAATCGGGAGGTATCCAACACATTTCTGTTATTACCCTCGCTCTCCTGCTCATTGCTCGACGAAGGCGGTGGTGTTCTAATTCGCTTGGGTGCCATAATTTTGATGAGAATATTATCTGAAGAGAGAACTATATCTTGGATGCCTCTGAACCTCTCAGTGAATCCTCACTCTATCAATTATGTATCCACCCATAGCAGTGCACTCAATAGAGTTCCAAAATCTGCCCCTTTATGTCACCGTGTCTTCGAATACTCACCCACAGAATTCTCTGACCTTTGATTGAACACTTGATGTGCTACCCACTGACTAAGATGCTAAGAAATTCGGATATGGACAGGTTCGGTGATGATGAATGGTTAGGTTGATATTTCGGCAGGAATGGAGTAGGGGGTATGACTTTATGTGGCAATGAAACTCTAACTTCGCGATGGACTTCGCTCGACAGGTAGTGTGAAAACCGATTCCTTTGACTGTTAACACTTGTTCGAAATCTACTAGAGAGATGAAGAACTAGGGTTTTAGTAGGGGAAGAGGGAATAGTGTTGGATGGAATCAACAATAGATATGTAGACTGGAATCAAGGCTTTGATTTAGGGCTCTTAGATGTTCGGTTTTGTTAGAGAGAAAGGAGTTTGAGAGTATTTGAAATTTAGTGGAAATAATAAGGTAGAAGGTAAGGTCTGATCCGGCTCCTTAAATTGATTTTAAAAACCCACATAAAGCTTCAAAGCAATTGCGCTATAAATGGTTGAAATGGGCGCAATTGCTACTGTGTTAAATCTGGAAATATCATGTATGGCGTAATCATTGCTTTTTGACTTGTCTTTATGGCGCAATTTCTTACGCTTCCTAAAACTCCGTCATGACTCACTGCTTTTTGTGACTTGATCCTTGGACTACTAATCGTTCTGCTCCATTAGTTACCCCTGATACAGATCAAAAGAACTATTAGACTTTGTTTAATTACTATAAAAATAATGAACTAATTAATTAAAGCAATAAGAATTAGACACAGCGAAAGGAAAATAATAGACTAGAGATACTAAATAATTAAACAAATAGAGAGAGAGAGAGAGATTTGATGGGGTGCCTCCCATCAAGCGCTCGATTTATAGTCCGTTAGCTGGACTCTGTTTTTGACACCGCTATCCAATTCCTCTACGATAAGCTAAGAACCCTCCATCCATTAGAATCGCTATGTGCCTTGGTAGGTTCCCCATCATGCATGTCTGTGAATTGAAACAACCTAGCATATTTTCTGTCCATGATGTCTCTAGTTCCATTGCATCGCTAGGTGTCTTGTCCGTTGTAATTGGGCATAAATTGTTGCGTTGAGGCATGGAAAGTACAACAGATTTTTCCTCTTTTATTTTCTCTTCTTCAGCCCACCATGGTGTATACAAGGCATCTTTATCATATTGCTCATTACCTTTAATGTGACTACCTAGAGGACATGGGTGTGCAAAACTCACTAGATTTTTCAACTCTGGTCGAGAAGGTACTTGGGGTATAATACAGGTGATATGATATTCTTCATTTTCCAAGCCCCCAGTTGTCTCCTCAACGTCCACTCCTTTCAGTTCATCCATTGGCATGCACACTTCTGGCTATCCATCAGTTTCATCATCCATGTCATAGTACCAATTGTTTTGAGGGCGATTGTTCAAGATTTCAAACATTTGATCCATTTGATTCTGCAGATTTTGAATCGACCTCTCTTGCTCAATCATATTCTCCTCAGTTGATGCTACAAACTTGAACCACAAATTCTCCAAACTTGAATTATCTTGTTCGATTTCGGAATCCATGTATTGAGGACCATTCATTGAGGAGTTAATGAGTTGTTCCATCTGTCTGTTAAAATTTTGGGTTGATAACTCCTGACTCATTATCATGTCTTCTTTTTCTGCTATAATCCGTGACATGAATTCCTTTAACTCTGAATTGTCTTCTTGTTGCATTGGAGGTGGATTTGAGAAATTTAATGGATATGTTGGACTTGAAACACAGTATTGGTCTTGATAGTTACAATTCCATTCATAGTCTGGGTGATACCCCCAACCTTGATGATAATTGGGATCAACATAGTTGTTGAGGTAATCACCCCCAAACTGTACTTGTCCGCCCTCGATGTTGCATTGATAACTCAGATGCTCGCCAGCACAATATTCACATGTAACTGCTATCTCTCAAGTATGTTGGGCTGGAAGAACATCCAACCTCTCCGAAAGTGTTGCAATTTGTGCTGACAATGTAGAAAATACATTGAGTCCTTCAGTTCTTATGTCCTTTGGTTGAGGCATATTCGCATAAGGCCATTGATAGCCAAAGTCACCCATGGTACCTGAAAAGAGAGAAATATAAGAAGATAATAAATAGAAAAAAAATGTTTAAATTAAGACCAATTTGATTGAAATTAATGTTGGAAAAAATTTATTAAGCTAATTCCCCAGCAGCGGCGCCAAAAACTTGTTGGTCGTTTTACCGAACAATATATGTGTGTACTATACACGGTCAACAAGTAATAAAGAGTAAGTAAAGTATTGTTCCCATGGAGAATTAACTAATAAAGTTCACCAAACACTAGCCCATAACCATTTCAGTCTTATTTAAACGAATGATTTGATTTTTATATTTAAACTATGAAATTAAATAAACCTAACTATTCCTAGAGTGAGACTAGATAATAAAGACCTGAGATCACAATTTCATCTATTAACTCATTCAAAACCATACACTTCATGTTAAACCAAACTAATTGTACCGGTTTGTTAGTCGAGAACACGAAAGTAAAGTATAACCATCTCTCAATGTACCATACCCATATCACGTATAATCCACAATTGATAGAATACACGTGAACACCCACACATACCTAAACCACTATATGTCTATGTGATTTACAAATAATTAGGGTTTAATCCCAAATTCTTAATTGACTACGAATGGTGCTTCGGTATATGTCTATCCTAAACACAAATCATACATCCCAACATACAATCAAAAGCTAATAAGATCAGATCTAAACTCATACTTCGTTTCTCAAGTCCATATGGATTATCACAGTAAATTTATGGCCAATCAATTAAGCAAGTAAGTGTGAATCTTAATAGAAAAACCTATAGTAATCAATAAGGCTAACGATGAAATATATCAGATTAAAACTAATCTATAGACTCCATTGCAATCTCAGAATAGAATTTAAATCATAATTGAATTAATGCTATCATCCACATATTGAAGGCACATCATGAGATACAATTAAGAATCACAGAGGGAGAAAGAGTAGAGAATTGTAATCTGTTATCCTGATCCAAGATTGAATCTCCAATGCTACCCAACTACTTCAAGTCTCCAAACTAATCAAATCTAAAAATAATATCTACACTAATCTACTCTACTCTATTATTGAAAATCAAAGAGAGAAAGCAACAATAGTTCCTTGATCCCCCCCAAGGGATGGAATACGTTTTTCATCCTCCTCAGCCGTCTAATATATTCAGAGTTTTAGTCGTAGTCTTCCTCTCCAAGCCGTCACCCTGCTAGATCATTCAAGTAAAAGTCAACTGATTTTTAAGATCAAGCAATTGCATGGCTATATGAAAGCCTGCATAGATAGGGTACAATCACTGCTTATGCTAAATCATAGGCGTGTGTCTTGGCCTTATCGCTAGCAGTGTCATATAGCGATTTAAGAATCAAGCTACTGCCATCATCGACTGGGCTCGACTTGTTCTGCAGACTCTTGATTCGGGCTAGACTCAAGGCACTTCACTCCAAGACTTCATTCCAACATTTGGCAACATTCTTAATTCTATTTCCTTTCCATCATCAATCCATCGTAGCTTTGAACATAACTTAGCTCAAATTACACCAAGGAAGTTTCCAATACTAAAACTGCAAAATAAAGCACAAAGGCATAAAAATCTATACAATAACATGAGATTAAACACAAATTCAAGTCAGTTAATATCCAAATAAGTGGTTATAAAACCACTTATCAGAAGGATCGAGGTGTATCAACATATCTCAGCATCGGTGTCAACAAAGACAATTGATCGTCGAAGTAACACAAAAATCCATCGGTCAGAATATGAGATTATAAAGAGAAAAACCATTGTGATGAATAAAATTGGGGGCAATATTCGATTAAATCAACACAACAACATATGAAAAACAACCCACTATTCAAAATCCATATGACATATTGATGCTACATTAAGAGAGAAAAATTTGGATTTTAAATAATCTAGCTAAATTTAGAAAAATTCTATGCTAGGAAGGAAGGAAGAAAAGTCAATTATCTTTCAAAACAGAGATTTTCACACTCTTAAACAAACCCAAAATGCAAGCCAAATAGCAGAATCAATGGTTTTATGAAATTGTAAAACCTCATCACGACATGATAGTGTTATAGCAGTTGACATATAGTTTAAAAAACCCAATTCATTTCTAAATAAAGTGAAAAAGGGTTATGATCAGAAAGAAGAGACAAACATACGATTGAAGAAGATATGAAGAGACGATTCAAAAACCAATCAAAAAACCCTAGGACAGAGAATAATTGAATTGAAAATAGAACGTACCTTGAGATCTGCTGCGATTTTGGATCCAAGGAAAAGGAAATCTAGGGATATCTTTTACCTTTTCGTACAAAATGGTTTGTGGGTTTCTGTTGAGGTGAGAGTGAGGTTAAGAGAGGGAGAAGAGATGAAGAGACAATTGAATTTAAGGAAGAAGGGAAACGGAACAGGGAAGAGTCGAATGGGAAGATCGATTGGAGCAATTGTGAGTTATCCGAGATCGATTTAATTTTTAATCTACATTTACGCTCTGTTTCTCAGTTTTAAAATGGACAGAAAATAAAAGAAATGGACGGAAAATTTAAGTTTTCTTTCCAATTTTACATGCTTTTTCGAGTTTTTAATAAATGGAAAAGAAAAAAGAAATGGATAGAAAACTTGGCCACTTTTCTCGCTAAAGTTTTCCCGTCCAAAATTGCATGATTTGACTGGAAAAGAAATTAGAATAAGTAATATTTTTATAATTCCCATATTATCCTCAACTTTTAATATAATAAATTTTAAATTCCAACTAATGTCCTCAATTTTAAATTTTCTATATTTTTCCATTAAAAACTCAAAAACAACCCAAAGGAAAACTTTAAGTTTTCTATTCTTTTCTTTTATGTTCTAATTTAAGTTTTCTATTCTTTTCTTTTCTGTTCAAAACTCAGAAATAGAGTGTTAGAGTTCACTCACCCTGATTTTTAAATTGGAAGCCAGCTGATTTTCAAATTAAGTTGACTCACCCAATTTTCAAATTAGAAGGATTGGTGTTGCTGCCTTTATATATAAGGATTGATTATTGGATGATTGCCACAACTTTTTAGATTAGCATTGTTATTGATTAGAAATTCTCTTTAGTGCATTTTAATTAGTTAATTCCTTTTTATAGTTAAAAGGTATTACTTGAGAATTTGGGTCTAATAGAAAATCATTAATCAGTTTTTCTATTTTTTTTTTGAAAACAGAAGATTATTTTCAGTAATCAATCACATTTTAAAAAATTACAAAAAGAAAACAAAAAATCTTTTCTGAATTTATTTTTGTCCATCGGAAACTGTTTTCTGAAACTTTCTCGAAAACCAAACAGGGTCTTCTTGTCTATACGGATGAATTTCTCTCTCCAACTCAATGGAGAATTTGGGGCTACTCAAACCCTAGTTTCAACGAGAATGAAGAAGCTGGATGCCGCTATTAAACGTCGTCGTTCTGTACTGAAAATAGTGGACAAAGAGTTATTAAAGGGAAATTTGAAAAATGCTCTGTCTCTTGTCAATCAGTTGCAAGGAAAACCCGGTGGACTCCGAGGTTTTGGATCTGCCAAACAGGTCTTTATTCCTCTTTTTTTTTTAATTGTAATTATCTTATTAAATTTCATCATTTAATAAATTCTCAGTTTTGATTTTTTGGTCAAATTAACCATTTTCAACTTTTATGACAAAAAGTAGGTAAAACCATTATAATTATAAAAAGGAAACTGTCCGCACAACAACAAAAAAAAAAATATGACCGTCGCTATAGATTCTATAACGTCAATATATATTTGTAGCTACACTTTTCGTGTAAAATATCAAAAAATATTGTACAAATATCAATTTCCTTATAAAAAACTATGTACAATTTATTAGCAACCCCTGATTTTTGTTTTGTAATTTCAAAAATGTGTTTATATATTTTTAATTTAATTATTAATTTAAAAATAGTCTTAATAAAAAAGAGAGTTAAAACTGGACAGTTATTTTGGAATGGAGGGAAGTATTTTACAGTTTAACTGAAATGGTAGTGGAAAGGTGTTGAATTTTGGCGGGAAAATCAGGGTGCACTATTTGAAATGAAACATAACCAGTAATTCCATACCAATGGACATCTAGTAATACTTTTGATTATCAGACTTCTTTTAACCTTGAGTTGTTTGTATTTTTATAAATACATTACAAAAATAGAGTAATTCAATTGGACAAAGTTAAATTTACCTCTATGAGTGTTAGAAATTGGTATGTGGTATTTGTTGTACCATATGATCTATCAATTGTTTCAATATTGCTTAAAAATATGATTGTGCAGGTGCCTCGAGGAATTTCGTCTTTGGAGGAACTAAATCTCAGCGGACCAGATATAGCATCGCTGCAATTATTACTTGACTCAATTCTTGATTCAATTAAAGATAGCATTCAGTGTTCTATATCAGATGAGGTATGCTGTTCTCTTTGCATTTTGGTCAGATGTCAATGTCATGCTTCTTTCGTCTTTGGATAATCTTAGAATAATGAAAGCTATTCTGTAGTCTTAGTTTAAATTTGCAGTCCTGTTTTCCAGTGTTCTAAAAATTCCCCCCTAGGCGCTAGGCCCCCCTTGGTGCCCCGCCTAGGCACTAGGCCCCTCTTGGCGCCTCACCTAGGAGATAGCCCCCCCTGGCGCCTCACCTAGGCCTAAGGCGGCAAAAAAATCCTTCCAGGAAATTAGGCGGGGCCTAGGAGGAGTTTTTTTTTATAATAAATACCCAAACCAGATCTTGATATATTTATTTTTCTAATGATTTACCATATTCATAATAATGGTTGTAGCATATCAAATCACAACAAGAAGTGAACAATATCAAGTCAAAATGATAATTTCATTATAATTGTAATTTTTTGAACTTGTACCAACTTCAAATTATATTAATGATGATACATTTGTAATATTTAGTTTAATTCAATATAATTCTTAAAGTTATGTTTAGTTTCTTAAGTTTTAATATTGAATTAAATTCTTGAAATTTTAAATTTTATTATTTAATAGCAATCTTGTTTATGAATAAAACTAATACGTTAAAAATATGTTTGAATTTTGAATAATTGCATGTTTGTGTTTGAATTTTGACATTAGCAATATGAATATATGTTTGAACTTTAAGCAAATGCCTTTATTATCTTTATTATAGATTGTTTTGCTTTATATTATTGTTTTGTTTGGATAAATGTAAGATAAAATATTAAAATTGGCTTAAAATAAAAAATTCCGCCTAGACCCTGCCCAGGCGCTAGCCCCCCCGCCTCGCCTCCCGCCTCCCGCCTCCCGCCTCCCGCCTAGCGCCTTTTAACATTACTGTTTTCTATAGTCTTAGTTTAAGGTTTGTCCACTTTTTTGGTGTTTTTACTGAAATTATTTATGTATTATTGTTATTATTTTTTGTGCAGTCCTGTTGAAATGTTTTAGTAATCAGTCCATATTAGTTCAACTGATAAAACATTGGTACAACTAGACATCTTTCATTGCTCTAATAAAAAAGAAAAGGATTTTTTTTAATATATCTGTATAATTTTGATATTCAATTACATGTTGCATATAATTGTTATGATATTTATAGTTTGTTAGATATCCCCAGATTCACAATGTTTTGTTTTCAATTTAGTTCTTGTTTTTGGTGAAAAAATAGGAGAAATAAACAACCAATCCAACAGCCTAGCCAAGGGACAGCCTATAAGAACCTAATTAACTATCAGAATTAGTTTCACATTCATTAGAGACCTCACTATCTGTAGATGGCTTCACCTGGATTTCAGCTAGGTAATAGATTCTCTTACAAACTTTGGATCAATTGTCCAAGAACTAATTATTTAGTAAAAACAGAAGCGTAAATCCCATCCCATGTTAGTTGGCCAATCTGTTGCAGTGCTTCCTGCAACAGATTGCTTACATTGCTTTAAGAGACAAAAGAACTTACATTGCTTTCCAGTAAAACGCCAATTAGAAATCTTGAATCATCTTTTTTATTTTCAATATATAATTCTGAATTTTCGAGAAAAAGAAATTTTGAAGAATCATCATCTATTATGATGTGTTTCAATTTCTGCTTGTGCAACTGTTATATTTGAAATTAAATGGATGATGATGAAGCTTAACTATGAGTTACTTCATGATGCATGATACATCAACCTTCTGTAGTATTTAGAGATGCATTAGGGAACTGCAGATGGCTTCACTCTTGCTATCAGATACCTAACAGATCAAAGTTGGATCAATTGTGCAAAAATAAAGCACTAACAAAAACAATTGTAAAATCCCATGTAAGGTGTATAATCTGCTACACTATTGCTACCTGTTACTGTGATTTGAGAATTAACGAACTTACACTGCTTTCCTACAAAACATTAATTAGAATTCTTAAACCATTCTTCACTTGAATGTCTCTCAAGTTATTGAATGTCCTTTATTAATCCATTTGTAGGTCTTCAATTTCTGCTCTAGCAACTGATGAATTTGCAATTAAATGGAATGCTTGATGAAGTTAACTGTGCATGACTTATGGTGCTACCACCTCTTGCATGACATGTTTGGTTTTACTTAGGAAAGGGAGGATGGAGAGTCACAGGATTGCCATTTCCATTTTTCAAGTCGGTGGAAATTCATCTCCATATCTAAATAAATTAAGGGTTGTTTATTATGCGAAACTGTTGAAGTTCTAATAGAGAATAAGACGATAACAAAGGGTTTCGTTACAAGATTAGAATTTCATGTTTACTTTTTATAAGACAACTTAAATACAGAATAAATGACAACTTTGGTCACCTTTCACAGTTCATAACATACTTTAATTCAGGACTAGTTGCTGTGTATGGGTGATGTAGCTATGTGGGAAGTTTGAAGGTGCATGCCTGACCTTTCAAAATCTATTAAATATACTAAAATGCAATACATGATACCATATCTTGAAATCTGCCATTCTCACAATTTAACACGTGTCATGTCTAATTAATGTTCCTTAAGACCCTTAACAAAACTGTCCAGCTAACATAACAAATGGGGATGAAAACAAACCCTAATTCATTCCCCTAAATTTTAGATTTATAATCCCTAAATCACTACAAATCTAAACTGTTTTGATAATATCAACTGTTTTGATATTATCTTTTGTAATTTAATTATTATTTAATAAAATATCTACTTTATGCTATTAATTAATTTTTTGGATTTATAATCTTCTAAATCACTACAAATCTAAACAGTTAATAGCATAATGTCATTCTCTTAATTTTTTAGATTTATAATCCCCTAAATCATTACAAATCTAAATTGTTTTGATAATATCAACTGTTTTGATATTATCCTTTGTAATTTAATTATTATTTAATAAAATCGCTACTTTATCTCAACACTACCCCTACAATGTATATTCATTTGTTTTTCTGTGTAAAATTTAATCATCGCACAACAATCTACCATCTTTTTATTATATTTTAATTTATTAATTGTACGTATACATTTATTATTAAAAAATTGAATAATCCCGCCGCAACGCGCGGGTTTGTATCTAGTTATATTTTAAAATGAGGTTCTAAAATGTTCATTTTAGGAATTTAATGACCTAAGGATGCAAAGAGATCCCATAGTCCGTAGCATTAAATAGCTATCCTATGTTGGATTGTAGAAAGTGAAAAAATATAATAGAGAAGAGAATGGAATGGAATGGAGAGTGGAATAATGGAATGAGTCATTCCATATTCTCCTCTAAGTAAAAACATTTACAAATTTGGCAGGAATAAGAATGGTTCATTTCATTCCATTATTCCAATAAAACAACCAAACTCATATTTCTTCCATTTCATAGGAATGAGTCATTCCATTCTCCCACGAATTTCTACAATCCAAATGTAGCATTAGTGATTATTTATTAGAAATTAGTGACAACCTTTACTTGTAAATTAGTGATTATAAAAATCTTTGGTTTTTGGATTGTTTTTTTGTGTGGTGGGGGGAGGGGTGTTGTGGTTGATGGTAGAATGCTTTTAAAGCTTATACACTGACTCCTCAATATGCCATAGTGGTTCTACAAGAATATTTGTTGCCTATAATTCATGAAAAAAAGAAGTAATTACTTTTGTAGTTAGATGACTTTCATACTGTGGGTTATTTTTTGCTGATTCAGGTTTAGTCACCCTCCTTTATACTTTTGCTTTTAAATTGATTTCCTATCTGCCTATTCTTGAGCTAATATTAATAGTTGCATATTTTCCAGTTGAAACAATTCCTTTTAGTTTAATAGATATAATAGAGAAGAGAATGGAATGGAATGGAGAGTGGAATAATGGAATGAGTCATTTCATATTCTCCTCTAAGTAAAAACATTTACAAATTTGGCAGGAATAAGAATGGTTCATTTCATTCCATTATTCCAATAAAACAACCAAACCCATATTTTTTTCATTTCATAGGAATGAGTCATTCCATTCCCCCACGAATTCCTACAATCCAAATGTAGCATTAGTGATTATTTATTGAAAATTAGTGACAACCTTTACTTGTAAATTAGTGATTATAAAAATCTTTGGTTTTTGGATTTTTTTTTGTGTGGTGGGGGGAGTGGTGTTGTGGTTGATGGTAGAATGCTTTTAAAGCTTATACACTGACTCCTCAATATGCCATAGTGGTTCTACAAGAATATTTGTTGCCTATAATTCATGAAAAAAAGAAGTAATTACTTTTGTAGTTAGATGACTTTTATACTGTGGGTGATTTTTTGCTGATTCAGGTTTAAGTCACCCTCCTTTATTCTTTTGCTTTTAAATTGATTTCCTACCTGCCTATTCTTGAGCTAATATTAGTAGTTGCATATTTTCCAGTTGAAACAATTTCTTTTAGTTTAATAGAGATTTTTATATTTTATTTGCTAATTTTGTGCAGAATTATGTCGGATTTTCTTTTCAATTTACTTACAATTATAATATGGATGTATTGATTAAGATCTAACTTTTTACTTTTTCTAGTTCTCATTATTGGAGCTGGAGAGCTTGATGCACAGTGCAAGCAAATATTCTCCTTTGAATGATCACCTAATGTGTATGCAAGTAAGACATTCTATTCCTGCTTCCTGATCTATTGGAAAAAGTAACCAAAATTAGTACTTATTTTCTATGCAACATGCTGTACTTAAGCGGTAATCCCTTTGTGACAAATTCATTTCCAAGCTAGAAACCACATAGTTCAAGAAAAAATAATCTTTTAATTTTTTTTTATTAATAGTACCATCCTTGCATTCCTTTTTATAAATGCTTTGAAGAATGTCACGTGTATGTGTTTTTGAGGCTACCTGTTGGACAAGACAAACAATATAAAACAGAGGAAATTGTTTATTGTTAGTAAAAGTTCTAGTTGTGTGATCTTACTGAGGAGTGATGTACTACTCACCTAGTTGATAAACAACATATAGCAATAGAGATTCTATAAAAGGCAATGCATTTGCCTCACCTTAACATAGTCACATACTCCTATTACAACTCAACGCTGCCTTTTATATCAAACTAGTAGGGAAAGGCAGTCGCATAGTCCTTGAAAAAGCAAATTTCAATTCATGTTAATCTATCAGCATGACATGGTCAGGTTGCTGTCTGACCATAGTTCTGTTGCTTGCAAGTTTTCATGCTTGTAGGTGCTGTCCTTATCTTGGTTCATTTATTAATACCAATTGAGCAACACTGTTGTATCACCCTGAGTTCTTCATGTAGTGAGGAAGGCAATGAGATTTTATTTTATTGTTTATTCTACATAACTTTTAATTGGGTAGCAACTAATGTAATTAGGGACTTACTTAATATTTAGCTATTTCATTTAGTAGTTTATGTTCTTCTAATACTTTTGTTGGTGTCTGAGTGCTTTTCTTGGTGCCCAAGGACTTTTATTGGTGTTGAAATATTATTCTCTTTATATAAATGTAATCACCATAGAGGATAAGAAAAAATATTGAATTATTGTTTAATGAGATTCTTAGTATTGTGAGTTTATTGTCATTTGTTTCAGAATTGAGGAATTCTGCGGAATAACCTCAAAACATCTTGCGGGGTGGTTGATTCTTTGTAGAGATAGGAAAAAATCTATCTTTTTACATTTTTTTATCTTTTGATTTATCATTAGTTTCTTAGTTAGTAGCAGATCTTGGATTTTTTTAAAAATATTGTTCGCGAAATTACTGTTCATCACGGAGTTGCTGTTTGTTGTGACGATTCTGCAACGCACGGCACCGTTCGTTAGGAAAAGAAAAGGAAGAAGTGTGTGGTGTCCCATTCAATCTTCGAGATCCAGAACTTTCATAGGAGGCCATCACACCACCATCAATTTCAACTTTTAACCAACACATCAATATTTCCGCAACAGATCTGATCAGTGTGGCTGCCCTTCGTTGAGTTTTCCGACATCGTCTAGATCACTTTTCCCTGTAAAAGTTTTTGCGCTGGTGATATTTACTTCTGTTGAACGTGGACTATTTGACAGACCTTACTTGTTTTTTGGTTAAATCAGTAAGCTATCCAGCCCATATCTCTTGTTTAAATTTGACCCAAACACAACTTCGACTTGTTCCTTGTATCGTATAATCAGCCTAGACCCAACCCCAATTAATTAGTCAAAATCAAAGCCAATCAAATCAGTTAGGCCATGTTTGTTTGCAATGATTATAATATCAATATTATATTCTCATGAATTATAATCTCAAGACTATTAATCCTAAGATTAAATAGTCTTAATTACATGTTTGTTTTTATGGGATTATTCATGAGATTATTTATGGGATAACAAAATAATCCCATGTTATGCTTGTGAAAAGTCAATAATAATCTAGAAGGGGGTTGAATAGATTATTACATATTAAAAATTTATCTTAGGCCTTTTTGAATTTTCAGATAATTAATTTGTAATTTTAGAAATTAATATGCAAGACAATAAAAATTCAATCACACAATGTACATAGATTTGTCTGGTTCACAACATACATCCCGAGTATGTTGTTATGTTCAGTCTCAATCCCCTCTCCAGGACTTGAGATCTTATTACTTCTGTAATAAATACTCTTTTAATAGGCGGAGAAACCTTTACAAAGTTTTATAGACAAACTTCCAACTATTATCAGCTAACTATCTTGGACAGCAAGCTCCCAACTCCCTCCTCAAACTTAGTTGTACCTTTCTTTTGAGTTCAGTTCTATTCTATGATCTGGTCTTGAAACAACCTCTTCCTCACCTCATCACAAGTACACTAGAGACCCAACTCCTAGCTGATCTCTCTAAGATTGGTCTTGGTTGAAGAATTACTCGTCTTTCTCACAGGTACATAAAATAAACCAACTCTGACCTTTTTTCCTTTTACAAAAGTTTTGACAGAAATATGCTTTTAAGGTAAGCAGATAAAATTGAGTATATATATATATATATATATATATATATATATATATACGGTCCCCTTCTCCAGCGAACCTTAAATAGCGAACCAAAAACGAACCGACTATAACGATGGTTTTTTGAGGTATAGCGACGGTTCGAATCGTCGCCATAGCTATGTCGTCGGCTTTGTATGCTATAGCAACGAAAAAAACATTCGCTATAGCCGGTTCGTTTTTGGTTCGCTGTTTAAGGTTCGCTGGAGAAGGGGAAGTTTAAGTAACTTTTATATTTAATGTTTCTTAAATAAGCGGATAGCAATTAGAGATCAAATATTTATATAAAAGATCAATGACCTTTATATATGTGGAATATGCCTCTGTGTAAGCAAATAGTAATTTGTGCTCAGTTATAAAAGTTTATGTAACTTTTATACTTGTAAAAATATGCTTTCTTGATTAAGCAGATAGATTAATTTAAACGTAAATCAAAAGAGCTTCTTTATAAGCGAGATATATAGTTTTAAAACAAGTTTATAAAGAATTATTTATTCTTTATAATAAATGTGTTTCTTTGGATTAAACAAATTATAACTTTAACAAATATTCTATGAATGAATTTATATTCAAATACTTGTGATTAACAAATTATCAAGTATAAAGAATAAATCGCTTAAACAATACTTAATATAACAAATATATTTGTTTAACTCAAAGAATATATAATGATATATTTTATCTATTATGTGAATATTTATAAATAAGGCCACTTAGGATTTTAAATACCGTTTGAATAATTCACACTATCATTTGCTCAAGAGTGAATAAATTCAAATTGTATCAGTATCTAAGTACTGACCAAATTTATAGTTTCACAATTTGTATTTATATAAATATTTTCGATAGATCACTTAGAACTTCAAATACGGTTCGGATAATTCTCTCTATAAGAGGAATATCTCATGGTTGTTTTGACGATCAAGTGTTGATCTATTTTACGATATTTATATAAATAATATCAATAAAAGGCCACTTAAGACTTTGAGCACATGTTCGGCTAATTCCGTCACTTAAGAAGAATATTTCCGATATAGTTTCGATGTTTAAGTACTGACTTTTTATATGATAAATAGATGAAATATATATATATATATATATATATATATAAAATTATGTATTAACAATTTATATTCGTATAACTATAATTCTAAATAAGCAAGAGTTAATTCAAACAAATTAAATCAAATAATTTATCTCGAATACTAAGACCAATTTCTTCTTCTAAGAAAGAGATAGAAAGCTTTTTAGAGAGTATGTAGGCAAGGAGAGTAAGCTTTTCTTTGTAAATGAATTGGTAATTTTGAAATAAAAGAAAAAGCCTCCTATTTATAGATTTTCTGAGCTTGGGGCATAAATGTAATTTTGAAGGTTTTATTTAAAAACAATGGTATAGATTTATTTGTTTAAAATGAATGGTCCGGATGAAGCAATTTATGAGCACATGGATCAACAAAATTTTAGCCCACAAAATTTTTACTTCCCTTATTTTATCTCATCCGAATTCAATTTTTTGCCCACTTAAACATTGATCACCTTTTGTATTTAATGACCACATGCTTATTTGTTTTGAAAAATCATAATTCTCAGCACATGCACGAAACAAGGAAGTGTCCCAAAATGAATGTCTCAATTCATTAAACTCCAAACTTCCAAGAAAGCAATTTTCGGTTCAAGTCTTTTAATCCATTTAATGCTTATATTTCTTATGCATACATATGGCCATACATATATACGGATATACATATATAATATAAATAATGTGTATGCATGCAATATAAATATTTAGAAATCTTTTTGCCCCTTTTTGTGAAAGATAATTTTTGAGAGAAAATTATGTATAAAAATAATAGGAGTTCTCCTTGCTTTAGGAAATGTTACTTTCTGAACTAATTTCTTTAACACTTGATATTAAATTATCAAGTCGAAAAAATCAATTCAATAAGTTTTACAAAATATTTTTGGTCAAAGTAAAATAAGATAGTCAAAATAATTATAATATTAATCCTATGGAAGAATCTAATTTTTTACTTAACCTAATTACTATTTTATTGTTATCATCAAAATAATCCTAAAAGTTGGAGACCTATCAGTTTGTTTTGTCCGGTATTATTTAAAGGATTGGCTAAAAACACTTGCTACTAATAACAAAGATATCATATTCTCATTAGTTTAAGGCTATGTTTGTTTGCAAGGATTATAATTATAATCCCAAGACTATTAAACTATTTTATAATCACTAGACTAATAGTCCCAAATTTAAATTTGAAAATAAACAAGACACTTGTGATTAATATTCATGTTCGAAGTATAATCCTTGCAAACAAACATAGCCTATGTATAGATAGATAGGATAAGATACATTAATCTTTTTAAACAAAGTTAAAGGTTAACTTTGTCCAAAAATTTTTAGTCCCAAATGGTAGGAATTATAATACATAGTTGAACATGGTATTAAAGAGTCCTCCCTTACAAGTTATTTTATTATCCCGGGACTAATAGTCCTAAGTCTATGTTTAAAAACAAACAAAAGACTTGGGATTAATAGTCCAATCCCAAATATATTCCTTACAAACAAACATAACATTATTTCTTTGACCCTATCTCAATCAGGAATTAAGATCCTCTCCATTTCATAATCCAAATTTAAAATGTGTTGGAATGTGACATTATTCTGATGGGAGAGAGAAAGATAATTTTAAATTTGGACCATGAGAGTCTCCATTTATTTGAAATGGAGAGGATCCTAGTCCCTCAATCAGTTAGTCCACTAGTTACTACAAGCTCATATAATTATTATTTTTTTTAAAAAAAAAAGATGAAAAAAAAGGAAAAGGGAAGGAAAAAAAGAGAAAAAAAAGAGAAAACAATAGAATGAATTTTTATTTATTTTTTGGTTATAGAAACATGGTAGAAGATATATTTATTCCCTATTTTTTCTTGGAAAAGTGATCCAAGTACCTAGGAGTGAGCAGTTCGGATATAACCGAACCGAATTAGCTATTCGGAAATAACCGAAAACCGAAATTATCATATTTCTGCTATCCAAATTAGCTTCTAACCGAATTACCGAATTTATAATTCGGTTATTCGGTAAATAACCGAAATGAAAGGCTTCCATTCATAATGCTTCTCCAGTCTTCCCACAATAATCTTTAAGACATTTAAAGTTGAGTCGAAAATAAAACAAATGATTAAGGTCTCAGGTACTAAAACACAATTCCAGTAATCCCTACTTGAAGAGAGCGAGAGAAAGAGAATCTCTTTAACCAACAATTGAAGAGATTATCAAAATAAAACCCCAAATTCCCAAAATTAAAGATCTCGTGAATATTTATCATACATAATAATACTCTCAAAATAAATTTATGGGTCCATGTGTGTGAATGCATGTACGAATTCTGGAGGAGAAAATAATTTTAATAACAACAAATTTTAGATTTAGCATCCATACTATATATACATATAGTTAGTTACCTCAAACTCTGAGCACTAGAATCGAACCGAGAGATTGAGAGAGAGAGAGGGGGAGAGATAGAATTGGGGTTTTCCAAAAGCAAAAAAAAGAAACTTGATATCTTGCTCAAAAAATGAAGAGAGATTTAGAGTTTGAGATCTGGGAACCTAGAGATTGAGAGAGAGAGAGGGGGAGACATAGAATTGGGGTGGGTTTTCCAAAAGCAAAAAGAAGAAACCTAATGTCTTGCTCAAAAAAGGAAGACAGATTGAGAGTTTGAGATATGGGCTTACTAGCTCTTAAATATTTTATCGGTTTAAAAAGCCGGAATATTTTAGAGATATGGGCCACTAGCTCTTAAATCTGTGTGAAGTCGGAATATTTAAAACTTTAAGAGCTATGTCAACTGTTCGAGAGAAATGAGTTGAGATAATAAAGAGTTTTAGGCATTATTCGGTTATTCGGTTAAACCGAATAACTTAAAATTAAAATCCGTATTAACTAACCGAAAACCGTAAATAATTTCGGATATAACCGAATTGTTAAAAATAACCGAATTATCAGAAAATTTCGGTTAAATTATTTCGGTTCGGTTCAGTTATTCGGTTATACCCGTTTTTTGCTCAGTCCTACAAGTACCCCTACCAATTTGTGTACATATGCTTGTTGAAGTCACAGTTGATTAAAACTGTTGTCAATATGAAATGTGAAATTGATTTAGTTTCTACCATGCTTATGGATAGCTCAGACCTGCAACCTCAACCAGGTCCCCACACATCTGAAATTAATTGGGTAAACACTTATAGTACAATTACAGAGTATTGTATTGTTCCAGTCACCTTGGGTTGCTACGAATTATGCATGCCGTTATGTTCTGCCTATGAATGTTGTCCGTCAATTGCTCAGTAAGTCTTGGATATATCAATTTAAAAGAGAATATTGATTGCAACCTAGTTAAGGTATTCTAATCTATTAATAGTTTTCTTGGTGTCCAAGTGCTTTTCTTGGTGCTCAAGTGCTTTTATTGGTGCCCTAATATTTTTCTCATTAAATAAATGCAATTTCCACGAAGGAGAAGACGGACTATTGAATATTATTGATTGATGAGATTCTCCATATTGTGAGTTTATCATCATTTGTCTGTGGAAGCAAGAAAATTCTGAGGAAATAACATCAAAACATCCTGTGAGGTGGCCGATTCTCTGCGGAGAGTAAAATTATATCTTTTTCATTATTTTACATCTTTCAATTCGTTGTCTTGCATCATCATGGCTGCTAAATGCTTCTGCCCAAAATTTTCCTGAACTAGTCTCATGTCAAACTCCACCATCAAAAGGAATTCTGATTGTAAATATTGATAGATGCTAGCAGTTTAAGCTAGATAGCTGCACTAATAACTTTCTAGGCAATCAGAAGGACTTAATATTAACTTCATTTGCTCTCTCATTCAGTTACTAGATTTGCTCTCTCATGCAGTTATGGTCAAGGAGATAGAAAATAATTGGCGATATATATGTTCGCCTTGGTTAAGTTTGAAATAGTTGAGCAACTTATTATGGTCAACCATTATGTATAAGTTATATATTCTTGCAACCTACCTTCATAGTAACAACTCTTTGGTTATATTTTGTGATGGTGCTTCCACTGGTACTGAGTTCAGCATTCTTTACATCATAAAGTCCTTCATCATAATATAATGTAACTGTGCAAGAACTGAAGTTAATATTCTACAGCATGAAGCAGGTCACTTTTTAGTTGGCTACTTGCTTGGTATTCTACCAAAAGGATATAGAGTACCTAGCATGGAAGTTCTGAAGCAGGACAAATTTGCTGAAGGAAGGGTAAACTTTCTTGGGTTTGAGTTTCTTAAAGAAGTAAGTACAATTTCAGAATTTACTTTAATGATTACTTTCTCAAGAAATTGTGAAGAATTATTAAGCACTAAATTTAGCAGTCTCTTCTGATTATCTATTGTCTATTTTGGAAGCCGGATATGCGTGTACAACTTTCCAACTTATTTAAGATAACCCTATGTGTAAGGATATACTTTTGCATGTTCATTGTTCTTTAAAGGAACAATGAAGTTAATATGTGTTTCAGTTCATGACTTTCTAGATTCCTATTGTAGTCTAAGACAAAGAAGTTAATATGTTCTCTGAGCTTTTGAATGTGTGTGATGCAAATTTGAATGTTTTTTCTGGTTGAATTCTTGTCTCAACTTTTATATATATATGATATATATTACTATATAAATGGAAAATAAAACTAAAGCCATCAATTTGAGCAATGACTTCTAATGCTTAATACATTAAGAAGTTTGCATACCAGCTGGAGCTTTATAAGCTATATTTTATTATTGTGTAATTATTGTAATATGCATGCTAGAATATTATATCTGAAGTTGCATATCAGATGCAGAGTATAGTACCAGAATTCTTGTCCTATATTATTTTGTCATAATATTGTGTTTTATTCGACCTTTCGAGGAAACCAGTTATCAACTGCGGGGTCTCATTTTGCAGGAAGCGTTTTAGTCGAATATAAATTTGTTCCGTCTCATCCATAAATCATGAATTCATGATTTATTGGCATGGTTTATATGCTACTTCTGATGTCCTGTTTTTTCCCTCACATTCTTTAATCCTATTTTATATTAGGATAAAATACAAAAATTGACATGTGGTTTTACCCAGACTTGCACTTAACCACCTGTTGTTTCAAAAAGTCAAAAGGCCACCTTTGGTTTACACTATTTGTTTCACAGCAGTACTTGCTAACGATTGGGGGTTAACAACATTAGTTTTTGTGCCTAATGTCTTTTCTGCCCCATCTCTCTCTCTCTCTCTCTATATATATATATATATATATATATATTAAAAAGCATGGAAAATTAGGGCAATACACAACATCTCTTTTTTCTCTCCAACACTCGGGCAAATTAGGCAATTCATTGTTTCAACATATCTCTCAATTCCAATAATTAGGGCTCGATTTTGCACAAACTAGGGATCTTTTCTAACTAGAAAGTTATAAAGCAACAAATATTGGGGTTTCCAAAGTAATCTGATAGAAGATCGGTGAATATTCGTCAAAGACAAAAAGTTTGGAGATTGGGCGGGGGCGCCTATTGCTATAAAAGGGTAAATAAAAAATAATTTTCTCATTTTTTATTTTGCTTCTCAGGATGCATCGAATATAATTTTCCCTATTATCAAAGCTAAAGGGATCAGACAAATGTTCTTCCCTAAAGCAATTCCAACATATTACAGATCTTCCCACACCAAGTTATACAATGAAATCAGCTCTTATTCTAATTATTCAAATGCTTATTCAGCTCCTATCCTATTCAATCCTCAATTACTTTGGTGGTAGTTCAGCTAGGCAGGAATTTTTCTCTTTTATAACACTAATTATATTTCTTAATTCAGGCAGTAGATCTTTTACAAGAATCAAGTTTCAGTGTGTACATGATTATAGTTATTTAAAATGAAATTTAACAGAAAAAATAACTCAAAGAATTTGCTTCTCTACAGGAGTACTTGCAATAAGATGTGTATCGGACTACTTGAAATTGATATACATGTTGAGTCCTGCTATATATTGCGAAAGGTTTCTACGAATTATGATTGCGATGTATATCAATTCATGGGATTGAATAGAATTATAAAATTGGCCCACCTATCAAATACTTCTTAAAAGTATTACCAATTAGATTTATCCACATAAATCGCAATAAAAAAGTTGACATGTAAAGTCGCTCTTAATGCCAAGATTCGTCCACGTGCCTCAATCATTAATAGCGTGTCAAATCCTGCACAGAAACGAAATCACACGTGAAGCTTGACTGTTTGTGCCGTCGGGGGATAGCTCCGGTGTGATAATAAGTACAGAATAAAGTTTAACAATAGAGGCTTAATGCTCTAGTGCTGGAAAATAATAGTGTGTACCTTTATTCCAAAGTATAGCCTGGTATTTATATTGATCACACCTCCTTTTCCGTATAGAAATAAGATTACTCATTAGGTATGATTCCTTAATGAGATTGAACTGAATCTCCTTAAAGAAAGGAAGTCGGATTAAATCCTGACAGTTTTCTTGGGTTGTAAATTGAGTGTAACTACGAATCATGGATTCCTTAAAATACTCAATTGCCAAATTGGATTCCTACGCAGGGTAAATATCTCCACGTGGACTTTTGCCCACCATATAATTTGGGCCCTATTAATTACTCCCTAGCATTGCCCCCAGTCTTATGTTAAATGGAACATTTAATGGAAGAATTACTCAATAAAAACCCAATAATTAGATAATAACAATTCCATCTCCACACACTCGCATGGCTTCCCTAACCAACCCCACTTCATCTTCCCTAAATACTTCCATAGCAACTGACGACTTAGTCCCAATCGATCTTCCAGACGTTCTAATTCCAACCACCGTCGAAACCCCAAGCGATCAAGCCATCCCCTCATCTTGAAATCCATCTACAGCAATACCCCCTTCTGCAGAACAGGCTGAGATGTAAATCCGAAATGAATACGAATCCTGCAAAGCCTTCCCCCCATGTAAACACCCCATCTTCTATCGAGAGCACTCAAATAAACGCCATCTGTCAACAATACCAGATTCCCAACGAATATTCGATTCGAACCCCTGACCTCAACGAGAGAATGTACTGGCGTCCAAAAGGAGAATGGGTGGTTGTCCCTCTTCATACCCTCAAGCACGGTATCCGATTCCCTTTGCACGAGTTTATCTCATCTTTCCTAGGAATAATCGGTTCCGGATTCGCACAATTGGTGCCGAACTCGTACATTTATTTGATTTCATTTATCGCTTTTTGCCAAGATTTGAAGATTCCTCCAGGATTAGATTTCTTCTTCGCACCGTTCAACATATCGAAAAGCAAAGAATTTGGCCTACGCCAACTAAGTGTCCTCCCTGGAACAATTACTCCCATAAAGACTGTCCAGCAACAAAGGATGACACTCGCAATGGATTTTCGTCAAGGGATCCGATCTGAAGCTCTTGCCGATCTAGGCTTCCCCAAATGACCCTGTTCTCAAAATTACCAAATTTCCTAAGAAGCGAATCAGCGCCTTTCGGTCTTTCTACAGTCAGATGAAGAAAGTCGAATGGCCACTCAAAGTATTATCTGACCCGTTCTTGGCTCCACCAGCATGGCTGTAAGTATTATCATAAACCTTTCCCCCTTTAATGTAACACTGATTTTCTATTAATACATTCTCCTTCTGTATCCACAGTATCGATCTTTAAACCAGAAGGCCTTGAGACATCCGACTCACAACAACCCCATCTTATCAAGCCGATCCCTTAATCAATTACCGATGAGAATCCCGAAGCCGAATAAATCCTTATCACAGAAATACCGATTGATACACCGCCACACACTTCCCCCATAGCCGAACCGCCCCTCAAAATACAACCAATAGCTGCCGTCCCGTTGGCTCCAAAATTATCCACCAAAAAATCCATAAAATTGACCAGATCCAACAAGGTGGTGCTGATGAAGAAGAAATTAAGAAAGTAAACCAAAACATTCGTTCCATCCGCGACTTCTACTGCTGAAACCTCTACCATAAAGGATGCTCTTCAAAACTTAGACCCCTCATTTTCCAAAGATCCTCCTTCTGTTTCCCAAACGGAAGAAATCATAACTGAACCCCCCTCGAAACGGGCTCGAACGGAAGAAGATATCCACGTTCCACCTCTTCCTCCATCTCCTAAAAAGCCATCAACCTCCGAGGACCGTCCAAGATGGTTCTTGAACACCGCTTGGCCCCAAGACATGTCGCATGACTTCCCTTATGAAAACTTCAACGCCTTCGTCTTGTCGGGAGACGATGAAAAATTTGAGGGCCTCGAGCCCGAGGACCTCGTAATCGGCACAACAGTCCCCATAGGCCAGGTAAGAATAGAACTCTTAATCTTCTCATTGAATTACTACCTTCTGAACAACAACCCTTTTTATTTTCATATTGTTCGTAGGCGTCATCGACCTTTGGCCATTTGCTACTTTGAGTAGAAGAGATCTTGGCTCGGAAAAAGGAACTTGAAAGCATTGCAGAACAACTTCGAATAGAACTAGAATCCGCTTCAAATAGTCGAAAGATAGATCAAGAAAAACTCCAAGCCGCTCTACTGCATACTGATGAACTCTCATCGGAGATGAGGAAGGTATCATTGGAGCTAAAGGAACTAAAATGGAGATATTCAGAGCTCTCCGAGCAGAGAGAGAAGCTTATTTTGGATCGGGCCGAGTTGAAAGAGGATAGAGATAACCTCCAAAAATTATACAATACTGTGGGCGGAGAATACGAACGAGTGCCGAAAAATGAAGAACATGCTTATGGCAACTGCCGAGATGAAAAAAAAGATTGAACGCTTGAAATCCGAGAAGACTACCATCTCTGAAGCTGATAAGCAGAAAATCATCGAGGAGTATCAAGAGTCGCCCGAGCTAACCAACCACATCATTGTCAAGTTTGCCGAAAAAGCCATAAAGAAAAGATAAGGGAGAAGATGTTGGCAGCCGGGCTCGACACCAGCATCCTGAACTCTTCCGATGACAAAGCCGATCCCCCTCCAGAATAACTATTTTCTCTTTTGCATTCTGAACTCATAATGTAATTATCTTTTGTACAAAATATTTTGCAAATTCATGAAAGTAATTCGTTTTGGCAAACTAAATGTTTTATTTCATACATGCATTCGAATAATAAAAGCGTTCGTTTAAATAACTGAACACTTGTGCAATCAGTACAAATATTCGTTTAGGTAAATTGAATATCCAAATAGGTAAATAATGAAGAAGGTATCCAACGGATACCTACGTACGTATGAACAACTTAAGAAGAAGGTATTCGTTCGGCTGAACTGAATACCCACTCAAACATAAGCAAGTAATAACAGTACTCGTTTAAAAAACTGATACTCATATAAGCAAGTAATGAAAATATTCGTTTCGGGAAATTGAATATTCATTTTTTTTGATAATTTTGAAGATTAATACAGTCATAAAAACAAACTACTTAACATGCACTAATGATAATATTTTCTAAGTCTGCCTGCATGCAAGTGTTCTTGACTTCTGCTCTATCCATTGCTCTAAACCGGTAAGTACCTGGCTCGGCACTTCTTCAATGACCTCATAGGGTCCCTCCTAATTGGGCATCAGCTTTTCAAGATTTTGGGGCATAGAAGCCTCCACTTCTCGGAGAACCAAGTCCCCAACTTCAAACCTCCTTAACTTCATCCCTTTATTGTAATACCTGGCCACTCTCCTTTGGTAGGCTGCAAGCCTTACCAGGGCCGACCCCCTAACCTCCTCCAACAAGTTAAGATTGAGGCGAATACCTTCATCATACAATTCTTTGAATTGGCTGACCCAAAGCGAAGGAGACCCGATCTCAACGGGAATAAGAACGTCGGTCCCGTAGGCTAGTTTGAATGGCGAGTTGCATGTGGTTGTCCTCAGAGTAGTCCGATAGGCCCATAGTACACTGAGTAGCTCTTCAGGCCACCTTCCCTTTTGCTTATCGAGCCTACGTTTGATCTCGTTTAGTAGAGTCTTATTGGTGACTTCTACTATACAATTCGACTGAGGGTGAGCCACTGAAGTCTTTCGGTGTTGGATACCCAAATCTTTCAAGAATTGTTCAAACTTAAAGCCCACAAACTGTCTGCCGTCGTCCGAGATCACTACCATCGGGATCCCAAATCGAAAGACCACGAATTCTTTAAGAAATTTCAAGCATTCCTGCTCCGTGATTTGGCGAAAAGGCTTAGCTTCAACCTGCTTAGTCATATAATCGATAGCTACTATTACAAAACTGACTTGACCCATCGCCTTCGGCAATGGACCCAAAATATCGATACCCCAAACAACAAATGGGATTGAGGATAGAATAAAGTACAACTCCTTCGGTGGCTGATGAGGAATAGGGTTGTTTAGCTGGCAGTTAGGACACTTCTTTACATAATCCGTTGCTTCTTTGAAAATTGTTGGTTAGTAATACCCCTATCGAAACACTTTATACGCCAATGCTTTAGCTCCCATGTGGTCGCCACAGATCCCCTCATGAACTTTTCGAAGAACATACTCCGCTTCGGACGACACCAGACACTAGACACCTTAGTAAAGAAGAAGAGTGAGCCCTTCGGTACAAGTCCCCATCGATGAACACAAAATTCGAACTCCTGTACTTGATTTTCTTTGCCAACATCCGATTCGAAGGTAAGACGCCATCAACCAGATAATCCAAATAAGGTGTTAGCCAACAGTTCGACCACTCCACACACATTACCTCCGAATGTTGAACATTCGGTGAGTTCAAAACCTCTAGATAGACTGATCCATTGAATGAGTTTGCCTCTGTCGTAGCTAACCTGGCCAGAGCATCGATAATGGTGTTGTCTGACTTATCCACCCCCTAAAGGGCAAACGAACTGAAATACTGTAGGCGGTCTATGACTTTGGCCAAATACTTGGACATTTTTTCCCCCCGGGCCTCATATTCCCCTGAAATCTGTTTGACAACCAGCTGAAAGTCATTGAATATTAACAACCTTTTCTTCTCGAGACTCTTCGTCAGTCGAAGTCTTGCTAGAATCGCTTCATACTTTGCCTCATCATTGGTCGCTTTGAATCCGAAGAGAATTGCTTGCTGAACTTTGAATCCCTCTGGACTTGTGAAAATAACTCCGCCCCCCTGACATCCGAAGTTGAGGACCCATCCACCTATAGCGTCCACAAAAGTTTAACGGGTTGAACCCCTGAGACCGACCCCACTATTCCATCTGCCTGGTCAACAATATCAGACTCAGAAAACAAACACTCCACCACAAAGTCGGCCAAGGCCTAACCCTTTATTGCTGTCCGGGGGTAATACTCCAGGATGAATTGTGTCAACTCCATCGCCCATGCCAAAAATCGACCCGAGACGTCTGGCTTGTTCAAGACTTTCTTTAGGGGCTGATCAGTGTATACCACAATCAATATACCTTGGAAGTAATGCCAAAACTTCCGACTGGCTGTTATTAGGGCATAGACAAACTTCTCAAGATTTGGATACCGGGTTTCTGCATCTTGAAGACTGTGGTTCACATAATACACCGGATGCTGCTTACCCCCCATCTCCCGAACCAGTACCGCTTCGAGCGCCAAAGAACTTGCTGCTAAATATAAGTATAAGGGTTCCGAAGGAACCTGCTTCACCAACAAAGGAGCCGAAGATAAGTACCTTTTAATTCCCTGAAAAACATCCTCACATTCTGAAGTCCACTGGAAGGTCTTCTCGTTCTTCGGCCCTTTCAACGTGTCAAAGAAGGGCAAACACATTTTTGCTGATTTAGACATGAATCTACTCAATGCTGCTATCCAACCGGTCAATCGCTGAACATCTTTATTAGACTGAAGAGACTTCATATCCAAATTGCCTTGATCTTCTCCAGGTTTGCCTCAATCCCCCTTGAACTTATCAAATATCCCAAAAAATTTTCTGCTCCTAGAACGAAAGTGCACTTCGTCGGGTTGAGCCTGAGGTTGTAGTGCCTTATGGTCCGGAAAAATCTTCAAAATCATCCAGATGTCCCCGAACTGACAAACTCTTTACAATCATATCATCCACGTAGACCTCCATACTCCGATCCAGCTGTTTCCGAAACACATAATTCATCATGATAAGTATCCCCAGCGTTCAACAACCTGAATGTCATCTTCTTGCAAGCGTAAATTGCTCTATGAGTAATGAAGGTTGTCTTTGGGATATCCTCTTTGTGCAATGAGATCTGATGATACCCCCCGAAAAGGAATCCATAAAACTAAGTAGTGCATACCTCGAGGTGGCATCAATAAGCGGATCGATGTGCGGAAGCGGGTAGAAGTCCTTCGGACATACCTTGTTCAAATCTGTGTAGTCGATACAAATACGCTATTTCCCATTCTGCTTTTGTAGCAACACTACATTCGCCAACCACTCCGGGTAGTCAATTTCAAAGATGAAGTTTTCTGCCAACAACTTCACTATTTCCTCATCAATAATTTTTTGCCTCTCCGGGGCAAAGATCCCCCTCTTCTGTTGGACCGGTTTCTTGGCAGGGTCCACATGTAGCCTGTGCATAGCAACCTTCTCCTCGACCCCCGACATATCGCTAGGAACCCATGCAAATATGTCTGCATAACTCTGGAGCAACTCTACCAAACTCGTTCGAAAGGGTTCCTGCATCCCCGATCCGATCTTAACTATCTTGTCTTTCTTCCCCGATATTAGCTCAATGTCTTCTGTCTCTTCGGCGGGCATGGCGAGAGGCTCAGTTCTGACTTCGGTAAAAGGTTTGATCTCTATCGCCATTGTTTGTTTTTGCTTACTAACCCCTACCCCTAGAGATCAATGAATTCCTGTAACATCTCCTTGCTAAATCGAGGTCCCTTATCTTCTCTCCTATGCCATTCAATCTCGGGAACTTAATTTTAAAGTGTGGGATTGACCTGTAACGCAGTTAAAGTTGGCCTCCGCAGGGTGACATTATAGGTTGAGTCTACATAAACCACAAAAAATTTGCACATAATTTCAACCTGCTGAGGTGCTATCCCAATGACGACTGGCAGTTTAATCGTCCCTGCTACTCGAACGGGATCGTTGTTGAAGCCGTAGAGAGGTGGCTCCTGCCCGATTTCCATTTTTCTGCCTTCCAGATCCATCCTTTGATATGCGTGGGTGTACAGAATGTCTAGCGGACGAGCCGTTATCTATCATCATCCTTTTCATGCCCATTGAACCCACCTGTGTTGTAATGACCAGTGCACCCTTGTGCGGCTCAATCGCCTCCGAAGGGTAATCTTCATCTGTAAAGGGTATAACTAAGCCCAGGTACGGTCTTTCACGCCTAACAGGCTGATCAAACATAGGGGTGTGCAAATAAACCGATTTTTTCGGTTTTTGGACGAACCGAACCGGTCTAAACCGGCCGGTTTGGTATAAATGTAAAGCGGTTCGATATCGGTACAAAAAACCGGTATATACCGGTTAAACGGTACCGGTTTCGAGACATGGTTTTCATGGATCGGTATAAACCGGACCGGATATACCGGACCGGATATACCGGTTATTTACTTAATTACTAAATGTACAGATCAGTTCAGTCACTTACTCACTTTCCACTTTCCAAATAGATCTAGGGTTTCTTTCTCTCGTTCGCTACTTAGCTTCACAGCTCTCTGCCTACTCGCTACTCCATCTACGATCCTCTCACTCTCAGCCTCAGGCTCTCGGCTCTCCCTCCGGGCTCCGGCTAGTCGGCTACCGATCTATCTTCTCTCAGGCTCTCCCCCAGCCTCCGTCGCAACTTTGCCTCCTACAGTCCCACTCCAAACTCATGATTCAAATTTTTCTTAGTTAATTTTTCTAATTGGTGTTGGTGGTGGGCTCAGATGGTGTTGATGAGTTTATTTTGTGATTTGATTTCTGTACTTATTTTGTGATTTGATTTCTGTACTTATGAGTTATGTCTATTTATGAGTTATGTCGATTTGATTACTCCAGACTCCAGATTCTAGATTTGATTTATTTTTGAATGTCATTATTGGAGTGAATTGGTTAGTCTAGAGACAGATGTATGGTACAATAATTTCAAAGTTTCAATGGAATTCTGTTATTTTTTGGTTGGGGGTGGGGAATAAAATTTGTGGCTTTGTTTGGAAATTGGAATTAAATGGCTTTTTTTGATGATTAAATCAACCTGATTTTCGGCTTGCTTTTTATGTGGATCCTACCTTATTGGCTTATTATGAACATTAATTAGCAAAGATTTTGATGAATAAATCATTCTGTTTTTGTGCATCCTACCTTATTATTGGACTAACAGGAAATTCCAAATAATATCTGCTTGGAATTTTCCACTTTACAATACTTTTTGAACTAAAGGATGGTCTTGTCTTAGAGTGGGATTCTTAAAATTTAATTTCCTGGTATTTCCTGCACTAGTAGTTTTAAATTTTCTGGTATTTTCTGGCTAATACTATGTGGAGCGTATTATCACCAATAATCTGTTTATAATGGTGACCCTTGGCATGTGTTTTGCATGCGTTCATGTCTTCCAACAACATGAATTTATTGGTTTAGATGACAAACATGATAGATTCTACGTGGGTTTGCTGAATTGTTGAATTGTTGGAACATTGAGCTTGAAAATGTACCAATTTCATTGACAGCAACAACAAAGTTACAAAATTGAAATGAGTACTTGCACTTGAAATTTCTCACATACATAGACTATAGATACATACACTGAACGGATTTTTTCCGGGAAAATAAAAATACACAGCAACTACATTAGTGAAATTACCACATTACCCTTGTTATGAACATGGACAAGAATTACATCATAAACTTTCCCTAATGAAAATCTCAATCATTAACTGGTTTTAAATGGCTTATAAACCTTAAGATCAGTAACAACGCCATAATACAGATTCTGCAAAAGTTGGCATGAGCCATTAGAATATTGAAATTTGGACTCCGTCTTTTGAGCTTGTTTCGTGAATCAGATATTCTTCAGCTTCTCCTCTTTGCTCTTCCTTTCTATCCGTTTGATAATCTTCTTTAGCATAATTGTTACAATTGGCTTAAAGTTGAAATCAAAGCTCATTGGTCTTATATTCTTTATTTATTTATTCTCTTTATTATCCATAGTTATTATCTATGTTTATAGTGGTTTTTGTTTGTGTTTTTATGTACAGTGATGGAGAATATGGACAATAATATACCAATATCATCCGATGCAAATTCAATCCAAGTCCCAAGCAATGAAGGAGACGATGGAGGAGGCGAGACGCGCGAAACACAAAAGCAAAATGAAGTTGAAGAGATCGAGGAAATAATAGGTAAGACTCGTGCTACTATATGGGAACATTATATAAGATTTAAGCAAAATGATAAAATAAAGGCAAAGTGTAAATATTGTGGTCAAGTTTTAAAAGCCGACTCGGGAAATAATGGTGCAAGTGGTTTAAAAAATCATAATGCAAGATGTAAATTGTATCCTCCTAATATTCAATTAAGGGAAAGAAAACAATCACTATTAAATTTTCCACAATCAAGTATTAATGAAGGGGGTCAAGAGTTGGAAAGGGAATCAATCAATAGTGTTTGTTTATGGAAATTTGATCAAAGGTTAATTAGGAGGGCAATTTCATTTATGATAATTGTAGATGAACTTACTTTTAGCCGTGTGGAGAATGTGAGCATTAAATACTTGATGTCGGTTGCATGTCCAAAATTCAACGTGCCTTCACGTACCACCATAACTAGAGATTGTTTGAAGCGCTTTTTAGAGGAGAAATTGAAAGCGTACTTCAAAAATACATCTCAAAGGGTTTGTCTTACTACTGATACATGTTCCATACAACGAATTAATTACATGGTGTTAACTGCTCATTATGTTGATGATAAGTGGAATATGCAAAAGAAAATTATTAGCTTTGTCCCAATTACTAGTCATAAAGGGAAGATATAGGTACGCTTATTTGAAAATTGTTTGAGGAATGGGGCATTGATAAAATTTTCACAATCACAGTTGATAATGCTAGTTCCAATGATGTTGCAATTTCCTATTTGAAAACTCAATTGAAAGTTTGGGGTCATAGCATTTGTGATAATAAATTTTTCCATGTGAGGTGTGTCGCTTTCATATACTTAATTTGGTCAGATGTGATGGGTCGAAAGATGCGACTCTTCGATATCTCGTGTTCGATCTTTGGTTAGGTGGGTGCAACAATCTCCTTCTAGGATTAAAAAATTCAAAGAATGTGTTGAAATTGAGAAAATTGAGAAAAATACTTCATTGATCCTAGATATGTCCACTAGATGAAACTCCACTTATTCTATGTTGAATGTGGCCATAGATTTTGAACGTGCTTTTAATAGGCTTGCAAGCAAAGACCCTTTATTCAAATTGGAAATAGAATCGGGTGATGGGTGGCCTACCACAGAAAATTGGGATGTTGTGAGACAATTGGTGGTATTCTTGAAGTGTTTCTTTGATATTACGGTGAAGGTTTCATGTACATCTTATGTGACATCAAATACTTTTTTTCATGAATTTATTGATCTTGATGATGTTTTGAATGACTTGTTATATAATGAGCATGAATATGGCATAAGAGAAATGGCGTTGAGGATGAGAGCAAAACTAGATAAATATTGGGGGAATGTTGAGAAGATGAATAAATTGTTGTAAGTTGCGGTTGTTCTAGATCCTAGACATAAATTTGCATTTGTGGGATTTGCTTTCAATTCAATGTATGGGAGTGGGACTGAAATGGCAAACAAAATGATAAAATCGGTACGTGATGCCATTGAGGAATTGTTTAAATGTTATAGCCTCAAATATGCATCCCAAAGTGCACAATCATCCCAAAGTGCACAATCTAATGTGTGTACTGAAAGTTTTGATGTGCATGGTCGAGAAAGATCAAGGAGAAGGCTGAGTGAAAAATTTGTATAACACATTGCAGATGTTCTAGGAGGGCATAATACTGAATTAGATAAGTATTTGAGTGAGCATGTTGATCAAACGACTTCAAAATATCGGTATCGGATTTCGAATGGATTCGGTGTCCGGTTAATTGTCCGGACCGAACCGGACACCGAATCCATTCGAAATCCGATACCGATACCGATACCGATACCAGGACCGGTTTACCGAACCGGTTGACCGGTCCAGAACCGGTACGGTACCGGTTTGAACCTACTTTTGTAACGGTTGCTTTTCAACCCTGTTTGGCTGTTTCCATGAAAAGTTTTAAAAAATCTTAAATTACACACATTCAACTGATCCTTGGAATAACAAATATAACTAATTAAAGTACATTCAACTGATCCAAACACATTCAACTACTAGCAGATTACAATTTATAATTACAAGCATATTCAAATACTAGCTGATTACAAACTACTAGGAGATTACAAGCACATTCAACTGAACATCCAAGCACATTCAACTGATCCAAATGAGTACCCATAAGTCCATGATTTCCTTACACAACTACAATCCAAAATTAAAACTTTACATAAAAGAAAGATTGTCAAGAAAGAGTATCAAGCAGTCCAGATTAGCAGCAGCAAACAGGCCAACAGCTAGCACTTAGTAGCAGGCAACAGGCCAACAGCTAGCAGTAGCCCAACAGCAAGGTCAGCAGCAGCCCAACAACAGTCCTGAAGCAACAACAAAGCCACAATTAAACTATCTATTGAAGCTTCTGTATCATTTTCAATGAATTTTTTGATAAGAAATACCCACGAAACAGCTTTTTATGTGAATTCTATGTGAGTCCTTCTAAAACAGTTTTTTTCCCCTATAGAGCATGTAAAACAGTTTTTTTTAATTTTCAATGAATTCTATGCGAGTCCTAAAACAGTTTTTTTTCTTCCCTATAGGCTATAGAGCATGTGAGAGTAACTACTTGTCAAATGTCAAAATTGTCAAGCACCTTCAAATTGCTACACTAAATAGAACAGTGTAATAGTCCTACATATTAGGATATTACTGATGAGAGAATAGAGATGAAGTTTGTCAAACAAATAATATACTTTCTCATCAATTCTTTTCAGAAACAATAACAGTATTAATACAAAATCATTTATATACTAACTAAAACTATAATATACTTGCTCAATTAAAAATGACAAACTCATATGACACATTTAACCAATTAAGCATTAAATGAATAATCAATAATCAATATGATATTGGATTAGATGCAAAACATCTGATCTAAAAACAAAAACAAACTTGCGTTAAATTGCCAAGTGCCAAAAACAAACATCTCACTTAACTGCCAAACAAAAACAAACATCTCACAAAACATCTGATCAGATGTAAAACAAAAACAAACCTATTATCCATCTGATCTAAAAACTGCTTAGTGTCATATATCTCCATTAAATTCCACCATCCATATCCAAAATTTCCGCAAATTCTAAGAATATCAAAAGAAAATAAAAATAGTTAAAGAAAGTCATTAACATATAAACAATTAAACATTATAAATGAAAGCTATATAATTTAATAAGAAGGATTACCTTTCTCAATTGTTTCAAGTGAATCTAAGTTCTTCTCCACGGACATTGGTTGTTTGCTAGAACGAAGCCAATCTTGAGCACAAATAAGAGTTTGTACCATTCTAGGAGTTAAAGAACTCTTAAATGGATCAAGTACACGACCACCGATGCTAAATGCCGACTCGGAAGCAACGATTGATATAGGAACCGCCAATACATCCTTAGCTATTTGAGAGAGAATGGGAAATCTAGGAGAATTATTTTTCCACCAACCCAAAACATTATATTTTGAAGTCGTTTGATTAACATGCTCACTCAAATACTTATCTAATTCGGTATTATCCCCTCCTAGAACATCTGCAATGTGTTCTAAATTTTTTTTACTCGGCCTTCTCCTTGACCTTTCTCGACCATGCACATCAAAACTTTCAGTAGACACATTAGATTGTGCACTTTGGGATGATTGTGCACTTTGGGATGCATATTTGAGACTATAACATTTAAACAATTCCTCAATGGCATCACGTACCGATTTTATCATTTGTTTGCCATTTCAGTCCCACTCCCATACATTGAACTGAAAGCAAATTCCACAAATGCAAATTATGTCTAGGATCTAGAACAACCATAATGTACAACAATTTATTCATCTTCTCAACATTCCCCCAAAATTTATCTAGTTTTGCTCTCATCCTCAACGTCATTTCTCTCATGCCATATTCATGCTCATTATATAACAAGTCATTCAAAACATCATCAAGATCAATAAATTCATGGAAAAAAGTATTTGATGTCACATAAGATGTACCTGAAACCTTCACCGTAATATCAAAGAAACACTTCAAGAATACCACCATTTGTCTCACAACATCCCAATTTTCTGTGGTAGGCCACCCATCACCCGATTCTATTTCCAATTTGAATAAAGGGTCTTTGCTTGCAAGCCTATTAAAAGCACGTTCAAAATCTATGGCCACAGTCAACATAGAATAAGTGGAGTTCCATCTATTGGACACATCTAGGATTAATGAAGTATTTTTCTCAATTTTCTCAATTTCAACACAATTCTTTGAATTTTTTAATCCTAGAAGGAGATTGTCGCACCCACCTAACCAAAGATCGAATACGAGATATCGAAGGGGTTGCATCTTTCAACCCATCACATACAACCAAATTAAGTATATGAGCAACACACCTCACATGGAAAAATTTATTGTCACAAATGCTATAACCCCAAACTTTAAATTGAGTTTTCAAATAGGAAATTGCAACATCATTGGAACTAGCATTCTCAACTGTGATTGTGAAAATTTTATCAATGCCTCATTCCCTCAAACAATTTTCAACATAATGAGCAGTTAACACCATGTAATTAATTCGTTGTATGGAACATGTATCGGTAGTAAGACAAACCCTTTGAGATGTATTTTTGAAGTAAGCTTTCAATTTCTCCTCTAAAAAGCGCTTCAAACAATCTCTAGTTATGGTGGTACGTGAAGGCACGTTGAATTTTGGACATGCAACCGACATCAAGTATTTAAAGCTCACATTCTCCACATGGCTAAAAGTAAGTTCATCTACAATTATCATAAATGAAATTGCCCTCCTAATTAACTCTTGATCAAATTTTCATAAACAAATACTATTGATTGATTCCCCTTCCAACTCTTGACCCCTTCATTAATACTTGATTGTGGAAAATTTAATAGTGATTGTTTTCTTTCCCTTAATTGAATATTAGGAGGGTACAATTTACATCTTGCATTATGATTTTTAAATCACTTGTCCCATTCTTTCCCGAGTCGGCTTTTAAAACTTGACCACAATATTTACACTTTGCCTTTATTTTATCATTTTGCTTAAATCTTATATAATGTTCCCATATAGTAGCACGAGTCTTACCGATTATTTCCTCGTTCTCTTCAACTTCATTTTGCTTTTGTGTTTCGCGTGTCTCGCCTACTCCATCGTCTCCTTCATTGCTTGGGACTTGGATTGAATTTGCATAGGATGATATTGGTATATTATTGTCCATACTCTCCATCACTGTACATAAAAACACAAACAAAAAGCACTATAAACATAGATAATAACTATGGATAATAAAGAGAATAAATAAATAAAGAATTTAAGACCAATGAGCTTTGATTTCAACTTTAAGCCAATTGTAGACAATTATACTAAAGAAGAAGATTATCAAACGGATAGAAAGGAAGAGCAAAGAGGAGAAGCTGAAGAATATCTGATTCAAGAAACAAGCTCAAAAGACGGAGTCCAAATTTCAATATTCTAATGGCTCATGCCAACTTTTGCAGAATCTGTATTATGGCATTGTTACTGATCTCAAGGTTTATAAGCCATTTAAGACCAGTTAATGATTGAGATTTTCATTAGGTAAAGTTTATGATGAAAATAAGAAAGACTGAACTTTAGGATTCATGTTATTCTTGTCTATGTTCATAACAAGGGTAATGTGGTAATTTCACTAATGTAGTTGCTCTGTATTTTTATTTTCCCGGAAAAAATCCGTTCAGTGTATGTATCTATAGTCTATGTATGTGAGAAATTTCAAGTGCAAGTACTCATTTCAATTTTGTAACTTTGTTGTTGCTGTCAATGAAATTGGTACATTTTCAAGCTCAATGTTCCAACAATTCAACAAACCCACGTAGAATCTGTCATGTTTGTCATCTAAACCACTAAATTCATGTTGTTGGAAGACATGAACGCATGCAAAACACATGCCAAGGGTCACCATTATAAACAGACTATTGGTGATAATACGCTCCACATAGTATTAGCCAGAAAATACCAAAAAATTTAAAACTACAAGTGCAGGAAATACCAGGAAATTAAAATTTTAGAATCCCACTCTAAGACAAGACCATCCTTTAGTTCAAAAAGTATTGTAAAGTGGAAAATTCAAAGCAGATATTATTTGGAATTTCCTGTTAGTCCAAAATAATAAGGTAGGATCCACAAAAACAACATGATTTATTCATCAAAATCTTTGCTAATTAATGTTCATAATAAGCCAATAAGGTAGGATCCACATAAAAAGCAAGCCGAAAATCAGGTTGACTTAATTGTAAAAAAAAGACATTTAATTCCAATTTCCAAACAAAGCCACAAATTTTATTCCCCACACCAACCAAAAAATAACAGAATTCCATTGAAACTTTGAAATTATTGTACCATACATCTGTCTCTAGACTAACCACATTCACTCCAATAATGACATTCAAACATAAATCAAATCTGGAATCTGGAGTCATCAAATCGACATAACTCATAAGTAGACATAACTCATAAGTACAGAAATCAAATCACAAAATAAGTACAGAAATCAAATCACAAAATAAACTCATCAACACCATCCGAGCCCACCACTAACACCAATTAGAAAAAATTACCTAAGAAAAATCTGGAATCTGGAGTTTGGAGTGGGACTGTAGGAGGCAAAGTTGCGACGGAGGCTGGGGGAGAGCCTGAGAGAAGATAGATTGGTAGCCGGAGCCCGAAGGGAGAGCCGAGAGCCTGAGGCTGAGAGTGAGAGGATCGTAGATGGAGTAGCGAGTAGGTAGAGAGCTGTGAAGCGAAGTAGCGAACGAGAGAAAGAAACCCTAGATCTATTTGTAAAGTGGAAAGTGAGTAAGTGATTGAACTGATCTGTAAATTTAGTAATTAAGTAAATAATCGGTATAACCGGTCCAGTTTATACCGATCCATGAAAACCATGTCCCGAAACCGGTACCGTTTAACCGGTATATACCGGTATCGAACCGCTTTTCATTTATACCGAATCGGCCGGTTCGTCCAAAAACTGAAAAAACTGGTTTATTTGCACACCCCTAAGAAGTAGGGCCTTTATCGCGTTGTTGGCCTGTTGAACCTATTTTGCCAAGATGGTACGCCTTTCGTCCCGGTCATCTTGCCTAGAATTCCGATCTCCTTGTGACCGTGTTCGGGACAGGTTATCCTCGACACGCTCGTTGGGTCTCGTCTCCTTTCTGGCCGTTGAGAACAATCGACGCTTGACGTCACCACCGTAAGTTTCCTTGTTGCCCACAGACTGACTATGGGGCCCGAGCCTGTCTTGGATGCTTTTGGACGGACCCAACCTATCCTTGACTGATCCTTTCGCCTGAGCAGATAAGTCAACCGTTGACTTTCAATGTCCAGAAACTGTCTTACTTGTCACCATGGTTACAACTTAAACTCCCTTGTGATTGAAAAACTGCCCTCCTTCTAGCGTTAATGTTAACGCCAAGATTCGTCCACGCGCTTCAATCACCAATAGCGCATCAAATCCTGCACAGAAATAAAATCACACGCGAAGCTTGACGGCTTGTGTCGCCGGGGGATGACTCCGGTGTGAGAATAAGTACATGGTGAATAAGGTTTAACAATGGAGGTTTAATGCTCTAGTGCTGGAAAATAATATTATGTGTACCTTTGTTCAAAATATAGCGTGGTATTTATATTAATCACACCTCTTTCCCCATATAGAAATAAGATTCCTCATTAGATATGATTCCTTAATGAGATTGAACTGAATCTCCTTAAATAAAGGATGTTGGATTAAATCCTGACAGTTTCCTTAGGAGTTGTAAATTGAATGTAACTAGGCATCATGGATTCCTTAAAATACTCAACTGCCAAATTGGATTCCTACGCAAGGTAAATACCTCCACGTGGACTTTGGCCCACCATATAATGCGGGCCCTATTAATTACGCCCTAACAGTCACAATATACATCATTATCCATAAATGTTTCATGTAAAAAACTATTGTAACTTTAAATGGTGTGCAACTACTTGTAGCCATGTTGTTTTTTGTATTCCATATATCACTACCAAAACATTTTTTTTCTTTTTCTTCTCTTTCTTTTTTTTTTAAAGTAAAAGAAAGAGAATATAAATTAGAACAATAAAATCTCATCACTTACAAATGTTTACCTTGGGTTAAGCTTCAATCCAAAAAGGTTTAATTTCCTATTTTTTGTAAGATTGAGAACTGAGAAAATGTGAAGATAGAATGTTAAGTTGTTTTTTCAAGTGGTTGCATGTTAAATAGAGACAATATAAGGCTATTTCTGTCGTTTGGATTGCAAGTATGACCGTTGGGGATAGTTTGGCCTCAATTTACTTGCTTTTTAGGTAGTGGAACTCATTTGCTGTTAAATTGGACGGATTTTTGGCTACTTTCAACAAAAAGTATAAACCATAGGTTACTTTTTGACTTTTTAAAAGTACTGGTGGTTAAATGCAAATTTGGGTAAACTACAAGTGGTTTTGTTACTTTTGTATTTGGTCTTGCTATTATTAATTATCAAACTGTGGATCATTGAAGATGATTACTTTTGACTGGACAGTGAAACAGAGAAAGGCTGTTATTAGACGGTTGACAATCATTTTACTTCTATTTATCTATGTCTCATTTATACCAACTTCCTGATTCAATATTTTTTCTTGTCCACAGGTTGATACTGAAAAAATATCAAAGTACACGTTCACCAAAGAGAAACTATGTGATGGAGTGAGACTTCATTTCTAGCTTTTCTAATTGTGCACTTTATGCTTTTTAATGTTCAATGCATTTATGTGACATGGACTTGGATCCTTGTCGGGTGAGGGGAAAATGTCTGGAATAGGACTCCTATTTTTCAGAACATTTTTTTTTTCTCTCAACTATTTTGGAATGTCCAGTTGCCACACCCACACGTGTTGACTCATGTCGATATGGGAACTTCACCCTTAGTTGAGGAGTCCATGAAACACAACTGCAGTGATTTGAGATTTTTAGGAATGTGTGTTTGACAAACAACTGCATTGATTTGAGATTTTTAGGAATGTGTGTTTGACTGTTTGTCTTTCTACCTTTACGCTTCATATGGACTTGTTTTCAGCTTGTCACAATTAGTTTGTAATTAAAGACTTGGGTTTGTTTAGAGGGGATACATTGAATGGCTTAAGACAAGGGATAAAATTTATTTGATAAAAAGAATATTTTATTAGAAAAGAAAGAGAGTACAAAATGCTAAGTGGAGGTTGAGAAATCCTCTTAACTAGAAAAGTGGGAAAATACAAAGAAAATACAACGCCTTTAAAGGAGGGCTGCCCCCCAATTCCTTTGCATATCTCAACATGAAATCCCACCCATAGCTGAAGATGACAAACAAATGAGAAAAATTACTGTCCCAAAGAAGATTAGAGGACAAGAACTGGCCGCTATAATTTTGAGCATTCCTCTCCATCCAGGTACCTCAGAATAGCCAAGTACCCACACCGCCAGCTTATTTAATTTTTTTCTTCCTACCAAAGCCTTGAAACCTGGTAAGAAGCAACCTTCAAGCCCCAGAGGACAAACCCAATATTTACCAACAATACCAAACAACAAACACCACAACTTCCACACCCCGGGGCAATGGAGAAACAAATGAGAGCTAACCTCACTGGTGTGCATAAACATCACACTAACATCTGAAGACAACTTTGTAACGTCTGCATCGCTGAAGCACATCATCAAGGACTAAAGGCCAAATGAAAGCTTTAATTTTAGAGGGAGATTTTGCCTTCCAAATATAATTACCAAGAAATCAAACATGTGAGCTTTGAGCTTTCTCAAGGGCATAAATAGTGATTTATTGGTCTAGTACCTTACTTGGTTAATTTGAACAAACTACTCTATTATTTTATAATCCTTAGTGCAATAGTGTGGGGCTGCCCTCCTGAACAAATTGTTTCGACTTATTTTTCATAGTTAACCCAGCAGCTTCTACATAGTAAATTTGAAAAGAAAAATGAGAAAATGAACATTAATATTTTATTATGGCAATGCCTAAGTCAGCTAGTAACTTACTTCCGAGCTGGAGTTTTGGTTGAAAGACAAGGTGGGGAAAAGGAAATTGAAAGGCATTCTGACTTTGGGTACCGGGTTATATATGGTGAAGGAGATAAAGTACACAGCCTTTCAAAGCCAAAACTTTAAACTTTATTTTTTCTTCTGGTTATATAATTGTAGATTGTTTAACCCTTTTCTCTCTCTGTCTCTCTCTCTCTCTCTCTCTCTCTTTTAACTTTTCATTTTTGTTTTTGTTTCTTCATTTGCCTAGACATTGAACAGATTATTAAGTGTAATACTCGGAGGCCTAGTATCGGAGCATATGGTGTTTGGATGCTCCGAAGGACTTCATGCTGATGTGGAGAAGGTCAGGCTGTACTTTTTATGAGGTGTGTTGTAACACCCCCTTCCCGAAAAGAAAAGGGAGGTCACGTGCAAAGCACAACAAACCTCAAAATAAGTAAACAGAGAACTAACGACTTCACATATTAATAATGGTGATCCATTAATAAAATACTAACTATAATTCTCCAAACAGAGTTAAAATAATCAAAATTTAAAATTCGAATCAACCTAGATGATCAAAGGTAACTCTCTCATCACACTAGCCCTGAATCACCCCTGCAAACCTGCCGGAAGAAAAGCACAGCATGAGCCAATTGTCCAGTACGGATACAGATATACAAAAGATACACAACTGATACACGAAAACAGTTGAGACAAAATACTGAACAAGCCTCAAGTGCAAATACGAACGAAAATATAATATCCAAAGATCTGGATGGATTATATCTGAATCAACATAATTGACGAAACCAATAAAAGAATAAAGAAATAACGAACTGAAGTAACTAACTCAATGACTTGAACTGAACAGAAACCAACAAAACTAATCCAATAAAATAATAGGCTGAGACAAATGGTTGGAGTTATTTCATACCGAATGAGCTCAGAAATATACCTTGCCACACAGGCAAGTCAAAATAATGCCACACAGGCAAATCAAATGATGCCACATAGGCAACCAAAATAATGTCACACAGGCACATCAAAACAATGCCACACAGGCAAGTCAAAATATATAATGCCACATAGGCAGTAAAAATAATGCCACATACGTGCAAATCACACATCAACCGCTGAATCCAAATGTATGCAAAATCGGATAGGTGTGTTTGACACAACATCACCAATCCGCAGAATGTAAAACTAGGGTTAACCCATACGCCCCCACAACAAAACACCAAATGGCCCACTTCCTCCGAAGACAAAAATCTGAGACGCCAGTGGACTAATCACACCGCCATTTTAAAGTGTCACGCCTCTTGTGCTAAGATTTACATGCCGTGGTACTCCCACACAGTGGTTATAGCTCGTATACCCTACGGTATATTCTAACAAAAAGACTATGTCACAACAAATGCGACATAATACCAACAAAAGGGTTCTATATGTACATGTTGAACCAAATCAATTTATGGTCGCAAGGTCTCAAAAGAAGGTAACAACATGTACCGCTCTACAATTATCAAAAATTAATATTAAACATGATAACCTAATTCAAAGAGTACAAATACGAGTCATATGTATCAACTCCAAAATAAAACTAATATATTTATTTCTCAGGAAACAATTATGTGAAATAATAACGAAATTCGAACAAGCGACAAAACGAACAAATCAAATTTAACAAGAGTATCGCAGAAAAGAGTACTTTAATCCGTTTGATACTTCCAAACCATTTACAGCACACTCCACAAAATCTTACCCTCAATTGCCAATGATATCAAATACGAAACGTTATTCGCAACCTAAACATATTCACCTCAAATTAAAAACAATCCAAACTAATAATTCTAAAATAATTCATAATCTATTTAATATGCATTTAATCATCGCCTTATATCAATTATTAATACTCCAAAAATTTATATTCCAAAAATAACCCTTTAAATTCTCTCCGCTTCAATTCAAATAATTTAATAAGATTTTATTACAAACCAATCATTAATAACATAATACTATTAAATTATTATTAAAAACTTTTATAACTATGACGGCAAAATTAATTAATTCAAATTAATATACAAACTCTAATTTATTTACAACCCCAATTATAAATTTTATGCTTAAAAATCTATAATATATAATTATATATATATATATATATATAAAATAAAAAAAATAAAAACGAAATTCATGCCTGCAACTCTTGCAGGCCTAAACCTGAAATATCCTTACTATCCATTACAGTAGCTTTTAACGCATTCACGTTAGCGTATTTTTTTTTATTTTTTTTTTGGAAAAATGAAATCATAAATTCATACATACAGAATATTTAATTTAGAATCTGTTTAATCCATTCCGTATGCCAATCAAAGATAAGTTACAACAATTCATTAATAATAGCAAAATTATAATACCTTTTGGCTTCCTATGCAACAGAGTGAATTTGCAAATTTTCTCTTCCTTTTGTTCTCTCTTCACAGCAGCCGCCAACTACTTTTCTTTTCTTTCTAACTTGTATGGCATATATGATTAGGTTTTATTATTTATTTACTTATTATTTATCTTATTAATTCTCCTAATTAGAATAGGATTAATATTACCCATATATAAATTAAATTAAACCCAAATAAATTTTAAGGCCCAAATTATACTAAATTAATAACCATCATTATTAATACTTATTAGCCCACATAACTTAAATAACTATTTTGAACCAAAATAATGGACAAAGTCCAATTAATATGTTTTAAAATTAAATATATATATATATATATATATATATTTTTTTTTCGGGTATTACATGTGTCCCTTAGTTCACTAGGACTGGATTAATAACTACAGGGTTGTTAATTGTGAAACAGTTGGACAGAGTACTTAAGTGGTTGGACTTCACAGAGGATGAAGCGGAATCACAAATAAAATGGGCTGCACTGACTACAGTCTTGATACTAGATCGTCATCGTGAAGCTAGATCCAGATTAGCAGAGGCCATGGCTCTCGGAAGGTCTGTGGGCTTTTGCATTGATACTATTGAGAATGCTTTAAAAGATGGACAGACTTGAACATAATCTTAACTCTGCAATTGCTGCTTTTATTTATTTTTAAAAATTTAATGATTTGAGGTTGAAAACTTAACCATACCTTCCTTTTCCCAACCTTGAATCTTTCCATGTATGGTTGCATAGAAAGACGAGAGAGATTAGGTATCTAAAATGTCAAAATTGATCCATAAGGCCTATTCCTGTACTGAATTCTCAAATGAAAATTCAGACATGTCAGAATTATGTATATATGTTAGTAGGCATTTTATTTGCTATCAGTTGTATTTGTTTCTGTCACTTCCTGTTTACGACTTTACATCAATGATTACTAACTATGAAATTAAAATGTTGCCTTCAACGGTTCAAAAAAAGTCCCGTTTACAAAATTTGCAAAAATTAAGGTCATATATTTTTCTCTCTATAAATATATTGAGTTTTGAGTGTAGTAGTGCTGATATGGTAGTGAAATAATACTATTTGACTTGAGAATATTGTGTCATTTGATACTCCCATAGACAATAAGAGAACTCTCGTGTTTTTCATTTTTAGCAAATCAGACTCCTTTTGTGGTAGGTATGGAGTATTATATTTATAAAAATAAAGCCATTATATCCACTTTAAAGCCTACAAGTATGGACTTGAACTCATATAGGAGGAAGACACTGTACATTAAGAAAATACAGAACTCTAACTTTGTTGATGATAAGATTAACTTGAAGTCTAGAACTCTGCCCAGCTATTTCTCAACCTTTAACTAGTCCATGAAAGTTCTAAAAGTCAATTATGAGGCTCTTAAGTGGTGGTGAGACTTAAACATCATCTTCACTTTATTTATTAATTTTTCATATATTAGAATGGTAACACATCACCACCTTCCATTTAGTCAGTCCCTTTAAAAAATTTCCCATAGATAATACCCTTGTCTATTGTCCGCTAGATTCTGTTCTAAAACTAACCCCAAAAGAATTGCACATCCGTTCACTAATATCCTCAGTTCAGTTCCTCCATTGGGATTAGCTGAAACTTTGCAGTAAAAACACATTACTTTTGAGTTCTTCAAACTGTTTGAAAGATAAATATCAGAAATGGGTATCAATATTGAAAAAATACTACCAAGTGCAAAAATTTCACCCTGTAAGACATCCTCGCTGAGCCTCTCACGACCTTCACCATTACTTGGACCCCAAGAAGGAGGAACAAATAGGGGTATTGAATGTTTTTTTGAAAAAAACAAGAAGCAAAAGCATGGATGCAGTTTTTTTGTACATCTCGTATAGATAAAAGGACTTATTTTTCCTAAAATACCCATATGCAACTTTATTTAAAGAGCTGTGTAGAAAAAGTTGTATCTGTATTTTTTTTGGGGATAAGATTCATGTTCTTGTAGTTTTTGCCTATATAATACTTGTAAAATAAAAGGTAATGAAAAAACTAACCCTACTTTATCTGTTCCAAAATATAATATTACTTGCCCAAATAAAAACAAGTGATTTTTGTGCAAATTCCGAAGCTAATGTCTTGAAAATAAAAGCCTCATTAATCTAAAGTTGAGACTAGACTAGATCCAATTGGTCAAGCATAAACATAATAAGAAGACCGGAAGACTTGGTCAAAAACACCACGTTTTGTATGAGAAGGTGATAAGGAATTTGTGGTTTCAACTTGAGAGAAAAATAGGAAGAACTCATGGGACCCAATATATATACTTCACGTCCGTTACTTAATAAGAAATTTACTTACCGGTATTATTTTGAGCTTTAAATACCGCTTCTTATTCCGTCAGCCTGCTATTAATAATAAGTAGTATCGCTAATTAATATCTACCGTTGGTTCTTATAAGAAACGATAGAGATAGGATATACCCATTTTTGATTCAGAATAAATGCACGCTATGATCATTACCCATTATATATATATATATATATATATATATATATATATATATATATATATATATATGAACAGAATCAATCAGAGCATCAATTGTATGTTACTAAAAAAATATGGGGTCCTGCAGGTCCATTATTGTGTTGCCGCTCCTCTAATCATGCTTGTTTTCATCATTTATGCTAATTCATCATCTACAGGAGAGAAAGAGGCTCTACTTGGGAGCGGCTGGTGGGGGAATATTTATAACAACAGTAGTAGTAATACTATCAATATTCTCATTCTAGTAAACATGACTGAAAGTCATTGTAACTGGCCAGGTGTTAGACCCTTTTGACTTTGGCATGCGGGACGCCGAGATAGCATGCCAAGTAAAGTCTTGATACTTTGTTGTGTGGCAAGGCATAGGCGTTCGTAGGTGTGCGGCAGCCAAGGGCGCTGTGCGTACGTGTGCGGCAGCCAAGGGCGTTGTGCACAATCAGTCGACAGTGTGCGGCAGGCAAGGGCGTTGGGCGCACCTGGTCGACAAACAAGTTGATACTTGGTCGTTTGAGCAGCAATGAGCAACGTTGTGCAGTAGTGGGTGACACTAGGCAACAAGTTGGGTCATTGGGCAGCGAATGAGCTATGTCAGAAAAATGTAAGTTTTAGGCAACTTACATTATGCTTCCTCAGACAGGTCTGATGTCCATTATTCTGTAACTTACATTATGTAAGTTCTAGGCAACTTACATTATTCTGTAAGTTGTGGCCTTAAAAAAACTTATTCGGTTCGAAGCAAAAGAGCCAACATTTGACGAGAGTTTTAGGAATGAGGTACAAGTGTTGTCAAAGTATAAAGCATAAAAACATCGTCAACTTTATGGGTTCTGTTTGGCCGGGAAGCTTATTCTGTGTATTGAGAATTGATGTTGAAGCCGTTGAATTGGATTGGAATAGGAGGGTGGACATTGTTAAAGATATTGCAAATGCTTTGTCTTACATCCATCATGAATGTTATTCACCGAGACATATCAAGCAACGTCTTACTAAACTCAAAATTAGAGGCCTTTGTTGCTGACTTCGGCAAGCAAGATTTTTAGATCCTGATTCTTCGAAACAAAATGGAATTGCAGGCACTTACGGATATGTTGCTCCAGGTAACTATTTTTCATAATATTTTCTTGGAAATTTGCTTCAAACTAGTGAATAGCTCCAATTAAACATCGGTTGATTTTCTCCTAAATTACCGACATGACATATTGCTATTGGATGATGTAAAACAATAACTTTATAGTCAGTTTTTATATAACTTATTTTATTTTATATATGTATGTTAGAACTGATCCATAGCAAATGGCTATGGATCAATTTCTGGCCACAATATCCTAGACCCTTCAGTTTGAGATCATACGGCCACGATTTAAAATAAAATAAAATTCACTACCACAATATAATGTTGCAGTAGGAAATTGTACGGGTAAAATTGGTCAACACAAATCGAGTCCCTTTCTGTTCAAAAATTTAGATATTTAGCCTTCAAGTGTCACATGTGCATTGACTTGCCTACGTGGCACGCTGACGTGGACGTTTTTCCAATTAATTGTCAAAAAATTAGTGAAGCTTAGGATTTGAACTCAAAACCTTAACTTTGAAATCTTGATCATTACACCACTGAGCACCACAATCGAAGTTATTAAATTTACTTGAGGATTAATTTTTATACCAAAACAATTCATCTCCTCCAGCTCCACTAGATTATTTATTATTATTATTGTTATTAATATTTATTATTATTATTATTATTATTACTCTCTCCGTCCCATAGTTATAGGCTGATTTTTCATTTTGAGATGTCCCAATATATAGGCTACTTATTATTTATAAAATTTAGTTGGTTCATTGTTTTACTTTTATGCCCTTATAATAAATATTCAATCATTATTTTTTTTTTGAAGAAACAACATTCAATGTCGTTATTGTTATCATCACATTTAATGTTGTTGTATTCTCAATAAAAGAATTCAACTTTTTAGGCTCAATAAATGAATTTGGAATAACAAACGTTTTGTGATTAGTTGAAAGTTTATATAGATTAAAATGATCAATTAAGTTGAGAGTTTCAATGTGATAAGTAAGGAGTAATTAATTTATTCATTAATTTCATATTAAGGGGTATATGTGGAAATTTTTTGTTAAAATTGTCACTTAAACTGATTTTCTTAAACTATGTGCCAAAAGAAATCAGCCTATAACTATGGGACGGAGGGAGTATTATTTATTATTAAAAAACTCATCCCCTTTTTTTGGATACTGAAAAATTATAATTCATCCCCTTTTTTTTTCTCCAGGGAATTAACACAGCTCACTACTTGAAACCATCCATCATCCCTCTTGTTCACTGCTTCAAGGAAATCCTTTTCTGTAACAGTTTTCCTTCTTACTCGAATGGCATACATACCAGCCTCTGTGCAGACACTTCTTATGTTCGCTCATGAACAAAAAGCTTTATTGTTTAAGAAGGCAAAAACCAAAATCGCCAGTGAAGATATCTAGAACACACCAATAACAACAACAAATAATAAACCCACTTTAATTCCACCAAAACCCCTCAAATCAAATTTTAACAGCCCCCTAAACCCACTCTACCAATCCCACCAAAATCCCACTTTAATCCCACCAAAACCCAGTTCAATCCCATTAAAACCCACTTCTATCCCACCAAACTCTAGTTCAATTACAGAACAAATAGTCTCTTCCCCAACCCAAATCAGCGCCAAGAAGCGATTCCAATCTAACACCCCAAATTCGTTGAATCCTATCGATGAAGACCCAAATAAACGGAGCAAAATTGAATTTGTGTCAAGATATCCTTCCCAGATTGACAGTGATTTTGTCATTGAGATGATTAGGATGCCAAATTTGGAATGTTGTCCTCAATTTTGCCTAATTTATAATTTTGGGTTTGAATTTAGCCAACCCTAACTTTTTGAGATCTAAAAGTGCTGAGTTTTAGAGGGAAGAGACGACAATGGAGATGATGTTGTTTTAAATTAATGGGTATATTTGTCTTTTAATATTCTGATGGGAAAATGAGTTGATTTGGTATAAAACTTAATTCTTTTGTTAAAATAATTGTTAGACGTAGTGCTCGGGTGGTCTCATTACCAAAATTTTAAACTTGAGATTTTGGGTTCGATTCTTGGGGGACTGTGTTTTTAGGCAATAAATTGGAAAATGTACATGTAAGCGATTCCATGTGGCAAAAATGTACATGTAAGTAGTGCTACTGTGTAAATCTCAACTTATTATTTAATTTTCTCTATTTTGAAATAAGAAGGTTGATTTGATTAATGCGATACATGGGTAAAATACGCAAATATTTTAAAATAAGCAAGTGGTTATAAAATATTCATTGTTGTTTTAAATATTCGTTTGGTACGCGGAATATTCAGACATCGTTTAATAATATTATTTACATCACAAAAGAAATGTGTGTGTACCCATAACAGAAAAGCGATTAGATGAAGAAACGACAAATATAAGTTGTTTAAAAATAATAACAGAATAAGTTATTGCAATTATCGTTAAAATACTTCCATGGTTAAAACACAAGAAGACACCAGATTGCACCAATTATCGATTCTTACGTAAAAAGACTACTCAATAATAGTTACATGAATTATTGTTCAAGATTTTATCGATTTAATAATTGTCATTTGCGTTGATATTTTATATCATTGTTGTTTCAATAATTGTCATTACACAAGATTTTTTCATTATCGATGCAATAATTTATATTATCCGAATAATATTATTAGATAACATTATTAGCGAATGCCTGTAAAAGTTCGCTCTAAGGAGAGGTTTCTATCACCTAATCATACCACCAAGAAGGAGAAATTTTATTGGAAAGCCCTCTTCCTTTTAACCGCCCTAATAATCAATATCATGATTCTCGTAATATTATTTGTGAATAATTAATTATCGATTCATATGATGAGAAAAATATTGATTTTATGTGGATATAGATGGAGAAAAATTTTAATGTACAATTGTTGAAAATTGAAATTTTATCTTTTTCTCGATAAAATAATTCATTTAAATATATTATTATATTTTAATAATATAATAATGGTGATATTTTACAACGAATGCGGGATATATGAGTATACTGATAGGAAGAGTATTTTTTTCAGCAATAAATGTTTAAAACATATTAAACATGTCATTGGACCCCATTTATCGAATCGAATTTGATTATGTTTATAAAATCGCCTGTTTGTGGATTTCTATCAATTTCGCTTGGAATTTGGAAAAACTTTCTTCTGCAAAGTTGTAGAAATTGAATTTCCTATAAAAAGTCGCGAGATTCAATTTTCCGATAAAGGGCTATTTATTGTGAATTATCAAAGTTCAAAGTTCAAATAATTGATTTTTAAGTTTTAATTATTATTTTAAAGAAAAACGTTTTTTTTTGCATTTAAGTGGGCTAACATGTGATATTAATTGCTTGAAATCAGATCTTCAAAGATGGGCTAAGAAAATTTATAATATATATTAATATTTTATTAAATTTTCTCGCTTTTGTTTCTAAAGATTTTCCTATAAATAGGGTGCTTGGGTTAGAATTGAAAATCACACCGTAAATCAAGTTTTCTCTCTCTATATTATCGAAATTTATTCTTGTGAGTATTTTGAGTATACTTTGAGTATTGCTTTATCTGGCAAGTTCAAGTCATAACCTATATCCAGTGTTTCAATTAAAAGACTCTTTTCGAGGTAAGGGATATTATTTTTTTTTTCAGAATGATATTATTTCTTCTATATCATTATATTGAAATATTGATCTGAATTTTTTTAACAAATTTGGAACTTTTGGTGTCTGAGTTACTTATTCACGATACTCAAGACTATTCACGATACTCAGATTATTCACTTAATACTAAGACCGCTTCATCGAAAAATGAAAATTTTTCTTTTAAATCTAAAATATCTATCAGGATACTAAGCGTTGATCAGATCCATGTTTTGATCATTCTTGAATTTTACACCACTACGATTATTTTTGAGGTATTTTTTGACGCGGATAAAACAAAGACTTAATCCTTAATCCTTAATCCTTAACATTTTGTTTCAATTGGATTCGCTTTTTTAAAAATATTTTTCATCATCCTCGCCTTTTAAATGATGATATTATTGAATATCTTTGGCCAGTCAAAGATGAATGATTTCGATGAATATCTTTGGCCAGAGTGCAAAGATGAATGCGTGTTTAGATGAACATGACTAATCATGAATATCTTTGGCAGTAGTGCAAAAGATGAATATTTGATTCCGTATATATATCGATTGATGTTACAGGGATAAAGATGAGACGATGAACTTTTAAATTCATACATGTAAGATAGTAGTTTGCATTCTCTACTTAACTCTTCTAATGAATTATTATTTCATTGCGAATATTGATTTAAAATTTGTTGTCTATCAGATTCTATTAGATTTTTCCTCGTCAAGACTAACGATAATTTGTTGTATATTATCTTAGTCATAATATTCTTTACCGGGCTAGTTGAGCTCACCCTTTTTCTTTTTGTTCCATTTTTCTTCTCGGGAGGCGAGAATATAGCGATGCAGTACGCAGTCTTAGTATGGAATGAAAGTTCTAGAGAGAGTTGTTTAGTAGTCCTCACCATTTTTGTAAAATAATGTATCAAGAAATGTGATGAGGATTTATTTGAGTATAGATATTGTCTAGAAGATAATATTTGTATTCAAACTCACGCTTTCTTGTTGTAATAATAAAATTGTAGTTATTTCGCATCATGTATTGACAACTCGTAATGGGTGATGTATACCTATTTTGGGGGCGTCACAGTTAGGTATCGAGCTTAGGATACGATCTCCAAGCGGAGATCGGAGAATAGAACTAGGAGGGAGAGACGAGTAAATCCTTCGCTAAGGTGTCCTACCTAAGCTTATTTGTTAGTCGGTCAAGATATAGGGATATTATGTGATATATTGATTTCCTTAATTAACCCTTGTTTTATGACAAGATTTGAGAAATGTCGATCGAGAATATTAACAATGGAAATGAGACCGTGGAGACGCCTCAGACTCACCAACGAGGAGAACGTGCAACAGTCGGTGGCAATGTTCCTCCCATGAACATCACCACCGATCGATGATGAACGAGGGATGTTTAGAAGCTTTTTTGCTTCATACAAAATCGCATTTAGGGAGACTCGTGTTCAAAATACTGAGGAGGAAATGATAGCAATTTACTAAGTTGTCACAAACCAAGTAGTTCAAAGAGTTGGGACCACCAATTTAAGGGAAAGCCGATCCGATCACGGCGGAAACATGGGTCAAGCAAATTACCAAGATATTCGATGTCTTGGGATGCACGGAGAACAGAGGTTCCATTCGCCACCTTTATGTTCCGTGGCGGGCGATTCATCGGTGGAGAGTCATGAAGCGTACTCCATCCAAATTGCGCACTCAAAGATGTCTTGGGAGACGTTTGAGAACTATTTAATGACAAATACTTTCCCGAAAGTGTTCGTCATATACGAAGGAAGTGGAGTTTATTAGACCGAGCGCGAACAACACGACGGTGTCTCAAAGATCGAGGCAAAGTTTGCGAGTTATCCAGTTCAGATCTCATTTGGTGGAGAATGAGGAACGTATGACGCGGATGTTTCTTAGAGGTTTGAAACCCGACATACGACAATATCTCATTTCTCATAAATTTTCTCTATTCGATGTTGTTATAATGGGCTCAATTGTTAGAGCGAGATAACGAGTATGTTCAACCGAGGGATCATAACCAGGATCGTACTGTAGATAGCGATCAACATGAATAATGATAACCAAATGGAAAGAAAACAGACGGACAAAAATGGTAACCACTCTCGTGGTAATCATGGCCATGAAAATAGAAGAAGCGAAATCGGGAGGAGATTTTAAAAAGAGGAGATTTAACAACGACCATGTGAAGACGACAATCTGTTTAAGAAAGAATCGGTTCTAAGGGAGGAGAACGACCACCCATCATATGCTATAAATGCGGAAACAGGACATATCACCCAAACCGCCCACAACAGCTTCAAGGTATGCTATAATTGTGGAAAGGAAGGACATATCGCCGAGATTAGACGCAGAATAAACCTAGTTCAATGGGGACGGTGACTCAAAAAAAGATCGTCCCGTAAAAGTCAAAGTCAATCTGTTCTGAAGAAGGCGTTTGTTGTGATCGGGTCAAAATGCGAGGAACCCAAACGAGGTGATCACGTAAGTAAGCTATTTATAAATTCTTGCGAAGTTTATACCTTACTTGATCTGGGGTGCTACCCATTCATTTATCTCTCCCTGCTTGTGCTCAACGCTTAAACTTGACTCGGAGAAATTAGACTTTGACCTATCTGTGGAAACTCCGTTAGAGAAACTTTCATCGCATCCACTCGCTTATAAATCTTGTTTGATTCAAGTTGGCACCATCACCTTACCCGTTGACCTTATCTCTTTAAAGATACTTGCTTTTGATGTGATTTTAGGGATTGATTAGTTAACTACACATCATGCCAAAATTGATTGTTTTCGTAGGTTGTTAGCTTTCATATTCCTAAACAACCCGTTGTATGCGAATTCAAGCAACTAAACCATTAAAATCAATCACCGCCATATCTAATCATAAAGCTATTCGCTTATTGAAAAACGGATGTCAAACTTTCTTAGCCCATGTTATGGATTTGAATAAAGACACGCCAAATTTGAATAATATTCCTGTTATTTTGACTTTCCGACGTATTTCTGAAGAACTTCCTTGCTCCTACCCCGTAACGTGAAGTTGAATTCTTTATTGATCTTGAACCCGATACAAAGCCCATTTCTAAAACCCCATATCGAATGGCTCTATTGAACTTCAGAGTTAAAGGTCCAACTACGTGAATTGTTGGACATCGGTTTCATTCGTCCCCAGTACATCTCCTCGGGGTGCTCCTGCTTTTATTCGTAAAGAAGAAAGACGGAGTATGCGACTTTCAGATTGACTATCGTGAATTGAACCATGTCACCATCAAGAATAGGTATCCTCTACCTCGTATTGATGACTTGTTTGACCAATTGCAAGGGGCACAATTCTTTTCAAAATCGATCTTCGCTTCGGATATCATCACCAAAGATTAGAATCGAGGATATTCCAAAGACCGCCTTTCGTAACTCTAAGATGCAGGGCATTATGAATTCTTAGTCATGTCTTTCGGATTGACTAATGCTCCTCGCGCTTTCATGGATATGATGAACCGAGTATTCAAGGAATATTTGGATCAGTTTGTTGTTGTCTTTATTGATGACATCCTCATATATTCCAAAAGTCGTGAAGATCATGAGCACCATTTGAAGCTGGTACTCCAAAGGCTTCGTAAAAACAAACTATATGCCAAATTGAAGAAATGCGAGTTCTGGCTTGAGGAAGTAACATTCCTTGGGCATGTGGTGTCGAAACATGGAGTATCCGTGGACCCGGCGAAGATTGAAGCAATACAAAGTTGGGAGCAACCGAAGTCGGTGACCGAAGTACGTAGCTTTCTGGGTCTAGCTAGTTATTATCGGAGATTCGTGGAAGGGTTTTCTCGAATCGCTACTCCATTAACTTTCGAATTGACTTTAAAGATATAAAATTCATTTGGAGCGAAGAATGCGAGAAGAGTTTCCAAGAGCTTAAGAGGAGACTTATTTCTAAGACTGTTTTAACAATACCATCCGGTTCGGATGGATTTGTTATCTCAAATATGCTTCGAGCAAAGGGTTAGGATGTGTTCTCATGCAACGTGGGAAAGTCATAGCCTATGCCTCGCGACAACTTAAAAAGAGTATGAGAGGAATTATCCTACTCATGATCTAGAGTCAGCGGCGTGATCGTTTCGCTTAAAGATATGGAGGCACTATCTATATGGGGAGAAAGTGGAGATATATTCGCACCATAAAAGCCTTAAATATTTCTTCACTCAAAAGAACTCAACATCGCGGCAATGACGTTGGCTCGAGCTATTGAAAACTACGACCACACTATTCAATACCATCTTGGTAAAGCGAACGTGGTAGCCGACGCTACGAGTAGAAGATCATATCTTGGGAATGAGTGCGATGATGTCAAGTATACGATAGAGCCAACTTTTAATAGAAAAGTTAAGGTTGCTTTCGAGCCACCGACCCGGAGTGATGCGTATGAAGAAGAGAGTACAAGAAGGAGCTATTCCTAAGCGAGAATTGATGAAGAAGGAATACTTGAGTCCACTCTGCAGACTTTGTGTCCCTAACGACTGATTTAAAGTACAAGATTATGATGGAGGCACACAATACACCATTTGCAATCCATCTCGGAAGTACCAAAATGTATCGTGATCTTGACATACATTTTGGTGGAACAATATGAAGAGAGATTGCAAAGTTTATCTCGATGTGTTTAACTTGTCAACGCGTAAAAGGCGAGCATCTAGTACCTAAGGGTCCGCTGCAACCACTTGAGATTCCGAAATGGAAGTGGGAACACATTACAATGGATTTCGTTACGGGTCTTCCTACGGTTTCTCAAGGCATCATTGCTATTTGGGTTATTGTTGATAGATTAACCAAGTCTCGCTCATTTCTTGCCGACACGGAGACTTATTCTCTTGAACGCCTTGCTAGTATGTGACGTGAATGAGATTGTGAGGTTCATGGCATGCCCAGTATCCATAGTTTCGGATCGTGACCCAAGATTCACTTCAAGATTTTGGGTTAGCTTGCAAAGAGCTATGGGCACGAATTTACGATTGATTCGAGCATACCATCCTCAAACAGACGGACAATCGAAGGACTATTCAAACTCTTGAAGATTTATTAAGACTCGTGTTCTGAGACTTCAAGGGCGCTTGGGATAAGTATTTACCATCAGTGGAATTCTCCTACAACAACAATTATCGAGCAAGTATAGGTGTGGCTCCATTTGAAGCATTATATGGACGAAAAGTGTCGCTCTCCAATATTTTGGGATGAGGTGGGTGAAGCAACATTGTTGGGACCCGAAAGTTAAATACGATATACTACCGAAAAGATCCAAATGATTCGACAACGATACAAAGCGGCACAAGATCGACAAAAAGAGTTATGCGGATCTTCATCGAAAGGACGTGAAATTTAGTATAGGGGATCATGTATTGTTGCGAGTTGCTCCATGGAAGGGAGTTACAAGATTTGGGAAGAGAGGAAAGCTCAATCCACGATTTATTGGTCCATTTCAAATTCTTGACCGAGTAGGAAATGTAGCCTATAGACTCGCGTTACCTCCGAGTATGTCTCGTGTTCATAATGTGTTTCACATATCCATATTTCAAAATATGTGAAAGACCCGAACCACGTTATAGAGTTAGAACCGGACGAGATAGCCGAAGACTTAACGTATGAGGAGGTACTTGTCAAGATCTTGGATAGGAAGGAGCATGTCCTACGCGCAAAGTTCATACCACAAGTTAAAGTTCTGTGGAGGAATCATGCTATAGAGGAAATGACCTGGGAATTGGAAACGGAAATGAAAGCGAGGTATCCTCACCTTTTTGAAACACCATGTATGTACGTCAATTTCGAGGACGAAATTTCAAAAAGTGGGGAGGTTGTAAGACCCCAACTTATTATTTAATTTTCTCTATTTTGAAATAGTAAGGGTTGATTTGATTAATGTAGATAGTTATGGGTAAAATACGCAAATATTTCAAAATAAGCAAGTGGTTATAAAATATTCATTGTTGTTGGGGAATATTCGTTTGGTCGTGGAATATTAAATCGTTTTCGGAATATTCGTATGCGACGGCCAAGTACCGATGTGTGTGGGCCCCATAATGGAAAAGCGATTGGATGAAGAAAACGACAAAATATAAGTTGTTTAAAAATAACAAAGTAGTTATTCACCGTATTATCTTTGTTAAAATACTGGTGGTTAAAACACAAGAAGATACCAGATTGCACCAATTATTGATTCTTACGTAAGAAGGCACTACTCAATAATGGTTACAGTAATTACTGTTCAGTATTTTATTGATTTAATAATTGCTGCGTTGATATTTTATATTGCTGTTGTTTCAATAATTGTCATTACACAATATTTTTCATTATCGAAGCAATAATTCATATTATCCTAATAATATTATTAGATAACATTATTGGCAATGTCTAGAAAGTTCTCATCAAGGAGAGGTTTGGTCACCTAATTGCGGCCAAGAAGAGAGAAATTCTTATTGAAAGCCCCTCTTCTGAGGAACCGCCCTGCAGTTTGTCAATATTGTGATTCTCAGAATATTATTTGTGAATAATTAATTATTGATTCATATGATGAGGAAAATATTGATTTTATGTGGATATAGATGGAGAAAATTTTTAATGTGATAATTGTTGAAAATTGAAATTTTATCTTTTTCGATAAAATAATTCATTTAAATATATTATTATATTTTAATAATATAATAATGGTGATATTTTTACAACGAATGTGGGATATATGAGTATCTGAGGAGGAAGAGTATTTTTGTTGCAATAAATGTTTAAAACATGTTAAACATGTCATGGACCCCATTTATCGATTGAAATTTGATTATAGCATGTAAAATTGCCCGTTTGTGGATTTCGGTCAATTTCTGTTTGGAATTTGGAAAAACTTTCTTCTTCAAAGTTGTAGAGAATTGAATTTCCTATAAAAAGTCATGAGATTCAATTTTTTCTGATAAAAGGGCTATTTATTGTGAATTATTGAAGTTCAAGTTCAAAATAATTGATTTTTGGAAGTTTTAATTATTATTTTAAAGAAAAACGTTTTTTTTGTATTTAATTGGGCTAACATGTGATATTAATTGCTGAAATCAGATCTTCAAAGATGGGCTAAGGAAATTTGTAATATATATTAATATTTTATTAAATTTTCTGCTTTGGGGTTCTAAGCATTTTCCTATAAATAGGGTGATTAGGTTAGAATTAATTGAAAATCACACCAGAAACTGAAGTTTTCTCTCTCTATATTATCGAGCGTATTCTTGTGAGTATTTTGAGTATACTTTGAGTATTGCTATACTGGTGGTGAAATTCAAGTCATAACCTATATCCCAATTGTTTCAATTAAAGATCGCCTTTCGAGGTAAGGGATATTATTTTTTTTCGTAAAGATATTATTTCTTCAATATCATTATATTGAAATATTGATCTGAAGTTTTTTAACAAATTTGGAACTTTTGGTGTCGGAGTTACTATTCACGATATCGGCCTTTATTCACGATACTGATTCTATTCACGAATACTAAGACTATTCATCGAAAAATGAAAAATTTTCTTTTCGTCCAAAATATCTATTGTGGATACTGGCTTTGATTGTATCCATATTTTGATCATTCTTGAATTTTACACCACTATGATATTTTTGAGGTATTTTTGGACGTGGATAAAACAAAGTACGAATCCTTAATCCTTAATCCTTAATCCTTAATCCTTAATCCTTGTCATTTTGTTTCACCGGATTCGTTTTTTTAAAATATTTTTTCATCATCCTCGGTCTTAAATGATGATATTATTGAATATCTTTGGCCAGTAGTGCAAATATGAATGATTTCGATGAATATCTTTGGCCCGTAGTGCAAAGATGAACAGTGTTTAGATGAACATGACCAACTCGATGAATATCTTTGGCACCAGTAGTCAAAGATGAATATTTGATTCCGAGATATATATTGATTGATGTTACAAGGATAAAAGATAGACGATGAACTTTTAAATTCATACATAGAAGATAGTAGTTTTGCATTCTCTACTTAACTCTTCTAATGAATTATTATTTCATTGCGAATATTGATTTAAAATTTGTTGTCTATTGTATTCTATTAGATTTTTCCTGTTGAAGACTAACGATAATTTGTTGTATATTATCTTAGTCATAATATTCTTTATTGGGCTAGTTGAGCTCACCCTTTTTCTTTTTGTTCCATTTTTCTTCTCGGGGAGGCGAGAATATAAGCGAGTACGCAGTCGGGGTATGGAATGAAAGTTCTAGAGAGAGTTGTTTAGTAGTCCTCACCATTTTGTAAAATAATGTATCAATAAATGTGATGAGGATTTATTTGAGTATAGATATTGTCTAGAAGATAATATTTGTATTCAAACTCACAGCTTTTTCTTGTTGTAATAATAAAGTTGTAGTTGTTTACGTACCATGTATTGACAACTCGAATGGGTGATGTATACCTATTTTGGGCGCGTCACACCACGTATTTCAAGTCAATGCACATGTGGCACATGGGGGCTCAATATCCAAATTTTTGAATAGAAAGGGCTCGATTTATACTGACAAAAAAAATGGCTCAATACCCAAAAATACCTAAAGTTCAATGGTGGTCACATTTGCATTTTACCTAGAATTGTAGTTTTAAATTGTGAGCATCAAATCGTATAATGACCGATGCCAAATGTAATGACTATTTAAGGTCTTACAATCACAATTTGTTATGGATCAACTTGTTATATATATATATATATATATATATATGTATGGGTAATCATCCATAACATATATTTACTATGGATCTTTATAGGGTATACACCATCTATACCATTGAAAACAAGAATGAACAACCATAGTTAATGAACAATCGTATAAACCCTAAACCTTAGTTAATAAACTCTAAACCATAGTTAATAAAGTTAAACCCTTATTCTAATTAGTGTCTGCTACTATTAGTAGCGAATGTTAAGTTTTTTTTTACCGTCCACTACTAATAGTAGCGGACATCGATTTTTAGTTTCTAATCCTAGTTGTTCTTTTTCCTTTATAGTCATAATAGACTAAAAGACAAAATGCATCCCAAACTTTACACCTCTACTGATATTTGTACCCCAAACTGAAAAAGGTGTCTAAGTACACCCCAAACTTCACTCATGCTGAACAAAAGACACACTTTGCTTACTTAACCGGTCAAAAGTGACCGGCTAAGGCTGTAAATCTTATTACAGGGGGGTAAGCTCGGTAGTTTACATTTATTGAAAATTGCAGTTACATTTACACCATTACGCTCTTTGGTTATTGTGACACCCCCAAATCCGGGTTACCTGACTCCCGAGTTTGGTGTTCACGATCCACAATATAATAACATCTAACTACCCATTTATATAGAAATAGTAATACATATCACATTAATATATGTTGTTAATACATTAGTCCCAGGTTCGCTAACCTTAACATTACAAACATACCATTTAGATAAACAAAAAGGGTTCACAAACAACATAATAATAATATTCATAAAATTATGCTATCACTATGCCTTTGCCTTTGTTCTTCACAGCACCTCCTGCCACCTCGTCCCTAGCTGAAAAGTTTTATTTAGCAATGGTGAGCAACAAATTTGCCCCGCAAGTTAAGATATACAATGAATATATAAGTATCAGAATAATAGACTATCTATTTTGATAGAATGACACCAAAGTTCGGGGAACTTTGAAATAGCTGAACAATTCGTTAATCAATAACAAGTTTTCTCGTATTCTAGGAAACACAATAATCTGATAATGAAAGAGTAAAACGCTTTCAAAGTTTCTACGATATTTTATTGAATAAACAAGAATCAATTCTACGCAATAACAAAATGGAATGTTTTCCAAATTTATGCTGAGCGATCCATTGGATCTAGAACTTCTATCTTCTCGGGTATCTATCAAAGATTTACTTTGATACATACGCAGGAGTATCAGATAACCATAAAGATTAAATCATACCCCTCTGCAAGTATAACAAGTGATCAGCTTTATTATACCCTATATTATGCATAATACTTAACAATGCCCAATGGCCGAATATACGACCTAAAATGTTCCCTTTATATAAAAGGTTGTTCTTCTCAGTCTTTGAATCAAAATTTGATTTAACAACGAAACACAATGATTTCAATTTCTATTTACTTATCGATCTAGCCGAAATAATTGGCATCGATCTACCAATAACAATTGAATTCTTTTCTCGAATTTATCAAGTTCTAACAAATGTTCGTCTAGCCAGAATAATTAGCTAAGACATTTCTCAACATAATTTGACAATAAACAGGAATTATATGTACTGTCAATTCTATCTTCTACGAATATGAATATCCAACAACAGTTATTCTACAAATGTATATTCTCCTAATCAAGAATTCAATTGAATTATTAAACATGCACTAACCTGCGAATAATCAACAATAAATCCTCGACACATGTATAATTAGTAATAATTAACCACTATAATAATTGAATGAATATAACTCAAGGTTGAGTTAGGAAACTTGCCTTCCGCGTTGATTACAACTACACAATAAACTTATCTGCGTTCGAAAGACCTATAACCAATAATATCGGTCTTACAATTAGCACAATAATTCATAACACGTAACACTGTATTTTACAGTCAAACTTCTCCTAGGCACATTAATTACCATATATAGCCCACATTAGTGTTTTATAACCTATATAAACACTTATCAAGTCTAACTATTTCTATTCGTTTGGACTTGGTCTCATTTCGATTGTTTACGGTCACCCTATCCGATAATTAACATATTTATTGTCAATTAATCTTGGTATTTAAGCTTCAATATTATTTTAGATAAGTCAAATATCGTTTATAATATTTTTCTAAGCTTTTAATAATTTATAAACAATTATTATAATTTATAATAATTTTTCAAACACTTAAATCATTTTTAATTGATTTAATTATCAAATAATCTTTTTATCATTAATATTTAATAATATAAAAATATTAATGTTATACTTGTTAAAATAATAAAGTTATTATCAATAACTTCAAATATTTTCAAAGCATCAATATTCTACTTAAATAATTTTTAAAATAATTAAAATCATATTTAAATCATCACCATTAATATTTAAATATTAATGAAATTATTACCAAAATATTAAAAGTCATTAATTATAACTTAAAAATATTTTTAAATCCTTTTTTCTCATTTTTAAATTATTTTAAATTAATAAAATCATTTTAATTCATTTATTTAATATAATAATTAAATAAATCTAATATCATTAATATTAATTTATTAATGAGAATTCTCCAAAATATTGGAAATAATATTTTATAATTCAAAATATTTTCTAACACTTTATTCTCATTTAAAATAATTTTTAAACAAATAAAATCATTTTTAACTTATTTATTTAATTTAATAATTAAATAAATCTAATATCATTAATATTAATTGATTAATAAAAATTCTCTAAAAATATTAAAATTACATTTTATAACTCAAAATATTTTTTAAATACTTTATTCTTATTTAAAATGATTTTTATATAATTAAAATCATTTTTCTCTAATTTATTTAATACACTAATTAAATAAATTAAATACCATTAATATTCAAATAATTATAAATATTAATGAAAAATGTCCCAAATAATTAAAAGTTCTTTTTTTAGAATTTAAAATGATTTTTAAAACCATTTTTGTAATTTTTATAATTTATTTCATATTTTTAATTAATTTCCTGAAATTCAAAAAATAAAATTATTAGAAATCGTCGCTATAGGCTATAAATTACACTTTTCTTCGTCGTCTTAGGTGTTCTTGAGCCTCAAGAACAACATGTCGCGATCAATCTGGGTGCACGTCAATTTGGCTTTTGATTCTCGATATATTCATGTTCGCAGGCTAACTTTGCTTCAATCGTAGTAAGTACTCATGTAGTACTACCATTAACAATTAACATCTTGGTCCAACAACAACTCATATGCAAGATCCGAGCTTTGAAATATATTGTCGAGCTGGTTTTAGGTTTTCCCATAAACCTAGGTAGTCCTACCACCACCCTCACGCTCAATTATCTAAAGTGTTCGATTATTAGTTTGGTGGTTTTATGGTTCATATCTATAGTCCACATGTCAAGGAACATGTTTAAAGCAACATCACAGTTTAAAAATATCTAAATCGCTTGATCAAGATGGCCAAACTCATCGTGAAAATTTGGCTCATGAACTTTTCTGGAAATTCCAGAATTTCAAAATCAGTGCAAGTGTCCTACTTTGACCACTTGCTACAATCGATATATTGATTGTTTAAGAGTTCTTAAGGCATGCATATAGAGTACCAACTAAAGGCTACAAATACATTACAACAACAACATCATAACACTTAAAACCTGACAGATCAAGAAGCTTAGAAATGTTGTCAGACGCTGATTTTAGAATTACTGGCTACCCGTAATTCTTCCGTCAACGTCTTCATCAATGGGTTTTAATGAATTAATAACTAAACATCTAGACATGTAATGGTCAGTAAATACACCTCCGGATCAAAGACAACATGACCAAACCCACCATCCAAAAAACTTATAACAACACAAAACATTAACAGACAAGGATTTACAAATTTGACATTATGTTGTCGACCGACCTTTAGAGCTCAAGAACGCTTTTGAAAAACTTTGATTTTTACCAACTTTGATGCTATGGATCTATGATGGATCACCATAGATCATCTAAAAACATCTTTTAACACAAATATAAACACTTAAACACAAAAACTTTCTTAGCATTTAAGATCAAAATAGGTTTTAGGTTTATACCTTTATGTTCTAAATTTTTGATCTTCGATCCACAATCTGTTCTTGGGCGATCGAGGGTTGTTAACTTGACTGATCTACTAAAGAATTTCGGAGGTCTTGGTGAGAGAGGGAGAGTAGGTGAGAGCTTTGAGAGAAAATGGCTAGCAAATGGACTTTCTCTCTCTCTAATTCTTTTATAATGCATAGATACAATGTATATCGATGATATGGCTGACAAATAGAGCTGATATTATGAGATTCTTGTGTCACAAAGTCAAGAAAGTTGGTCAACCACTAAAGGTTTTGCAATTTTTACAAGTAATCTCATTAAAAATATAAAAAGGGTAATTTTGTAATTTGGAAAATAATTTTAATGTCATTATGGGCAATTGCTCAAACCCTTAGGGTTTAACCCTAAAGTTCTAACCCTTAGGTTTTACAAACTTCAATTCTAAAATTTTTTAATTAGGGTTTCTAAAAAGAAAAATTAGATTTCTAAAATAAAAATTAGGGTTTTAAATTGAAATTAATATTTCTAAAGTATAATTAGGGTTTACTAATTATATTAACATTTACTAAACACATTAGGCTTGCTAATTAGGATTAGGGTTTCTTAATTAGGGTTTAGGATTCCCAAATTTAAAATTAGGGTTTCTCGGCATACGATTAGGGTTTCTAATCCTGAGATTAGGATTTTTAATCTCTTATTTATCGATTTCGACCTACACATATTGACCACTTTCTCGAGACTCATATTTCTATCATTATAATATAGTGATCATAGATACATGATAATATTAACAATAAATATCAATATTAAATATATATAAAAAAATTATTCAAAAAATTTGGATTATTCGAAATCCCGGGTTATCACATTCACCTCTCCTTAAAAGGATTCCGTCCTCGGAATCACCGTTTTTTTATTCTCTACCATCTTTTAAAGTTGTATCATCAATTCATTTTTATCAACACAATATTAATTTGTGTCTCAAATTCTAACCTGTGACTTGGATCGTATAAAAGAAAACAAATCACAACAATATCTAACTCATATTACTCGCGTAATTTAAGTATTAAGCTAAATCGTTACCGGTCGCTTCTTCATGGGCAACTGCTACATTTGGAAGTGTCATGCTAAAAGTGAATGATGTTGGTCTTCCCTGCTGAGCTGATTCTTTAATCGCCAGAGTTTTGCTACTGGGTTCCTTGTTGGCACTTCTCTCTACATTTCTCTTCGGACAATTCCGGACCAGATGATCGGCCGACCCACACACAAAATAACCTCGTGTCTTCTTTGGAATGGGACACTGGGGTGACATGTGTCCCTCTTGACCACTGTTGTAACAAACTCCTTTTTTCTTCACACAAACTCCTTGATGATGCTTCCCGCAAACTACGCACGGCGCGCCTTTCTTCTTAATCTCTATTGGATTATTTCCTGAATTAATATCACCATCCCTCTTACATTTATTAAGATTACAACCTCCACTACCACCTATCATATTATTTTCTTCAGCTTCCTTTCTTTGTTCTTGACTATTCTTTAATACAACTTCAATTTCTCCTTCAGCGATAATGGCTTTTTCTAATAAAGTTGAAAATGAATTAATTTGCAGCACATCTAACTTCTCGAGTACCAATGATTTCAATCCGTTCATAAAACATCGTGCTTTAAGCTCCTCAGTGTCCACTCGACGTGGAGCAAATTTTGCTAACTCGTTGAACTTGACAAAATATGTTGTCACTGTCATATTTTCCTGCTTCAGATTCACAAATTGTTCTTCCATATTTCTCTTTAGACCTCCCTTCCTTGGCGGCATTATCTGATAAAAATCTTACATTAATTCTCCTTCTTTATACAAATTCTTATTAATAACACAATAAGAATTAAAAAAAAGATTTCTCATATAATCGCATATTTATTCAAATAGCACACAATACAATTAGCTCCTAACACATAACATTATCCCTTTTTAAATAATATCGGGATTAACAACACAACTTTAAACAAAAGTTGTAATTCTCCATTCACACATAACTATTCCCTAGTTCATCAAACTTACCACACCTAGGGGTTCAGGAACTTGCCACAATTATACAAGTGTATGAACTTATCCTAGTCAGACCTTTGGCGTCCATTCGCTGAGGGGTTCAATACATTTCATATAATTATGAGTCATGAACTTACCATAAGTATGAGTTTTAAGAACTCACAAATTAATCTTAATCTTATATTCATATAGAAAATAAAGATTTCACTCATACAAACACACACACACACACACACACATATATACATATACATATGTTTACACATCGTTCTTGATATTATAATCGTTAATATCATACACTATCAAAAGATACTATCGCTTAAACTTAAGCTATCTACCTTCCACTCCCTTCACCAGTCTTTTTCTTACTGGGACACTTGTTGCTTTCGGCTTAGGACAATATAGGAAAATATGTCCTTCTTGCTTAAAATTGAAGCACACGTTTTTCCACATCATGCATTCTCCCACGCGAGTCTTTCCACACTTGCTGCAGACTTGCTCCTTCTTCGGATTTGAATTTTTTCAGAGTTGTCGCTGTCGTTGTCCCTCTTTCTCTTATTCTTGCTGCTTGATTGTTCCTTCAGACGATCCACCACCTTCAGTCTTCATCCTCTCCACATGTGCCTTCAGCTCGTTCCGTTCTTCAGTCATTTCGCGTAACGCTCGCTTTGTCTTCCACAATTCCTCCAAGAGAAATACTTTACTCCGGAATTCTTGAACTTCTGCAGATACTTGATCTTGTTCTCCAACTTTAGTCTTATTCTCTTTCTCCACCTTAGCTTCTTCGGACTCCGTCTTCTCATCATCACTCTGATACATCTCGGGATAATCGTCATGATCGCTCCCCAGATTGACCATAGGTTCATCTTCTCCCACCTTCTCAACTGATTTGCTTTGCGCTGGCACCTCGGCTAATGGCACTGGTGCAACAGCCGCTAGCATCTCCGCACTCATTTCATCTTCACCAGACATCCTACAATCAGTTTAAATGACTTGATTAATACTTCTCCAGTACGAACTTCTCACACTATGTGTCCACATATCTCACTATCGATATATTTCGGCAATCCCTCACTTAGTACTCTAAATGAGTATTCTAGATTTCGCTTATGGTTATAATCCTAGGGTTTTCCCCACCCCACTTAAGGTTTATAACTTACAGCTCTGCTACCAACTTGTGACGCCTTGGTCACTACATCTTTGATACCAACCTGTGACACCCCCAAATTCGGGTTACCTGACCCCCGAGTTTGGTGTTCACGATCCACAATATAATAACATCTAACTACCCATTTATATAGAAATAGTAATACATATCACATTAGTATATGTTGTTAATACATTAGTCTCAGGTCCGCTAACCTTAACATTACAAACATACCCTTTAGATAAACAAAAAGGGTTCACAAACAACATAATAATACTATTCATAAAATTATGCTATCACTATGCTTTTGCCTTTGTTCTTCACAGCACCTCCTGCCACCTCGTCCCTAGATGAAAAGTTATATTTAGCAAGGGTGAGCAACAAATTTGCCCCATAAGTTAAGATATACAATGAATGTATAAGTATCAGAATAATAAACTATCTATTTTGATAGAATGACACCAAAGTTCGGGGAACTTTGAAATAGCTGAACAATTCGTTAATCAATAACAAGTTTTCTCGTATTCTAGGCAACACAATAATCTGATAATGAAAGAGTACAACGCTTTCAAAGTTTCTACGATATTCTATTGAATAAGCAAGAATCAATTCTACACAATAACAAAGTGGAATGTTTTCCAGATTTATGCTGAGCGATCCATTGGATCTAGAACTTCTATCTTCTCGGGTATCTATCAAAGATTTACTTTGATACATACGCAGGAGTATCAGATAACCATAAAGATTAAATCATACCCCTATGCAAGTATAACAAGTGATCAGCTTTATTATACCCTATATTATGCATAATACTTAACAGTGCGCAATGGTCGAATATACGACCTAAAATGTTCCCTTTATATAAAAGGTTGTTCTTCTCAGTCTTTGAATCAAAATTTGATTTAACAATGAAACACAATGATTTCAATTTCTATTTACTTATCGATCTAGCCGAAATAATTGGCATCGATCTACCAATAACAATTGAATTCTTTTCTCGAATTTATCAAGTTCTAACAAATGTTCGTCTAGCCAGAATAATTAGCTAAGACATTTCTCAACATAATTTGATAATAAACAGGAATTATCTGTACTGTCAATTCTATCTTCTACGAATATGAATATCCAATAACAGTTATTCTACAAATGTATATTCTCCGAATCAGTAATTCAATTTGAATTATTAAACATGCACTAACTGCGAATAATCAACAATAAATCCCTGGACATGGTATAATTAGCAATAATTAACCACTATAATAATTGAATGAATATAACTCAAGGTTGAGTTAAGGAATTTGCCTTCCGCGTTGATTACAGCTACACAATAAACTTATCTGCGTTCGAAAGACCTATAACCAATAATATCGGTCTTACAATTAGCACAATAATTCATAACACGTAACACTGTATTCTACAGTCAAACTTCTCCTAGGCACATTAATTACCACATAGCCACATTAGTGTTTATAACCTATATAAACACTTATCAAGTCTAACTATTTCGGTCTGGTTGGACTTCCGTCTCATTTCGGTGTTTTGGTCACCCTATCCGACAATTAACACATTTATTATCAATTAATCTTGGTATGTAAGATTCAATATTATTTTAGATAAGTCAAATATCGTTTATAATATTTTTCGGAAGCTTTTAATAATTTATAAACAAGTATTATAATTTATAATAATTTTTCAAACACTTAAATCATTTTTAATTGATTTAATTATCAAATAATCTTATTATCATTAATATTTAATAATATAAAAATATTAATGTTATACTTGTTAAAATATTAAAGTTATTATCAATAACTTCAAATATTTTCAAATCATCAATATTCTACTTAAATGATTTTTAAAATAATTAAAATTATTTTAAATCATCACCATTAATATTTAAATATTAATGAAATTATTACCAAAATATTAAAAGTCATTAATTATAACTTAAAAATATTTTTAAATCCTTTTTCTCATTTTTAAATTAATAAATAAAATTTTTAATTCATTTATTTAATATAATAATTAAATAAATCTAATATCATTAATATTAATTTATTAATGAGAATTCTCCAAAAATATTGAAAATAATATTTTATAATTCAAAATATTTTCTAACACTTTATTCTCATTTATAATGATTTTAAAAAATAAAATCATTTTTAACTTATTTATTTAATTTAATAATTAAATAAATCTAATATCATTAATATTAATAATAATTTCTCTAAAATATTAAAAATTACATTTTATAACTCAAAATATTTTTAAATACTTTATTCTTATTTAAAATGATTTTTATATAATTAAAATCATTTTCTCTAATTTATTTAATACACTAATTAAATAAATTAAATACCATTAATATTCAAATAATTATAAATATTAATGAAAAATGTCCCAAATAATTAAAAGTTATTTTTTCAGAATTTAAAATAATTTTTAAAACCATTTTTGTAATTTTTATAATTTATTTCCTATTTTTAATTAATTTTCAGAAATTCAGAAAATAAAATTATTAGAAACCGTCGCAATAGGCTATAGCGACACTTTATTGTCGTCTTAGGTGTTCTTGAGCCTCAAGAACACTGTCAGACCACTCTCAAGGGTGCACGTTTGACCGACTTTGATTCTTAGTATATTCATGTTCTGGGGTAACTTCGGCTTCAATCGTGTAGTACTCATGTAGTACTACCATTAACAACTAACATCTTGGTCCAACAACAACTCATATGCAAGATCTAAGCTTTGAAATATCTTGTCAGGCGGTTTCTGGGTTTTCCCATAAACCCAGGTAGTCCTACCAGTGTGTTCTGATCATTAGTTTGGTGGTTTTATGGTTCATATCTATAGTCCACATGTCAAGGAACATGTTTAAAGCAACATCACAGTTTAAAAACATCTAAATCGCCAGAATCAGTATGGTCAAACTCTGTCAGAAATTTGGCTCATGAACTTTTCTGGAAATTACAGAATTTCAAAATCAGTGCAAATGGCCTACTTTGACCACTTGCTACAATCGATATATTGATTGTTTAAGAGTTCTTAAGGCGTATATATATCTGATTACACCTACTGAGCTACAAATACATTACAACAACAACATCATAACACTTAAAACCTGACAGATCAAGAAGCTTAGAAATGTTGTCAGGCGCTAATTTTAGAATTCTGGGCTACCTAGAATTCTTCTGGTCAACGTCGGTCAATGGGTTTTGACCGTTAATAACTAAAGATCTAGACATGTAATTGCTGTAAATACACCTCCAGATCAAAGACAACATGACCAGCTACCAATCCAAAACTTATAACAACACAAAACATTAACAGACAAGGATTTACAGCCCCTGACATTACGTTGTCAGACGACCTTTAGAGCTCAAGAACAGTTTTGAAAAACTTTGATTTTTACCAACTTTGATGCTATGGATCTATGATGGATCACCATAGATCATCTAAGAACATCTTTTAACACAATTATAAACACTTAAACACAAAAACTTTCTTAGCATGTAAGATCAAAATAGGTTTTAGGTTTATACCTTTATGTTTTAAATTTTTGATCTTCGATCCACAATCTGTTCTTGGGCGATCGAGGGCTGTTAACTTGACTGATCTACTAAAGAATTTCGGAGGTCTTGGTGAGAGAGAGTAGGTGAGAGCTTTGAGAGAAAATGGCTAGCAAATGCACTTTCTCGCTCTCTAATTTTTTTTATAATACATAGATACAACGTATATTGATGATATGGCTGGCAAATAGAGCTGATATTCTGAGATTCTTGTGTCACAAAGTCAAGAGAGTTGGTCAACCACTAAAGGTTTTGCAATTTTTACAAGTAACCTCATTAAAAATATAAAAAAGGTAATTTTGTAATTTGGAAAATAATTTTAATGGCATTATGGGCAATTGCTCAAACCCTTAGGGTTTAACCTTAAGGTTCTAACCCTTAGGTTTTACAAACTTCAATTCTAGAATTTTTTAATTAGGATTTCTAAAAAGAAAAATTAGATTTCTAAAATAAAAATTAGAGTTTTAAATAGAAATTAATATTTCTAAAGTATAATTAGGGTTTACTAATTATATTAACATTTACTAAACACATTAGGCTTGCTAATTAGGATTAGGGTTTCCTAATTAGGGTTTAGGATTCCCAAATTTAAAATTAGGGTTTCCCAGCATACGATTAGGGTTTCTAATCCCGAGATTAGGGTTTTTAATCTCTTATTTATCAGTCAATACACATATTGACCACTTCTTGAGACTCGTATCATAGATACACATTACAATATTAACAATAAATGTCAATATTAAATATATAAAAAAAATTATTCAAAAAATTTGGATTATTCTAAATCCCGAGTTATCACAGTTATCGACAAATATCCCCAAATCAAACCCAGACTAGGGTTCACGATTTGAAGGAGAAGAATCACAATGAGTGATTCGCGATTCTTGAGGGATTCAGAAGACAATGACGTTTATGGAGTTAAAGGTGTCCTAGAATACCGTAAGTGCTTCACAAAAGATCTTCCACCAACACCTATTTTGAATAATGGGCTGGTGTAGTTAAGTGTGTTCTTTTTGTAGTTTATTGTTTTGTTTTGTAGTTTATTGACTTCTTTTTGTTGTAAACTGGAATGGTGGACCCTTTTTGATGATCAAATATAAGATTCTTCTCTTTTCTTACATTTTTTGGATTTTAATCAATTAAATATGATGTGGTCCACACATTTAACCGACAGTGTTTACTTTGTGTTTGTGGCTATGCTGGCGACAAGGAGTATTTTACAGTCAAATACTTTTATGGTGGACACTTTGAAGAGAGCCCACATAAACATGGGGATTAGATCAGTTTCATACTAAAGTAGTTAAAGATTTGGATATTGGAGTATCAAGGAGCCTAGCATACAGAGCTAAGAAAAGAGCAATGAAAAATATTGAAGGGAGTGCTGAGGAGGAGTATGGATTGGTTTTAGACTATGCAGCAGAGATTAGAAGAGTCATGCCTGGGAGTACTTGTGTCTTGAAGAGAGCAGAACCAGAGCAGGGACAAGACTTAGGCATTTTTTTGAGATTTCTGCAACCACTAAAAGAAGGATTTAAATCTGTAGACCACTGGTGGGGCTTGATGACTATTTTCTCAAAGGACCATATAAATCGATTATTGATCGCAGCTTGGTGTTGTCCCTAACAATGGGATGTGGCCAGTTGCTTGGGCCATTGTTGAATCTGAGAACACTCAGTCTTGGGTGTGATTTATGAACTTGCTGGTGGAAGATCTTGGAATTTCAAATGATGGAGGCTGGACATTCATTTCAGATAAACAAAAGGCAAAAACACTCTCGGCCCATTTATATATATTTTACATTGATTGCATGTTTATGATAAATTACCTTTTTTGTCCCCTGGGTTTGATTAATGCTTTAGAAGATGTGGTCCCAAGTACTGAACACAGACATTGTGTTATGCATTTGTATAGGAACTTTTGGCAAAAACATAAGGCTTTGGATTAAGAAAATTGGTTTGGAATGCTGCCAAAGCTACAAATCCATATGTCTTTCAAAAGATAATGGAGGTGTTACAAAAGGAAGATAAGAGTGCATATGAATGGTTAGCTCCTAAGCCACCTGCTCAGTGGAGTAGGTCTCATTTTCAGACCATATGCAAAAGTGACATGTATGTCAATAACCATTGTGAGGTATTTAATACCAAATTCTTAAGGCTAGAGTGAAACTAGTAATAGGGTGTCTAGAAGGACTTATATTATATTGCATGAATAAGATTGTTAAAAGGAGAGAAATGATGTTGAAACATAATGGTGTAATGTGCCCTAGAATAGCTAAAAAAGTAGGAAAATGGAAAGGTCAGGCAGGGGGTGCATGGATTTCCATTGTGGTCAGGTAGTGGTGGGTGGTTTACAGTGACTATGACTTCTGGGGGTCATTCATTTGTTGTGGATTTGAGAAAAAAAACATGTACTTGTAGGAGGTGTGTGAGACCCCAGATTTTATCAATAAAGATCTAAATTTTGTCGAAATAATTTTTAATATTATGGTGTGAATTTGAGATAATATTATAGTTGTGGGTAGTATTTATAAATTTTGCAAAGTATGCAAGTGGTTATATTATATTTCGATTGGTCGGGAATATTCGGTTTAGCGAGGAATATTCGTATAACTACTCAATCATTGGTGGACCTCAGCAATGAAATTATTGTCGGATTGATCGAAAAAACGACAAAAATATTTTATTGAAATAACTACGAAAGTTTTACCGGGTGATACTATTGAACTACTTTCGGTAGTAAAAGTACAAAGAATATGTCTGGCGTGGTTACATAGTAGCATTACGGTATTGATTATTGATGCTTATGTGAGAAGTCACTCGGTTTGATTCCATTATTGTCGATTAATAATATGAATTATTATAGCGATAATGACGTTTTGTTTTATTCAGATTATTAACGTAATAAAATGCGAAACATCTTTTATATAAAATGTAATACTTTATTAAAGTTATTCTATAAATAGAATATATTATATTTTATTATGCATAGTGTTTTTGCATAGTGTTTTGCATAGTGTTTTGCATAGTGTTGCATAGTATTTGCATAGTAAAATGTTTTTATATAAATAGAATATACGATATTTTATTTAAAAGATTTTGCTTTAAATATGTAATCGTCGATTAAAGTAAATCAATCTGACCGTTCATGGATTAATTACTATGCATTCTATTTTCCTATAAATAAAGCTCATTCCTTCATTATTTTCTTACTTAATTCACTTTGAAACTCTAGAGAGAAAATTATAGAGAGAAAGCTATAGAGAAAAATCTATAGAGAGAAAGAAGAAGAGTATTCGGTACTTCACTACTTTGATATCCGGTGTCTTTTACTAGGGAATATTATTTGTTGTACCCGTAAAGGGTGTTATTCTTTATATTCATGAAGAGAACTTTTTTGTTATTCCATTCTTATTTATTACATTGGAATAACTCAGTATCACGCCAGATACCCTATACTTGGTGAAATCCTCTCATTATTCCATTCATTATTATTCATTGGAATAACTTTTGTAAAAAATGGTATACCCTATACATAACTCGTATATGTGGCATACCCTATACTTGGTGAAATCCTTATGTTATTCCATCCTTATTTATTCATTGAATAACTCAGATACACTTTTAATCCCCTATACTTGGTGATCTTCTTCATTATTCCATACTTTATTATTCATTTGGAATATCCTCATGCATGTGTTTTACACCGACACAGTTCCATTGTTTATTATTCCGCATTTATTATTCTCATTGGAATATCCATGTCATGTGTTTTACACCTACCGGGTTCCATTGTTTATTATTCAAAGATTTATTATTCATTGGATCATCCCATTTTGTGAATTTCACCGACCGGTTCCGTTATTATTATTCTATTGAATAACCTATCTATGCTAAGTACCGCATGCATGGTGATTTCTTTTGTTATTCCATTCTTTATTATACCCAAATTAGTTAAAACTTTGACTTCTATACTCCATGAAATTAGTAGAATATCTTTGATATTTGCGTTTCATCCAAAGATCTTTTCATGGAAATATTCTTCCGACTATTCTTGAATTTTACTTTACAAAACAAAGATCATGTTGACAATTTGGGCGTTAATAATTCCTGGATTAAATAATTCTTGAACTTGTTTTATTGAATTATTATGTCATCACATCATCCTCACGTTATATTATGTTATCTTTTCGCTTACGTGCATAGATGAACTTAGTATGATTATGACCAGGATCATTCTAGATAATCATGGCTTGATATAAATGATGTAACAAAAGTCCTCGGTGGCACATGTAATGCGTTGATGGATAGTTTTTGGTATGATTATGACCGGGGTGATTCTTAAGATAGTCATGACCATTGATAATTTGATGAAAATCCTTGACCTTGGTACATGGATGATTAGATATTGTGGTTTATTCATTAAACCGAGTCTTAGTGATAAAAATTAATGAAAACCTTTTAAAACCTAAAAGATAGTAGACTTTATTTTCTACTGACTCTTTTAATGGATTGCATATTCATTGCAGCTTAAACCGGTTGTCTATTGTATTTTATCGGTTTAACATTGTTGAAAACTATTGATAATTTATTCTGCATTATCTTAGTCATAATATTTCTTCTTTGGGCTAGTTGAGCTCACCCTTTCTTTCACCGTTTCTTCTTGAAATGAGAATATAGTTTGGGACGAGTTGGGGAAACGAGTGATGGTCCTCAAGATAGCATTAGTAGTCCTCACTATTCTGCGTGAAATAGTGTGATAATAATTGTAATGAGGACTCCTTGAGTATGGATATTGTCTAAAATGACAATATTCCTATTAGAACTCTCGCTTTATGTATTGTCGTATGTTACACGATAGATGTATAATTAAGTTTGTATTTGAATTTATGTACCATGTAAGTGGCGACCCAAGATGGGTGACGATACCTAATTTTGGGGTGTTACGGTTGGTATCGTATCGAGCTTAGGATATGATCCTGGTGAGATGTGAGATAAGAACTAGGAGGGAGAGACGGGAATTCCTTCGCTAGTATGACCTACCTAAATTTATTTGGTATTTAATTGGTCACGTAGTATATAGGGATAATATGTGATATGTTAATTAACCCTTGTTTTGTGGCAAAGTTTGAGAATGACATCCAAAAATGCCGAGATAAGCAATGAAGCACATGAGAGTGTTGATTCAAATTTCAAACAAAAGGTAACGACCAACAACACGATAATAATCATACCGGTGGCAACGGCCATCGAACAATGATAACCATCGTGGGAAATTATCATGCTAAGAATGGTATCCACTTCGGTGGTAATCATGACAAAGATAATAGAAGTGGAAATTGCAAGAAGAGAAGGTCATTTAGCTCAATTTTGTTGTGCACCAAAGTCAAGTCTAGCTATGACGGTGGCACCAAAGGTGGATATGGACAAAACAAAGTCGTTGGTTTTAGGAATTTCATTTTTCACGACTTCTCAAAAAGCGAGTAAACCGAACGAAGTTAGCACGGGTTAGTTAATTATAAATTGCGAAGTCTATACCTTATAAGATACCGGTTCTACCCATTATTTTATCTCTCTTACTTGCGTTCAACATTTAAATTTGACTCCGGAGAAGTTAGACTTTGACTTATTGGTTGAAACTTCGTTAGTAGGAGCCTTCGTTACCACTACTATTTTTAAATCTTGTTTGATTCAAATAAACACTTTCACGTTACCTGTCGATCTTATCTTTTTGAAAATACTTGCCTTTGATGTGATTTTAGGAATCAATTGGTTAACTACTCATCATGCTTTTTGTAAGGTTGTTAGCTTTATATTCATAACCAACTTATTGTGCGAATTCAAGTAACCAAACTACTAAAGTCAATTATTGTCATATCAAGCCATAAGTAAAGAGCCCCGAACCTTTCGTTGTTGACTTCCTTGTGTGGAATGCACTGAAGCCATACTTTCTGTAGGCAACATCGTGAATGAAGATGACAAGTTTACAGGTATCATTGTGAGCTGCTATCTAGGTTAAGGGATAGAAGTCACAGTTGGTATCAATGTGACGTACTATCCAAGTCTTAGATGAGAGTCACAGTTTTGAATGATATTTCTATTATTAATAAATTTCCTGGCGTATTCTTGAAGACTTCTTAGCCTACTTAGAGCGTGAAATCGAAGTTCGTATTGACCCCAGTACAAAACCCATTTCTTAAACCCTCAAATATTTCTTCAACTAAAATGAACAGTTTACGTGGTTTATGATGAAAGTCATAATAAAAGCATTGGACTAATGAAAATCATGGGTATACGTGGTATTAGTAAGTGTTATGATGAGTTATGTTGGTTAGTGTGTGAAAACATGAAAGTTTCTTAGAAATCACAAAGAGTTGAAAATCGATTTTGGTGAAAAAAGCGTAATATGAAATTCAATTGACCATATCTCCTATTATATTTTGAATTTTTGAGTGTGGTCAAGTCCTAGAGTTAGATCTATGAGTTACCTAACTAATCCAAGTGGAATTACTGGAAAAGGTGTTGTAGATTTTGTGTGGACTGATTTTTAGCAAAGGAGTGCAAAGCTGCAAAAACTGAAAAGCTGCCACGCCATAATTTTAGAGGGCTGTTTCGGCCACTTAAATTATGAGAAAAATTCTGGCCTTTTGGGACATGAAGGTATATGGTATAAAGTACCTCCTGTCCAAAAATGAGCTCATTCTCGACTTAAAATAAGCAAGTTATGACTATTTCAATATTTAGGTTTTTCCGATTTAAAATGCTATAACCTGAGTTCTATAACTCCGATGATCATGAAATTTAAACCTGAAGCTCACGTTAACATGTGTAAGGTCCTGCCAAGATTTGGGAATTTTGGAGTTAAACTTGAGGTAGCTAATTTCTTAAGGAATTAATTAGAAATTGATTTTTGAAAAATAGTAAATGAATTTTAAAATTCCGAGAAAAATATATTTTCATTATGGGATTATATTATGCTAAATCCCAGAAAAGAAATATTTTGGGACTGATTTGGTATTTTCATGAAAATAGTAGTTACGAAACATATGAGTTAAATATGTTATGTGAAGTAACAAAGTTGAAAATAGGATTTTATGGCTAGAGAATCCTATATAGAGTATATGCATATTTTTTATGATGAGGATTTGATAATTGGTGATGATATCTTATGAGTATGGCATTTTTGAATGATTAAATGCATTATATGGTAAAAGTCGTAAACAATTGAGATAAATTGTTTATAAATTTAAGAAGTGATTAAAATATTGTTATAATATTAATGATATTAGATTATGAGATTATTAAGTGATTGATAACATGGGGATATTCTTGAATCTGGATAAATTATATTATAAATGTTTAATATTTATCCTTTATCTCATTTGATTGATTCTTTATATCATTATCCTCATGCTTATATTATGTTGAAAGTCATCTCGTGGCACAGTAGGTGCATAGATGGACTTGGTATGATTATGACCGAGGATTATTCGGTATAATCATAACCATAATTGAAAACACGATTATCTTTGGTAGAAATAGTGCATGGATAATTTGTGGTCGTGATACTAATGAATACACGATTATCTTTGGTAGTAGTGCATGTATAATTTGTTGTCGTGATACTAATGAATACACAATTATCTTTGGTAGTAGTGCATGGATAATTTGTGGTCGTGATACTAATGAATACACGATTATCTTTGGTAGTAGTGCATGGATAATTTGTGGTCGTGATACTAATGAATACACGATTATCTTTGAAGTATGGATAATTTGTGGTCGTGATATCTAATGAATACACGATTATCTTTAGTAGTAGTGCATGGATAATTTGTGGTCGTGATACTAATGAATACACGATTATCTTTGGTAGTAGTGCATGGATAATTTGTGGTCGTGATACTAATGAATATCCTCGGCCCGTAGTGCGGGGATGATTCGATGATGTGGATTAATTATTGAAATGAGTCTCAAAGAATGAAATATTAATTCATGGATGTGGTAAAAGTCATCTTTGGTCAGTAGTGCATTGATAGACTTGGTATGATTATGACCAAGGATTATTCGGATAATCATGATCAGTGGTGAAAACACGAATATCCTTGGCGTTGGTGCATGGATAATTCGTGGTCGTGATACTATTAAGTGAGTCTCAAAGATTATTGGTTTTACAATTTGTATATCTTTGGCTGTAGTAAAAGATGAATTGTTAATGAATATCTTTGGTAGGATTGCAAAAATGAATTTAATGTTTTCAACGATAAAGGTATTCAAGGTATCCTCATCTCTTTATCATATCAGTACGCACCTAAATTCGAGGGCGAAATTCCATAAGGAGGGAGATTGTGAGACCCCAGATTTTATCAATAAAGATTTAAATTTTGTCGAAATAATTTTAATATTATGGTGTGAATTTGAGATAATATTATAGTTGTGGGTAGTATTTATAAATTTTGCAAAGTATGCAAGTGGTTATATTATATTCGATTGGTCTGGGAATATTCTTTTTAGCAGGAATATTCGTGCAACTACTCAATCATTGGTGGACCCCACAAATGTAATTATTGTCGGATTGAGAAAACGACAAAAAATATTTTATTGAAATAACGGTGGAAGTTTTACCGTTGATCTTCGTTGAACTACTCTCATTAGTAAAAGTACGAAGAATACGTGTGGTTGCATAGTAGCACCACCAGATTGATTATCGATGCTTATGTGAGAAGTCACTCAGTTTGATTCCATTATTGTCGATTAATAATATGAATTATTATAGCGATAATGACGTTGCATAGTGTTTTGCATAGTGTTTTGCATAGTGTTGCATAGTGTTTTGCATAGTGTTGCATAGTATTTGCATAGTAAAATGTTTTATATAAATAGAATATATGATATTTTATTTAAAAGATTTTGCTTTAAATATGGACCGTCGATTAAAGTAAATCAATCTGGACCGTTCATGGATTAATTACTATGCATTCTATTTTTCTATAAATAAAGCTCATTCCTTCATTATTTTCTTACTTAATTCAATTTGAAACTCTAGAGAGAAAATTATAGAGAGAAGCTATAGAGAAAATCTATAGAGAGAAAGAAGAAGAGTATTCGGTACTTCACTACTTTGATATCCAAAGGTTTTTACGAGGGAATATTATTTGTTGTACCGTAAGGAGTGTTATTCTTTTGTATTCATGAAGAGAACTTCTTTTGTTATTCCATTCTTATTTATTCTGTTGGAATAACTCAGATCACGCCGTATACCCTATACTTGGTGAAATCCTCCTGTTATTCCATTCATTATTATTCATTGGAATAACTTTTGTAAAAGTGGTATACCCTATACATAACTCAGATATGCTGATACCCCTATACTTGGTGAAATCTCTTATGTTATTCCATCCTTATTTATTCTCATTGGAATAACTCAGATATCGCTGAATCCCTATACTTGGTGATCTTCTTCTCGTTATTCCATTCTTTATTATTCTCATTGGAATATCCATGCGTGTGTTTTACACCGGACCGGTTCCATTGTTTATTATTCCGCATTTATTATTCTCATTGGAATATCCAATTACATGTTTTTACATTTTGACCGGTTCCATTAGTTATTATTCAAAGATTTATTATTCTGTTGGATCATCCCGCTTGTCGATTGTGAATTTCACCCGACCGTTCGTTCCGATATTATTATTCTATTGAATAACTCGCCTATTCAAGCACCGCATGCATGTGGTGATTTCTTTTGTTATTCCATTCTTTATTATACCCAAATTGGTTAAAACTTTGACTTCTATACTCCATGAAATTAGTAGAATATCTTTGATATTTGCGTTTCATCCAAAGATCTTTCATGGAAATATTCTTCCGACTATTCTTGAATTTTACTTTACAAAAACAAAGATCATGTTGACAATTTGGGCGTTAATAATTCCTGGATTAAATAATTCTTGAACTTGTTTTATTGAATTATTATGTCATTGTCATCATCCTCGCGTTATATTATGTTATCTTTGGTTTACGTGCATAGATGAACTTAGTATGATTATGACCAGGGATCATTCGGTATAATCATGGCTTGATATAAATGATGTAACAAAAGTCCTCAGTGGCCTGTAATGCAGTGATGGATAGTTTTTGGTATGATTATGATCAGGGGTGATTCGGTATAGTCATGACCATTGATAATTTGATGAAAATCCTTGACCTTGGTACAGGGATGATTAGATATTGTGGTTTATTCATTAAACTGAGTCTTAGTGATAAAAATTGATGAAAACCTTTTAAAACCTAAAAGATAGTAGACTTTATTTTCTACTTGACTCTTTTAATGGATTGTATATTCCGCTGCAGTTAAACTGGTTGTCTATTGTATTTTATCAGTTTAACATTGTTGAAGACTATTGATAATTTATTCTGCATTATCTTAGTCATAATATTTCTTACTGGGCTAGTTGAGCTCACCCTTTCTTTCACTGTTCTCTTCAGGAAATGAGAATATAGCTGGGACGAGTTGGGGAAACGAGTGATGGTCCTGAAGATAGCATTAGTAGTCCTCACTATTCTGTGAAATAGTGTGATAATAATTGTAATGAGGACTCCTTGAGTATGGATATTGTCTAAATGACAATATTCCTATTAGAACTCTCAGTTTATGTATTGTCGTATGTTACACGACAGATGTATAATTAAGTTTGTATTTGAATTTATGTACCATGTAAGTGGCGACCCAAGATGGGTGACGTATACCTAATTTTGGGGGTGTCACAAGGTGGGACTTGTCTGGAATACCTTATGCTCATGTTGTTTCATGCATTAACAAAATAGGACATGATCCATACACATATGTACATGAGTGTTTAACCAAGGACATGTATCTTAAGGTTTACAGTCACAACATTGAGCCTATAAAGCATAGATACTGGGATTGAGCCACCTTTGCCACCAGTTAAACATACTCTTGTAGGCAGACCTACAGTTGTTAGGAGGAAAGGTAATGATATTCCAGAATCAAATCCAAAAGGTACAAGGTTGAAGAGGAAAGGAACATCATTGAAATGTGGATTTTGCAAGGAATGTGGTCACAATGCAAGAAGGTGTCCTCAAGTAAGTTAAGTGTGTGTTTCTATTTGTATTTTTTTCAAGATTCTATATTGGGTTTAATATATTTCTGTTTGTCTGTTTTCAGAAACTCAATAAGCAACCAGATGTGATTTCACAATCTTCCCAGGCTCCACAAAGTCAATCATCTCAACCTCCTCCAAAGGATAAAAAGGATAAAAAGGTTCAAAAGACTTCTCAGGCTCATACTCAAGCTTCTCAACCTCCACCAATGACAACAACACATGAGTCTACAATGGAGCCAGGTGGAATGAATGTTGAGCAAGAGCAAGCAGGAGGTTCTACAAAGTGACAAGGTGGAATCCATTACGAGGGCAGCCAAAGAAATGACTCAGATGATATCCCTAACAAATATTTGTTACGAAGTAAAATATGGCAAATAACATCCATACCATCCATCATACGAACCAACGACTAGGGGTGAGCAAAATTTTTGGTTTTTTTCCAAACTAAATCGGTTTGGGACAAATGGTAACCGGTTCGAGATCGGTATGTAGAACCGGTATATACCGGATATTCGGGACCTGACGGTTAAATTAATGATTTATTAATTAATGGTTGGAAGAGTAGGGGTCGTCGTCGTCGAAATAGTTGTGGGGGAGGAATTTCTAGAGGAGGGTTTCATCGGCAGATTTGGGAGAACAAAATTTTAACCAAATCCATATCTTCTTTACTATTTAATCTACACAAATACACAATATAATTAACAAGCACACACCCCAAAAAATATTTCTACAAATAAAAGAGACCAAAGTCCAAAACCTTAGAAAAAGGAGGAATTTATCCAATGAAAAATTAAGGAAATCAAAGAAATCAATTGAGTATAACAGCCATCGGCCATGGATCAGAAGGTGAACACAGACTATTATTCCATATAATGTCAGACGCAGATACCCAATACAAGTAAATAATAAACATTTCTGTCCCTCCAAGTTGTCACCCACTTTCAAAATCGTCCTTAAAGTTCAATTTTCGTCAGCTAGGTCCTTAAAGGGAAATTTTGTTGGCATTTCCGTTCCTTCAGCCCAATTTGACCTCAACTCGACCAATTTTGACTAAACCCGACCCAATTTAACCCAACCCAAAATTTTAATATTTTAAAATATAATATTATTTTTTAAAATAAGTTTAAAATAATAATTATATTTAATATTTTTAAAAAATTATATTTAATATTTTAAAATAAATTACTATTTTAAAAATAATAATTATTTTAATATTTTAAAATAAAATAATTATTTTAAAATAGTTATTTTAAAATTTAAAACTAAAATCTTAGTTTTTTAAAAAATTAAATAATAATTATATTTAATATTTAAAAAATGTTTTTTAGTAATGTTAAAATAATTATTATTTTAATATTTTAAAAGAAAATATTACTCCTCCGTCCTTTAATATAAGACTTTTTAGAGTTGTGCACAAGCATTAAGGAAATGATTATATAGCATTAAATATAATATCGAATGTCTATATTGTCCTTGTATTAAAAAAAGAGATTGTTATTTATTAGACAAAAAATAGTGAAAGAACCAAAGTTATATTTAATACTTTGGGTAATATTGGAAACTAAACAATTAATGCTTATATGAAATTATAAAACGTCATATATTAAGGGACAAAAAACCTTCTCTAAAACGTCTTATATTAAGGGACAAATGGAGTATTTTAAAATAATAATTATATTTAATATTTTAAAATAATATATTTTATAAAATAATTTCAAAAATTAATTATATTTAATATTTAAAATAATATTTATTTTTATATTTAAATAAAATATTATTTTTAAAAGTTATAAAGATAATTATTATTCTAAGGAAAAATATTAGAAACTTTTATTTTTTTCAAAAATGAGTAAAGTTTCATAAAATATAGATTAAATCTTAATTTTTAGAAAAAAATTAGAAATAATTAAGATTGAATCTCTAAAGTTCTTAATTATTTCTAAAAAAATTCTAATTTTTTCCCCGAAATTAATAATTATTTTTTCAAAAAAATATGGAATCAATTTTTATTTATCTTTTCTTGTTTTTTTGTATTTTAATTTCTATTTTTAGTTTTTGTTTTTAAAAATTCTAATATTAAGAATACATATAATAATGGTAAAGATATTAATTTTTTCTTGAAAAATATTTTTTACATAAAAATGAAAAAAAATCTACTTTATTTTTAAAAAATAAAGTTTTATTTTCTTTGTAATTTTTTGAATCTATATTTTATGAAACTTTACTCATTTTTGAAAAAAATAAAAGTTTCTTATACTTTTTCCTTATAATAATAATATTTTATTTTAAATATAAAATTAAATATTATTTTAAAATATTAAATATAATTAATATTTTCAAATTATTTTAGTTTAAAATATTATATATAAATAATATTTTTAAAATATTATTTTATTTTAAAATATTAAAAATAATAATTATTTAAAAAAATATTTTATTTTAAAATATTAAATATAATTATTATTTAATTTTTTTTTAAATAATATTTTATTTTTAAATATTAAAAATAACAAATTTTAAAATAATTATTTTATTTTAAAATATGAAAATAATTACTATTTTAAAATTAATAATTTATTTAAAATATTAAATATATATATTTTAAATGTTAAATATAATTATTATTTTAAAAATAATTTTATATTTTAAAATATAAAAAATTTGGGTTGGGTCAAACTAGGTCGGGTTGGGTCAAAATGGGTCGGCTTGAGGTCAAATTGGGCTGAAGGAATGGAAACGCCAATAAAACGCCACTCTAACGCCCTAATTGACAAAAATTAAACTTTTGGGACGACATTGAAAGTGGGTGGCAACTTGGAGGGATAGAAGTGCCATTCAGCCTTCCATATAATGTCAGACGCAGATACCCAATACAAGCAAATAATAATCACAGATAGATTTATTAGGGTTTATTATTTTCTCATAGTTACCATCTACAAGAGGTTTACTTTTCCATTCAGTGTCGATCCTATTAGTTTCCGGAGGCATGAAAGTTATCCAGAAAGAGGGTTGAATAGATATTTAAAATCTTTTTCTTTTCAAAGAGTAATTTAATAGATTTGTTCATTAAATAATAAATTAAGCACAACGGGATTTATGAATTAATTATCCCCTTTAAGATAAAACATAAGTTAAAATTTAAATAACAGTTATAGCAGATATAGCAGTTAAAGAGACTGAAAGTAAATGATATAGTGTTTTAAGTGGTTCAGAGCACTCAAGACTCCTAGTTTACTCCTCTACTCCACAAGTAGGAAATCCACTAAGGATATTGATACAATCTTTGAATCACTGAGATTTCTTCAAGACCAGCAGTCTTGGAACAGTAGTTCACTAAGGACTTTTCAAGCTCAGCAGACTTGGATCACTAGTACACTGAGTACTCTTCAAGTCCAGCAGACTTGGCAGTTTTGTTATGAGAGTTTTGTTGATGATGTGCTACTAAGTTGCCTTAAGCCTAAGTTCTGAAGAACTTAGTAGCTGAGCAAGACTTCTCTTCAAATTCGTAGAGTGAGGCTTTGATAAATGTTCTAATGATTTGTGCGTTATTGTTTGCTTGTAATCTTCAATCTGTTTGTCTTATGTAGGAGCCTTTGAAAGCTTCCCGTTGAGAAGCTTCCGTTGGAGCATTTAATGCTTCAAATATTCTGGGATCTTAATGTTGACATCCTAGGATTATGTGAACATTCCTTTCTGATTTGTCTGACACAACAGACCGCTTTCTCACCTACCACCTTTGAAAAGTCACTTTCATCAGACCAGTTGGAAGTCACCTTTCTTTTTCCTTTTGACTCTTCGATTTAGGTAAGGGATGTTGGTGAGAGCATTGGGATTCTCAAACATCAACGTTCAAATATTAGTCATTACTTTCAGACATTTTTGTTCATCAGACAATCGAACTTCGACGATTCTGATGCTAACTAATGAACACTACGATCGTGGTCTGTTGATAAGTGCTTGTTGGCGATTTAGTCTGGACTACCTCTAATGCCTTAGCTTTAATAGCATTTGACTGACTACGATTATAATCAGTGACTTCTTGAAGATTCCACGATTTCGAGCTGCACCTACGATTTTTGACTTAGCTCGACAGGTACTCGGTAAACTGCTTCTATGATCCCGAGAGGCTTGCTCGATAGACTACGATTCTGCCTTGTCTTCTTCAATCTCTTGCTTGCTTGTCAGACTATAATTTTTTCCTAGTCCTATCTATTACAACTGATAAGATCAACCTAACAAGTTTGATCTTTCTACTACAAGAGATTTTACAAAAAGATAAACATTAAGCCCAGATCAACTTAACAATTTTGATCTTTACTCTAAGTTCTTGTACATATGATCTAATAAGGACTTTATATCTTTTGATAATGCATGCACATTTATTTATTCCAACATCAAATTTAAATATGCAACTTCCAATAATCTCCCCTTATTTGATGTTGACATAACCAAGCAGATTTGCATCATACCATCAATTTCTAATGCAAGTTGCTTGAAAATAAACATGACTTAATGATCAGTGAGCAACTGAATCTTTTAGAAGATAATCATGAATTTATTGATGTTTTTCAAGGATATTACATTTCATAATTGATACATCAAATAAAAACAGGAACTTATCTTCTTGGTCTCTTGAATCTTGGAGGATGTGCATATTTATATTCCCTCCTTTTCCTGGTTGCCTCATTTCGCCTTGCAATCTCTTCTAGCTCACCTTGCTCCAGTGGTTCATTATGATCATGTTTATTCATGGAGGCAGGATCTCCAATGAGCATGCTTAGGCCAATGCAAGATGCTTCTTGCGGCCTGAAAGGAGTTGGGTCTTGACTCCTCAGTGGGTTGCCATTATTATTGGTTAGTGTTGCTCTATTCTTGGAGGCTGATTGCGAGGATTGTTCATTGAAGAATATGCAACATGTTTCCCTTTCCCTTTACCTTTCGCCCCTGTATTATCCCCCTTTATGTCAGCATCTAGGGTTCGAATATCTTGACACAGACGACTCATTCCTTGCACCAGTTCGTGGTGTTGAGTGTGCGACTGGGCAATGTCATTGCGATTCTCTTGGACCATATCTTCAGTCTCGACTTTTTGTTGATGAATGATGGCCAAGAGATTATCTGTCTGCCTTATCTGAATTAAGGAGTACTCTTTAAATTCAGTCAAGGTGGAACACAGGCTTATGAGATTTTCAGTAACGAGCTTGTGTTGAGCATCCTGAGTCTTTTAAAGAAGGAGAACTGCTTCCTTATGTTTGTTCGTAGAGTGGAAGTGAAGTTGATCCCTTTCCTTTATGTTCGCCTTTAATATCTTGGTGAGCTCAAATCCCAAATTGTCAGGAAGAGTATTGGCATCATCGATCAAGTTGTTAAACCGTTAATGAATAATGAGAGAGTGGGCCTCAAGGTTTTCTTCCATCTCTTTGACCACTTTCTCTGAAACTTCATTTAACTCATCCTTGGTGGGAAGTAAAGAGAGGTGGTCCATTATTTTCTGAATGTCAGAAGGAGAGGTTTTTGTCTTCTATTTTTGCAAGTTTGAGAGAGCAAGAACTAGATTGAAGTAATCGTAATTGGAGGACAAAGGAACATCAGAATGAGTTATTTAGTCATTTATTGGTTGGTCAAAAGATGAGTTGTCATTTTGATATATCGTAGTGGTGTCAAGAAGGTCTATGATCGCGGTGTGAGAAGGATGTACCACGATTGGAATGGGCGATTCATTTGGTTCAGCAGTCATAGAGTGTTGGGACTCTGTAACTGGAAATTGGTTTCGTGGGTTAGGAATAACCTCGATCCACCTAGGCAATTCATCAAATTGATGAAAATTTGATGAAGGAGAGTGATTTAACTTGAAGGAAGTGGGAATGAAGTATATCTTTTGTTCATGGATAGAAGAGGCATGATTGGTAATTTACTTTTTGGCGAAGTTGAGGTTCCTTGGGTATTCTTGGGCGAGCACATATACTGCTAGATAGGCTTTGAATGTCCAGAACATATGATCCCAATAATTGACAAGTAGGGCTCTGTGGAAGGGCATCATGGGCAGGTATGAGAACATTCAGTTATAGTTGATGCTCCTTTCTTCACTCCTAAATTTAGCAATGATTTCTACTTCTTCCTCTTCTTCTCTTTCATCTTCTTTATCAAGAATCTCCACCATTTCTTGAGGGACAGAAGGGGCTTCATGATGAGCTTCTGATTGCTCCCCCTTAGCTGGAGTATTTTCTGACTCAAGAAATTGGAAGGTTTCCCCTCAGTATGAGCATGACTTTGATCATCATCCTTTTGTTGTTCCTCTTCAGTAGGAAAAAAAACTTGGTCTGATGCAGTCGGACTGACTGCATTGTTGATGGTGGCAATTACTGTTTCAATGATCCTGATTTGTTCAAAGAACTCATTGCGAGAACTAGATTTTGGAGACATAGCCCTCTTTTCCTGTTCCATCATTCTCATTTCTTCTTCCTTAATCTTCAACATTGCTTACTTAAGCACAAGATCGGCCTTTTTGATTAGCTTTCTCTTCATTCTTCTAGGCTCAGGTTCAGCTGTCTCTCCATTAAGTTGTTCATTTGCAGCAACACTTATATGTTCAAGCTAAGTCGTTGTCCCAATATTTTCTTCTGATTGGCTGACAATTCTTGACTCCACGATTGGCGTGCTTGTATTCTCCATGATCGTGACCAGGGAGGACTTCTTCAAACACAGATTGTGTTTTCCTTTCTTTGAAAGCATTTGAGACAAAGTCATCTTTTTTTAACTTCTTCTTCAGTTTGCTTCTTCTTCTTAAGTTGACCTTCATCTTGAGAAATTTCCTTTGCATGAGATTGGCCAGAGAGTTCATGATCAGATCCTTGAGGTACTTCGGTTGGTGATCCTTGAGGCTCTTCTGTCATTTGAACAATGGTCTTCAGCTTCGTCTTTCCCTTGTCTCTCCTGACCAGAGCAAAGGGTTCCTGGTCTACTTCTTCTTCAACTTCCCTCACAACAGATAAGTTTCCCTGTAGAAAAGGTTTCATAACCTCCCCTGTCCTTTCACTAGACTTAGATTGATAATTCTTCACATTCTCAGCTGGATTCCTTTTCTAGTTTACAAAGAGATGTTGGGTCATTCTCTTGTTGGCATTCAGAGGTTCACCTTCACGATCTTCAATATTGTCTCCCAGAGCTACTTGGAGAATAATGTTGATAAATCTTCCATTGAACATTTTGCTCGTGCTATTTGCTTTCTTAGAGCTAAGAATCCACTTCCCAATCCACTCTAGAAGAAGATCTCCATAGTTTAGCTGAGACATGAAGCAGATTGTTGTCATGAGCTTCAGTTGTACCTCGTTGACAGAATCGTGACCAGAATTCTTGCAACAAATATATTTCCCAACAATATCAACCATGTACTTGTACTTTTAGGGAAACTCCTCCTTGTACCCCTTCAGATTCTAGTTTTTTCATGATGCATCCTCTTTAGTCTCTCGTTGAAGTTGATGAAGCTTAAAAAGTAAGGCCCTTAGATTTAAAACCTAAGGCTTGATTTATGTTCGCAGCTTCTAGTCGAATTTTCACATCTTTAACCTTTGTAGTAAGGACGTCATCTTTGTAGACTCCATTGGTGTAGAACTCCCTCACCAATTTGGGGTAAATTCTCGTGCTAGTCTTTAAAGCTTCCTGAAGTCCTGCTTTCTTTAGCAACGAGAGAATCTTACAGAATTTTGGCTCGACTTCTTTGAGTTCTTCGAAGCATAGTTGGTGTCCTGGAATCACGGTTGAAGATGCTATTGATTTCTTTGATTTTCCTGAACAATCGAGATTAACTGAGTGTTTTGTAACTCAAATCTAGGGTTTTAGTGAGGGAGAGAGAGAGATAGCGTTTGAAATTCAGATTAGAGTTTGAAATAAAGAAACGGCGATTTAAAGAGTGTGTGGAACTTCCCTTTTTAAATTTTCGCTGAGTGGGGCCACGAACTTTTAGTCAGATTGAAAATACTATATTGTCCTTAGCTCCCCCTGAGATTGTGTTTCCTTCTGAAGTCCATGATCGATGAGTATTACTTCACGATTGGTCAATGACTTTCTATCTACAAAGTTAGTAGCTTCAAGAAGATAGTACTATGGTTGTAAATTAAGCTTTCCTAACTCACTTATTAACTTATTAAATCTGGATTCATCTAAAGGTTTTGTAAACACATCAGCTAGTTGATTTTCAGTTGTGATATAGTGAAGAGAAATATTTCCATTTTGAACATGATCCCCAATGAAATGATATCTTATCTCAATATGCTTTGTCCTAGAATGCATGACAGGATTATGAGTTATAGCTATAACACTTATATTATCACAGCGAACATGAATAGATTTGAAATTAAACTCATAGTCAGCTAGCTGATTTTTCATCCATAGGATTTGGGCACAACAGCTACCAACTGCTATGTATTCAGCTTCTGCTGTTGAGGTTGATACAAAGTTTTTCTTTTTGTTAAACCAGGACATGAGCCTGTTTCCTAGCAATTGACAAGTGTCACTTGTACTCTTTCTATCAATTTTACAACTTGCAAAATCAGTATTTGAGTATCCTGTTAATTCAAATGAAGAGTCCTTGGGATACCAAAACCCCAAATGAGGTGTGCCTTTTAGATACCTGAAAATCCTTTTCACAGCAGTTAAGTGTAATTCCTTAGGGTTAGCTTGAAATCTAGCACATATACATGTAGCAAACATGATGTCTGGTCTACTAGCAATTAAGTAAAGAAGAGAACTTATCATACCTCTGTATTGAGTAATATCAATACATTTACTTTTCTCATCTTTGTCAAGCTTAGTGGCTGGTGCAATTGGAGTTCTTATGGGGGAAGATGATTCCATGCCATACTTTTTAAGTAAGTCTTTGATATACTTGGCTTGATTGATAAAGATACTTTCATCAATTTGCTTAACTTGAAGTCCAAGGAAAAAAAATTCAGTTCACCCATTATGCTCATTTCAAATTTACTCTACATAAGCTTGACAAATCTCTCACATAGCTTTTTATCAGTAGAACCAAAAATAATGTCATCTACATATATTTGTACTAATAGATTTTTATCTTTGTGTTTCCTAAGAAATAGTGTGGTGCTTACTCTTCCTCTAGAGAATCCATTTTCAATAAGAAAGTTTGTTAGTGTTTCATACCACGCTCTAGGTGCTTGTTTTAGTCCATATAGTGCTTTATCTAATCTTTAAACATAATTAGAGAAGGTTGGATTGATAAAACCTGGGGGTTGTTCCACATAGACTTCTTCTTGAAGTTCTCCATTCAGAAATGCACTTTTAACATCCATTTAAAAGACTTTGAACTTCATATGTGCAACATAGGCAAGAAATATTCTGATTGCTATTAGTCTGGCAACATGAGCAAAGGTCTCGTCATAGTCGATGCCTTCTTCTTGAGAGTAACCTTTTGCGACAAGTCTTGCCTTGTTCCTTGTGAACACCCCATCTTCATCCATCTTGTTTTCAAATACCCATTTGGTGCCGATGATTGGTTGATATTTTGGTCTTGGAACTAGTCTCCACACTTTGCTTCTTTCAAATTGATTTAGTTCCTCCTGCATAGCTTCAATCCATCTTGAATCTTCCAAGGCTTCCTCTATCTTCTTAGGTTCCATTTGAGACAGAAAACTCAGATAAAAACACTCATTTTTAGTAGACGACCTAGTCTTGATTCTTGCATTTGGATCTCCAATAATCAAGTCTTGTGTGTGATCGCTCGCCCATCTGCTTCCTGTTGGAACGTTAGTTCTTGTGCCTTCTTGTCTGAATTCTTCAAGATTGACTTCAGCTCCTTGTTGTAGATGTTCATTGTCTAGAGTAGCGTCTTCTACGATTGCTTCTCCGTGCTCCACGATTCCTTCTTCTAAGCCTACAATCATGGTGACTGGCTCAACCACTTCGATCGTGGTGTCTGGTTCGTCGGTCATGGGGTTGAGCGGTATAGACTTGCCTGATGAGTCTGTTTCATCAAAGTTGACATGAATAGAGACTTCAACACTCAGAGTTTTCTTGTTGAACACTGTGTAGGCTTTGCTATCCGTGGCATACCCAAGAAAGATTCCCTCATCCGACTTTGGTTAGAACTTAGTCAGATATTGTTTTTCATTGTTGAGAATGTAGTAAATACAACCAAAAGCATGTAAATAGCTTACATTTGGCTTTCTTCCTTTCCATAGTTCATAAGGGGTCTTTTTGAGCGTAGGATGAATAAGAGATATGTTCTAGGTGTAGCAAACAGTGTTTATAGCTTCTATTCAGAAGTATTCAGGTAGATGAACTGCTGCCAGTAGTGTTCTTCCTGCCTCAATCAAGGTTCTATTTTTTCTCTCAGTTACCCCGTTTTGATGTGGAGTTCTTGGAGCTGAGAAGTTGTGGTTGATGCCATTATCTTCACAGAACTTGTCCATCTCTGAGAAGTCGAATTCTGTTCCATGATCACTTCTGATGGCCTTGATATTTTCTCCTTTCTCATTCATAACTAGCTTGAACAACTTGATAAGTTGAGAGCAAGTTTCGTCTTTAGAACTCAGAAAGAATACCCATGTGTATATAGTGCAGTCGTCTACTACCACTAGTGAGTATCTCATCCCTCCAAGACATACAGTAGGGTTAGGCCCGAAGAGGTCCATGTGAAGTAACTCCTAGGACTTATTAATAGATAAAGTTCACTGCTTTGCCTTTGAATGAGCTCTTTGTTTGCTTTCCTAGCTAACAAGCTTTATAGGGTCTTTCTTTGACGAAGTTGAATTTCGGTAATCCTGCTACAAGGTCTTTGGAGGCCAGTTTCGACATGCCTTTGAAATTTAGATGAGACAGTCTTCTATGCCATAACCAACTGATTTCTTCAGAGGCTTTGGCAAGGAAACATATTGTCTCATCATGATTTAACTTAACAAGGTTGACACCATAGACATTTCCTTCTGGTTCCAGTGAGCTTTAGAGAAGAGGTTTTTAAATCTCTGACTTGACATTGATTGTTGAGGAAGGTGACTTGATGTCTTTTATCACAAAGTTGGCTGATGCTCAAGAGATTGTGCTTCAGACCTTCAACATAAGCTACTTTGCTGAAAGACACAACACCATTTCTAGCTGAGCCATATCCTTTGGTTTTGCCAAAGTCGTTGTCACTAAAAATGAATGTTGGACCCTCATTTTCTTTGAAGTTAGAAAAAAGAGCTTTGTTTCCAGTCATATGCCTTGAGCATCCACTATCAAGTTACCAGGTTGTCATAGTGGAGCTTTGTACTTGCAGTAAAATTTAGCTTTCATTTTGGTACCCAGACTTGCTTGGGTCCTTCCCTGTTAGTTCCCTTGAGGACCCAAATCTGTTTGATTTTAGGTCTATGATTTACAGGATTATAATAGCATGCTGCATACTTATGACCATATCTATTACATATAAAACATCTAGTATGATGCATGCTTGTGTGTGTGTGGGTTCTTTCTTATCCTGGACATATGTGGGTGATAGCTAGACTTATCTCTATGTTGCTTCTCCTTTTTTCATACTATTCTATGATTCAGAGATTGTGTATAGTACGTCTCAAGTGTACGATTCCTTCCTGGTTGGTTCGTGGAGCCGATTTTATTTGACCCCACAATCCTTCGAGGTTGGAGAGTAGCAGTTGATTTACTCTTGATTTTTGTGAATCCTAAACCAACATGGGATCCGTTATGTCTAGGGACATTACTTGGATCAGAAGAGCAAGGATTCATTGGCTCTGCACTTTGTGTGGATTTCACAAAAGTAATACTTATATTGAGATTAGAAGCCTTGCTATTGTTAGTTTCTAAAGATTTTTCCACATTTTATTTTGAGGGTGTGATAACCCGGGATTTCGAATATTCAAAATTTTACGAATAATTTTTTTTTTAAAACATTTATATTGATTATTAATTTTGTGACAAGTATCTGTGATACGAGTCTCGAGAAAGTCAATTTGTATATTGACTAATAAATTTTAGAGTAGAGTTGTGCTTAACTAGATTAGAAACCCTAAGTCTGGATAGGGATTCGAAAGAAAATATAATTAAAATAATTATATTGATGTGTATGTGTTTGTGCTGTATATAGAATTTTTTGATCAATGATAGATCATATAAAGTTTAAAATTTGTAAACTCTAATAAGAGATTAGAAACCCTAATCTCAGGTTTAGAGACCCTAACGTACAGTTAGTAACCCTAAATGAATGCCGAGAAACCCTAATTTCATATTCAAGAATCCTAAACCCTAATTAGGAAACCCTAATCCTAATTTGCAAGCCTAAAGTGATTAGTATGTGTTAATATAATTAGGAAACCCTAATTATACTTTAGAAATATTAATTTCTATTTAAAACCCTAATTATATTTTCGAAATTCTTAATTTTCTATTTTTAAAACCCTAATTAGAAAATTCTAGAATTGGGTATTTAAAACCTAAGGGTTAGAATCTTAGGGTTAGAACCTTAGGCCCTAAGGGGTAAACCCTGAGGGTTTGGACATTTGAGCCAATTTTCTATGTTGCCATTAAATTTAGAAGGAAAATGACAAAAATACCCTTTACTTTAAAAATAATCTAGTAAAAAGAGATGTGGTTAAAATTGTTGCCACACCTCTTGCATTTTTACCAAACACTTATTACTAGCCTTGTGAAGCCACATCACACCATTTTAACCACAAGAATCAAAAGTGGTGGATTAAAGAAAGAGAAAACCAAAAACATAAGTCATTTATGTTTTTACACTTAGCCAAACTTCTCTCTCTCCATAGCCACGAAATTTTCTAAGTGTTTCAGTCACTAACCAAGCCTTTCAAACACCTAGATTAGATTGGTGAGGCAAGATCAATGATTGGATAATATAAGGTATAAACCTAATTTTTATTTTTGATTCAAGTTGCTAAGAAAACTTTTGTGTTTATGTGTTTAGATCTTTGCTAGATGATGTTTAATGATGATATATGTTGATATAACATAGATCTATAGCATCAAAATGCTTTAAAATCGAGTTTTCCTAAAACTATCAAGAACACGATTTGTGGTCTGACAAGCTAATGTCAGGAGCCACAGATCCGTGTCTGTTTTTGATTTTTCTTGTTTGATGTTTTGGATCGGTAGTATGACATGAGGGCTGTAATCTGGAAGTGGAATCACAGTTATTACATGTCCAGATTGCACGATATTTATGGTCAAAGATAGTTGACCGACGTTGACCAGCTGCATTCTGGGTAACCCAAAAATTCATTTTCAGTGTCTGACAACATTTCTATGCTTCTTGATCTGTCAGTTTTTACGTGTTATGATGTTGTTGTTGTAACTTATTTGTAGACTGTTGTTTGTACTCTAGATACATGGCCTTAGAACTCTTAAAAAGTAGGCCGCTCGCACTGTTTTTTCAATTCTGGAATTTCCAGAAAACGTATGAACTGAGTTTTTGTTAGAGATTGACCGAGTCATAACTTTTGATTCTGTTATTGTTGAAATTTTCTGCTAATGAATATACGTTCCTTGACATATGTACTAGATCTATGAATCAAGAAACTGTTAGGTTTGTAATATTCATGAACGCAATCAAATTGCAAAATTAAGCGGAAGCGTGTAAAAATCAGAGTTTAAAAAAAAATTTACAAACCATATACCCGGATCACCCTTTATGCACAATTATTAATTAAACGAAAAGATAAAGAATAAATCATACCCTTGAAGATCGAGCTTCCTCAGGTACAAGTTCACCTCCAAATCATTTCTCGTTCAATCTTGAATCCACCGGGTTTGGTTCCTTCCTTTGATCAACGTTAGCCACCCAAATGTTTGGCCTCTAGAGGTGATCCACCAAGGAAGAAGAAAATTCAAGAAGAAGGGTGGTTGACTAAACCCTAGTTTTTCTATCTCTATAGAAAAGGTGTACTCTCCCAACAATTGGAATTATGTCGTATGTTGAAAAAGTCAACAACACCCCACACCCATAATAAGACTCATCTTATTTATAGATGTGGGCAACCCACCTTAACAATTAAGGAATTGGGTTTTATTTAATTAATTAAATTCTTTTAATTAATTAAGCTCCCTAATCTTATTAGGGATAATTAATTAAACTCCTTTAACTAATTTTCCCTCCTAATCCTATTAGGAATAAATGAAAGTACTTATATTAAATTAATTCCTAAACTCTTTTAGAAATTAAAATAATAATAATTGTAATAATATTAATAAGACTCCTCTTATTAATTTATATTTAATATTTTAAAATATTAAATAATAAATATTAAGCTATTTAATTTATTCTATCACCATAGATTAAATTAAATATACTTAACATATTATTACGATTATGCCATTAACTTCTTAAATAATTATTCTTCCTTTTATGGTGTGACCTTTAGGTTCTCCATATTAAACCTATTGTGAATAAATCAATTAGAACAATTCTAATCTTATTTAAATAAATAAATTAAACAATTAATTTATTTAAATAAATAATATTTATTCTACAATAGGGATAAGCCTCCTAGCGATCAACGACTTTCCGGATAATATAGATTTTAACATTAATCATAAAAGATCCTTTGAGTAAATAGTTACCGTCTAATTTCAATCCTTCCACCATACAATGTCCCAATTAAATATAAGACATGGAATTCTTCACAAGTCTTATTTTATTTAATTATATGTATTTCGATCCTTAAATGCACAACTCCAAATAATGCAAATTAGAAACTCCTTTCTAATTTCATTCGCCTTAACCAGGACTACTTGGGTTGTCATTTATCGAATCACATAGGACATTTCTCTTCTTTTATTAGAAGTGATAGATTCTTTATTGATCATACATTATCTCCATGTACAACTTATTATACCCAAGCATACCCTTTGATATACCCTAAGGGTCTTAAGGAATAAGTCAAAGTATAACTCATCATACACAAGATACTATGATGATCTCAAGTCCAAGGATTACTTGTACTACTATCACTACAGAATTCCTATTGACAGCAAATAAAACTCCATTAGGTATTCCTTAGCGAGCCAATGCTTCAAAGGAACTTATTCTCTAATAAGCACCTACATACTTGCTTTAGTGTCTCCACACAAATGATCGTGAGATCAATCATCCCCATCCAATGAAAGCAAACAACGTATGTACCAATCTATCCTGGATTAACTAATCCCCAATTTAGTAATCCAATGATTGGGAACTATTTTAGTTTTTAAGCTTTCTAAGAATTTAGATCTCATTAGAATGATCATCATCATTATTCTAAAAGCATTGCTTAAAACTATGGGTTTATCACATATTATAAAACAGCATCATGTAGATAATTAAAAGCCTTTAATAAATTAATACTTTTATTAATAAATGAATAAGATTGTTACAAAGTATATGCTTTATCATCAAACATGATTGGCTTTGTAATGCATACTACTTTCAATCTCCCACTTGCACTAAAGCTAATCGTCATGGTATCTTATACTCTTCTTCTCTAAGTGACGCGATTATCCTGCACGTTGGATAAGCTTTAGTTAATGGATATGTAATGTTGTTCATGAGAGTCCACTATCTCTATAGTGATTTCCCATCTTTCATGATTCTAATAATCAAATGAAAGTGCCACAACACATGTTTAGATCCAAGATGAGACTTAGGAACTATTCCTAGTTACGTAATGAACTTTTAATCCAAACAATCAACTTGCGACTTCATTTATAGCTATTTACTTTGTCTTTATCACTAAACCAAAGAACTCTTTTTTATTTGGAACCTTTCCAATTCAACGCACTTTGCTCAAGATAACGCTTTACCTTAAAGTGGATTTTTCGGTCGTCTTGTGCATCTCGAAAAACTTGAGTCCGTAAAGCCCTCTAGTTTTAATTCGCACCCACCATGAATATGATCACATCCTTAGTGCTTGGGTTAAGCACTTTAAGATGTTTTCACCGACTCATAGTGAACTTCTCCATAATATGACCGATCAACATCGGTCTCGTACATTTCATTGCATACATGATTGTCACTCATGCGACCTCTCTTCTTTGGAGTCTATGGGGACTATTAAGAGAGATACACTCCATGGCTCATCAACATGAGACATCTCTTGGAGTTTGCCATGCTAAACGACTTTAGCATCAAATGAATATACGTTCCTTGGGTTAAGTCGAGCATCCTCTTAAATCTATCTGTATAGATTTGCATCCCCAATAATGATACTCTTCCCAAATCATTCATGGAGGATTGTTTAGATAACTTTATCTTTACTGATTGTAGCATTGGTATGTTATTCCTCATCCGTAGTATATCAACATATAATACTAGAAATTGCACGACGCTCCCACTGACCCTTTTGTACACACTAGAAGTCTTACCTCATCGAATGTAACTCTGGATCATCATCTTCTATGATGTGTACCTCATCATCATCATCCATGATGAATCCATACCTCCTGGTATCTTTGGTACTATTCCAGTTTACGATTCGGTTGTGGTACAATAGTCTATCTATCTACGTGTTCCTCTTATTTGACTTATAGTGCTTTGTGGTTCTTGAACTCTTCAAGATCTATTATCCTCCCACTAGCCCCTTCAATGATAAACGCCTTTATCTTAGAAGGCGGCGTGTTTAAAGAACAAACACCTTTTGCTAAGTAATTATTATAGAACATATACCCTAAACTTACTTTAGGATGTCCCACAAATCGACACTTGTCAAATCTTGTCCCAAGCTTATCCTTTTGAAACCTTTTCACATAAGTTGGAACCCTTATCTTAACATACTTAAGATTAGGAATCCTCCCCATCCATAACTTTTATGGAGTCTTGGGGTAGATTTTGAGGTTACCATTTTAAGAGATATGTCATGACCATTTCTGGGACATTATCCTGAAGGATACTTTGGAATGTCGGTAAAATCATTATGGACCGCACCATGTCCAACAAGGTACGATTTTTCATTCGGATACATCAATCAATTATTGCATATCAGGATGTGTCCATTATGAGAAAACTATTTGAGATGATCTAGAAACTTATTGCACAAGTATTTATCCTTGATCTAATCAAAGAATCTTAATACTTTGCCAATTTGTTTCACTTCTGAATTCTTTGAACCTTTCAAATAATTCACACTTGTATTTTAGCAAATACACACATTCAACTCTTTGAATGATCATCTCCTTTTCTTATACTAATTTGTTCAATATGCAAAATTATTTTCATGTAAGTCAAGTATACAAAATTTATTAAGTAATATTCCAGTTCTATATAAAACATTATTATTATAAATAGAACAACAATTGTTCTTAATTATAATACCAAAGTTTTCATTGTCCAACAATAAAATGGAAATAATATTTTTAACAAGAACTGGAATACAATAACAACTTATTGACTTAATAGATTTTCCCGTAGGGAGTGCTAAACTATAAGTTTCTATAGCTAATGCAGCAACCTTTGCTTCATTTTCCACACATAGGATTACTTATCTTTGTTTAACTTTCTACTTACCTTGGTCCTTCATAAATCTATATTTATGATAACCAAAGTCGATATCCAATACCCAAGTAGAACCTCGACTTAAAAAATTTTATTTTAAATTATGAACAAATTTGTATTTATAACCTAAACTTCACTAAGCTTCTTTGGTTAGCCTCTGCAAGATACTTCTCATGCTTTCATTCCAAAGTTCTAGGCTTATTGCGGTGGAAAGAAAACTCCTCTGCTATCCGTGTATCGCTTTTGTTCTTATTATCCTTTGTTTACGCCTTTTCTCTTTACCTTCTTTGAATCGCTCTTCTTTTTTAATATCCTTTGGCCCCTACCAAGTAAGACTTGATCTTTCTTGGTTGAAAGTGACTCTCAACATTTTTCAACATGTTAAGCAAATCGCCAAAGTCGATATCTAGCTTGTTCATATGAAAAATTCACAACAATTGTGAAAGGAGTCCGGGAGTGAGTGCAAGATCAAATCTTGGCTCAACTCTCCATCCATGACAAAACCAGTTGTCCTAATTAATCAATCAAATTGATTATGTTAAGAACTTTTTGTCTGTACTATAGTGTCATTGGCCATTCTAGATCGGAAGAGCTCCTTTAGATATCGATATCTATCGGTCCCTACTTTCCTCACCATCAACTACTTGGCGTGCGTGAGTATAGTAGAAGTATCCATAGTTTCAGTGGACGCTGAAGCTTGTTACTCATGGATACTGAGCATGATGCATTGAGCCAACTGTGCATCATCTTGCCACTTTCTAAAAGTAGCAATCTCTTCCTCAGAGACATTGTCTGCAACCATTGCAGGGATAAGCGTATTAAGGACATAAGATAGCTTTTTAGCTATGAGAACTATTTTCAAATTCCTTAACCAATCCGTTTAATTCGGTCCGATTAAGTAGCATCTAATATGCTTCGCAGTGATAGTAATTTAGACATTGTAAAATTCTGTAAATGAATTTGTAATTAACAACATTTTAACATACATTATTTTATTAATTACCAAAATAATTTAGGTCTTGTTTTAAATTGGTATCTCCCACTATTTTCTTCAAACTATATTACCCTCACTTATATAGTTCGGCAAAATCTAATTAAAGATTTGCTAGTGAGAATAAGGATCCCATTTCAAATGTATATAGTGTGACGCCCCCAAAATTAGGTATACGTCACCCATCTTGGGTCGCCACTTACATGGTACATAAATTCAAATACAACTTACTAATATAAGCGTAGGTATACAATACGACATAAACCGTGAGTTTGAATACAAATATTGTCTACTAGATATTATACAAACTCAAAAGGAGTCCTCATTACAACTATTATCACACTATTTCACGTAATAGTGAGGACTACTAATGCTATCCTCCGGACCATTACTTACGCTCCCCGACTCGTCCCGGCTATGTTCTCATTTCACAAGAGAACGGTGAAAGAAAGGTGAGCTCAACTAGCCCGAAGAAGAAATATTATGACTAAGATAATGCGAGAATAAATTATCATTAGCCTTCAACAAAGATGTTAAACCGATAAAATACAATAGACAACCGGTTTAATCTGCGGCGGAATTAGCAATCCATTAAAAGAGTCAAGTAGAGAATAAAATCTACTATCTTTTAGGTTTTAAAAGGTTTTCATCAATTTTTATCATTTGAGACTCAAACAATAAATAAACCACCACATCTAATCATCCCTGTACCACGGTCAAGGATATTCATCAAATTATCAATGGTCATGACAATACCGAATCACCCCAGGTCATAATCATACCAAAAACTATCCATCACTGCATTACAGGCCACTGAGGACTTTTGTCACATCATTTATATCAAGTCATAATTATACTTAGAATGATCCTCGGTCATAATCATACTAAGTTCATCTATGCACGTAAGCCAAAGATAACATAATATAACATGAGGATGATGACAATGACATAATAATTCAATAAAACAAGTTCAAGAATTATTTAATCCATGAATTATTAACGTCCAAATTGTCAACATGATATTGTTTAAAGAGAGTAAAATTCAAGAATGATCGGAAGAATATTTCCATGAAAAGATCTTTGGATGAAATGCAAATATCAAGGATATTCTACTAATTTCATGGAGTATAGAAGTCAAAGTTTTAACCAACCGGGTATAATAAAGAATGGAATAACAAAAGAAATCACCATGCATGCGGTTTGCATGATGACAAAGTTATTCCAATAGAATAATAATAACGGAACCGGGTCGGTGAAATTCACACCGGCGGGATGTTCCAACGAATAATAAAGATGGAACCGAGATCCGGTGTAAAACACATGATAGGATATTCCAATGTAATGATAAAAGATTTTACCAGTCCGGTGTAAAACACATGAGCATGTGATGTTCCAATAATAATAATAATAAAATTTAACCAGTCCTGTGTAAACACACATGATGTGAGGATGTTCCAATGTAATAATAGAAGAATGTCACCAAGTATAGGGTAAACCACATATACAAAGTTATTCCAATGAATAAATAAGAATGGAATAATATAAGAATTTCACCAAGTATAGGGTATCTGCAGCGTATCTGAAGTCATGTATAGGGTATGCCACTTTTACAAAGTTATTCCAATGAATAATAATGAATGGAATAACAGAGGTTCTCTTCATGAATACAAACGAATAATATCCCTTACCGTAAAAAGAATATAGAAGTAGTGAAGTAGCGAGTAGCGAATACTCTTCTTCTTTCTATAATTTTCTCTCTATAACTTCTCTATAATTTCTCTCTCTCTGAGTTTCAAAGAATTCGTAAGAAAATAATGAAGGAATGAGCTTCCATTTATAGGAAAATAGAATGCATAGTAATTAATCCATGAACGGTCCAGTTGATTTACTTTAATCTGACGGTCCATATTTAAAGCAAAAATCTTTTAAATAAAATATAATATATTCTATTTATATAAAAACATTTTACTATGCAAACACTATATGCGCAATACTATGCAAAACACTATGCAAAAACACTATGCAACACTATGCATAATAAAATATAATATATTCTATTTATAGAATAACTTTAATAAAGTATTCTATTTTATATAAAAAGATGTTTCGCTTTTATTACGTTAATAATACTGAATAAAACAAAACGTCATTATCGCTATAATAATTCATATTATTAATCGATAATAATGGAATCAAACTAAGTGACTTCTCACATAAGCATCAATAATCAATCTGGTAATGCTACTTATGCAACCACACGTATTCTTTGTTTCTTTACTACTGAGTAGTTCAACAAGAACCACGGTAAAAACTTCCGCCGTTATTTCAATAAAATATTTTTGTCGTTTTCTCGATCCGATAATAATTACATTGTGGGGTCCACCAATGATTGAGTAGTTGTGCGAATATTCCCTCGCTAAACCAGAATATTCCCAGGCCAATCGAATATAATATAACCACTTGCATACTTTGCAAAATTTATAAATACTACCCACAACTATAATATTATCTCAAATTCACACTATAATATTAAAAATTATTTCGACTAAATTTAAATCTTTATTGATAAAATCTGGGGTCTCACAATCTCCCTCCTTATGGAATTTAAGCCCTCGAAATTAGGGTGCGATACTGGTATGATAAAGAGGTGAGGATACCTTGAATACCTTTATCGTTGAAAACATTAAATTCATCTTTGCAATCCGGCCAAAGATATTCATTAACAATTCATCTTTGTACTACAGGCCAAAGATATTTATTTACAATTCATCTTTGCACTACAGGCCAAAGATATATAACTATAAAACCAATAATCTTTGAGACTCGACTTAATAGTATCACAACCATGAATTATCCATGCACCACCGGCTAAGGATATTCGTGTTTTTCAATTACTGATCATGATTATACCGAATAATCCGTGGTCATAATCATACCAAGTCTATCAATGCACTACGGCTAAAGATGACTTTTACCACATCCATGAATTAATATTTCATTCTTTGAGACTCACTTCAATAATTAATCCATATCATCGAATCATCCCCGCACTACGTGCCGAGGATATTCATTAGTATCACGACCACGAATTATCCATGCACTCTGACGCAAAGATAATCGTGTATTCATTAATATCCGACCACAAATTATCCATGCACTACTACTACCAAAGATAATCGTGTATTCATTAGTATCACGACCACAAATTATCCATGCACTACTACCAAAGATAATCGTGTATTCATTAGTATCACGACCACAAATTATCCATGCACTACTACCAAAGATAATCGTGTATTCATTAGTATCACGACCACAAATTATCCATGCACTACTACCAAAGATAATCGTATATTCATTAGTATCACGACCACAAATTATCCATGCACTACTACCAAAGATAATCGTGTATTCATTAGTATCACGACCACAAATTATCCATGCACTACTACCAAAGATAATCGTGTATTCATTAGTATCACGACCACAAATTATCCATGCACTACTACTACCAAAGATAATCGTGTATTCATTAGTATCACGACCACAAATTATCCATGCACTACGACCAAAGATAATCGTGTATTCATTAAGTATCACGACCACAAATTATCCATGCTACTTTTCGACCAAAGATAATTGTGTATTCATTAGTATCACGACCACAAATTATCCATCCACTACGGCCAAAGATAATTGTGTATTCAATTACGGTTATGATTATACCGAATAATCCGTGGTCATAATCATACCAAGTCCATCTATGCACTACTGATTACGATGACTTTCAACATAATATAAACATGAGGATTATGATATAAAGAATCAATCAAATGAGATAAAGGATAAATATTAAACATTTATAATATAATTTATCCGAGGATTCAAGAATATCCTCATGTTATCAATCACTTAATAATCTCATAATCTAATATCATTAATATTATAACAATATTTTAATCACTTCTTAAATTTATAAACAATTTATCTCAATTGTTTACGTTTTTATCATATAATGCATTTAATCATCCAAAATGCCAAACTCATAAGATATCATCACCAATTATCAAATCCTCATCAAAAAAAAATATGCATATATTCTATATAGGATTCTCTAGCCATAAAATCCTATTTTCAACTTTGTTACTTCACATAACATATTTAACTCATATGTTCAGTAACTAAACTATTTTCATGAAAAATACCAAATCAGTCCCAAAAATATTTCTTTTCTGGGTTTTAGCATAATATAGTCCCATAATGAAAATATATTTTTCTCGAAATTTTTAAAATTCATTTACTATTTTTCAAAAATCAATTTCTAATTAATTCTTTAAGAAATTAGCTACCTCAAGTTTAACTCCAAAAATTCCCAAATCTTGGCAGGACCTTACACATGTTAACATGAGCTTCCAGTTTAATTTTCATGGTCATCGGAGTTATAGAACTCCGGTTATAGCATTTTTCGTCGGAAAAATCTAAATATTGAAATAGTCATAACTTGCTCATTTTAAGTCAGAATGAGCTCATTTTTGGACAGGAGGTACTTTATACCATATACCTTCATGTCCCAAAAGGCCAGAATTTTTCTCATAATTTAAGTGGCCGAAACAGTCCCTTAAAGTTTCTGGGCAGTAGCATTTTCGAAATTTACAGCTTTGGCCTCCTTTGCTAAAATCAGTCCACACAAAAATCTACAACACCTTTTCTAGTAATTCCACTTGGATTAGTTAGGTAACTCATATATCTAACTCTAGGACTTGACCACACTCAAAAATTCAAAATATAATAGGAGATATGGTCAATTGAATTTCATGTTACGTTTTTCACCAAAATCTGATTTTTCAACCCTTTGTGATTTCTTAGAAACTTTCATGTTTTCACATAATAACCACATAACTCATCATAACACTTACTAATACTTCATATACCCATGATTTTCATTAGTCCAATGCTTTTATTATGACTTTCATCATAAACCACGTAAACTGTTCATTTTAGTTGAAGAAATATTTGAGGGTTTAAGAAATGGGTTTTGTATCTTTGGGGTCAATACAAAATTTGATTTTACGCTTCTAGGGTAGGCTAGAAAGTCTTCAAGAATCGCCAAGAAATTTATTAATGATAGAAATATCATTCAAAATCATTACTCTCGTCCAAGACTTAGATAGTCGTCACATTGATACCAACTGTGACTTCTATCCCTTAACCTAGATAGCATCTCACAATGATACCTATAAACTTGCCATCTTCATTCACGACGTCGCCTACGTAAAGTCCGGCTTCAATTGCATTCTACACAAGGAAGTCAACAACGAAAGGTTCGGAGCTCTTTACTTATGGCTTGATATAACAAAGGATTAACTTTAGGGTTTGGTTACTTTGAATTAGATATAACAAGTTGGTTATGAATATAAAAGCTAACAACCTTACGAAAAGCATGATGATTAGCTAACCAATTGATTCCTAAAAATCACATCAAAGGCAAGTATTTTCAAAAAGATAAGATCGACAGTAACGTGAAAATGTTTATTTGAATCAACAAGATTTAAAAATAGTAAGCGATAACGAAGGCTCCTACTAACGAAGTTTCAACCAATAAGTCAAAGTTTAACTTCTTGAGTCAAATTTAAACGCGTTGACACAACTAGGTGAAATAAAAGAGTGGGTAGAATCGGTATCTAACACGGTATAGACTTCGCAAGAGCTTATGATTAACTTACCCGTGATAATTTTATTCAGGGTTCCTCGTCACGAGAAAAAAAAGCGCTCTCCTTAAACTACTGGGCTTTGGTTTTGTCTGCAGGACAACCTTTGGTGCCTCCATCCTAGTTGAATTTGTCTTCGGTAAACGACAAAATCGAGCTAAGTGACCTTCTCTTCCACAATTATAACATGTTTTGGACGGCATGGCTATGTGTCCCTCTCCTCCGTATTTGAAGCATATAATAGGTGGTCCTTCTCCTTCCTTAACAACAAAGTCTTTGGTCTTGACGTCTTTCCATCATTGTTGAATCTCCTTTTCTTGAAATGTCCATTCTTATTGTTTTGGCCCCGATTACCAAAAGTGGTTACCATATCTCGCCCGTTGATTCCCTCCATGCTTGTTGTCACCGCTTCGATGACTACTCTCCGGTATTATAATTTTGCTTAATTCTACTTTCTTTTAGTTGGGTTGACTCGTTATCGCGCTCCACTAATTGAGCCCTATTTACAACATCCTAATAAAAACACACTTATGAGAAATAAGATGTTGACGTATCTCCGCTTCAAACCTCTTAAAAACATTCGCGCCATTCTCTCTTCATTATCTACCAAGTGGGGCCTGAAACCGTGATAACTCATAAAACTTTGCCTCGTGTTGTGACACGGTCATATTATTTTGTTCCAACTTGATAAACTCCACCTCCTTCATGTGGCGAATACTTTCGGGAAAGTATTTGTCGTTGAATGACTCTGGAACTTCTCCCAAGATATCTTGATGACAAAGAAGTTGAGTACGTTTCTACCGATTCCCACCATGTCCGCCTCTCCGCATAAACATAAAAGGCGTGAAAAGGAACCTTTTGCTCCTGAGCATCCCAAGACATCAAATATCTTGGTAATCTGCTTTATCCATGCTTCCGCCAAGTGGTTTTGGCTCTCCCTTAAACTCCGGTGGTCCCAGCTCCTTGAATTGTTTAGCGGTGGACTTGCCTCGAGAGTTTCCGTGTTTCCACCTACGTTTTGGACAGGAGTCGCTTTACTTTGATGTTGCATGAATTCTAAAACCTCTTAAACGTCTGTCGTTAGTCAATTGATCGATGTTGTTGTTGTTTGGGAGGATTATCGCCATCCTCGTTGTACATTATCCTCGATTATTGATCTGTGGAGAATCAACAGGTCTCACTGTGCTCCATTGCTATTCTCAACATTCTCGGATGCCATTTTCAAACACCGCCACAAAATAAGGGTTAATTAACATATCACATATTATCCCTATACTCGGCGACCAATTAAATACCAAATAAATTTAGGTAGGTCATACTAGCGAAAAGGTATTCCCGTCTCTCCCTCCTAGTACTATTCTCACATCTTAGCCAGGATCATATCCTAAGCTCGATACCAACCGTGGCGCCCCCCAAAATTAGGTATACGCCACCCATCTTGGGTCGCCACTTACATGGTACATAAATTCAAATACAACTTACTAATATAAGCGTAGGTATGCAATACGACATAAATCGTGAGTTTGAATACAAATATTGTCTACTAGATATTATACAAACTCAAAAGGAGTCCTCATTACAACTATTATCACACTATTTCACGCAGAATAGTGAGGACTACTAATGCTATCCTCTGGACCATTACTTACGTTCCCCGACTCGTCCCAAATATGTTCTCATTTCACGAAGAGAACGTTGGAAAGAAAAGGTGAGCTCAACTAGCCCAAGAAGAAATATTATGACTAAGATAATGCGAATAAATTATCATTAGCCTTCAACAGTGTTAAACCGATAAAATACAATAGACAACCGGTTTAATCTGCGGCAATGAATTAGCAATCCATTAAAAGAGTCAAGTAGAGAATAAAGTCTACTATCTTTTAGGTTTTAAAAGGTTTTCATCAATTTTTATCATTTGACTCACTCGACAATAAATAAACCACCACATCTAATCATCCTCGTACCACGGTCAAGGATTTTCATCAAATTATCAATGGTCATGACTATCTTACCGATCAACCCCGGTCATAATCATACCAAAAACTATCCATCATCGCATTACACAAAACACCGAGGACTTTTGTCACATCATTTATATCAAGTCATGATTATACCGAATGATCCTCGGTCATAATCATACTAAGTTCATCTATGCTTGCGTAAGCCAAAGATAACATAATATAACATGAGGATGATGACAATGACATAATAATTCAATAAAACAAGTTCAAGAATTATTTAATCCATGAATTATTAACGTCCAAATTGTCAACATGATCTTTGCTTTAAGTAGAGTAAAATTCAAGAATGATCGGAAGAATATTTCCATGAAAAGATCTTTGGATGAAATGCAAATATCAAGGATATTCTACTAATTTCATGGAGTATAGAAGTCAAAGTTTTAACTAACCGGGTATAATAAAGAATGGAATAACAAAAGAAATCACCATGCATGCGGTGATTTCAGCGCAGACGAGTTATTCCAACAGAATAATAATAACGGAACCAAATCGTGTGAAATTCACACAAGCGGGATGTTCCAATGAATAATAAAGATGGAACCGGATCCGGTGTAAACACACGAGATAGGATATTCCAACGAGAATGATAAAGATTTTAAACCAGTCCGTGTAAAACACACGCAGACGTGATGTTCCAAATGTAATAATAATAAAAAGCGGAACGAATTTTAACCAGTCCGTAAAACACACGCATGTGATGTTCCAATGAGAATAATAGAAGAATGTCACCAAGTATAGGGTAAACTGCGTATCTGAGTTATTCCAATGTAATAAATAAGAATGGAATAATATAAGAATTTCACCAAGTATAGGGTATCCACAGATATACAAAGGTCATGTATAGGGTATGCCACTTTTACAAAGTTATTCAACAGAATAATAATGAATGGAATAACAGAGGTTCTCTTCATGAATACAAACGAATAATATCCTTCTAGTAAAAAGAACTGAATATAGAAGTAGTGAAGTAGCGAATACTCTTCTTCTTTCTATAATTTTCTCTCTATAGCTTCTCTCTATAATTTCTCTCTCTAGTTTCAAAGGAATTAAAAGAAAATAATGAAGGAATGAGCTTCTATTTATAGGAAAATAGAATGCATAGTAATTAATCCATGAACGGTCCAGTTGATTTACTTTAATCGACGGTCCATATTTAAAAGCAAAAATCTTTTAAATAAAATATAATATATTCTATTTATATAAAAACATTTTACTATGCAAACACTATGCAATACTATGCAAAATACTATATAAAACACTATATGACACTATGCATAATAAAATATAATATATTCTATTTATAGAATAACTTTAATAAAGTATTCTATTTTATATAAAAGATGTTTCGCTTTTATTACGTTAATAATACGAATAAAACAAAACGTCATTATCGCTATAATAATTCATATTATTAATCGACAATAATGGAATCAAACTGAGTGACTTCTCACATAAGCATCAATAATCAATACCGGTAAACTACTTATGCAACCACACGACATCTTGTACTTTTACTACCGAGTAGTTCAACAAGAACTACTGGTAAAACTTTCGCCGTTATTTCAATAAAATATTTTTATCGTTTTCTCAATCCGATAATAATTACATTGTGGGTCCACCAATGATTGAGTAGTTGTATGCGAATATTCCCCGCTAAACCGAATATTCCCCACCAATCGAATATAATATAACCACTTGCATACTTTTTGCAAAATTTATAAATACTACCCACAACTATAATATTATCTCAAATTCACACTATAATATTAAAAATTATTTCGACTAAATTTAAATCTTTATTGATAAAATCTGGGGTCTCACATATAGCCTTGTGGTGACACAACAAACTATATATAAATAAATAGGTAGACAACTTTTGTCAATTACATCAACTATGCAACTCCTTGTATTTTGCCTCTTAGATTATTTTGATCAAGTGGTGGCACATCCGAATCAAAATTATCCAAGTTAAGTCCAACCTAGCACTCCATATATTCAAAAAAGAAAAATATCATCCTTGTGGTGACACAACAAAACAATATTGTTCAATTTTCTTTATAAGCATCAAATGTGATAAATTAACATCTTAAATACTTAATACTTGCCTTGTGGTGACACAACAAACTCATATTAAATATTTAATACTCTATTAATTTTATCATGCTAGAAAGCTGACGCTCGATATTCCAAATATCTTTGAACGCTTAGGACTTAATATAAAAATTTGAGGGATTTATTATTAAATTTGTCTCATCTTGTTTAAGCTGCATTTATTATATATATAAATATACGCGTCATATTAATGAACATGCGAAACATGTTTGCATAATATATAATATATATAGTATAAGCATGCACATATAGAATACTATATTCTACCCGGATTGATTATGGACTTTTATTCTAGTTTGGTTCACTAGAGCCACCAAGTGAACCAAAAGTTCAAACCCTAGGGGTGCAAGAAATAATATTTAAATATAACTATTACATTTAAACCCGGGCTCCATTACAAACGGGTCTTCAAGAGCTCCTTGTTCCTTGATCTCCAATTCTTCAAAATTAATTCTAACTATTTCTATTACAAAACTATTTTAAAATAAATAGAAACCTTGATCGTGATCGAGGGAAGTACATAGGAGGAGATAGAATTTACATTAAGAAAAATTAGAGAAGGCGAGTCACGTGATTCCCATTTAATAAAACCCATACATTCATGCATCCAACTAAAATAAAATCCAATCATATTGGTCAATAGTCCATAATCAATCCCATTTATTATCATACACATCACCATATGCATCAATAAATAACATTCATCTCATGAATAATAAACATTTAATATATATATTGATATCATTTAATGAGCAAATTTAGTTAGTATAAAATCTATTTTTTTTTTTGAATCAAAATAAACTCCTTTATTTTAATCCAAATTTAAATCAAAATAAAACTATTTTATTTTAATTTATCTAATTATGAATAAAATAAACTATTTTATTTTAATCAAAATTTTAATCAAAATAAACTCCTTTATTTTAATTAATTATGGAATCCAATTCCATGTAAAAAAAAAATCTTTAATTAAAATAAACTCTTTTATTTTAATTAATTATGGAATCTAATTCCATGTAAAAAAAATATTAAAGGAAACACGGATTATCTTTCCTATTCACAAATAAACTCCTTTATTTTGAATAATATGAAATCTTATTTCATATTTAAATAAACTCCTTTATTTAAGGAAATTAGGATTCTCTTTCCTATTCACAAATAAACTCCTTTATTTTGAATAATATGAAATCTTATTTCATATCTAAATAAACTGCTTTATTTAAGGAAACATGGAATCCAATTTCAACTCCAATTAGTTATCATGGAATCCAATTCCAATTCTAATTAGTTAGCATGAAATTCTAATTTTAAAATTAAAATAAACTCTTTTATTTTAATATTTAAAATAAACCTTTTATTTTAAAATTAAAATAAATATTATTTTAATTATAAAATTATTAAGAATAATATTATATATATATAATATATATAATATATTATAAAATAATAAAATAACCGAATATATATATATATATAAAACCGTACGGTTTTAATATAATATATATATATTATATCCGTGCTTCTCAAAATAAAAAAAAAACCGTGGCCTACTTTGAATCCAAGTTGCTTAAAAAAATGATCTGCCCCTTTTTTTTTCTTTTTTTTTTTAATTGCATGACCTACAAACTTGAATTCCGTGCATCCTTGTAAAAAAAAAAACACCTGCTGCCTTGATTTGGTGAGGCCACGTTTTCATGATTTACATTTTTTTTTTTTGTTTTATTTTCCGTAAAATCCTTTGAATCACATCCAGTTCGGTATAAAAAAAAACTGTTTTTTTTTTTTTGATTTCTTTATTAAATTTTATACAATAAAAAATATGCCCAATTAAATTGTTCTAAACACATATCAATATACATATCAAATTAAAACAATTAATAATTAGCATAAAGGTTTGGCTCGATGCCAATCATTAGGTTTGTAATATTCATGAAACGCAATCAAATTGCAAAATTAAGCGGGCGTGTAAAAATCGAGTTTAAAAAAATTTACAAACCATATACCCGATCACCCTTTATGCACAATTATTAATTAAACGAAAAAGATAAAGAATAAATCATACCCTTGAAGATCGAGCTTCCTCGTACAAGTTCACCTCCAAATCCTTTCTCGTTCAATCTTGAATCCACCGGGTTTGGTTCCTTCCTTTGATCAACGTTAGCCACCCAAATGTTTGGCCTCTGAGGGTGATCCACCAAGGAAGAAGAAAATTCAAGAAGAAGGGTGGTTGGCTAAACCCTAGTTTTTCTATCTCTATAGAAAAGGTATACTCTCCCAACAATTGGAATTATGTCGTATGTTGAAAAAGTCAACAACACCCCACACCCATAATAAGACTCCTCTTATTTATAGATGTGGGCAACCCACCTTAACAATTAAGGAATTGGGTTTTATTTAATTAATTAAATTCTTTTAATTAATTAAGCTCCATAATCTTATTAGGGATAATTAATTAAACTCCTTTAACTAATTTTCCCTCTAATCCTATTAGGAATAAATGAGAGTACTTATATTAAATTAATTCCTAAACTCTTTTAGAAATTAAAATAATAATAATTGTAATAATATTAATAAGACTCCTCTTATTAATTTATATTTAATATTTCTAAAATATTAAATAATAAATATTAAGCTATTTAATTTATTCTATCACCATAGATTAAATTAAATATACTTAACATATTATTACGATTATGCCATTAACTTCTTAAATAATTATTCTTCCTTTTATGGTGTGACCCTTTAGGTTCTCCATATTAAACCGATTGTGAATAAATCAATTAGAACAATTCTAATCTTATTTAAATAAATAAATTAAATAATTAATTTATTTAAATAAATAATATTTATTCTGCAATAGGGATAAGCCTCCTAGCGATCAACGACTTTCCGGATAATATAGATTTCAACATTAATCATAAAAAGAACCTTTGAGTAAATAGTTACTGCATGATTCAATCCTTCCACCATACAATGTCCCAATTAAATATAAGACATGGAATTACCGTCAAGTCTTATTTTATTTAATTATATGTATTTCGATCCTTAAATGCACAACTCCAAATAATGCAAATTAGAAACTCCTTTCTAATTTCATTACGCCTTAACCAAGGACTCTTTGGTTGTCATTTATCGAATCACATAGGACATTTCTCTTCTTTTATTAGAAGTGGTAGATTCTTTATTGATCATACATTATCTCCATGTACAACTTATTATACCCAAGCATACCTTTGATATACCCTAAGGGTCTTAAGGAATAAGTCAAAGTATAACTCATCATACACAAGATACTATGATGATCTCAAGTCCAAGGATTACTTGTACTACTATCACTACATGAATTTCTATTGACAGACAAATAAAACTCCATTAGGTATTCCTTAGCGAGCCACGTTCAAAGAACTTATTCTCTAATAAGCACCTACATACTTGCTTTAGTGTCTCCACACAAAATGATCATGAGATCAATCATCCCCATCCAATGAAGCAAACAACGTATGTACCAATCTATCCTGGATTAACTAATCCCCAATTTAGTAATCCAATGATTGGGAACTATTTTAGTTTTTAAGCTTTCTAAGAATTTAGATCTCATTAGAATGATCATCATCATTATTCTAAAAGCATTGCTTAAAACTATGGGTTTATCACATATTATAAAACAACATCATGTAGATAATTAAAAGCCTTTAATAAATTAATACTTTTTATTAATAAATGAATAAGATTGTTACAAAGTATATGCTTTATCATCAAACATGATTGGCTTGTGTGCATACTACTTTCAGAAACCACCAATATAATGACCAGAACACTAAGATTACTGAGCTTGAAAGTAGTACCTCGAGACTGTCTGGGTTTCTGGGTAACACAGAAAACCCAGATGATGTCTGACATCTACTTTGAAGCTCTGGATCTTGCAGTATTGTTGTTGTATGATCGAGAGAATGCTTGAATGTTGTAGTACTACATGTAGACTACATGATCGATGCACAAGGTAGCCCAGAACATGATCTGACTGTGAATCAGAGCTGGTCAAACCTTGAGCCTTAAACACTGACTGTCAGTGTTCTTGAGCACTAAGAACACCAACAACGACGCTTAGTGTCGCTAAAGGCCATTAGCGACGGTTTATTTAATTTTTGAATTTTTGAATTTCTGGAAATTATTTAAAAATAGAAATAAATTCTAAAAATTACCAAAAATGATTTTAAAAATTATTTTAAATTATGAAAAATACTTTCTAACTATTTGAAATATTTTTCATTAATAATTATAATTATTTGAATATTAATTCTATTTAATTAGTGTATTAAATAAATTAGAGAAAACTAATTTTAATTATATAAAAATCATTTTAAATAAGAATAAAGTATTTAAAAATATTTTGAGTTATAAAATGTGACTTTTAATATTTTTAGAGAATTTTCATTAATAATTTAATATTAATGATATTAGATTTATTTAATTATTATATTAAATAAATAAATTAAAATGATTTTATTAATTTAAAATCATTTAAAAATGAGAAAATGTTTTAAAAATATTTTAAGTTATGAATAATGACTTTTAATATTTGGATAATAATTTCATTAATATTTAGATATTAATGATGATGATTTAAAATGATTTTAATTATTTTAAAAATCATTTAAGTAGAATATTGATGATTTAAAAATATTTTAAGTTATTAATAATAACTTTAATATTTTGACAAATATAACATTAATATTTTTATATTATTAAATATTAATGATGATAAGATTATTTGATAATTAAATCATTTAAAAATGATTTAAGTGTTTGAAAAATTATTATAAATTATAATAATTGTTTATAAATTATTAAAAGCTTCCGAAAAATATTATAAACGATATTTGACTTATCTAAAATAATATTGAAGCTTAGAGACCAAGTTTAATTGACAATAACTGTGTTAGTTGTCGGATAAGGTGACCAAGGCACCGAGAATGGACCGAAGTCCAACCAGAACGAACTAGTTAGACTTGTTAGGTGTTTATATAGGTTATAAACACTAATGTGGCTATGTGGTAATATTCCTAGGAGAAGTTTGACTGTAGAATACAGTGTTACGTGATTATAAATTATTATGCTAATTGTGAGACCGACATTGTTGATTATAGGTCTTACGAACGCAGTTAATTATATTGTGTAGCAGTAATCAGTGGAGAAGGCAAGTTTTCTAATTCAACCTTGAGTTATATTCATTCAATTATTATAGTGGTTAATTATTGCTAATTATACCACGTCTAGGAATTTATTGTTGATTATCCGCAGTTAGTGCATGTTTAATAATTCAAATTGAATTATTGATTCGGAGAAATATAATTGTAGAATAACTATTGTTGGATATTCATATTCGTAGAAGATAGAATTGATAGTACAGATAATTCACATTTATTGTCAAATTATGTTGAGAAATGTCTTAGCTAATTATTACGGCTGAGATTTAACATTTGTTAGAACTTGATAGATTCGAGAAGAGAATTCAATTGTTATTGATAGATCGATGCCAATTATTTAACTAGATCGATAAGTAAATAGAAATTGAAATCATTGAATTTCGTTGTTAAATCAAATCTTGATTACGAGGCCGAGAAGAACAACCTTTTATATAAAGGAACATTTTTTTTAGTCGTATATTAGATCATTCTGTGACTTCCTAAATATTATCGTAATATAGGGTACAAGAAGTTGGTAGGCTCTCTAAGTACTTGCGAGGGTATGATTTAATCTTTATGGTTATTCGATACACTGTGTATATGTCAAAGTAAAACTTTAATATATACCCGAGAAGAGAAGTTCAAGATCCAACGGATCGCTTCGAGATAATCTGGAAAATATTCCACTTTCTTATTTAAGTAGAATTAATTCTTGATTATTCATTTGAATATTGTAGAAAACCTTGAAAGCGTTGTACTCTTTCATTATCAAATTATTGTGTTGTATAGATTGTGAGAAGACTTGTTAATTATTAAAGCTTTGTTCAGCTATTTCAAAGTTCCCCGAACTTTGGTTTTATTCTATCAAAATAGATAGTCTGTTCTTATTGATTCATATACATTTATTGTATGTGTAAGACCCCAACTTATTATAAATAAAATCGAATTTCCTCTAATTATTATTGTGAATAATAAGGTGTTAAATTGATATAATATTTTGGTTATGGGTGAAATGTGCAAATTTTGCAAAATAAGCAAGTGGTTATAAAATAATCATTGTTGTCGGGGAATATTCGTTTGGTCGTGGAATATTCTTGTTGTTTGGGAATATTCAATGCAACAGTAGCGATCATTAATGGGCCCCATAACGAATAATTATCGGATGAAGAAAATGACAAGTTTGGGTTTTTATAAATAATTGCGTAGTTATTCTGAATTAACATTGTTGGAATACCCGGTGGTTAAAATACGATGTCTGCATGGATGCACAATATTTTGAATTATTGATTCTTACGTAAGAAGACACTACTACTAATAATTGTTACGAAGAATTACTGTTCAATATTTTATTTTATTGGTTCAATAATTGTTGCGTTGATATTTTATATTATTGTTGTTTGATAATTATCAACAAGACAAAGATTTTCTCATTATCGGATCAATAATTCATATTATTTGAATAATATTATTAGATAGCATTATTGGTAATGTCTAGAAAGTTACATCGAGGAGAGGTTTGGTCACCTAATTGCTTGGCGCCGATGAAGGAGAAATTCTTATTGGAAAGCCCCCTCTTTCCTGGGAATGGCCTGGTTGTCATAATTGCGATTCTGTAATATTATTTGTAAATAATTAATTATTGATTTATATGATAAGGAAATATTTATTTTATGTGGATATAAATGATGGATATATTTATTTATTTTTTGGATAAAAATGAAGGAATTAATGCTGAGGTGTTTTATCAGTATTTTGTCGGTGTGGATGTTTTAAAAATCATCCGTTTATGGATTTCAAATATTTTTTCTTTGGAATTTGGAAAAACTCAAAGCTACAAAGTTGTAGAGAATTCGATTTCAGGAAGAATGGACATAAAATTCGTATTTTTCTGATAACCGGGCTATTTTCTATGAATTGTTGAAGTTTTGGATAATAAAATGATTTTTATTAAATTTATGGGTGGGACCCACTTTGGTTTGAAACATGTGGGCTGCTGGAATTATTTTCAAAAATTGCATGCTAGACTTGGTCTTTAGGCATGCGTAGAAATTGGTTTAGAAAAAATAATATTTTATTATTTTAGTCTCCTATGGCGTTCTAGCATTTTCCTATAAATAGACGCTTAGGTTAGAATTGAAAATCACACCAGAAATAAGTTTTCTTTCTCTCTATATTGTCGAGCGTATTTTTATGAGTAGTTAGATACTTTGAGAGTTGTTGTTCGGTACAAGTTTCCTTCGGCTTTCTATCCGATATTCCAATCAGAAGTACCGTTATTTTGAGGTAAGGGATGTTGTTTTCTTCTTAAATGATATTATTTTCTTCAATATCATTATGCCGAAATATTGGCCTGAACTTTTTATCAAATTTGGAACTTTTTGTGTTGGGGTTACTATTCACGTATACGACACTATTCACGAATACGACACTATTCATCGAAAAATAAAATTTTCTTCTTTTTGTCCAAGTTGTCTATTATGGTTATTATCTTTGATTGTATCCATGTTTTGGTCTTTTTTTTTGAATTCTGCTTCAAAATTAGTTATTATGGAGTATTATTGATCTTGGATAAACTGTTATACGAATCCTTAATATTTGTCCTTCTGTCTCACTGGATTCGTTTTCTTTAAAATATTTTTCATCATCCTCAGTCCTAAATGATGATATTACTGAATATCTTTGGCCTGTAGTACAAAGATGAATGATTAATCGATGAATTTCTTTGGCCGTAGTGCAAAGATGAAATGCTTTTGAGATGAACATGACCAATTTGGTGATATGAAATGAATATCTTTGGCACAGAGTGCAAAGATGAATATTTGATTAAAGATGTATATTGATTGTTATTCTGAGGATAAAATATTGATGATGGACTTTTAAATCTTAGAAGATAGTAGAACTCATTCTCTACTTGACTCTTAAATGGATTGTTGTTTCATTGCGATTGTTGATCTAAAACTTGTTGTCTATTATATTTTATCGATTTTTTTCCTGTTGAAGACTAATGATAAATTGTTGTATATTATCTTAGTCATAATATTCTTTACTGGGCTAGTTGAGCTCACCCTTTTTCTTTTTGTTCCATTTTTCTTCTCAGAAGGTGAGAACATAGCAGGATCTAGTCGGGGTATGGAGTGATGGTTCCAGAAAGATGTTTTAGCAGTCCTCACTATTTCTGTAAAATAGTGTTTGAATAATTATAATGGGGACTTATTTGAGTGTGGATATTGTCTAGAAAACAATATTTGTATTTAAACTCACAGTATGTGTTGTCGTATTTTGCACGACAATTGTATTATTGAAGTTGTAGTTTGCTTTACATACCATGTATTTGGTGACTCGAAATGGGTGTGTTGTATACCTATTTTGGGGGCGTCACAGGTTGGTATCAAAGCTTAGGGATATGGTCTCTGGCGGAGATCGGGAATAGAACTAGGAGGGAGAGATGAGTAAATCCTTTGCTAGTGTGTCCTATCTAAGCTTATTTGTTGGTCGACCATAATATAGGGATATTATGTGATATGTTAATTTGTTTAATTAACCCTTGTTTTATGGCGATGTTAAGAATGGGCTGCGAGAAGCGTTAACAATGGAGTGTATGAGACTGTGGAACAACCTTTGAGTTACAAACCGGAGAACGTGCAGCAGGAAAGGCAATATTCCTCCCGTAAACAACACTACCGAAACAAACGATGAATAATGGAATGTTTAGGAGCTTTTTGCGAGTTCATGCAAAATCGGACGAGGAGACTCGTGTACAAAATATGGGTGGAAGTGATAAGAACGTGCGATGCTGTCACAACCAAGCGATTCAAGGAGTTGGGACCACGAATTTATTGGAAAGAAAGCCGAATCCGATCAAGGCGAAAACATGGGTCAAGCAAATTACCAAGATATTCAATGTCTTGGGATGCGGAGGAATGAAGGTTCTATTCGCCACCTTTATGTTCCGTGGTGAGGCGATTCTTGGTGGGAATCATGAAGCGTACTGACCACCTTTTCAACACTCAACATGTCTTGGGAAACATTTCAGAAACTATTCAATGACAAGTACTTTCCTGAAAGTATTCGTCATATGAAGGAAGTAGAGTTTATTAGACTGGAACAAAACAACATGACGGTGTCCCAGTACGAGGCGAAGTTTGCAGAGTTATCCAGGTTTGTACCTCATTTGGTCGAAAATGAGGAACGAATGAAAAGGATGTTTCTGAGAGGTCTAAAACCCGAGATTCGTCAATACCTTATCTCTCATAAATTTTCTCTGTATTCAGATGTTGTCAACAGGGCTCAATTATTAGAGCAAGATAATGAGTATGTTCAACCGGGGACCACAACCGAGGTCCTACTGGTGTGACATTCATCGAGGCGATGATTACCAACGAGGAGGAAAAATACTGAAACAAAAGCGGTAACCACTCGGGTGGTCATCGTGGCCATGATAATAGGAGAGGTGAGTCAGTGGAAATTTCGTAAAGAGGAGATTCAACAATGACGGAAGAGACATCGAAGACAAAGACCAAAGACCAACAACAAATTCTAGGGGAGGAGAACGATCGCCGCTTAGATGTTACAAATGCGGAAAGAGGGACATATCATTAAAACCGTCCTCACAACAATCCAAGGTATGTTACAACCGTGGAAAGGAAGGCCACATAGCTCGGGATTGTTCTCAGAGCAAAACCAAGTTCAATCGGAGATGGTGACTCAAGGATGTCCTGATAAGTCAAAATCGGCGGTTCTGGAAGAGCATTTATGGTCGTTGATCAAAAATGTGAGGAAGCCGAACGAGGTGATCACGGGTAAGCTAATCTTGAATTCTTGCGAAGTTTATACCTTACTAGATACCGGTTCTACCCATTCTTTTATCTCTCCTGCCTGTGCTCAACGTTTAAACTTGACTCCGGAGAAATTAGACTTTGATTTATTAGTGGAGACTCCGTTAGGAGAAACTTTCGTCACATCCACTGTTTATAAATCTTTCTTAATCTAAGTTGGCACTATCACATTACATGTTGATCTTATCTCTTTAAAGATACTTGCTTTTGATGTGATTTTAGGGATTGATTAGTTAACCACTCATCATGCCAAAATTGATTGTTTTCGTAAGGTTGTTAGTTTTCATATTCCTAACCAACCTGTCATACGAATTCAAACAACTAAACCACTAAAATCAGTCACTGTCATATCAAGCCATAAAGCTATTCGTTTATTGAAAAACGGATGTCAAGCTTTCTTAGCCCATGTTATGGATTTGAACAAAGACAAGTCAGATGTGAATAATATTTCTGTTGTTAGAGAATTTCCTAATGTATTTCCTAAAGAGCTTCCCGGTCTACCCCCAGAACGTGATGTTTAATTCTTTATTGATCTTGAACCAGGTACAAAGCCCATTTCTAAAACCCCATATCGAATGGCTCCTATTAAACTTCAGGAGTTAAAAGTCCAACTACAGGAATTGTTAGACATAGGTTTCATTCGTCCTAGTACATCTCCTTGGGGTGCTCCTATTTTATTCATAAAGAAGAAAGACAGGAGTATGCGACTTTGTATTGACTACCGAGACTTAAACCATGTCACCATCAAGAATAGGTATCCGCTACCTTGTATTGATGGCCTGTTCGACCAGTTGCAAGGAGAACAATTCTTTTCAAAGATCGATCTTAGCTTACGGATATCATCATTGAAGATTAAAACGAGGATATTCCAAAGATCGCCTTGAACTTCGATGCGAGGCATTATGAATTCTTAGTCATGTCTTTCGGATGACTAATGCTCCTCGCGACTTTCATGGATATAATGAACCGAGTATTCAAGGAATATTTGGATCGCTTTGTTGTTGTCTTTATTGATGACATCCTCATATATTCCAAAAGTCGTGAAGATCATGAGCACCATTTGAAGTCGGTACTCCAAAGGCTTCGTGAAAACAAACTATATGCCAAATTGAAGAAATGCGAGTTCGGCTTGAGGAAGTAACATTCCTTGGGCATGTGGTGTCGAAACATGGAGTATCCGTGGACCCGCCAAGATTGAAGCAATACAAAGTTGGAGCAACCAAAAGTCGGTGATCAAAATCACGTAACTTTACGGGTCTAGCTAGTTATTATCGGAGATTCGTGGAAGGGTTTTCGAATCGCTACTCCATTAACTCTCGGTGACTCGGAAGATATAAAATTCATTTGGAGCGAAGAATGCGAGAAGAGTTTCCAAGAGCTTAAGAGAGACTTATTTCTAAGACTGTTCTAACAATACCATCCGGTTCGGATGGATTTGTTATCTCTGACGATGCTTCGAGCAAAGGGTTAGGATGTGTTCTCATGCAACGTGGGAAATTCATAGCCTATGCCTCATGACAACTTAAAGAGTATGAGAGGAATTATCCTACTCATGATCTAGAGTTAGCGTGCCCCGATCGTTTCGCGCTAAAGATATGGAGGCACTATCTATATGGGGAGAAAGTGGAGATATATTCGCACCATAAAAGCCTTAAATATTTCTTCACTCAAAAAGAACTCAACATCACGCGGCAATGACGTTGGCTCGAGCTATTGAAAGACTACGACCACACTATTCAATACCATCTTGGTAAAGCGAGCGTGGTAGTAGACGCGTTGAGTAGAAGATCATATCGGGGAATGAGTGCGATGATGTCAAATATACGCGTAGAGCCAACTTTAATAGAAAAGTTAAGGTTGCTCAAGCCACCGCATCTTGAGCAGAATGATCGTGTATGAAGAAGAGAGTACAAGAAGGAGCTATTCCTAAGCGAGAATTGATGAAGAAGGAATACTTGAGTCCACTCTAGACTTTGTGTCCCTAACGACTCGATTTAAAGTACAAGATTATGATGGAGGCACACAATACACCATTTGCAATCCATCTCGGAAGTACCAAAATGTATCGTGATCTTGACATACATTTTGGTGGAACAATATGAAGAGAGAGATTGCAAAGTTTATCTCGATGTGTTTAACTTGTCAACGTGTAAAGTGGAGCATCTAGTACCTAAGGGTCCGTTGCAACCACTTGAGATTCCGAAATGGAAGTGGGAACACATTACAATGGATTTCGTTCACGGGTCTTCCTACGGTTTCTCAAGGCATCAATGCTATTTGGGTTATTGATAGATTAACCAAGTCGCTTTCATTTCTTGCCGATCGGAGACTTATTCCTTTGAACGTCTTGCTAGTATATGCGTGAATGAGATTGTGAGGTTGCATGGCATGCCATATCCATAGTTTCGGATCGTGACCCAAGATTCACTTCAAGATTTTGGGTTAGCTTGCAAAAAGCTATGGGCACGAATTTACGATTGATTCGGCATACCATCCTCAAACCAGACGGACAATCGAAGGACTATTCAAACTCTTGAAGATTTATTAAGACTCTGTGTTCTAGACTTCAAGGGCAGTTGGGATAAGTATTTACCATTGGTGGAATTCTCCTACAACAACAGTTATCAGGCAAGTATAGGTGTGGCTCCATTTGAAGCATTATATGGACGAAAGTGTCGCTCTCCAATATTTTGGGATGAGGTGGGTGAAGCAACATTGTTGGGACCCGAGTTAGTACGTGACTACCACCGAAAGATCCAAATGATTCGACAACGATATACAAACGGCAAGAAGATCGACAAAAGAGTTATGCGGATCTTCATCGAAAGGACGTGGAATTTAGTATAGGGGATCATGTATTGTTGCGAGTTGCTCCATGGAAGGGAGTTACAAGATTTGGGAAGAGAGAAAGCTCAATCCACGATTTATTGGTCCATTTCAAATTCTTGACCGAGTAGGAAATGTAGCCTATAGACTCGCGTTACCTCCGAGTATGTCTCGTGTTCATAATGTGTTTCACATATCTGTTACTTCTGTAAATATGTGAAAGACCCGAACCACGTTATAGAGTTAGAACCGGACGAGATAGCCAAGACTTAACGATGAGGAGGTACTTGTCAAGATCTTGGATAGGAAGGAGCATGTCCCACGCAAGAAAGTTCATACCACAAGTTAAAGTTACGTGGAGGAATCATGCTTATAGAGGAAATGACACGGGAATTGGAAAACTAAATGAAAGCGAGGTATCCTCACCTTTTTGAAACACTGGTATGTACGTCAATTTCGAGGACGAAATTTCAAAAAGTGGGGAGGTTGTAAGACCCCAACTTATTATTTAATTTTCTCTATTTTGAAATAGTAAGGGTTGATTTGATTAATGTAGATAGTTATGGGTAAAATACACAAATATTTCAAAATAAGCAAGTGGTTATAAAATATTCATTGTTGTTGGGGAATATTCGTTTGGTCGTGGAATATTAAATCTTTGTCAGGGAATATTAAATGCGTCTGGTAGCGACCATATATGGGCCCCATAACGAAAGCGATTGGATGAAGAAAAGGACAAATATAAGTTGTTTAAAAAATAACAGAAGTTGTTATTCTGAATTAATCTTTGTTAAAATACTCTGGTGGTTAAAACACAAGAAGTATACCAGTATTGCACCAATTATTGATTCTTACGTAAGAAGACACTACTCAATAATGGTTACGATGGTTATTGTTCAATATTTTATTGATTTAATAATTGTTTGCGTTGATATTTTATATTGTTGTTGTTTCAATAATTGTCATTACACGATTTTTTCATTATCGATGCAATAATTCATATTATCTGAATAATATTATTAGATAACATTATTGCCAATGTCTAGAAAGTTACATCTAAGGAGAGGTTTGGTCACCTAATTGCGCTGCGAAGAAGGAGAAATTCTTATTGGAAAGCCCCTTTCCTTGAACCGCACGGTTGTCGATATTGTGATTACATAATATTATTTGTGAATAATTAATTATTAATTCATATGATGAGGAAAATATTGATTTTATGTGGATATAGATGGAGAAAATTTTAATGTGACAATTATTGAAAATTGAAATTTTATCTTTTTCCGATAAAATAATTCATTTAAATATATTATTATATTTTAATAATATAATAATGGTGATATTTTTACAACGAATGTGGGATATATGAGTATACGAGGAGGAAGAGTATTTTTGTTGCAATAAATGTTTAAAACATGTTAAACATGCTCGGTGGACCCCATTTATTGACCGAAATTTGATTATAAGATGTAAAATTGCCCGTTTGTGGATTTCATCCAATTTCTGTTTGGAATTTGGAAACACTTTCTTCTTCAAAGTTGTAGAGAATTGAATTTCCTATAAAAAGTCATTGAGATTCAATTTTCTGATAAAAGGGCTATTTATTGTGAATTATTGAAGTTCAAGTTCAAATAATTAATTTTTGGAAGTTTTAATTATTATTTTAAAGAAAAACGTTTTTTTTGCATTTAATTGGGCTAACATGTGATATTAATTGCTGAAATCAGATCTTTAAAGATGGGCTAAGGAAATTTGTAATATATATTAATATTTTATTAAATTTTCTGCTTTGGTGTTCTAAGCATTTTCCTATAAATAGGGTGATTAGGTTAGAATTAATTGAAAATCACACCAGAAACTGAAGTTTTCTCTCCCTATATTATCGAGCGTATTCTTGTGAGTATTTTGAGTATACTTTGACTATTGCTATACGGTGCAAGTTCAAGTCATAACCTATATCCGGTGTTTCAATTAAAGTATCTTGTCTTTTCGAGGTAAGGGATATTATTTTTTTTTCAGTAATGATATTATTTCTTCAATATCATTATATTGAAATATTGATTTGAAGTTTTTAACAAATTTGGAACTTTTGGTGTCTGAGTTACTATTCACGTGTACTTGACTTTATTCACGTATCTGATTCTATTCACGAATACTTGCACTATTCATCGAAAAATGAAAAATTTCTCTTTTCGTCCAAAATATCTATTGTGGATACTGGCTTTGATTGTATCCATGTTTTGATCATTCTTGAATTTTACACCACTATGATTATTTTTGAGGTATTTTGGGCGTGGATAAAACAAAAAGTACGAATCCTTAATCCTTAATCCTTAATCCTTAATCCTTGTCATTTTGTTTCACTGGATTCGTTTCTTTAAAAATATTTTTCATCATCCTCAGTCTTAAATAATGATATTATTGAATATCTTTGGCCTGTAGTGCAAAGATGAATGATTTCTGATGAATATCTTTGGCCCGTAGTGCAAAGATGAATGTGTGTTTAGATGAACATGACCAAGTCGATGAATATCTTTGGCCAGAAGTGCAAAGATGAATATTTGATTTCGAGATATATATTGATTGATGTTACATGGATAAAAGATGAGATTTATGAACTTTTAAATTCATACATAGAAGATAGTAGTTTGCATTCTCTACTTAACTCTTCTAATGAATTATTATTTCATTGCGAATATTGATTTAAAATTTGTTGTCTATTGTATTCTATTAGATTTTTCCTGTTGAAGACTAACGATAATTTGTTGTATATTATCTTAGTCATAATATTCTTTCTTGGGCTAGTTGAGCTCACCCTTTTCTTTTTGTTCCATTTTTCTTCTCGGGGAGGCGAGAATATAAGCGAGTACAGAGCCTCGGGGTATGGAATGAAAGTTCTAGAGAGAGTTGTTTAGTAGTCCTCACCATTTTTGTAAAATAATGTATCAATAAATGTGATGAGGATTTATTTGAGTATAGATATTGTCTAGAAGATAATATTTGTATTCAAACTCACAGTTTTACTGTTGTAATAATAAAGTTGTAGTTGTTTCTGTACCATGTATTGACAACTTAGAATGGGTGATGTATACCTATTTTGGGGGCGTCACACCACGTATTCAAGTCAATGCACATGTGGCACATGGGGGGCTCAATATCCAAATTTTTGAATAGAAAGGGCTCGATTTGCGTTGACAAAAAAAAGGCTCAATACCCAAAAATACCTAAAGTTCAATGGTCACATTTGCATTTTACCTAGAATTGTAGTTTTAAATTGTGAGCATCAAATCGTATAATGACCGATGCCAAATGTAATGACTATTTAAGGTCTTACAATCACAATTTGTTATGGATCAACTTGTTATATATATATATATATATATATGTATGGGTAATCATCCATAACATATATTTACTATGGATCTTTATAGGGTATACACCATCTATACCATTGAAAACAAGAATGAACAACCATAGTTAATGAACAATCGTATAAACCCTAAACCTTAGTTAATAAACACTAAACCATAATTAATAAAGTTAAACCCTTATTCTGATTAGTGTCTGCTACTATTAGTAGCGAATGTTATGTTTTTTTTTACCGTCCACTACTAATAGTAGCGGACATCGATTTTTAGTTTCTAATCCTAGTTGTTCTTTTTCCTTTATAGTCATAATAGACTAAAAGACAAAATGCATCCCAAACTTTACACCTCTACTGATATTTGTACCCCAAACTGAAAAAGGTGTCTAAGTACACCCCAAACTTCACTCATCTTCGAACAAAAGACACACTTTAGCTTTACTTAACCTAATTCCAAGTGACCAAAATTAAAATTGTAAATCTTATTACGTGGGGGTAAGCTTCGGTAGTTTACATTTATTGAAAATTGCGCTACATTTACACCATTACGCTCTTTTTGGTTATTGTGACACCCCAAATCCGTTACATTGACCCCAGTTTGGTGTTCACGATCCACAATATAATAACATCTAACTACCCATTTATATAGAAATAGTAATACATATCACATTAATATATGTTGTTAATACATTAGTCCCGTGTCCGCTTAACCTTAACATTACAAACATACCATTTAGATAAACAAAAGGGTTCACAAACAACATAATAATAATATTCATAAAATTATGCTATCACTATGCCTTTGCCTTTTGTTCTTCACAAAGACACCTCCTCGCCACCTCGTCCCCTAAATTTGAAAAGTTTTATTTAGCAATGGTGAGCAACAAATTTGCCCATGAAGTTAAGATATACAATGAATATATAAGTATCGAATAATAGACTATCTATTTTGATAGAATGACACCAAAGTTCTAGGAACTTTGAAATAGTTGAACAATTAGATTAATCAATAACAAGTTTTCTCGTTATTCTAGGAAACACAATAATCGATAATGAAAGAGTAAAACGCTTTCAAAGTTTCTACGATATTTTATTGAATAAACAAGAATCAATTCTACTGATAACAAAATGGAATGTTTTCCAAATTTATCTTTGAAGCGATCCATTGGATCTAGAACTTATCTTCTCTGCATCTATCAAAGATTTACTTTGATACATACGCAGGAGTATCAGATAACCATAAAGATTAAATCATACCCCTCTGCAAGTATAACAAGTGATCAGCTTTATTATACCCTATATTATGCATAATACTTAACAATGCCCAATGGCCGAATATACGACCTAAAATGTTCCCTTTATATAAAAGGTTGTTCTTCTCAGTCTTTGAATCAAAATTTGATTTAACAACGAAACGCAATGATTTCAATTTCTATTTACTTATCGATCTAGCCGAAATAATTGGCATCGATCTACCAATAACAATTGAATTCTTTTCTCGAATTTATCAAGTTCTAACAAATGTTCGTCTAGCCAGAATAATTAGCTAAGACAGACTCAACATAATTTGACAATAAACATGAATTATCTCAGATCAATTTCTATCTTCTACTTAATATGAATATCCAATAACGATTTATTCTACAAATGTATATTCTCCGAAACAGTAATTCAATTTGAATTATTAAACATGCACTAACTGCGAATAATCAACAATAAATCCCTGGACATGGTATAATTAGTAATAATTAACCACTATAATAATTGAATGAATATAACTCAAGGTTGAGTTAGGAAACTTGCCTTCCGCGTTGATTACAACTACACAATAAACTTATCTGCGTTCGAAAGACCTATAACCAATAATATCGGTCTTACAATTAGCACAATAATTCATAACACGTAACACTGTATTTTACAGTCAAACTTCTCCTAGGCACATTAATTACCATATAGCCACATTAGTGTTTATAACCTATATAAACACTTATCAAGTCTAACTATTTCGGTCTGGTTGGACTTCGGTCTCATTTCGGTGTTCTGGTCACCCTATCTGACAATTAACATATTTATTGTCAATTAATCTTGGTATTTAAGCTTCAATATTATTTTAGATAAGTCAAATATCGTTTATAATATTTTTCGGAAGCTTTTAATAATTTATAAACAGGTATTATAATTTATAATAATTTTTCAAACACTTAAATCATTTTTAATTGATTTAATTATCAAATAATCTTTTTATCATTAATATTTAATAATATAAAAATATTAATGTTATACTTGTCAAAATAATAAAGTTATTATCAATAACTTCAAATATTTTCAAATCATCAATATTCTACTTAAATGATTTTTAAAATAATTAAAATCATATTTAAATCATCACCATTAATATTTAAATATTAATGAAATTATTACCAAAATATTAAAAGTCATTAATTATAACTTAAAAATATTTTTAAATCCTTTTTTCTCATTTTAAATTATTTTTAAATTAATAAAATCATTTTAATTCATTTATTTAATATAATAATTAAATAAATTTAATATCATTAATATTAATTTATTAATGAGAATTCTCCAAAAATATTGGAAATAATATTTTATAATTTAAAATATTTTCTAACACTTTATTCTCATTTAAAATAATTTTTAAACAAATAAAATCATTTTTAACTTATTTATTTAATTTAATAATTAAATAAATCTAATATCATTAATATTAATTGATTAATAAAATTCTCTAAAATATTAAAATTACATTTTATAACTCAAAATATTTTTAAATACTTTATTCTTATTTAAAATGATTTTTATATAATTAAAATCATTTTCTCTAATTTATTTAATACACTAATTAAATAAATTAAATACCATTAATATTCAAATAATTATAAATATTAATGAAAAATGTCCCAAATAATTAAAAGTTCTTTTTTTTAGAATTTAAAATGATTTTTAAAACCATTTTTGTAATTTTTATAATTTATTTCATATTTTTAATTAATTTCCGGAAATTCAAAAAATAAAATTATTAGAAATCGTCGCTATAGGCTATAACGACACTTTACTGTCGTCTTAGGTGTTCTTAAGCCTCAAGAACACTGTCAGACCAGTCTCAAGGATGCACGTTTGACCGGCTTTGATTCTCAGTATATTCATGTTCTGGGCTAACTTCGGCTTCAATCGTGTAGTACTCATGTAGTACTACCATTAACAACTAACATCTTGGTCCAACAACAACTCATATGCAAGATCTGAGCTTTGAAATATATTGTCAGGCGGTTTCTAGGTTTTCCCATAAACCTAGGTAGTCCTACCAGTCACCCTCATGCTCAATTATCTAAGTGTTCTGATTATTAGTTTGGTGGTTTTATGGTTCATATCTATAGTCCACATGTCAAGGAACATGTTTAAAGCAACATCACAGTTTAAAAATATCTAAATCGCCAGAATCAGTACGGTCAAACTCTGTCAGAAATTTGGCTCATGAACTTTTCTGGAAATTCCAGAATTTCAAAATCAGTGCAAGTGTCCTACTTTGACCACTTGCTACAATCGATATATTGATTGTTTAAGAGTTCTTAAGGCATGCATATAGAGTACCAACTAAAGGCTACAAATACATTACAACAACAACATCATAACACTTAAAACCTGACAGATCAAGAAGCTTAGAAATGTTGTCAGACGCTGATTTTAGAATTCTGGGCTACCCAGAATTCTTCTGGTCAACGTCGGTCAATGGGTTTTGACCGTTAATAACTAAACATCTAGACATGTAATGGCTGTAAATACACCTCCAGATCAAAGACAACATGACCAGCTACCGATCCAAAACTTATAACAACACAAAACATTAACAGACAAGGATTTACAGCCCCTGACATTATGTTGTCAGACGACCTTTAGAGCTCAAGAACAGTTTTGAAAAACTTTGATTTTTACCAACTTTGATGCTATGGATCTATGATGGATCACCATAGATCATCTAAAAACATCTTTTAACACAAATATAAACACTTAAACACAAAAACTTTCTTAGCATGATACTTGAAAGGCTTCGTGAAAACAAACTTTATGCCAAGCTGAAGAAATACGAGTTCTGACTTGAGGAAGTAGCATTCCTTAGGCACGTGGTGTCAAAACATGGAGTATCTGTTGACCGGCCAAGATTGAAGCGAAGACAAAGTTGGGAGAGCAACCGAAGTCGGTGACCGGTCTTGAGGCTTTTATGGGCTTAAATTGGTTATTATCGGAGATTCGTGGAAGGATTTTCTCGAATAGCTACTCCGTTAACTCAGCTAACTCGTAAAGATACAAAATTTGTATGGAGCGAGGAATGCGAGAAGAGTTTCCAAGAGCTCAAGAGGAGACTTATTTCGGCACCTGTTCTGGCAATACCATCTGGTACGGTTGGATTTGTTATCTACATCGATGCTTCACGCAAAGGGTTAGGATGTGTTCTCATGCAACATGGGAAAGTCATAGCCTATGCCTCACGACAACTCAAAGAATATGAGAGGAATTATCCTACTCATGATCTGGAGTTGGCAGCAGTTGTATTCGCGTTGAAAATTTGGAGACACTACTTGTATGGGGAGAAAGTGGAGATTTATACAGACCATAAAAGCCTCAAATATTTCTTCACCCAAAAGGAACTCAACATGCGGCAACGACGTTGGCTCGAGCTGTTGAAAGATTACGATTATACCATTCAATACCATCCTGAAAAAGGAAACGTAGTAGCTGATGCATTGAGTAGAAGATCGTATGCGGGTATGAGTGCGATGTTGTTAACACAAAGACCCATTTTGTACGATTTACAAAGGATGGAGATTGAGTTAAAGACTTCTAGGGACCCACGTGATGATGGCGAATATCTGAGTAGTAGAGAATGATTTAATTGATAAAGTTAAAAGTCGATCAAGCTACGGACACAGGGCGTCATTGAAAGAAGAAAGTGCAAGAAGGAGCAATTCCAGAAGCGAGAATCGATGAAGAAGGAATACTTATATTCAACTCCAGACTTTGTGTTCCTAACGACTCTGATTTAAAGCATAAAATTATGATGGAGGCACACAACACACCGTTTGCAATCCATCCTGGGAGTACCAAAATGTATCATGATATTCGACATACATTTTGGTGGAATAATATGAAGAGAGATCGCGGAGTTTATCTCGAGGTGTTTAACCTGTCAACGTGTAAAGGCAGAGCATCAAGTACTAAAGGGTCCATTGCAACCACTTGAGATTCTGGAATGGAAATGGGAACACATTACCATGGATTTCGTTACAGATCTTCTCAAAGTTTCTCAAGGCATAGATGCGATTTAGGTTATTGTTGATAGATTAACCAAGTCTGCTCATTTCTTACCTATACGAGAAACTTATTCCCTTGAACGTCTTGCTCGTATGTACGTGAATGAGATTGTGAGATTGCATGGCAAGCCAGTATCCATAGTTTTGGATCGTGACCCAAGATTCACTTCAAGATTTTGGGTTAGCTTATAGAAAGCTATGGGCACGGATTTACGATTCGGTTCGGCATACCATCCTCAAACGGACGGACAATCAGAGAGGACTATTCAAACCCTTGAAGATCTATTAAGACTTTGTGTCCTAGATTTCAAAGGAAGTTGGGATAAGTACTTGCCACTGGTGGAATTCTCCTACAACAACAGTTATCAGGCAAGTATAGGTGTGGCTCCATTTGAAGCATTGTATGGACGAAAGTGTCGCTCTCCAGTATGTTGGGACGAGGTGGGAGAAGCAACGTTGTTGGGACCAGAATTAGTACGCATGACTACAGAAAAGATCCAAATGATTCGACAACGTATTCAAACCTCACAAGATCGACAAAAGAGTTATGCTGATCTTCATCGAAAGGACGTGGAATTTAATATTGGGGATCATGTATTGTTACGTGTTGCTCCATGGAAGGGAGTTACAAGATTTGGAAAAAGAGGAAAGCTCAATCCACGATTTGTTGGTCTATTTGAGATTCTTGACCGAATAGGAAATGTGGCCTATAGACTCGCATTACCTCCAAGTATGTCTCGTGTTCATAATATTTTTCACATATCCATGCTTCGTAAATATGTGAAAGACCCGAACCATATTATTGCTTTAGAACCAGACGAGATAGCCAAAGATTTAACATACGAAGAAGTACATGTTAAGATCTTGGATAGGAAAGAGCATGTCCTACGCATGAAGGTTATACCACAAGTTAAGATTTTGTGGAGAAACCATGCTATTGAAGAAATGACCTGGGAGTTGGAATCAGAAATGAAAGCGAGGTATCCTCACCTTTTCGAAACACCAGGTACGTACGTCAATTTTGAGGACGAAATTTCATAAGGAGGGGAGGTTGTAAGACCCCAACTTATTATAAATAAAATCGAATTTCCTCTAATTATTATTGTGAATAATAAGGTGTTAAATTGATATAATATTTTGGTTATGGGTGAAATGTGCAAATTTTGCAAAATAAGCAAGTGGTTATAAAATAATCATTGTTGTCGGGGAATATTCGTTTGGTCGTGGAATATTCTTGTTGTCGGGGAATATTCGTACGACAGCGCAGTCATTAGTGGGCCCCATAACAGAATAATTATCGGATGAAGAAAATGACAAGTTTGGGTTTTTATAAATAACGGCGTAGTTGTTACCGTTAACACTATTGGAATACCCGGTGGTTAAAATATAATAATACGCGTGGATGCACAGTATTTTTGAATTATTAATTCTTACGTAAGAAGGCACTACTCAATAATTGTTACAGTAATTATTGTTCAATATTTTATTTTATTGGTTCAATAATTGCTGCGTTGATATTTTATATTATTGTTGTTTCAATAATTATCACTGCATAGTATTTCCCATTATCAGATCAATAATTCATATTATTTGAATAATATTATTAGATAACATTATTGGCAATGTCTAGAAAGTTACATCGAGGAGAGGTTTGGTCACCTAATTGCGGCGCCAAGAAGGAGAAATTCTTATTGAAAGCCCCTCTTTCTGAGGAGCAGCATGGTTATGTCATAATTGTGATTCTATAATATTATTTGTGAATAATTAATTATTGATTTATATGATAAGGAAATATTTATTTAATGTGGATATAAATGATGGATATATTTATTTTTATGTGGATAAAAATGAAGGAATTAATGCTGAGGTGTTTTATCAGTATTTGTCGGTGTGGATGTATTAAAAATCATCCGTTTGTGGATTTTGGATATTTTTTGTTTGGAATGTGGAAAAACTCAAAGCTACAAAGTTGTAGAGAATTCGATTTCAGGCAGAATGGGCATAAAATTTGTATTTTTCTGATAACCGGGCTATTTTCTATGAATTGTTGAAGTTTCGGATAATAAAATTATTTTTATTAAATTTATGGGTGGGACCCACTTTGGTTTGAAACATGTGGGCTGCTGGAATTATTTTCAGAAATGGCATGCTAGTCTTGGTCTTTAGGCATACGTAGAAATTGGTTTAGAAAAAATAATATTTTATTATTTTAGTCTCCTATGGCGTTCTAGCATTTTCTTATAAATAGACGCTTAGGTTAGAATTGAAAATCACACCAGAAATAAGTTTTCTTTCTCTCTATATTGTCGAGCGTATTTTTATGAGTAGTTAGATACTTTGAGAGTTGTTGTTCGGTACAAGTTTTCTTCGGCTTTCTATCCGATATTCCGATCAGAATTACCATTATTTTGAGGTAAGGGATGTTGTTTTCTTCTTAAATGATATTATTTTCTTCAATATCATTATGCTGAAATATTGGCCTGAACTTTTTATCAAATTCGGAACTTTTTGTGTTTCAAGTTACTTATTCACGATACTCAAGACTTATTCACGCTCTCTTACGACACTATTCACGAATACGACACTATTCACCGGAAAATGAAATTTTCTTCTTTTTGTCCAAGTTGTCTATTATGGTTATTATCTTTGATTGTATCCATATTTTGGTCTTTATTTTTGAATTCTGCTTCAAAATTAGTTATTATGGAGTATTATTGATCTTGGATAAACTGTTATACGAATCCTTAATATTTGTCCTTCTGTCTCACTGGATTCGTTTTCTTTAAAATATTTTTCATCATCCTCAGTCCTAAATGATGATATTACTGAATATCTTTGGCCTGTAGTGCAAAGATGAATGATTAACTGATGAATTTCTTTGGCCCGTAGTGCAAAGATGAACAGTTTTTGAGATGAACATGACCAACTGGTGATACAAATGAATATCTTTGGCCTATAGTGCAAAGATGAATATTTGATTAAAGATGTATATTGATTGTTGTTACAGGGATAAAATATTGATGATGGACTTTTAAATCTTAGAAGATAGTAGAACTCGTTCTCTACTTGACTCTTCTAATGGATTGTTGTTTCCACTGCAGTTGTTGATCTAAAACTTGTTGTCTATTATATTTTATCATATTTTTTCCCTGTTGAAGACTAATGATAAATTGTTGTATATTATCTTAGTCATAATATTCTTTACTGGGCTAGTTGAGCTCACTCTTTTCCTTTTTGTTCTATTTTTCTTCTCAGGAGGTGAGAACATAGCAGGATCTAGTTGGGGTATGGAGTGATGGTTCTAGAAAGATGTTTTAGCAGTCCTCACTATTTCTGTAAAATAGTGTTTGAATAATTGTAATGGGGACTTATTTGAGTGTGGATATTGTCTAGAAGACAATATTTGTATTTAAACTCACAGTATGTGTTGTCGTATTTTGCACGACAATTGTATTATTGAAGTTGTAGTTTGCTTTCTGTACCATGTATTTGGCGACTCAGAATGGATGTTGTATACCTATTTTGGGGGCGTCACAGTATGTCTTAACTTGCGGGGAAAACTTGTTGCTCACCCTTGCTAAATAAAAACATTTCAGTTAGAATCGAAGAGGCCAGCGGATCGAAGAAGAACAAAGGCAAAGGTAAGATGCTGGAGTAGTATAATGAACAATATTATTATTACGTTGTATTGTAAACCCTTTTTGTATATCTAAGGGGTATTTCTGTAATGTTAAGGTTAGTGGACCTGGGACTTATGTATTAACAACATATGTTAATGACTTATGTATTCCTATTTATATATGAATGGGTAGTTAAATGGTATTATATTGTGGATCGTGAACACCAAACTCGGGGGTCAGGTAACCCGAATTTGGGGGTGTCACAGAGGGAGAGTCCTCAAAATCGAGACCTGGTCGGTCAGAAGAATTCCTCTGACTAGAGATCAGAGAGTCCATAGATGAAGAAGACTTGTTCCACATCTGGATCGTCTTTTCTAACTCCTCAATTTTAGAAGTTAGGTTTAACTATCTTTGTGCACTTAGCTCATTTGTCTGTTTCAAATTCTTATTCTCAGCTTCAAGATTAGAGAGAGAGGAAGTGCTTAGCAGAATTGTCTCCAGTTCTACTTGAACTTTTTCTTTCTCTTGTTGAAGAAGTGAATAGTCTTTCGATTAGACTCTGAACCATTTCATGTATTGATGTAGATTAGAGGTTATATCATGTAATACAATTCTTTAATCATCAATATTCATATCAAGAGAGTTAAAATAAAATACCCCATCAATACTGATTTCACTGCTTTTCTTGTCTTTAGATTCCTTGGCCATCAAACATAGGTTGGCCACTTGAAGTTCGTCATCTTCCCCTGACTCAGAGTTTATATCATTTTCTAAGTCACTCCATGATCCTTCAGCTACCAGGGCTTTGTCTTTCTTCTGAGGCTTATTATAACCTTTGAATTCTTTCCTCGAGTTTAACTTCTTCTTTAGTTCTTCTCTAAGAGGTTTGTTGGAGTCAGCAATGTAGTGACCTGGCTTCTTGCAGTTGTAGCACAAGTCTTTAGTCTGCTTCTGGTTGTTGCTGTTGTTAAATCTCCTTGGTCTGCTACTTCTGCCTTTGTGCATGAATCTTTTAAGCTTTCTGACCAACGTAACAACATCTTCATCATCGTCTTCTTCCGTGTCAGACTCATCATTGACTCGAACCTTAGAGGTGGCTTCTGTTACTTTGAGAGCCACTCCTTTTTCCTTCTTCTTTCCTTCTGATAGAGTTTTTGCACATTGAGTCAGCTCCAGTTCATAGGTGAAAAGATTCTCGTATAGTTGTTGCACAGTCATCTCATGAAGATTCTTTGATTCTCTAATGGTTGTTTCCCACTTGCTTGGTAAGGCCCTCACGAATTTGATGATGAGATCTTTGTTGGGATAGATCTTTCCAAAAGCTCGGAGAGAGTTGAGCAATACATTAAATCTTTTATAAATTGAAGTAATGTTTTCTCTTGGTATATGAGTGAACGTCTCGTACTGTTGAGTGAGAATATGACTTATATATATTCCAAAATAATACTACTATTCCCCAGGTTCTTTATAACCGTTACATTTGTTCTTGTCATAATATAAAATATTATCATCACAAACCTATACTATTACATAGGTAATCTATAATTTCGCTTTAGACTTCCCTTTATCCTTGTCGAATCCTTTGGTCCGTTCGGTCTAAGCTGCATTCATATGGTTCAAGCAAGAGTGAGCATAACAAGCTCAGCAAGTACAACAATTTCATTTAAAAAACATGTTTGAACATAGGAATCGTATATCTTCAGTAACTGGATAATAGTTACGAAGTACTATTAATAATTTAAAATAGCATTCATTTTTCCTTCAAAACGTTTTACCATAATAATATTCAGTAAAACACCAAATCTAATCCAAGACCATGAGGGTTTCATAATTTCTTTGAAAAGGACAACCCGACACGAAGTCCGTAAGTCCGGCATATCTTACGAGCACTTCTAGGTGATCAGCCTATAGTACTCTATGTTGATCAACACTACATCCATTAAACGTGTGTACGTTTAAGTTGTGGCAACCTCACGTGCCCATCGAATACTCGATGAAAATACATTTGTTTATTCATATTCAGGCTTACCTTGAATCCGTACCAATAATTGGCGTAGGATAGCATTAGCAATTCTATATTGAAAGACTTGTAAATAAATAAATCAATCTATCAAGATTAGTCTAGCCGAGTTAAAACGGGCCTTGACTCTTTATTTAAAACCATACATGCATCTCATAACTTGAATCATTTAAAAACCTGGCTAACACGAAGGTTAGACAAGCATTTAGAAAAACTTGCCTTCAGCGTCTGATACAGTATAATTACGTTTAATTTGAGTCTTTACGGTCTCTACAACACATAATCACATAACATACCATATTAGGTCATGAATGAACATACTTGGTTCCTAAAGAATCTTACCTTTCTTCTCAATCTAATCATATATTAGATTTGTTATTTATTAGTTTCGGCTTGCCGTCATTCTTTTATATCGTTCTTACCAACTTCTTTCTCTTATATAACTTAATTGAAATTATTTCATTAACACAACTCGGTTCGAGTTAAACATCCTTCTTCACGGCTTATTAACGTCCTTATGTTATTAATCGACACTCAATTGCCATTGGTTAAATAAATTTATTGCATACCATTCATGTTCACATTCGACTTATCTTCAACCTTTAGTGTATTACTTAAGGTTTAATTATGTCTTAACAATGTTTCATTAAGATCCTTGATTAAGTGTTCATTAATTACCATTCATGTTTAACCTGTAAACATTCCTTATTATCTAAGTTATAAAGTCAAGGCCATGCTGGTATCACACATTAGTGCTCAAAAATGGACTCGATGTGATTGCCATGAGTCCCTTTGTTACTTGTCGTGCTACGGTGCGAGTTTGCAAGGGACACAGGCCACTTTGGCGCTGCGACGTCGGTCATTTAGGCTTGGAGTCGCGCCGCGGCGCGGACTCTGTGCCACAGATTATTTTGATAGATTTTTCAAATGGTGAGATTTTCGGACTCGTAACTTCTTCGTTATAAGTCCGAATTGGCTCGTTCAAGAGCCTACGGTTCACAAATCACATACTCTACGTGTTCATGCAAGAATTTTATCTATTCGACTTCGTTTGCTAAAAATTCACCTATTAGTCCATTTTTAATGAAAACGATAAACGTTCATGAACGTTCAACGCTCGTTTCTTCGTTCTAAGTCGGAATCCGGTCATTTTCGAGTTCGCAACTCTCTATTGAAAACTAACGTTTCCAATCTCAATATCAAAATTCGACTTCCATTCCAAGAATTTCACGAATTCAACGATTATCGTTCAATCGTGTGAATTCCGGCAAAACTTTGTTACTTAAGATTTGTTCATCGTTCTAAATGAATTCAATCCATTATATAGACATCTCCACTTACATATTACAACATCTTATTTTTATGTGAAGTCATTACATGTTCTTCATGAACTTATTTACTTATGAAAGTATAACATACTTGATTTCATTGCTTATTACTTATTAATGAGTTAAGTCCTTTAATCACTATTCTTACATCTCATTAATCATACTAACATCTTGACATATATACTTCATTAACTTATAAACATGATAAGTTATTACGTGTTCTTCGTGAGTTTATTACTTATAAAAGTATAAACTACTTAAGACTTCTTTTCTCATGACTTATTATGGTTAATGACTTCTAACCATTATTCTTGCTTCTTGTTAACATACTAACTTCATTTGAGTAAACATGTTACAAGTTCATATACGTTCATTATAAGTTCATAACTTATGTATGATTGAATTACTTATTCATGACTTATACGGCTTAAGTTCATTAAGTTGTTTATTCTCTTCATTTCTTAGCATACACATCCTACCACTACCCCCTTCTCTAACAATGGAAGAGAAAGAAATCATGGTTTAGATTACTTACTCTTGAATAACACTTGCTTAATCTTTGATCTTCTTCTTGCTTCTTGAAATATGTAATCTAGCTTTCCTAGCTTTTGTAGCTTATTATCTCTAACCAATAAGCTCTCAACTTGTGGGACGAAATGAACAACCCACAAATGAGCTATCTCTCCTTCTATTTATAGGAAATCCTAGATGAGGGCACAATGGTCAAAAGGTCATCCACCTCCTTACTATTCCTATCTTAGCCATCAAGTAAACTTGGCCTCCACAACACTTAAGCATTAAGTTAACTTGCTTAGCACAACTTTTATCCTTTGCTTACTCACCACATTTTCTTAACCATTAAGTTATCTTGCTCCCCACTTTAATTACTTGGTCATTACATATCTTAGCCACTAAGTTACTTGCTCATCACTTTGGATCACCCATGGGTTGCTCCATGGTTCTTACCCATTGGATACTTACTTGGGCTTAGGTTTAATTAGCTTACTTAATCATTTGGGCTTCTAGCATAATTTGCTTAACTTATATATTGGGCTTGTAATTAAACAAACATTGGGCTTGTTTATTAATTCACATTGGACTTAACCATTTCCATACTTGGGCTAACATAATCCTTAACAAATCCTACAAGTCCAATACATTTGGCTTAACGCCTTATAACGTATAATTTACGTATAAATCTCGTATTCTAACTTGTACACTTATTCAACATATAAGACATACCATCATCCATACTTACTCGTATAATACATCATATCATACTCGTATTCATTACTTCGTATAATACCTACGTATTATACGATAATCGCTTAATTCATTAATCGCATTACATTTCCTTCTCGTAAATCACTTTCCCTAAACGCTAGGTTTGAAGTCCACAGACAAAATATTTCGTTTTACATAACTGAAATATTATTGGATATTTTATTTTATCTTGATATTATATCGTTACGTATTTCTCGGAAGTTCAAAAAAATAATTCCCGAGCAGAAATGCGTGAATAGTATTTTTCGAAAAATTTCTCGAAAAGCTTTTATTTTCGTCTTGAAAATTCAAACACTTTAATTCTACCACGTAGCCAAAATACTACGACGTTCTGATATGTTTAGGTCATAGAACGACCTTAAATTAGCTTGCTCCCATAAATAATCAATTAATTGCATTTAATCCACATAATTAAATAAAATTTTAATTCTCCTAAAAATCCATTTTTCTCTGGCGTTACATTCTTCCCTCCTTATAAGGATTCTGTCCCCAGAATCTCGCTAATAATACTTACACCATTGAGGAAATTTTTTTCCTTTATTTTAATCTTGAGTTCCCACAATGCTTCTTCGACATTGTGGTTCTTTCATTTCACCTTCTCCGAAGGTATTATCTTAATTCACATGACTCGTCACTTCCTAGTAATAATCTGAGTTGGAAGTTAAACACTTATTAACATATTACACTATCTTTCTTTTATAGGTTCTTCTTTTAACTTGGAATTATATGAAACTCAAATTCCTCCTTCAAAACAAGACTATACTTAGTCTTCTATTTATCCTATATCATCTTCTTCATCCGCTTGTACTCCTTGTTACCTAGTTGTACTTACTTAACTCGTTCCATTTCCGTGGATTGAGTCTATATTGTGAATAACCTTTCTGCCACTTCATTCCGTAATTTAACTTCTAACTCTGATCTTGCCATCTCTGTTATTAACTCATTCTGAGTCGTTAACATCGATAGCTTCCCCTACCCTTCCTACTTAATGTGTCGGCTACTACGTTTAACTTCCCTGCATAATATAAGATATCACCATCCTTCTCTACCGCATATTCCACTCCTTCTGTGTGAAGATATATTTCAGACTCTTAGAATCCGTATACATCTCACACTTCTCCCTGTATAAATACTATCTTTAGATTTTTAATTCAAAAACTACAACTGCCAATTCTAGATCATAAGTACGATAGACCTCCTCATAATCCTTTAACTTGATGCATACACAATGACTTTGACATGCTACATGAGCACGCAATCTCGTCATCTATGCGAAACATTGAGATACACTACAAAATTCCTCGTATCATCTTATAAAGACAATACAGGTGCCTCACTTAACCTTCCTTTTAGCTCCTGAAAATTATTTTCTCACTTCTCATTCCCAACGTACTTATTAATAACCAATTTGTCTATCTTTTAAACTACAATTCACACGTAGTGAATTCCGTATCCAACTTCTCCCTCCGTAGTGTTTCTCACACTATCCTCCAATGTTTAGCGTGATCTTCTGTGGTCTTAAAATAGACTAGAATATCACCAATGATCATTATGACACACTCGTCAAAATATTATTTGAACACTCTGTGACGCTAATTGTACCTTCAACCATAGCACCTCACAAGAGTACCTATCAATTTGCCACCTTCTTCCTTATTTACTACCGACTATGCCTCGTACGCAAAACTATCTTAGAAAAATTCTTTTTCCTTTTCAACTTATCAAATAGATCATCGATCCTGGGCCATGGGTATTTATTCTTAACCGCTAACTTACTCCTCCTACGATAGTCGATATACAAACGTAACAACTCATCTTCTTCCTTAACTGTTTGGTTTGTAATATTCAAGAACGCAATCAAATTGCAAAAATAATGCGGAAACGTGTAAAAATCAGAGTTTAAAAATTTTACAAACCATATACCCGGATCACCCTTTATGCACAATTATTAATTAAACAAAAAAGATAACAAATAAGAATCATACCCTTGAAGATCGAGCTTCCTCAGGTACAAGTTCACCAACAATCCTTTTCGCGTTCAACTTGAATCCACCGGGTTTGGTTCCTTCCTTTGATCAACGTTAGCCACCCAAGTGTTTGGCCTCTAGAGGTGATCCACCAAGGAAGAAGAAAGATTCAAGAAGATGGGTGGTTGGCTAAACCCTAGTTTTTCTATCTCTATAGAAAAGGAGCGTACTCTCCAACCATTGGAATTATATCGTTGTTTTAATATCTGATATAAGACTCCTCTTATAAAGATATCAAGTAACCCTATTAAAATAAGGTATTATTTAATTAAACTCTTTTAATTAAATGGGCTCCCTAATCTTATTAGGGATAATTAATTAAACTCCTTTAATTAATTTTCCCTTCTAATCCTATTAGGAATAAATGAGAGTACTTATATTAAATTAATTCCTAAACTCTTTTAGAAATTAAAATAATAATAATTGTAATAATATTAATAAGACTCTCTTATTAATTTATATTTAATATTTCTAAAATATTAAATAATAAATATTAAGCTATTTAATTTATTCTATCACCATAGATTAAATTAAATATACTTAACATATTATTACGATTATGCCATTAACTTCTTAAATAATTATTCTTCCTTTTATGGTGTGACCCTTTAGGTTCTCCATATTAAACCTATTGTAAATAAATCAATTAGAATAATTCTAATCTTATTTAAATAAATAAATTAAACAATTAATTTATTTAAATAAATAATATTTATTCTACAATAGGGATAAGCCTCCCTAGCGATCAACGACTTTTCGAGGATAATATAGATTTCAACATTAATCATAAAAGAACCTTTGAGTAAATAGTTACTGTGCAATTCAATCCTTCCACCATACAATGTCCCCAATTAAATATAAGACATGGAATTACTCACAAAGTCTTATTTTATTTAATTATATGTATTTCGATCCTTAAATGCATTAACTCCAAATAATGCAAATTAGAAACTCTTTTCTAATTTCATTCTCGCATTAACCCAAGGACTCTTTGGGTTGTCATTTATCGAATCACATAGGACATTTCTCTTCTTTTATTAGAAGTGATAGATTCTTTATTGATCATATATTATCTCCATATACAACTTGTTATACCCAAGCATACCCTTTGATATACCCTAAGGGTCTTAAGGAATAAGTCAAAGTATAACTCATCATACACAAGATACTATGATGATCTCAAGTCCAAGGATCACTTGACTACTATCACTACAGAATTCCTATTGACAAAAAGTAAAACTCCATTAGGTATTCCTTAGCGAGCCACGTTCGATGAACTTATTCTCTAATAAGCACCTACATACTTGCTTTAGTGTCTCCACAAAATGATCATGAGATCAATCATCCTCATCCAATGAGCAAGTTAACGTATGTACCAATCTATCCTGGATTCACTAATCCCCAATTTAGTAATCCAATGATTGGGAACTATTTTAGTTTTAAGCTTTCTAAGAATTTAGATCTCATTAGAATGATCATCATCATTATTCTAAAAGCATTGCTTAAAACTAAGGGTTTATCACATATTATAAAACAAAGATCATGTAGATAATTAAAAGCCTTTAATAAATTAATACTTTTTATTAATAAATGAATAAGATTGTTACAAAGTATATGCTTTATCATCAAACATGATTGGCTTGTGTGCATACTACTTTCAATCTCCCACTTGCACTAAAGCCAATCGTCATGGTATCTCATACTCTTCTTCTCTAAGTGACGATTATCCTGCATTGGATAAGCTTTAGTTAATGGATATGTAATGTTGTTCATGAGAGTCCACTATCTCTATAGTGATTTCCCATCTTCAATGATTCTAATAATCAAATGAAAGTGCCACAACACATGTTTAGATCCAAGATGAGACTTAGGAACTATTCCTAGTTACGTAATGAACTTTTAATCCAAACAATCAACTTGCGACTTCATTTATAGCTATATACTTTGTCTTTATCACTAAACCAAAGAACTCTTTCTTTGTTTGGAACCTTTCCAATTCATCGCACTAATTGCTTTGTCAAGGTAACCCTTTACCTTAAAGTGGATTTTTCTGTCGTCTTGGTCTGGTCTACGAAAACTTGAGTCTGTTAAGCCCTCTAGTTTTAATTAAGACCCACCATGAATATGATCACATCCTTAGTGCCTTGCTAAGCACTTTAAGATGTTTTTACCGACTCATAGTGAACTTCTCCATAATATGACTGATCAACATCAGGTCTCGTACATTTCATTGCATGCATTATTGTCACTCATGCGACCTCTCTTTTCAGGAGTCTGTGGGGACTATTAAGAGAGATACACTCCATAGCTCATCGACATGAGACATCTCTTGGAGTTTGCCATGCTAAACGACTTTAGCATCAAATGAATATACGTTCCTTGGGTTAAGTCGAGCATCCTGTTGTATCTATTTATCTATATAGATTTTATCCCCAATTAAGATACTCTTCCCAAACCATTCATGGAGGAATGTTTAGACAACTTTATCATTACTAATTGTAGCATTAGTATGTCATTCCTTATCCGTAGTATATCAACATATAATATTAGGAATGTCACTAAGCTCATCGTCCCCTTTTGTACACACTAGAACTCTTACCTCATCGTATGTAATTGGATCATCATCTTCTATGATGTGTACCTCATCATCATCATCTATGATGAATCCATACCTCCTAGGTATCTTCGGTACTTTTCCAGATTTACGATTCGGTTGTGGTACAATAGGTCTATCTATAGGTTCCTCTTATTTGACTTATAGTGTTTTGTGGTTCTTGAACTCTTCAAGATCTATTATCCTCCCACTAGCCCTTCAATAATAAACACCTTTATCTTAGAAGGCAGTGTGTTTCGCAACAAACACCTTTTGCTAAGTAGGATTATAGAACATATACCCTAAACTTACTTTAGGATGTCCCACAAATTGTACTTGTCAAATCTTGTCCCAAGCTTATCCTTTGAAACCTTTTCACATAAGTTGACAACCCCTTATCTTAACATACTTAAGATTAGAATCCTCCCCATCCATAACTTTTATGGAGTCTTGGGGTGGATTTTTGAGGTTACAATTTTCGTAGATATGTCGACCATTTCTAGGACATTATCCCGTAAGGATACCGAAATGTCGGTAAAATCATTATGGACCGCACTATGTCCAACAAGGTACGATTTTTCATTCAGATACATTAATCAATTATTGCGTGTCGAGATGTGTCCATTATGAGAAAACCATTTGAGATGATCTAGAAACTTATTGCACAAGTATTTATTCCTTGATCTAATCAAAGAATCTTAATACTTTGCCAATTTGTTTCACTTCAATTCTTTGAACCTTTCAAATAATTCACAACAGATTTTCAACAAATACATATATTCAACTCTTTGAATGATCATCTCCTTTTCTTATATTATTTTGTTCAATTTATAAAATAATTTTCACGTAAGTCAAGTATACAAAATCCATTAAGTAATCTTTTCGATTTCTATACTGAAACATTATTATTATAAATAGAACAACAATTGTTCTTAATTATAATACCAAAATTTTATTTTCCAACAATAAAATGGAAATAATGTTTCTAACAAGAATTGGAATACAATAACAACTTATCGACTTAATAGATTTGCGCTCAGTAGCGATGCTAAACTATAAGTTTCTATAGCTAATGCAAAGAACCTTTGCTTCATTTTCCACACATAGGATTACTTATCTTTGTTTAACTTTCTACTTCTGCTGGTCCTTCATAAATCTATATTTATGATAACCAAAGTCGGTATCCAATACCCAAGTAGAACCTCGACTTAAAAAAATTTATTTCAATCATGAACAAAAAGCGTATTGTAACCAAACTTCACTAAGCTTCTTTGGTTAGCCTCTGCAAGATGCTTCTCAGCTTTCTTTCCAAAGTCCAAAGCTTATTGCGGTGGAAGCAAACTCCTTTGATATCCGTGACGCTTTTGTTCTTATTATCCTTTGTTTTGCCTTTCTATATACCTTCTTTGAATCGTTCTTCCTTTCGGAAGATCCTTTGGCCCCTACCAAAGAAGACATGGTCTTTCTTGGTTGGAAAGTGACTATCAACATTTTCAACATGTTGAAGCAAATCAATGAGGTGATATCTAGCTTGTTCATATGAAAAATTCACAACAATTGTGAAAGGAGTCCGGGAGTGAGTGCAAGATCAAATCTTGGCTCAACTCTCCATCCATGACAAAACTTCGTTGTCACAATTGATCAATCAAATTGATTATGTTAAGAACTTTTATGCATCTATATAGTACCATTGGCCATTCTAGATCGGAAGAGCTCCTTAGATATCTCGATATCTATCACCCCATACTTTCCTCACCATCAACTACTTGATGTGCGGGAATATAGTAGGAGCATTCATAGTTTCATCTTGTGGCAAGCTCGTTACTCACGGATGCGAGCATGATGCATTGAGCTAATCAGTGCATCATCTTGCCACTTTCTAAAAGTAGCAATCTCTTCCTCGGAGGCATTATGCGCAACCATTGCAAGTTTAGGCGATATTAAGGACATAAGATAGCTTTTCAAATATGAGAACTATTCTCAAATTCCTTAACCAATCCGCTTAATTCATCGTTAATTTAGCATCTAATATGCTTCGCAGATGATAGTAATTTTAGACATTGTAAAATTTTGTAAATGAATTTGTAATTAACAATATTTTAACATACATTCTTTTATTAATTACCAAAATAAATTAGGTCTTGTTTTTAAATTGGTATCTCCCACTATTTTCTTCAAACTATATTACCCTCACTTATATAGTTCGCAAAAAATCTAATTAAAGATTTGCTAGTGAGAATAAGGATCTCATTTCAAATGTATATAGCCTTGTGGTGACACAACAAACTATATATAAATAAATAGGTAGACAACTTTTGTCAATTACATCAACTATGCAACTCCTTTTCTTTTGCCTCTTAGATTATTTTGATCAAGTGGTGGCACATCCGAATCAAAATTATCCAAGTTAAGTCCAACCTAGCACTCCATATATTCAAAAAGAAAAATATCATCCTTGTGGTGACACAACAAAACAATATTGTTCAATTTTCTTTATAAGCATCAAATGTGATAAATTAACATCTTAAATACTTAATACTTGCCTTGTGGTGACACAACAAACTCATATTAAATATTTAATACTCTATTAATTTTATCATGCTAGAAGGCTGCACGCTTCGATATTCCAAATATCTTTGAACGCTTAGGACTTAATATAAAAAATTGAGGGTTTGTTATTAATTAGTCTCATCTTGTTTAGCGTAGCATTTATATATATATATAATACGCGTCATATTAATGAACATCTGCGAAGCATGTTTGCATAATATATAATATATATATATAGTATAAGCATGCACATATAGAATACTATATTCTACCCGAATTGATTATGGACTTTTATTCTAGTTTGGTTCACTAGAGCCACCAAGTGAACCAAAAGGTCAAACCCTTAGGGGTGGAAGAAATAATATTTAAATATAACTATTACATTTAAACCCGAGATCCATTACAAACGGGTCTTCAAGCTCCTTGCTTCCTTGATCTCCAATTTTTCAAAATTAATTCTAACTATTCCTATTACAAAACTATTTAAAATAAATAGAAACCTTGATCGTTAAATCAAGGGGAAGTACATAGGAGGAGATATAATTTACATTAAGAAAAATTAGATAAGACGAGTACTGCAGAGACCCATTTAATATAACCCATACATTCATGCATCCAACTAAAATAAAATCCAATCACATTTAATCAATAGTCCATAATCAATCCCATTTATTATCATACATATCACCATATGCATCAATACATAACATTCATCGATGAATAATAAACATTCAATATATATATTGATATCATTTAATGGGCAAATTTAGTTAGTATAAAATTTAATTTTGAATCAAAATAAACTCCTTTATTTTAATCCAAATTTAAATCAAAATAAAACTAGTTTATTTTAATTTATCTAATTTTTAATAAAATAAACTATTTTATTTTAATCAAAATCTTTAATCAAAATAAACTCCTTTATTTTAATTAATTATGGAATCCAATTCCATGTAAAAAAATAAATAAAAATAAAACTCTTTTTATTAAAAGAAACACGGATTCTCTTTCCTATTCACAAATAAACTCCTTTATTTTGAATAATATGAAATCTTATTCCATATCTAAATAAACTCCTTTATTTAAGGAAAATAGGATTCTCTTTCCAATTCACAAATAAACTCTTTTATTTTGAATAATATGAAATCTAATTTCATATCTAAATAAACTTTTTTATTTAAAGAAAGATAGAATACAATTTCAACTCCAATTAGTTATCATGGAATCCAATTCCAACTCTAACTAGTTAGCATGAAATTTAATTTTAAAATTAAAATAAACTTTATATTTTAAAATTAAAATAAACTTTTTATTTTAATTATAAAATTATTAAGAATATTATATATATATATATATATATATATATATATTAATTAAAGGAATCATGCCAAGAATCTCTGAAGACATAAGCACGTGATTCCTTGATAAAAAAAATGGAATGATAATGATCCTGGCCACGTGGAGTTAACAAACTAAAAGTTGGCCACGAAAATTCCTGGCGATTCACTGATTTCGCCATTTTCATTCAAGTGATCATATCAAATCGTGGGAACAGTATATTTAATAACTAAGAGTCCAGCGAAAAGTAAAATCGGTATTCGTTTTTTTTTATTTTTTTTTATTTTAAATGTTATACAACAACAATTATGCCCAATTAAATTTGTTCTAAACACATATCAATATACATATCAAATCAAAACAATTAATAATTCGCATAAAGGTTTGGCTCTGATGCCACTGTTTGGTTTGTAATATTCAAGAACGCAATCAAATTGCAAAAATAATGCGGAAACGTGTAAAAATCAGAGTTTAAAAATTTTACAAACCATATACCCGGATCACCCTTTATGCACAATTATTAATTAAACGAAAAGATAACAAATAAGAATCATACCTCAAGATCGAGCTTCCTCGTGTACAAGTTCACCTCCAATCCTTTTCGCGTTCAACTTGAATCCACCGGGTTTGGTTCCTTCCTTTGATCAACGTTAGCCACCCAAGTGTTTGGCCTCTAGAGGTGATCCACCAAGGAAGAAGAAAGATTCAAGAAGATGGGTGGTTGGCTAAACCCTAGTTTTTCTATCTCTATAGAAAAGGAGCGCACTCTCCAACCATTGAATTATATCGTTGTTTTAATATCTGATATAAGACTCCTCTTATAAAGATATCAAGTAACCCTATTAAAATAAGGTATTATTTAATTAAACTCTTTTAATTAAATGGGCTCCCTAATCTTATTAGGGATAATTAATTAAACTCCTTTAATTAATTTTCCTTCTAATCCTATTAGGAATAAATGAGAGTACTTATATTAAATTAATTCCTAAACTCTTTTAGAAATTAAAATAATAATAATTGTAATAATATTAATAAGACTCCTCTTATTAATTTATATTTAATATTTCTAAAATATTAAATAATAAATATTAAGCTATTTAATTTATTCTATCACCATAGATTAAATTAAATATACTTAACATATTATTACGATTATGCCATTAACTTCTTAAATAATTATTCTTTCTTTTATGGTGTGACCCTTTAGGTTCTCCATATTAAAAAACTAGGTTGTGAATAAATCAATTAGAATAATTCTAATCTTATTTAAATAAATAAATTAAACAATTAATTTATTTAAATAAATAATATTTATTCTACAATAAGGATAAGCCTCTCCCAATGATCAACGACTTTCCGGATAATATAGATTTCAACATTAATCATAAAAGAACCTTTGAGTAAATAGTTACCGTATAATTCAATCCTTCCACCATACAATGTCCCAATTAAATATAAGATATGGAATTACCGTCGAAGTCTTATTTTATTTAATTATATGATTTCGATCCTTAAATGCACAACTCCAAATAATGTAAATTAGAAACTCCTTTCTAATTTCATTCTCGCTTAACCAAGGACTACTTGGGTTGTCATTTATCGAATCACATAGACATTTCTCTTTTTTATTAGAAGTGGTAGATTCTTTATTGATCATATATTATCTCCATGTACAACTTGTTATACCCAAGCATACCCTTTGATATACCCTAAGTGTCTTAAGGAATATCATCAAAGTATAACTCATCATACACAAGATACTATGATGATCTCAAGTCCAAGGATCACTTGTACTACTATCACTACAGAAATTCCTATTGACAAAAAGTAAAACTCCATTAGGTATTCCTTAGCGAGCCACGCTCAAAGGAACTTATTCTCTAATAAGCACCTACATACTTGCTTTAGTGTCTCCACACAAATGATCATGAGATCAATCATCCTCATCCAATGAAAGCAAGCAACGTATGTACCAATCTATCCGGATTCACTAATCCCCAATTTAGTAATCCAATGATTGGGAACTATTTTAGTTTTAAGCTTTCTAAGAATTTAGATCTCATTAGAATGATCATCATCATTATTCTAAAAGCATTGCTTAAAACTAAGGGTTTATCACATATTATAAAACAGCATCATGTAGATAATTAAAAGCCTTTAATAAATTAATACTTTTTATTAATAAATGAATAAGATTGTTACAAAGTATATGCTTTATCATAAAACATGATTGGCTTGTGTGCATACTACTTTCATTAACATCCTCTTAACTTACATCATGGTTAGAAAACAATAATGTTCCGGTGATTTATTACCGTAATTTTACTACCTTGGGTTTTCTGAAAAATTGAAGATTCACACTTTTCTTATAACTATTTATTATAGCTCTATTGTTAATCAACCCATTCATACCGAGAATTATTTCAAATTCTCTTAACTTTATCAATACTTATCTATCGACACTTACTTACCTTTATCATTCATGAAATAATTTCCACGAATATAATTATCGAAAGTTATTTCCTCCTCCCCTATCTTAATGTTTAAAGTATTTATACTCCCTTTCAGACAGACTCCAAGATGAGTCTTTCCACAGGTCTTACACACTTCAATCTTACGCTTAGGATCCCCTTGTCCCACTCTAGTATTCCCGGAGTTAAAATTCTTTCTTTTTGGCATACTACCACTGACATTCTTTACCTTGGTTCCTCCCTCTCCCTTGCGCTTATTTTTCCTCTCTTTGTGGTATTGAGTCTCACTACCACCTTCTGCTATAATCACCTTCTCCAGAATGGTCTCATAGGAAACCCTCTGGAACACTGCAATCCTACTATAGAGCCAGGGTTTCAGGCCCTGCTCAAACCTACGAACCTTCCTCTCCTTATTGTCCACTTGATGTGGAGTAAACCTTGCCAATTCATTGAATTTGGCCTCGTATTGGGGAACCGTCATGTCCCCTTGCTTCAGTTATAATAACTTAATCTCCATCCTCCCTTGCATGTTTGTAGGGAAATAAATCTCAAAGAAAACCTTCTTGAATTGTTCCCCTGTTACCGCGCATCTGTTCTATCCCCACCCTGGTGAGCCTCCCACCAAAAGTTGGCTTCTCTTCTCGTCGTGTACGTTGCAAAAGAAGTCTTTTGCGCCTCAGCTATGTTTGTAATAACAAACGCCTTCTCTATTTCTTTTACCCATGAATGGGCCTCTATTGGGTCCATCGTTCCTTTGAACTTTGGCGAACCTACGCTTTTAAACTCTTTAAAGGTAGTCATTCTGGATACTCTAGGTCCCGCAGGTAATCTACCCCCGGTTTGGTTAAATGCAGTCGTTAATAAATTAGCGAACTCTTGCATATGGTTGTTCAGACCCCCTTGATTATCATTATGTGATTCCGCTTCCTTATTACGTTATCTTCTCCTTAGCGACATTTTCAGATTAAATCAGTAGAATTTCATTATTATATATTTACTTACTTCGTTATTATTCGTCAAATACCAACTCATACTATAACAAAGCATATTAACTGAAAACTTCATTATATTCATAGGCTTCTTCATAGTTCGAAACTATTTACAATTTGTTTTCATAGCCAAAAGCTATTACATTTTTCTATCTCGCAATTGAACTTCTCAACAGTTGGGATTTACAAAGAGACTACCCTTTTTTTTACAAAAGAGGGTTTTACGTCACTACACACATATTTATAACTCTATATTTCTAATAATGCATAACAGCATCCTTGTGTTTCTCATTCGCAATCGTCACTACAGTATCCCGACTAATTGTATGACGAGTTTGTCCTGGCTCATTGGAATAACAAGCAACTTTCAGCTTGAAATCCTTATGAGCGCTCTCATGGATGTAAGACATCCGTGCTATCTTCCGGTCTTTCTCCCCCAGTTCTTTATGAAGTTCATCGGCCTCCTTCTTAAAATCCCTAGCCTTATTTATCATGAGCACCTTCTCATCATGCTCTGACTCAAAATCTGATTTTGCAGACTCCTTCGCTACATAAAGAGCACTAAACTCTTCATTCTGATTCTACACAACTGCACTTAGTTGCACATTCCTGTCAAGCGCTGTCAGATACAATGCTCTCATTGCATCTGGAGGTGATGACTCTTGTGTAGATACCACCGTATCAACCGATGTTACCTTCATTCCTTCCTCCACATAGTTCATCATACTAAGGTATGACGCTATATCCATATCTCCCTCGGAGTAGTTCTCCTCAGAAAAGTACTCCTCTGTCTCTGATTCCTCTAAAATCACTAATGGTACATCCGCCACTAGCATGGGTACAGGCTCTACTCTGTTCACAGTTTCTTCGCTCACCGTGGATGGAGGTATAATGTGTGATGAAGAAATTACGTCAGAATGAAAAACACTAATACTAGAAGTTGATGATGAGTTAATAGGAGTATCACCGTCAATGCTTTGATGTTCTTGTGGAAGTGTAGATGATGGACCGAGAGGATGGTTTGGCAACATTGATGAGAGCTGCTCTTGCAATTTTTCATAGCTATGAAGAAAGCTAGAAAACAAATCCAAAGATAATATGGGATTCAATTCATAGTAGTCTTGAATAAAGCCACTAAAGGAATCATCAAGACCATCAATGAGACAGTCAATGAGCTCGCTTTCAGGAAGGGGTTCTCCGGCTCGATTAAGGGTGTATGCAAGAGATTTCTCTTCAGATAGATAGTTGTTTATAGATTGAGTTTGAACTTTTCAAAGAGAATATAGTTGGTCGAGAAGATCCTCGACATACCAATTAGATCTGAAAAATGAGTCAGAATCGGGAGTATCAGTGACGATATCATCAGAAATATTTTCTAGTCTGATCGACTCATTTGGGTTGCAAATTGCATCAACATTTTGTTGAGGATTTAGCTACCATTTTGGGTCATATGATGAAGAGTAGAATTCTGTAGGAGGGTATGAAGTGGTATGAATCATGTTAAAGCAATTAGATGGAGAATTGGCTTTTTTTTTAGTTGGTGATGGTACTTGATTTGATTGGAAAGAAGTAATGGGTTAATGAGTTGCTGATTTGATTTGAGGGAGGCAGAGGATTATAGGAAGAAGAAGAAGAAGAAATTAGGTACAATTGCTGGAATGCAGACAGGTGATCAGGGTGTCTGGATTAGGACGCAGACTGTCTAGATAGAGAGGAATAACATAAGAGAAGAAGAAGGAGAACAAAAGGTGTGCAACGAAAGACTAGATTATAAGTCGTTAGGCATTATGGCTCTGATATCAAGTTAAAGCTGATAGAAAGCTGAGCTTTTGTATTATATTAACTTATTTCATTTAGAAAGAGAGTTGTCTTATGTATATACGTATAGGATAACCACCTAAGATAGAATTAAGTGGTTTACAAAATCACCTATGCTAAAATCAAGGGATTACATAATCAAAGATTTCCAAGAGATAATTATGGTAATTCAAAAATAATATCCTAACTACTTGATAAATATAAAACTGGTCTTGCCCGACACGGTCAAAACCCAAGGTGAAATTCGAGTCAGTCACAAACAACCTACCAAACATATGTAGTTTCAAACTATGACTGATTTTTTTTTTTTTTTGGGGGGGGGGGGGGGGGGTTGCATCAATATTATAGAGGAGGATCAAAATTTAAAGCATGCAAAAAATACATCAATGTTAGAAGTTAGAAAAGGAATATGTAGAATGGTTGACAGTAGTAAATGGGAAAGATTAGACAACAGAACTAACCTCAACAAGGATTGAAGATGAAGGAGATGGCCGTTACATTCTTCGAGCACTTGAGAAAATAGGTCGTTCTAGATGTGAATAAAACCACTGAAAAGTTACATTCATAAAAGCAGATTAAAGTAAACATGGAAGAGAAATAATCAAGACAAGAATATTACAATGTGGTAATACTTATAAAAGTGATCATATAACAATATGTGGTTTGCTAAAGATATAGACCAATCTTTGTCATCTTTATGAAAATATTTTTTGTATGTGCATGTCAATTACACAACCTCTTTTCAGTAACTTGGAATAAAATTTTGAATTAATTATTAAACTTTTGAAATGAAGAAATTGGATTTGTAAATGAGATTCTCACTTCTAATGGGAAGAAACAGAAGACTGCTTTCATCCAACTCTCTATCAGAACTAGAGAATTGCTCTGACTCCCACTCTCTGCCACCATTGAAGCACCTGGATTCAACCCAACCCAACCCCACCCCCCACCCCACCCCACCCCACCCGACCGAATAAGTAATCATTCATTGTCACAGCTCGCATTTTCTTTAAAATGAGGTTTAGGCCTAACGGAGAGGTAGAAATTACAAGAGACCATATCTGGGATAAAAGATTACATGATCAATCATGTGGATAAAGACGTGCCCAAAATATGAGACAAAGTTAGAAATCATGTTAATCATAACTGAAATATTTGTCAGAATGTATGCGTGTGAATTAGGTAAAAGAAATTGTCCTCCTCCAGTTCTTCCCTTTTATACTAAAGTATATATAGAAATGAACAAGAAAGTAAATATTGAGCAGGAACTAAAGCAGAAACAAAATTAACAAAAATCCCTTATCAAAAAGTTAATTAACAAAGGTCATTTGTTAGATTTATTATCAAAAATTCACTCCAAGCTACTTGTTTCTGGATAATCTAACATATCACACAGAAATCCCTAAAAAAAGAGCTTTCAATAAAGAGGGACATTCTAAAAATATATTCAAACTCGGTCTATAAACAAATATAGTAACAAAAACATCCATGCCAACGATATACTAATAAAGAGACAATAATAGTGTAGGGCTAAGGAAGATGAAAGATTTATCGGCGAAAGAAGAAGATCGAGCAGCAACGAAGGAGAAGAGCACCAACGCAAGATTGTAGATTAAATTTGTTTTGGGAATATCAAATAGAATTTGTAATATTGAAGAGGTTATTTTTGTCCCAAAAAAAAAAAAAAATCACTCAAACATGCCTCTAGATGGTATAGAATTATTTTTGTGTCTAATTGATTAAGAGTCGTTAAGAGGCAAAAAAAATTTGCCAAACAAGATTTGCCTCTGACCAAATCAGAGGCAAATCTATTAAGAGTCATTAAGAGGTAATCAAACAAAGCCTAAGCCATCCAAAAACAAAGACATCTTCATCAATCGTGTAATTTCTCTTTCACGCTATTTTTTTATTGGACTTATTTTCGGGAGTCTAAATTGGTACAGCAATTTGAGTTAAGAATTCATCCAACAAATTTAGATCATCAAGAGAAAAATCTTGAGATAATAATGAAGAAAAACACATCGAAAGACCATGATTTTTCATCTAAAAAATAAATTAGAGATTATAAATAAAAAAATAAAAATCAAATATAATAAAAATACAAACTATTATTAACAAAATACTTACAATTGCTAAAGGTTGATATATTTGATTGAGAGATGGTAAAATATATTAAATTATTTTACATATTTATAAAAAATTTACAATCGAAAACTTTTAATATCTATCCATTCTGATCAAAAAAAAAATACCGTTCTAACTTCTATCCGTTGAAGCACTCATCAGTCGCTGCCCCTTCTGCCCTTCATCTTATTCTTCCGTATCATCTTCTCTTCTCAAACATCCCCCCATTCATCTCCTTCTTCAAGCTTCCCCTCACCCCCTTCTTCTTCAAGCTTCTCACCATTTAAATATATTAAAATTTTATAATCCACAAAATCTTGTTATTTGTTATAATCTCTTAGGTTTGCCAAAAAATACACTAGACTATATTTAATCTTCCTGCTAGGACAAAATCTAAGTCTCAAATTATATTTAGTCTAGAATTTGACCATCTCCAACTTAAGGGCGGAACATTCTTGCTTGAACCAACACCATTCCCTCCACAATATCAAACAACTTTAAATGCCAATTACTAATCTTAAACCGAAAGCACCAAGTTCAAAACAAATATATAATTTTTATACTAAAAAAATAAAAACTAAATTCTCATTACACACCAAATAATCAAACATCATAGTATATTACATATAACATATTTCTCTTTCCTAATAAGCTAAGAAGAGAAGACAAACTAACACGTCCTACTAGTCACAATGTCTTTCCTAAAACTCCTGAGAAGCAGAGCCAATGTCTTCCTTGCCTTTGCCAACCTTTTTGGGTAGCAAATTCTGGTGAATATTGGGCAAAACACCTCCATTGGCAATTGTTACAGCACCCAAAAGCTTGCTCAACTCCTCATCATTCCTCACTGCAAGCTGTATGTGTCTTGGCACTATTCTATTCTTCTTGTTGTCTCTTGCTGCATTCCCAGCCAACTCCAGCACCTATTAACCATCATTAAAATCAATCTTTATGATTACTAACCACCAAAAAATGAACCAATTACAAGTAAAAAAACATAACCCACAAGACAAGAAAACATAATCATGCAAATTTGCCAGCTTATTAGCATTTCAATGTATCAATATCCCCCAAGTTAAACAGAAAAAATACAAGTCATAAACAAGTCAGAATGGAAGAATACATAATTCCACAGTCCCAAAATGAAAGTATACTTTCTCCTTGGGACATTGCAGAATAAAAATCAATTTCAAAACTGAAATACCAAATTTCACTAAAATTACATAGAACTTCAGTCCATAATTATTATTACCATCCCCAAATTAGCAAGAGCTCAGAACACCCCCAAATGGAAGAAAACAAAATCCCACAATCCCAAAATGAGAGTCTATTTCCCTTGGGAGAGAACAAAATCAGAATCAATTTTAAAATCAACTCACAATTTTACCAAATTTATATCAATAATCTCCATCCTTGTCAGCTCAAAGTTGCGGTTAGAAAACAAAATAGAAGTTTTAAGATAATCAAAACATATTTCCCAAACTATGCTATTCAAATTAACTTCAACTAAAATCAATAAAATCAAAAATTTCAGAACCAATCAAACGAAGCATAAAAACTCTTTTTCCCCAATTCCTAAACAATATACCAAATTAATCTATAAAAATAAATCAACAAAAATGCAAAAGAAAGATATCAAAAGTTAATACCTCAGCGGCGAGATACTCGAGGACGGCGGACAGATAGACCGGAGCTCCGGCACCGACACGTTCGGCGTATTTTCCGTTCTTGAGAAAGCGGGCAATTCTACCGACAGGGAACTGAAGACCGGCCTTTGAAGAACGCGTCACAGACTTCGAAGACTTCGGTTTTCCTCTTCCGCCCTTGGTTGAACCTTCTTTCGAACTCATCTCTATATTTCTTCTATCTGACGATCTAAATGTTCTGTACAGAATAGCAAAACCCTAGGAGAGAGAAAGGATGTGTTTGTCGTACGGTGGATTGAAATTGCGGGTTTGAGCTTATATAGGTGTTGGGTCTTTGTTTTGATTGGTTTAGACCGGTTGACGAGGATTACCCGCGTGGCTTTTTAAATTCTTTTGGGTTTTCATTTTCGCGGTAGGGTTTTTTTAGTCACTAGGGTATTACGAATACGACGCCGTAGTCTCCACAATTTAATTTGCCAAGCTGACCAAAGCTTTAAGATGCCCAAGCCATTGGATTTTTGTATGTTGGGATTTGGGCTTTTTGGGCTTTCCTTTTAGGCCTCAGGAATCTGGACATAATGTTATGCTGTCGAAGTGAGTCTAGATAAATTAATAAATTATATAAAGTCAAATCTTAAAATCAGTGTTTTATATATACCATTCGATAAAAACTATATGTCACGTTACTAGAAAAAGAAAATTTATTTTATAGGTTATTTTTTATTTTTTTGTTAAATTTACCTTCATAACATGTTGCTAAGCGTGTCGACTTATTTATAATATGAAAATTATTGACACTCAACAACTATTCTTTTATTCTGTGTCATTTCGTGTCGTGTTAAAAATTATCATACCTGAATTAAAGAATGAAATGAGACTGATCATTTTATTTCTTATATTCGGTTTTGTCAATTTCATTCCACCTATAATGAAAATATGGAATGTTTACTTTTGTAAGCATTTGGTTTACTTAAGTAGCCTTGTGAATGGAATGAAAAAAAATTCTCAAAGACAGAAATAACCTTGATACTATAAATAAAAAATTTGGAATTCAAAATAATTAATAACTAACAAATAATCAAAAAAATTAAAAAGTTTAAACTAACTAAAGCTAATAAATCGAAATAGTAATTAAACCTAAAAGCTAAGATTAAAAACTGAAACTAATTAAATTTTAATTGGGCCAAACCAATCCTATATTGAAGAATATCTTGATAGTTTTATCAAATTTATACCTATATTTTAGATCGGACAAAAATTAGCTCATTTTTGCCCAACCAAATGTTACAATTTGGACATGCTCCAATAATAAGCTTAAATATAATTGGGTCCTTAACACTAATATACAATAATTAAAAAGTAATTACAAAAATAAAACACACAAAACATAATTACAAAAATAAAACAACACAATATAAAGTTGCTAAAATCACGTATATATGTCAGTTACACACTTTTCCTATTTACAACTAACCGCTCCTAAATTCAAGCAACTGAGATCCAAAATTCAAGCAACTGAGATTCAAGCGACTGAAATCCAAATCTTCTGTCGAGACACACCTCTGAGATCGAAGAAGACGAAACTTTTTGTCGCGACGGCACGCTGAGATCGCAAAATAGCATACAAAATCAACAGCAACTTCAAGTTCAGTAACGAAACACAATCGAACGACAATGATTGTTGAATACAAAAATCACAGCAACTTCGATACAAATCTGAATACTGTGGTATGTGAGATTAAAATTCATATACATATAGTTAAATATGCTTGCTACGAATTCCTATATTGATTACCTTTCTTAAGTTTTTCACACTTAAAATGGTTATTACAAATTCCTATAACGATTGGATGATTCATTGATATGTTTTTTTATTATGGTTACTAAATATATATAAATTGGTTACTGATAATTGTGCATTTGTTTGCTAAATAATGTTTATTTGATGGCTTTATAATTTTTAAATGAGTTTGGTTACCTTCATGAAAACTGTTGGTTACTCTCTAATGTTGTCTTGATTCTTGAATAACATTATAATATCTAATGTTATTTTAGTTCTTGCCTAATGTTGTCTTGATTCTTGTCTAATGTTGTCTTGAATTCTTGTGTAACAATAATATATTGATTCTTGATTAATCTTTGATTCGATTCTTGTGTAACATTATAATGGTTCTTGATTAATGCTAATTCGATTCTTGTGTAACATTATAATGGTTCTTGAATATTTGATTCTTGTCTAATCTTTGTCTTGGTTCTTTGTAACAATATATTGATTCTTGATTAATGTTGATTCTATTCATTGTGTAACATTATAAGGTTACTGAATATTGTTGAGTTGGTTGCTGTGTAAAATTATAATGGTTAGTGCATAATATTACTGAACAATGTTGACTTGGTTATTGAAAAATGACGACTTGGTTACTTATTAAATACATTGGTTACCTACCTTCTTGTTGTTGGATCTTTAAGTACATATTAATGTTTTATATTGATATTTTTTATATTGTTTGTTTTGAAAGTAATATGCACACAAGCCAATCATGTTTGATGATAAAGCATATACTTTGTAACAATCTTATTCATTTATCAATAAAAAGTATTAATTTATTAAAGGCTTTTAATTATCTACATGATCTTTGTTTTATAATATGTGATAAACCCATAGTTTTAAGCAATGCTTTTAGAATAATGATGATGATCATTCTAATGAGATCTAAATTCTTAGAAAGCTTAAAACTAAAATAGTTCCCAATCATTTGGATTACTAAATTGGGGATTAGTGAATCCGGATAGATTAGGTACATCGTTGCTTGCTTTCATTGGATGAGGATGATTGATCTCATGATCATTTGTGTGGAGACACTAAAGCAAGTATGTAGGTGCTTATTAGAGAATAAGTTCATCGAACGTGGCTCGCTAAGGAATACCTAATGGAGTTTTACTTGTCATCGATAGGAATTCTGTAGTGATAGTAGTCTGAAGTGATCCTTGGACTTGAGATCATCATAGTATCTTGTGTATGATGAGTTATACTTTGACTTATTTCTTAAGACCCTTAGGGTATATCAAAGGGTATGCTTGGGTATAATAAGTTGTATATGGAGATAATGTATGATCAATAAAGAATCTACCACTTCTAATAAAGAGGAGAAATGTCCTATGTGATTCGATAAATGACAACCCAAAGAGTCCTTGGCAGGCGTAATGAAATTAGAAAGGAGTTTCTAATTTGCATTATTTGGAGTTGTGCATTTAAGGATCGAAATACATATAATTAAATAAAATAAGACTTGTGATGAATTCCATGCCTTATATTTAATTGGGACATTGTATGGTGGAAGGATTGAATTATGACGGTAACTATTTACTCAAAGGTTCTTTAATGATTAATGTTGAAATCTATATTATCCGGAAAGTCGTTGATCGCTGGGAGGCTTATCCCTATTGTAGAATAAATATTATTTATTTAAATAAATTAATTGTTTAATTTATTTATTTAAATAAGATTAAATTGTTCTAATTGATTTATTCACAACCGGTTTAATATGGAGAACCTAAAGGGTCACACCATAAAAGGAAGAATAATTATTTAAGAAGTTAATGGCATAATCGTAATAATATGTTAAGTATATTTAATTTAATCTATGGTGATAGAATAAATTAAATAGCTTAATATTTATTATTTAATATTTTAGAAATATTAAATATAAATTAATAAGAGGAGTCTTATTAATATTATTACAATTATTATTATTTTAATTTCTAAAAGAGTTTAGGAATTAATTTAATATAAGCACTCTCATTTATTCCTAATAGGATTAGGAGGAAAAATTAATTAAAGGAGTTTAATTAATTATCCCTAATAAGATTAGGGAGCCCATTTAATTAAAAGAGTTTAATTAAATAATACCTTATTTTATTAAATAAGGTTACCTGATATCTTTATAAATGAGTCTTATATCAGATATCAATAATATACGACATAATTCCAATTTGTTGGAGAGTACGTTCTTTTTCTATAGAGATAGAAAAACTAGGGTTTAGCCAACCACCCCTTCTTCTTGAAAATTCTTTTTCCTTGGTGGATCACCTCTAGAGGCCAAACACTTGGGTGGCTAACGTTGATCAAAGGAAGGAACCAAACCCGGTGGATTCAAGTTGAACGCGAAAGGATTTGGAGGTGAACTTGTACCTGAGGAAGCTCGATCTTCAAGGGTATTATTTTATTCTTTATCTTTTCGTTTAATTAATAATTGTGCATAAAGGGTGATCCTATATATGGTTTGTAAAATTTTAAACTCTGATTTTTACACGCTTGGCTTATTTATGCAATTTGATTGCGTTCTTGAATATTACAAACCGAACAGTGGCATCAGAGCCAAACCTTTATACAAATTATTAATTGTTCAGATTTAATTTGTATATTGATATGTGTTTAGAACAATTTAATTGGGCATAATTTATTGTATAAAATTTAAAAAAAACCGCAAATTCCGTGATTTACGATTCATGAAATTAAATGGTAGTGGCGAAGAGATCGTGAGGATTCATGCTAATAGTTAGCATACGAATCAAATCATTATTATATATATATATATATATATATATATCATATATACTTGTTAGTAATCCAGGTGAATCACTTATAGTATATATATATATATATATATATATATATATATGATACAAATCAAAGGCCACCACCACCACGCATGTATTTACGGAAATTTTAAAGGGAGCGAGGATTAAGCGCCGCCACCGGAAATCAAGGGCAACGTTAGCGAGGATTTGTTTTGTCTTGCAAAAGGAAGGATTGGTATAATATATATATAGTATATATAAATAACAGATAATATTTATATATTATATATAAAACATTCTGGATATATATATATATATATATATATATTATATATATTCTATTATTATTATTATTATATATATATATATTTTATTTATTTTATAATTAAAATAAAAAGTTTATTTTAATTTTAAAATAAAAGATTTATTTTAATATTAAAATAAAAGAGTTTATTTTAATTTTAAAATTAAATTTTATCTTAACTAATTGGAGTTGAAATTGGATTCTTTTTTTCCTTAAATAAAGGAGTTTATTTTGATATGAAATTAGATTTCATATTATTCAAAAATAAAAGGTTTATTTGTGAATAGGAAAAAGAATCGATCTTTCCTTAAATAAAGGAGTTTATTTAGATATGAAATAAGATTTCATATTATTCAAAATAAAGGAGTTTATTTGTGAATAGGAAAGATAATCCGTGTTTCCTTTAATAATTTTTTTTACTTGGAATTGGATTCCATAATTAATTAAAATAAAGGAGTTTATTTTGATTAAAGATTTTGATTAAAATAAAATAGTTTATTTTATTCAAAATTGGATAAATTAAAATAAAATAGTTTTATTTTAATTTAAATTTGGATTAAAATAAAGGAGTTTATTTTGATTCAAAAATATATTTTATACTAACTAAAGTTGCCCATTAAATGATATCAATATATATATTAAATGTTTATTATTCATAAGATGAATGTTATTTATTGATGCATATGATGATGTGTAGGATAATAAATGGGATTGATTATGGACTATTGACCAATGTGATTGGATTTTATTTTAGTTGGATGCATGAATGTATGGGTTATATTAAATGGGGTCTGCGTGACTGCCTTCTTTAATTTTTTTCTTAATGTAAATTCTAACTCCTCCTATGTACTCCCCCTCGATCACGATCAAGGTTTCTATTTATTTTGAATAGTTTTGTAATAGGAATAGTTAGAATTAATTTTGAAGAATTGGAGATCAAGGAGCAAGCGAGTGTGCTTGAAGACCCGCTTGTAATAGAGCCCTGTTTAAATGTAATAGTTATATTTAAATATTATTTCTTGCACCCCTGGGGTTTGACCTATTGGTTCACTTGGTGGCTCTAGTGAACCAAACTAGAATAAAAGTCCATAATCAATCCGGTAGTAGAATATAGTATTCTATATGTGCATGCTTATACTATATATATTATATATTATGCAAACATGCTTCAGCATGTTCATTAATATACGCGTATTTATATATATATATATATGCATGCGCTTAAACAAGATGAGACAAATTAATAACAAACCCCTCAAATTTTTATATTAAGTCCTAAGCGTTCAAAGATATTTGGAATATCGAACGTCGCCTTCTAGCATGATAAAATTAATAGAGTATTAAATATTTAATATGAGTTTGTTGTGTCACCACAAGGCAAGTATTAAGTATTTAAGATGTTAATTTATCACATTTGATGCTTATAAAGAAAATTAAACAATATTGTTTTGTTGTGTCACCACAAGGATGATATTTTTCTTTTTTGAATATATGGAGTGCTAGGTCGCACTTAACTTGGATAATTTTGATTCGGATGTGCCACCACTTGATCAAAATAATCTAAGAGGCAAAAGAAAAGGAGTTGCATAGTTGATGTAATTGACAAAAGTTATCTACCTATTTATTTATATATTGTTTGTTGTGTCACCACAAGGCTATATACATTTGAAATGAGATCCTTATTCTCACTAGCAAATCTTTAATTAGATTTTGTCGAACTATATAAGTGAGGGTAATATAGTTTGAAGAAAATAGTGGGAGATACCAATTTAAAACAAGACCTAATTTATTTTGGTAATTAATAAAAGAATGTATGTTAAAATGTTGTTAATTACAAATTCATTTATAGAATTTTACAATGTCTAAATTACTATCACTGCGAAACATATTAGATGTTATTTAACCAAACTGTATTAAACGAATTGGTTAAGGAATTTGAGAATAGTTCTCATGACTGAAAAGTTATCTTATGTCCTTAATACGCCTATCCTCAAGAATGGTTGTAGACAATGCCTCGAGGAAGACATTGCTACTTTTAGAAAGTGGCAAGATGATGCACAATTAACTCGATGCATCATGCTCAGTGTCTATGAGTAACGAGCTTCAATCGGCAAGATGAAACTATGGATGCTTCTACTATATTCCTGCACATCAAGTAGTTGATGGTGAGGAAAGTAGGACGGATAGATATCAGATATCTAAGGAGCTCTTCCGATCTAGAATGACCGATGACACTACAAATGCGGATAAAAGTCCTTAACATTATCAATTTGATTGATCAATTAGACAACGAAGTTTTGTCATGGATGGAGAGTTGAGCCAAGATTTGATCTTGCACTCACTCCCTGACTCCTTTCACAATTGTTGTGAATTTTTCATATGAATAAGCTAGATATCGACTCATTTGATTTGCTTAACATATTGAAAAATGTTGAGAGTCATTTTCCAACCAAGAAAGATCAAGTCTTACTGGTAGGGGCCAAAGGATCTTCTGAAAAGAAGAATGATTCAAAGAAGGTAAATAGAAAGGCGTAAACAAAGGATAATAAGAGCAAAACTGATATGGATAGCAAAGGAGTTTGCTTCCACTGCAATAAGCCCGACACTAGAAAGAAATCATGCGAGAAGCATCTTGCAGAGGCTAACCAAAGAAACTTAGTGAAGTTTTACATAATACGCTTTTGTTCATGATTGAAATAAATTTTTCTTTAAGTCAAGGTTCTACTTGGGTATTGGATACCGACTTTGGTTATCATAAATATAGATTTATGAAGGGACCAAGCAGAAGTAGAAAGCTAAACAAATATAAGTAATCCTATGTGAGAGAAATGTAGCAAGGGTTGCCATATTATCCATAGAAACTTATAGTTTAGCAATGCCTACGGGCAAATCTATTAAGTCAATAAGTTGTTATTGTATTCCAGTTCTTGTCAAAAATATTATTTCCATTTTTATTGTTAGACAATGAAATCTTTGGTATTATAATTAAGAAAAATTGTTGTTCTATTTATAATAATAATGTTTCAGATAGAACTGAAAGATTACTTAATGGATTTTGTATACTTGACTTACGTGAAAAATTATTTTGTAAATTAAACAAACTAGTATAAGAAAAGGAGATGATCATTCAAAGAGTTGAATGTATGTATTTGTTGAAATACAAGTGTGAATTATTTGAAAGGTTCAAAGAATTCAGAAGTGAAACAAATTGGCAATGTATTAAGATTCTTTGATTAGATCAAGGAATAAATACTTGTGCAATAAGTTTCTAGATCATCTCAAATGGTTTTTCTCATAATGGACACCTCATGATACGCAATAATTGATAGATGTATCTGAAAGGAAAAATCATACCTTGTTGAACATGGTACGGTCCAAAATGATTTTACCGACATTCCAGTATCCTTCCAGGATCATGTCCTAGAAATGGCTGCATATCTACGAAAAGGTAACCTCAAAATCCATCCCCAAGACTCCATAAAAGTTATGGACAGGGAGGATTCCTAATCTTAAGTATGTTAAGATAAGGGTTGTCCAACTTATGTGAAAAAGTTTCAAGGATAAGCTTGGGACAAGATTTGACATGTACTGATTTGGGGACATCCTAAAGTAAGTTTAGGGTATATGTTCTATAATTCTACTTAGCAAAAGGTGTTTGTTACGAAACACGCCTTTTCTAAGATAAATGTGTTTATCATTAAAAGGGGCTAGTGGAGGATAATAGATCTTGAAGAGTTCAAGAACCACAAAATACTATAAATCAAATAAGAGGAACTCAGTAGATGTACCTATTATACCACAACTAAATCGTAATTTTGGAATAGTACCAAGATACTTAGGGAGGTATGGATTCATCATAGATGATGATGATGAGGTACGCATCATGAAAGATGATGATCCGAGTTACATACGATTAGGTAAGAGTTCTAGTGTGTACAAAAGGGTCGATGGGAGCGTTATGACATTTCTAGTATTATATATTGATATACTACGGATAAGGAATAACATGTCAATGCTACAATCAAGAAGATAAAGTTGTTCTAAACATTCCTCCATGAATGGTTTGGGAAGAGTATCTTAAATGGGATAAAATCTATATAGATAGATACAGAGGATGCTCGACTTAACCCAAGGAACGATATATTCATTTGATGCTAAAGTCGTTTAGCATGGCAAACTCCAAGAGATGTCTCATGTCGATGAGCTATGGAGTGTATCTCTTTAATTGTCCCCACGACTCTCGAAAAGAGAGGTCGCATGAGTGACAATCATGTATGCAATGAAATGTACGAGACCGATGTTGATCACCATATATTATGGAGAAGTTCACTATGAGTCGTTGAAAAACATCTTAAAGTGCTTAACCCAAGACTAAGGATGTGATCATATTCATGGTGGGTCTAAATTAAAACTAGAGGGCTTAACAGACTCAAGTTTTTCGATAGACCAAGATGACGAAAAAAATCCACTTTAAGGTAAAACGTTATCTTGAACAATTGGTGCGAAGTTGAATTGGAAAGGTTCCAAACAAAGAAAGAGTTCTTTGGTTTAGTGATAAAGACAAAGTAAATAGCTATAAATGAAGCTACAAGTTGATTGTTTGGATTAAAAGTTCATTACGTAACTAGAATAGTTCCTAAGTCTCATCTTGGATCTAAACATGTGTTGTGGCACTTTCATTTGATTATAAGAATCATTGAAGATGAAAATCACTATAGAGATGGTGGACTCTCAAGAACAACATTACATATCCATTAACTAAAGCTTATCCAACAATGGGATAATCGTCACTTGAGAAGAAGAGTATAAGATACAATGGCGATTGGCTTTTAGTGCAAGTGGGAGATTGAAAGTAATATGCACACAAGCCAATCATGTTTGATGATAAAGCATATACTTTGTAATAATCTTATTCATTTATTAATAAAAAGTATTAATTTATTAAAGGCTTTTAATTATCTACATGATCTTTGTTTTATAATATGTGATAAACCCATAGTTTTAAGCAATGCTTTTAGAATAATGATGATGATCATTCTAATGAGATCTAAATTCTTAGAAAGCTTAAAACTAAAATAGTTCCCAATCATTTGGATTACTAAATTGGGGATTAGTGAATCCGGATAGATTGGTACATCGTTAACTTTTCATTGGATGAGGACGATTGATCTCATGATCATTTGTGTGGAGACACTAAAAGCAAGTATGTAGGTGCTTATTAGAGAATAAGTTCAATTGAACGTGGCTCGCTAAGGAATACCTAATGGAGTTTTACTTATGCATCAATAGGAATTCTGTAGAGATAGTAGTCTAAGTGATCCTTGGACTTGAGATCATCATAGTATCTTGTGTATGATGAGTTATACTTTGACTTATTCCTTAAGACCCTTAGGGTATATCAAAGGGTATGCTTGGGTATAATAAGTTGTACATGGAGATAATGTATGATCAATAAAGAATCTACCACTTATTAAAAGAAGAAATGTCCTATGTGATTCGATAAATGACAACCCAAAGAGTCCTTGGCAAAGCGAGAATGAAATTAGAAAGGAGTTTCTAATTTGCATTATTTGAGTTGTGCATTTAAGGATCGAAATACATATAATTAAATAAAATATGACTTGACAAGAATTCCATGTCTTATATTTAATTGGGACATTGTATGGTGGAAGGATTGAATTGTCTGAGAACTATTTATTCAAAGGTTCTTTAATGATTAATGTTGAAATCTATATTATCTGGAAAGTCGTTGATCATTAGGGAGGCTTATCCCTATTGTAGAATAAATATTATTTATTTAAATAAATTAATTGTTTAATTTATTTATTTAAATAAGATTAGAATTGTTCTAATTGATTTATTCACAACCTTTAATATGGAGAACCTAAAGGGTCACACCATAAAAGGAAGAATAATTATTTAAGAAGTTAATGGCATAATCGTAATAATATATGTTAAGTATATTTAATTTAATCTATGGTGATAGAATAAATTAAATAGCTTAATATTTATTATTTAATATTTTAAAATATTAAATATAAATTAATAAGAGGAGTCTTATTAATATTATTACAATTATTATTATTTTAATATCTAAAAGAGTTTAGGAATTAATTTAATATAAGTACTCTCATTTATTCCTAATAGGATTAGGAGGAAAAATTAATTAAAAGAGTTTAATTAATTATCCCTAATAAGATTAGGGAGCCCATTTAATTAAAAGAGTTTAATTAAATAATACCTTATTTTATTAAATAAGGTTACCTGATATCTTTATAAATGAGTCTTATATCAGATATCAATAATATACGACATAATTCCAATTTGTTGGAGAGTACGTTCTTTTTCTATAGAGATAGAAAAACTAGGGTTTAGCCAACCACCCCTTCTTCTTGAAAATTCTTTTTCCTTGGTGGATCACCTCTAGAGGCCAAACACTTGGGTGGCTAATGTTGATCAAAGGAAGGAACCAAACCCGGTGGATTCAAGTTGAACGCGAAATGATTTGGAGGTGAACTTGTACCTGAGGAAGCTCGATCTTCAAGGGTATGATTTTATTCTTTATCTTTTCGTTTAATTAATAATTGTGCATAAAGGGTGATCCGGGTATATGGTTTGTAAAATTTTTAAACTCTGATTTTTACACGCTTCCGCTTATTTATGCAATTTGATTGTGTTCTTGAATATTATAAATCTAACATGTTTTTGCTGTAAAATGCATGTCAAATATGTTTTATGTTATGGATACTAAGTAAATATATGTTGGTTACTGTATAATGTTTATTTACTTGCTTTATAATTTTAAAGTTTATTTTACTGATTTTTTTATAATGATTACTTATTAAATACATTGGTTACCTTCCTGCAATTGTTGGTTACTGTCTAATCTGGATTTGGTTAGTATATAATGCTAACTTGGTTACTGTGTAAAATTGCAATGGTTACTGCATAATATTACCCCGAAATATATTACGTTACTAACATTATGTAGTTTGGTTACTGTCTGACATTGAGTTGGTTACTTTACAGACCATAAGCTAATAGTAACCAAAAACATACTAAAAGGTTGCTTCATCTGATATACTGGTCGGTGAAATATCGCTTATAATCTGAAATTTGATTGACAATGTTGTTATGTATTATACAGTTTATGAAAAGATTTGATCCAGTTGCAATTTGGCAATAATTGTCAAGATTGGAGTGTTGGATTTTGGCATTTTTAGGGCCTAATTTCATTGGAAATGGGTTAACGATCAAAAGTCACCAGCTTTGCTGGTGAACTGCATGGTTTTTTGGTCAAATTCTATCATTTAGGCCTTCAAAATTGCATGTAAAAATTTAGTTTATTTTCTGGTTACTAACATTATGTAATTTGGTTACTGTCTAATATTGATTTGGTTACTTTACAATGTTTATTCAGTTGCCAAACAATGGAGACTGACAGTAACTAATACAACAAATTTAATTGTTTACAAGAATATATAATTGTTTACTATTAGTAACCATTAACCACATGGTTGGTAACATTTTTGATGGTGTACAATAACTTAAATTGATGTTGATTAAAAATGTGGTTTATTATTGATTTGGTTACTGTATAATGTTTATTTGGTTGTTCTATACTTTAAATATTTATTTGGTTACCCCGTGGTTACTATATACTCGTATATTGGTTACCTTTTTTAAGTTTTTCGCTCTTTGATTTGTCACAAAGTCGATTATCTTGTTGTTTTGATTAAAAATGTATTTGAAAATGTGTTTTATATTATAGTTATTAAATATATATAATTTGGTTGTTGTTTATTATAAATTTGGTTTCTGAATAATGTTTATTTGATTGCTTTATAATTTTTAAATGATTTCTATTGATTTTATTATATTGATGGTTACTCATTAAATAAATTATTTAACTTTCTGAAACTGCTAGTTACTGTCTGATGTTGTCTTGTTTACTGTGTAACATTGTACTGTCTAATGTTGTCTTGGTTACTGATTAATGCTGATTCAGTTACTCATTAAATGCATTGTTTAACTTCCTAAAACTGCTAGTTACTATCTGATGTTGTCTTGTTTATTGTGTAACATTGTACTGTTTAATGTTGTCTTGATTCTTGATTAATCTTGATTCTTCTCTTCGTAACATTATAATGGTTCTTGAATATTCTTTGAGTTAGTTCTCGTGTAAAATTATAATGGTTAATGCATATTATTCTTGAACAATCTTGACTTAGTTCTTGAAAAATGATGTCTTGATTCTTGACTAATCTTTGGTTTTGATTCTTCGTTTAACATTATATTTGGTTCTTGATTAATCTTTGGTTTGGTTGTTGTTTAATATTATATTTGTTCACCCATCGTCTTGGTTAGATGACAAAGAAAATGGGATATGCGGAGAGAAGTAAGAAACATATGTAAAAACTACCGAACACAAGAAGACCAACGGGAAGATCAAGAATAGGGAGGTACAAAACATGGGTCCGAAATCAAAATTCAAAACAAATGCAAGAAAAGCGAGAAAAAGGACACAACAGAAAACATGCAATAATCCACCTATTTTAAGACCAAAAAGGCCTCGATAAATTGTTGTACATTAAGAGTGTAAATACATGAATATATAATTGTTTACTATGAGTAACCATTATCCATATGGTTGGTAACATTTTTATTGTGTACAAATAAACAAAATTGATATTGATTAATATTTTGATTTACGATTATACAAAATAGGCTGCTATATACCGATTTTAAAAAATAATAACTAAAATCCCTCATGATTGTATAATAATAGTAGTCAAACACCATTAAATAACAAAGAAAACAAATATAATAAATAAGTAACCAAATAGTTACATAACAATAATCATAATATGTTTTAATGGTAACCAAAACATAAAACAACAACATGTATCCAAAAGATCCTCAGAATGAAGGTGATATTGTTTGTTTAGGCAACCTAATTATACTATGACACGTACATTTCACAATTGATATATGTCCTCAAACAAGATTGTAACTCTCTGGTTACTATCAAAATAATAGTTAGTTACCTTTATATAAATATTTGGTTACCAATCAGTACATCTCAAAACAATGTAGCAAACACAACTTAAAAGAATTAAAAAATAATAACTAAAATACCTCATTAATTGTACAATAATAGTAGTCAAAAACCATTAAATAACAAAGAAAACAAATATAATAAATAAGTAACCAAATAGTTACATAACAAGAAACCATAATATGTTTTAATGGTAACCAAAACATAAAACAACTCTCGTGTATCCAAAGATCTTGTAATGAAGGTGATATTGTTTGTTTAGGCAATCCAATTATACTAAGACACGTACATTTCACAATTGATATATGTCCCGAAACAAGCTTCAGAACTCTCGTTTACTATCAAAACAATAGTTGGTTACCTTTACATACATATTTGGTTACCAACTGTACATCTCAAACAATGTAGCAAACACAACTTAAAAGAAACAATAAATAATAACTAAAATACCTCATTGATTGTACAATAATAGCAGTCAAAAATAATTAAATAACAGTAAAACAAATATAATAAATAAGTAACCAAATAGTTACATAACAGTAACCATAATATGTTTTAATGGTAACCAAAATATAAAACAACCTGTGTATCCAGCATCCTGTAATGAAGGTGATATTATTTGTTTAGGCAACCCAATTATACTATGACATGTACACTTCACATTTGATATATGTCCTGAAACAAGCTTGTAACTCTGTGGTTACTATCAAAACAATAGTTGGTTACCTTTATATACATATTTGGTTACCAACTGTACATCTCAAACAATGTAGCAAATACAACTTAAAAGAAATAATAAATAATAACTAAAATACCTCATTGATTGTACAATAATAATAGTAGTCAAAAACCATTAAATAACAAAGAACCATAATGTAACATAATAAAACAAAGAACTATATAATTATATGATAGTAACGAGCATGTGTTTTAATGGTAACCAAAATGAAACATCATGTAATGAAACTCAATTTAAGCAATTCATGTATACTATAACCATAATATAACATAATAAAACAAGAACTATATAATTATATATGATAAGAAACAATAAAGTTTTAATGGTAACCAAAATGAAACATCATATAATGAAACTTAGTTTAAGCAATCCATGTATACTATAACCATAATGTAACATAATAAAACAAAGAACTATATAATTATATGATAGTAACCATAACAGGTTTTAATGGTAACCAAAATAGAAACATCATGTAATGAAATCCAGTTTAGGCAATTCATGTATACTAAACAATTACATATTAACCGTAACAAAAAAAATAAAAGTATCCAAATCCCACATTGAGGACACAATAATAAGAGCCAAACCATAAGGTAACAAAGAATCAAAACATAATAAAGAAGTAACCAAATAGTTATATAAAAGTAACCAGAACATGTAAGATGTGTTTGTGGAAATGAAAGTAGAAATAAAATAACATAAACCTTGTAGAATATATTTGAAGGAATTTACAAAAATAATACATCAATGTATACTAAACAAATACATGGTTTATTATGACTTAGGTTTATTATTTACAAAAATAATACATCCACAAACTAATGATGCCTTTAACTTCTTCAACTGTCTTGGGTTCAATTTCTTGGTAATAATGTCGGGGACTTCCATGTCACACCAATATATAACTTTTCCAATGAATTTTCTATTGCATTCCTCACAGTAAAGATTTTATAACTGCAAATTTACACAGTCATTAGTAACCAGATATAAACAATATTTATATCATAAACAGTTTACCAAACAAATACATTATAACCAAAACAACATATAAAAGTAACCAAAATCTCAATTGAGGAAAAAAAAATGGTATCCAAATCATAAGCTAACAGTAACAAAAAATATACTAATGAAGTAACCAAACAATTATATGTTAGTAACCAAAACATATATTAATGGTAACCAATACATAAACAACATATAGACCAAACAAAGTTTAGTCAACCATGATATCTAAGCAAATACATGGTAACCATAACAACATAAAAAGTAACCAAAATACCAAATCAAGGTAACAAAAAATGGTATCTCGAATCCCAAATTAACAAAGAACAAAACATAATGCGTAAACCTAAGCAGGTTATATGATAGTAACAATAATAAAATTTAAATTAACACACCTTTAAAAATAGTTGTAAATATCAAAAACCACTAGTTTGAGACCAGGCAACTGGGTCAGCAATTTTTGAGATGTGATGTTTAGCATATTGTTGAATGAAACGACATCTACATTCAGCCTTCTTAACACACTGATTGCTTCCTCCACCAAATAAAGTGATGGCGGCTGGCAAACAACCAGTTGGAGGTAGCGTTGTAACTCCAGTCTTTTCTTACACCTAGACCATATAGATTCTCGTAATATAGCATTACATCACCATGTATTTGAAAGAATCAAATCTTACTCTGAATTTCTCCAATATCAAACTACATGGCCATTCGTATAATTTTTCTCGCCCATAATCGAAATTGAGACCATATGCAATGTACCAAACGCTTCCCCTATACTTGAACTCAATTATTATTGAGATTAATAATGGATCAATAACAACAGATTGTATGAAATATAAATTGTACGATCGCAAAAACCCTACAAAGTTGGTGTAGTATCTCAAGATCAATATTCATTAACCAATTTACGGCATCCAATAAGAAGAAGAAGAAGAAGAAGATTTTAGAGAGAGAAAGTACGAAAATTATGGAAGTTGGGAGAAAAAGAAGGTTTATTTACATAGGAATACGCGTTTTAAAAAAACCACCCGATTTGCCATATCAGCCAATTAATACTAATCCCTTAAATTAAGGAATCATAATTACACTAATATTGTAAATAAATATGAAAAAGTGTTTTATTTTTGTAATTATTTTATAGGTGTATGATTTTTGTAATTATTTCTAAAAATGTACTAATATATGTAATTTATCCAATATAATTTACTATCCTAATTTATAGGCCATATTCCATTTCGATTATCCACCTTTCAATTTTGTCAATTAGATGATTGAACTATCAATTTTTTTCACTTTGGTTCAATTAAGTCTATCACGTCATAAATTGATGATGTGGCTCGCTGACTAGACAAATTTATGCTGATGTGTACTAAAAAAAAGTTTTCAATTTTTTTATTATATTAGAGGGCAAAAATGTAAATAAACAAAAAATCATTAACAAAAAAATTATTTGTTTAAAACTGTAAAATAATTTTGGATGTTTAAATGAATTTGTCGTTTTTTATTAAACTTGATTTGAATGTATTGTATTTTAGTTAGTTATATTTATTAATTGTCGATAATATAAAATCCTTAAAAATTATAGTATATAGTAATCGTTGATAATATTAAATACATAAAAAGAATTATTTCGCTTTTATAATTAACTATTTATCTTAAAATTATAAACTAGTTTTAAAGAATGGAGGCCAGGGAGTAATTCTTAAAAGGCTTAAATATTTGTTTTAAGAGATTATTTGTTTAAAACTGTAAAATTATTTGTTTAACCTTTATCAAATAATTTTTTTGTTAATGATTTTTTGTTTATTTACATTTTTGCACTCTAATATAATAAAAAAAAATTGAAAACTTAATTTTTTTTAGTACACATCAGCATAAATTTATCTAGTCAGCGAGCCACGTCATTAATTTATGACGTGGCAGACTTAAGTGAACCAAAGTGGAAAAAATTGATAGTTCAATTATTTAATTGATAAAATTGAAAGGTGAATAACCGAAGTGGAATATGGCCTATAATTTAAAGTAATAAATTATATTTAAGCTCCTAAAATATTAAAATATGGCCAGCAACTAAAAAGGTTTTAATGGTTTGAGACAGTAAAGTTGGGTTGCCCAAACGTTATGGCTTTCTAATAGAGTCCATATAAAACTTTTGTACTGAATTCATAAGCACAAAATACACCCAAAAAGGTATGCATGGGTAAAATTTATCAGTATTATACCTTACACCACATTTCTTTGACGTGACTGCATTCTTGACTGTTATATTAAAAGTTATGGTCGTTGCTCGCCCCGGTGCAATTGGTCCCACTATCGAAAGTTTGTTGTTATTTTTACTCCCTCCTCCAACATCTATCATCCTTTTCGGTAAGACTGATCATTCGATTATAATCGAACCGAATAGTTTATTCAGTTATAATCGAAAATTAAAAATCGAAATTTATACAATTTTAATATCCGAACAAGTAACTGAATTACCTAATAACCGAATTATCGAATTACCAAATTTACTATTCAGTTATTCGGGTAATAACCAAAATTAAAATATGAGGATTCTGAGAATTCAAGATCGAGAACAAATTTGAGATCAGGGTTCTGAGAGATCGATTTGGTGAAAGAAGATGAGAGATGAGAGTAGATTGTCAATTTGGTGAGAGAAGATGAGAGATGAGAGCAGATTTTGTAATAATAGTAGTAGATGAAGATGGCAAGTTCTCCAAGATCTGATCTCATTTTATTCTAAGAGCATACTGTCGATTTTGTAATAATAGAGAAAATGAGATATGAGAGCAGATTTTGCACCACCAAATGAGAGATGTTTACCGTCACATATTTTGTAATAATAGAGCAGATGAGAGATGTTTACCGTCACAGATCTGGAGAAGAAAAGCGGAGGAATATTAGAGAAGATGAGAGATGTTTACTTTTTTTCGAATTGCTTCTTCCTATCTCTTTGCAATTTCCTCTTGTTGGACTTGGCGCCTAATAGTACAAGATTAACACTTAAGTGCAAAACTGACAAACAGTGGCTAGTACAATAACAAAGTAGGCAGGTAGACTAAATATCTATGAATTAGCAAATGCGGTAGATTTTTTTATTTCAGATATTCGATTTAACCGAATAACTAAGAATCAAAACCAAACCCGAACCCGAAAATAAAAATAAATTCGGATATAACCGAATTATAAAAAATAACCGAATAATTGAAATAATTCGATTAAAAAATTCGGTTTAGTTCTGTTATTCGGTTTTATCCGTTTTTTGCTCAGTCTTACTTTTTGGACAATTTTGTGTCTAGTGATCTATAGCACCAAATACAAAGTGTGACGCCCCCAAAATAGGTATACATCACTCATTCTGAGTCGTCAAATACATGGTACAAATTCAAATACAAACTTAATTATACAATTGTCGTGTAAAATACGACAATACATAAGCTGAGAGTTTACACACGAATATTGTCCCGTAGACAATATCCAAACTCAAATGGAGTCCTCATTACATTTATTATCACACTATTTCATAGACTAGTGAGGACTACTATAGCCACCTATCCTGGACCATCACTCCGTTCCCCGACTCGTCTCACCTATATTCTCATTTTTTGAAGAGAACAATAAAAATAAAGGGTGAGCTCAACTAGCCCAGTAAATAATATTATGATTAAGATAATGCAAAATAAATTATCATTAACCTTCAACAGTGTTAAACTGATAGAATATAATAGACAACAAGTTTAACTGCAACGGAACGAGCAATCCATTAGAAGAGTCAAGTAGAGCATGATATCTACTGTGACGCCCCCAAAATATGTATACATCACCCATTCTGAGTCGCCAATTACATGGTACAGAAACAAATACAACTTCAGTAATACAATTGTCGTGTAAAATACGACAACACATATACTGTGAGTTTGAATACAAATATTGTCTAATAGACAGTATACAAACTCAAAAGGAGTCCTCATTACAATTATTGATACACTATTTTACAAAATAGTGAGGACTACTAAAACAACTATCCTAAACCATCACTCCAAACCCCGGCTAGTTCCTGCTATGTTCTCACCTCCTGAGAAGAAAAATGAAACAGAAAGGAAAAGGGTGAGCTCAACTAGCCAAGTAAAGAATATTATGACTAAAATAATATACAACAATTTATCATTAGTCTTCAACAGGGAAAAATTTGATAAAATATAATAGACAACAAGTTTTAGATAAACAACTGCAGTGGAAACATCAATCCATTAGAAGAGTCAAGTAGAGAAATAATTCTACTATCTTCTAAGATTTAAAAGTCCATCATCAATATTTTATCCCTATAACATCAATCAATATACATCTTGAATCAAATATTCATTTTTGCAATACAGGCCAAAGATATTCATTTGTATCACCAGTTGGTCATGTTCATCTCAACACCTGTTCATCTTTACACTACGGGCCAAAGATATTCATCAGTTAATCTTTCATCTTTGCACTATAGGCCAAAGATATTCGGTACTATCATCATTTAGGACTGAGGATGATGAAAAAATATCTTAAAGAAAACGAATCCAGTGAGATAAAAGATCAAAAATTAGGGATTCGTACTTTAGTTTATCCAAGTTCAAAAATACCTTATACTAATCAATTGTGGAGCAAAATTCAAGAATGAAGATCAAAACATGGATACAATCAAAGATAGTAACCATAACAAACAACTTGGACAAAGAAAACAAATTTTAATTTTTCTGTGAATAGTGTCGTATTCGTGAATAGTACGTATACGTGAATAGTAACCCCGCCATGAAAAAGGTAGAAATTCCAAAATAAAATCCATACCAATATTTTGGTATAATAATATTGAAAGAATAACATCATTATGAAGAAAATAACATCCCTTACCTCAAAAGAATAGTACTTCCGGCTGAAATATCAGGTATAAGGTTGAAGGAAACTTGCACTGATGAATAGCAACTCACAAAGTATCTAAATACTCACAAAATACGCTCAATAATATAGAGAGAAAGAGAGAAACTTACTTACGGTGTGATTTTCAATTCTAACTAAGCACCATATTTATAGGAAAATGCTTAGAACGCCATAAAGCAGATTAACTCGCTACACGATGGCTTTTACTGCTACTTATTCACGCCCACCACTTTTGAAAATAAATTCCAAAGACATTTCATTTTTCAGCAACCAAAAGTGGGGCCCACCATGTTTATAATAAAAACATTTATTTCCAAAACTTTAATAATTCATAATAAATAGCCCTTTTATCAAAAAAATACGAATTTTATTTCCATTCCATAGGAAATCAAATTCTCTACAACTTTAAGAAGAAAGTTTTCCAAATTCCAAATGAAAAGCCCAAATCCACATACTGAGACGATTTTTTATACTTCCATTCAGACAAAATACTGATAAAACACCTCAACATTAATTCCTTCATTTATATCCACACAAAATATATCCATCTATTATATCCACATAAAATAAATATTTCCTTATTATATAAATCAATAATTAATTATTTACAAATAATATTACAGAATCACAATAATGACAACCAGGTCGTTCCCAGGAAAGATGGGCTTTCCGATAAGGATTTTTCCTTATTGGCGCGAAATTAGGTGACCAAACCCCTTTCCTAGACAGAACTTCCTTAGACATTGCCAATAATGTTATCTAACAATATTATTCAAATAATATGAATTATTGATCTGATAATGGAGATATTGTGCAGTGACAATTATTGAAACAACAATAATATAAAATATAAACGTAGCAATTATTGAATCAATAAAATAAAATATTGAGCGATAATTATCGTAATAATTATTGAATAGTGCTTTCACGTAAGAATTAATAATTCAAAAATGCAATAATCTGGTGTTATTCGCAAAACCACGCCAGACATCGTATTTTAACCACCGCATTCCAACAAATTGTTAATTCAGAATTATTACGCCGTTATTTAAAAAAACTCAACTTGTCGTTTTCTTCATCCGACCATTTTCCGTTATGAGACCCACAAATGGTTGCGCCGTCGTATGAATATTCCCCGACAGAAAGAATATTCCATGACCAAACGAATATTCCCCGACAACAATGAGTATTTTATAACCACTTGATTATTTTGCAAAATTTGTACATTTCGCCCATAACCAAAGCATTATATCAAATTAACACCTTATTATTCACAATAATAATTAGAGAAAAATTGATTTTATTTATAAAAAGTTGGGGTCTTACAACCTCCCCTCCTTATGAAATTTCGTCCTCGAAATTGACGTACGTGCCTGGTGTTTCGAAAAGGTGTATTCAATTAAGATTTTTAAAGACTTTTTTAAAGTGATAGACTTTTGTAGAGTTTGTGAATTTTAATGACTTTTAAAAGACTTTTTTAAAATAACTTTTATAGACTCCATGAAATAAGTGACAAATTTTAAAATAGACTTTTGTATACTTCTAATATATCTTATAGCCTATATTAATTGTTAATTAGCCCATGTGTACAACCTCTCACTCTTTTTTCATGAACTACATGAAATCTCATTATTTCATTAAATTATTGTGGCATGAAATTTTATATATGTTGAAAGCAGTCATATTATTCTACTCATTTCATGATAAATTTGGATACTAAAATACGAATAAAACTTTAGAAGCTACAGACGCAACACAAAAATTAAGCTCACTTTTCATTGAACTATATATACTATATATGCGTACGATTTTTTAGTAGGAGTACCAAACTCTGTTTTTCACAAAATAATATGACAATAAAAATTTATATGATCGCAAAACTTCATACATGTGAGTAAATTGCCACCAAGTTATAAAAAATTAACTAGAGAGATTTTTAGTCGTCGGTAAGCTACATACAAAATTGTCAGAGATATTTTATTTTTCTTAAAATTATTAATAGTTATTAGTGAACCAAAATTGACTGTTAAAAAAATAATTATGCGACTTTTTAATTTATTTATGATGTTAGAAATTAATTAATTAAAATGCTACGTAACTAATTTTTTAACAGTTGACCGTTGTCATCTTTTAACTAATTTTTAAATTGTGATGAGTTTTAGAATTTATCAAGATTTGTATATATCATATACTATATATATATATAATATATATAATATATATATATATATAATATTAAAAATAAAATTTATTGCTTGATTTTTCAAAGCCTTAACGAGATATTCCTATAATAAAATTTTGTGTAATTTATCTAATTTTTAATAAATTTTGTAAAAAAAATATAAAATAGCTTTATAATTTTAATAATTATATATTCTAAAATTAGATTAATTTATATTCATTTTAAGTTAAAAATTTATCGGAGAGTTTTGCGACTTTTGAATTTTCCATAAAATCACTCTGCAATTTTTTTACTGGCGATTTGAATTTCTATATTTGTGTTTAATATTTAGAAGTCTTTAGAGATGATGTTTGTAAGACCCCATCTTTTTAATAAATAAAATCAAATTTCCTCTAATTATTATTGTGAATAATAAGGTGTTAATTTGATATAATACTTTGGTTATGGGTGAAATGTGCAAATTTTGCAAAATAAGCAAGTGGTTATAAAATATTCATTTTGTTTGGGAATATTCGTTTGGTCGTGGAATATTCTTTATTATCTAGAATATTCGCATTTAACTTGAGCATCCATTTGTGGGCCCCATAACGAAAAAACTATTTGATGAAGAAAACGCATAAGTTTGAGTTTTTATAAATAATCTACAGAATGGTTACCGTTAACATCGTTGGAATACCCTTGGTGGTTAAAATATAGTAATACGCTGCGTGGTTGCAAGAAAGCAGACACCAGCGATATTACAAGATTTTTGAATTATTGATTCTTACGTAAGAAGGCACTACTCAATAATTGTTACGATGGTTGTTATTCAATATTTTATTTTATTGATACAATAATTGTTGCGTTGATATTTTATATTATTATTGTTTCAATAATTATCAACGCATGATATTTTCCATTATCGGATCAATAATTCATATTATTTGAATAATATTATTAGATAGCATTATTGGCAATGTCTAGAAAGTTCACATCGAGAGAGGTTTGGTCACTTAATCATATGCAAGAAGAGAAATTCTTATCGAAAATTCCCTCTTTCCTGGAACTACCCGTTGTCATTATTGTGATTCTGTAATATTATTTGTGAATAATTATTTATTGATTTATATGATAAGAAAATATTTATTTTATGTGGATATAAATGAAGGAAACATTTATTTATATGTGGATATAATTGAATGAATTAATGTTGAGGTGTTTTATCAGTATTTTGTCAGAATAGAGGTATTAAAAATCATCCGTATGTGGATTTCAGACATTTTCTATTTGGAAAAACTTTCTTCTGCAAAGTTGTAGAGAATTCAATTTCCTATGGAATGGACATAAAATTCGTATTTTTTTGATAAAAGGGCTATTTATTATGAATTGTTGAAGTTTCAAAAATTAAATATTTTTATTAAAATTATGGGTGGGACCCACTTTTGTTTTTTTAAACATGTGGGCTGCAACTTTTTTCAGAAATGGCATGTTGGTTTATTCAACAAAGGATGCGTAGAAGAAAAAAAAAATTAATATTTTATTATTTAGTCTCATTTGGCGTTCTAGTATTTTCCTATAAATAGGTGCTTAGGTTAGAATTGAAAATCACACCAGAAACATAAGTTTTCTCTCTCTATATTATCGAGCATATTTTGTGAGCATTTAGATACTTTGAGAGTTGTTGTTCAGTACAAGTTTCCTTCAGCCTTATACTTAATATTTCAGCCGGAAGTACTGTTATTTTGAGGTAAGGGATGTTATTTTCTTCATAATGATGTTATTCTTTCAATATCATTATACTGAAATATTGGTATGAATTTTATTGTAAAATTTCTACCTTTTTCATGTCGGGGTTACTATTCACGTATACGGCACTATTCACGAATACGATACTATTCACCGAAAAATAAAATTTTCTCTTTTTTGTCCAAGATGTCTATTATGGTTACTATCTTTGATTGTATCCATGTTTGATCATTATTTTTGAATTTTGCTTCACAATTAGTTATTATGGATTATTATTGAACTTGGATAAACTGTAATACGAATCCCTAATATTTGTCCTTTTGTCTCACTGGATTCGTTTTCTTTAAGATATTTTTCATCATCCTCAGTCCTAAATGATGATATTACTGAATATCTTTGGCATGTAGTGCAAAGATGAATGATTAATTGATGAATATTTTTGGCCCGTAGTGCAAAGATGAACAAGTGTTGAGATGAACATAACCAACTGGTGATACAAATGAATATCTTTGGCCTGTAGTGCAAAGATGAATATTTGATTCAATATGTATATTGATTGATATTACAGAGATAAAATATTGATGATGGACTTTTAAATCTTAGAAGATAGTAGAATTCATTCTCTACTTGACTCTTCTAATGGATTGCTATTTCCGCTGCAGTTGTTGATCTAAAACTTATTGTCTATTATATTCTATCAGATTTTTCCATGTTAAGGACTAATGATAATTTATTGTATATTATCTTAGTCATAATATTCTTTACTGGGCTAGTTGAGCTCACCCTTTTCCTTTTTGTTCCATTTTTTTTCTCAGGAGGTGTGAATTTAGCAGGAACTAGCCGGGGTATGGAGTGATGATTCTAGAAAGTTATTTTAGCAGTCCTCACTATTTTTGTAAAATATATCAATAATTATAATAAGGACTCCTTTTGAGTTTGTATACTGTCTATTAGACAATATTTATATTTAAACTCACAGTATATGTGTTGTCGTATTTTGCACGACAATTGTATTACTGAAGTTGTATTTGTTTCTGTACCATGTATTTGGTGACTCAGAATGGGCGATGTATACCTATTTTGGGGGCGTCACAGTTGGTATCATAGCTTAGGGATATGGTCTCTGGCGGAGATCGGGGAATAGAACTAGGAGGGGAGAGACGAGTAATCCTTCGCTAGTGTGTCATACCTAAGCTTATTTGGTTGGTTAGTCGGAGCATATGGTTAATATGTGATATGTTAATTTGGTAATTAACCCTTGTTTTGTGGCAGTATTTGAGAATGGCAACTAGAAATATTAACAATGGAGTGAATAAGACCGTGGAGACACCTTTAATCACCACCTAGGGGAACGTGCAACAGGAAGGAAATATTCCTCTTGTAAACAACACTACCGAACAAATGATGAATGATGGGATATTTAGAAGCTTTTTGCAGTTCATGCAAAATCAGACGAGGGAGACTCGTGTACAAAATACGGGTGGAAATGATAGTAATGAGCGGCTTGTCACAGCCAAGCAGTTCAAAGAGTTGGGACCACCAGAATTTGCGGGAAAGCTGGATCCGATTAAGGCGGAAACGTGGGTCAAGCAAATTATAAAGATATTTGATGTCTTGGGATGCACGGAGGAACAAAAGGTTCCATTTGCCACCTTTATGTTCCGTGGTGAGGCAGACATCGGGTGGGAATCATGAAGCATACCCACCAATTGCGCTTTCAACATGTCTTGGGAAATATTTCAAAAACTGTTTAATGACAAGTGTTTTCCTGAAAGTATTCGTCATATGAAAGAGGTAGATTTTATCAGACTGGAATAAAACAAAATGACTGTATCCCAGTACAAGGCGAAGTTCGCAGAGTTATCCAGGTTTGCACCTCATTTGGTAGAGAATGAGGAATGAATGACGCGGATGTTTCTAAGAGGTCTAAAACCCGAGATTCTGCAATATATTATCTCCCATAAATTTTCTTTATATTCAGATGTTGGAAACAAGGCTCAATTATTAGAGCGAGATAATGAGTATGTTCAACCGAGGGACCACAACGAGTATTCATACTGGGTGGCGCAGGCATCGAGCAAATGACAACCAAATGGGGAGGAAAACATTCGGACAAAAGTGGTAACCACTCTGATGGTAATCATGGCCATGATGGTAGAAGAAGCGAGTCAGGGGGAGATTTCAAGAAGAGAAGGTACAATAATGACAACGTGAAGACGCCATCACAAACATCAACTGTTTCTTGGCGAGGAGATCGAGCACCGGTCATTTGTTATAAATATGGGAAAGATGGAACAAAATAACATGACTGTGTCCCAGTACGAGGCTAAGTTCATAGAGTTATCCAGGTTTGCACCTCATTTGGTAGAGAATAAGGAATGAATGACGCGGATGTTTCTGAGAGGTCTAAAACTCGAGATTCGGCAATATATTATCTCTCATAAATTTTCTTTATATTCAGATGTTGCAAACAAGGCTCAATTATTAGAGCGAGATAATGAAAATGTTCAACTGAGGGACCACAACTAGGGTCATACCGGTGGCAGCAGTCATCGGAGCAATGACAACCAGCGGGGAGGAAAATATTCGGACAAAAGCGGTAACCACTCTGGTGGTAATCGTGGCCATGATGGTAGAAGAAGCGAGTCAGGGGGAGATTTCAAGAAGAGAAGGTACAATAATGACAACGTGAAGACGCCAGCACAAACATCAACTGTTTCTAGGGGAGGAGATCGAGCACTGGTCATTTGTTATAAATGCGGAAAAGAGGGACACATCAGCCCAAACTGCTCACAACAATCCAAGGTGTGTTATAACTGTGGAAAAGAAGGTCATATAGCTAGAGATTATCTTGTAGTGAAACCAAGTTCAACGGGGATGGTGACTCCAAAGGCTATCTCGGACAAGTCAAAGTCGGTGGTTCCTGGAAGGGCGTTTGTCGTGACTGCCCAAAACGCAAGGTCCCGAACGAGGTGATCACAAGTAAGCTAATCATAAACTCTTGTGAAGTTTATACCTTATTAGATACCGGTTCTACCCATTGTTTTATCTCTTTTACTTGTGCTCAACGTTTGAACTTGACTATAGAGAAATTAGACATTGACTTATCTGTTGAGACTCCGTTAGGAGAAACTTTCATTACATCTACTATTTATAAATCTTGCTTGATCCAAGTTGGTACCATCACATTACCTGTCGATCTTATTTAGTTAAAAATACTTGCATTTGATGTGATTTTAGGGATTGGTTGGTTAACCACTCATCATGCTAAAATTGATTATTTTCGTAAGGTTGTTAGTTTTCATATTCCTAACCAACCTGTTATGCAAATTCAAGCAACCAAACCTCTAAAGTCAATCATTGTCATATCAAGCCATAAAGCTATTCGTTTATTAAAAAATGGATGTCAAGCTTTCTTAGCCCATGTCACGGACTTGAACAAAAGTACGTCAGATTTGAATAATATTTCCGTTGTTAGTGAATTTCCTGACGTATTTCCTGAAGAACTTCCCGGTCTACCCCTAGAACGTGAAGTTGAATTCTTTATTGACCTTGAACCTGGTACAAAACCCATTTCTAAAACCCCATATCGAATGGCTCCTATGGAACTTCAGGAGTTAAAGGTTCAACTACTGAGGTTGTTGTTGGTCGGTTTTCATTCGGCCCTAGTACATCTCCTTGGGGTGCTCCTGTGTTATTCGTAAAGAAGAAAGATGGGAGTATGCGACTTTGTATTGACTACCAGGAATTGATCCATGTCACTATCAAGAATAGGTATCCGCTACCTCGCATTGATGACTTGTTCAACCAGTTGTAAGGAGCACAATTCTTTTCAAAGATCGATCTTCGTTCTGGATATCATCAGCTGAAGATTAAAACTAAGGATATTCCAAAGATTGCTTTCAGAACTAGGTACGGGCATTATGAATTCTTAGTCATGTCTTTTGGATTGACTAATGCTCCTACTACTTTCATGGATATGATGAACAGTGTGTTCAAAGAATATTTGGATCAGTTCGCTGTTGTCTTTATTTATGACATCCTCATCTATTCCAAAAGCCGTGAAGATCATGAGCGCCATTTGAAGCTGGTACTGCAAAGGCTTCGTGATAACATGCTATATGCCATGTTGAAGAAATGCGAGTTCTGGCTTGAGGAAGTAGCATTTCTTGGGCACGTGGTGTCAAAACATGGAGTATCTGTCGACCAGGCAAAAATTGAAGCAATACAAAGTTGGGTGCAACCGAAGTACGTAGCTTTCTGGGCTAAGCTGGTTATTATTGGAGATTCGTGGAAGGATTTTCTAGAATCTCTACTCCGTTAACTCAGCTGACTCGGAAAGATACAAAATTCGGTTCCTTTTGTGTGAAGAAATATTTGAGGCTTTTATGATCTATATAGATCTCCACTTTCTCCCCATACAGGTAGTGTCTCCAGATCTTCAATGCGAAAGCGACTGCTGCTAACTCCAAATCATGAGTAGGATAATTCCTCTCATATTCTTTGAGTTGTCGCGAGGCATAGGCTATGACTTTCCCATGTTGTATGAGAACACATCCTAACCCTTTGCCTGAAGCATCGCTGTAGATAACAAATCCATTCGAACCAGATGGTATTGTCAGAACAAGTGCTGAAATGAGTCTCCCCTTGAGCTCTTGGAAACTCTTCTCATAATCCTCGCTCCAACCGAATTTTATATGTTTACGAGTCACCGAAATTTGAGTTAGCAGAAGCGATTCGAGAAAATCCTTCCACGAATCTCCGATAAGAACTACTAAGCCCGTAAAGCTACGTGACTTTTGGTCAACGACTTGGTTGCTCCTAACTTTGTATGGCTTCAATCTTTGCCGGGTCGAGAGATACTCCATGTTTTGATACCACCTGCCCAAGGAATGCTACTTCCTCAAGCCAGAACTCGCATTTCTTCAGCTTGGCATATAGCTTGTTATCGCGAAGCCTTTAAAGTACCAACTTCAAATGGTGCTCATGATCTTCACGGCTTTTGGAATAGATGAGGATGTCATTAATAAAGACAACGACGAACTGATCCAAATATTCTTTAAACACACGGTTCATCATATCCATGAAAGTAACAGGAGCATTAGTCAATCCAAAAGACATGACTAAGAATTCATAATGCCCGTACCGAGTTCTAAAGGTAGTCTTTGGAATATCCTCAGTTTTAATCTTCAACTGATGATATCCAGAACGAAGATCGATCTTTGAAAAGAATTGTGCTCCTTGCAACTGGTCAAACACGTCATCAATGTGAGGTAACAGATACCTATTCTTGATGGTGACATGGTTCAACTCTCGGTAGTCAATACAAAGTCGCATACCCCCGTCTTTCTTCTTTACGAATAAAACAGGAGCACCCCAAGGAGATGTACTATGACGAATAAAACCAATGTCCAACAACTCCTAAAGTTGGACCTTTAACTCCCGAAGTTCAATAGGAGCCATTCGATATGGGGTTTTAGAAATGGGCTTTGTACCAGGTTCAAGTTCAATAAAGAATTCAACTTCACGTTCTGGGGGTAGACCGGGAAGTTCTTCAGGAAATACGTTAGGAAATTCACTAACAACAGAAATTTTATTCAAATCTGACATGTTTTTGTTCAAGTCCGTGACATGGGCTAAGAAAGCTTGACATCCATTTTTCAATAAACGAATAGCTTTATGGCTTGATATGACAGTGATTGACTTTAATGGTTTGGTTTTTTGAATTCGCATAATAGGTTGGTTAGGAATATGAAAACTAACAACCTTACGAAAATAATCAATTTTAGCATGATGTGTGGTTAACCAATCAATCCCTAAAATCACATCAAATGCAAGAATTTTCAACGAAATAAGATCGGCAGGTAATGTGATGATACCAACTTGAATCAAACAAGATTTATAAACAGTAAATGTAATGAAAGTTTCTCCTAACGGAGTCTCAACAGATAAGTCAAGGTCTAATTTCTCCAGAGTTAAGTTTAAACGTTGAGCACAAGCAGGAGAGATAAAATAATGGGTAGAACTGGTATCTAATAAGGTATAAACTTCACAAGAGTTTATGATTAGCTTACCCGTCATCACCTCGTTTAGGTTCCTCGCTTTTTTGTGCAAATACGACAAAACGCCTTCCAGAACCAATCGACTTTCGACTTATCCGGACAAATTTTTTGAGTCACCATCCTCGCTGAACTTGGTTTCGCAACTAGACAATCTCTAGCTATATGATCTTCCTTTCCACAGCTTATAACACGCCTTGGATTGTTGTGGGCGCTTTGACCGATGTGTCCTCTTTCCCAAGATTTGTAACAAACGACGGTGGCTCGCTTCTCCTCCCCAAAAATAGTTGATGTTTATATTGATGTCTTCACGTTATCATTGTTGTACCTTCTCTTCTTGAAATCTCCTCCCGACTCGCTCCTTCTATTATCACGGCCACGATTACCACCAGAGTGGTTACCGCTTTTGTCCGAATGTTTTCATCCCTGTTGGTTTTCATTGCTCCGATGGCTGCCGCCACCGGGATGACCTTGGTTGTGGTCCCTCGGTTGCACATACTCATTATCTCGCTATAATAATTGAATCCTATTTACAACATCTGAATATAAAGAAAATTTATGAGATATAAGATATTGCCGAATCTCGGGCTTTAGACCTCTTAGAAACATCCTCGCTATTCGCTCCTCATTTCCCACCAAATGAGGTGCAAACCGGATAACTCTATAAAATTCGCCGCATCTTAGACACCATCATGTTGTTTTGTTCCAGTCTGATAAACGCCACCTCCTTCATATGATGAATACTTTCAGAAAGTACTTGTCATTAAACAGCTTCAAATGTTTCCCAAGACATGTTGAAAAGGCGGTAGTCGGTACGCTTCACGCACTCTCCACCAAGTAGTCCGCCTCATCGCGAACATAAGGTGGCGAATGGAACCTTCTGTTCCTCCATGCATCCCAAGACATCGAATATCTTGGTAATTTGTTTGACCCACGTTTCCACCTTGATCAGATCCGGCTTTCTAATAAATTCTGGTGGTCCCAACTCCTTGAACTGCTTGGCTGTGATAAGCCGCGCATTGCTATCATTTCCACCCGTATTTTATGCACGAGTCTCCCTCGTCTGATTTTGCATGAACTGCAAAAAGCTTCTAAATTTGGTAGTGTTGTTTACAGGAGGAATATTGGCTTCCTGTTGCACGTTCCCCTGGGTGGTGATTAAAGGTATCTCCACGGTCTCATTCACTTCATTGTTAATATTTCCAGCTGCCATTCTCAAATACTGCCACAAAACAAGGGTTAATTGACATGTCACATATTATCCCTATACTTTGACCGACCAAATAAATACCAAATAAACTTAGTCAGGTCATACTAGCGAAGGAATTCCCCGTCTCTCCCCTTCTAGTTCTTGTCTCACATCTCAGCCAAGAATCATATCCCTAAGCTTTGATACCAACTATGACGCCCCCAAAATAGGTTTAAATCACCCATTCTGAGTCGCCAAATACATGGTACAGAAACAAATACAACTTCAGTAATACATTTATCGCGCGTGAAAAATACGACAACACATATATTGTGAGTTTGAATACAAATATTGTCTAATAAGAAGTATAAAAACTCAAAAGGAGTCCTCATTACAATTATTGATACACTATTTTACAAAATAGTGAGTGTTGGGAGAATGCATATTATGATTTGATGTTTTAACGTATATGCTCATGATTATTTGTAAAGTTCTTCAAGTAAGATATGTACAAGGACTTAGTGATAGATCAAATTTGTTAGGTTGATCTAAGCTGTTAACGTGTATCATTCTGTAATAGAATGTATAGATAGAAAGATCAAAGCTGTTAGGTTGATCTTGAGATGTAATAGATAGGCTTCAAAGAAATCGTAGTGTATCATCTGATCAACATTGCAGAAGTTAAGGCAGAAACATAGAACTTCAAAGATGGTAGTGTGCATGCCTTGAAGGACCTCTTCGAAAATTGTAGAGTGGTCCCAACGTTTGCCGAGCCAACTCAACGATCGTAGCATGCTGAAGGAAACGTAGAGTTTACAAGTCAACGATCATAGTGTGCTCTTAGAAACGTAGAGTTAGAACCTAGCAAGCAAAGATCGTAGTGTGCAAAGGTTTAAGAGAAATCGTAGTGCTCTCGGCTGATAGCATCAGATCAAGCACCAAGGCGACAAGTCACTACGATCTGAATCGTAGAGTATCACGATATAAATCGTCGAGCATCATCTGTCTTATGTCAGAAAACGTCGAGCCTCATGATATGTGTGAAGATATATTCCAAAATATGAGGAATGGATTCTAGACGTTGCAGTACTCATCAGTCCCAAAGTAATATAAAATATCCTTAGTATGCAACAAAGAAGCGTATTGAAGAAGCTAAGGAAAGTACCATTGGTAAGGGGGGAAAACACCTTTTCAGGTGTTAGGTGAGAAAGCAGTCTGCTGTGTCAGTGGGCCAGAATGCAGTTTCAACAGATGTGCAGAAATGTCTCCATCAAAGATCAGAAAAGTCAAATGCATTTAATGCCTCAACGGTTGGATTCAACGGATAGTTTTCATGATCACATATATGCAAATCAAACAGATGAGAAAAAAATTGAGCAAGCATTGAACAAACAACGTGAACAGCTCTCAAGCTCAACTCTACGATCTGAGAATTTACAAATCTTGCTCAGCTACTCAGTTCTTTCGAACAAGTGCTTAAACATCAACTGAGTAGCAACCATCAAGAAATCAACATCTATCAATCAACTGAAGAAGAGTACCAAGTCTCATCGGACTTGAAGAGTTCTAAGTGAATCGTAAGAGAGCCAAGTCTCTGGACTTGAAGAGTTCAAGAGTGAACTCAAGAAGTTCCTGCATCTATTTGGTCTCTAGAAGAATCTGTGTGATTCGTAAGTTGTACAAGACATCCTTAGTGGATATCCTACTCGTTGAGTAGAAGAGTGGACTATGAGCTTTAAGTGCTCTGAACCACTTAAAAACGACTGTGTCTTTTAAATTCATACTATAACTGCTATATCTACCATAACTGCTATAACTGCCTCACTCTCATAACTCCACTGCTTTGTAAAGAAGATTAAAACAAACATAAATTCCGCTAAGTTTTAATCATCATTAAAGAACAAGTTTAAAACGAAAAGATTTTTTAAATATCTATTCAACCCCCCTTCTAGATAACTATTGTGCAAACTAGGAACTAATAATTGGTATCAGAGTAGGTTCTATTATACAGCTTACAAGCTTTAGTAGATCCAATGGCACACGCATCAAGCTTAATCTAGAATCGGAGGAGGCAAAGAAGCCACCAATGTGCAACAAGGGATAAATTTGCAAACTGGAAAGTAAGGATGCAAGCTTACATGGACTCAATAGATGAAGATCTATTTGAGACCGTTCAAAATGGGCCCTATATTCCAACGAAGCTTGCACCAACCACTGATGATCCAAACAGAATACAAATCAAGGTTAAAGAAGAATGGACAGACAACGAGAAGAGAGCTGTCCAACTTGACAAAAAGGCCAAGAACATCCTGTTCCAATCCTTAGAAGACGATCTGTTTAAAAACGTTGTCAACAACAAAACAGCTAAGGAGGTTTGGGAAGCATTGTTGATCATGCATGAAGGAACTGAAGAAGTCAAAGAAAACAAACAATCTCTTTTGACACAGCAGTATGAGATGTTTACTCATGTTCAAGGAGAGAACGTGATTGCCACTTATGAGAGATTTAACGTTCTGCTCAACTCTCTACGAGCATATGGGAAGATCTATCCTAACAAAGATCTGATCATAAAGTTCATGAGAGCCCTACCGAGCAAGTAGGATGCCAAAACCACTGCTATAAGAGAGTCAAAGAATCTTCACGAGATGACAGTCCAACAGCTATATGGAAATCTCCTGACATACAAACTGGAGCTGACTCAACGAGCTGAAATCCTATCAGAAGGAAGAAGGAAGGATAAGGGTGTTGCTCTCAAGGCAACTGAAAGTGCATCAAAGGTCAACACTGAGATTGACATTGATTATGATGAAAACGATGTTGAAGATTTTGCCATGCTGGTAACAAGACTGAGAAGATTCATGCGTCAAGGCAAAACCAGCAAGCCAAAGAAGGTCAGCAACTACAGCAGCCAGGAGCAAATAAATGATCTATGCTACAACTGCAAGAGGCCTGGCCACTTCATTGCCAACTGCAACAAACCTCTAAGAGAAGATCTAAAGAAGAAACAACATGCAAAGAAGGAATAGAAATGAAACAAAAGGCCTCAGAAGAGAGACAAAGGCCTGGTAGCTGGAGGATCATGGAGCGATTCAGAAAATCACTCCAATGCTGACTCCGGAGATGATGAAGAACCACAAATGGCTAATCTGTGCTTAATGGCCAAACATGCAAAGGACAAACAAAACCTCAACATTCATGACATAAGTCTCGACGAGGTATTTGACTTCAACTCACCTGATGTAGACATAAATGATTTAAGAACTGCACTGCATGGCATAAGCACTGACCTACATCAATACATGAAGTGGTTCAGAGTTTTGTCAAAGGATCATTCACTTCTTCAAGAGGAGAAGAAGAAAGTTCAAGAAGAGCTTGAAATAGTACTTCTAAGTACTAATCTTCTCTCCAAGCTTGAGGCTGAGAATGAAACCTCAAAACAGATAAACACACTCAATGCACAAAGAGAATCTAATCTAACCTCTAAAATTGAGGAACTAGAAAAGACTATCTCTGCATGGAACAAATCCTCATCATCCATGGACTCCCTACTCTCTAGTCTGGGATTCATAAAAGATAAGAGTAACCTAACCTCTACTCACCAACCTCGAAGAATCGTAGAGTCAAGCAAGACCAACTCTACAAATCAACTGGGAAGGTATAGTAGAGGTAAGGCACACTCATCACTATTTATGAAATCCAAGGACACGTGGAAGAATGAGAATCAGTTTAACAGAAGGACAACTAAAGAATCACACAAGTCCAAATGGAGGATGAATCATCATACACACACTGGCATGCATCATACTAGATGCTTTATATGCAATAAAAATGGACACAAGGCTGCTAAGTGTTATTATAATTCCATGCATGTAAGACCCAAGATTAAACAGATTTGGGTCCCCAAAGGCACTAACAAAGAAGGACCCATGCAAATATGGGTACCAAAATGAAGGTTCAATTTTTGATAGGAAAAGAGCTCCACGATCACCACATGGTATCTGGACAGGGGATGCTCAAGGCACATGACCGGGAACAAAGCCCTCTTGTCTAACTACATAAAGAATGAGGGTCCCTCTGTCATCTTTGGAGACAACGGCTCGGGCAAGACAAGAGGATACGGCTTTGCTGGCAATGGTGCAGTATGTTTCAGCATAGTAGCATATGTAGAAGGTCTCCAACACAACCTTCTAAGCATCAGTCAACTCTGCGACAAGGGTCATCAAGTGACATTCCTCAACAACCAATGTCAAGTTAGAGATTTGAAGACATCTGCTGGAAAGCTAACCGGGACAAGAGAAGGAAATGTCTACACATTGGATCTTGGTCAACTAAGCTCAGATGAGACAATATGTTTTCTGGCAAAAACATCTGAAGAAATGAGCTGGCTATGGCATAGACGGTTCTCTCACTTAAACTTCAAGAGCATGTCCAAACTAGCATCAAAAGATCTTGTAGCTGGCCTACCTAAGTTTAACTTCATAAAAGAAAGGCCATGCAATGCTTGTCAGCTAGGAAAACAAGCCAAAAGCTCATTCAAAAGCAAAACTGCCAACTCTATTGACAAGCCCCTGCAGTTACTTCACATGGATCTATTTGGGCCAATTCCAACAACTAGTCTTGGAGGAAAAAGATACTCTCTAGTTATAGTCAACGACTACACCAGATTCACATGGGTATTCTTCCTAACTTTAAAGGATGAAACGAGCTCCCAGTTAATCAAGATGTTCAGACTGGTGATGAACGAGAAAGGAGAGAAAATCAAGGCCATAAGGAGTGATCATGGCAGAGAATTCGACTTCTTAGAAATGGACCAGTTCTGCATAGACAATGGGATCAGTCATAACTTCTCAGCTCCATGAACTCCTCAACAAAATGGAGTAGCTGAAAGAAATAATAGAACTTTGATAGAAGCTAGAAGAACTCTACTTGCAGCAGCTCATCTGCCTAAATACTTCTGGGCAGAAGCTGTCAACACTGCATGCTACATGCAGAACAGATCACTGATATACTCTACGATCAAGAAGACGCCCTACGAACTATGGAAAGGAAGAAAGCCAAGTGTTAGCTACTTTCATGTCTTCGGCTGCGCATGCTACATTCTCAACAATGGAAAGTAGTATCTGACAAAATTTCAGCCCATGTAAGACCCCAACTTATTAATGAATAAAATCAAATTTCCTCTAATTATTATTGTGAATAATAAGGTATTAATTTGATATAATACTTTGGTTATGGGTGAAATGTGAAAAAATTTCAAAATAAGCAAGTGGTTATAAAATATTCATTTATTGGGGAATATTCGTTTGGTCATGGAATATTCTTTCCGTCTTGGGAATATTAAATGCGACCAAGCAAGCGACCATTTGTGGGCCCTATAACGGATAACTATTTGATGAAGAAAACGACAAAAGTGAATAACTACAGCGTTGATACCAAGTTAACAACTTTTGTTGAATACCCGGTGGTTAAAATACGATGTCTGCGCATTGCAGAGTAGCAGATACATGCGGTATTACACAGTATTGTTGAATTATTGATTCTTACGTAAGAAGGCACTACTCAATAATTGTTACAGTAATTACTTTTCATATTTTATTTTATTGATTCAATAATTGTTGCGTTGATATTTTATATTATTGTTGCTCATTACTTTTCACTGCACATCATCTCCATTATCAGATCAATAATTCATATTATTTGGAATAATATTATTAGATAGCATTATTGGAAATGTCTAGAAAGTTCATCGATGAGAGGTTTGGTCACCTAATTGCGCCATTAAGGAGAAATCCTTATTGAAAGCCCTCTTTCTGAGAAATGTACTGATTGTCATAAATGTGATTCTCGTAATATTATTTGTGAATAATTAATTATTGATTCATATGATAAAAAAAAATATTTATTTTGTGGATATAAATGTTGGATATATCTATTTTATATGGATAAAAATGAAGGAATTAATCTTTGAGTGTTTTATCGATTGGAGGTATTAAAATCATCCGTTTATGGATTTGAATGCATTTTTTCGATTGGAATTTGGAAAACTTTCTTCTACGAAGTTGTATAGAATTAAATTTCCTATAGAATTATGAATTCTTTTGAAGTTTCGGAAAATAAAATGATTTTTATTAAATTGAAAGCGGACCCACTATTATTTCAAGCATGTGGCTTTGCCAAATTTTTGGTTCAAAAGAGGTGGGTTTGGTCTTGGTTGGTGGGAGTACATAGAAATGAAGAAAAATAAAATAATATTTTATTATTTTAGTCTCCTATGGCGTTCTAGCATTTTCCTATAAATAGGTGCTTAGGTTAGAATTGAAAATCACACCAGAAACAAGTTTTCTTTCTCTCTATATTGTCGAGCGTATTTTAGTAAGTATTTTGTTACTTTGAGAGTTGTTATTCAGTGTAAGTTTTTGTCAGTACTATATCCGAAATTCAGTCAGAAGTACGGTTATTTTAAGGTAAAGGATGTTATTTTCTTCTTACAATGATATTTTCTTCAATATCAGTATGCCAAAATATTGGTATGAACTTTTTTTATCAAATTTGAAACTTTTTGTGCTCTAAGGTTACTATTCACGATATAAGACTATTCACGAATCTGACAAAGACTATTCAATAGAAAAATGAAATTTTCTTCTTTTTATCCAAAATGTCTAATATGGTTACTATCTTTGATTGTATCCATGTTTTGATCTTTATTTTTGAATTCTGCTTCAAAATTGGTTATTATGAGGTATTATTGAACTTGGATAAAACTGTAATACGAATCCCTAATATTTGTTCTATTATCTCACTGGATTCGTTTTCTTTAAAATATTTTTCATCATCCTCAGTCCTAAATGATGATATCACTGAATATCTTTGGCCTGTAGTGCAAAGATGAATGATTACCTAATGAATATCTTTGGCCCGTAGTGCAAAGATGAACAGTGTTGAGATGAACATGACCAAACCGGTGATACAAAATGAATATCTTTGGCTCAGAGTGCAAAGATGAATATTTGATTAAAGATGAATATTGATTGTTGTTACAGGATAAAATATTGATGATGGACTTTAAATCTTAGAAGATAGTAGAATTCTTTCTCTACTGACTCTTCTATGGAAATGTTGTTTCACTGCGGTTGTTGATCTAAAACTTGTTGTCTATTATATTTTATCGATTTTTCCTGTTGAAGACTAATGATAATTTGTTGTATATTATCTTAGTCATATTATTCTTTACTGGGCTAGTTGAGCTCACCCTTTTCCTTTTTGTTCCATTTTTCTTCTCAAGAGGTGAGAACATAGCAGGATCTAGTCGGGGTATGGAGTGATGGTTCTAGAAAGATGTTTTAGCAGTCCTCACTATTTCTGTAAAATAGTGTTTGAATAATTGTAATGAGGACTCCTTTTGAGTTTGTATACTCTCAAGTATACAATATTTGTATTCAAACTTCATCAGATAGGTGTTATCGTATTCGCATTTACGACAATTGTATTCTTCAAGTTGTATTTATTTCTATACCATGTATTTGGCGACTCGTAATGGGTGTTGTATACTGCTTTGGGGCGTCCACAGTTGGTATCGAGCTTAAGGATATAATCCCTGGCTGAGATGTGAGACAAGAACTAGGAGGGGAGAGACGGGGAATTCCTTCGCTAGTATGACCTGACTAAGTTTATTTGGTATTTAATTGGTCGGTCAGAGTATAGGGATAATATGTTGCATGACAATTAACCCTTGTTTTATGGTAGTATTTAAGAATGACAGCTGAGAACGTTAATAATGGAGTAAATCAGACCGTGGAGACACCTTTGATCGCCACCCAGGGGAACGTGCAACAGGAAGGCAATATTCCTCCTGTAAACAACATTACCGAACAAATGATGAATGATGGGATGTTTAGAAGTTTTTGCAGTTTATACAAAACCGTATTTAAGGAAACTCGTGTACGTATTACTGTGGAAATGTGGAATGCTAGCAATATGCGGCATGTCACGACCAAGACGAATCACGGTGGAAATACTATCATGGCAGAAACGTGGGTCAAGCAAATTACCAAGATATTCGATGTCTTGGGATTCACGGAGGAACATAAGGTTCCATTCGCCACGCTTATGTTCCGTGGTGAAAGGCGTATCTCTTGGGAGTCTCAGAAGCATGCCTACCAAACCAAGACTCAAAGATGTCTTGGGAAACATTTTAGAAACTGTTTAATGACAAGTACTTTCCGAAAAGTATTCGTCATATGAAGGAGGTAGAGTTTATTAGACTGGAGCAAAACAACATGACGGTGTCCCAGTACGAGGCGAAGTTCGCTGAGTTATCCAGGTTTTCACCTCATTTGGTCGAAAATGAGGAACAAATGACGAGGATGTTTCTGAGAGTTCTAAAGCCTGAGATTCGGCAATATCTTATATCTCATAAATTTTCTTTATATTCAAATGTTGTAAACAGGGCACAATTATTAGAGCGAGATAATGAGTATGTGCAACCGAGGGACCACAATCAGGGTCATACCGTATATGGCAAATGACCATCGAACAATGACAACCGTAAGGAAGGAAAGCATTCAGACAAAAATGGTACCCACTCTGGTGGTAATCGTGGTCGTGATAATAGAAGGAGCGAGTCGGGAGGAGATTTTAAGAGGAGAAGGTACACCAATGATAACGTGAAGATGTTATCACAAATATCAACTGTTTTTAGGGGAGGAGAACGAGCATCGGTCGTTTGTTACAAATGCGGGAAAGAGGGACACATAAACCCAAACTGCCCACAATAATCCAAGGTGTGTTATAACTGTGGAAAGGAAGGTCATATAGCTAGAGATTGTCTAGTAGCAAAACCAAGTTCAACGGGAATGGTGACTCCAAAGGCTGTCCCGGACAAGTTAAAGTTGGTGGTTCTTGGAAGGGCGTTTGTTGTGACTGTACAAAATACAAGGAACCCAAACGAGGTGATCACGGGTAAGCTAATCATAAACTCTTGCGAAGTTTATACCTTTTTAGATACCGGTTCTACCCATTCTTTTATTTCTCCTGCTTGTGCTCAACGTTTAAACTTGACTCCGGAGAAATTAGACCTTGACTTATCTGTTGAGACTACGTTAGGAGAAACTTTCATTACATCTACTGTTTATAAATCTTGCTTGATTCAAGTCGGTACCATCACATTACCTGCCGACCTTATTTCGTTGAAAATTTTTGCATTTGATGTGATTTTAGGGATTGATTGGTTAACCACGCATCATGCTAAAATTGATTATTTTCGTAAGGTTGTTAGTTTTTATATTCCTAACCAACCTATTATGCGAATTCAAACAACCAAACCATTAAAGTCAATCACTGTCATATCAAGCCATAAAGTTATTCGTTTATTGAAAAACGGATGTCATGCTTTCTTAACCCATGTCACGGACTTGAACAAAAACACGTCAGATTTGAATAAAATTTCAGTTGTTAGTGAATTTCCGACGATTTCAAGAACTTCCCGGTCTACCCCGAACGTGAAGTTGAATTCTTTATTGACCTTGAACCCGCATACAAAGCCCATTTCTAAAACCCCATATCGAATGGCTCTATTGAACTTCGTGGAGTTAAAGGTTCAACTACGGAGTTGTTGGACATCGGTTTTATTCGGCCCTAGTACATCTCCTCGGGGTGCTCCCCGTGTTATTCGTAAAGAAGAAAGACGGGAGTATGCGACTTTGTATCGACTACCGAGAATTGAATCATGTCACTATCAAGAATAGGTATCCGCTACCTCGCATTGATGACCTGTTTGACCAGTTGCAAGGAGCACAATTCTATTCAAAGATCGATCTTCGTTCTGGATATCATCAGCTGAAGATTAAAACTGAGGATATTCCAAATACTGCCTTTAGAACTCGGTACGGGCATTATGAATTCTTAGTCATGTCTTTTGGATTGACTAATGCTCCTGTTGCTTTCATGGATATGATGAACCGTATATTCAAGGAATATTTGGATTAGTTCGTTGTTGTCTTTATTGATGACATCCTCATCTATTCCAAAAGCCGTGAAGATCATGAGCATCATTTGAAGCTGGTATTGCAAAGGCTTTGTGATAACAAGCTATATGCCAAGCTAAAGAAATGCGAGTTCTGGCTTGAGGAAGTAGCATTCTTTGGGCATGTGGTGTCAAAACATGGAGTATCTGTCGACCCGGCGAAGATTGAAGCCATACAAAGTTGGGAGCAACCGAAGTCGGTCGCAATCAAGCAAAATCTTGTAGCTTTTGGGCTTAGCTGGTTATTATCGGAGATTCGTGGAAGGATTTTCTCGAATCGCTACTCCGTTAACTCAGCTGACTCGTAAAGATACAAAAGAATATGAGAGAAATTATCATACTCATTATTTGGAGTTGGCAGCAGTCGTTTTTGCGTTGAAAATCTGGAGACACTACCTGTATGGGGAGAAAGTAGAGATCTATACAGATCATAAAAGCCTCAAATATTTCTTCACCCAAAAGGAACTCAATATCCGGTAACGACATTGGCTCGAGCTGTTGAAAGATTACGATCATACCATCCAATATCATCCTGGAAAAGCAAATGTGGTAGCTGACGTATTGAGTAGAAGATCATATGCGGGTACGAGTGCAATGTTGTTAACACAAAGGTCCATTTCGTATGACTTGCAAAGGATGGAGATAGAGATGAAGGCTCCAAGTACCCACGTGATGATATCAAACATACGAGTAGAACCGACTTTAATCGATAAAGTTAAAGTCGCTTCAAGCTACTACGGACATGGAGTCGATGCGTATGAAGAAGAAAGTGCAAGAAGGTGCTATTCCAGAAGCAAGAATCGATGAAGAAGAAATTCTTCGAGTCAACTCCAGACTTTGTGTTCCTAACGATTCTAACTTGAAGCATAGAATCATGATGGAGGCACACAACACACCGTTTGCAATCCATCCTGGGAGTACCAAAATGTATCATGATCTTCGACATACATTTTGGTGGAGCAATATGAAAAGAGAGATCGTGGAGTTTATCTCGAAGTGTTTTACTTGTCAACGTGTAAAGGCAGAGCATTAAATGCCAAAGGGTCCATTACAACCACTTGAGATTCTGAAATGGAAGTGGGAACACATTACTATGGATTTCGTTACGGGTCTTCCCAAGGTTTCTCAAGGCATAAATGCGATTTGGGTTATTGTTGATAGATTAACCAAGTCTGCCCATTTCTTACCTATACGTGAGACTTATTCCCTTGAACGTCTTGCTAATATGTACATAAATAAGGTTGTAAGATTGCATGGCTTGCCAGTATCCATAGTTTCAGATCGTGACCCAAGATTCACTTCACGATTTTGGGTTATCTTGCAGAAAGCTATGGGCACGGATTTACAATTCAGTTCGGCATACCATCCTCAAACGGACAGACAATCAAAGAGGACTATTCAAACTCTTGAAGATCTATTAAGACTTTGTGTCCTAGATTTCAAAGGGAGTTGGGATAAGTACTTGCCATTGGTAGAATTCTCCTACAACAATAGTTATCAAGCAAGTATAGGCGTGGCTCCATTTGAAGCATTGTATGGTCGAAAGTGTCGCTCTCCAATATGCTGGGATGAGGTGGGTGAAGCAACATTATTGGGACCAGAGTTGGTACGAATGACTACAGAGAAGATCCAAACGATTCGACAACGATATACAAGCAAGCATGATGATTGATTGAAAAGAGTTATGTGGATCTTCATCGGAAGGACATGGAATTTAATATTAGGGATCATGTATTGTTACGTGTTGCACCATGGAAGGGAGTTACAAGATTTGGGAAGAGAGGAAAGCTCAATCCACGATTTGTTGGTCCATTTGAGATTCTTGACCGAATAAGAAATGTGGCATATTGACTCGCATTACCTCCAGGTATGTCTTGTGTTCATAATGTTTTTCACATATCTATGCTTCGTAAATATGTTAAAGACCCAAACCACATTATTGAGTTAGAACCAGACGAGATAGCCGAAGATTTAACGTACGAGGAGGTACCTGTTAAGATCTTGGATAGGAAAGAGCATGTCCTACGCACGAAGGTTATACCACAAGTTAAGGTTTTGTGGAAAAACCATGCTATTGAAGAAATGACCTGGGAGTTAGAATCAGAAATGAAAGCGAGGTATCCTCACCTTTTCGAAACACCAGGTACGTACGTCAATTTCGAGGACAAAATTTTATAAGGAGGGGAGGTTGTAAGACCCCAACTTATTAATGGATAAAATCAAATTTCCTCTAATTATTATTGTGAATAAGAAGGTATTAATTTGATATAATACTTTGGTTATGGGTGAAATGTACAAAAAATTTCAAAATAAGCAAGTGGTTATAAAATATTAATTTGTTAGGAATATTCGTTTGGTGGTGGAATATTCTTTCTGGCTGGGGAATATTAAATGCATTTACAGGCGTAGCCATTTGTAGGGCCCCATAACGGATAAATTGGTGGGATGAAGAAAAACGACAAAATTGAATAACTACGTAGTTATTCTGAATTAACACCGTTGGAATACCCGTGGTTAAAATACTGATGTACATGCATGGTTGCATGATAGACAAGAGCACACTACGGTATTGCATGCATTGTTGAATTATTGATTCTTACGTAAGAAGGCACTACTCAATAATTGTTACAGTAATTACTGTTCAATATTTTATTTTATTAATTCAATAATTGTTGCGTTGATATTTTATATTATTGTTGCTCAATAATTTTCACTGCACATCATCTCCATTATCAGATCAATAATTCATATTATTTGGAATAATATTATTAGATAGCATTATTGGCAATGTCTAGAAAGTTCTGTCAAGGAGAGGTTTGGTCACCTAATTGCGCGCCATTAAGGAGAAATCCTTATTGGAAAGCCTCCTCTTTCCCGCGAACGGACTGGTTGTCATAAATGTGATTCTGTAATATTATTTGTGAATAATTAATTATTGATTCATATGATAAAGAAATATTTATTTTTGTGGATATAAATGTTGGATATATCTATTTTATATGGATAAAAATGAAGGAATTAATGCTGAGGTATTTTATCAGATTGGAGGTATTAAAAATCACCCGTTTATGAATTTCGGGTATTTTTTGATTGGAATTTGGAAAAACTTTCTTCTACAAAGTTGTAGAGAATTAAATTTCCTATGGAAACACGTGAGTTTCGAATTTTTCTGATAAAAGGGCTATTTATTATGAATTGCTGAAGTTTTGGAAAATAAAATAATTTTTATTAAATTGAGCGGGACCCACTATTATTTCAAGCATGTGGGCTGCCAAATTTTTGGTTCAAAAGAGGTGGGCTGGTCTTGGTTGGTGGGAGTACGTAGAAATGAAGAAAAAATAAAATAATTTTTTATTATTTTAGTCTCCTATGGCGTTCTAGCATTTTTCTATAAATAGGCGCTTAGGTTAGAATTGAAAATCACACCAGAAACAAGTTTCTTTCTCTCTATATTGTCGAGCGTATTTTAGAAAGTATTTTGATACTTTGAGAGTTGTTATTCAGTGCAAGTTTCTGTCAGCACTATATCCGAAATTCAGTCAGAAGTACGGTTATTTTAAGGTAAATGATGTTATTTTCTTCTTAAAATGATATTTTCTTCAATATCATTATGCCAAAATATTGGTATGAACTTTTTTATCAAATTTGGAACTTTTTCTGTCGGAGTTACTATTCACGTATACGGCACTATTCACGTATACGACACTATTCACGAATACGGCACTATTCACCAAAAAATGAAATTTTCTTCTTTTTATCCAAAATGTCTAATATGGTTACTATCTTTGATTGTATCCATGTTTTGATCTTTATTTTTGAATTCTGCTTCAAAATTGGTTATTATGAGATATTATTAAACTTGGATAAAACTGTAATACGAATCCCTAATATTTGTTCTATTATCTCACTGGATTCGTTTTCTTTAAAATATTTTTCATCATCCTCAGTCCTAAATGATGATGTCAGGAATAAGCATGTGAATGCTATTCCTATTTATATATGATTTGATTATGATATATATATATATATGTATGTATATGAATGAATAATATGCAAGTATGCTTGCATTAAGAAAAAAAGTAGAAAGTCCTCGTGATAGATAATAGAAATATATGTACAAGGACTTAGAATGAATTGATCAAATATGTTAGGTTGATCCTACATAAAGCAAAACAGCTTTGTAAAGTCCTTAAAAAGAAATGATGTACAAGGACAATAAATATAGAAAGATCAATCTTGTTAGGTTGATCTTATGATGTAATAGATAGGCTAGTCGATCGTCGATAGAACCGCACTGTAAGTCGTAGTCTTCCAGGTGAGTCAAGGTTAACTCGGGAGCTATCGAGGCAGAATGAGAGTATACAAGATACTAGATCTCGGAGTTCATAGACTGCAAGGGGAAACGAAGAAGGATCATAGTGTATCGAGAAGAGCTTCCTCGGGATCGTAGTGTGCTGAGGAAGTCATGTTCGAATCGTGAGACGACACCGCTTTCTGGTACAAGCCGATCGGCCATCCGCCAAAGCAAGACAAAAACGTAGACTACACTCGTAGTCGTAGAGTCTCATCGATCTTAGAAGCCAAGTCAAGGATCGTAGATCACACTCGAGTTCGTAGAGTCTATTGATTATATCACGAGAGATCGTAGTCGAGCAAGATCAAATGAAGACAACAAATCAAAGGCGTAAATCGTAGAGTGTCAATATATGATCTCTCGGATCGTAGTGTCTCGCACAAACCAAGTCAAATCATAGAGTGCAGAACTATGACTCCAAAAGAAGTTCTCACAATGCTAAGTCAGAATCGTAGAGCAGATACGGTTCTCAATGAATGAGCACTCCCAGAATATCCAAAGATACGAAGCCTCTGGTTGGCACTGCAAAGATGCATTCCACAGTAAGGGAACCAGAGAGCACTCAAAGAATGGCATGCAGGCTAACAGAAGATCTCAGCACAAACCTAATTAGCATTAAGATTGAGGTGTAAGGCCATTCGTGATGAAGTCTTCCACAAGGAGATCCAAAGAAGACTTCAGAAGCTGACTAAGGAAAGTCAGCTTATGCAGTAGCTATCAAGTATACAGAAGACAACGATCTTGGAAACAACCAAAATCGTAGTGTTTGCCAAACAAAGAAGGAACTGATGGAAGGTGAATCGAGAAACTAGTCAGCTTCTGAAGAGCAAGGCTAAATTGATTAAGGGCAGGGTCAATTCATTGATGATAAGTGAGCGGAAGATCACCAGGAGAAAGCAAGCTGGACGTGCCACAAATTTGAAGTGTCTTGATATTCAGAAGGGGGCCAGAGCAAGGAATTAGGCCTTCAGTATCTGAGAACAGTTGAAGCAAACATAAGTATTGAAGCATTGCACAATATAGTGAAGAGGTGTTCTTCAGTGAAGATCCAAGCAACACTCTTCAGGATCGTAGTTTTATCTCTACTAGTCAACGAGCAACACTCAACAAGACACTACGATCAGGTCCTTGAAGACGTGCATCAGAATCGTAGAGTCCGAATAACTGAAGACTGAAGTATTGGCAAAGGTTCAATCTAAAGGGTAATATTCGGACAAGTGCCTATTGAGAGCATCGATGCAATAGGACAACCTCTGATCGAGGAATTAGAAAGAGGTGATAAAGTCTTCGACCTGCCCAAGACATTAAAGTTATACATCTGACAGGGTAGGTGAAACAGTAGACTGCAGCGTTAGAAAGAGTATGACAAGTCATATCAAGCAGTCTACCTCAAGCAACTTGAGATCAGTGAAGATATTTGAATAGCCTTCAATGGTTACTTTCCAACGGAAGGATTGGGAAGAAGTATAAATAAGAAAGAACTTCAAAGATAAAAGGTTGCTGGAGTTGCCAAGTTTGGAGAGAAGGTGGACTGATATAAATCATGTGAGATAGTGAGTCCGAAGGCTCACTCTACGATCCACCAAGAACACTCAGAAGTCAGATCAAGAAAGAAGTAGAAGTGTGAGTTCTACTATGTAGAAGTGAGAGTTCTACTACATGAAGAGTGTTCTGAACTACCGAGAGAAAGGAGAGCATCATGCCATCTGGATGTCCATCATGGGAAGACTCTAAGTACAATAGAGAAGAGCTTACGGTCATCTTAGCAAGTTCATCATGAGAAGGCATCGAGTAGCAAGAAGGGAGATCACAAAAGCCATCTTGGTGTCATGCATGAGAAAGCTTCTAAGTACTTTACAGAAGAGCTTACAGTCATCTTAGAAGCCTCTCATGTGCAGTCATCAAGTACCAAGAAGAATGATCTTCAAGGCGGTTCATCAAGGGGTCATCAGGAGTAGTTAAGTAACCTAAGAAGCTGAGCATCATGCAATACTCAACTGCTCTTCAAGGATGATCAAGCCAAGCTGCTAAGGATAGAAGATGTTTAGAGCATGAAGACATCTTAGCAGCTCAGCACCGACTCCAACAACAACAAACAAACAACTCAATAAAGCCAGGGCCTGAGGGGTCCTTGTCCGGAGGGACTAAACAAAGAAGGGCCAAAGGGTCCTTGTCCAAAGGGACTAAATGAAGTTCCAAGCCTGCTGGGCTTGAAGAGTTCCTAGGGAACTAGAGAAGTCCCAAGGCTGCTGGCCTTGAAGAGTTCTTAGTGAACTAAAGTCCCAAGGTCACTTGGCCTCAAGGAATCGTAGAGATTCGTGGTCTTGCCTTCCTTAGTGGAAATCTCGCTAGTTGAAAGCAGAAGAGTGGATTAGGAGCTTGAGTCTCTGAACCACTTTAAACCTCTTGTGTCTTTTACATTATGTCATTTACATTATGTCTATAACTGCTATAACTGCTATATATGTTTTAACTGCTTACAACTAAACTAACCCAACGAACAATGTATGTATGATTATGAATATATCAATGAAGGGGAATCTTTTACTTATTTCGCTGTGCTTGAAAAGATTTTTATGTTTGTCATATACTTCAATATGAACAATATAACATAAACCAGAAAAGTATTTGAATAAAAAGGATCTATTCAACCCCCCTCTAGTTCTATTGTGCCCTCTGGGAACTAACAATTAGTATCATAGCAGGTTCTCATGCTATATTCAAAAGCTAATCGCTTTGAGTCTGATCCTAGGCACTAACATTGTTCTAAACTTAGTTTAGTAGTAAGTAACTTGTTATATAAAGAAGAGCTCACACATTGGAAATATTGTGTATAGGTAAAAATGTGTATACACCTGAAGCTGCTCAGATTGGTCCATATCCTCGATTGCTATATCAACAAGACCAATCCTAGCCTGCAGTCAATCTTGTTGTCTGAAGACTAGACGAGGGAAAGAGAGCAAAAGACATCAGTGACAAAGACTAAAGCATTCATCAGTCTGAAAGATGAAGAGGTCACGCGTACTAAGAAATGCTGATCGAGAGGAGAAAGAAGATCTTCTCAAACTTATGAGTGACCAACCAACAACTGGGTGCTATCTTTGTAAACTCAAAGATGTCAAAGATCTTAATGCTACGATTCCCTTGATCTACATCTTTAAGACCACGACTGATTGATGAAAGGCCAACAAGAGCATTAAGTTGAAAGGAGCAAAAGTAAAAGCTATGCACATCAATACCTGAACTTAGTATATCTAAGGTAAATGACTGTTAAGGAACTGACAGTAAAAAGGTACGGTTCCCCACCATTATTAATGTATACATCATATTTGCACCATCTTATGTACTATGACAGTATTATGTCAAGAAGTCATAATCTACCTAAAAAGGTGAAGAGAGAAAGTAGTCTGAAGATGGAAAATTCAAATGACTACAAAATTTCTCTTTAACCAAGTTTTAGGCTGAAGATGACATCTTGAAGAAAATCTGAAATAGATCATAAGAGTATTACAGACCAAATGAATTTTATGTTAAGTAATCATTGCTGGTGTGCTAGTATGTATGTATGTACAAGCCTATGTTCTAAGTGTTTGACAACACACGAGAGAATGAAACAGCCTCTGAGAGGATCTTCATTGATTTATAAAACGATCACATCCATGAATCAACTAGATACTCATAAATCGTAGAGTTGATTCACACTCATGTGAACTTAAACATTGTGAACATAACTCAAAGAAATGATGAAACCATCATAGATAAAGAGTGTGTCATTAATTGTCAAATCCTACACACACTCACTATCATACATCTCAAAAATGTATTATCTCTAGATAGTTGCATGCATGAATATGTCTGTTGGTGATAAACATGATGATTATCCAGTCAAGAAGAATAGGGGCTTTAGAAAACTAACCTAGCAAGACCCATTTAACAATGGGGACCAAAAGTAGAAATATACTTAAACCTACAGGTACTTGGTCAGTCTGACCACACTAAGGAATGCTGAAGCAGAAGACTTCATTCAATAGGACTCAACCAGCAGAAAGCTAAGGACTGTTCAGAGATGAGTCTGATAAGGTTCCTATATGTCCAAGCCTGTCCTTGAAGACCCTCTGAGCTAACTGGAATGGAGCTCACATGGCTGCAAATCTGTATATGGGATCATGCCATGCAACAGAAGATAAAGGGGATTCTATGTGCCCATATCAAGAAGGACATGCTTTATGAAAAGGATCCTCAAGGGAAGCTCACAACAGAAGATCATTGAGCTTAAGACAAAAGGAGTTCTTTACGAAATAGAACTTCTCAAAACAAAGGTCTGTCAAAGAAGACTACGTTCGTAGTGCTGTCAAATGATCATACAGTGATCAATCTTGAAAATACTCATCTCTACGATACAAGGAAAACTAAGCAAGGATGATGATTCCAGTCAGAAGGAGGAATGCTGGGCAGCCTTCAAATGAACATGAAGAAGGAATCACATCTATCTGAGAAGACAACATCAACAATGGGGGAGCAGTGATCTGTTAAGGAAAAACAACACTATTAAACCTGGAAGAGATGTACCAGTTACAGAGTCCCAAAACTTTGTGGCTGATGAACCAAATGAAGATCCATAGTCAGTAGGAAAGTCTCAAAACGTACTACTGATAACCCTTCAGCCACCCAATCCATAATCGTGAAGTTCCTACGATCAAACACATGATCGTAGTGTAAGAGCAGAAGGACACCACGATCTCAGCAATGCAGATATCCAGAGCTGGTAAAAATACCTCCCCATCAGAAAAGGTCTAATGAGATGTCATTGAAAATCACTGCCTTAGTATTTCATCTGGAGAGCGCCTCAGGGACAAACCTGACCCTTAGCTAAATCTAAGAGGTTGGCCCTTCCTGAGCTACCTTATCCCAGAAGGAATGCTTGATCTAGTTCATCTCAAAAGAACCAAGTCAGTCAACGATCGTAGAGTTGAACTTGAAGTGAACTAAATGATTGTAGTACAAACTCAATGATCGTAATGCTATCTAAACGATCATAGTGCAACCTCAGCGATAGAAGAAGACAACTCAACGATCGTAGTCCTACCAAAGGGTATTCCAGTTCACAAGGAGCATGAAGAATGAGACTTCTGCTAAGCCATTCAAGTTGAGGAGATAAGTTCGAATACATCAGTGATTGAGCTATGCTGCATCGAAGAAAGGAGGAAAGACAAAGTCATCCACTGCAGCATCTCTTAGAAGTTGATCGTTGAGTCAACAAAGGAAATCGTAGAGTCTATAGCTGCCTCATCATGTCACTCTACGAATTAAAAGGTCAACGATCAAAGCCACGTCAATTAAATGTCCACTCTTCAAATAACTAAAAAGTTGTGGGGAGTTACAGCTCATTACTGGGCAACGTGCAACCAATGGATAGTTGACACATCACTGAGTATGCAGAGTTAGAAGGAACTGCCATAAAGACGACTTCAAATCTGCAGACAGTTACCAAAAGATATCGAACCTTTCTCCCTCCCATTTTCAAAACCCTAAAAAGCTTTTCAAGAGCAAAATCAGTTAACCCTCCAGAGAAAGTACCAAATCTCAGTCTTCCATCTCGCATAAATCTCTCTAAATTAAACATCCACAATCTTCGAACGATTCAAATGGAGAACTGGCAAGTTATCACCAGCATTCAGCTTGGAACCAAATCATTTGAGAATTCTGAGAAGAAGTTCAGGGACATACTTAGACTCGTAAAGGAAGCTGGGTTTTCAGAATGTCTCGAGGCAAGTACTCGTGTATACATTGACCTGGTTAAGGAGTTCTACTCAAACGTCTCCATAAACTTTGGAACTCTATCTACCAAGGTTGAAGGTCAGATTCTGAAGCTAAAATCTTCTGACCTTAATCAATGCCTAGGTTTCCCTAGCCAAGGGCTGAAGAACCTTGAAGATGTCAACATTGAGCAAACGAAGGAGTTGATGGGATACCAAAGAAACCCTAGCTTCAAAGACATGAAGAAGGAGTTCCCTGAAGAGTATGAGTTCCTTGCTGAAATTGTAGGAAAGTGCATACTGTGTAAAAACACTGCACATGATACGGCGATTGATCAACAACTGAAGATAATGTTAGCTATAGTTCTGAAGAAACAAATTGACTTTGGAGCCATTTTGTTTAATCATATCTCTAAGTGGGTAGAGAAGGCTGAGAAGAAGCCACTGACCAAGGTATTTCATGGAAGGTTGCTGAGTATCATTCTGAAGAAGAAACTAGGAGGGAAAATCAAGGAAGATGAGGGAGAAGCCTTGAATGTGCACAAGGTGATGTCTCCACAGTTATTTGAGAACTGGAAGAAGAACCCCAAAGGAAAACAAAAGGGTCGACAAATTGGGAGTAGCAGAGAAGCCTCTCTGCAAAGAAGAGGAAGATAGTAAAGATAGAGAGCTTTGAATCCAGTGACTCTGCAGCAGCTGAAATCACGCTAGCTAGAAAGAAATCAAAAGTGGTGAAGAAAGCTGGTAATGCGAAGAAAGCCCAGGCCCCACCAAGGAGAGTTTCCTCTATGAAAAAGGATAAAGAAGAAAAGGCCCAAACTGCTGAAACCACAAAAAGAAGAAGCAGCAGGTTGCTTCAAGGGCCAGTTAGCAAGAAAGCTAAGGTGGATGACAAACCAGCCTTAGCTTCTCAAATCAATGCATCTGCTGAAGAAAGGGACGTAGAGTCAGTAAAAGAGGATGAAACAGAAGATGTGGTCCAATCCCCACAATTAGCATCCAGAAATGAAAGTGAAGCTGATGAGATGAAAGAAAGTGCAGCAATTGCTGATGAAGAAGAATGTGCAAACCCAATAGCTGATTCTCAGAGTAGTCACTCTGATGATAAAGAAGAAACCCAAGATGATAGGACAAGTAATGTCGTGTCTGAAGAAGAAGAACTTGCCCCAACGAGCCCAGAGAATGGGTCAGAAAATACTGCTCAAGAAGAAGATGAAAATGTATCCTCCAATCCAGAAAGCCCTCATGATGACTCAGGAAGTGATGAGTCTAAGAAACAAGAATCTGCCCCTGCCAGTACTGAATTCCAAAGAAGTCTATCTGTTGAGCAAGAGGAGTCAGAGATTGAAGAAGAAGAAGAGTCAGTATCTCTAATAATTGAACCTCCACGAAGAAGGAGAAGCTATAGGCTGCAAGCCCAGTTTGCCTCCAAAAGGAACAGTGGCCAATCAAATGCCATCATCGAATTAAGTGATGATGAGTCTGTATCCCCAGGAGAAAGTGTTGAAGATGGAACCAACAGTGAAGAAGAAAAGTCTGAGAAAATACTTGCTGAAGAAGGTTCTGATAATGAAACTCAGCTAGAAGGATTTTCTGTTGAAGATGCTGAAGAAGGTTCTGATAATGAAATGCAGCTAGAGGAATTCCTTGCTGAAGATAATCAAGAAAGTTCAGGCTCCGAGAGAGAAGAGATTAAAGGAGATTCTGGTTCTGCACCTCAAGAAGCAGACAAACAAGAAGATTATCCAGTTCCCTCTCTTGAAATATTTGACAGAAGTATCTTAGAGGAAGTATCAAATGATCTGACAGATGCTCCACCAGAAAGATGGTTCTTCCAGTGGATGCCATGGCTCAAAACCCACACTGAAAAAGATGGAAGCTCCTTCAGTTGGTGTTACAAGCAGTTTCCAAGCATAGAACTGGTGCCTCAGAACCTTCCAAAAGTAAAGAAGTTTGCTACCAAACTGATCAAAGACCAGCCTCACTTCAAGGTGTATCGACAGGCTGAGAATCTCTATATCCCCTACAATCGTAGAGTGGATTCTGAAGGAAGAAGGAACATGACCAAGGAGCTAATCGTAGAGTCTGTTCACTCTACTACTGCTGATGCTCAAGTCCAAAACCAGAAGCCTCCTTATGATCAAGCACTACTATCAAACACTCCATCATCCTCTGCAAGCAATTGGTACTCCACGATTGTTCAGATTATCCAAACCTTTGAAAATCTGTCCAAAGATGATGATCATAGAGTCCAATCCATTGCTCAACCCGAAGCTGCCAATCAAGAGGATCAAACTGCTTTGGAGCAGGAACTACTAAAAAGCTCTGATAATCTAAGCAAGAAGATATCTATGCTCACTGAAGAATCACAGAAGTAGACAACAGCAGGAGATGATTCTTTCCAGCACAAGCTTCAAGCTATCTTGGCTGATGTATCTCTCAAACTCCAAGAGAGAGATAACATCTATAAAAAGGTCATCCAAGATCAGAAGGCAGAAGCTCTACCAATTCAGAAGGCCAATACAGAGCAGATTGAAGCCCTCTCTGACAAGATTGATGATATGAGGCAGACCTTCTCAAGACTGACTTAAGGTCGGCCAACGAAGAACTAAAGTTTGAAGTTGCTAACTCCTCCTACTTCGATGGAGCAGCTTATGTCCAACATGGAGCAGCTCTCTCAAATGATTGATGATAAAAAGGGGGAGAAAAAGAGGCATAGAAAGAAGAGGAGCAAGAGGCACCAAAAGAAGAGCAGAGGGTTAAGGGAGAAGAACCCAAAGAAGAAGAAAGTAGCAGCAGATAAAGAATCATCATCTGAGGGGGAGCCTGAAGATGATGATACCAAAATCACAAAAAGTTGAATCTGAGCCAGATTAGAAAGGTGATGAAGGGGGAGCCAAACAAAGATGAAAGGTCATCATCCGAGGGGAGCAAGAGCAAGAAGCGTAAAAGATGAGTAAATGAACAACAAGCATCCCGAAACACACACGGAGCCAAGGAGGTACATCTCTAATCTGTTAGGAATGTGTTCGGATCCGTGATGTAGAATGTCTTAATGTATAAATTGCCATATCAATATAAATGACATTCATGATTAACTATTTTAGAAATACAGCTGCTCACTGTATATAAGATTCATTCATAACATGCATATGCACTTATTATTTTTGTCATAATCAAATAGGGGGAGATTGTCAGTAATAAGCATGTGAATGCTATTCCTATTTATATATGATTTGATTATGATATATATATGTATATGAATGAATAATACGCAAGTATGCTTGTATTAAGAAAAGCTGTAAAGTCCTGTGATAGATAATAGAAATATATGTACAAGGACTTAGAATGAATTGATCAAATATGTTATGTTGATCCTATATAAAGTAAAACAGCTTTGTAAAGTCCTTAAAAAGAAGTGATGTACAAGGACTATAAATGTAGAAAGATCAAGCTTGTTAGGTTGATCTTATGATGTAATAGATAGGCTAGTCTGATCGTCGAACACTGCACCAGAAGTCGTAGTCTGCCAGGTGAGTCAAGGTTAACTCGGGAGCTATCGAGGCAGAATGAGAGTATGCAAGATAGTAGATCTCGGAGTTCATAGACTGCAAGGGGAAACAAAGAAGGATCGTAGTGTATCGAGAAGAGCTTCCTCGGGATCGTAGTGTGCTGAGGAAGTCATATTCGTAATCGTGAGAGAGAAATTTCTACTACTACAAGCCGAATTCGGGTCATCGGTAGAAGCAAGACGAAGACTACTACACTCGTCGAGTCGTAGAGAGTCTATCGATGCCGAAGCTAAGTCAAGGATCGTAGATCACACTCGAAGTTCGTAGAGTCTATTGATTATATGCGAGAGATCGTGAGTCGAAAGCAAGATCGGATGAAGACAATAGTACAAGGCAAAAATCGTAGAGTGTTAATATCTCGATCTCGGGATCGTAGTGTCTCGCACGAAAGTTTAATCGTAGAGTGCGAACTATGACTCCAAAAGAAGTGCTCACAATGCTAAGTCAGAATCGTAGAGTAGATACGGTTCTCAACGAATGAGCACTCCCAGAATATCCAAAGACACGAAGCCTCTGGTTGGCACTGCAAATATGCATTCCACAGTAAGGGAACCAGAGAGCACTCAATGAATGGCATGCAGGCGAACAGAAGATCTCAGCACAAACCTAATCAGCATTAAGATTGAGGTGTAAGGCCATTCGTGATGAAGTCCTCCACAAGGATATCCAAAGAAGACTTCAGAAGCTGACTAAGGAAAGTCAGCTTATGCAGTAGCTATCAAGTGTACAGAAGACAACGATCTTGGAAACAACCAAGATCGTAGTGTTTGCCAAACAAAGAAGGAACTGATGGAAGGTGAACAGAGATATTGGTCAGCTTCTGAAGAGCAAGGCTCAAGTGATTAAGTGCAGGGTCAGTTCATTGATGATAAGTGAGCGGAAGATCACCAGAGTAAAGCAAGTCGGATCGCCACACAAATCAAGTGTCTTGATATTCGAAGGGGACCAGAGCAAGGAATTAGGCCATCAAGATCTCGAGAACAAATAAGCAAATGTAAGTATCAAGCACCGCACAATATAGTGAAGAGGTGTTCTTCAAAGAAGATCCAAGCAACACTCTTGAGATCGTAGTGTTAGCTCTACTAGTCAACGAAAGCAACACTCAACAAGACACTACGATCGTGTCCTTGAAGACGTGCATCGAAATCGTAGAGTCTCAATAATCAAGACCGAGCATTGGCAAAGGTTCAATCAAGGGTAATATTCTGGACAAGTGCCTATTGAGAGCATCGATGCAATAGACAACCTCTGATCGAGGAATCAGAAAGAGGTGATAAAGTCTTCGACCTGCCCAAGACATTAAAGTTATACATCTGACAGGGTAGGTGAAACAAGAGATCGCGTTAGAAAAGAGTATGACAAGTCACATCAAGCGCCTACCTCAAGCAACTTGAGATCCGTGAAGATATTTGAATAGCCTTCAACAAGCCATTTTTTCCAACCAAGGATTGGGAAGAAGTATAAATAAGAAAGAACTTCAAAGATAAAAGGTTGCTGGAGTTGCCAAGTTTGGAGAGAAGGTGGACTGATATAAATCATGTGAGATAGTGAGTCCGAAGGCTCACTCTACGATCCACCAAGAACACTCAGAAGTCAGATCAAGAAAGAAGTAGAAGTGTGAGTTCTACTATGTAGAAGTGAGAGTTCTACTACATGAAGAGTGTTCTGAACTGCCGAGAGAAAGGAGAGCATCATGCCATCTGGATGTCCATCATGGGAAGACTCTAAGTACAATAGAGAAGAGGTTACGGTCATCTTAGCAAGTCCATCATGAGAAGGCATCGAGTAGCAAGAAGGGAGATCACAAAAGCCATCTTGGTGTCAAGCATGAGAAAGCTTCTAAGTACTTTACAGAAGAGCTTACAGTCATCTTAGAAGCCTCTCATGTGCAGTCATCAAGTACCAAGAAGAATGATCTTCAAGGCGGTTCATCAAGGGGTCATCCGGAGTAGTTGAGCAACCTAAGAAGCTGAGTATCATGCAATACTCAACTGCTCTTCAAGGATGATCAAGCCAAGCTGCTAAGGATAGAAGATGTTCAGAGCATGAAGACATCTTAGCAGCTCATCACCGACTCCAACAACAACAAACAAACAACTCAATAAAGCCAGGGCCTAAGGGGTCCTTGTCCGGAGGGACTAAACAAAGCAGGGCCAAAGGGTCCTTGTCCAAAGGGACTAAATGAAGTTCCAAGCCTGCTGAGCTTGAAGAGTTCATAGGGAACTAGAGAAGTCCCAAGGCTGATGGCCTTGAAGAGTTCTTAGTGAATCAAGTCCCAAGGTCAGCGGCCTCAAGGAATCGTAGAGATTCGTGGTGCCGCCTTCCTTAGTGGAAATCCTCGCTAGTTGAAAGCGGAAGAGTGGATTAGAGCTTGAGTCTCCAACCACTTAAAACCTCTTGTGTCTTTTACATTATATCATTTACATTATGTCTATAAACTCGCTATAACTACTATGTATGTTTTAACCGCTACAACTAAACTAACCCAACGAACAATGTATGTATGATTATGAATATATCAATGAAGGGGAATCTTTTACTTATTCAGCTGTGCTTGAAAAGATTCTTATGTTTGTCATATACTTCAATATGAACAATACAACAGAAACCAGAAAAGTATTTGAAATAAAAAGGATCTATTCAACCCCCCCTCCTTTCTAGATCTATTGTGCCCTCTAGGAGCTAACAGATGATATCACTGAATATCTTTGGCCTGTAGTGCAAAGATGAATGATTACCTAATGAATATCTTTGGCCCGTAGTGCAAAGATGAACAGGTGTTGAGATGAACATGACCAACTGGTGATACAAATGAATATCTTTGGCCTGTAGTGCAAAGATGAATATTTGATTAAAGATGAATATTGATTGTTGTTATAGGGATAAAATATTGATGATGGACTTTTAAATCTTAGAAGATAGTAGAATTCTTTCTCTACTTGAATCTTCTAATGGAATGTTGTTTCCGCTGCAGTTGTTGATCTAAAACTTGTTGTCTATTATATTTTATCAGATTTTTCCCTGTTGAAAACTAATGATAATTTGTTGTATATTATCTTAGTCATAATATTCTTTCTTCGGGCTAGTTGAGCTCACCCTTTTCCTTTTTGTTCCATTTTTCTTCTCGGGAGGTGAGAACATAAGGGATCTAGTCGGGGTATGGAGTGATGGTTCTAGAAAGATGTTTTAGCGATCCTCACTATTTCGTAAAATAGTGTTTGAATAATTGCAATGAGGACTCCTTTTGAGTTTGTATACTCTCTAGTATACAATATTTGTATTCAAACTTACAAGATAGGCATTGTCGTATTCGCATCGACAATTGTATTCATCGAAGTTGTATTTATTCTATACCATGTATTTGGCGACTCGGAGAATGGGTGTTGTATACCGCTTTGGGGCGCCACATTAAGTCGAGATCGAAGGAATCTTTCTTGGATATGCCACGAGATGTAAACTTACAGTGTTTAAAAAAAACACTTTGAATGTTGAAGTCTCAATTCATATCATCTTCGATGAAACAGACTCGCATAACACAAAGGCTTCAAGATACTACGACCGAGCAAGTGCGAGATAAGTACGAATGAAATCGTCGAGCCCAACACTACGATCGTAGTGCCAGATAATGAAATCGTTGAGCAACAAAATGAGATCGTATAGAGGTCTATGCAAGACAGTGAACCTCCACACCATGAAGAAGAAATAGATCTTGAAGACTTAAGATAAGAAGGCATCATGACAGATGTCCCAACCGGTAACAGATGGGCCAGAGATCACACTCAGGATCTAATCATTGGAGATCCGAGTGCTAGAGTCAAAACAAGAGCCGCTACTCAAAATAAATGCTTTTATCTAAGCTTCCTATCACAAACAGAACCAAAGAAGATAGAGGATGCTATGGAAGACTCCAGTTGGATAGAAGCCATACAGGAAGAACTCAACTAATTTGAACAAAGTAAAGTATGGAGATTGGTACCAAGACCAAAGAGTCATCCTGTCATTGGAACCAAGTGGGTGTTCAGAAAAAAATGGATGAGGATGGAGTTATAACCAGGAACAAGGCAAGATTAGTGACAAAGGGCTATTCTCAAGAAGAAGGCATTGACTACGATGAGACATTTGCACATGTTGTTAGACTGGAAGCCATCAGAATCTTTCTTGCTTTTGTTGCTTACATGAAGTTCAAAGTCTTTCAGATGGATGTCAAAAGTGCATTCCTAAATGGAGAACTCCAAGAAGAAGTCTATGTAGAGCAACCTCCAGGTTTCATCAATCCATCTCTTTCAATTTATGTTTATAGATTAGACAAAGCCTTATATGGTCTTAAACAAGCACCTAGAACATGGTATGAAACACTAACTAACTTCTTAATTGAAAATGGGTTTACTAGAGGTAGAGTAGATACCACACCTGCTTTCTTAGAAGGCATAAAGACAAAGTCTTATTAGTTCAAATATATGTTGATTTACATTATTTTTGGTTCTATTGACGAAAAGTTATGCAAGAGATTCTCTGGTCGATCTGAGAAAGTTTGAAATGAAAGCATGATGGGTGAGTGAATTTCTTCCTTGACCGCAAGTAAAGCAGACTGATGAAGGAATTTTCATAAACCAAGCCAAGTACATCAAAGACTTACTCAAGAAGTATGACATGGAATCAGCATCTCCCATGAAAACACCAATTGCTCCTGCAACCAAGCTTGACAAAGATGAAAAGGGTAAAAGTATTGATATAACTCAATACAGAGGTATGATAGGTTCTCTTTTATACCTAACTGCCAGTAGACCAGCCATAATGTTTGCAACATGCATATGTGCTAGATTTTAGGCTAACCCTAAAGAGTCACATTTATCTGCTGTAAATAGGATCTTCAGGTATCTCAAGGGTACACCTTACTTGGGGCTTTGGTACCCCAAGGAATCCTCATTTGAACTAATAGGATACATAGATGCTGATTTTGCAGGATGAAAAATAGATAGAAAGAGTACCAGTGGCACCTGTCAATTGCTAGGAAATAGACTGGTGTCCTGGTTTAGCAAAAAGCAAAACTCAGTATCTACTTCAACCGCAGGTTTAATACATTCTTCACCGGCATTCTTTCTTGTGCTCGGGATTCTATGGATGAAAAATCAACTAGCTGACTATGGGTTTGATTTCAAATCTATTCCCATTCACTGTGATAACACAAGTGCCATAGCAATAACTCATAATCCTGTTATGCATTCTAGGACTAAGCATATAGAAATAAGGTATCACTTCATCAAGGATCATGTGCAAAATGAAACTATATCTTTAAAATATATCCCTACTAAAAATCAACTTGCTGATGTTTTTACAAAACCTCTAGATGAATCCAGATTTAATAAGTTAAGAAGTGAGCTAGGCATGATAAATCTTTAACCATAAAATATATGCTCTAGATTGTGCTAACCATAACAGATACAAAGGCTGAACTCAAAATCGTAGAAGTCCACGATCGTAGAGTTGGAGAGACAAAACCACCTCAACGATCGTAGCAAAGACTCAACCATCGTAGAGCAGACTCAACGATGACAAAAGCCTCATCAACAAAGCAAGAGCACACCCTGTGATGATAAGCTTCAAAACAAAGCAATCCTTCTGATAAGCGTCTCAAGAACAAACCTAACCCTTGACTCACTCCAAGAGGTTGGCCCTTCCTGAGTTTCCTTAAAAGAATGCTTTATCAAAAACTTATCCCAAGGATCAGGACAGACTCGACGATCGTAGATTAGACATGACGAATGATGGACAGAATCGACAATCGTAGATCAGATATGACGGTTAATGAACAGACTCGACGATCGTAGCTTAGACTCGACAAAGGCAAAGCACTCAACGATCACTAAACTACCTCAACGATCGTAGTCCTCCCTAAGGACACCTCAGCTCTGAAGGCGCCAAGGGCAAATTAGTACAATCCTTATCAGTTAAAATTGGAGAGCCAAGCAAAAGTCGACACCTATCCCACTAAGCGAAAAAGAAGAGAGGGAAGTTACAAGTACAAATTGAAATCGTATTTTTGAAATCTGAAGTTCAAAAGATTATCTCTCTCCCATCCTCTCTCAAAGCAAAAACCCTAACTCAGAAGAAAGCTTAGTCGAATCTCACTTCCAGTTAGAAAATCAATGGCGTCATCTAGTGTTATCTCAGAGTTCTGAGACTCTTTCATTTGTGAATTCAAAACAAATTTCAACCTAAGTTCCACAAGACTCGCCCCTTCTTGAAGAAGGCAGGTCTCGAAGAGGCTTTGGGCGCAGACACACTGATATACCCCAAGCTGGTAAAAGTTTTCTACAAAAATGGTGTGCTTGAAAAAGACACCATCACTACAAGAGTAAGGGAAGTAGAAATCAGACTGAAGGTAGAAGACATCAATCTTTCCCTAGGTCTCAAAAATGAAGGGAATCCAGTCATAGGCAGCGTAGATTTCTAAGAGGGACTAAGAAGAATGCATCACAAGAAAAACCCCTCTGTGAAAGGGTACAAGAAGAAGGAGTTCCCACAGAGGTACGAATTTTTGGCTGATATTATTGGGAAATGTATATGCTGCAAGAGCTCAGGTCATGACTCTGTCAACGAAGTATAACTTAAGCTCATGACGGCCATGTATTATGGTATACAACTCAACTATGGAGCCCTATTGATCAAATAGATTGGTAAGTGGATCGTCAACTCAAAGAAATCAAAAAGCCCTCAAAAGATGTTATATGGGCAATTCATAAGCATTATTCTACAATCTGCCCTGGGTGACAAAATTGGGGATGAAGAAGGAGAAGCTATCAACCCAAATAGGCGAATGACCCAACATCTATTTGAAAATTGGAAGAGGAACCCTGCAGAGTATGTTCGAATGATGACAGAATCCAGTGGAAGAGCTGGGGGTCTGAAGAACTCAGGCCTTCCAGGAAACATGTCTGTGGTCAGGGAGATCGAAGAAGAAGAAGAAATCAACAAAGAAGAACCCTCTGTCCTTACCAGAAAAAGCAAGGGCAAGAGGAAGCTAAGGAGCTAGGCTGTGGAAGAGCTTCAAGGATCTACCATCGATATACACATGAGAGTCCTCTGATATAGAGACTCTGAGGATGCTAAGAAGAAAGCAGCAGTAAGATGAAGCAGATGAGGATCAGGCTACCATATCCCAGATCCTGAAGAAAAACAAAGTTGGTCATAAGTCCAAAAGGCCATCAGTCACCTCAATCGTAGAGTCTCTACTGTTCGTAGAGACCAGACCAAGCATGGCAGGCAAGGAGGTAGCTGCTTCAAGCATAGTGGCTGTTGAAAAGGACAACACTGAGAATCAAGAAAGTCCTGAAGCTGTGGCTAAGCCTAACAAGTCAAGGAGAAAGCTGGTCAAGAAGTACATTCTTGAAAATGAAAAAGTGCTCAAAAAGGAAGCAAAAAGTATGGCTGCCAAGAAGGAACTGTCCAGAGCAAGTCAAGAGGACAGTGCTCCAGCTGAGGGGGAGATCCCTGAAATTCTTATGATAGAAAATACACCAGCTGAGGGGGAGATGTCTGAAGCTCAAGAAGATGCTCCACTTGAGGGGGAGCTATTAATCTTACAAGAAGTTGATCAAGTTGAGGGGGAGCCTCAAGATATCTCTATGGTAGAAGAAGATGTTCCTGCCAGAAATGAAGAGGAACCTGTAAAGATCATCAAAAGCCCATTGAGATAATGGAGCCCTCAAACGAAGACAAGGAAGATGAAGAAGATGATGATGATCTTCAAATCACTTGTGTGGGCAGAGATGGGTATAAAAGCTATCTCTATAATCAGATGTTCTCATACCTACCCATGATGCCATATCATCAAGCTCAAATCCTAAACTCTTGGGATCACATGTTCTGGGGTTTCAAAGAGTATCCAACCATCTCAGTATTGGCTCATGGATTTCCAGGGAGTTTCAATTTTGTCAAGAAATTGCTTACCAACAACTCTTCCTCAAAGGATAAACTTGAGGTACTGTCTATCCCTTCCAAATTTAGAGTTAATCACTTACCATCATCTTCATTTAGCTATTTTTATGAATTCCCACGATGGTTGGAAGTGACACTTAATCCAGTAAATCAATTTCCAGTTGCAGAATCCCAAAATTCTGTAACTGACGAACCAAATGTAGTCAACTTCATTTTGCTCACGCACATCACCACCTCTACGATTCCTGACTCTAGCCCCATCGTAGAGTCCCAAATTGAAATCGTAGAACCACATATTCCAGACATCGAAACTCAGGCCCCTCCATCAGACATACCATCCTCCTCCTCAAATGACTATTTTAGTCTCTGTCTTGCTCTCTACTCCCTGCAAGATCAATCCTAGAAAACAACCCCTCCATTCAATAATCCTCAAACCAATGATACTCTCCAAAATCTGCTCACGAAGGATAACTTGAAGGAATCATCCAAGAACATGGTCAAAAATATAGAAGAAAGCCTGGAATCTCACTCCGACCTCATTAATATCCGGCTGAATCAAATGACCACAGCTGCAAATAATTTTCCTGGCACTATGAATGCCGAGCTTACAAAGAAACTGAGGGAAATTATTCAAGAAATTCTTAAGAGCATGAAGGACAAAGATGAGATTCACTTCCAGATAGCCACCAAGCAAAGAGAGGCTGTTCTTAAAATGCAGAAAAATCAAGAAGTTGAAAATAAACTTATGCTGGAGAACATCATCAACTTGAAAGCCTCAGTCCAAGAATTCCAAAAATCTTATGTCAATCAGGAATGACAGAATGACATTATTCTTACTGCCCTTCGAAACAAAGAAGCTAGATCTAAAAAACAGATCAAGGAAAGTCGAGAGGACATTGCTCGGACCTGAAAGCCAATCTGAACGAGCTTGTCGAGGTGAATCGACTTTCTGCGAGACATTCGAACCCTTGATGCTGACATAAAGGGGGAGAATAAAGGGAAATGAGCTCAATGGGGACAGGGAGGCTAAGGTAGAGGCAGAGGAGGTCAAGGAAGCCAAGAAAGGGGAAGAGGACAATTTTACGCTCAAGCGTCGAAAGCCCTCTGCGCAGACAATTCCATCACCAGACTCAACAATCTGATCAGCAGGAAATTGTAACGGCTTTACCATTAACAAGTCAGGACCCACCTACCAGCTCACAAGATGTGACTACCGTACGCCTAAGAATGCCAATTGGAGATCCTGCATTCATGAACAGGCATGAGGAAAATCCAAGGCTAAGCCTAAGTGAGCTGGAAGAACTAGCCAGAAGAGATGAAGCGAGCAGGAAAAGAAGGGCTGAGGAATATGCCAATCCACCACTATGAAAAAGAACAAAGAAATAAAGATAAGTGTAAACTTTAATTCTTATTGATGTAAAGCTAAAACTGCAATATCTCTTTAACATCAATAAATTCATATTTATTCTCTAGAAATTTCAGCTGCTCACTGAAATACTAAGTCATGTTTAAATTTCTTGCAAATGCATCTAGACACTAATAATCATGACAACAAATCTCCTTGGTTATGTCAACATCAAATAGGGGGAGATTGTTAGGAGAATGCATATTATGATTTGATGTTTTAATGTATATGCTCATGATTATTTGTAAAGTCCTTCAAGTAAGATATGTACAAGGACTTAGTGATATATCAAAATTTTTAGGTTGATCTAAGCTCTTAACGTGTATCATTCTGTAATAGAATGTATAGATAGAAAGATCAAAGCTGTTAGGTTGATCTTGAGATGTAATAGATAGGCTTCGAAGAAATCGTAGTGTATCATCTGATCAACATTGCAGAAGTCAAGGCAGAAACATAGAGCTTCAAAGATGGTAGTGTGCATGCCTTGAAGGACCTCTTCGGAAATTATAGAGTGGTCCCAACGTTTTAAAGCCAACTTGGTTTTCAAGATCGCAATATCAATACGCATTAAAAACAATGTGAGCGACTCTCAAGCTCGTCTACGTTACGAGAATTTACAACAAGTAATATAAGAACTCAACATCTATCAATCAACCGAGTGAATATAGTAGTATAGAGTTCCCACGAGGACAAAATATGAAATCTTAACTTCACAAGTATCGATTTTGTATTAACCTAATTTTATTAAACTAATCAATTCAATGATTTTAAATTATATAAAAAAAACTAAATTAATAAAGAAATTAACTATCACAAAAAATAATCACCAATAACGAAATCGAAAATTTCAAACAATTAATGGAGAATTAGACTTATGATTTCACCTTGAGCTTCACTCTGATTTTCAAACCTTTATTCCAACTCGATTCAATATTCCGGTTTATTAATCAAGAACACGAGCGTAGTAAAAGCCACCTCTCGATGCACTAATACCATATTAACATCAATCCACAATTAAGATAGAAATCATTTTAAACACCTAAATTAACCAACTCACTATATCTCTATGTGAACTGCAATCAAAAGAAGGTTGAAGTTTAAGCTCTCTATCTGATTACATGCGATGTCAGTGTATCTCTACCTTAATAATAATCACAAATCTGCTTATCGACAAAATTCATGCGACACGTCATGCTATATTAACTAGGTCAGATTGAAATATCCTCTCTCGATTCCTTTCAAATCCACAAAGAACTGTTGATCAGGCAATTCATAAATTCACGCTCAAATTAACATAGATAAACTGAAAATATCTTATTGAATTGGAAATCAAAGTTATAGAATCATCGTTTCACCCACGGATCCATCACAAGTCTAATAAGTAAATTAGTTCATAACGAATGAATTAAAAACTGAATAATTTGTGGAAAACATCATCCCAATTACAAATAAGACTAAGGAGAAGAAGAATAAAGAAAACCCCTTCACGTAGCCTTGATTCGTAACCATCGTGATAATCTCTGAAAATTAATCCTCCAACGTTCGATCTTCAATCCTTGAAATCGCTCTTGAATTCTTGCCTTAGTGTTGTATGATTGTTCTTTTTTCTACGTAAAAAAGCAAGCTCTTTTTTATGTTACGGCCGAAGTCTCCCTTTTGTAGAGTCAAGCGCTTAACAAAACATCTCAAACCATGTTGCATCAAAGTCCAAATAGCAAACGAGAAAAGCTCGAGAAAGCGGGACCCACCCCGTGAAAATCTGAACCTAAAATAGACCCCCCCGGTGAGCTGAATCTTGTCTTCAAAATTTTCAAGCTCAACTTTTTCCACTTTTGCTCCAAAAAGTCCGCCTTTCCTCACCAATTGCATCCATGACCACCCTACACATAAAATATCACAAAAGCGAGTAAAAGCGAACCTGAAAACATGAAGATAACTACAATTTAAACTTGAAATGAATATCGATTCGTGTATATAAAATCCACTTATCAAAATCCCCCAAACTTAAACCGTGCTGGTCCCACGAGCACAAAAAACAAACTACATGCTATGCAATGCAATGAAATACAATAACAATCTAAATGCCTAAAAATCCAACAACATCGCATAAACTAACTTATCCCATCGACCTCGGGAAAAACAAGCAACTTTACAATACAAATTATTAAAACCAATCCACAATTACATATTAATTCTCAATTCTTGAACAACTATTCTTTGGTATAAGCGTGCGTGTGTGAACAACATCTAAGATAAGCGTCTGGACCCAAATTCAATACATAAACAACTTCTTAGAAGGAATCATACGGTCTGAAACTCAAAATCTCAAAGATAGGCGCGATTCAACTAAAATTAAACTCAACCAAATTCAAGGGTACATGCGGGATACTCATTCTTTCTTTTCTTCCTTCTTTTTTTTTTTTTTTTTTTTTACGGGGGCTTTTTGCTCTTTTCCGTTTTATTCTTATCTCTCTTTTTTCTAAATATACAAAAAGCAGTATGCGATGTCTCATCCCATTAGGCTAACGATGTTACCCTTAGCGAGCTTTAGACCAACGACTCCCGGACCATAGAAGACCTTAGAGGCGCTAGGTGTAAAACAATCCCCTCGGCGTGCTTTTCGAAATGTGAGGCCCCAAACAAGACTAGTCACCATGTATACCTATGTATTTTTCTTCTTTTTTAAGCTTATATACCCCACATTTATTCCCCCAAACTTAGGTTCTTGCCTAATTTAAGCCTTCACTGCCTATCCTTGTCATTTTATGGTTCACCCTAGCATTATCCTTTAGAAACATTTTATGTATCGATTTGGTAATGAAATTCGACAAAGATGTTATTAGTGTTACCCTTTTTTATAACGATGATATCAAACAAGTCCAAGATTCGATTCATAACAATAATTATATCACGATTCTAATAATCCATACTATATTGGTTAACTTGTTCACAATCTCATCATTGGCGAGAATAACTTTTGTAGAATCGACGACACCATTGGACATATCTGCAAACAAACTATTTAACTAAAACTTTTTTTTCTTTTCATCAAATTTTTTCCATTTTTTTTTAAACTAAAAATCAAAATCCTATTCTATAATGCAAAACTAGATATTAAAACTAAAATATAAAAATGCAAGCAACTAAACAAACAATTAAATCCCCAAACTTAACTAAGACAATGCCTCATTGGATAAAAAATAAAATCGAGAGGACTTCCACAGGAATTGTCTAAAATGCAGGGCGGTGGTTGGTGCTCTTCTTCATCGGAATCACTAGGCGGAAATCGAGGTAATGGACCGGGTTGTTGATCTGAAATTGGGCATGGGGTTGAAACTTTGGGCGTTGTGTTGAATGAGGCGAAAAGACGCGTTCATGGCATCGAACATGTGATCTTGGCGCATCATGATCACGCATTTTCGGGCGTCTTTGCCCTATTATCGCGCATTCATTTGATTTTGGAACTCGAGGATCTGAGTACTAGAAAATGCCTCGATCTGCGAAACACCTTTCGGTTCCTTGATCTCCCATCGTTTCATCCTCATCCCCGAGGTATCTTGACGTCAACTTCATCTTAAGGCGCCGATGGAAAAATAAAACCCAAACCCGTGGATGTGACTCTCCTCCACCCCTGACCTTTGAATACCGCGTAATCATGCGTGAATCAAGTAAAAGCAAGCGGTGCGGTTGAGTTGGCTCATCATCGAATAACGCGCACCGGCGTTGTGGCACAACGCACGTATAAGTGAAGGGTGTGTGAAACCGCCCGAAAAATTCCCGTAAGCATCGGCGGATAGAAAGCGATGATGGCCCGGCGTCGATAATGAAGTCTGCCTGATGGCGTATAACGATGCGCCTTCTCTTTGGTGACGTCCGAAAGTGTGTTGGAACGGAAGCAATTTTGCACATAAAAATCGTACCATATCTTTCCATACCGGCTTAAGTCCTTGCTATTGAACAACTTTTCCTCCTTCCTCCCTTTGGTCCAAGATGTGCCCGGCTTTGTCAAATTTTTAATAACCTCCTCATAATCTGGGTCAAAATCCCTCATTTGGACATACTGACAATGGCGTGGCACCACCATGATGATAGTAAGCGTTGATTGCATCGTCCTTTGAATGGAACCATTTGACCCACTTTAAACGCTTTGAAAGGAGCTTTGTCTTCGGCATTTGCATAGAATTCCTTGACAATATTAACCACTGCGGGTGTCGGATGTTGATGAATTTGATCCACCCCTTTTGGTGAATTTGGGACATCATCTCCCCGTCGTTCCCCTCGGGGGCCAAACCACGCTCTGGCGTAAGTGCCTTAGATTGCATGTACTCATAACGGTCGGCGGCGGCGGCACTCACAAATTTTCGGCGGTCATAGGTGGTTGGCGGTGGAGCGGCGCTTGAACTCGCCCCCCGTTGGCGTTTGGGTGTTGGTTGAGATGCCATTGAGTTTCAGCAGTGAACTCTTGCTAGTAACCACTTCCTCTCCCGAAACTTGGTTCAGTCAATCTGTCAAACACTTGGCGTGCACAGCTCGTTCGGATCCCCCAAACTCCGGTTGGTTCTATGTAGGTGAGAAAAGATGAAGACTTGATACTATGGTAACTTACCCTCAAGTGTGTGTATCCCAATTTCTTGAAGAATTCGGGTTTAATGGTGTGGAATATGGGAAGTATGAGGTAGGGTTTATATAGAGTGATGTGGGGGAGATGAAATGGTGGACGGGATTGACGTCGTGTGGAATTCGTGGGGTAGAAGGTGGGTTAATTTGATTTAGGTAGTGGTAGTGGTGGTAGTAGTTGTTTAGTGTCGTGGGTTGTGTTTAGGAGATGAAGACAAATATGGCAGCAGGTTTTAAGTGAGGGGGAAATGGCTGGGGCGTGCGGTTTAAATGAGCAAGTCTGCCCAAGATTTAGGACCCCTTTGGCGAAGTGCTAAACAAAAAAGGCCCTCCCGTGACAGTATAGTCCTTCTAAAAAATTTTGGCAAAAAATTTGGAGATGTAAAATTCTCCGATTTTCCTCCTTTTCGTAGTCGTTGTTGCTCTGACTCATGTTGGACCTCTCCTGAAACCAAAAACATGCAATATGTTAGATTAATCACGACTTGGAGTTTCAATGAGATTTTTATTACTTTTCAGAGATTTTTAGCAAAACTTAATAATTGACAAGTCCTAACTACTGCTTCATAAACTATATCCTAACAAATTAAACATGAACTATGAAAAATAAAGAAAGATTGGGTTGCCTCCCAATTAGCGCTTGATTTTAAGTCGTTCAGCCTGACTACTCCCTGTTTTACTGTGTATCGGCGAGGGTAATGTTGTCGGCGTCCCAGTTCGACTCGCCACCCCAGTAATGCTTTATCCGTTGACCATTGACCTTGAACGTTTCTAACGGATTCCAGCTATAGAGTTCAATGGCGCCATAAGGAAATACTCGTTTTATTGTAAATGGTCCCGACCATCTCGACTTAAGCTTTTCGGAGAACAAACGCAGCCGTGAATTGAACAAGAGGACTGCTTGACCCGGCTCGAATGTTCGTTGCACAATTTTCTGATCGTGCCATCTTTTAACTTTTTCTTTGTATAGCTTGGCATTCTCGTAGGCTTGGAGGCGAAATTCGTCGAGCTCATTTAGTTGGAGTAACCTCTTTTCTCCTACCGCGGCTTGATCAAAATTCAATTTCTGTATGGCCCAATAAGCCTTGTCTTGTAGCTCCACCGCAAGTAAGTGACATGCCTTTTAAATCTGAGAGTTGATAAGGTGACATCCGATTGGCGTTTTGTATGCGATCCGTATGCCCCATAATCGTCGTCGTCAATCGAAGTGACCAATCTTTCAGACTTCGGTTTATGACTTTCTCTCAATATCCTCTTAACTTCTCTTGTTCGATACCTCGGCTTGCCCATTAGTTTGAGGTGATACGTTGTAGCCACCTTGTGATTGACCCCATACTTAGCCAAAAAGAGCATAAATGACTTATTGCGAAGTAGCGCCTTCATCACTGATTATTGCTCTTGGCGTGCCAAACCTCGTGAAAATGTTTTTCTGCAGAAACTTGAGGACCACCTTGGCATCATTAGATGGTAATCTTTGCGACTTGACCCATTTTGAGGCGTAATCCCACCATGACGAGAATATCTTGATTGCTCAAAGACGACGGGAATGGTCCCATGAAATCGATGCCCCATACATCAAAGATTTCCACTTCAAGAATTATTTGTAGGGGCATCTCATTCCGTTTCGATATGTTTCCCACCCTTTGGCATCTATCACACGTTTTCACAAATTGGTGGGCGTCTTTGAACACCGTAGGCCAATAAAACCCGAATTGAAGAACTTTTGCCGCGGTGCGCTCACTCCCGTAATGTCCACCGTATACCGATGAATGGCATTCTTGTAATATGTTGTGGACTTCACTGTATGGGATACATCGTCGAATCATCTTATCGGCACATTGTTTGAATAAGTATGGTTCATCCCATGTACCCACTTGACATCATGTAGAAACTTCTTTTTACATTTGTCGTGTAAGATCCGGTGGAAGCATCTTGCTTACCACATAATTAAGCTAAATCTGCATACCACGAAATTATGCATTCAACCCAAATAAGCGCTCATCAAGGAATGTCTCGTTGATCACGCATCTATCTTCATCCTTTTTCTCGGATTTTCCGGCCTTGACAAATGATCGGCAACTTGATTCTCGTCCCTTTCTATCTTTAATTTCTAAATCAAACTCTTGAAGTAGGAGAATCCATCGGATAAGGCGTGGCTTAGCATCTTTTTTTCGCTATTAAATGCTTAATCGTCGAATGGTCCGTGTAGACTATTACCTTAGTCCGATCAAGTATGCCCGAATTTATCGAACAGCGTATACCACTTTGCAAGCAATTCCTTTTCCGTAGTAGTAGTGTAGTTCATTTGAGTCTCTGTGAGTGTTTTGCTTGCATAGTATATGGCATGAAACACCTTGTCTCGTCTTTATTTGGCCCAAGCCCCAACCGCATAATCGCTTTCGCATCACACATAAGTTGAATGGCATTTTCGGTCAGGTGCGACTATCACGAGGGGACATAGTTAATTTCTTCTTGATAAGTCAAACGGACTTACATTTCATGATAAAAAGTAAAAGTGGCATCCTTCTCTAAAAGGCGCATAGAGGTTTTGCAATCTTAGAAGTCTTTTATGAATCTCTGTAGAACCCGGCATGCCCCGAGAAAACTTCTAATTCCCTTAAGCGAGCCCGGTGGAGTAGTTTCTCGATCGTGTCCAACTTTGCCTTATCCACCTCCAATCCTTGGCCGACACCTTATGTCCCAAAATTATGCCCTCTTGACCATGAAGTGGCATTTTTCCCAATTCGATTATGAGGTTTGTATCCTTACACATTTGCAATACCATGACCAGATTCTCTAAGCAAGTGTCAAAATTGTCCCCGTAGGCCAGAAATCGTCCATGAAGACTTCAACGTTCTTCTCCACCATATCCAGAAAAATAGCCATCATACACATTTGGAAAGTTCTTGGGTGCATTGCACGATCCGAATGACATTCTCACGAATGCAAAGGTCTTAGTAAGGGCAAGTGAATGTTGTCTTTTCTTGATCCTCGGGAAGCGATAGCAATCGATTATATCACGAATATCCATCCAATAAGCGATAAAACTCATGTCCCGTAACTTTGTCTAACATTTGATCGATAAAAGGTAGCGGAAATGATCCTTCCGGGTTGCCTTATTCATCTCCTATAATCGATGCACACCTCCAACTTTATTCTTTGTCCTTGTTGGAATTAACTCGTTGTCCTCATTACGAATTACCGTCATTCCCCTTTCTTGGGCACACAATGAATCGGACTTACCCATTTCTTGTCGGAAATTGGATATATGACATCGACATCCAATAATTTGAAATTTCCTTCTTGACCACTTCCTTCATGATTGGGTTAAGTCGGCGTTGATGCTCCATGGATGGACTTGCATCATCCTCCATCAAAAATCTTGTGCATGCAAAAAATGATGGGCTAATGCCTTTTATATCCATGATCGTCCATCCAATTCTTGATTTGTGATCCTAAGCACCCTCGGCAACTTTTCTTCCTGCAATTCGTTAAGTGCAGCAGAAATAATTACAGGTAAAGAATTTAAATCGCCTAAATACTCATACCTGAGATGTTTAGGGAGTGGATTAAGTTTCAATGTCGGTGGCTCCTCCAATCATGGTTTTAATTTTTCTGCAACTGTCTCCTCGGTGTGCAAAGGTTCAACCGGTGCTCTGAATCGGCTAACTCGTGGCAATGAGTCTAGCATCTATAATAAGTCCACAAATTTGGTCGTCTTTTCCTCATCCCCGATAAAGTTGTTTCTAACGGATCGTTGATCAAACTCTTGCCCATATCTTGACTGTAATTTGCTCAATTAAATCCATTCGATTACACTCTTCCTCGTCCGTAGGGTATTTCATGGCCTTGAACACATTGAATTTTACTTCTTGATCTTGGACCCTCATTGTCGGTTCTCCTTTTTGCGTCTATGAGTGTCCGTCCGTCCGTAACGAAAGGTCTCCCTAGGATGATCGGGATGTTCTTATCTTCATCGAAATCCGAGTATGATAAAGTCCGAGGGAATATGAACTTATCCACTTTTACCAAAATGTCCTCTCTGATGCCTCTCGGATATGTGGTGACCTGTCACTTGTTATGATGAAATGTTACGTAGGCTTTGGCGGCGAAGCAAACCCAATTCTAAATATCTTGATAATGGCATCGGGTTTATACTCGCCCCAAATCACATAAGCACTTGTTAAAGACATCTTCCGATCGTGCAGGGGATAGTAAAGCTCCCGGGTCTTTGAGTTTTGGTGGAAGCTTTTTACGTAACAACTTTTCACTACACTCTCTGTTAGTGCCACTTTTTTGAAGTCTTCCATTTCTTCTTCCTCGATGAAATTCCCTTCATAAACTTCGCATAACTCTGCATTTTTTCTAGGGCCTCTGCGAATGGGATGTTAATCTGGAGTTTCTTGAACACATCTAAAAACTTTGCGAAATGCTTATTTGATTTCTGTTTTTGGACCCTCTGCTGAAATGGCGGTGGAGGAAAAAAAATTGGCTCACTATTTAACTTGGGTTCCTCGGTTTTGTTCCCCTCCACTGCGTTACTGTCGTCGACCTTTTCCTCCGGTGTTGCTGAATTTTCTACACTATTCCCACCGAGGTGTTTTCCACTTCTCAACATAACTGCTTGATATTGCTCATGATTACCCTTCGGATTTCTTTCGGTGTCGCTAGGTAATGTTCCTTGTGGTCTATTCTTCAATGCCAATGCAATTTGACCTATCTGATTCTCTATATTTTTGATAGCAATAGCTTGATTCTTCATAGCCAAATCGTTGCTAGTCATGTACCTTGCCCATGATTCCTCCCCATCGGATTTCATGTCCTACTGTTGAATCTTTTGTGGATGACTATGAAAACCAGGGGGATATGATGGTCGTGGAGCTTGAGTTTGCTGATTATTGCTCCATGAGAGGTTTGGGTGGTTCCTATTCCCCTGGTTGTAGGTGTTTTGGTAGGTATTTTGCGGAATTACATTGTAGTTGCCTATGAATTGAGCGGATCTTTGGATTTATTACACCTTTGCTCTCGTCGGATGATCCCCACACAATTCACATACTACCATAACTTCTTTGAACTTGTTCTTTGAACTTGAGCCCTATTATCATCGTATTCACCCTCTCATTCATCGTGTCGAACTTCATGGATAATCTGAAAAAATTGTGCTTGTATAGTTTTGTTGCTCCATCTAATTCCATCTAATTTACTGTGATTCTTCTTTGTGGGCCTTTGGTAGTTATTTGCTTGACATTGTTTCTATCAAATTGTAGGCTTCTTCGTAACTCTTAGCCATGAATACACCTTGATGCCGCATCAATGCTAGTTTTGACATTTCCATGTAGCCCGATTATAGAAGGTGTTCATTTGTAACCACTTGGGCAATCCATGATGTGGGCACTTTACGAGTAATTCCTTGTATCTCTCCATGCCTCATACTGATGACTCTCCATTCTGCTGCTCAAACATTGTGATGTCATTCCTCATTTTAGCGATTTTTACCGGTGGGAAAAATTTGGCGAAATTTTTGAGCCAAATCCTCCCACGTAGTGATCGAACCCGTGATAAAGAATGTAACCAACTCTTAGCCTTGTCCCGTAAAGTGAATGGGACAAGCGAAGTCTCATTGCCTCATCAGACACCCCATTGTACTTGAGCGTGTAGCACGTCTCTAAAAAACGATCAAATGCTCATTCGGATGCGTGTTTTGCCATTCCCCAATGACATGAGTTACGCATCATCCGAATGGTCCCGGGCTTTATTTCAAAAGTGTTCGCGACTATTGCGAGGCCTAGTAATGCTCATTGCGGATCGGTCACCCTAGGTGTGGAAAAATCCTCAACGCTTTACGGTCTTGGCGGAGCATCATTTCTTCCTTATCGAAATTTTCGAATTAGTTCCTCGTTTCCTCAATCCACCTACTCGACTTTTGAAATGGAAATGCATCGATGTAGTCCTCAAAAGGAAGCAAGTCTGGATGTTTAGATCGTGTTTGCATAAACCAATGTCGAAAACACGAAATAGAAAACAAAAATAAAAATGTTTAAGTAAAAGCTGGACTAATTAAAGCGATATTGTAAAAAACAAATATTAAAATCTAAATAAATTGTCCCGTGATGACGCCAAAAAACTTGTTGGTGAAAATCAATACGCTTAAAAACACAGCAAGTGCACGTGGTCAACAAGTAATATAGTAGTGAATAGAGTATCGTTCCCACGAGGACAAAATATCAAGAATCTTAACTTCACAAGTATCAATTTTGTATTAACCTAATTTTATTAAACTAATCAATTCAATGATTTTAAATTATATAAAAAACTAAATTAATAAAGAAATTAACTATCACAAAATAGTCACCATAACGAAATCGGAAATTTCAAACAATTAATGGAGAATTAGACTTATGATTTCACCTTGAGCTTCACTCGATTTTCAAACCTTTATTCGACTCTCAATTCAATATTCCGGTTTATTAATCAAGAACACGAGCGTAGTAAAAGCCACCTCTCGATGCACTAATACCATATTAACATCAATCCACAATTAAGATAGAAATCCGTTAAACACCTAAATTAACCAACTCACTATATCTCTATATGAGAGCGCAATCAAAAGAAGGTTGAAGTTTAAGCTCTCTATCTGATTACATGCGATGTCAAGCGTATCTCTACCTTAACAATAATCACAAATCTTCTATCGACAAAATTCATGACACATGCTATATTAACTAGGTCTAGATTCGAATATCCTCTCTCGATTCCTTTCAAATCCACAAAGAACTGTTGATCAGGCAATTCATAAATTCACGCTCAAATTAACATAGATAAACTGAAAATATCTTATTGAATTGGAAATCAAAGTTATAGAATCATCGTTTCACCCACGGATCCATCACAAGTCTAATAAGTAAATTAGTTCATAACGAATGAATTAAAAACTGAATAATTTGTGGAAAACATCATCCCAATTACAAATAAGACTAAGGAGAAGAAGAATAAAGAAAACCCTTTCACGTAGCCTTGATTTAATGCAAATAAGTGATAATCTCTAAAAATTAATCCTCCAACGTTCGCTCTTGATCCTTGAAATCGCTCTTGAATTCTTGCCTTAGTGTTGTATGATTGTTCTTTTTCTACGTAAAAAGCAAGCTCTTTTTTATGTTACGTAGAAGTCTCCCTTTTGTAGAGTCTAAACGCTTAACAAAAACATCTCAAACCATGTTGCATCAGAGTCCAAACAACAACGAGAAAGCTCGAGAAGCAGGACCCCACCCGTGAAAAACACAAAACAAAAAACATGCACTTCCCGTGAAAGCTAAAGCTCTGTCTTCAAAATTTTCAAGCTCGACTTTTTTCCACTTTTGCTCCAAAAAGTCGACCTTTCCTCACCAATTGCATCCATGACCACCCTACACATAAAATATCACAAAACGAGTAAAAACGAACACAAAACATGAAGATAACTACGAATTTAAACTTGAAATGAATATCGATTCGTGTATATAAATCCACTTATCAAGTACCAAGTCTGGTTGGACTTGAAGAGTTCTAAGTGATGCATAAGCGCCTCATAACTCGCAACCTCCATCTGCTTTGTAAAGAATTAAAACAAACATAAATTAGCAATCATCATTAAAGAACAAGTTTAAAAAGCGAAATTTTTTAAATATCTATTCAACTATTGTACCCAACTAGAGGGTATCGGGCGCGGTTCTATATACGACTTATAAGCTTTAGTAGATCGATGGCCAATGACGAATCTAAATCAGGAGGATGAGGATAAACAAGGATAAATTTTCAAACTGGAAAGTAAGGATGCAAGCTTACATGGACTCAATAGATGAAGATCTATTTGAGACCATTCAAAATGGGCCCTATATTCCAATGAAGCTTGCACCAACCACTGATGATCCAAACAGAATACAAATCAAAGTTAAAGAAGAATGGACAGACAACGAGAAGAGAGCTGTCCAACTTGACAAAAAGGCCAAGAACATCCTGTTCCAATCCTTAGAAGACGATCTATTTGAAAACGTTGTCAACAACAAAACAGCTAAGGAGGTTTGGGAAGCATTGTTGATCATGCACGAAGGAACTGAAGAAGTCAGAGAAAACAAACAATCTCTTCTGACACAGCAGTATGAGATGTTTGCTCAAGTTCAAGGAGAGAACGTGACTGCCACCTATGAGAGATTCAACGTTCTGCTCAACTCTCTACGAGTATATGGGAAGATCTATCCTAACAAAGATCTGATCATAAAGTTCATGAGAGCCCTACCGAGCAAGTGGGATGCCAAAACCACTACTATAAGAGAGTCAAATAATCTTCACGAGATGACAGTCCAATAGCTATATGGAAATCTCCTGACATACGAACTGGAGCTGACTTAACGAGCTGAAACCCTATCAGAAGGAAGAAGGAAAGATAAGGGTGTTGCTCTCAAGGCAACTGAAAGTGCATCAAAGGTCAACACTGAGATTGACTTTGATTATGATGAAAACGATGTTGAAGATCTTGCCATGCTGGTAACAAGACTGAGAAGATTCATGCGTCAAGGCAAAACCAGCAAGCCAAAGAAGGTCAACAACTACAGCAGCCAGGATCAAATAAATGATCTATGCTACAACTGCAAGAAGCCTGGCCACTTCATTGCCAACTGCAACAAACCTCTAAGAGAAGATCTAAAGAAGAAACAACATGCAAAGAAGGAATACAAAGGAAACAAAAGGCCTCGGAAGAGACAAAGGCACGGTAGTTTGGAGGATCATGGAGCGATTCGAATGATGACTCAATCTTGACTCAGGAGATGATGAAGAACCACAAATGGCTAATCTGCAGGCAATGGCCAAACATGCAAAGGACAAACAAAACCTCAACATTCATGACATAAGTCTCGACGAGGTATTTGACTTCAACTCACCTGATGTAGACATAAATGATTTAAGAACTGCACTGCATGGCATAACCACTGACCTACATCAATACATGAAGTGGTTCAGAGTTTTGTCAAATGATCATTCACTTCTTCAAGAGGAGAAGAAGAAAGTTCAAGAAGAGCTTGAAACAGTCCTTCTAAGTACTAATATTCTCTTCAAGCTTGAGGCTGAGAATGAAACCTTAAAACAGACAAACACACTCAATGCACAAAGAGAATCTAATCTAACCTCTAAAATTGAGGAACTAGAAAAGACTATCTCTGCATAGAATAAATCCTCATCATCCATGGACTCCCTGCTCTCTAGTCAGAGGAGCACATTCGACAGAACAGGCTTAGGCTTTGGGGAATCCATTCCAGAGCCATGTGTGGAAAAGACAAAGGAAACTAGCACTAGTAATGCCTCAAGGTTTAGTAGAAGCACTACCTTTGTGAAATCCTCACAGAAGGAAGAACAAGTTCAACCATGTCCTACTGTCTTCATTCATACTCAAAGGAGTAAAGGATCTCATGTTTGATCTCAGGATTCATAAAAGAGAAGAGTAACCTAACCTCTACTCACCAACCTCGAAGAATCGTAGAGTCAAGCAAGACCAACTCTACGAATCAACTGGGAAGGTACAGTAGAGGTAAGGCACACTCATCACTATTTATGAAATCCAAGGACACGTGGAATATTGAGAATCAGTTTAACAAAAGGACAACTAAAGAACCACACAAGTCCAAATGGAGGATGAATCATCATACACACTGGCATGCATCATACTAGATGTTTTATATGCAATAAAAATGGTCACAATGCTGCTAAGTGTTATTATAATTCCATGCATGTAAGACCCAAGATTAAACAGATTTGGGTCCCCAAAGGCACTAACAAAGAAGGACCCATGCAAATATGGGTACCAAAATGAAGATTCAATTTTTGACAGGAAAAGAGCTCCACGATCACCACATGGTATCTCGACAGGCGGATGCTCAAGGCACACGACAAGAACAAAGCCCTCTTGTCTAACTACATAGAGAAGGAGGGTCCCTCTGTCATCTTTGGAGACAACGGCTTGGGCAAGACAAGAGGATACGGCTCTGCTGGCAATGGTGCAGTATGTTTCAGCAAGGTAGTATATGTAGAAGGTCTCCAACACAACCTTCTAAGCATCAGTCAACTCTGCGACAAGGGTCGTCAAGTGACATTCCTTAACAACCAATGTCAAGTCAGAGATTTGAAGACATCTGTTGTAAAGCTAACCAGGACAAGAGAAGGAAATGTCTACACATTGGATCTTGGTCAACTAAGCTCAGATGAGACAATATGTTTTCTTGCAAAAACATCTGAAGAAATGAACTGGCTATGGCATAGACGGTTGTCTCACTTAAACTTCAAGAGCATGTCCAAACTGGCATCAAAAGATCTTGTAGCTGGCCTACCTTAGTTCAACTTCGTAAAATAAAGGCCATGCAATGCCTGTCAGCTTGGAAAACAAACCAGAAGCTCATTCAAAAGCAAAACAGCCAACTCTATTGACAAGCCCCTGCAGTTGCTTCACATGGATCTATTTGGGCCAATTCCAACAACTAGTCTTGGAGGAAAAAGATACTCTCTAGTTATAGTCGACGACTACACCAGATTCACATGGGTATTCTTCCTAACTTCAAAGGATGAAACGAGCTCCCATTTAATTAAGATGTTCAAACTGGTGATGAACGAGAAAGGAGAGAAAATCAAGGCCATAAGGAGTGATCATGGCAGAGAATTCGACTTCTCAGAAATGGACCAATTCTCGCATGAATAACGGATCGATCATAACTTCTCGACTCCACGAACTCCTCAACAAAATGGAGTAGCTGAAAGAAAGAACAGAACTTTGATAGAAGCTGGAAGAACTCTACTTGCAGCAGCTCATCTACCTGAATACTTCTGGGCAGAAGTTGTCAACACTGCATGCTACACGCAGAACAGATCACATGAAGTTGACTACGATGGGACATTTGCACATGTTGCCAGACTGGAAGCCATCAGAATCTTTCTTGCCTTTGTTGCTCACATGAAGTTCAAAGTCTTTCAGATGGATGTCAAAAGTGCATTCCTAAATGGAGAACTCCAAGAAGAAGTCTATGTAGAGCAACCTCCAGGTTTCATCAATCCATCTCTTTCAAATTATGTTTATAGATTAGACAAAGCCTTATATGGTCTTAAACAAGCACCTAGAGCATGGTATGAAACACTAACTAACTTCTTAATTGAAAATGGGTTTACTAGAGGTAGAGTAGATACCACACTATTTCTTAGAAGGCATAAAGACAAAGTCTTATTAGTTCAAATATATGTTGATGACATTATTTTTGGTTCTACTGACGAAAAGTTATGCAAGAGATTCTCTAAGCTGATGCAGAGCAAGTTTGAAATGAGCATGATGGGTGAGCTAAATTTCTTCCTTGGACTGCAAGTAAAGCAGACTGATGAAGGAATTTTCATAAACCAAGCCAAGTACATCAAAGACTTACTCAAGAAGTATGGCATGGAATCAGCATCTCCCATGAAAACACCAATTGCTCCTGCAATCAAGCTTGACAAAGATGAAAAGGGTAAAAGTATTGATATAACTCAATACATAGGTATGATAGGTTCTCTTTTATACCTAACTGCCAGTAGACCAGCCATAATGTTTGCAACATGCATATGTGCTAGATTTCAGGCTAACCCTAAAGAGTCACATTTATTTGATGTAAAGAGGATCTTCAGGTATCTCAATTTTTACACACCTTACTTGGGGCTTTGGTACCCCGAGGAACTTATTGAACTAACAAGATACACGAGATCTTTGATTTTGTAGGATGCAAAATAGATAGAAAGAGTACCAGATGCTTTTTGTCGATTGCTAGAAGCAGATGGTGTCCCGGTTTAGCAAAAAAGCAAAACTCAAGATCTACTTCAACCGCAGAATTTGAATACATTCTTTCTTGGGCGGTATTGTTGTTTCAGATTCTATGGATGAAAAATCATTAGTGACTATGGGTTTGATTTCAAATCTATTCCCATTCAACGTGATAATCTGAGTGCCATAGAAATAACTCATAATCTCACATTATGCATTCTAGGACTAAGCATATAGAAATAAGGTATCACTTCATCAGGGATCATGTGCAAAATGGAACTATATCTTTACAATATATCCCTACTGAAAATCAACTTGCTAATGTTTTTACAAAACCTCTAGATGAATCCAGATTTAATAAGTTAATAAGTGAGCTAGACATGCTAAATCTTCAACAATAAAATATATGCTCTCGATTGTGCTAACCATAACAGATACAAAGGCTAAACTCAAAATCATAGACATGATCAAGGGAAGTCCACGATCGTAGAGCTGGAGAGAAAAAACCACCTCAACGATCATAACAAAGACTCAACCATCGTAGAGCAGACTCAACGATGACAAAAGCATCATCAACAAAGCAAGAGCACACCCTGTGATGATAAGCTTCAAAACAAAGTAATCCTTCTGATAAGCGTCTCAAGAACAAACCTAACCCTTGACTCACTCCAAGAGGTTGGCCCCTTCCTGAGTTGCCTTAAAAGAATGCTTTATCAAAAACTCATCCCAAGGATCAGGACAGACTTGACGATCGTAGATCAGACACGACGAATGATGGACAGACTCGACGATCGTAGATCAGACACGACGGTTGATGAACAGACTCAACGATCGTAGCTCAGACTCGACAAAGGCAAAGCACTCACCGATCACTAAACTACCTCAACGATCGTAGTCCTCCCTAAGGACACCTCAACTCTGAAGGAGCCAAGGGCAAATTAGTATAATCCTTATCAGTCAAAATCGGAGAGCCAAGCAAAAGTCGACACTTGTCCCACTAAGCAAAAAAGAAGAGAGGGAAGTTACAAGTACAAATTGAAATCGTATTTTTGAAATCTAAAGTTCAAAAGATTATCTCTCTCCATCCTCTCTCAAAGCAAAAACCCAACTCGAGAAGAAAGCTTGAGTGAATCTCACTTCCAGCTTAGAAAATCAATGGTGTCATCCAAAGGTGTTATCTCAGTTATAGACTGCTTTGATGAATTCAAAACAAATTTCAACCTAAGTTCCACAAGACTACGGCCTTCTTGAAGAAGGCGGTCTCTCGAAGAGGCTTTGGACGTAACACCGATATACCCCAAGTGGTAAAGTTTTCTACAAAATGGTGTGCTTGAAAAAGACACCATCACTACAAGAGTAAGGGGAAGTAGAAATCGGTGAAGGCGTAAGACATCAATCTTGCCCTAGGTCTCAAAAATGAAGGGCATCCAGTCATAGACAACGTAGATTTCCAAGAGGGACTAAGAAGAATGCATCACAAGAAAAACCCCTCTGTGAAAGGGTACAAGAAGAAGGAGTTCCCACAGAGGTACGAATTTTTGGCTGATATTATTGGGAAATGTATATGCTACAAGAGCTCAGGTCATGACTCTGTCAATGAAGTACAACTTAAGCTTGTGACGGCCATGTATTATGGTATACAACTCAACTATGGAGCCCTATTGCTCGAATGGATTGGTAAGTGGATCGTCAACTCAAAGAAATCGAAAAGCCCTCAAAAGATGCTATATGGGCAATTCATAAGCATTATTCTACAGTCTGCCCTGGGTGACAAAATTGGGGATAAAGAAGGAGAAGTTATCAACCCAAATAGGCGAATGACACAGCAGCTGTTTCAAAATTGGAAGAGGAACCCTGCAGAGTATGTTCAAATGATGACAGAATCCAGTGGAAGAACTGGGGATCTGAAGAACTCAGGCCTTCCAGGAAAAATGTCTGTGGTCAAGGAGATCGAAGAAGAAGAAGAAATCAACAAGGGCAAGAGGAAGCTAAGGGCTAGACTGGTGGAAGAGCCTCAAGGATCTACCACTGATATACCTGTAGAGTCCTCTGATATAGAGACTCTGAGGATGCTAAGACGAAAGCAGTAGCAAGATGAAGCAGATGAGGATCAGGCTACCATATCCCAGATCCTGAAGAAAAACAAAGTTGGTCATAAGTCCAAAAGGCCATCAATCACCTCAATCGTAGAGTCTCTACTGTTCGTAGAGACCAGACCAAGCATGGCAGGCAAGGAGGTACCCTGAAGCTCAAGAAGATGCTCTACTTGAGGGGGAGCTATTGATCTTACAAGAAGTTGATCAAGTTGAGGGGGAGCCTCAAGATATCTCCATGGCAGAAGAAGATGTTCCTGCCAGAAATGAAGAGGAACCTGTAAAAGATCATCAAGATCCCATTGAGATAATGGAGTCCTCAAACGAAGACAGGGAAGAGGAAGAAGATGATGATGATCTTCAAATCACTGGTGTGGGCAGAGATGGGTATAAAAGCTCTCTCTACAATCAGATGTTCTCATACCTACCCATGATGCCATATCATCAAGCTCAAATCCTAAACTCTTGGGATCACATGTTCTGGAGTTTCAAAGAGTATCTAGCCATTTCAGTATTGGCTCATGGATTTCCAGGGAGTTTCAATTTTGCCAAGAAATTACTTACCAACAACTCTTCCTCAAAGGATAAACTTGAGGTACTGTCTATCCCTACCAAATTCAGAGTTAATCACTTACCATCATCTTCATTTAGCTATTTTTATGAATTCCCACGATGGTTGGAAGTGACACTTAATCCAGTAAATCAATTTCCGATTCACGAGAATCCCAAAATTACATGAATCGACGAACAAAATCGATCAACTTCATTTTCCTTACACACATCACCACCTCTACGATTCCTGACTCTAGCCCCATCGTAGAGTCCCAAATTAAAATCGTAGAACCACATATTCCAGACATCGAAACTAAGGCCCCTCCATCAGACATACCATCCTCCTCCTCAAATGACTATTTTAGTCTCGATCTTGCTCTCTACTCCCTGCAAGATCAATCCCAGAAAACAACCCCTCGATTCAACAATCATCAAACCAATGATACTCTCCAAAATCTGACCATGAAGGATGACTTGAAGGAAGCATCCAAGAACATGGTCAAAAACATAGAAGAAAGCTTGGAATCTCACTCTGACCTCATTCATATCTGGCTGAATCAAATGATCACAACTGCAAATAATTTTCCTGGCACTATGAATGTTGAGCTTACAAAGAAGTTGTGGGAAATTATTCAAGAAATTCTTAAGAGCATGAAGGACAGAGATGAGATTCACTTCCAGATAGCCACCAAGCAAAGAGAGGTTGTTCTTGAAATGCAGAAAAATCAAGAAGTTCAAAATAAACTTATGCTAGAGAACATCATCAACTTGAAAGCCTCAGTCCAAGAATTCCAGAAATCTTATGTCAATCAGGAACGACAGAATGACATTGTTCTTACTGCCCTCCGAAATAAAGAAGCTATATATGAAAAACAGATCAAGAAAAGTCGAGAGGACATTGCTCAGACACAAAGCCAACTGAACGAGCTTGTCCAAGGAGTGAATCGACTTTCTGCAGACATTCGAAACCTTGATGCTGACATAAAGGGGGAGAATAAAGGGAAATGAGCTCAAGGGGGACAGGGAGGCCAAGGTAGAGGCAGAGGAGGTCAAGGAAGCCAAGAAAGGGGAAGAGGACAATTTTACGCTCAAGCGTCAAGAAGCCCTCCTGCAAGATAATTCCATCACCAGACTCAACGATCGATCGATGAGAAATTATAGCGGCTTTACCATTAACAAGTCAGGACCCACCTACCAGCTCACAAGATGTGACTCCCGTACGCCTAAGAATGCCAATTAGAGATCCTGCATTCATGAACAGGCATGAGAAAAATCCAAGGCTAAGCCTAAATGAGCTAGAAGAACTAGCCAGAAGAGATGAAGCGAGCAGGAAAAGAAGGGCTGAGGAATATGCCAATCCACCACCACGAAAAAGAACAAAGAAATAGAGATAAGTGTAAACTTTAATTCTTATTGATGTAAAGCTAAAATTGCAATATCTCTTTAACATCAATAAATTCATACTTATTCTCTAGAAATTTCAAATTTCTTTCATTTGAAATACTAAGTCATGTTTAAATTTCCTGCAAATGCATCTAGACACTAATAATCATGACAACAAATCTCCTTGGTTATGTCAACATCAAATAGGGGGAGATTGTTGGGAGAATGCATATTATGATTTGATGTTTTAATGTATATGCTCATGATTATTTGTAAAGTTCTTCAAGTAAGATATGTACGAGGACTTAGTGATAGATCAAATTTTTTAGGTTGATCTAAGCTCTTAACGTGTATCATTCAATAATAGAATGTATAGATAGAAAGATCAAAGCTGTTAGGTTGATCTTGAGATGTAATAGATAGGCTTCGAAGAAATCGTAGTGTATCATCTGATCAACATTGCAGAAGTCAAGGCAGAAACATAGAGCTTCAAAGATGGTAGTGTGCATGCCTTGAAGGACCTCTTCGAAAATTATAGAGTGGTCCCAACGTTTACCGAGCCAACTCAACGATCGTAGCATGCTGAAGAAAACGTAGAGTTTATAAGTCAACGATCGTAGTGTGCTCTCGGAAACGTAGAGTTAGAACCTAACAAGCAAAGATTGTAGTGTGCAAAGGTTTAAGAGAAATCGTAGTGCTCTCGGCTGATAGCATCAAATCAAGCACCAAGGCGACAAGTCACTACGATCTAAATCGTAGAGTATCACGATATAAATCGTCGAGCATCATCTGTCTTATGTCAGAAAACGTTAAGCCTCATGATATGTGTGAAGAAGAATTCCAACATATGATGAATGGATTCTAGACGTTGCAGTACTCATCAGTCCCAAAGTAATATGAAATATCCTTAGTATGCAACAAAGAAGCGTATTGAAGAAGCTAAGGAAAGTACCATTGGTAATGGGGCAAAACACCTTTTCAGGTGTTAGGTGAGAAAGCAGTCTGTTGTGTCAGTGGGCCAGAATGCAGTTTCAGCAGATGTGCAAAAATGTCTCCATCAAAGATCAGAAAAGTCGAATGCATTGAAGGCCTCAACGGATGGATTCAACGGATAGTTTTTAAGATCGCATATATGCAAATCAGACAGATGAGAGAAAAATTGAGCAAGCATTGAACAAACAACGTGAACAGCTCTCAAGCTTAACTCTACGATCTGAGAATTTTCAAAGCTTGCTCAGCTACTCAGTTCTTTCGAACAAGTGCTTAAACAACAACTGAGTAGCAACCATCAAGAACTCAACATCTATCAATTAACTGAAGAAGGTACCAAGTCTGCTGGACTTAAAGAGTTCTAAGTGAACTGTAAGAGAGCCAAGTCTGCTAGACTTGAAGAGTTCAAGAGTGAACTAAGAAGTTCCTAGACTGCTGGTCTAGAAGGAATCTGTGTGATTCAGAAGTTGTAAAAGACATCCTTAGTGGATATCCTACTCATTGAGTAGAAGAGTGGACTATAAGCTTTAAGTGCTCTGAACCACTTAAAAATGATTGTGTCTTTTACATTCATACTATAATTGCTATATCTGTCATAACTGCGATAACTGCCTCACTCTCATAACTGCACTGCTTTGTAAAGAAGATTAAACAAACATAAATTCCGCTAAGTTTTAATCATCATTAAAGAACAAGTTTAAAATGAAAAGATTTTTTAAATATCTATTCAACCCCCTTCTAGATAACTATTGTGCCAACTAGGAACTAACAGTGAGGACTACTAAAACAACTATCTTGAATCATCACTCCATACTCCGGCTAGTTCCTGCTAAATTCTCCCCTCCTGAGAAAAACAATGGAACAAAAGGAAAAGGGTGAGCTCAATTAGCCCAGTAAAGAATATTATGACTATGATAATATACAACAAATTATCATTAGTCTTCAACAGAGACAAATCTGATAGAATATAATAGACAACAAGTTTTAGATCAACAATCGCAGTGAAAACAACAATCCATTAGAAGAGTCAGTAGAGAAATAATTCTACTATCTTCTAAGATTTAAAAATCCATCATCGATATTTTATCCTGTAACATCAATCAATATACATCTTGAATCAAATATTCATCTTTGCACTACTGCACCAAAGATATTCATTTGTATCACCAATTTAGTCATGTTCATCTCAACACTGCTCTTTGCACTACGGGCCAAAGATATTCTTTAGGTAATCATTCATTTTGCACTACACATACGAAGATATTCAAAGAATATCATCATTTAGGGTGAGGATGATGAAAATATCTTAAAGAAAACGAATCCAAAGGTGAGATAAAAGAACAAATATTAGGGATTCGGTATTACGGTTTATCCAAGTTCAATAATACTCCATAATAACCAATTGTGAAGCAGAATTCAAAAATAAAGATCAAAACATGGATACAATCAAAGATAGTAACCATAATTGACATCTTGGACAAAAAGGAAAATTTTCATTTTTCGGTGAATAGTGTCGTATACGTGAATAGTAACCCCCACACAAAAAGTTCCAAATTTGATAAAAAGTTCAGACCAATATTTTGGCATAATGATATTGAAAGAAATAATATCATTTACGAAGAAAATAACATCCCTTACCTCAAAATTCGCATACTTACGATCGGAATATCGGTATAAAAATTTGAAGGAAACTTGATCGATGAATAAAGAACTCACAAAGTATCTAAATACTCACAAAATATGCTCGATAATATAGAGAGAAAGAAAACTTGTTTCTGGCGTCTGATTTTCAATTCTAACCTAAGCGTCTATTTATAGAAAAATGCTAGAACGCCATAGGAGACTAAAATAATAAAATAATATTATTTATATACTTTTCTTCTACACATGCAATATCAGACCATCTAGCATGCCATTCTTAAAAAATCCCAGCAGCCCACATGTTAAAACAAAAGTGGGTCCCACCCTTAATTTAATAAAAATCATTTTATTTTTTGAAACTTCAGTAATTCATAGAAAATAGCCCATTTATCAGAAAAATACGAATTTTATGTCCATTCCACACGAAATCAATTTCTCTACAACTTTGTAGCTTTGGGTTTTTTCGAATTCCAAACAAAAAATATCTGAAATTCACAAACGGATGATTTTTAATACCTCCATTCCGACAAAATACTGATAAAACACCTCAACATTAATTCCTTCATTTATAACCTTATAAATATATCCATCATTTATATCCACATCAAATAAATATTTCCTTATCATATAAATCAATAATTAATTATTCACAAATAATATTACAGAATCACAATTATGACAACCAGGCCGTTCCTAAGAAAGAGGGGGCTTTCTGATAAGGATTTCTCCTTACTGGCGCACAATTAGGTGACCAAACCTCTCATTGACAGAACTTTCTAGACATTGTCAATAATATTATCTAATAATATTATTCAAATAATATGAATTATTGATCGATAATGGAAATCTTTGTGCAATGACAATTATTGAAACAACAATAATATAAAATATCAACGCAAAGAATTATTGAACCATTTGAAATAAAATATTGAGCGATAATTACCGTAACAATTATTGAGTAGTGCCTTAACGTAAGAATCAATAATTCAACAATCTTGTGCAATCTGGTATGCTATCTTTTTAATAACCACGCCAGACATTCTTTGTATTTTAATCACCGGGTAATCCAACGATGTTAATTGTAAATAATTACGTAGTTATTTATAAAAACTCAAACTTTATCGTTTTTTTTCATCCGATAGTTATTCCATATGGGGCCCATGAATGATCTGCTTGGCAAATAAATGCGGATTATTCCCGATAAAAAGAATATTCCACGACCAAACGAATAATCGCCGACAACAATGATTATTTTATAACCACTTGCTTATTTTGCAAAATTTGCACATTTCACCCATAACCAGAGCATTATATCAAATTAATTCCTTATTATTTCAAAATAATAAATAGAGAAAATTCGATTTTATTTATAATAAGTTGGGGTCTTACAATCATCAACATTACTGAGCTAACAATTACAAATATAAGCTAATGTTCCATAAATGATAAACAATATAATTTATAATACTTATACAGACGCAATTAGACACTACAATATATACAAATGTTCTACAATAACATGAATACAAATGAACTATAAACTAGTAAAAGTATCATCATCGGTGAGGTGAGCGACAACGCTACGGTGTATGGAAATCGATGTAGTCCTCTTCGTCGTCATCGCCAAATCACTTCATTATTGCCACCCTATTGATAGAATCAAAAATAAAAATCATTAGTCCGTATATATGTGAGAATTAACAAGCTAGCCTTAATTGAAAAAAAAACATAAAAAATAAGAATACATGAGTAGGCGGGGGCGGAAGAAAAGCCTCCTCCAAGAGGGTAATCACCATCCGGAGACATCTCATGCCATTGAAAGCATCGAATCGCTTCATGCAGAATCCAGTACTTCTATCACGGATGCCCTATTTATAATATCTGAGCAACTTTGGTGAAGACGAGAACTGCTAGGCAACTTCTGACGCCGAAAGACAGGATTGGTACGGAACCTATTCGACACGGCCCCTATCAGACTCTAGAAGATCTCGTCATCTAAGTCAGTGCCCGTATGAGATGGTCCGACATGTGCTCTCAGGCATTGGCACTGGCTAGAGCCTACAAAAAGATACAAATTTGATTACTACAAATAATTTATATAATGTGATAAATTCTGATAATTTCGTGAAACATAAAAAATATTACCTCCAAGAAGTGTATATGCGGGTATCCTCGACAGACCCAACACTCGATATCTATTGGTACTGCTAGAAGGGGGATCCTGAGACGCGACCCATAGTCTCTGCTCCTCATCCCGATCTAATATAATATCGGGAAGGGGGTGGCGGAATCTAACGGCTCAGAACCCCTCCAAATATCCTCCAGCTCAGCTATATGTTGGTCCCGAAGCCTCTAAAATGGGTCCTGTAATTCATTTAGTATACGTATGTTAATTATATCATTTTATTTACGATTAAATATTACTAAAAGCTAAATAGTAAGATGAGTTTTACCCGTATACCTAAAGCTGCCTGAGAAAAAGCACGCTCGTCCTTAGGCGTGTGGGCTCGATCCCAAAACTCTAAAATTGTGGGATCTCGGCCCAAGGTCCTCCTCAAGGCCTAATAAAAATATTCATAAAACATGTATTAAGTATTTGTGTGAGAACTTGATAACTAAACAACTAAATACATCACACTTACCGTCTTCCTCCTCGAACGACTGAGAACCAGTGGTGTGTACTATGTGGAGCTGACCACGGTTCTTCTTCGCTTGCTCAGACTTTTTCTTGAAGTCATCAGCATCTCAGTGTGCACACATAGCTTCTCAGGCTTAATCGGAGATTATACGGGGATGGTGATCTCTGATGGTGGTCCCGGGATGCCCTCTATCGCATCTCATACAGCCAACCGGAGTAATTCTTAGCGACATGAGAAATAATCACATCGTCGCCAGCTGTCTGAGAGATGCTCGGGTTAAATCTATAATAAACCTATAAATAACATTCATAAATTAGGAAAATTGATTTCGTCATCCTTATACAACTATGTAGTAATTAATATAATATGCTTAACTTACATGAAACTCTTGCAAGACAATCTGCATAAAGGTGGCATCGTACCGCACATACTGGCTGAACTGCATACACCCTCTCGAGAGGTGTGTCAAACAGATCGCGTGTAGGGTGTGCTTAGCCACCGGGTCTAGTATACTACAGAAAAATATAACTATGTGTTATGTGAATTGTGTGTTGCAATAAATGACAAAACTATTCATGAATATATTAACACTTGTTGTCCAGAAGCGACATCCACCGACATCGTAGTAAGTGGAACTAGCCAGCGACGACCCAAAGATACTGAGGTTCATCCCTCGATGTAAATCGACAAAGGTGCATCTGTAATAATTGTATTTAACTGAGTCAATAAACATAAAATAATGTAGCTTGAGATATATTAAATCCTAGTTAAGACAACTTACTAGCTCCTGAAGACGAGCCTCCCTCGTGGCTACCATCTCCAGTACCGGATCACCCACCACCTTGGCGACCTCCACCGCTATGTCTAGCCATGAATATCCTACTGCAATAACCAAATTGGTAGATTATGAATGTAAGACCCCAACTTTTTATAAATAAAATCAAATTTTCTCTAATTATTATTTTGAATAATAAGGTGTTAATTTGATATAGTACTTTGGTTATGGATGAAATGTACAAATGTTACAAAATAAGTAAGTGGTTATAAAATATTTATTGTTGTCGGGGAATATTCGTTTGGTCGTGGAATATTCTTGCTGTCGGGGAATATTCATACGACAACGCAACCATTTATGGGCCTCATAATGGAAAACGGTCGGATGAAGAAAACGACAAGTTTGAGTTTTTATAAATAACGGCGTAGTTGTTACCGTTAACAATGTTGGAATACCGTGGTTAAAATACGATGTCGTGTGGTTGCAAAGAAAGCACTGCGGTATTGCATAGTATTTTTGAATTATTGATTCTTACGTAAGAAGACACTACTCAATAATTGTTACAGGAATTATTGTTCAATATTTTATTTTATTGATTCAATAATTGCTACGTTGATATTTTATATTATTGTTGTTTCAATAATTGTCACTGCACAATATTTTCCATTATCAGATCAATAATTCATATAATTTGAATAATATTATTAGATAACATTATTGACAATGTCTAAGGAAGTTCTGTCTAGGAAAGAGATTTGATCACCTAATTGCGCGCCACTAAGGAGAAATCCTTATCGAAAAGCCCCCACTTTCCTGGGAACGACCTGGTTGTCATATTGTGATTCTGTAATATTATTTGTGAATAATTAATTATTAATTTATATGATAAGGAAATATTTATTTTAAGTGGATATAAATGAAGGAATTAATGTTGAGGTGTTTTATCAGTATTTTGTCAAAATGGAGGTATTAAAAATCATCCGTATGTGGATTTCGAACATTTTTTGATTGAAATTTGAAAAACTTTTCTTCTACAAAGTTGTAGAGAATTAAATTTCCCGTGGAATGGATATAAAATTCATATTTTTCTGATAAACCTAAAGCAAATTAAGTCACAAATTTCAGAAATATTATAAATTTCAGACATTCAAAAATAATTTTTATTTAACTATTTGCAACAAATTAACCCTAAAAACCTAAATTGCAGAAAACTAACATTGAATTAATGTGCAAACTAAAGGAGAAGAAATAAGGAACACATAACCTCCTAGTGGTGCAGACCGGTGGTGGTGGCGTCTGGTGGTGGTGGAGATGAGAGCAGTGAGAGAGAAATGAGAGCAGAGCAGTGAGAGTGAGAGAGAGTAAAATGAGAGAATAAGAGAATGAGAGGCGGTTGGGGAGAAAACGATCTAATTATGTTTTAAAGCTTATTTTCGACAGAATTATCGTCGAACTTAAATTCGTTGTAGTTAACGTATCTTCGACTGATATTCCGTCGAACGTAAACACTATTCCGTCAAATATAAGGTTGGTATTTGATCACGAACTTAGGCGCCAAGGGCTCCATCTATTTCAATGACACACAGTCAAATTACTTGTATTTTATCGAATTATGTTCATTGAATAATCCAAATCAAAACAATACTATCTTTGAGATAATATTTTCGTCGAACTTAATTCCGTCAGAATTAGCAGATTTTCTTGTAGTGAAATTATAAGTTTAATAAATTATTAAAATATTATTAAATAATTAATAATATTAGATTAACATGTTAGATTAAAATATTATTAAATGATTAATAATATTTGGAAATAATTAAGATGTTGATAAGTGATTAAAATATTATTAAAAGGTTAATAATATTTGTAAATGATTAAGATATTATGGAGTGATTATTACGAACCAAATGAAATATTATTAAGTGATATTATGAAGTTAATAATATTAGATGATTAAGATATTATTAAATGATTAATAATATTAAAGTGTGATTAAAATATTATTAAAATATTAATAATATTTGTAAATGGTTAAAATATTATTAAATATTTAATAATATTAGTAAGTGATTAAAAATATTATTAAAGGGTTAATAATATTTGTAAACGATTAAGATATTATTATATGATTAAAGTATTATTAATTGATTAATAATACTAAGTGAATAAAATATTATTAAGATTAATGATATGAAATGAGTTTAAGATAATAGTAATACTATCTAGTATGATAATATTACTAAGGACTTAATGTAAGATCTAATATTTATTATGTTACTAAATGTTAGATAATATGTTATTAAAATAGTAATGTTATGAAATAAAGATATGTTATGATAATTGGAAGATCAATTCAATGATAGGTCTTTCATAAGAGATTAAAATTAGATTGTGTAGCAGTAATCGACCAGCAATGCAAGTTTCCTAACTCAAACTTTAGTTGTTATTTCAAAGCATGTTCGTGGATAATTATTTTTTATTATACCACATCTTTGATTATTGATTTGCATATAGTACATGATGAATATGTTCATTAGGTATGAAAGATTGATCACATTCATTACCATAAGGTTCAGTTAAATTTTTTTATGGTCATTGTTGATCACTCCGCATTATTGATTCAGTCATTCAATCATTAAAATTGATTCATGCTCTTTCACAATCATTATATTGTTGAAAATTTGACAGCTTATTCCTTTTCAATCATGATATATCTTCATTGTACTTAAACTTGTTGGGCAAAATAGTTGTTCACCATTGCTATATCATGATAACATTTTCAGATTAAGACGAATGCTCGAATAAAGACAGAGGGAAAGACAAATTCCAAGATTAGATTATTATGCAGTTAGAACTATTAAAATATCTGATGCAAATGACATTGTAAATCTTTTAAGTTATTGAAGGTATGTATTAAGTTAATGTTGTAGACCTTGGGGATTATGTTGTAAAAGTTTATTGTATAAACAATTTATGTTTATATCTTCCGCAATAGTTATAGAAATGATGTATCATAACGTACCAGGTTCGAGGTAAAAGGTACCCAAATTTGGGGGCGTTACACTAGAAGGGAGGTTGAATAGATTATTACCGTTTAAAAATTTATCTTAGATCTTTTTGAAATTTTAGTTAATTAATTTGCAGTGTTAAAATTAATATACAAAACAATAAAAATTCAATCACGCAATACACAGAGATTTGTCTAGTTCACAACATACAATGAAAAATTAATTTGTGTGTTAGATGGACAATGTATGCGTGGAAAGAGGACCAAGAAAAGCAACCATCGAGTGAAGTTAAGAGTTGAAGTTAAAGTGTTGGAGGATTCAAGTTGAGGGAGGAATTGTTAGGTAACTCCTCGAATTCTATTCAGAAAAGAATTATTATTATGGAAAGGAAGTTGTCTTATTTTGAATAGGTGTCCTATTATGAGAAAGAATCTTATTTTTGGTAAGAATATTATTTTGGAAGTAGTTTTATTTGTAATAGGTATATTTATTATGTGAGAGTGTCCTAATTAGATTAGGAAAAGTGAGTTGTGGGTACTCTATAAATAGAGTCTTATGTTTAGAGAAAGGGTGAACACAACCAAGAGGTAGTAACATCCTAGAGAGTTGAGAGAGGGTGTAATTGGGTCTTGGGTTGGTTAGCGATTTCGAAGCATAACTCTTCTCGAGTTTTTTCCATAATTTTTTCGGATCAGTCTCTTTTTAACATATCATACTTTATCTCAAGTGCTAACGACGAACGTATTATGCTTATCGCCTTCTTACGAATTTTCTGCCAATTTCCATCTTTCACATCTTCTGGTTTTTTCTCCTCCAAAGCTTGATCAAGTCCTTGCAACACCAAAAGATCTTGCACGTTATACTGCCACAGTGCGAAATTTATTTTCCCATCGAAGATTGGAAACTCAAATTTATCCAAATTCGCCGCCATCGTATTACGTAAAATAATTCCCTCCAACTCTGATCCAATCAACCTAGCTCTGATACCACTTGTTGGGAATTAAGTCACGCAAAATAAACAATAACACTTGAGAAAGAAAAATTACACAATATTTAACGTGGTTTGGTCCTCAACGACCTAATCCACAAAACCAACTTCAATATATTAATCTCAATGGTACAACTTTTTGTACGGAATAAAAGTTGAAAAACTCTCCTTCACATAACAACCCAAGACCCAATTACCCCCTCTCTTAACTCTTTAGGATGTTACTAGCTCTTGGTTGTGTTCTCCCTTGCACTAAACACAAGACTCTATTTATAGATTACCCACAACTTACTTTTCCTAATCTAATTAGGACACTCTCACATAATAAATATACCTATTACAAAAAAAACTACTTCCAAAATAATATTCTTACCAAAAATAAGATTCTTTCTCATAATATGACACCTATTCAAAATAGGACAAGTTCCTTTCCATAATAACAATTCTTTTCTAAATAAGATTCGAGAAATACCTAACACACCAAAGAAAGGTCACAATAAAACTGAGATGTGAATAAAATATATACAAACTAGCATATCATTCTAATCAACCAGAAGAGAGATGGCCACAATCCTTCAACAAAAGAACAACCATGCCACAAGCCTTCAACAATAATATCTTCAGAAGGCAAAGGAAAAAAATTGAAAAGTGATAAAACCAAGTGATGGTCATATGTCCAATTATATACAAACTTTAAAAAACATAAAATCAAGCAAATATTTATAAAATTTAGGAGGGTGTGTTCAATTAAGACTTTTAAAGACTTTAAAAGTTTGGTTGTATTCAATAAAGACATTTAAAGAGTTTATAAAAGTTTATTGGTATTCAATTACAACTTTTGTAACGTCTTTAAAAGTTAGGTGATATTGAATTGAGACTTTTATAAAGTCTATAAAAGTATTTTGGTATTCAAAAAGTCATTGATTTTTCAAATTTCTATCAAATGGTAGAGTTTGACAGACTTTAGAAGAAAAGTTATAACTATCAACCAATATTCAAAGTCTGACATCATCTCTAAAGACTTTCAAATATTAAACACAAAAGTAGAAATTCAAATCGCCAGTAAAAAACATTTGCAGAGAGATTTTATGAAAAATTCAAAAGTAGCAACTCTCCGATAAATTTTTAACTTAAAATGAATATAAATTAATCTAATTTTAGAAAATATAATTATTAAAATTATGAACTGCTTATATTTTTTACAAAATTTATTAAAAATTAAATAAATTACACAAATTTTTATTATAGGAATATCTCGTTATGACTTTGAAAAATCAAACAATAAATTTTGATTTTAATATTATATATATATATATATATATATATATATACGAATCTTGATAAATTCTAAAACTCATCAAAATTAAAAAAATTAGTTAAAAGATGACAACGGTCGACTGTTAAAAAATTTGTTACGTAGCATTTTAATTAATTTCTAACATCATAAATAAATTAAAAAGTCGCATAATTATTTTTTTAACGGTCACTTTTGGTTCACTAACAACTATTAATAATTTTAAGAAAAATAAAATCTCTGACAATTTTGTATGTGGCTTACCGACGACTAAAAATCTCTCTGGTAAATTTTTTATAACTTGGTGGCAATTTATTCACATGTATGAAGTTTTGCGATCATATAGATTTTTATTGTCATATTATTTTGTGAAAAACAGAGTTTGGTACTCCTACTAAAAAATCGTACGCATATATAGTATATATAGTTCAATGAAAAGTGAACTTGATTTTTTGTGTTAAGTCTGTAAACTTCTAAAAGTTTTATTAGGTATTCGAGTATCCAAATTTATCGTGAAATGAGTAGAATAATATGAATGCTTTCAATATATATAAAATCTCATGCCACAGTAATTTAATGAAATAATGAGATTTCATGTAGTTCATGAAAAAGAGTGAGAGACTGTACACATGAGCTAATTAACAATTAATATAGGCTATAAGATATATTAAAAGTATACAAAAATCTATTTTAAAGTCTGTCACTTATTTCATGGAGTCTATAAAAGTTATTTTAAAAAAAATCTTTAAAAGTCATTAAAATTCACAAACTCTACAAAAGTCTATCACTTAAAAAAAATCTCTAAAAATCTTAATTGAATACACTTCCCTTAGTGTAACACGGACTTTTTTTATCTCACTTTCCATTTCCTTTTTATTTCTCACTACTTTGTACCAGTTTCGCATAGCCTCAGTGAAAACATATCTATTTGCATCAATCAACCCATAATTTCAACTCTTGAAAGAAATTTGCAGTTCACTAAATGTACATATTCTTTACTCTCGGAAATTCTATACCTAAGTAGTACCTTTTCAACTGTACAAATTCCATTTGTTCAGAATCAGAATCCTTGATTTGTCAGAGATTTCACCCAAAATAAGAATTTTCAACCAAAACAAAAGTTTGCACAAATTTTAGGGTTTTGGGAATTTAGGTGTATGAGATTGTAATGGTAGGAAGAGAATATGAAATAGAAAGAAAATACCTTGAAAGCTGGTGATTTTGAATCTCACTTTGTTGCATGAGGAAGCTTGTTCCAGTATGAGCGAAACAAGAAGTTTGGCATGTGGGAGAGGCGTGTGAGATAGTGTTTGCTAGACAGAGTGTTCGGCAAAGTGAGATAGTCTTTGTTCCGAGTTTGAGAAATTTTATTTTTTTATTTCTCTTCCTCTCTTATACTGATGTGGCACAGTCACATCAGCCGGTTGCAAAAAATGTCCCTAAATCAATGTCGCCGTAGAATTATTAAAAGAGAAAAGAGGAGACAGAAAATAGTATCCCGGGAAAGTTGGTGCAATATCTGGGTAGTTGCATAGATGTCCTAATTTTGGTCTAGTTTTTTTGGAATGAATATTAAAACTGGGTTGAAAATAGTTAAATTGGTTTGGAACTAGTTTTTTTTTATAAAAAATGGATCCAAACTTTAACCAATCCTAACAATATAAAGCAATCGTTAACCAACCCATTGGTTCCAATTAGAATTTAGTTACCCAATAATTTATCACTAGGTCTAGCATAAACAGAAAATGTACAAGCTTGAAAAAGTCAATAACCCCTCGAATACATGGTTAAAGTTTGGACCCAAGCAGTCCTGATTCATCATAATACTTGGTTAGGGCCTAAGCGGGAATCACAGAAGATAACCTAGGGAAAACACAACTTTATCTTTTGTAGCCTGTTGAAATCTAACCTTTTGCTATAAAAAAAAGACTCAAACCTTATAGCCTAGCACAGAAAAAGAATAAACCTTTGCTACTAAGTAATCAACTTTCGATCTATGAATACTTTGTATAAGCACGTTCCAACTTATAAAAGGTACAAGTTTTAGTGAAAAGCTGGTCAGTCTAGGGTAACACATACAAACCGCTTAGGCAAGGCAACGAGTGCCTAAAGGCACATTAATTAAGGGTGGAAAGTTCTTGAAGGAACCACCACCATTCCATCCAATATCAAATAACTTTAAATGTAAACAAAAGCATGACCCAATCCCAATTAACAATCTTGAACTGAAAGCATCAAGTGCAAAACAAATATAGAATTTATACTAAAAAAAAAACAAGAGGAGAAAAACTAAGAAGTCTACTAATAAGAGCACAATGTCTTCCTAAAACTCCTGAGAAGCGGATCCAATGTCTCCCTTGCCTTTGCCAACCTTTTTGGGTAGCAAATTCTGGTGAATATTGGGCAAAACACCTCCATTGGCAATTGTTACAGCGCCCAAGAGCTTGCTCAACTCCTCATCATTCCTCACTGCAAGCTGTATGTGTCTTGGCACTATTCTATTCTTCTTGTTGTCTCTTGCTGCATTCCCAGCCAACTCCAACACCTATTAATCATCATTAAAATCAATCTTTATGATTACTGACCACCAAAATATGAACCAATTACAAAAGTAAAGAAACAAAACCCACAAGCCAAGAAAACATAATCATGCAAATTTGCCAGCTTATTAGCATTTCAATGTATCATTATCATCACTATCCCCCAGGTTAAACAGACAAAATCACAAGTTATAAACAAGTCAGAATGGAAGAATACATAATTCCACAGTCCCAAAATTATACCTCCTCCTTGGGACATTGCAGAATAAAAATCAATTTCAAAATTGACATACCAAATTTCACTAAAATTACATAGAATTTCAGTCGATCATTATCATTACCATCCCCAAACTAGCCAGAGTTAAAGAACACCCCCAAATGAAAGAAAACAAAATCCCAAAATGAAAGTGTAGTCTCCTTTGGAGAGAACAAAATTAGAATCAATTTTAAAATAAACACAAATTTTAAATTAATTAATCAAAGTGTACTAACCGCATTGTTAAAAGGTCTCAATGCCAAAACATCAATGGATTAACAGCCCCAAAACATCATTAAATTAGTCCCAAAACTCAAAAATCATCTCAGTTCTAAAGATTTTCAACGGCTTTGGGTTTGAGTTTGGTCAGAATTTGGATGAATTTATAAGAGAATCAGATTGGGTACAAATAGAGTTGCTGAGAGTTGAAGAAGAAAAAAAAACAGAGAATATTAATAGAAAAGGCATAATTGTCTTAATATACTAAGGTTAACGCTGTTAAGATATAAACCTGTTTTTCATGTTTAGGTGTAACTTTTTAAATAACATGTGGTCATGGTAAAACCTCAACTGAGAAGTGAAATTTACCCTTATATCAATATTCTCCATCCTTGACACCTCAATTTGAGGTTAGAAAACAAAATAGCAATCAAACAAAGCATACAAACTCTTTTCCCCCAATTCCTAAACAATATACCAAATTACTCTATAAAAATAAATCAACAAAAATGCAAAAGAAAAAGAAAGATATCAAAAGTTAATACCTCAGCGGCGAGATACTCGAGGACGGCAGAGAGATATACCGGAGCTCCGGCACCGACACGCTCGGCGTACTTTCCGTTCTTGAGAAAACGGGCAATTCTACCGACAGGGAACTGAAGACCGGCCTTTGAAGATCGCGTCACAGACTTCGAGGACTTCGGCTTTCCTCTTCCGCCCTTGGTTGAACCTTCTTTTGAACTCATCTCTAGCTTTCTTCGATCTGATAATCTAAATGTTCTGTACCGAATAACAAAACCCAAGGAGAGAGAAAGGATGTGTTTGTCGTACGGTGGATTGAAATTGCGGATTTGGGCTGATATAGGTGTTAGGTCTTTGTTTTGATTGGTTTAGAAGGGTTGACGAGGATTACCCGCGTGGCTTTTGAAATGTTTTTAAATTCTTTTGGGTTTCATTTTCGCGGTAGGGACGCCGTAGTCTCCACAATTTAATTTGCCAAACTGGCCAAAGCTTTAAGATGCCCAAGCCATTGGATTTTTGTGTGTTGGGATTTGGGTTTTTTGGGCTTTCCTTTTATAGCATCTCCAGCAGATGGACTATCTGTTGTACTATATTAAGTTTATATGACATCAATAACTGTCATTTAGTCTTCAATCTTTTTAGCAGATGGACTATCATATGGATTATTCCGTGAACTATAATATAAAAAAATTAAAATAATCAATGAATTTAAAAAAAATTCCAACGGTCATATTCCAACAACCATATTTCAACGACTATATTTTAAAGAATAAATAACATCTATAAATATAAGGCACATCTAGTCCTCATATTCACTCATCTCAACTTCAATTTTTCAGTCAAATAAGTTATTTTAAATATGTCGCGTCAATTCGAATTAGCTATGTTACACATAGATGAAGAAGAAGATGAAGAAGCATATGGATAATTTTTAGACATGGCGGCTATTGAAGAAGAACAACAAAATGTCAATAGTTATACATCACGTCATCGTGGTTCTGTGCAAGGTCATATTACCATTAATCGTGATAGACATGAAGGTCATAATCGATTTTTTCGTGATTATTTTCTTGAAACATCCTACATACCCCCCCCCAGTATCTATTTCTTTGAGAAGGTTTAGAATCGCGGCTAGCGCTTCCTCCGAATTCAAAGAGCAGTTAAGGCGTATGATTCATACTTCGTCCAAAAATTGAATGTTGCAGGACAAATCGGTTTATCTTCTCTGCCAAATATAACTGCCTCAATGCGGATGCTTGCTTATGGTGTTTCAACGGATTTCGTTATTGATTATGTGCGGATTGGTGAAAGCACAATTATATTGAGTCTTAAAAGGTTTGTAAAAGCAGTCATTTCAATTTTTAGTGATGAATATCTGAGATCCCCCAATAGTAATGGCATCGTTAGATTGCTATCAAAAGCTGAAGAGCGTTGTTTTCCTTGAATTGGATCCATGCTTGCATTAAGCCATCCGGAAACAAGAAGAGCATCTTCTTCAATTGTGTAATTTCTCTTTCGCCCTGTTCTTTTATTGGACTCATTTTCGGGAGTCTGAATTGGTACATCAATTTGAATTGGAAATTCATCCAACAAATTTGGATCATCAAGTGAGAAACCTTCAGATAATAATGAAGAATAATACATCGGAGGACCATGATTTTTCATCTAAAAAATAAATTAAAGAGATATTATCAATAAAAAACAAAAATCAAATTTAATAAAAATACAAACTATTATTAACAAAATACTTACAATTGTTAAATGTTGAAGTAGTTGATTGAAAGATGTAAAATGTATTGAATTATTGTACATATTTATAGATTTTCCAATTAACCTTTCAATTTCTATATGTTGCTATTGTTTATTACCGTTCTGATCAATTTCTATCCGTTGCAGGCTTTACCCTTCGTCTTCTTCACTTCAGTATCTTCTTCTCCTTCATCTCCTTCATCTCCTTCTTTTTTTTCTTCATCCTCTCTCCCATTTAAATATGTTAAAATTATAGTCCAGGAGATTTTGATTCCTTGATTTGGTCGGTTTGAGTTGTGACAACCCAAAAATTTAGATATTTATTAAAATCTTAAAAGATTGAATAAAAGTTGAATAATAGACCTAAACAGAAAATAAGTGTATGGATTTGACATTTTTGGAAAGAAATTTTGTGTATTTAAAAACTTTTGGTTAAAGTTTACAGTGTTAAGAGTATAAGTGTATATGTTCTGTGTGTATGGTCATATATGTGTACAGTATGTGGTTAAGGGTAAATGGTTGACCAGATAAATTATATCAGTGACAAACCCTAATATTATATTAAAAACCTCGACGTTCAGTTAGAAAATCATATCGACTGATAAGAAACCCTAGCACCGGTTCTGGAAACCTAGTTTCAGTTTCGGGAATCCGAAACCCTAATTCAGAATATTAAAACCCTAATTGGAAGCTTGAAGATAGTATAAGATTTTTATGTTATTGATTTTATATTTAATTAGGGATAGCCCTGATTGATTATTAGAAAACCCTATTGTTCAACTAGAAACCCTAATGTACAATTATGGAACCTAAATACTAAATTAGCGATTTTAATTAAGGAAATATCAATCTTAATTAGCAAGCTTGAATATAATTAGAAAACCCTAATTATAATTTTGAAATCTTAATTTTTTATTTTTAGAACTTAATTTGAAAAGCCTAGGAAATTAATTTGTGTAACCTTAGGGTTAACCCTAAGGGTCAAACTCTAAGGGTTGTGATAAGTTACCTTTATGCCATTAACTTTAAAAGTCAAATGTCCAAATTACCCTTTTGAATATTTTAATGGGATGGAGTGTAGATCTAACCCTAGTAAGTGGTTGGTGACCAACCCTAGCTAGCCATGTGCCTATATCTCACAAATATCAGATCTCATTGCCACTTAGCATCAATTGTAACCATAGATTAAAAATCTAAGAGATTTAAAAATAAGACAAAGCTTACTTTATTTTTCATTTGAGCCAAGTCCATTCTCTCTCTCCCATCCGAAATTTTTGAGTGAAAGTGAGTGAGAAACAAAACCAATGTCAGCCTTTAACTTGCCAAGAACAAACATCAAAGTCAGAATCAAGATCAAGCTTAAAAAGGAGGTATAAAACCCTAATCTTAGAAATCTTATGATTTGATTTAAATGTTGTTAATGATTGGTTAGGTGTGTGTTATAGGGTGTCTTTTAGTGATCTGGGTTGTTAAGTCCCAGATCCATAACATCTAGATGCTCGAAATTAAAGATTTTAAAAATCTGGAAAACTGGAAAAGTGTGGTCTGACAACCGAATGTCAGACCCCATAGATCTTTACCTGTTTATAGTTTTGGTTGTTTAAAGGTTTGTAGTTGTAGTATGTTGTAAGGGCTTTGATCTAGAACTTGAATCAAGCCCATATCATGTGTAGATTGCAAGATATGATCGGTCAAAGTGCGTTGACCGAGCACGAAGTCTGGTTTCTGGGCAACCCAGATTTCCTAGAAACTCTGACAACCATTTTCTGGGCTTCGGATCTTGCCACTATTTATGTTTTAGTCAGTGTTAGTGATTTAATCTTGTAGCCTGACATGCGTTCTACATATCTATGCTTTTATATTACTCAGATTATGAACGGAATGGAAATTAATCATGGTCAAACTAAGTTGATCGATTTGCCTGAAGAATAATCTGGAAAACCCAAATTGTTCATGAACACGTACCTGACAGGTACTTTGACCGGCTTAAATCTTCATTTGGTAGTGTTGTTAGACTGATCTAGTGAATGATAATTATAGCCTGTCATCTCTACTTCAAAACTGAATTCTTAGATCACATAAACAATACCTGGAATCAAAGCTACAGAGCACCAAAATAGCACCCTTGTAACTACTTGAGTTTCTAGGCAACCCAGAAACTCAAGAACAGCTCTGACATCATTTTCTGTAGCTTGGATCTTTCTATGGTATTATGTTTTGGCCATGATATTGATTGGTAATTGTAGTATTACACTTATACTAGATGATTAACACATTTGGAAGCCCAGAAAAGCAACTAGATCATAGATTAAACCTTGGTCAAAGTAGGCACCCGGTAAACTACTATGAATGTTCTGGGTTTTGTGAAGAACACCTATAGCGACGGTTCTATCGCTTTATGGCCCTTTAGTGACAGTTTAATTATGGAAATTAATTATTTTATTTATTAAATAGATAAAAATAGTTTTTAATTATTAAAAATACATAATAAATTCCTAAAAAATATTTTAAAGCCTGAAAATTAGTTTTTAATTATCCTGAATATATTTCATAAATATTTAATATTTTTGGAATAATAATAAAATATAACTTTTGATATTTTGTCATAAAAATATTAATATTTTAATATTAAGGATAATTATTTATTAATGGTTTTAATTACCTTAAAATCATTTAAAGGTAATAGTAAAGTATTAAAAATACTTAGAGATGTTATAAATATATTATAATAGTATGTTAAGGATTTCATTAATATTTAATATTAAATAAATATTAATTATAATGAAATTAAGTGGTATTTAAATCATATAAACATGATGTTAATGATTGAAAATTCATAATAAATATTAATAATGACTTAAAAATTATTATGAGCCTATGAAAATTATTTTGACTGAATAATTAATTGTCTAAGTTAATTGTGTTGCGTTTAGACAGAGTCTTATGGATATTAGGCTCGGTAGTTATCCGACTAGGCCGTCAGGATGTCAGAATTGTGCCGGATTCAACTCAGACTTCAATAGTTTGACTTGATATTAGGTCTTATATGCTGTATAGACTAATAGGATTATGTGGTAATGTGTTTAGGTTATTTTATATTGTGATGATATTATTCTAACTTGGGAAATCGATATGATTAATATTAGGTCTTCAGATAAAGCTAGGTTATGTTTCGTAATGGTAATCAACCGATCAGGCAAGTTTCTTATACTCACTTATTGTGAAAGTTTTTCTTGAACTGTTCTTTGAACTTGTAATTAATCATTGTTGATTACATCACGTCTATGAATTGTTGAATCACACTTTGTGCCTATTGCATGTGTTCATCAGGTATGAAAGGCTGATTACCTTCATTACCATTCGGTCCAGATATAATTGATATGTTCATGTTCAATGTTCGTTCAGCTATGAAAATTTATCCATGCTAATTCACAATTATATTGTTGAATGTTAGTCAGCTATTATTCAAAATCTTTCCATCATGATATATCATTAATTTATTGAACTTAAACTTGATGGGCAAACTTGTTGCTCACCCTTGCTATATCATGATAAACATTGCAGATTATGGCGAATACGTCGGATACAAGGAAAAGTCAAAGCCAAGTTTAGCTTGGGAATATGTGTGCAGCTAGATTTGTAACAGTATTGTATTATAATAACATCATATGTTAGATACGATATTGATTCAGGTTTTAAGTAAGGTTCTCGACCTTGGGGATAGTGTGTAATGTTTAATGTATAGAAAATTTATGTTTATATCTTCCACAATAGTTAGAACTAGTGTACCAGATTTTTGATGATTTAGGACCAGAATTTGGGGGCGCTACATGGGTCGCCGAAAAAATGGTTCGACTATATGTAATCCATCTACTGGAGCAGAATCTCCTTCCTAAACTAAATATATTCTAGGATTTTTGATACTCCGGCCTCCTAGAGTTGCTCTTAGGCCTCAGGAATCTGGCCATTATGTTATGTTGTCTAGGGCTATAAACGGATATATATGGATCCGAATATCAGTGTATTTGTCTCCAAAAAAAAATAATTTATATCCGTATTTGTATTTGGTATCCGGTGGATTTTAAAAATATTATCTGTATCCAGTATTCGAAATTTCCAACCATTCGAATACGAATAATATCCGTTTCCGGCAAATTTTAAAATTAAGATTTTTTTTGCTAAATTACTAATATTTTTTTTAATTACTAAATATTAATGAATGTCAAGTTATACTAATAAATCTAAGATTTAAATGAATGTAAATTATTAATTAAAGAACGTAAGTTATTAATATATATGTAAAAAGCTAATAGTTATAGTTTTGTAAGTTATTATATACATATGTAAGTTATTAATATATATGTAACAAGCTAATAACTATAGTTTTATGAGTTTATATATATATATAAAAGTTACCGGTCCATTTCAAGGGCTCACCCTTTTATTTTATATACCATGCTCACCCCCCTTTAGCGACGGTTCGGGCGACGGTTCGGTCCGTCGCAATATCAAAGAACCTTCGTCTTAGCATTTAGCGACAAACAACATATAGCGACGGACTGGACTGTCGCTCAGTCCGTCGCTAAATGGGGTAAGCAATGTATGTAGGATCAAGGGGTAAGCCCTTGATATATACTTATATATATATATATATATATATAGAAAGAATCAAGAGCATACCCTTTATCCAACATGCCTTGCATACCCCCCTTTAGCAACGAACCGGGCGACGGTTTGGTCCGTCGCTATATGTTGTTTGTCGCTATATGTTGTCCGTCGCAATAATCTAAGACGACGGTTCTATATATAGCGACATACCGAATCGTCGCTTCGATTAAAATCGCTAAAGGGGGTATCTGAGGTATGTTGATAAATAATAACTTAAGATCCAGATCAGATATATATATATATATATATAATATTGCATACATCTCTTAAATAACATACATTTCTTTAAACTATATATGTCATTTTCGAAATTCTTTTAAAATACAACATAATATTAAAAAAATAGTGGTCTCACTTGTTTTTCTTTAATTTACAAAAATGTCAACCCGCGACCCCACTTGTTTTTTTAAAAGAATCTTCAAAATGATATAGTTTTAAATTTTTAATAAAGATATGTTATTTAAGAGATAGATACTTTAGATTCATCCTATATATATATATGTATGCATATATATGTAAGTTATTAATATACAATCCGGATCAGGTGTTCACCCTTATTTAACTTACCCAACTCACCTATTTAAACTCTCCCTTATTTCTTCTCTCTTCTCACTTTCGACTCAGCCAAAACAAAAACCCGACGCAGCCATCTCTCGATCCTCTTCGACTCAATCATCTTTCTCTTGGATTTACAGTAAGAAGAAGTCATTTCTTGTAAGAAGAAGTCATACAACGCCCATCTCTCTCTCTCTCTCTTCGATTCACGGTAAGGAGAAGCCATACTCCACCCAACTCACCGATTCACACCAAGAAAGATAATCGATTCGTCGATTCACGACAAGGTAACAAAATTAGATGTGGGTAAATGGAATTTCTTGCTTTTAGGATTGAATTAGGCTAATTTTTTACATTTTGTGTTTTGGTTTTCAATAATTGCTTTTTCTAGGGCTAATAATTTTTGAGGGCCAACCCCTAGAATCTACTTCATCCATCTCCTTCAGATAATTTTTGAGGGGCTAATAACTTTTAACTTTGAATGAAAATTTTTGTTTGTTTCACAAAAATAGTCACATTTACAAACAATTTGATAAAAGTAAACAATGTGAAAAAATAGGTACTCCAGGCTGATATCCTTCGGTGTGATTCTGATTTATTGTTGATTTTCACCCAAAAATAAATACATGATTTATTGTTGACTTAAAAAATAGGAATCCAATATATGGAACTTAGATTCTCAGTTTCTGCCTTTTTTTTTTCAAATTAAAAGGGCTGGAGCTTCTGTCTATACTTGACAACACTTTCACTTGTGTGTTTTCTATATATTCCTGAAATTTGAGTTTCTAAAAGGAGAAGAGAAATTTATTGTTTTTATTGAAGCAACATATCTTGTAAGACCCCAGCTTTTATAAATAAAGATGAATTTTTCTATAAATATTATTTTTGAATATTATGGAATAAATTTGATATAATGTTATAGTTGTGGGTAATATTTATAAATTTTGCAAAAGTATGCAAGTTGTTATAAAATATTCGTTTGGTGGGAATATTCTTTTGTTAGGAATATTAAATGCAACTACTCAATCATTGGTGGACCCTACAATGTAATTATTGTCGGATTGAAAAACGACAAAAAAATATTTTATAAAAATAACGGCGGAGGTGTTACTGAATTAAAAGCGTTGAACTACCCTATGGTAAAGTAATACGATGTCTGGCGTGGTTGCATAGTAGCACTACGGTATTGATTATTGATGCTTACGTGAGAAGTCACTCACCTATGCTCAATTATTGCTACGATGAATCTTACGCATCATATCTCTTATATTATTGATTCAATTATTGTCACAAAGATCATCATCAGATAATATGTTATAGTATTAAATCAATAATTGAGACGACAAGTTATAAATGATTAATAATTGTTGAAAGATTAAATATGTGTTGATGAAAAATAAAATGATTTGTGGTAAGTTTGATTATTTTATGGGGGCTCTATATATGTCATCATCTAAGAGTCTCTTCATCGATAGTATTTACCTTCATCAATAGTAATTACCTTCAATCGATAGTAATTACCCTTGTGAATAATATTTACCTTCGTCAATAGTAATTACCTTCGTCGATAGTAGTAATTACCCTTGTAAATAGTATTTACCTTCGTCAATAGTATTTACCTTCGTTAATAGTAATTACTTTTACAGACGTCCGAACCACTTGTCGTTTCACATTACAAAGGCCGAACCACTTGTCGTTTCACATTACAAAAGGTCCAAACCACTTTTCTTTTCACATCATTAGTCGTCAAGCCACTTGCCTTTTCACACTGGCGGTGCTAAGCTAGAAATCTTCTATAAATAGAGGCTGGGCTTCATTATTTTCACTTAATTCATTCAAGCTATAGAGAGAGAGAAAGTATAGAGAATAAGAGAGAAAGAAGAAGAGTATTTTGTTACTACACCGCTAACTGCGATTTCAATCTCCTACCAAATGTAAGGGGTGTTATTCTTTCTTATTCATGAAGAGAACTGTTGTTATTCCATTGCTTATTATTCTCATTGGAATAACTTTTGTATACGTGGTTTACCCTATACTTGGTGACATTCTTCTATTATTCTGCTGGAACATCCTCATGCATGTGTTTTACACCGACCTAGTTCCGCCTTTATTATTATTCTGTTGGAACATCCATGCATGTGTTTTTACGCACACCGGTTCCATTCTTTATTATTCTGTTGGAACATCCACGTGCATGCGTTTTACGCCGGGACCGGTTCCGTTATTTATTATTCTGTTGGAATAACTGCGTATGCGATACATCGCATGCATGGTGATTTCTTTTGTTATTCTATTCTTTATTATACCCAGTTGGTTAAAACTTTGACTTCTATACTCCATGAAATTAGTGGAATATCCTTGATATTTGCGTTTCATCCAAAGATCTTTTCATGGAAATATTCTTCCGATCATTCTTGAATTTTACTCTCACAAAACAAGATCATGTTGATAATTTGGGCGTTAATAATTCTGGATAAAATAATTCTTGAACTTGTTTTATTGAATTCTTATATCATTGTCATCATCCTCATGTTTATATTATGTTGAAAGTCATCTCATGGCAGATGGTGCATAGATGAACTTGGTATGATTATGACCGAGAGACTATTCTTGTAATCATGGCCGTAATGTTACAAATGATGTGATAAAAATCCTCGATGGTCAGTAGTGCATTGGTGGACGATTGTTGGCATGATCATGACCATTAATGAATACACAAATATTCTTGGCCCGTAGTGCATGAATAATTGTGGTCGTGATACTAAAGAATATCCTCGGCTAGTAGTGCGGGGGTGATTCGATGATGTGGAATATTTATTAAAAGTTTAGTCTCGGCTATAACGATGATGAAAAACCTTTAAAACCTAAAAGATAGTAGACTTTATTTTCTATTTGACTCTTTTAATGGATTACTTATTCCCTGCAGGTTAAACTAGTTGTCTATTGTATTTTATCAGTTTAACATTGTTGAAGACTATTGATAATTTATTCTGCATTATCTTAGTCATAATATTTCTTACTGGGCTAGTTGAGCTCACCCTTTTTTCACCGTTCTCTTGAAATGAGAATATAAATTTGACGCAGTAGGGGAAACGAGTGATGGTCCTGAAGATAGCATTAGTAGTCCTCACTATTCTGTGAAATAGTGTGATAATAATTGTAATGAGGACTTTTTTTTGAGTTTGTATAATATCTAGTAGATGATATTTGTATTTAAACTCACAGTTTATGTCGTATTGTACACGACAGTTATGTTAATAAGTTGTATTTAAATTACATACCATGTAAGTGGCGACCCAAGATGGGTGATGTATACCTAATTTTGGGGGCGTCATGGTTGGTATCGAGCTTAGGGATATGATCCTGCTAAGATGTGAGAATAGTACTAGGAGGGAGAGACGGGAATACCTTCGCTAGTATGACCTACCTAAGTTTATGTGCTATTTTATTGGTTGGTCAGAAGATAGGGATAATTTGTTACATGTCAATTAACCTTTTGTTTTGTGGCAGTATCTGAAAATGACATCTGAGAATGTTGAGAATAGCAATGGGCGCGCAGCGATCGTTGATTCACCACATATCCATAATCGGGATAATGTGCATCAAGAAGGCGACAATCCTCATGCAAAACAACAACACCGACCAAATGATGAATGATCAAATGTTCGGAGGCTTTATGCAATTTATGCAACAATGAAAGTAGAGCGACTCTCGCCCAAAACGTAGGTGGAAACACGAAAAACTCTTGGGCGGTCACCGCTAAACAATTCAAGGAGCTGGGACCACCGGAGTTTAAGGGAGAGCCAAAACCACTTCTGGCGGAAGCATGGATAAAGCAGATTACCAAGATATTTGATGTCTTGGGATGCTCCGAGGAGCAAAAGGTTCCCTCGCCGCCTTTATGTTGCGCGGGAGAGGCGGATTCATCGGTGGGAATCGGTAAAAACGTACTCAACCCTTTGTCTTGAAGATATCTTGGGAGAAGTTCGGAGTCGTTCAACGATAAATACTTTCCCGAAAGTATTCGCCATACATGAAGGAGGTGGAGTTTATCAAGTTGGAACAAAACAATATGGCCGTGTGTCGCAATACGAGGCAAAATTTGCGGAGTTATCACGGTTTCGTCCCCACTTGGTGGATAATGAAGAGAGAATGGCGCTAATGTTTTTAAGAGGTTTGAAGTCGAAGATACGCCAACATCTTATTTCTCATAAAGCGTGTTTGTATTCAGATGTTGTAAATAGGGCTCGATTAGTGGAACGCGATAATGAGTCAACGTAACTAAAAAGAGAGCGGTAAGCAAAATTATAATACCAATGAGAGTAGTCATCGAAGCGGTGACAACAAGCGTGGAGGGAATCAACAAAGGCGGATATGGTAACCACTTCCGGTGGTAATCGAGGGCAAAAACAATAAGAATGGACATTTCAAGAAACGGAGATTCAACAATGATGGAAAGACGTCAAAGACCAAAGACCCATTGTTAAGGAAGGAGAAAGACCACCAATCATATGCTTCAAATGCGGAGGAGAGAGACACATCACCCAAACTGCGTCATGCCAGTCAAAAGCATGTTATAATTGTGGAAGAGAAGGTCACTTAGCTCGATTTTGTCGTTTCTCAAAGACAAATTCACTAGGATGGAGGCACCAAAGGCCATCCCGTAAAATTCAAAACCCAGAAGGTCAAGGGAGAGCGTTTGTTGTGACCTCCCAAAGAGCAAGGAATCCGAATGAGGTCATCACGGGTAGCTTATCATAAACTCTAATGAAGTCTATACTTTATTTGATACCTGGTTCTACCCATTCTTTTATTTCTCCTACTTGCGCCATCGATTAAATTTGACTCGGAGAAATTAGACTTTGACTTATCTGTGGAAACTGCGTTGGGAGAAACCTTCATTACATCCACTTTTATTATAAGTCTTGTTTGGTTCAAATCGGTACCCTCACATTACACGTCGATCTTATTTCATTAAAAATACTTGCATTTGATGTGATTCTAGGGATTGATTGGTTAACTACTTATCATGCAAAAATTGATTGTTTTCCTAAGGTTGTTAGCTTTCATATTCCTAATCAACCTATTATGCTGATTCAAACGACCAAACCATTAAAATCAATCACGGTCATCTCAAGCCATAAAGCTATTCGTTTATTGAAAAGCGGATGTCAAGCTTTCTTAGCTCATGTCACGATTTAAACAAAAATACGCCGCTTTTGAAATTCAGTATTTCTATTGTTAATAAATTTCTGACGTATTCCTCAAGAACTTCCTGCCTACCCCTAGGCGTGAAATTGAATTTTGTATCGACCTTGAACCCTTGATAAAAACTATTTCCAAAACCCCATATCGAATGGCTCTATTGAACTTCGTGGAGTTAAAGACCCAATCTGCAGGAATTGTTAGACATTGGCTTTATTCGTCCTAGTACTTCTCCTTGGGGTGCTCTCTGTTCTATTCGTGAAGAAGAAAGATGGGAGTATGCGACTTTGTATTGATTATCGGGAGTTGAATCATGTCACCATCAAAATAGGTATCCATTGCCATGTATTGATGACTGTTTTTGACCATTTGCAAAAGAGCCAAATTCTTTTCAAAGATTGATCTTCGTTCCGGATATCACCAATTGAAGATTAGAACCGTGACATTCCAAAGACGACTTTTAAACTCCCAAGACGGGCATTATGAATTCCTAGTCATGTCCTTTGGATTGACTAATGCTCCTCTTTGCCTTCATGGATATGATGAACCGAGTATTCAAGGAATATTTAGATCACTTTGTGGTCGTCTTTATTGATGACATCCTTATTTATTCCAAAAGCCGTGAAGATCATGAGCAACACTTGAGGTGACACTCCAAAAGCTTCGTGAATATAAGCTTTATGCCAAGTTGAAGAAATGTGAGTTCTGGCTTGAAGAAGTAGCATTCCTTGGGCACGTGGTATCAAGTCATGGAATATTTGTTCACCCAAAGAAAGATTGAAGCTATTCAAAGTGGGAACAACCTAAATCGATGATCGAAGCACGTAGCTTTCTCGGTTTAGTTTGGTTATTATCGGAGATTCGTGGAAGGATTTTTTCGAATCGCTACTCCATTAACTCAAATTGACTTTGGAAAGATACAAAGTTCGGTTGGAGCGAAGAATGTGAGAAGAGTTTTCAAGAACTCAAGAGGAGACTTATTTCAAAGACCGCTCGACAATACCATCCGGCTCGGAGGGATTTGTCATCTATGATGATGCTTCTTAAAGGGGTTGGGATGTGTTCTTATGCAACATGGAAAAGTTATAGCCTATGCCTCGCGACAACTCAAAGAATATGAGAGGAATTATCCTACTCATGATCTAGAGTTAGCGACTATTGTCTTTGCACTTAAAATTTGGAGGCATTACTTGTATGGGGAGAAATTGGAGATCTTTACTGGATCATAAAAGCCTCAAATATTTCTTCACTCAAAAGGAACTCAACATGCGACAATGACGTTGGCTTGAATCTGTTGAAAGATTATGATCATACCATCCAATACCATCCTGGAAAAGCGAACGTGGTAGCCGACGATTGAGTAAAAAAATCATATGCAAGTACGAAAAGCGATATTGTCAACGCAAAGCCCATTTTGTGTGACTTGCAAAGGATGGAGATAGAGTTAAAGACTCTGGGGACGCGTGTGATGATAAGCGAGTATCTGAGTAGAACCGACTTTAATCGATAAAGTTAAAGTCGCTTTCAAGCTACGGACACGGAGCCGATGCGTATGAGGAAGAAAGTGCAAGAAGGTGCTATCTTAAGCAAGAATCGATGAAGAAGGAATACTTGAGTCAACTCCGGACTTCAGTTCCTAATGACCACGATTTAAAGTATAATATCATGATGGAGGCGCACAACACACCATTTGCAATCCATCTCGGGAGTACCAAAATGTATCATGATATTCTTCATACATTTTGGTGGAGCAATATGAAGAGAGAGATATAAATACTTGTTTATCTCAAGGTGTCTAACTTGTCAACGAGTTAAAGCGGAGCATTAAGTACCAAAAGGTCCATTGCAACCACTTGAAATTCCGAATGGAAGTGGGAGCACATTACCATGGATTTCGTTACCGGTCTTCCTAAGGTTTCTCAAGGCATTGATGTTATTTGGGTCATTGTTGATAGATTGACCAAGTCTGCTCATTTCTTACCGATACGAGAAACTTATACACTTGAACGCTTGCTCAGATGTACATAAACGAGATTGTAAGATCGCATGGTATGCCGGGTATCCATAGTTTCTGATCGAGACCCAAGATTCACTTCACGATTTTGGGTTAGTTTGCAAAAAGCTATGGGCACAGACTTACGATTTAGCTCGGCATATCATCCTCAGACGGACGGACAGTAGGAGAGGACTATTCAAACTCTTGAAGATCTATTAAGACTCTGTGTCCTTGATTTCAAAGGAGTTGGGACAAGTTCTTACCATTGGTGGAGTTTTCCTACAACAACAAGCTTATCAAGCAAGTATTGGCATGGCTCCATTCAAGCATTGTATGGAAGAAAGTGTCGCTTCTCGATTATCTTTGGGATGAGGTGGGTGAAGCAACGTTGTTGGGACCGGAGTTGAGTACGTATGACTACGGAAAAAGATTCAAACGATCCGAAACGACGTAAAAAACCTCACAAAATCGACAAAAGAGTTATGCTGATCTTCATCGAAAGGACGTGGAATTCGATATAGGAGATCATGTGTTGTTAAGAGTTGCTCCATGGAAAGGAGTTACAAGATTTGGAAAGAGAGGAAAACTTAATCCTCGATTCATCGGTCCATTTTTAATCCTCGATCGAGTAGGAACTGTGGCCTATAGACTCGCTTTTCCGCCAAATATGTCTCGTGTTCATAACGTTTTTCACATATCTATGTTACGTAAATATGTGAAAGACCTGAACCATATTATTGAGTTAGAACCGGACGAAATAGCGGAAGATTTGACGTATGAAGAGGTTCTGTTCAAATTTTGGATAAGAAGGAACATATTCTACGCCCCAAGGTTATACCTCGAGTTAAAGTTTTGTGGAGGAACCACGATGTTGAGAAATGACTTGGGAGTTAGAATCAAATGAAATCAAGGTATCCTTACCTCTTCGATATACTGTCGTACCACTAATTTCGAGGGCTTAAATTTCATAAGAAGGGAGGTTGTAAGACCCCAACTTTTATAAATAAAGATGAATTTTTCTATAAATATTATTTTTGAATATTATGGAATAAATTTGATATAATGTTATAGTTGTGGGTAATATTTATAAATTTTGCAAAAGTATGCAAGTTGTTATAAAATATTCGTTTGGTGGGGAATATTCTTTTTGTTAGGGAATATTAAATGCAATAACTACTCAATCATTGGTGGACCCCACAATGTAATTTATTGTCGGATTGAGAAAACGACAAAAATATTTTATAAAAATAACTACGGAGGTGTTACCAAGTAAAACCGTTGAACTACCCGGTGGTAAAAGAAATGCGATGTCTGCGTGGTTGCATAGTAAGCACTGGTATTGATTATTGATGCTTACGTGAGAAGTCACTTTATTTATCTATGCTCAATTATTACTACATAATTGTTTGCATCATATCTCTTATATTATTGATTCAATTATTGTCACAAAGATCATCTCGTATAATATGTTATAGTATTAAATCAATAATTGAGACGACAAGTTATAAATGATTAATAATTGTTGAAAGATTAAATATGTGTTGATGAAAAATAAAATGATTTGTGGTAAGTTTGATTATTTTATGGGGGGCTCTATATGTCATCATCTAAGAGTCTCTTCAATCAATAGTATTTACCTTCATCAATAGTAATTACCTTCGTCAATAGTAATTACACTTGTGAATAATATTTACCTTCACAATAGTAATTACCTTCGTCGATAAGAATTATCCTTGTGAATAGTATTTACCTTCACAATAGTATTTACCTTCGTTAATAGTAATTACCTTTACCGACGTCGATCGAACCACTTGTCGTTTCACATTACAAAAGCGCCAAACCACTTTTCTTTTCACATCATTAGTCGTCGAAGCCACTTGCCTTTTCACACTAAGGTGCTAAGCTAGAAATCTTCTATAAATAGAGGCCTAGGGCTTCATTATTTTTTCACGAATTCATTCAAGCTATAGAGAGAAAGTATAGAGAGAATAGAGAGAAAGAAGAAGAGTATTTTGTTACTACACCGGCCAGCGATATTCAATCTCCTACCAAATGTAAGGGGTGTTATTCTTTCTTATTCATGAAGAGAACTGTTGTTATTCCATTGCTTATTATTCTCATTAGAATAACTTTGTATACGTGGTTTACCCTATACTTGGTGACATTCTTCTATTATTCTACATTGGAACATCCATGCATGTGTTTTACACCCACCTAGTTCCGCCTTTATTATTATTATTGTTGGAACATCCTGTACATGCATGTTTTACGCCGGGACTGGTTCCATTCTTTATTATTCTCATTGGAACATCCCGTCTGCATGCGTTTCTGTTTGGACTGGTTTCGTTATTTATTATTACATTGGAATAACTTTGCATGTCTGCGCCTATCGCATGCATGGTGATTTCTTTTGTTATTCTATTATTTATTATACCCAAATTGGTTAAAACTTTGACTTATACTCCATGAAATTAGTGGAATATCCTTGATATTTGCGTTTCATCCAAAGATCTTTCATGGAAATATTCTTCCGATCATTCTTGAATTTTACTCTACAAAACAAAGATTATCATGTTGATAATTTGGACGTTAATAATTCTGGATAAAATAATTCTTGAACTTGTTTTATTGAATTCTTATATCATTGTCATCATCCTCATGTTTATATTATGTTGAAAGTCATCTGGCTTCAGTAGTATATATGGACTTGGTATGATTATGACCAGAGACTATTCGGTGTAATCATGGTAGTAATGTTACAAATGATGTGATAAAAATCCTCGATGGTAGTAGTAGTGCATTGGTGGGCAATTGTTGGCATGATCATGACTATTAATGAATACACAAATATTCTTGGCCCGTAGTGCATGAATAATTGTGGTCGTGATACTAAAGAATATCCTCGGTAGTAGTGGGGGTGATTCGATGATGTGGAATATTTATTAAAGTCGAGTCTCAAATTTATAATGATGATGAAAAACCTTTTAAAACCTAAAAGATAGTAGACTTTATTTTCTATTTGACTCTTTTAATGGATTGCTTATTCACCGCAGCTTAAACCGGTTGTCTATTGTATTTTATCGCTTTAACATTGTTGAAGACTATTGATAATTTATTCTCGCATTATCTTAGTCATAATATTTCTTCTTGGGCTAGTTGAGCTCACCCTTTTTTTCACCGTTTCTCTTGAAATGAGAATATAAATTTGGGGCGAGTAGGGGAAACGAGTGATGGTCCTGAAGATAGCATTAGTAGTCCTCATTATTCGTGAAATAGTGTGATAATAATTGTAATGAGGACTTTTTTTGAGTTTGTATAATATCTAGTAGATTTATATTTGTATTTAAACTCACAGTTTATGTCGTATTGTACATGACAGTTATGTTAATAAGTTGTATTTAAATTCTGTACCATGTAAGTGGCGACCCAAGATGGGTGATGTATACCTAATTTTGGGGGCGTCACATATCTACTGCTCCAGAAGCCAGTTTTTCTTTCTTTTGAACTGTTTTTATTATCCTATGTAACGTGGGATGTGGTACGAGAGTAGGAAATGAGTGTTCAGGTGTTCTATAACTACAAGCATTTTGAATCTTTGGCACCAATTTTTAGGGGTTTAAATAGGGCATCTGTAGACACTCAAAATTTTGTTTTCTTATTACTAACTATGTAGGAGGGCAAAAACATCTTTTTTACACTCTAGAGATAACCCTGGAGGACCACAACATCAATTCTAACCACGGAGACATCCCCGTGGAACATCAAATCAACTTCAGAAACAACCATGAATACAGACAGGAAGCACTAACAGTCAAACCTCAGAGATAACCTCGAGGAAGACAGATGCCGCCACGTCAAGCCCGGTACCAACCCGGGAGGGCAAAAGAGTAACTTTTCCAACTCAACGTCAAATCAAGTCAAATCACTTTCATGAAGGTCATGCAGAACCATAACGTCAATCCCGAGTGAAAACAGTGCAACACAGCTTAACGGACGGACTGCGAAGACTCGAAAATATGGTCATGGACCCGTCTTCGCGAATTTGGAAAAGGTCAAATATCATGTCATTGTGTAGCTCTCGAAAAGGGCTTTCCGAAAAGGTATAGCAAACCTCCATCAAATTTTCGGATTGAAAGTTATGAAGGTTCGAGCAAACTGCACGTTGGTCTGAGTATACGTACTTCGAGACAATGGGACCCACAGGGTCGGGACCACCAGCAGCTGCCGAGGGTAGACCCGCTGTAAGACCCCGAATTTTTTTTTAAATAAAAAGGAATTTCCTTTATTTATTATTTTGAAATAGTAAGGGTTGATTTGATTAATGTGGATAGTTAAGGGTTAAATATGCAAATATTTCAAAATAAGCAAGTGGTTATAAAATATTCATTGTTGTCGGGGAATATTCGTTTGGTTGTGGAATATTCGTACGGTCGGGAATATTCGACGATCACAGCTAACCATGTGTGGGCCCCATAACGGAAAGCGATTGGATGAAGAAAACGACAAATATAAGTTGTTTTTAAATAACGGCGTAGTTGTTACCGTTAATACTATTGGAATACCCGGTGGTTAAAACACACTAATACGCGTTGTTGAACAGTAGCACACGGTATTGCACCAATTATTGATTCTTACGTAAGAAGGCACTACTCAATAATGGTTACGATAATTCTTCGCTCAAAGATTTTATTGAGTTAATAATTGCTGCGTTGATATTTTATATTGTTGTTGTTTCAATAATTGTCATTACACGAGATCTTTCATTATCGAAACAATAATTCATATTATCCTAATAATATTATTAGATAACATTATTGGCAATGTCTAGAAAGTTCTGCCTAAGGAGAGGTTTGGTCACCTAATTGCTTGCGCCATAAAGAAGAAATTCTTATTGAAAGCCCCTCTTCCTGGAACCACGGTTGTCAATATTGTGATTCTCGTAATATTATTTGTGAATAATTAATTATTGATTTATATGATGAGAAAAATATTGATTTTATGTGGATATAGATGGAGAAAATTTTTAAAATGACAATTGTTGAAAATTAATATTTTATCTTTTTACGATAAAATAATTCATTTAAATATATTATTTTAATAATATATTAACGGTGATATTTTTACAACGAATGTGGGATATATGAGTATACGAGGAGGAAGAGTATTTTTGTTGCAATAAATGTTTAAAACATGTTAAACATGTCTCATTGACCCCATTTATTGATCGAAATTTGATTATAACACGTAAATTGCCCGTTTGTGGATTTCACCAATTTTGATTGAATTTGGAAAACTTTCTTCTGCAAAGTTGTAGAGAATTGAATTTCTTATAAAAACTTGCGAGATTCAAATTTTCTGATGAAAGGGCTATTTATTATGAATTATTGAAGTTCCAAAGTTCAAAATAATTGATTTTGGAAGTTTAAAATATTTAAAATTAGAAAAAAAACGTTTTTTCTTATTTTTTCTAGAAGGTGGCATGTGTTTGATGGCTGAAATCAGATTCTAGACATGTGTAGAAAATAATATAATTATATTATTAATTTATTAAATTTTCGCTTTGGTGTTCTAAGCAATTTCTATAAATAGGGTCTTGGGTTAGAATTGAAAATCACACCGTAAATCAAGTTTTCTCTCTATATTATCGAGCGTATTCTTGTGAGTATTTTGAGTATACTTTGAGTATTGCTATACGGTGCAAGTCCAAGTCATAGCCTATATCCTGTTTTTTAATTGAAATCTTGATCTTTCGAGGTAAGGGATATTATTTTTTTCGTAATGATATTATTTCTTCAATATCTTTATAATTGAAATGTTGATCCAAGTTTTATCAAATTTGGAACTTTTTCATGTCGGGGTTACTATTCATGGGTTACTATTCATGAGTTACTATTCACGATTTACTATTCATGAAGTTACTTATTCACGAGTTACTATTCACGAGTACTATTCATGAAGCGTGAAGATGTTTTTGTGGAATTTCTATCTTTTGGTGTCTGAGTTACTATTCACGTGTATGGACTATTCACGATATCTGACACTATTCACGATATACGGTGCATATTCAATCGAAAAATAAAATTTCTTCTTTTCGTCCAAAACATCTATTCGGATAATAACTCGATTGTATCCATGTTTTGATCATTCTTGAATTTTACACCACTATGATTATTTTTGAGGTATTTTTGGGTGGATAAAACCAAGTACGAATCCTTAATCCTTAATCCTTGTCATTTTGTTTCACTTTGGATTCGCTTTCTTAAAAATATTTTTCATCATCCTCAATCTTAAATGATGATATTATTGAATATCTTTGGCACAGAGTGCAAAATGAATGATTTCTGAAGAATATCTTTGGCCCAGAGGTGCAAAAGATGAGCAGTGTTGAGATGAACATGACCGATTGATTAATATCTTTGGCCTGTAGTGCAAAGATGAACAGGTGTTTAAATGAACATGACCAACTGATGAATATCTTTGGGCTGTAGTGCAAAGATGAATATTTGATTCCAGATGCATATTGATTGATGTTACAGGGATAAAATATTGATGATGGACTGTTAAATTCATAGATTATAGTAGATTTCATTCTCTACGTAACTCTTCTATGAATTATTATTTCATTGCGAATATTGATCTCAAACTTGTTGCCTATCAGTATTCTATCATTTTTCCTGTTGAAGACTAACGATAATTTGTTGTATATTATCTTAGTCATAATATTCTTTATCGGGCTAGTTGAGCTCACCCTTTTCCTTGTTGTTCCATTTTTCTTCTCGGGGAGGCGAGAATGTAGCGAAGTACTAGTCGGGGTATGGAATGAAGGTTCTAGAGAGAGTTGTTTAGTAGTCCTCACCATTTTGTAAAATAATGAATCAATAATTATGATGGGGATTTATTTGCATGTGGATATTGTCTAGAAGACAATATTATATTTAAACTCACAGTATATATTGTCGTATTTCACACGACATTTGTATTATTGAAGTTGTAGTTTGCTTTTTGTACCATGTATTTGGCGACTCAGAATGGGTGTTGTGTATACCTATTTTGGGGGCGTCACACCCGCAACTATTTTGGTCTATAAATAGACCCCCCATCAGCCATAAAAAGAAAGAAAAAAATATAGGGAATTATGCCAATTTCAGCTCTTAACCCCTTTTACAGCCTTCCAAACTTCTATATTCTTCTTTGTAAACACTTGTATACATATATATTAAAATATATCAAGTTTTAATCGGTGGAAACAGAGTTTTCAAGCTTCAAAAGAAATTTCAAACCTTCCTTGCTACACACTTTAAGATTTTTTCCGATCCGAAGCTTTTTTCTGCTTTAATATATGTATATATATAAATTTAAGTATATATATATATTTATACCGATTAGTTGTGTCTGGATTGTCGATCTGTGACTTTTTCTTGCTTTTATATATATATATATAAACTGTTTACTGTGATTAAATGTCAGTTTTAACTGTTCATTCAATGTAAAGATGTAATATTTAAATTTGTGAATTAGATTTATCTAAATCTAGCCATATCTAACTCTTAATTGGTTCAAAAGTTGTAAAACTAAAATCGTTGAGTTAGAATGGCTAAGATTTATTTAAAACTAGTTTTCTTTCTAGTTTTGTAAATATTAAGCAATCGCGTGACACTAGATCTGTATCTAGAGGAAGCTGGAAGTTTTGGCTAAGCGCATGCAAAGATTTAATTGTTGAATCCTTTGTTTTGCGAAGTTTAGATTCAATATATGTTTTATTTCAGTATATTTGTTATGCAGGTTATTCATATGATATTATGTGAGCCTAGGAGCCACGAGATCTAAGATCCAGCTGACGGATCTAGATCTTGTTCCCATGATGGACCCTTTTCAATTATACAGCTCACTTGCGAATCATATGTGTGGTGCTCGGACATACTTTGGTGGCTTTCATGCCCATAAGGAGCCCGACACTTATATGTGTTGGTATTTATAATTTTAATAATGACAAATATTATTAGATGTGCATCATTTATAGGTCTTATGTTATTAATTATTTTTCCCAGCTGGACCATATTGGTTCATCTATTCTACAGAATATTTCGGTGGTTCTAAATTTTATTTAAGGATATTCTCTTGCTTTGTAGGGCCCACATCAGTTAGTGGTTATAAGGAGTCTTCAGTAGCTTTTTAGAGTTGGGTATTATCTTATATTATCACTCCTGTTTAAAACAGATAATTGGCTATAAAATTTCTCTCTTTTATTTCAGTTAATTCAAAATCAAATAGATGTCGCATATTACATATTATCTTTTTGGTTATACAAAGCTGTTGAAATTGTGGATTTATTCTAACGGGGCTGAGATTTCTTAGCTAACATCTTCTATAGCCGTTGTTTGTCTCGTTATATATACTCCTTCTCTTTGGCTGAACAGGGGACATCTCTTGAACCTGCAATCAAGTTGAAATAGTACATAAGAAAACTTCAATTGCTTTATTCCAGCCATTTATTGTAGTATGTTATATTCTTTTGTGTTGGAAATCTAATTTACCTTCTAAACGCATTCTTTGTAAACCAAACTCAAGCATAGTTTTGGCTTGGGGTTTTCCTGTTTTAGTTAGTCTGTTCAAAGAAGGCTTCAAAGGTCTCAGAGGTGAGAAGAGGTGCATAGGTATACAAGTTACAGAGGTGCATGATAAGTAGGTTTTATACCTACTTATCCGGTATCTGTTACTTGAATTAGTTGCTTAATCTCATGTTTCTTAGTTACTTTTCATGCATTTTGTGTTCATTTTGTAGATTGTATGCTTGGGAGCTGAAATCGCAAAGAATTGGTATGAAATCGCAAAGAAAAGTAATCCGGACATCGTTTGGGCTTTTATGTTCATTTCATGTTCTTGGCTTGGAACTTGGATTACATTTTATAGCTTTTTCTTAGCTTTCCGGAATAACTTGAATCATTCCAATCGGAGTTTGGATGCAAGAGATATGACATTTGTACCAACGGACGTCGAACGTAACTATTTTGGGTGGCCATTTGCATAGCAGTCACTTCCAGCCCAATTTCGACCTTCATTCGTTCGTTATTTCTCCATTTTCAAAGAATGAAAGTTGTAGAGCTCGTCGATATCTTCGATTTGATATGTGGTATGTCCCGTAACTCCTCCCGGATCAAAAGTTATGGCCATTTTACCAGAGGACACTGTGGCAGAAAATGGACCCCCGCCGGGGCGGGGGTATGCCCAGAAAATATTTTTTTTAATCCAAATTTGAGTTCGAGAAGGATTGTTTCGATTCGATTGACTCAAGGACTTCCAAGAGGACATAAAGACATATAAAGAGGCATATAAAAGGAGGGGAATCACAAGGATTAGAGGGGAGATTAGATTAGAAGGAGGATTCCATTAGATTAAATTAGAGTAGAATAAGAGAAAACACTAGTTCTTATGATATTTGGAGATCGAAACAACTTGGAGACCATTAAAGATTCAAAGTAGGAGCAAGGAGAGAGTATCAAATCTACAGACAATAGATTCTATCTTCTCATCTTCTTCTATCTTTGTCTTTTATTGTTTATTCAATTGTGGATTCTTAGTTTTAATTCAATAATCATGAACTAATTCTTTGTTTGAGATTACAATGGATCTTATTGTGTAGTTTCTTTTAATATGCTTCGCTATCAATTATTATATTCTATCGTGAGGATTGTCTATTGTGATTTGGACTTAATTGCTTAGTTGTTCAGCTAACAATTACCGTGATAATCTATATGAACTCGAGAGATGAAGTATTGATTTAGATCTTATCATGATAGCATGTGTTTGTGATTTCTGCATAGATGGAATTCATGATTTGTGTTTAGGATAGAGATATGCCTTTACGCCATATGTAATCTTATAGAGAACTTGTGCTTTAAATCCTTTTTAATTGTAATTCACATAGAGATATAGTGGATTAGTTAATTAGGGTGTCTTGCTTAATTCTATCATATGTGGATTTAAGTGAGTATGGGTATTATGCATCGAGAGGTGGTTTTATCTACTTTAGTGTTCTTGATTAACAATTCAGAATAGAGAATAATTGATGAGAAGTGTGTTAACTTAAATGAAGTAATAAGTGAAGTTGTGATCTTAAATCTCCGTAATCTTAATTTTATTAGTGGTAATTAGAATTAGTTTACTTATAAATTGAGATTCATTCGTTTAAATAAGATTGAGTTGGTTACGGGTTAGTACTTGGTGATTTTTATTAAACAATTCCTCGTGGGAACGATACTCTACTTTCACTTTATTACTTGTTGACCACGTATACTTGCGTGTTGTGCGTAATTAGATTTTACCCAACAGTGCAAAAAGGGGGCATATGTGTCCAACATCAGATTTGAAAAATCTTTGTAACAGGAAGTTATTTTTGTATTAAGGTTTAAATCGTAATAAAAAAATCTCCAATCTTAGCTGGGATTGGACGTGGATTAGGCCACTAGATAGAGGATAAGGGATGAACCACGGAAAAATCTTGGTGTCTTTACGATTATGAACTTCTCCTTTATGTTTGTTTAACTTTTGGGTACTTTGCTTTATTCGTTTGAAGTTATACGAATCCAGGCACTAAAGCATACATATACAATTGTCTGATAATATTAAACGAAGAACATAAGCTAAAACAGACACTAAAGTAGATAGGTGTAGCTGTCTGAATTAAACCTGTAGCAGAGAATTTCAAAAAGATTTCTCCATTTATCACTTTTAGCTTAAACACATATTCACCCCCCTCTAGGTGTGCATATTTACCGAATTACAATATGTATATTATTTTGTCGAAAATGCTTCGCATTTCGAGAATAAAATCAAAATAAGCCGGATACGGAATAAAATGGAAGTATCAAATACCTCAATTACTATGTGAGTATAAGGGTTTGAAAACCTATTTTTAAAACATCATTTTATATGTCTTGTATTAAAATTAAACTTTTATACAAGTCAAACCCTTTGTATATAGGTACAAAATAGGCATAGCACTACTTCCAAATAAAGCACTTAGGCCAATTAATTGCAGCACACACACATTTCAAATAAATTAGGGAATTGAAAAGACGCGATAATCGTGTTTTCACAGAAGTTGGGGTGCATAACACCTTCCCCCCGCTTAAGCAAGCTCCCGAACTATATGAATATCAGTTTCCAAGGCCTTTTAAATAGAGTCCAATAATTAGGTCTTTTTGTAAAACCTTTCATAAACTCGGTTGTGTTGGTACAACCATTTCACTCCTACCAACTGGCGGCTTTGTAAAAAATTAATATTTTTAAATCGTCGACATTTCATGTCGGGCTTAAAAACCTATTCAATCCCCCTCTAGGTGTGCGTATTTACTGAATTACATTTGGTATCAGAGCAGGGCTCTATTAAATATTGATCGTTGTAGGTCGTAGGGAAAGATCCTATGGCACACCTAAACTTTCTAGAAGGTCAGTCCACAAGTAGGCCACCGTTGTTCCTCCGAAGCGAGAACTTCAACTTTAGGAAGTTCAAAATGAAGATATATCTCAACCGAGACCCATAGGAATGGTGGGTAGTCGAAAATGGACCAGTCATTCCACAACATGATGATGGTAAGCCAAAGAATCTCATGGAAATGGACTCAAATGAATCATATATGGTATCTTATGATTCCAAGACCATGAATACACTTCTAAGTGGCATGGTTCATTCGGAGATAGATAAGGTCTCTTCTTGTACTATGGCTAAGAAAATTTGGGACACATTCATCATGAGCCACGAAGGTACTACTAAAGTAAAGGAGGTCAAGCTGAGCATGTTAATGCACGAATATGAACTATTCAAATTGGAGAAAAATGAATCAATCAAATATGCCTAGGCAAGATTCCTCAATCTAATGAATTCTTTAAGCATGCTCCGATAAAATATTGATCAAAAGGAAATCAACCGAAAGCTTCTCAGAGTTATGCCAAAGCGATTCGCTCCAAAGGTTACTACACTTCAAGACTCAATCACAATAAGCACAATGGAAACTCTTACTTTATTTGGAGAGCTTGAAGAGTTTGAAAACCAACTGAAATTGTATGATAAAGAAGATGAGGTACCTAAGAAGAAGACCTTGGCTCTATAAGCTGAAAGCTACATAGAAGGTAATAATGAAGATTCGGATGAAGAAATAGCTTTAATGGCCATAAAATTGAGGGAGCTGATCCGAAAGAAGAATAGATCAAAATTACCAACAAAAGTTTTCAACAATAAGAAAGATTTCAAGCAAAAGCCACAAGAGGAAACCTGTTTCGAATGTGAAAGGCCTAGCCACTTCAAAAGAGATTGATTCCAACAAAAAAAAGAACAAAACAAATGGTTCAAAAGGGAAGGCTCTAATGACATGGAGTGATGATGAATCTGATCATGAAGATCAAGATGAAGAAATTGCTCAACTGTGCTTCACCGGAATACACAATGAGGAAACATCTGAGGTAAGTCCTGAACTTAGAGAAATTACTATTTTTGACTATCTTGTTTTAAAAAAAATTTAAACCTTCGTATGAAAGAGAAAAATGTTCACTTGAAAAGTTGGATAAATGACTTAATGATGGAAGTAGAAACTTTAATTGAAGAAAAACAAGAAATAGTTAAAGATTTCACATCATGTGAAGTATCTCAGTTGAATGCTAAAATTGGATATTTAGATAATTACAATAAATTTTTATATAATCGTGCAAACAAATTAAATGAAGAAAATAATAGCCTTAAAAAGGAAAATGATGATTTAAAAGAAAGTTTGAAAATGATAGATACGTGTAGATGCTTTTAATGATGGAAAAATAATAAACATGCAAAATAATAATGAGGAAGAAATAATATCTTTGAAAAAGGATCTTGTAAAATTTGTTCAAGAAGAAGAATTTAGATATAATGTTGGGTGCTCAAAGGTCAAGCTTAGATAAACAAGGAATTGGATATAATCCTGTTAAAAACATAAAAAGCACTACTAATAAAAATAGAGTAATAAATAATAAACCAAAGAGCAAGCCTCTTTATTGCTCACCTTATGTTACTTGTAAAAAATGTGGATTAAAAGGACATTTTGATACTAATTGTAATAAAATAAAAATAAAACAAATTTGGGCAAAGAAAGGAGATTTAATTGATACTAACAATATTGGACCCAAACAGATTTGGGTACCAAAACAATGAGCTACTTCTTTATTTTGTAGGTATTCATAAAAGTTAAAGTACCATCACATAAATGGGTACTAGACAGTGGATGTTCTAGACACATGACGGGTGATAGAACTAAATTTACCTCACTTGTTTCAAAGAAAGGAGGCACGATTACTTTTGGAGATAACACTACATGCCATATGTAATACCCGAATAAAATAAAATAATAATAATTAATTGGGCTTTCCTTCTGTTTGGGTCAGATTCTATTTAATTAATGTGGACCATAATAAGTAAAGGATTGTATTAATTGGGTCTTTTAATTAATTGAATCTAAATTATATTTGTCTAATTTTAAATCCTATTTAAATTAGGAGTATTAATAAAACATATTAATTAATAATAAATAAGTAAAACCTAGTTTACCTCTTTACGCCTGATGAGTTGTGGGAATAACGTGAGAATAAAAGAAGGAGGCGGAAGAAGAATGAGTAGAAGAACGAGAGAACGTGACTTGAATTACAAAAGGGTTTGAGAGCAAAATCTTAGAATTTTATTCACCATATTCTTCTTCTTAAAGGTAATTGTTAAACTATTTTTGAATACTACCTCCGTCCCATAATAAGTGTCTTTTTAGCTAAAATCACACATACTAATACACAAGCTAAAATGGCAAAAATACCCTTAATATATTTTCTTTGAAGTTGAAGAGTTAATGAGTGTCATTTAATTGTAGTTGTTAGTTCTTAGTAGGCACAAGTTATCTAGAAGGGGGGTTGAATAGATATTTAAAAATCTTTTCTATTTTAAACTTGTTCTTAGATAGTGATTAAAACTTAGCGGAATTAGTATTTGTTTTAATCTTCTTAACCAAGCAATGGAGTTATGAGCGAGTAAGGTAGTTATAGCGAGATATAGCGAGTTATAGCGAGATATAGATGACACGATTGTTTTAAGTTGTTGAGCACTCAAAGCTCTAGTCCACTCTTACTACTCAACGAGTAGGATATCCACTAAGGATGTCTTTTACAATCTTACGAATCACACAGATTCCTTCTGACCCGGCCAGCTTAGGAACTTCTCTAGTTCACTCTTGAACTCATTAAGTCCAAAGAGACTTGGCTTTCTTCTGATTCACTCTGAACTCTTCAAGTCCAATGAGACTTGGTACTCTTCTTCGATTAATTGATGGTTGTTGTTGTTGCGTTACGAAGGTTCTTTACTCGGTTTTTTGTAAACACCTTTGGTTAAGAGGCGAGAGTAGGCGAGCAAGCTTTTCAATATCTCAGATCGTAGAGTTGTGCCTTAGAGAATTCTTCACGTTGAATGTTTGATTGCTTGCTTAGTTTTTTTCTCTCTCATCTGTTTGATCTGTATATATGTGATGTTGAAAACTATCCGTTGGATCCATCCGTTGGGGCATTAAATGCTTCTAAACTTTCTGTGCTGCGATGGAGACATTTCTGCACATCTCTGAATTCTGCATTCTGGCTCACTGACACTGCAGGCTGATTTCTCACCTACCACCTGAAAAGGTGTTTTGTCCCTCTTATCCATAGTACTATCCTTAGCTTCTTCAATATGCTTCTTTGTTTCATACTAAGGATATTTCATATATTCTGGGACTGATGAGCACTGCAGCATCTGGGATCCATTCCTTGTATGTTGAATTAACAACTCATGAGGCTTGACATTTTCTGACATGAGGCAGATGATGCTCTACGATTGGATCGTGATGTTCTACGGTTAAGATCGTAGTGGCTTTGACTTGCATACTACGATGCTATCAGTCGAGAACACTACGATTTCTCTTAAACTTTCATGCACTATGATCTTCTCTTGCTCGTGTTGTTGACTCTACGTTCCCGAGAGCACACTACGATCGTTGACTTATAAACTTCACGTTTCCTTGACAGACACTACGATCGTGGAGTTAGCTTGGTGAATGTTGGGACCACTCTACGATTTTCGAAGAGTCCCTTTCAAGGCGCGGAGAACACTCGATCTTGAGGCTCTCGTTTTACGCCTTGACTTACGCAATGTTGATCAGATTGATGCACTACATTTCTTGAAGACTAATTTATTACATCTCGAGATCAACCTAACGGTTTTGCTCTTTCTATCTATGCATTCTAGAACAGAATGATACACGTTGAAAGCTTAGATCAACCTAATAATTTTGATCTGTCACTAAGTCCTTGTACATATATTCTTTAAAGGACCTTACAAATAATCATGAACACATGCATTAAAACATCAAATCATAATATGCATTCTCCCAACAATCTCCCCCTATTTGATGTTGACATAACCAAGGAGATTTGTTATCATGATTATTAGTGACTAGATGCATTTGCAGGAATTTAAACATGACTTAGTATTTCAGTGAGCAGCTGAAATTTCTAGAGAATAAGTATGAATTTATTGATGATCAGAAGATATTACAATATAGCATTACATCAAAAAAACATTAAACTCTTAACTTATCTCTGTTTTCTTGGTCTCTTGTGTGGAGGTGGATTTGCATACTCTTCAGCCCTTCTCTTCCTTTGACCTTCCTCATTTCTTGCTAACTCTTCCAGCTCACTTAGACTTAGAACTGGATTCTCTTCATGTTTGCGCATGAATGCAGGATCTCCAGTTGGCATTCGGATACGTACAGTAGTCACGTCTTGCGAGCTAGGAGTTGGCTCTTGATGACTCGAAGGAATAGGCGTCTGATTGCTGCTTGACCGGATCGTTGAGTCGATGATGTGATGGTCTTGCGGGAGGGCTTCCTTTCTTGAATTGCATGACCTCCTCCTCCCTCTGCCTTGGCTTCCTTGAACTCCTTTCCTTTTTTATTCTCCCCTTTATGTCGACATCGAGGTTCTGAATATCGACGAACGACTATTTACTCCTTGGACAAGCTCGTTGAGTTGGCTTTGAGTTTGAACAATGTCCTCCTATTCTCCTCGATCTGTTTTTCACTCTAGCTTCTTTGTTTTGGAGGATTTGTAAGAATCGTATCATTATGCTTCTCTGATTGGCATAAGATTTACGGAAGTCATAAATGAAAGCTTTCGAGTTGAGAATATTGTCGGCATAATTTGATGTTGATGATCTTGGTTTTTGTATCTCAAGCATAGCCTCTCTTTGTTTAGCGACAACACGGAAATGGATCTTATCTACATCGATATACTCTTGAAATTTCTTTGATAATTTCCCTTAGCTTCAGTAGTGAGCTCGGTATTCATTGTACTTTTGCGAGGAATTTGTTTGCTTGTATCATTTGATTGGATGGATGTTTAGGATCCAGTGAGATTCGAGGCTTGCTTGATGGAATTGATTTGCTTCGAAAGTTTCTTTTCTTGATTTATAGAATTTTGGGATCATCCTTTAATGGGTGGGTGGGAAAGTGTCGATTGATTGAGGATTGTCCATTTGGAGGGTTCTTGGTGGAGATTGAGCTTTGCAAGTTATGATAAAAGCAAGATCAAGACCGAAATAGTCTTCGATGAGGAGGATGGTATATCGAGTTGGAGGAGCTTGGGTTTGAACATTTGGGATTGGTGACTCTGATTTCAATGTTTGACTCTACGATTTGGCTTGAGTCCGGAATCGTAGAGTTGGTTATTGAGGAAGGAGGTAAGGTTGATTTCTTACGGTTCTTGATTCTTATAGAATTTTGGGATCTCGTAATTGAAACCGATTTAATGGGTTAAGAATCACTTCCGCCATTTAGGAAATTCATAAATTGGCTAAGCGAAGATGATGGCGGTGATTAACTCTAAAGCTTGTAGGGATAGTCGATACCTCGGGTTTGGCATTTGATGAGAATGGTGCATGTCGACTTTTTTTGGCGAAGATGACTTCCCTCAAAAATCCGTGAGCTAGAAGCTGTGATTCTTTGGATATTCCTTGAAGCTCGAACATGTGGTCCCATGATTTGAAATTTGAGCTCGATGGTATGCCATCATGGGTAGAAATAAGAGAATATCGATTGTAAAGATAACTTATATCCATCCTTGCCCTCATAAATGATTTGTAGGTCATCATCATCTTCTTCCTCTTCACTATCTCCATTTGAGGATTCCATTATCTCAATGGCCTCTGGAATGTTTGGCATTGGTTCATCTTCATCTTGAACAAGGACCTCTTCTTTAGCTATTGGGATATTGTGAGGCTCCCCTTCAATATAATCATCTTCTTGGAGGTTTAGAAACTCCCCCTCAGCTGATACATCTTCTTCTATGTTTAGAAAGTCCCTTTCAGCTAGAACCTCTTCTTCATCAGTAGGCTTCTCCCCCTCAGCTGGTGTATACTCAATCATGAGAATTTCAGAGTTCTCCCCCACAGCTGGAGCATTTTCCTCTTCGGTTGCTTGGGGTAGTTCTACTTTTGCGGCCATGCTCTTGGCTTCCTTCTTGATGATTTTTTTCATTCTCAAGAATATACTTCTTGACCAGCCTTCTCTTTGCTTTGCTAGTTTTAGTCACCACTTCTGGACTCTCTTGAGTCTTTGTTTTGCCTCGTTGATCAGCCACTTTCCTTGAAGCAGCTTCCTCTATTTACGCCACACTTGCCTGTTTTTGAGAAGAAACAATGAGTCTCTACATCGAAGACATTGTTGGTCTTTTGGACTTATGACCAGTCTTGTTCTTCTTTACGATTTGTGAAATGTTGGCTTGATCTTCTTCAGCTTCTTCTTGCTGTTGCATCTTCCTTAGCCTCCTTAGAGTCTCTATGTCAGAGGACTCTGCAGGAATGTTAGTTGTTGATCCTTGAGGCTCTTCAACTTGTCTTGCTCTCAGCTTCCTTTTGCCCTTGCTTTTTTTGGCAAGGGTAGAGGGTTCTCCCTTGTCTACTTCTCCTTCTTCTTCAACTTCTTTGACAATAGACATTCCTCCTTGAAAGCCTACTTTCTTTTGTTCCTCAGATCTCCCACTTGACTCTGTCATCATTCGAACGAACTCAGCAGGGTTCCTTTCCCAATTTTTGAATAACTGTTGTGTCATTCTTCGGTTTGGGTTGATGGCTTCTCCTTCATTATCCCCAATTTTGTCACCCAATGCAGATTGCAGAATGATGCTAATAAACCTCCCATACAGCATCTTTGGGGTGCTCTTTGATTTCTTTGAGCTTACGATCCACTTGCCAATCCATTCGAGCAATACAGCCCCATAGTTGAGTTGAGTTCCATATACTATAGCTATCATGAGCTTAAGTTTGAGCCTCATTCTTGAGTCGTGACTTTGAGCTCTTGCGGCGGATTCATTTCCCAATAATGTCGACCAAAAATTTATACCTCTGAGGGAACTCCTTCTTTTGTAGCCTTTCACGGAGGGGTTCTTCTTATGATACATCTTCTTGATCCCTCTTGAAATCTTATGCTATTTAGAAATGGATGCCCCACATTCTTGAAACCTAGGGCCGATTAGCGTCTTCTTCCCCAGCTTTATTTCAACTCCTCTAACTTCGTGTGGTGATGGTGTTGTTTTTTGTACACTCCATTTTTGTAGAACTCCTTCACCAATTTAGGATAGATGAGTGTATCGGTCTTTGGCGCCTCTTGAGACACCCTTCTTTAGTAAGGCTAAGATCTTGTGAAACTTTGGTGGAAGCGGTTTTGAATTCAATCAAAGCAGTGCAGTAGAGTCAAAATCACATTAGAAGCGACCCATTGATTCTTTAGTTGAGAAGAGAGATCTTTAGCTTGAGCTTTTATGCGAGTTAGGGTTTTGTTTTGAGAGAGAGAGAGAGAATGAGAGATAATCTTTTGAACATCAGACTTCAAAATCACGGTTCCAATTTGTACTTATAGCTTCCCTCTCTCTTTTTGACTTAGTGGGACAGGTGTTGCATTTTGCTTGGCTCTACGATTTTATTTGTTTAGGAATGTCTTGATTTGCCCTTTGAGTCTTGATCTTTGAGATGTCCTCGGGATGACTACGATCGTAGAGATAGTCTTCTTGTTGAGTGAGTCGGTTCTCCGTTCGTAGTCCGTGGTCCTACGATCGTCGAGTCTGTCTGTCGAGCAGTTGTTGTTGAGTCGATCGGCATTTCGTAGAGTCATCTGTCGAGTCCGTCTGCGATCGTTGAGTCTGATCGACATTTGTAGAGTCGTCATCTGCGATCGTCAAGTCCCTCACTATCTGATGATGAGTTTTCATCTAAGCATACGATCGTCGAGTCTCTTGGTGTGTTTCAGGTTAGGTTTGTCCTGAGGCACCTCTTGGAGAGATTGCTTTGTTATAAAGCTTTGTCATCACGAGGATTCACTTTGCTTGTTGAAAGGGCTTTTGGTCATCGTCGAGTGCGCACTTATGAAAGTTGAGTCTTTGCTGCGATCGTTGAGGTAGTTGATTGTTCAGCTCTACGATCGTGATCTTTCCTTTATCATATCTACGATTTTGAGTGCAGCCTTTATATCTGTCATGGTTAGCACAATCTAGAGCATAGATTCAAGGTTGAAGATTTAGCATGCCTAGCTCACTTATTAACTTGTTAAATCTGGATTCATCTAATGGTTTAGTAAAAACATCGACAAGTTGATTTTCGGTGAGGGATATATTGTAAAGAAATAGTTCCATTTTGCATATGATCCCTAATGAAGTGATACCTTATCTCTATATGCTTGGTTCTAGAATGCATAACAGGATTATGAGTTATTGCTATGGCACTTGTATTATCAAAGTGTATAGGTATAGACTTGAAATCAAACCCATAGTCATCTAGCTGATTTCTCATCCAAAGGATCTGACACACGCAATGACTTCAAAGTGACGATGTATTAAACCTGCGGTTGAAGTGGACAACGAGTTTTGCTTTTTCTTTGAACCAAGACACAAATCTGTTCCTAGTAATTGACAAGTGCCACTGGTACTCTTTCTATCTATTTTGCATCCTGCAAAAGTCGACATCATGTATCTATTAGTTCAAAAGAGGATTCCTTGGGATACCACAACCCCAAGTAGGGTGTACCCTTAAGATACTGAAGATCCTCTTTCTGACGAGACAAATGTGACTCTTTAGGGTTAGCACGAAATCTAGCACATATGCATGTTGCAAACATTATATCTGGGTCTACTTGGCGTTAGGTATAAAGAGAACTATCATACCTCGTATTGAGTTATATCAACACGTTTACCATTCTCATCCTTGTCGAAGCTTGGTTGCGGGAGCAATTGGAGTTTTTTCATGGGAGAGGTGATTCCATGCCATACTTCTTTAATAAGTCTTTGATGTATTTGGCTTGGTTGATGAATATTCCTTCATCGATCTGCTTCACTTGCGATCGAGGAAGAAATTCAACTCACCCATCATGCTCATTTCAAACTTGCTCTGCATTAGCTTAGAGAATCTCTTACATAACTTTTAAATCGATAGAACCAAAAATGATATCATCAACATATATTTGAACTAATAAGACTTTGTCCTTATGCTTTCTAAGAAACAATGTGGTATCTACTCTACCTCTAGTGAACCCATTTTCTATTAAGAAGTAAGTCGATGTTTACATACCATGCTTTATAGGTGCTTGTTTAAGACCATATAAAGCTTTATCTAATCTATAGACATAATTGGAAAGAGATGGATTGATGAAACCTGGAGGTTGTTCTACGTAGACTTCTTCTTGAAGCTCTCCATTTAGGAATGCACTCTTGACATCCATCTGAAAGACTTTGAATTTCATGTGAGCGTGAAAGCAAGAAAGATTACGATAAGCTTCTGCAGCAGCAGCAGTGCAAATGTCTCATCATAGTCGATGCCTTCTTCTTGAGAATAGCCCTTTGCCACTAATCTTGCCTTGTTTCTTGTAATGACCCCATCTTCATCCATTTTGTTCTGAAAGACCCACTTGGTTCCTATGTGGGATGACTCTTTGGTCTTGGTACCAATCTCCACACTTTGCTTCGTTTAAATTGGTTGAGTTCTTCTTGCATGGCTTCTATCCAACTGGAGTCTTCCATAACATCTTCTATCTTCTTTGGCTCTATCTGTGACAGGAAGCTTAGGTAGAAGCATTCATTCTGAGTAGCAGCTCTTGTTTTGACTCTTGCACTCGGATCTCCAATGATTAGATCTTGAGTGTGATCTCTTGCCCATCTGTTCCCGGTTGGGACATCTGTTCTGATGCCTTCCTGTCTTAAGTCTTCAAGGTCTATCTCTTCTTCTTGGAGTGGAGGCTCATTTGTCTTGAATGGACCTCTCTACGATCTCATTATCACGCTCTACGATTTCCTTTATCTGGCATTACGATCGTAGTGTTTAGCTCGACGACTTCATTTGTAGTGTACGCCTTTATCGGTTAAGTAGTGTCTTGAGGCCTTTATTTGTCTAAGTCGGTTTCATCAAAGATGATATGTATTGAGACTTGACACTCGGTGTCTTCTTGTTGAACACTCTGTAAGCTTTCTTTATCATGGCATATCGAAAAAGATCCCTTCATCTGACTTGGGCTGGAATTTTGTCAGATACTGCTTTCCGTTGTTGAGAATATAGCATGCACAGCCAAAGACATGGAAATAGCTGACACTTGGCTTTCTTCCTTTCCACAGTTCGTAGGGTGTCTTCTTGATCGTAGAGTGAATTAATGATCTATTTTGTGTGTAGCATGCAGTGTTGATGACTTACGCTTGAAGTATTGAGGAAGATGGGTTCTTTGCTTAGTAGAGTCCTTCCAGCCTCTATCAGGGTTCTATTCTTTCTTTCGTGACTCCATTTTGTTGAGGAGTTCGTGGGCCGAGAAGTTATGGTGATGCCATTATGCATGCTGCGAATTGATCCATTTATGAGAAATCGAATTCTCTGCCATGATCACTCCTTATGGCCTTGATTTTCTCTCCTTTTTCGTTCATCACCAGTCTGAACATCTTGATTAATTCGAAGCTTGTCTCATCCTTTGAAGTTAGGAAGAATACCCATGTGAATCGGTGTAATCGTCGACTACGACTAGAAAGTATCTTTTTCCTCCAAGGCGGTTGTTGGGATTGGCCCAAAGAGATCCATGTGGAGCAAGCTGCGGGGTTTGTCGATGGAGTTGGCAGTCTTGCTCTTGAATGAGCTTCTGGTTTGCTTTCCAAGCTGGCAGGCATTGCATGGTCTTTCCTTCACAAAGTTGAACTTGGGTAGACCATCTACGAGATCCTTTGATGCTAGTTTGGACATGCTTTTGAAGTTTAAGTGGGATAGTCTTCTATGCCATAGCCAGCTCATTTCCTCGGATGCTTTTGCCAGAAAACATATTGTTTCATCGAGCTTAGTTGACAAAGGTCTATAGTATAAACATTTCCTTCTCTTGTTAGGTTAGCTTTATGGCGGATGTCTTGGATCTACGACTTGACATTGATTGTTGAAAATGTTACTTGATGACCCTTGTCTCGAGAGTTGGTTGATGCTTAGAAGGTTGTGTTGAAGTCCTTCCACATAGGCTACTTTCTTTGAAAGATATTGCACCATTGCCGTGAGCCATATCCTTTTGTCTTGCTTTGGCCGTTATCTCCAAAGATGGTGAGGGACCCTCCTTTTCTACATAGTTAGATAGCGAGCTTTGTTCCTGTCGTATGCCTTGAGCATCCTTTGTCTAGATACCATGTTGAGGTCGTGGAGCTCTTTTCTGTCAAAACATTTTAACCTTCATTTTGGTACCCATATTTGCATGGGTCCTTACGTATTAGTGCCTTTGGGAACCCAAACTTGTCTAGTCTTGGGTCTCACATGCATGGAGTTATAATAACACTTTGTAGCTTTATGACCATACTTATCACATATGACACATCTATTATGATGCGTGCACATGTGTGTGTGATTCATCCTCCACTTGGACTTGTGTGGTTCCTTAGTTAGCCTTCAGTTGAACTGATTCTCTTTCTTCCACGTGTCCTTAGGTTTCATAAATAGTGATGAGTGAGCCTTACCTCTCTTGTACCTTCCCGAGTAGATTAAGTGAGAGTTAGTTTTGCTTGACTCTACGATTCTTCGAGGTTGGTAGGTAGAGGTTGGGTTACTCTTCTCCTTTATGAAACCCAGACCAACGTGTGATCCTTTACTTCTCTGAGTATAACTAGAATCAGTAGAACAAGGTTGAGTTGGTTCTTCCAACTGTGAGGATTTAACAAAAGCAATGCCTCTAATAAAGCCTGAGACATTACCAGAGCTAGTTTTTATTATCTTTTCCACACTTAGCTCTGAGATGGATTCCCCAAAGCCTAAAGCCTATTCTGTCGAATGTGCTTCTCTGACTAGAGAGTAGGCAGTCCATGGATGATTAGGATTTATTCCATGCAGAGATAGTCTTCTCTAGATCCTCAATTTTAGAGGTTAGCTTAGACTCTCTTTGTGCATGATGTGTGTTTGTCTGCTTTAAAGTTTCATTCTCAGCTTCAAGCTTGGAGAGAAGATCAGTACTTAGAAGGGCTGTTTCAAGCTCTTCTTGAACTTTCTTCTTCTCCTCTTGAAGAAGTGAATGATCCTTGGACAACACTCTGAACCACTTCATGTATTGATGTAGATCATTGGTTATGCCACGCAGTGCAGTTCTTAAGTCATTCATATCTACATCAGGTGAGTTGAAATCAAATACCTCATCGAGATTTACATTGTGAATGTTGAGGCTTTGTTTGTCCTTTGCATGTTTGGCCATTAAGCACAGATTGGCCATTTGTGGTTCTTCTTCATCTCCAGAGTCAGCATTTGAATCATTATCTGAATCACTCCATGATCCTCCAGCTACCAGGCCTTTGTCTCTTTTATGAGGCCTCTTGTTTCCTTTGTATTCCTTCTTTCCATGCTGTTTCTTCTTTAGTTCTTCTCTTAGGGGTTTGTTGCAGTTGGCAATGAAATGCCCGAGCTTCTTGCGGTTATAGCATAGATCATTTATTTGCTCACAGCTATTGTAATTCTTGACCTTCTTTTTTGCTTACTTTAAGCTGCCTTGTGCGCATGAACCTTCTTAGTTTTCTTACCATCATGGCAAGATCGTTATCATCGTCTTCATCATCGTCAGATTCAATCTCAGTGATAACTTTTGATACACTTTCAGTTGCTTTGAGAGCAACACCCTTTTCCTTCCTTCTTCCTTACGAAGGGTTTTGACCGTTGGGTCGACTCCATTTCGTATGTCAGGAGATTGCCATACAGTTGTTGAACTGTCATCTCGTTAAGATTCTTTGACTCTCTTATTGCAATGGTCTTGGCATCCCACTTGCTCGGTAGGGCTCTCATGAACTTTATGGTCAGATCTTTGTTAGGATAGATCTTTCCATATGCTCGTAGAGAGTTGAGCAGAATGTTGAATCTTTCATAAGTGGCGATTACATTTTACGCCTTGCGTGCGTGAGCAAACATCTCGTCTTCTTTGTGTTAGAAGAGGCTATTTGTTCTCTCTAACTTCTTGATTCCTTCCGTGCATGATCGTGATGCTTCCCGGACTTCCTTGGTTGTTTTTGCGATTTACAACATTGTCAAACAGATCGTCCTCGAAGTTGGAGCAGGATGTTCTTAGCCTTTTTATCAAGTTGACTGACTTTCTTCTGCATGTCATCCATTCTTCTTTCACTTTGATTTGTACTTTGTTTGGCTCGTCGATGGTTGGTGCAAGCTTTGTTGGTATATAGGGCCCATTAAAACGGTCTCAAATAGATCTTCATCTATTGAGTCCATATAAGCTTGCATTCTAACTTTCCGATTAGCAAATTTATCCTTGTTGCACATTGGTGGCTTCTTTGCCTCCCGGTCTGGATTCGCTTGATGCAGAGTGCCATTTGGATCTACTAAAGCGTGTAAGGTAAAAATAGAACCATTTTTGATACCAATTGTTAGTTCTTAGTAGTCCTGAAGTTATCTGAAGGGGTTGAATAGATATTTGAAAATCTTTTCTATTTTAAACTTGTTCTTAGATAGTGATTAAAACTTAGCGAAATTAGTATTTGTTTTAATCTTCTTAACCAAGCAATGGAGTTATGAAGCGAGTAAAGCGGTTATAGCGAGATATAGCGAGTTATAGCGAGATATAGTAGTTATAGCGAGATATAGATGACACGATTGTTTTTAAGTGGTTGAGCACTCAAAGCTCTAGTCCACTCTTACTCACTCAGCGAGTAGGATATCCACTAAGGATGTCTTTTACAATCTTACGAATCACATGATTCCTTCTGAGACCCGGCGATCCAAGGAACTTCTCTAGTTCACTCTTGAACTCTTCAAGTCCAATGAGACTTGGCTTTCTTCTGATTCACTTCTGAACTCTTCAAGTCCAATGAGACTTGGTACTCTTCTTCATTGATTGATGGTTGTTGTTGTTGCGTTACGAAGGTTGCTTACTCGGTTTCTTTGTGTAAGCCTTTGGTTAGTTAAGCGAGTAGTAGTGAGCAAACTTTTCAATATCTCAGATCGTAGAGTTGAGCCTTAGAGAATTCTTAACGTTGAATGTTTGATTGCTTGCTTAGTTTTTTTTTCTCTCATCTGTTTGATCTGTATATATGTGATGTTGAAAACTATCCGTTGGATCCATCCGTTGTGGCATTAAATGCTTCTGAACTTTCTGTGTTGCGATGGAGACATTTCTGCACATCTCTACGAATTACGCATTACGGCTCCGCGACCTTTGCATTTTTTCTCTACCTACCACACGAAAAGGTGTTTTGTCCCTCTTATCCATAATCTTATCCTTAGCTTCTTCAATACGCTTCTTTGTTTCATATTAAGGATATTTCATATATTCTGGGACTGATGAGCACTGCAGCATCTAGGATCCATTCCTCGTATATTGAATTAACAGCTCATGAGGCTTGATGTTTTCTGACTTGAGACAGATGATGCTCTACGATTAGATCGTGATGTTCTACGGTTAAGATCGTAGTGGCTTTGACTTGCATACTACGATGCTATCAGTCGAGAACACTATGATTTCTCTTAAACTTTCATGTACTATGATCTTCTCTTGCTCGTGTTGTTGACTCTACGTTCCCGAGAGCACACTACGATCGTTGACTTATAAACTTCATGTTTCCTTCAGAACACTATGATCGTGGAGTTAGCTTAGTGAACATTGGGACCACTCTACGATTTCTGAAGAGTCCCCTTTCAAGGCAGGCACACTACGATCTTCAAGCTCTACGTTTTCTGCCTTGACTTCTGCAATGTTGATCAGATTGATGCACTACGATTTCTTCAAGACTAATCTATTACATCTCAAGATAACCTAACAGCTTTTGTTCTTCTATCTATACATTTCTAGAACAGTAATGATACATCGCTGAAAGCTTAGATCAACCTAACAATTTTGATCTGTCACTAAGTCCTTGTACATATATTCTTTAAAGGACCTTACAAATAATCATGAACACATGCATTAAAACATCAAATCATAATATGCATTCTCCCAACAGTAGTGATGGTAAGATGCAATAAATACCATTAAATGCATAAGGGCATATATGAGAAAATATTGCAAAAATTGTATTGGGGTTCTAACACATCACTTATTTTGGGAAAAACTATTAAGCCTAAAAAAGCACTTATTGTGGGACGGAGGTAGTACAAAATAATTATTTTGCTACTGTAATTGCAATCCATTTTCTTATTGTATTTACAATCTATTTTAAAATTTTATTATGTCATTTGATTAGTTGAATTTGTTAATGAAATTTTGATTTACAATTGGGGTAAAATATATACGATTTGCGTTGATTTACAATTTGTGAGTAAATGTCTTACTTGTCAGCAAGTGAAAATTGAGCATCAACGGCTTGGTGGTTTGTTGCAACAGTTAGAGATTCATGTGTGGAAATGGGATGACATTTCGATGGACTTTGTGACTGGGTTGCCGAGGACTCTTAAAAAGAATGATAATATTTGGGTGGTAGTGGATCGTTTAACTAAATCGGCTCATTTTCTATCTATTCGTGAGGATTTTTCGGTAAATAAGTTAGCAGATATTTTTCAACGTGAGATTGTTAGGCTTCATGGGACTCCAGTTTTTATTGTTTCGGATCGGGATCCACGGTTTACTTCTCGATTTTGGAGAGGATTTCAACGAGCTTGGGGAACGCGACTCAACTATAGTACAACTTTTTACCCGCAGACATATGGACAATCAGAAAGAACTATTTAGACATTAGAAGATATGTTGCGATCTTGTGCTTTAGAGTGGACAAGGAACTGGATGATTATTTGAGTTTGGTGGAGTTTGCATATAATAATAGTTGGCAAGCTAGTATTGGCATAGCCCCTTTTAAAGCATTATATGGTAAGAAGTGTCGAGCTCCGACTTGTTGGGATGAGGTTGGAGAAAGGGTAATAGAAGGACCCGATTTGGTTAGGATTACTACAGAGAAGGTAGCAGTGGCTAAAGAAAAGTTGAAAGAAGCTAGATCGCGGCAAAAGAGTTATGCTGATATTCATAGGAGGGCTTTAGAATTCACACCTGGTGAACACGTGTTTTTAAAAGTTTCTCTATGGAAGGGTGTTCGAAGGTTTGGTTTGAAAGGGAAACTTAGTCCGCGTTTCATTGGCCCTTTTGAAGTCCTTGAGAGAGTTGGAGAAGTGGCATATCAAGTGGCTTTGCCTCCACAACTATCTCATGTACATAATATCTTTCATGTTTCGGTGTTAAGGAAATATAACTATCATCCGCTTCATGTTGTGCAATACCCGTTACATAAAATTCAAGAAGATCTTACTTGTGAGGAAGAAAATGAGACGATTCTAGATCGTTAAGAACGGATTATGAGGAGGAAGACACTTCCTTTTGTTAAAGTCTTATGGAAAAATCATTCGGAGCGGGAAGCTACTTGGGAGATGAAGGAGTCTATTCGAGCGGAGTATCCGCGTCTTTTTGAAAATTAGGTACGTTCTGTTCTTTTGATTCCGGGGACGGAATCCTTTTTAAGAGGAAGGTGATGTAATACCCGAATAAAATAAAATAATAATAATTAATTGGGCTTTTCTTCTGTTTGGGTCAGATTCTATTTAATTAATGTGGACCATAATAAGTAAAGGATTGTATTAATTGGGTCTTTTAATTAATTGTGTCTAAATTATATTTGTCTAATTTTAAATCCTATTTAAATTAGGAGTATTAATAAAACATATTAATTAATAATAAATAAGTAAAACCTAGTTTTACCTCTTTACGCTTGATGAGTTGTGGGAATAACGTGAGAATAAAAGAAGGAGGCGGAAGAAGAACGAGTAAAAGAACGAGAGAACGTGACTTGAATTACAAAAGGGTTGGAGAGCAAAATCTTAGAATTTTATTCACCATATTCTTCTTCTTACATGTAATTGTTGAACTATTTTTGAATACAAAACAATTATTTTGCTACTGTAATTGCAATCCATTTTCTTATTGTATTTACAATCTATTTTAAAATTTTATTATGCCGTTTGATTAGTTGAATTTGTTAATGAAATTTTGATTTACAATTGGGGTAAAATATATACGATTTGCGTTTATATATATAATCGTATAATAATTGTTGCTAAATTCATTAATATATATATATATATATATATATATATATATAACTCGTATTCTATTTTTTATATATATATGTTAACTTGATGCTTCACGCTTTTTATTTATATATATATACAAAGTTAACCTACTTGATTTTTAGTTATATATATATAATTGGTTCAATACATATTAGATTATATATATATATATATATATATATATATATTTAACGTTCGGATTCTAGATATATATATATATATATATATATATATATATATATATAAGAATTACGAAATTTAAAAAGCAGGTTAGTAATAATTAATATTATAATATTATTATTATAATTAAAATATATCTTTTGATTACAAATTGAATATAATATATTAAAATTATTGAATTTATGAAAATATTAATTGTATAAGTTCATAATTTAATTATATGTATTGTATTTTATTTTGATAATTAGATCGAATTGAGGGAGTCTAGCAGGTGACGTTTGGAATTGGTGAATTATTTTGGTACTATTTTAAGGTACGGATTCCGTACTTTTTCAGCGAAACTCTTTTGAATATAATTCGTTCGTTTTGTTATTCAGTATAAAAATTTGGTATTGCTTTTAGGATTATTTCTTGTTGTCAATTTATTGTGACAATTTTGTTTTGGCGTTGACATTAAAATTCGTATTTGTACTCCTTGAACTAGTTAATCATGCCAGTATATTTTGGAGACTTTATTCGTTTGTACCATTGTTCGTATATTTTTGTTCACATTCTGGAGTTATTTTGATCATTAATATATTGTGACAACTAATAATATTTGTTTTTGATAATTCAATTTCATTTAAATATGGTCATGTAAGCCTTGTGATTTGAACCCCCTTTTGGCTTACATTTTGTAGTTTGATCCTTAGGGTATACTTGAGCTAACCACCTATGGGGGTACCACAAGCATGTCCTCTTGACACAAGGGCATGACACCTTCCGTGGCGGTGTGATTAGTCCACGACGTATACTTTTGTATGCTCTGGGTATGAGCTTTGGCCATTTGATATATTTGTTCAGGATACGTATGGGTCGACCCAATATTTGATTTGATTTGATTTATTTGGCGGATTAGTGACGTATGTATCGTGCGTACTATCCGATTTGATTTGTATACATCATGATACCGATGTATTTTGTTAGCCTTTGGCTATTTGTATTTGAGCTCAGTATGAAATTATTACCTTATAACCATTTGATTCAGCCTTATTTTGTTTGGAATTCTTTTGACTATAGTTGTTGGTTCGACAGTGTTAATCATTTGTACCTTGTCTCACCAATTTTGATATATTCATGTTTGGTTAGTAGTTATAATTGTTCGTTCATTCAGTTCTTTCGGTACATATATATATTGTTTATATATATGCATTTTTATATTCGTACTGGGCAATTGGCTCACGCTGTGTTCTTTTTCCGGCAGGTAATCAGGGGTGATCAGGATATGTGGGATGAGAGCTACCTTTGATCCAAATGAGTAGATTAGTTTTTGAGACTTATTATTAGACTTCGTTTTCTTAATATTTTATAGATGGATATTTGGGCCATTTTGGCATTTATTTATTATCAGTAGAGATTATGTAAATGTGGAGTTCCTTCTAGTTAAATTGTAGTATGTGGCAATTTGGTGTTCAATTTAATTGGAGATATTTTGAGATTTATTCGAGGTTTGTATTTATTATGCTTGTGCGTGACATTCCTTTTCCTTTTTGGGAAAGGGGGTGTTACAGAGTTGGTATCAGAGCTTAGGTTATGATCTTGTAGATTGCCTCTTAGGCTTGACCTGTGAGTTATGGGTAGACCACTGGGAAGTTATAAGATTTGTATTGCATTTGATTTTTCGTTCTACATAAATTTGGCCTTGATTATTTGTTTTGATCTGTTTGTTCTTGTCTGTTTGATTTTGTATCATTGATGGCTCGTAAGTCTTCGAGAATTGCTGGGAGGCAGGGTAATAATGGTAGGAGGGTCGAGGCGTTTGAGTTGAGGTCATTAACTGTGGTGGAAACGATGAAAATCGTGGTAATGCAATAATAACCACAGCTGTTGCGGCCGATGGTGAATGAGGCGATTCTGCAGTGAGTAGCACGTGCTATTCGGTATTCCGCAGATGCAAGGAAATCAACATGCAAATGGCATCGGGGATGATGCAGAGATACCATAACATGAGCAGAATGTTCCTCCCGAGGATCAGGTGGGTCAACAAGTGCAGCCGTTGTATGTGTTATTAGAGAGGTTCATTAAGCAGAAGCCCAACTCTTTTCATTTTGCTCCGACTCCAATTAATGCGGAGAACTGGATCACCCACTTGGAGAAGATTTTTGATGTGATTGGGTGTTCATAAAATTAGAAGGTGAGATTAGCAGTTTATAAGCTAGAGGATGATGCTCAGCGATGGTGGAAATCGTTGAAGGCTTCACAGGGAGATGGATTTATGGATGGACTCATATGGAGCGGTTTTTGTGACCTTTTCTATCAGCAGTATTTCCCAAATGCTAATAGGGATGCATATATCAGGGAATTTGTGTCCATTCGACAGAAGAATGAGGAGACTATTACTGATTTTATAGCTAGGTTTACTTAGATTTGCTTTGGTTTTATGGGTTCATAAGTCGGGACAAATTTACATAACAGACGTAAAAGTTCAAATGGGCCTTGAAATATGAGTATAGGAGATCGATCATCCACACGATATTTACAGATGTATCACAGGTGGATAATGCAGCTAAGAGTGTGGAAATAGAGCACAAGGACTTTCGAGCTTCCAAATCATAAGGGAGTCGAAAGAGAGATAGAGATGACCATCAAGGGAAAGGAATGGGGTAGTTTGGCAGATATCAGAATAGAAGGCAAAATAATTGGAATGAGCCTCCATCGGGTCAACGATTTAATCCTCGAAGGGATTTTGCTTATCCAACTGGCAGGTGGTCGTGGAGGTCGACGATCGTGGTCGATGGCAAAATTTCGGAGGCGATATCAAAATAGGGATTTCAATGAGCGAGAGGTTTCCAAAGAAAATCGAATCGTGGTCAAGATCGCCAACATGGTCAAATTCAAGGGCGGTATCCAGGACTGGCAGGTGGGGGAAATTCGAACCTTTTGCCACTTCCACCTACTCCATGTGCTACTTGTGGAGGGTATCATGCTGGTAGGGCGTGCTATAGAAATACAAGGGCTTGTTTCTTATGTGTATAGATAGGACATAGAGCAAGGGACTGCACAGTTCAGTGTGGTAATGGAGGAGGCGGTAATGCTGGAAATGGCGGTCAACGCAACGCTGGTGGGAGAGTGTGACACCCCCAAATCCGGGTACTTCGATTCCACTGGATTTGGTGTTCACTGTACAAATATCATTTATCTATCTACCTATAATAAATGCAAACCATGCAATAGATAGAAATAAAATCTTCCCTTTAAAGGGTTACAACATCTGAATCATAAACATAATCCCAGGTTAAACCAACCTTAAACATCTGTGTGGAATCATAAACAAATAAGTCTTAACAACATCATTAAATCAAGTCTTAAACAAAATACATCATTATATAAACAACAAGTCTTCGTCACTTGCTAAATTTGCCTTTGCCCTTACTAGTGGAAGGTTCATCAGTTCTTTCGTTCTTAACTGCAATGTTATTATTAAGCAAGAGTGAGCACTATTGCCCACAAGTACAATAAGAAAATAATAGTATAATAACATGAGAGTAAATCAAAGACATATGAATAAAAGCTCAACTTTTGAATCAAGAATGAATAACAAGAATCAAAAGATTTCTGAGGGTCATAAGACCTTGAACTATGTCCTAGGTTATCAAGGGTTATATTTGAAACTTTTAACAGTCATAAGACTATGGACCTTTCTACTCGTGCTTAGGGGATCGACTTTTAGTACCATCATCGCGCACAATATCTTAACGCTAATGCATAAGTAAATCCCTTTGCAGGGTTGTTCATCTCAGTTTGACATTCGAGTCCGCACCAAAGGAAGTTTGGTTTGGATAATTCAATAAGGGTTCTAAAATTTAGAACGTTCATCAACTAAGGACTAGTTGAATCAATAAAGTTCACTAGTCTAATAAGGTTCAACAATAATGATATTCAATTTGAATAATAATCTCAAGAAGTATACAATAAGACAATTATTGAATAACTGAATCATGCTTTGAAAAGATAATCAATCTTTAATATAACATTTGAACTTGAATAATAGTAACGATAGTTTACTCGAGGTAAATATTAAACTTGAACAATAATGACAAGTAGGGTTAGAAAACTTGCCTCGTGTGTAGATTACACTTTAACTAAGCACGTTCTTTGAATTTAATCCTACATACCATTCACACTCACAATACCAGTTAATTATAACTTAACTAATCATCAAAAACTCATTCTCTTTGTCTACTTTGATTATTAACTATACTTAGTTAATTTACCACTTTGTCACATAATTTATACTTCATGAATAACAAGTTAATTATGTATTCTATAATTCGATCCACATGTAATTATGTTATTTACATGTTAAACATCTATTTTACATCTCATTATACTTCTAACATGTTTACATGTTCATTACATTAAGTTAACAATACATTGCTAGACTTAACACTTTAAAAATTACGTTTCTGGACCATTTTGCAGAGTGGCGTTGCGGCGCCACGTTTATACTTCTAAGGTCTTGCCATGCATGCGTGCTATTAAGTATGGCCACGGACACTTACGAGGCGTCTTGGTGGCATGTAGCTGCATCATGGCCTGGCCTTATAAGCGCTGGACTAGCGCTGTCGAACGAGAACTGCTTACTCGCAATTCATGAAAATTGCGTAACACACGCAAAAAAATTCCAATTAAATTATCACTACATGAATTTAAACATACCCACATGTTAGAATTCGTATATAATCATTACCCAACATTTATAAAGTGATTTTAACCCATTAAAACACATAATCACAGAGTTTAAGCATGCAATTTCACTGACTTTGATGTTCTTGAAGGTTTTGAAAATAAAACATGAAAATTGTCACTACGAATTCGTTATAACACCGAATCCGTTCATTTAAACTTTGGTCTCTTCGTATCAACATGCATAATAATATAAGGGCATAAATTTTACAAAAACTTTTATGTTTGACACACTAAAATTACGTATAAGGGCCATAAGGCCAAAACCCATACTCTGTAAATTTGGTAGCAATCATATACTATGTATTTTCATGAAACTGATGACTATGTTTACATAATATATATAATTTAATATGATTTGATACATATTAATACATACATAACCCATAAACATTACTCATTTCTCAGTTACAGAGGCTTTACAAAAGGTTTGAAAGCCATATTTATAAAACTTAAACAACGTGAAATTTAGAATTTGGGAAGAGGAGATTACCCTGAGAATAAGTATAGATTAGTAGGCTTAGATGCTTTTCAATTCTTCTCTTTCAATCTCCTTCACAATCTCTAACTATTTTCTCTGATAATTTTATCTCTGTGATTGCTTTGTTCTTAGACTTAGAAAAATAGGAAATAATGAGAAGACACATATAAGAAAGGAACTGACGCACTGAGTGGTCAGTTAACCCAATAATGGGCAACTGCTTCCAACTCCCCATAGGGCCTTGTTTGGCTAGCAAGAATAGATTTCAAAACTATTTAATTTAATAAAGCTTTATCATATAGTTTAAATCATGTCACACCCACTTGCACAATAAATCAAATATCTTATTTAATATAAATAAAATATAATAACTTCTCATAAATTCACAGTCATATATTTAATTTCTCATTAATAAATAATGTCAAATTATTAATTCTCTAATTAATTATTACATTAATTAAAATAACATTATGCTTATTAAATATTTCATTTAATACAATAAGCTCACATACTGACATACTTCAAATAATAATTATGCTTTCTACATTAATTTAATAAATGTAACACATATAATTAAATTAATCTTGTAAGACCCCCAATTTTATGAAATAAAAGTATTCAATTTTTCTTATAATTACTATTCAAGAAATGGTTAAATTGATAAAAGTTAAAGTTAAGGGTGATATATGATTTTTTTTTAAATAAGCAAGTGGTTATAAAATACTCATTGTTGTTGGGAATATTCGTTTGGTCGTGGAATATTCTTCCATAAGGTGAATATTCGTAAGACAGTGTGCACCTTTGTGGGCCCCATAACGGAAAGCGATTGGATGAAGAAAACGACAAGTATGAGTTTTTATAAATAACGGCGTAGTTGTTACCGTTAATACTGTTGGAATACCCGGTGGTTAAAACACAATAATACCCGTTGTTGCACAGTAACACACGGTATTGCACCAATGATTGATTCTTATGTAAGAAGGCACTACTCAATAATTATTACAGTAATTACTGTTCAGTATTTTATTGATTCAATAATTGCTGCGTTGATATTTTATATTATTGTTGTTTTAATAATTGTCACTACACAATATTTTCCATTATCAAATTAATAATTCATATTATTTGAATAATATTATTAGATAGCATTATTTGCAATGTCTAGAAAGTTCTGTCTAAGGAGAGGTTTGGTCACCTAATTGTGCGCCAAGATGAGAGAAATTCTTATTGAAAGCCCTCTTTCACAGAACCGCCTGCGTTTGTCATTATTGTGATTCTGTAATATTATTTGTGAATAATTAATTATTGATTTATATGATAAGAAAAATATTCATTTTATGTGGATATAGATGGAGAAAATTTTTTAAAAGTGACAATTGTTGAAAATTGATATTTTATCTTTTCTGATTAAATAATATTTTATTATATTATTATAATATAATAATGGTGATATTTTTACAATGAATGTGGGATATATGAGTATATGAGGAGGAAGAGTATTTTTGTTGCATTAAATGATTAACACATGTTTTGTGTGTCGGTGGGCCCCATTTCTTGACTGAAATTTGATTATTGCTTGTAAAATCATCCGTTTATGGATTTCAGTCAATTTCTGTATGGAATTTGGAAAAACTTTCTTCTGTAAAGTTGTAGAGAATTGAATTTCCTATAAAAAAAACGTGAGATTCGAATTTTCTGTTAAAAGGGCTATTTATTATGAATTATTGAAGTTCCGAAGTTCCGAAATAATTAATTTTTGAAAGTTTTAATTATTTTTAACAACAAAAACATTTTTTTTGATTTAGTTGACTATTGGTGGCTGATGTTGGATCTGATTTAGTGTGCGTAGGAATTTAATATATATTATATTAATATTATATTAAATTTTCTGCTTTGGTGTTCTAAGCAATTTCCTATAAATAGGATGCTTAGGTTAGAATTGAAAATCACACCAGAAACTGAAGTTTTCTCTCTATTTCTCTCTCTATATTATCGACTGTATTCTTGTGAGTATTTTGATATCTTGAGTGTTGTTATACGGTGCAAGTTCGTTCAGCATTATTCAAGTCAGAAGTACTGTTCTTTTGTGGTAAGGGATAGTAAGGGATTATAAGGGAGGTTATTTTCTTCTAAAATGATATTATCTCTTCAATATCATTATTCCAGAATATTGGTTGGAATTTTTTTATCCAATTTGGAACTTTTTCATGTCGGGGTTACTATTCACGAGTTACTATTCATGATTTACTATTCACGACAGGTTACTATTCATGAGTTACTATTCACAATTTACTATTCACGAGTTAATATTCATGATTTACTATTCACGAATTACTATTCACGACGGGTTACTATTCATGAGTTACTATTCATTACTATTCACGAGTTACTATTCATGGGTACTATTCACTACAAAATTGGTTTCTTTTTCTAACCAAATTATAGTTGATTTATGAATATTACTCTGGGGATTAAAACTATGTATTGATTATATTGATTTTATTATCATATATAACATTTTTATAACCCTGATGTTGAAATTCTCTTTCACTGGAGTGTAAAGATGGGTAGATTATTGGTATGATCATGACTAGGGTTCTCTTTGGCATGTAATGAAAAGTTGAATTGTGACTGGTATGATCATGACCATTGAATTTATAATTGAATATCTTTAGCTTAAGTGCAAAGGTGAATTGATCAACATGGTTATAATTATTGTTTATATAAATTTTGAAATGATTATATATTTCTTTGAGATATGAATATCTTTGGCCCATAGTACAAAGATGACTTATTGATGAATATCTTTGGCCCGTAGTGCAAAGATGAATTATTGATGAATATCTTTGGCATGTAGTGCAAAGATGACTTGTTGATGAATAACTTTGGCCCGTAGTGCAAAGATGAATTTATTAGTATGATTATGAACAGGAACTGTGATTTGGTATAACCATGATCTTTGATGTTTCAGGTAAAGACAAGTGATGAAAATTATCTTCGTCTTGGATACGAAGAGGAATTTAGAACCACAATTATGATTATGAGTTATTCACATGATTGTGGGAAGGAATTGTTGATTGATGTTACAGGAATAAAACATTGTTGGTGGACTTTTAACATGGAGAAGATAATAGACTTTATGGTCTATTTGACTCTTCTAATGGATTGCTTCGTTCACATTAACTATGGTTGAAAAGTTTTATCATCTACCATATGTTCTAAATCTCCGATTTATTCTTGTTGAAGGCTATTGATAATTTATTTATCTTTAGTCATGATATTTTTTCTTGAAGCTAGTTGTGCTCACCCTTTTTGCTTCACAATTCCTTTCGTGTAATAAAAGTGTAGTCGGGTCGGCGAAATAACAAGGAAATAGAATCGGTTGGTCATAGATGTTGAGGGCGAGGAAGGGTGTTTTGCCACTATCATACAAGATGTCTAATGACATACAACCTCGTGTCATCATAAGATGAGGTTGTGCTCATCCACTTCTTGAGTATATTTACAAGCACTACCTATATAATCTTGGTGTTTGTTTGGAGTATAATACCCAATTAGAGACAGTGGAGATAATGATATGTCAAGAGAAGACTCATCATTGGGAAGAATATGATAGTAATCTTCTCATTTTTTGGGGTCTATTAATCAACAAAGGATAATTGCAATGGCCATATGATATCTATCATAACCTGTAGACGCATGGCCTCCCATGTATCGAAGGTTTCCTTGAGCACTTCCCAATGATTTTAATTTCTAAAACAGCTTTTGACTATACCTTTATGTAAGGTGTCATTATGAGGTTCCATCACGGTTGGGACATGAGTCACAGATTGATATATATTTGTATCCAAACTCACAAAGATATGTGTTGTTGTATTTTGCACGACAATTATTGTAATAAAGTTATAGTTGTTTACTGTACCATGTATTTGGCGACTCAGAATGGGTTGGATGGAATGGACCTATTTTGGGGTTGTTACAAATCTACCACAATTGCATCAATTAATTATTTAATCCAATAATTAAATCATCGAAAAATATTTATTTAATTCAATAAATATTTAAAATTAATTTACAAAAATCTCGTTCGTCACATCTTTCCCCCCTTAAAAGGATTTTGTCCCCAGAATCACGACTCAATAATTTTGACCCGTTACATTGTTCCCCTTTACAAAGATTCTGTCCCCAGAATCGCTTACACATAATTAAGTAAATAAATGAGGGTAGTTCTTCATCATATTCTCTTCGAGTTCCCACTTAGCTTCTTCAGTGTTGTGGTTCCTCCAAATTAACTTAATGTAAGGTATAACTTTATTTCTGAGAACTTGTTCTTTTCGGTTGACAATTTGGACAGGAATTTCTTCGTAAGATAAGTCTTTCTCAAAATGCAGGGGTTCGTATTCAATTACATGCTTATAATCGGCTTTGTAGGGTCGTAACACAGAAACATGGAAGACGTTGTGGACATTCTCGAGTGCTGGAGGTCAGGCTACCTCGTACACAACTTCTCCGATTCTTCTCAGTACTTCAAATGGTCCAATGAATCTTGGGCTCAATTTACCTTTCTTTTCGAACCTGATCTTCCCCTTCCAGGGAGAGACCTTCAAGAAAACATAACTACCTGATTCAAACTCGATATTTTTACGATGTGGATCAGCGTATTTCTTCTGTCGATCTTGAACCGCTACCACCGTGCTTTCGGATCACTTTGACTATTTCTGGCATCTCGATGTACCAATTACGCCCTAGCAATTGTCTCTCACCAACTTCATCCCAAAGAAGCCGAGTTCTGACTTTTTCGCCATATAACGCTTCGTAAGGCGGCATACCAATACTAGTGTGGTAACTGTTGTTGTAGCCGAACTCTACTAACGGTAGGTGATCATCCCAATTTCCTTTAAAGTCCATCACACAGGCTCTTAGCATATCTTTTAATGTTTGAATCGTTCTCTCGCTCTGCCCGTCTATTTGAGGGTGGTAAGCTGTACTCATTCGCAATTGCGTACCCATGCATTCCTGTAGACGTTTCCAGAAGTTCGATGTAAAACGCGGATCTCTATCAGAAACAATTGACACCGGCACTCTGTGTCTCAAAATAATTTCTTTTACGTATAGCCTTACCAACTGATCCAAGTTGAATTTGATTTTGATAGGAAGGAAGTGTGCGGATTTCGTCAGTCGGTCAACTATAACCCATACTGCGTCGTAGCCTTTTTGAGTCGTCGGAAGGCCAACCACAAAGTCCATTGTAATATGTTCCCATTTCCATTCTGGGATCTCTAACGGTTGTAGCAATCCACTCGGCCTCTGATGTTCTGCTTTCACTTTCTGACAGGTAAGACACTTGGAAACACATTCTGCAACATTTCGTTTTAAATTTGGCCACCAAAAATGTTGTCGAAGATCTTGGTACATTTTCGTACTACCATGGTGAATTGAATATCGTGAACTATGAGCCTCGCTCAAAATTTCTTCCTTAATCTCTTGTACTGGTGGTACCCAAATTCTACTCTTAAATCTCAGTATTCCTTCCTTATCCATCTTAAATCTTTTACTGCTCCTTCAGATATCTTCTTTGTCACCTTTTTACGGTCTTAGATTCCCGAAGTCGAGCCTCCTTAACTTTATCCAAGAGGGTTTGTACCGTTCAGTATCCTGAAATAGCTTCTCATCAATTTCCATAGGATACTTCACTTCCAACTCTAGTTTCTCTATTTACGTAATTAGCTCCTCCCGAGCAAATAACATCATCAATTTCTCACGACCCTTTCTACATAAAGGCGCCAAGAACCACATTTGCTTTACCTTGATGGTATAAAATCTCACAATCGTAATCCTTAATTAATTCCAACCATCTTCTTTGACGATATTCAAATCCTTCGTGTAAAAATATATTTCAGACTCTTGTGGTCCGTATATATTTTACACTTCTCCCCGTAGAGATAGTGCATCCAAATTTTTAAAGCAAAAACAACTGCAGCTAACTCCAAGTCGTGGGTCGGATATCCCTTCTCGTAATCTTTCAATTGTCGTGATGCATACGCAATGACTTTGCCGTTTTGCATCAGCACACAACCAAGTCCTTTATGTGACGCATCACTATAGACAACAAAATTTCCTGTATCATCCGGAAGAGATAACACAGGTGCCGTACTCAACCTCTTCTTCAATTCTTGAAAGCTTTCCTCACACTTATCCTTCCAACCAAATTTCACCGATTTCCGAGTTAAATTCGTCAGCGGAGTTGCGATTTTGGAAAAGTCTTAAATGAACCTTCTATAATATCCTGCTAATCCGAGAAAACTTCTTACTTTTGACGGCGTTCTCAGCTGATCCCAGTTAATCACGGCTTCAACTTTGGATAGATCTACCGAAATTCAGTTTTTATCGATCACGTGCCCAAGAAATTGCACTCGTTCAATCCAAAATTCGCATTTCGAAAACTTAGCATACAACTTTTCCCTTCTCAATACTTCCAATGTTAATCTCAAATGCTCTTCATGTTCTTTTTTGGTTTTCGAATAGACCAAAATATCATCTATAAATACGAACTTGTCCAAAAATGGCTTGAACACACCATTCATTAGTCCCATAAATGCTGCAGGAGCATTCGTAAGACCAAACGACATTACTAAAAATTCATAGTGACCATATCGCATCCTGAACGCTGTCTTTGGTACATCCTCTGGTCTCACCTTCAATTGATGATAACCGCTTCTCAAGTCTATCTTGGAAAAGTATCTCGCTCCCTTTAATTGGTCAAACAGGTCGTCGATCCTCGTTAATGAATATCTATTCTTAATCGTGACCTTATTCAGTTCTCTATAGTCAATGCAGAGCCGCATCGATCCATCCTTCTTTTTCACAAACAACACCGGCGCTCCCTACGGCGATACGCTCGATTGAATGTACTTTTTGTCCAACAATTCTTGTACTTGTACCATTAATTCCTTCATCTCTACTGGTGCCATTCGGTATGGTGCCTTCGATATTGGAGCAGTTCCTGGCGCCAAATCGATCACGAAATCTACCTCTCTATCTGGTGGAAGTCCTGGTAAATCGTCTGGAAATACATCGACGAAGTCCCTCACAATCGGTATCCCTTCGACCTTCGGATTCTCTTTTACATCGTCGACTATGTAAGCTAAGTATCCTACATGGCCTTGTCTTAACAACTTCCGGCGGCTCGCATCATCGCCGACAACTTGCTTGTCTAGGCGACTTTGCTACCATAAAACACAACCTTTGATGGAGTCATAAGGTTAATACACTTCTTTTGGCAATCAATTACAGCCCCGTAATTGAATAACCAGTCCATTCCCAAAATAACGTCATATTCCCCAAGTCGAATAGGGATAAGATCTACATTCATGATATTACCCTTAATATCCACTCTACAATTCTTATGTATGCATTTAATGTGGGATTATTTCTCTATTCGCAATTTCTATGTTCATGGGGTAATCCAATTCATTCTTAGGCAAATCTAAATTCTTGGCAAAATCATCGGATATAAAGGAACAAGTGGCACCCGAATTAAATAATACGTAAGCATTACCTTTATTGATCGGAATGATACCTGACACCACATCACGGGATTGAACTGCATCTTGCACCGTCATGTTGAAAGTCCCAAGGTCTGCCATTTTATTTGCGGTTGGTCCTGATGGTTAAGGCATTTCCACTGTTGTTTCCCCGGTTTCCTCCTGATCCTGACCCTCCCGATCCCTTCTTGGGACAGTCTCTTGCCAGATGATCCTTCGAACCATAGTTGAAACAAGAACCCTTCTTTGGGTTAGGACAGTTAGGTGCTTTGTGGCCTTCCTGACCACAATTGTAGCATACTCTTTTTTCTTTCATATATACCCCCAGATGAGCTTTCCCGCAGGTCGGGCATGCTTCGATTCTTTTCTTCTGATTACCTTGCTGATTTCCCGATGATGAGCTGTCGTTCCACCTTTTCTTCTGATTGAAATTTCCACCTCCTGTGCCACTTCCACTGGCCTTGTTATTAATTTCACCTTCACTCTTCTTCTTCTTCTGGTCTTGATTGTACTTGGTCACCACATCGCCTTCACCTTCAACGAGGATGGCCTTTTCCAATACTCCTAAGAAATGTTTATCTCAAACATTGATACTTTCATCAGTATACCCAAGGCTTTAGTCCTTGTTCGAATCTTCTGGCCTTTCTCTCGTCAATGTGTACTTGATACGGGGCGAACCTTGCCAACTCGTTGAATTTAGCCGCGTGAGTCGTGCACGCCATGTTTCCTCGCTTGAGCCTGTAAATTGAACTCCATCCGATTCTGCGAACTAGTTGGGAAATACATTTTGAAAAACATCTCTTTAAATCTCTCCCACGTAATTACACCTTCACCTCTTCGCACTTTGTTTGCTTGCCAGCAGTAGCTAGCCTCAGACTTCAGCATAAATGTTGCAAAAGCGGTCTTCTGGTCTTCTCTAACCCTAGCAACGTCTAAAACCTTCTCCATTTCCATAACCCACGTTTGAGCCTCGATTGGGTTCATGGAACCTTTGAACTCTGGCGGTCCCACTGCCTTGAAGTCTTTAAACGTTGTGTTTGGTGGAGCTTGAGGTTGATTATTCATGGCTCCAGTCAGTAAGTTCACCAACTGCTGAACGGGATTAGCATTGGCGTTATTGTTATTATTGGTAGACTCTCCCTGAGCCGATTGACGTTGTTGTCTTCTCCTTGGCGGCATTTTTCTGTTAAATAAACGTTTATTAGAACTTTATTTTTTTGTTCTCTAAATAGTTAAGGCATTACTTAACAATTTAACATTCTCATTTAACACATCATCTCAAACAACTTGATATATTTTCATTCAAATTAAAAGTTTTAACATTAAACGATAGCATAACTGCTATTTACATCAACTATCCTGGAATAAAGAATCCACAGGATTTAAAACATTCAAATATTCTTTCGTTCATAAACACGTCAGAATTTACATCTAAAAAAAAACTAATTAAGTTCTTCACATAATTAAACAAATCATATCACTATCGGTTAAGGTACTGATTAGCCTTGCTACGCTCCTCTTCTAAGATGCGATACATCGTCCTGCGATCCATCATGTACAATGGTAGTCCTTGAATGGATTGGGTACCTCAAAACTCGATCTTGGGTCTCATTCATTGCCTTTGTTAAGTGTAGTAGTATATCTCTCCAATCTTCGCCTTCTTTGCACGACCATCATCTTCCGCAGACGATCACTTTCGACGTGATTCTCTTACCCATCCTTCCTCTGCTATTTTCGGTCTTTGGAGGTTTCCTTGGTTCCTTCTTCGCTTCTCTATCTCCTCGGTCTTATCTTGGTTTGACCCTTCTCATGGACCAAATCCCATTCTACATTTCCCAATCGTGAGTGAAGAGTCGAAATCTCCCTCTCTTACGCTTTCTAGAGTAATATCTTTGAATAACCGCCGCTCAAAGTCAAATCTGGACCTCGTCTCAGTAACTTCTACGTTACGGTCAGATAACGTGTCATACATCTCAAAGATCAACGGTGTACCGTGGTAACTCCTCTTCTTCCTCTTCCTCTTCCTCAACAAATTCCTCCTCGTGATCGATCGGTCTCGTGTTCATGCTCTTGACCAACAACGGTGATCAATAGAGATGATTCCCTCTACACCAGCTGCTCCCTAACGACATGAATGTCTCGGGTTCCTCCTCTGTCGGTGCACTATAGGTACACGGGTTCCTCCTCGAGAGGTACTATAGGTACACGGGTTCTTCCTCCCCACTGACTAGCTTCACCAACATTCGACATCCTGACAACAAAATTTTAAGTTTTAGTTACTAAGTCGTATCATCTAACGCATACTTTAACACATAAACACATAAGGTCTTTTATTATCTTCAATGAATTACAGAAATTCATTTCTTATAACTCGATAAGAGTTTTCCATCACTATCTTCTTTCTATAAGGCTACTACCTAAGGTTGTTCCCCCACCTAAGGTTCATAACCTACAGCTTTGATACCAACTTGTGACACCCCCAAATCCGGGTACTTCGATTCCACGGGATTTGGTGTTCACTGTACAAATATCATCTATCTATCTACCCATAATAAATGCAAACCATGCAATAAATAGAAATAAAATATTCCCTTTAAAGGGTTACAACATCTGAATCATAAACATAATCCCAGGTTAAACTAACCTTAAACATTTGTGCGGAATCATAAACAAATAAGTCTTAACAACATCATTAAATCAAGTCTTAAATAAAATACATCATCATATAAACAACAAGTCTTCGTCACTAGCCAACTTTGCCCTTGCCCTTACTAGTGGAAGGTTCATCAGTTCTTTCGTTCTTAACTGCAATGTTATTATTAAGCAAGAGTGAGCAGTATTGCCCACAAGTACAATAAGAAAATAATAGTATAATAACATGCGAGTAAATCAAAGACATCTGAATAAAAGCTCAACTTTTGAATCAAGAATGAATAACAAGAATCAAAAGATTTCTGATGGTCATAAGACCTTGAACTATGTCCTAGGTTATCAAGGGTTATACTTGAAACCTTTAACGATCATAAGACTATGGACCTTTCTACTGCATTTTGGGGGATCAACCCTTAGTACCATCATGCACAAATATCTTAACGCTAACGCATAAGTAAATCCTTTTGCAGGTTGTTCATCTCGGTTTGACATTCGAGTTCGCACCAAAGGAAGTTTGGTTTGGATAATTCAATAAGGGTTCTGAAATTTAGAACGTTCATCAACTAAGGACTAGTTGAATTAATAAAGTTCACTAGTCTAATAAGGTTCAACAATAATGATATTCAATTTGAATAATAATCTCAAGAAGTATACAATAGAACAATTATTGTATAACTGAATCATGCTTTGAAAAGATAATCAATCTTTAATATAACATTTGAACTTGAATAATAGTAATGATAGTTTACTCGAGGTAAATAATAAACTTGAACAATAATGACAAGTAGGGTTAGGAAATTTGCCTCGTGGTAAATAATCCATGCACTACGGGCCAAGAATATTTGTGTATTCATTAATGGTCATGATCATGCCAACAACTGTCCATCAATGCACTACAGCCAATGAGGACTTTTACCACATCATTTGTAACATTACGGTCATGATTACAATCAATAATCTCGGTCATAATCATACCAAGTCCATCTATGCACTACAGGCCACAGATGACTTTTAACATAATATAAACATGAGGATGATGACAATGATATAAGAATTCAATAAAACAAGTTCAAGAATTAATTTGTCCAAGAACTACTAATCTCCAAATTGTCAACATGATACTGCTTTGTAGAGTAAAATTCAAGAATGATCAGAAGAATATTTTCATGAAAAGATACTGGATGAAGCGCAAATATCAAGGATATTCCACTAATTTCATAGAGTATAGAAGTCAAAACTTTAACCAACTGAGTATAATAAAGAATGGAAAACAAAAGAAATCACCATGCATGCGGTACTTTGCATAGATAGGTTATTCCAATGAATACTAAATCACTTAACCGGTCGGGGCGAAATTACATGACCGATAGGATGTTCCAACAGAATAATAAAGAATGGAATAACAATGAAAATCACCATGCATGCGGTACTTGCATGATGTATGTTATTCCAATGAATACTAATAAGGGCGAATCAATCGTCCCGTAAAAAGCGCATGCATGTGATATTCCAACAGAATAATAATAAACACGGAACCAGTGTCCCACAGAAACGCATATGAGATAGGATATTCCAATGTAATAATAAAGATTTTAATCGTGTCCCAAGTAAAACGCATGAGAGACGTGATATTCCAATGTAATAGTAAAGACGGAATAATAGAAGAATGTCACCAAGTATAGGGTAGTCACAGATCTTCGGTTATTCCAGTGAAACAATAAAGAATGGAATAACAGAAGTTCTCTTCATGAATACAAAAGAAATAATGTTCCTTACGAATACAACAAATAATATTCTCTACCTTAAGAAGAAGAGTACTGATATATAAGTAGTGAAGTAGCAGGATACTTTCTTCTTTCTCTCTATAGTTTATCTCACTAGAGTTCAGTGAATTCGTAAGAAAATAATAAAGGAATGAGCTTCTATTTATAGAAAAATGGATCGATATAGTAATTAACTTTCATGAACGGTCCAGATTGATTTACTTTAATCGACGGTCCATATTTAAAGCAAAATCTTTTAAATAAAATATAATATATTCTATTTATAATCTAATAAAACGAATAACTTTATAAAAGATTTTACTATGCAGACACTTATCTGAAACACTATGCATAATAAAATATAATATATTCTAATTATTGTACAATAAAATGATATAGCTTTATAAAAGTATTCAGCTTTTATATAAAAAGATTTTACTATGCAAAATACTACTATGCAAACACTATGCAACACTATCGCATAATAATATAATATATTCTATTTATAGAATAACTTTATAAAAGTATTCTATTTTATATAAAAGATTTTCCGTATTATTACATTAATAATACCAACAAAACCGAGTGACTTATCACGTAAGCATCAATAATCAATACCGTAGCTACTATGCAACCACGCCAGACATCGCATTTTTTTAACACCGGTGTTTCAACACTTAATGGTAAAACTTCCGTGTTATTTTCATAAAGTATTTTTTGCCGCTTTTCTTAATCCGACAATAATTCCGTTGTAGGGGTCCACCAATGATTGTGCCGTTGTATTTAATATTTCTGTTAAAACGAATATTCCCCACCAATCGAATATTATATAACAACTTGCGTGCTTTTGCAAAACTTATAAATATTACCCACAACTATAACATTATATTAATTTCACTCCATAATATTCAAAAAATAATATTTATAGAAAATTCATCTTTATTCAAAAAGTTGGGGTTTTACAATCTCCCCTTCTTATGAAATTTTGCCCTCGAAATTAGGGTACGTACCTGGTATATTGAAGAGGTAAGGATACCTTGATTTCATTTCAGATTCTAACTCCCAAGTCATTTCCTCAACATCATGGTTTCTCCACAAAACTTTGACTTGAGGTATAACCTTGGAGCGTATAATATGTTCCTTCTTATCCAAGATTTGAACAGGAACCTCTACATACGTCAAATCTTCCGCTATTTAATCCGGTTCTAACTTAATAATGTGGTTCGGGTTTTCCACATATTTACGTAACATGGATATGTTAAAAAAGGTATGAACACGAGACATACTTGGCGGTAAAGCGAGTCTATAGGCCACAGTTCCTACTCGATCAAGGATTAAAAATGGGCCGATGAATCGAGGATTGAGCTTTCCTCTCTTTCCAAATCTCATAACTCCTTTCCATGGAGCAACACGTAACAACACATGATCTCCTATATCGAATTCCACGTCCTTTCGATGAAGATCAGCATAACTCTTTTGTCGATCTTGTGAGGTTTTTATACATTGTCGGATCGTTTGAATCTTTTCCATAGTCATACGTACCAACTCTGGTCCCAACAACGTTGCTTCACCCACCTCATCCCAGCATACTGGAGAACGACACTTTCTTCCCTACAACGCTTCGAATGGAGCTATGCCAATACTTGTTTGATAACTGTTGTTGTAGGAAAACTCCACCAATGGTAAGAACTTGTCCCAACTTCCTTTGAAATCAAGGACACAGAGTCTTAATAGATCTTCAAGAGTTTGAATAGTCCTCTCCGACTGTCCGTCCGTCTGAGGATGATATGCCAAGCTAAATCGTAAATCTGTGCCCATAGCTTTTTGCAAACTAACCCAAAATCGCAAAGTGAATCTTGGGTCTCGATCAGAAACTATGGATACTGGCATACCATGTAATCTTACAACCTTGTTTATGTACATACGAGCAAGACGTTCAAGTGTATAAGTTTCTCGTATCGGTAAGAAATGAGCAGACTTGGTCAATCTATCAACAATGACCCAAATCGCATCTATGCCTTGAGAAACTTTGGGAAGACCAGTAACAAAATCCATGGTAATGTGCTCCCACTTCCATTCTGGAATTTCAAGTGGTTGCAATGGACCTTTTGGTACTTGATGCTCCGCTTTAACTCGTTGACGAGTTAAACACCTTGAGATAAACAGCGCTATCTCTCTCTTCATATTGCCCCACCAAAATGTATGTCGAAGATCATGATACATTTTGGTACTCCCAGATGGATTGCAAATGGTTGTGTTGTACGCCTCCATCATGATTTTATACTTTAAATCAGGGTCGTTAGGAACACAAAGTCTGGAGTTGACTCGAAGTATTCCTTCTTCATCGATTCTTGCTTCTAGCATCGCACCTTCTTGCACTTTCTTCCTCATACGCATCAGCTCCGGATCTCAGAATTTGAGCGACTTTAATTTTATCAATTAAAGTCGGTTCTACTCATATATTTGCCATCATCACGTGGGTCCCTGGAGTCTTTATCTCTATCTCCATCCTTTGCAAGTCATACAAAATGGGCCTTTGCGTTGACAATATTGCACTCGTACCCGTATATGATCTTCTACTCAATGCGTCAGCTACCACGTTCGCTTTTCCAGGATGGTATTGGATGGTATGATCATAATCTTTCAATAATTTAAGCCAACGTCGTTATCACATGTTGAGTTCATTTTGGGTGAAGAAATATTTGAGGCTTTTATGATCCGTAAAGATCTCCACTTTCTCCCCATACAAGTAATGCCTCCAAATCTTTAGTGCGAAAACAACAGCTGCCAACTCTAGATCATGAGTAGGATAATTCCTCTCATATTCTTTGAGTTGTCGTGAGGCTTAGGCTATGACTTTCCCATGTTGCATGAGAACACATCCTAACCTTTGCTCAAGCATCACCAGAGATGACAAATCCCTCCCAACCGGATGGTATTGTCGAGCAGTCTTTGAAATGAGTCTTTTCTTGAGTTCTTGAAAACTCTTCTCACATTCCTCGCTCCAACCGAACTTTGTATCTTTCCGAGTCAGCTGAGTTAGTGGAGTAGCGATTCGAGAAAACCCTTCTACGAATCTCCGATAATAACCAGCTAAGCCGAGAAAGCTACGTACTTCGGTCACTGATTTAGGTTGCTCCCAGCTTTGAATAGCTTCAATCTTTGCTGGGTCAACAGATATTCCATGACTTGATACCACGTGCCCAAGGAATGCTACTTCCTCAAGCCAGAACTCGCATTTCTTCAACTTGGTATAAAGCTTATATTCACGAAGCTTTTGAGTATCGACTCAAGTGTTGCTTTCATGATCTTCACGGGTTTTGGAATATATAAGGATGTCATCAATAAAGATTTACCACAAAGTGATCCAAATATTCCTTGAATACTCGGTTCATCATATCCATGAAGGCAGCAGGAGCATTAGTCAATCCAAAGGACATGACTAGGAATTCATAATGCCCGTACCGAGTTCTGAAAGCCATCTTTGGAATGTCATCGGTTCTAATCTTTAATTGGTGATATCCGGAACAAAGATCAATCTTTGAAAAGAATTTGGCTCCTTCGCAACCGGTCAAACAGTCATCAATACGTGGCAATGGGTACCTATTTTTTGATGGTGACATGATTCAACTCCCGATAATCAATACAAAGTCGCATACTCCCATCTTTCTGAAAGTAGTATGCATACAAGCCAATCATGTTTGATGATAAAGCATATACTTTGTAACAATCTTATTCATTTATTAATAAAAAGTATTAATTTATTAAAGGCTTTTAATTATCTACATGATCTTTGTTTTATAATATGTGATAAACCCATAGTTTTAAGCAATGCTTTTAGAATAATGATGATGATCATTCTAATGAGATCTAAATTCTTAGAAAGCTTAAAACTAAAATAGTTCCCAATCGTTGGATTACTAAATTGGGGATTAGTGAATCCGGATAGATTGGTACATACGTTCTTGCTCATCGGATGAGGATGATTGATCTCATGATCATTTGTGTGGAGACACTAAAGCAAGTATGTAGGTGCTTATTAGAGAATAAGTTCATTTGAACGTGGCTCGCTAAGGAATACCTAATGGAGTTTTATTCACTGTCATAGGAATTCTCAGTAGTGATAGTAGTAGACAAGTAATCCTTGACTTGAGATCATCATAGTATCTTGTATATGATGAGTTATACTTTGACTTATTCCTTAAGACCCTTAGGGTATATCAAAGGGTATGCTTGGGTATAATAAGTTATATATGGAGATAATGTATGATCAATAAAGAATCTACCACTTCTAATAAAAGAAGAGAAATGTCCTATGTGATTCGATAAATGACAATCCAAAGAGTCCTTGCCAAGGCGTAATGGAATTAGAAAGGAGTTTCTAATTTGCATTATTTGGAGTTAATGCATTTAAGAGTCGAAATACATATAATTAAATAAAATAAGACTTGACAAAGAATTCCATGTCTTATATTTAATTGGGACATCAGATGGTGGAAGGATTGAATTGCAGAAACTATTTACTCAAAGGTTCTTTAATGATTAATGTTGAAATCTATATTATCCTGGAAAGTCGTTGATCATTAGGGAGGCTTATCCCTATTGTAGAATAAATATTATTTATTTAAATAAATTAATTATTTAATTTATTTATTTAAATAAGATTAGAATTGTTCTAATTGATTTATTCACAACCTAGTTTAATATGGAGAACCAAAAGTATTGTCACACCATAAAAGGAAGAATAATTATAAAAAGAAGTTAATGGCATAATCGTAATAATATAGTTAAGTATATTTAATTTAATCTATGGTGATAGAATAAATTAAATAGCTTAATATTTATTATTTAATATTTTAGAAATATTAAATATAAATTAATAAGAGGAGTCTTATTAATATTATTACAATTATTATTATTTTAATTTCTAAAAGAGTTTAGGAATTAATTTAATATAAGTATTTCTCATTTATTCCTAATTGGATTAGGAAGAAAAATTAGTTAAAGGAGTTTAATTAATTATCCCTAATAAGATTAGGAGCTTAATTAATTAAAAGAATTAATTAATTAAAACCCAATTCCTTAATTGTTAAGGTGGGTTGCTTGCATCTATAAATAAGAGAGAGTCTTATTATGGGTGGGATGGGTTGTTGACTTTTACAACGAAATAATTCCAATTGTTGGGAGAAGACACCTTTTCTATAGAGATAGAAAAACTAGGGTTTAGCCAAACACCCTTCTTCTTGAATTTTCTTCTTCCTTGGTGGATCACCTCTGAGGCCAAACATTTGGGTGGCTTAACGTTGATCAAAGGAAGGAACCAAACCCGGTGGATTCAAGTTGAACGCGAAAGGATTTGGAGGTGAACTCAGACTTCTATGGGGTTTCGATCTTCGCCAGTATGATTTTATTCTTTATCTTTTCGTTTAATTAATAATTGTGCATAAAGAGTGATCCCAGTATATGGTTTGTAAATTTTTAAACTCGATTTTTACCACGCTTGTTAGACTTTTATGCAATTTGATTGCGTTCTAGAATATTACAAAACCTAATAATTGGCATCGTAGCCAAAACTTTATATCAATTATTAATTGTTCGGATTTGATATGATATTGATATGTGTTTAGAATAATTTAATTGGGCATAATTTTATTATATAAAATTTAATAAAATAAAAAAAAAAAAAACTTTTTTTTTTTTTATCTGTGATTTGCTGTGTCACATGAAACAAAAAAAAAAAAAAAAAAAATGCAGCACAAAACCGGCAGCACAAAACCGTGAGTCACGTGGTAGCTGCTGTATAATATATAATGTGCTATATAGAAAATGTGCTATTCGGTCAAAAGTGAAGCAGCAGTGCACGGGATTCAAAAAAAAAAAAAAAAGGGCAGCAAACTTACAAAACCGGACTTGCCAGCAAAAAAAAATGAAAAGGAACGGAAATCAAGGGGATTGTTAACCAAAAAGCATGGTTTGGCTAATATTTTTTTGGAACTTTCGGTTAATATATATATATATATATATATGTTCCGTTATTATATATATATATATATATATATATATATATACGAATATATATATAATATATATGATATATTCCTAATTATTTTATAAATAATTAAAATAAAATATTTATTTTAATTTTAAAATAAAAGGTTTATTTTAATATTAAAATATAAAGTTTATTTTAATTTTAAAATTAGAATTTCATGCTAACTAATTAGAGTTGGAATTAGATTCCATGATAACTAATTGGAGTTGAAATTGGATTCCATGTTTCCTTAAATAAAAGAGTTTATTTAAATATAAAATAAGATTTTATGTTATTCAAAATAAAAGAGTTTATTTGTGAATAGGAAAGTGAATCCATCTTTCCTTAAATAAAGGAGTTTATTTAGATATGAAATAAGATTTCATATTATTCAAAATAAAAGAGTTTATTTGTGAATAGGAAAGAGAATCCTAATTTCCTTAAATAAAGGAGTTTATTTAGATATGAAATAAGATTTCATATTATTCAAAATAAAAGAGTTTATTTGTGAATAGGAAAGAATAATCCGTGTTCCTTTAATAAAAAGATTTTTTTTTTTTATGAATTGGATTCTATAATTAATTAAAATAAAAGAGTTTATTTTAATTAAAGATTTTTTTTTTATATATATATGGAATTGGATTCCATAATTAATTAAAATAAAGGAGTTTATTTTGATTAAAGATTTTGATTAAAATAAAATAGTTTATTTTATTCAAAATTAGATAAATTAAAATAAAATAGTTTTATTTTGATTTAAATTTGGATTAAAATAAAGGAGTTTATTTTAATTCAAAATAGATTTTATACTAACTAAATTTGCCCATTAAATGATATCAATATATATATTAAATGTTTATTATTCATGAGATGAATGTTATTTATCGATGATACGTATGGTGATGTGTATGATAATAAATGGGATTGATTATGGACTATCGAATTAATGTGATTGGATTTTATTTTAGTTGGATGCATTTAATGTATGGGTTTTATTAAATGGGGTCACAGATTGCCTCACTCTAAATTTTTCTTAATGTAAATTCTACCTCCTCCTATGTATTTCCCTCGATCACGATCAAGGTTTCTATTTATTTTAAATAGTTTTGTAATAGGAATAGTTAGAATTAATTTTGAAAAATTGGAGATCAAGGAACAAGGAGCTTGAAGACCCATTTGTAATGGAGCCCTAAGTTTAAATGTAATAGTTATATTTAAATATTATTTCTTGCACCCCCTAGGGTTTGACCTTTTGGTTCACTTGGTGGCTCTAGTGAACCAAACTAGAATAAAAGTCCATAATCAATCCTAGTAGAATATAGTATTCTATATGTGCATGCTTATACTATATATATATTATATATTATGCAAACATGCTTCGCATGTTCATTAATATAACGCGTATTTTATATATATATATACGCACGCTGCGCTTAAACAAGATGAGACAAAATTAATAACAAATCCTCAATTTTTATATTAAGTCCTAAGCGCTCAAAGATATTTGGAATATCGAACGTCGCTTTCTAGCATGATAAAATTAATAGAGTATTAAATATTTAATATGAGTTTGTTGTGTCACCACAAGGCAAGTATTAAGTATTTAAGATGTTAATTTATCACATTTGATGCTTATAAAGAAAATTGAACAATATTGTTTTGTTGTGTCACCACAAGGATGATATTTTTCTTTTTTGAATATATGGAGTGCTAGGTCGGACTTAACTTGGATAATTTTGATTCGGATGTGCCACCACTTGATCAAAATAATCTAAGAGGCAAAATACAAGGAGTTGCATAGTTGATGTAATTGACAAAAGTTGTCTACCTATTTATTTATATATAGTTTGTTGTGTCACCACAAGGCTATATACATTTGAAATGGGATCCTTATTCTCACTAGCAAATCTTTAATTAGATTTTGCCGAACTATATAATTGAGGGTAATATAGTTTGAACAAAATAGTGGGAGATACCAATTTAAAACAAGACCTAATTTATTTTGGTAATTAATAATAGAATGTATGTTAAAATGTTGTTAATTACAAATTCATTTACAGAATTTTACAATGTCTAAAATTACTATCATCGCGAAGCATATTAGATGCTAAATTAACCGCAATCAATTAAACGGATTGGTTAAAGAATTTGAGAATAGTTCTCATAGCTGAAAAGCTATCTTATGTCATTAATACGCCTATCCCTGCAATGGTTGCAGATAATGCCTCTGAGGAAGAGATTGCTACTTTTAGAAAGTGGCAAGATGATGCACAGTTGGCTCAATGCATCATGCTCGCATCCATGAGTAACGAGCTTCAGCGTCAGCATGAAACTATGGATGCTTCTACTATATTCCTGCACATCAAGTAGTTGATGGTGAGGAAAGTAGGACTGATAGATATCTGATATCTAAGGAGCTCTTCCGATCTAGAATGGCCAATGGCACTATAAAGATGCATAAAAAGTTCTTAACATAATCAATTTGATTGATCAATTAGGACAACGAGTTTTGTCATGGATGGAGAGTTGAGCCAAGATTTGATCTTGCACTCACTCCCGGACTCCTTTCACAATTGTTGTGAATTTTTCATATGAACAAGCTAGATATCAGCTTCCCTGATTTGCTTAATATATTGAAAAATGTTGAGAGTCACTTTCCAACCAAGAAAGACCAAGTCTTACTGGTAGGGGCCAAAGGATCTTCTGAAAAGAAGAATGATTCAAAGAAGGTATATAAAAAGGCATAAACAAAGGATAATAAGAACAAAACTGATATGGATAGCAAAGGAGTTTGCTTCCACTGCAATAAGCCTGGACACCGGAAAGAAATCATGAGAAGCGTCTTGCAGAGGCTAACCAAAGAAGCTTAGTGAAGTTTCTAAGATAAATACAAATTTGTTCATGATTTAAAATAATTTTTTTTTTCTTTAAGTCAATGTTCTACTTGGGTATTGGATACCAACTTTGGATATCATAAATATAGATTTATGAAAGGACCAAACAGAAGTAGAAAGCTAAACAAAGGATAAGTAATCCTATGTGTGGGAAATGAAGCAAAGGTTGCTGCATTAACCATAGGAACTTATAGTTTAGCAATGCCTACGGGCAAATCTATTAAGTCAATAAGTTGTTAGAAACATTATTTCCATTTTATTGTTGGACAATAAAATTTTTGGTATTATAATTAAGAACAATTGTTGTTCTATTTATAATAATAATGTTTTGTATAGAACTGGAATATTACTTAATAAATTTTGTATACTTGACTTACGTGAAAAATATATTTTGCAAATTGAACAAACTAGTATAAGAAAAGGAGATGATCATTCAAAGAGTTGAATGTGTGTATTTGTTGAAATACAAGTATGAATTATTTGAAAGGTTCAAAGAATTCAAAAGTGAAACAAATTGGCAAAGTATTAGGATTCTTTGATCGGATCAAGGAAGGAATACTTGTGCAATAAGTTTCTAGATCATCTCAAATGGTTTTCTCATAATGGACGCCTCTCGATACATAATAATTGATTGATGTATCTGAATGATAAATCGTACCTTGTTGGACATGGTGCGGTCCATAATGATTTTACCGACATTCTAGTATTCTTCTGGGATAATGTCCTAGAAATAGGCATATTCATACTGAAAATGGTAACCTCAAAATCCAAATTTCAAGACTCCATAAAAGTTATGGACAGGGAGGATTCCTAATCTTAAGTATGTTAAGATAAGGGGTTGTCCAACTTATGTGAAAAGGTTTCAAAGGATAAGCTTGGGACAAGATTTTATAAGTGTCAATTTGTGGGACATCCTAAAGTAAGTTTAGGGTATATGTTCTATAATTCTACTTAGCAAAAGGTGTTTGTTGCGAAATACGCTTCCTTCTAAGATAAAGATGTTTATCATTGAAAGGGCTAGTGGGAGGATAATAGATCTTGAAGAGTTCAAGAACCACAAAACACTATAAGTCAAATAAGAAGAACCTGTAGATAGACCTATTATACCACAACTGAATTGTAAATCTGGAATAGTACCGAAGATACCTGGGAGGTATGGATTCATCATAGATGATGATGATGAGGTACACATCATAGAAGATGATGATCCAGAGTTACATACGATGAGGTAAGAGTTCTAGTGTGTACAAAAGGGTCAGTGGGAGCGCCGTGACATTCCTAGTATTATATGTTGATATATTATGGATAAGGAATGACATACCAATGCTACAATCAGTAAAGATAAAGTTGTCTAAACATTCCTCCATGAATATTTTGGAAGAGTATCTTAATTGGGGATATAAATCTATATAGATAGATTTAAGAGGATGCTCGACTTAACCCAAGGAACGTATATTCATTTGATGCTAAAGTCGTTTAGCATGGCAAACTCCAAGAGATGTCTCATGTCGATGAGCTATGGAGTGTATCTCTCTTAATAGTCCCCACAGACTCCAAAAGAGAGATCACATGAGTAACTATCATGTATGCAATGAAATATACGAGACCTGATGTTGATCGATTACCATATTCGGAGAAGTTCACTATGAGTCGTTGAAAAAACATCTTAAAGTGTTTAACCTAACTAAGGATGTGATCATATTCATGGTGGGTCTAAATTAAAACTAGAGGGCTTAATGTACTCAAGTTTTTCGAGATGCACCAAGATGATGTAAAAATCCACTTTAAGGTAAAGCGCTACCTTGAACAAAGGGTGCGTTGAATTGAAAGGTTCAAAACAAAGAAAAGTTGCTTTGGTTTAGTGATAAAGACAAAGTATATAGCTATAAATGAAGTCGCAAGTTGATTGTTTGGATTAAAAGTTCATTACGTAACTAGGAATAGTTCCTAAGTCTCATCTTGGATCTAAACATGTGTTGTGGCACTTTCATTTGATTATTAGAATCATTGAAAGATGGGAAATCACTATAGAGATAGTGGACTCTCATGAACAACATTACATATCCATTAACTAAAGCTTATCCAACAAAGGGATAATCGCCACTTAGAGAAGAAGAAGAGTATGAGATACCATGACGATTGGCTTTAGTGCAAGTGGGAGATTGAAAGTAGTATGCATACAAGCCAATCATGTTTGATGATAAAGCATATACTTTGTAACAATCTTATTCATTTATTAATAAAAAGTATTAATTTATTAAAGGCTTTTAATTATCTACATGATGTTTGTTTTATAATATGTGATAAACCCATAGTTTTAAGCAATGCTTTTAGAATAATGATGATGATCATTCTAATGAGATCTAAATTCTTAAAAGCTTAAAACTAAAATAGTTCCCAATCGTTGGATTACTAAATTGGGGATTAGTGAATCCGGATAGATTGGTACATACGTTGCTTGCTCATTGGATGAGGATGATTGATCTCACGATCATTTGTGTGGAGACACTAAAGCAAGTATGTAGGTGCTTATTAGAGAATAAGTTCACCGAACGTGGCTCGCTAAGGAATACCTAATGGAGTTTTATTTGCTGTCGCCAATAGGAATTCTGTAGTGATAGTAGTACAAGTAATCCTTGGACTTGAGATCATCATAGTATCTTGTGTATGATGAGTTATACTTTGACTTATTCCTTAAGACCCTTAGGGTATATCAAAGGGTATGCTTGGGTATAATAAGTTGTACATGGAGATAATGTATGATCAATAAAGAATCTACCACTTAATAAAAGAAGAGAAATGTCCTATGTGATTCGATAAATGACAATCCAAAGAGTCCTCGGCCAAGCGGCGTAATGGAATTAGAAAGGAGTTTCTAATTTGCATTATTTGAGTTGTGCATTTAAGAGTCGAAATACATATAATTAAATAAAATAAGACTTGACAAAGAATTCCATGTCTTATATTTAATTGGGACATTGTATGGTGGAAGGATTGAATTATGCGGTAACTATTTACTCAAAGGTTCTTTAATGATTAATGTTGAAATCTATATTATCCGGAAAGTCGTTGATCGCTAGGGAGGCTTATCCCTATTGTAGAATAAATATTATTTATTTAAATAAATTAATTATTTAATTTATTTATTTAAATAAGATTAGAATTGTTCTAATTGATTTATTCACAACCTATTAATATGGAGAACCTAAAGGGTCACACCATAAAAGGAAGAATAATTATAAAAGAAGTTAATGGCATAATCGTAATAATATGTTAAGTATATTTAATTTAATCTATGGTGATAGAATAAATTAAATAGCTTAATATTTATTATTTAATATTTTAGAAATATTAAATATAAATTAATAAGAGGAGTCTTATTAATATTATTACAATTATTATTATTTTAATTTCTAAAAGAGTTTAGGAATTAATTTAATATAAGTACTCTCATTTATTCCTAATTGGATTAGGAAGAAAAATTAGTTAAAGGAGTTTAATTAATTATCCCTAATAAGATTAGGGAGCTTAATTAATTAAAAGAATTAATTAATTAAAACTCAATTCCTTAATTGTTAAGGTGGGTTGCCCACATCTATAAATAAGAGGAGTCTTATTATGGGTGGGATGGGTTGTTGACTTTTACAACGAAATAATTCCAATTGTTGGGAGAGTACACCTTTTCTATAGAGATAGAAAAACTAGGGTTTAGCCAACCACCCTTCTTCTTTGAATTTTCTTCTTCCTTGGTGGATCACCTCTGAGGCCAAACATTTGGGTGGCTAACGTTGATCAAAGGAAGGAACCAAACCCGGTGGATTCAAGTTGAACGCGAAAGGATTTGGAGGTGAACTTGTACTGAGGAAGCTCGATCTTCAAGGGTATGATTTTATTCTTTATCTTTTCGCTTAATTAATAATTGTGCATAAAAAGAGTGATCCGGTATATGGTTTGTAAATTTTAAACTCGATTTTTACCACGCTTCCGCACTTTTATGCAATTTGATTGCGTTCTAGAATATTACAAACCTAACACTTTCTTCTTCACAAATAGAACAGGAGCACCCCAAGGAGAAGTACTAGGACGAATAAAGCCAATGTCTAACAATTCTTGCAGTTGAGTTTTTAACTCCTGAAGTTCAATAGGAGCTATTCGATATGGGGATTTAGAAATGGGTTTTGTACCGGGTTCAAGGTCGATACAAAATTCAATTTCACGCTCTAGGGGTAGGCCAGGAAGTTCTTCAGGGAATACGTCAGGAAATTCATTAATAATAGAAATATTATTCAAAACTGATGTATTTTTGTGTAGATCTGTGACATGAGCTAAGAAAGCTTGACATCCGTTTTTCAATAAACGAATAGCTTTATGGCTTGAGATGACAGTGATTGATTTTAATGGTTTGGTTGCTTGAATTCGCATAATAGGTCGATTAGGAATATGAAAGCTAACAACCTTACGAAAACAATCAATTTTTGCATGATGAGTATTTAACCAATCAATCCCTAGAATTACGTCAAACGCAAGTATTTTTAAAGAAATAAGATCGACAGGTAATGTGCTACATTCTTGATTTGAACCAAACAAGACTTATAAACAATGGATGTAATGAAGGTTTCTCCCAAAGGAGTTTCCACAGATAAGTCAAAGTCTAATTTCTCCTGAGTCAAATTTAATCGTTGAGCGCAAGTAGGAGAAATAAAAGAATGGGTAGAACCCAGTATCAAATAAAGTATAGACTTCGCTAGAGTTTATGATAAGCTTACCCATGATGACCTCATTCGGTTCCTTTCTTTCTCGGGAGGTCACAACAAACGCTCTCCTTGCACTACTGGCTTTGACTTTTCCGGGGATGACCTTTGGTGCCTCCATCCTAGTGAACTTGTCTTCTGTGAACGACAAAATCGGGCTAAGTTACCTTCTCTTCCATAATTATAACATGCTTTGACGACATCGCATACGCTTTTGACCGATGTGTCCTCCCTCTCGCATTTGAAGCATATGATAGGTGGTCGTTCTCCTTCCTTAACAACGGTCTTTGGTCTTGACGCCCTTCCATCATTGTTGAATCTCCTCTTCTTGAAATGTACATTCTTATTCTTTTGGCCCCGATTACCACCGAAGTGGTTACCATTTCGCCCGTTGATTCCCTCCACGCTTGTTGTCACCGCTCACGATCTCTCACCGGTATTATCATTTGTGTTTGCTCTCTTTTTGGTTCGTTAACTCGTTATCGCGCTTCCACCAATCGAGCCCTATTTACAACATCTCAATACAAACACAATTTATGAGAAATAAGATGTTGACGTATCTTCTACTTCAAACCTCTTAAAACATTCGCGCCATTCTCTATTCATTATCCACCAAGTGGGGACGAAACCGGATAACTCCGCAAATTTTCCCTCGTATTGCGCGACACTGGCCATATTGTTTTGCTCCAATTTGATAAACTCCACCTCCTTCATGTGACGAATACTTTCGTGAAAGTATTTGTCATTGAATGCTCTTAGAACTTCTCCCAAGACATCTTCAAGACAACAGGTTGAGTACGCTTTTACCGATTCACACCAAGAATCGCCTCCGCCTCAACATAAAGGCGGCAAAGGGAACCTTTTGCTCCTCGGAGCATCCCAAGACATCAAATATCTCGGTGATCTGCTTTATCCATGCTTCCACCATAAGTGGTTTTGGCTCTCCCTTAAACTCTGGTGGTCCCAGCTCCTTGAACTGTTTAGCGGTGACCGCCCCAGAGTTTTCAGTGTTTCCACTTACATTTTGGACAGAGCCATTTCTTTCTTTTGTTGCATGAATTGCATAAAGCCTCTGAACAATCCATCATTCATCATTTGGTCAGTGTTGTTGTTTGCATGAGAATTGTCGCCTTTCTGATGCACATTCTCCTGATTATTGATATGTAGAGACTCAACGGTCTCTTGTGCTCCATTGTTATTCTCAACATTTTCGGATGTCATTTTCAGATACTTCCACAAAACAAAGGTTAATTGACATGTAACATAATATCTCTAAACTCTGACCAACCAATTTAAATACAAAATAAATTTAAGTAGGTCATACTAGCGAAAGAATTCCCTGTCTCTCCCCTCCTAGTTCTAGTCTTACATCTTAGCCAGGGATCATATTCCTAAGCTTTGATACCAACTGTGACGCCCCCAAAATTAGGTATACATCACCCATCTTGGGTAGCCAGATACATGGTACAAAATTCAAATACAACTTACTAATACAACTGTCGTGTACAATACGATAAAACATAAACTGTGAGTTTGAATACAAATATTATCTACTAGAGATTATACAAACTCAAAAGGAGTCCTCATTACAATTATTATTACACTATTTCACGTAATAGTGAGGACTACTAATGCTATCCTCCGACCATCACTCCGCTCCCCCGACTCGTCCGGCTATATTCTCATTTCCGAGGAGAACGGTGAAAGAAAGGGTGAGCTCAACTAGCCCAAAGAAGAAATATTATGACTAAGATAATGCGTAATAAATTATCACTAGTCTCCAACAATGTTAAACCGATAAAATATAATAGACATCAAGTTTAATCTGCAGTATGAACAAGCAATCCATTAAAAGAGTCAAGTAGAAAATAAAATCTACTATCTTTTATGATTAAAAGGTTTTTATCATCATTGTCATTTGAGACTCAAATTTTAATAAATATTTCACATCATCGAATCACCCCACACTACTGGCCAGGATATTCTTTAGTATCACGACCACAATTATCCATGCACTATGGGCCAAGAATATTTGTGTATTCATTAATGGTCATGATCATGCCAACAACTCGTCCCATCAATGCACTACGCGCCAACGAGGACTTTTACCACATCATTTGTAACATTATGCGCCATGATTACAATCAATAATCCTCAGTCATAATCATACCAAGTCCATCTATGCACTACAGCCATGTATGACTTTCAACATAATATAAACATGAGGATGATGACAATGATATAAGAATTCAATAAAACAAGTTCAAGAATTAATTTGTCCAAGAACTACTAATCTCCAAATTGTCAACATGATCTTTGCTTTGTAGAGTAAAATTCAAGAATGATCGTAAGAATATTTCCATGAAAAGATATTTAGATGAAGCTTGAAATATCAAGGATATTTCACTAATTTCATGGAGTATAGAAGTCAAAACTTTAACCAACCGAGTATAATAAAGAATGGAATAACAAAAGAAATCACCACGCACGCATGCGGTACTTTGCATGACGAAAGTTATTCCAACAGAATACTAAATCACGCGGAACCGAATTCAAAGTAAATTGCACCGATAGGATGTTCCAATGTAATAATAAAGAATGGAATAACAATGAAATCACCATGCATGCGATTTCCGCATGTATAAAGTTATTCCAATGTATACTAATAAGGATTTTAATCAGTCCGACGTAAAACGCATGCATGTGATATTATTCAATGATTAATAATAAAGATTTTAACCAGTCCCATGTAAAAACGCATGACGAGATATTCCAATGTAATAATAATAAAGATTTTAACCAGTCCCAAAATAAAACGCATGCATGACGAGGATATTCCAATGTAATAATAAAGATTTTAAAGTCCCAGTAAAGCATTATGAATATGATATTCCAAATGTAATAAGTAAAGACGGAATAATAGAAGAATGTCACCAAGTATAGGGTAGTCCGCAGATCTTTGGTTATTCCAAAGAAACAATAAAGAATGGAATAACAGAAGTTCTCTTCATGAATACAAAAAAAATAATGTTCCTTACGAATACAACAAATAATATTCCCTACCTTAAGAAGAAGAGTACTGGATATATAAGTAGTGAAGTAGCGAGAATACTTTCTTCTTTCTCTCTATAGTTTATCTCTGTAGAGTTCAAAGGAATTCGTAAGAGAATAATGAAGGAATGAGCTTCTATTTATAGAAAAATGGATCGATAAGTAATTAACTCATGAACTATCCAGTTGATTTACTTTAATCGACGGTCCATATTTAAAGCAAAATTTTTTAAATAAAATATAATATATTCTATTTATAATCTAATAAAACGAATAACTTTATAAAAGATTTTACTATCGCAAACACTATCGCAGTAACTATCCAAACACTATGCATAATAAAATATAATATATTCTAATTATTATCTAATAAAATGATAGCTTTATAAAAAGTATTCTGCTTTTATATAAAAAGATTTTACTATCTGAAAATACTACGCAAAACACTATCTGTATTTATCGTAATAGAATATAATATATTCTATTTATAGAATAACTTTATAAAAGTATTCATTTTATATAAAAAAAATTAGATTATTACATTAATAATACCAACAAAACCGAGTGACTTATCACGTAAAGCGTCAATAATCAATACCGCTAAGTCTTCTTACGCAACTAATGCGTATTCTTATCATTTTTAACAACACCGTTGTTTCAACACTTAACGATAAAACTTCCGTAGTTATTTTCATAAAGTATTTTTTCTTTGTTTTCTTAATCGACAATAATTCCGTTGTAGGGTCCACCAATGATTGTCTTGGTTGCATTTAATATTTCCTCATTAAAACGAATATTCCCACCAATCGAATATTATATAACAACTTGCGTCTTTCTGAAAACTTATAAATATTACCCACAACTATAACATTATATCAATTTCACTCCATAATATTCAAAAATAATATTTATAGAAAATTCATCTTTATTCAAAAAGTTGGGATTTTACAAAGAATACTTAATTTCATTTATGAACCTCTCCCGATAGCAAATAAAAATATACGTCAAAACTAATGATTTAGCCACCGACATGTTTTACCGAATATACTACTAAACTTTCAATTTTTCAAATTACCCCATTAAACTAATTAATATTTTAAAATTAAGTCATTCTGTTATCTTTGACTTACAATTGTTAAATATTTTCAGACGTGGACGTGAAAAAGAAAAGAAAAAATAGAAGAAAATGACAAGACCAATAATAGATGGCTTACGCGGCAAAATAAAATAAAACGAAATATTATTTTCTCTTAAACCCTTATTCTCAACTTTCTCTCTCCTCCAGAAAATGGCAACTGCGATTCTTTCTCCTCATCTTCCTTTTGACAACCACCTTTGCTGAAATCCGTCTCACCGAGATCCGATCCGACAACCGACTACCGTCCCCCGTCCCCTTCGACGAATTCGACTTCACTCATTCCGACCGCCTCGATCTCAACGTCTCCGACATCTCTCTTTCAAACCCTAACAATCCACAACACCCCAAATCCGACCTCTCTCAGGTCGACTTCTTCCTCTCGACCCGCGAATCCTGGCTCCATGTTCTCGAACAGCTCCAAGAGGGTGAAATCCAATGTGTTCTCAATTCCAATCTCATTAAACCTGTTTTCAAATTCCATCAACTCGAACACTCCAACAATTGATTCGACACCACATTCCAAGTCAATAAGGCAAATCAATTCACTCTTGTTTTTGCTAATAACGCCCCAAATCTAAAGGTTTCAATGAACGTGCTCTCAGCTATGTACAACATCAACACAAAAACGGGTCAGCGGGTTCACTTGTCGGCCCGTAAAACTTCTTTACTGTCACTTTTTTTCTTGTTCTTCTTGGTATATGTGTCGCTTGCTGGTTTATGGATTTATACCATTTATAATACTCCCTCCGTCCTTAATTACTTACGTTTTAGAGTTTTTTATTTGTTCTTAATTATTTAACGTTTGTTTAAATTTAAGAAAGTTAATGACAATTTTTTTAAAATTAATCTTCATTATTCTACTTATTTTTGATACTTTAAACTCTCTCTTTTTTCATATCCCACCAAAACTCTTCTTATCTCAACAAAAAATAGATACTTGAGTACTATATTTAATATTTTTCAATCATTATCTTAATTCTTGTGTCCATCTTTAAAACGTCAAATAATAATTAGGGACGGATGGAGTAAAAGATTGTCAATTTTTCGCATTCATTTCTTTATGTTGGTCGTGGTTATTTTGAAAGCTTTGAATGTTGTATGTGAGTCCGGAGATAAATCGTTTATAAAGAAAACTGGTACTGCTCATGGCTGGGATGTCTTGTATATTTTTAGCTTCTTGAAGGGAATTACTTTGTTCGCTTTGATTGTGTTGATTGGAACTAGTTGGTCTTTTATTAAATATTATTTGCAAGGTAAATAAAAGAAAGTTTTGATGATTGCTATTGTTAACGCCAAGATCTTCTGTCACGTCTCAATTATGTAAAACGTCCTGATCCTGCACAGTAAACACGATCAACACCACAAGCTTGACGGCTTCGACCGTCGGGGGATAGCTCAGGTGTGAGAATCAGTATAGGTTATATCAAGGTTAACAATGGAGGATAAAAATGTCTAGTGTATTGAGAGAGAGAAATATCAGTTACCTTCACTTGGATGATCTCCTTGCTATGATATACCATCAGACCTGGTTTACCGTGCCACCCACTACCTACTGACACCACCCATCCTCACGTCCGGTGACTCACCTGCCACTCCATCACCTTTGTTCACTGTTTTCCACCGCCGGCCGAAAATCATCCCATCCACATTAATGATTTGCAGTCAAAACAGTCAACCATCATCTTTTCCATCATTACAAATCAAAGATGAATATATTTAAATGTATAACGGGTCAGCCCATTGACCTGGTCCAATATTATAAAGACATAACAAAGATAATGAAAGGACTAAGCCTAATAACTTTAGGATTCAATAATAACGACTCAATGGACTAATTAAATGAATATGCCCAATCCATTGGGCCCAATATGTAAAATATCATGATTCAACATTGCCCCCCAGTTTTTTTGTTAAACAAATTGTTTAATAGAAAACTGTAAACAGTTCATGATATGAAAAAATAAAACATGATTATTAGAGGCCCAAAACAGAACTCACAAAGGCCCAAATGATAAAGAGATAAAATAATAGATTGAAATCGGAAGCCCAATTGAAAGGTCTAATCCAGTAAATATATGAATTTTGAATAGGACGCTGCCCATTTGAATTCTTGATCATTACTAACAATTAATGTGCCGCCTTCGTAAATCGTGTAACCGTCAGTATAAAAGATAAATTCCCCCAATTTTGACAGTTTTACCTGTCAATTTGAAATTTAGACCTCTGAGTTCTCTTCTTCAACTCTCGAGCCTTTCTTTCCTTCTGCAAGATCTCAACAATGGTGACCCTTAATACAAATCAAAGCTCCCCAATTCGGGTGACCCCCCTTACTGTAGTTCCACCGAATACAGGCCCCAACGAAGAAGCTTCAAGTTCCAACCCTCAAACCGAGAAACCAAGCACGAATCCACCTCCAAAAACCCCTCCTACTCCCTCTGAATTCTTCAGGAGTAAGGAACGTTTTACACACGCCAATACCCCTTCTGAAATAACAGAGATTAGTTTAAAGAGAATTCACACTCGATATCAAATCCCTGATACCCATCAGGTGAGAGTTCCACGGTCCGAAGAGCGAATGTATCAACGACCGGAAGGTTGGACGGCCGTTCCAGTGACATTGCTCGATAAGGGAGTTAGATTCCCTCTCCATATTTTTCTGATTACCCTGTTAGGGTTTGTCGGCATTGGGTTCGCCCAATTGGTGCCGAACTCTTACATTCATATCCTGGCCTTCATTGCCTTCTGCGACGAAGTAGGAGTAGAGCCTTCTCTCGACTTCTTCTTCAGTGTTTACAAAATTGGCCAAACCTGGGAAAAAGGGTTTAAGGCTTTAAGTAAATTACCATCGAAGACAGGTGAGAAGTTCAAAAGACGCTCGCTAATCAATACTCTTTCCAGCAACAGAGGATGGCACAAAGGGTGGTTCTTCATCAAAGGACTAGAAATTGCTTCGTTGCCAGGTTGGGTCACTGAAGACGTAGTTTCTGCTGACTTCGGTGACATCTCGGAAGAGCGTGTAAGTGAAATGATAGAACTATTTGAAAACTTCCCATCAAAAGAATGGAGTTACTTTCTTCTTACCAAGCAAGCCTGGTTATATGAGCACAAACGTAAGTTTTAATTTATTTGATTGTACAATTGTTTGAAATTGTTATTGATATAAGTTCTGACATGTGACTTTTTGTTTCTTGTAGTATCTTTGATTAAGCCGTCTTCTATAGACATAAGAGATTTGGAAGATTTCCTAGCTAGAAAATCTATAGAGGTAACTGCCGAACCTCCACAACAGGAGGCCCCATCCGAAGACAACCCACTTACTAAAATACAAACTGCTGAAACACCCATTGCTGAAACTCAAACCATTGATCCAGAAGCTGAAGACCTTCTACCAGAAGAGTCTCTCAAGCCCCGTCGAAAAAAGAGAGCCATCCGAAAACCCAAACCAATTTCCATCCCATCTGATTCCGAAGCCCCCTCTGAACCTGAACCAATTATCAACCCAACACCTGCTCGAAGGAGTTTACTCGATCTATCTGTAGACGATCGTAAACAGCTCCTTCGAGTCAAGAAATTAAGAACCAAGATTACTCCTTTAACCCCTGATGAGCTCAGAGTGCCTTCTTCGACTGTTCTCCCCTCTACAACCCTATTGGAAACTCGAGTTGCTAATGAAGAAGAGAAAATCGAACCCACTGCAGCACCATCCTGAAAGAGAAAACAACCATCTACCAGCCATCCAAATTTAACACCTGTACCTTCACCAGTTCGTGACCCCACTCCAGTCCGATCTCCATCCCCCGAGAATATATATATGGACCCTTCTCCAACTCGTGACCAACCCATACCTTCCCCCTAAAGGCCTTCATCATAAGAATTTCAGAATGATGCAATGGGAACATCGACCATGTGGCTTCGGTTCAACTCCAACTTCCCTTTTCAGCTCTTTGATACCTTCGTTCGGGAAACTGATGATCTCCTATTTGGTAACCATTCAAACGGGGACTTTCTTGATGAAGGCATAAGCTATTTGGCGAAGGTAAGTGACAATTTTTTGGGTTTGTACATTTCTTTTCTTGTTTAAGTATCTGAAACTGATTGGATACTGTTGAATATATGCAGGCAAATGCGGTCTTCGGACGTTTACGTCCCAGACATTTAAATGTTGAGGCCGAAGAGGAGGCTATGAGAAGGGAGAATAATATGTTGAAGGCGTCATTGGCTCGAGAGAGAAGTGAACACGAAAGTGTTCTTCATACCAATGAAGGCCTTCAGAGGGAACTGGCCCAAACCAAAGAAGGTCTGAGGGAATCCAATGATGAACTGAGCTCGGTTAAGGAAGAGCTGAAGACGACTAAAGTCAGTGAACAGAAGTAGGCTGACATGAATGTCGGTTTTGTTGAAGAGAACGAAGCTTTAAAGGCTAATACTGCAGAACTTGTTGCAGCCAACCAAAACTTGACGATACAAGTCAACAGTCTTCAGGTGAAGACCCGCGAAGAAAAGGAAAGATGTGACGCCCCCAAAATAGGTCCATTCCATCCAACCCATTCTGAGTCGCCAAATACATGGTACAGAAATAACTACAACTTTATTATTACAACATATAAACTGTGAGTTTAAATACGAGATATTGCCATCTGTACAATATCCACAGTGCAAATAAATCCCCATCATAATTATTGATACATTATTTTACAAAATGGTGAGTACTACTAAATAACTCTCTAGAACCTTCATTCCATGCCCCGACTAGTACTATTTGCATTCATTCTCGCCTCCCCGAGAAGAAAAATGGAACAACAAGGAAAAGGGTGAGCTCAACTAGCCCAAGAAAGAATATTATGACTAAGATAATATACAACAAATTATCGTTAGTCTTCAACAGGAAAAATCTTATAGAATACAATAGACAACAAATTTTAAATCAATATTCGCAGTGAAATAATAATTCATTAGAAGAGTTTAGTAGAGAATGCAAACTACTATCTTCTATATATGAATTTAAAAGTTCATCGTCGATATTTTATCCTGTAACATCAATCAATATACATCCGAATCAAATATTCATCTTTGCACTACGTGCCAAAGATATTCATCGATTAGTCATGTTCATCTAAACACTGCTCATCTTTGCACTACTGGGCGAAAGATATTCTTGAAAATCATTCATCTTTACTACAGCCAAAGATATTCCATAATATCATCATTTAAGACCAAGATGATGAAAAATATTTTAAAGAAACGAATCCAAAGTGAAACAAAATGACAAGGATTAAGGATTAAGGATTAAGGATTAGTACTTTGTTTTATCCACGCCCAACAATACCTCAAAAATAATCATAGTGGTGTAAAATTCAAGAATGATCAAAACATGGATACAATCAAAGCTAGTATCCGTAATAGATATTTTGACGAAAAGAAGAAATTTCATTTTTCTATGAATAGTCTTAGTATTAAGTGAATAATGTGTCGTATCGTGAATAATCTTCAGATACGTGAATAATAACTCACACCAAAAGATAGAAATTTCACAAAAAAACATCTTTACGCTTAAGTGAATAGTACTTTCGTGAATAGTAACTCATGAATAGTAACTCGTGAATAGTAACCCAGACATGAAAAAGTTCCAAATTTGATAAAAAGTTCCAACCAATATTTCAAAGATAATGATATTGAAGAAATAATATCATTTGAGAAGAAAATAACATCCACTACCTCGAAAGACAAGATTTACTTAGTTGAAACACCGGATATGGGCTATGACTTGAACTTGCATTGTATAGCAACACTCAAAGTATACTCGCTCAAAATATCGAGAGAAAATAGAGAAAAAACTTCGGTTTAAATGTGATTTTCAATTCTAACCTAAGCTCCCTATTTATAGGAAAATCTTTAAACACCAAAAAGTAGAAAATTGAATATAATAATATTATTTATAAACAAAATTCCTTAGCCCACCTTTGAAATCTGATTTCAGCCATAGAACATGTTAAATGAGGTTCACAAACTCACCAAAAACGTTTTTCTCAAAATAATTAATTAAAACTCCCAAAAATTAATTATTTCGGAACTCCGAAACTTCAATAATTCATAATAAATAGCCCTTTTGTTAGAAAATTCGAATCTCGCGACTTTTCATAGGAAATTCAATTCTCTACAACTTTACAGAAGAAAGTTTTTCCAAATTCCAAACATAAATTGACCGAAATCCACAAACGGTCGATTTTACAGGCTATAATCAAATTTCAGTCAAGAAATGGGGTCCACCGACACACAAAATATGTGTTAATCATTTAATGCCACAAAAATACTCTTCCTCCTCATATACTCATATATCCCACATTCATTATAAAAATATCACCGTTAATATATTATTAAAATAATATATTTAAATGAATTATTTTATCAGAAAAAGATAAAATATTAATTTTCAACAATTGTCATTTTAAAATTTTTCTCCATCTATATCCACATAAAATCAATATTTTCCTCATCATATAAATCAATAATTAATTATTCACAATTAATATTACATAATCACAATATTAACAACCAGGCAGTTCCTAGGAAAAAGGGGGCTTTCCAATAAGGATCTCTCCATCTTGGCGTATTGATTAGGTGACCAAACCTCTCCTTAGATGTAACTTTCTAGACATTGCCAATAATGTTATCTAATAATATTATTCAGATAATATGAATTATTGCTTCGATAATGGAAAATACTGTGTAATGACAATTTATTGAAACAACGATAATATAAAATATCAATGCAACAATTATTGAATCAATAAAATAAAATCTTTGAGCGAGAATTATCGTAACAATTATTGAGTAGTGCCTTCTTACGTAAGAATCAATAATTGGTGCAATACCGCAATGTCTTCTTGTTCAACAACGCTGCGTATGAGTGTGTTTTAACCACCGGGTATTCCAACAAGATAATTGAGAATAACTACACGCCTATTATTTGTAAATAACTTATATTTGTCGTTTTCTTCATCCAATCGCTTTTCAAGTTATGGGGCCCACAAAAGACTACGCCATTGTACGAATATTCCCCGACGATTTAATATTCCACGACCAAAACGAATATTCCCAAACAATAATGAATATTTTATAACCACTTGCTTATTCAAATATTTATGCGTATTTTACCCATAACTATCCACATTAATCAAATCAACCCTTACTATTTCAAAATAATAAATAGAGGAAAATAAATTTTATTTATTAATAATTTGGGGTCTTACAAAAGACATTCATCCAACCATTGGAAACTTCGCCATAAGCTGAAAGCCTTAAGGGGACGGAGTCCTCCCTTAACCGAAGAGCTGCGCAAGCAAATTCAGGCTAAATATCGTTTGTCCGAAGAATTAAGTGCAGAAGTACTTCGGGTATATTCGGAAGGGTATGAGGTTTGTCAAAGCTGAGGCAAGGAAAAATTGGTGGCAGCCCAACTAGATCCGGCCTTGCTTGACTCCGAAGATGAAAATAATGCGTGAACAGAATCTTGTTGCTTTTTATCTTTTTGTGTAAAATTTCTATCTTTTATGTAAAAGGTTAAGTATTAATGAATAGTTAACTTTTTTCCTTATGACTTCTGTGCAATTATTTTTTGTCAATGCTTCGATATCAATCAACTTTGAAAAATGCACAAGTTTTTTGTGAACTTAACTTAAATTGTGAATCAGATAAGGCATATAATAGTTAAGTTGAAAAAAACAACACTGCTCATAATAAATTGGACTTATTGAACTGAACTGAATGAACCGAACCCAATAATTGGACAAAAATAGAGTAATATATACTTATCGTTTCTGAAGTGTGAGACAGATTAGGCATAAGGTGAATTCGGATAGTCCTCCTCGTATCATCGGGATCTTGTTTGCCACTTGGGCCGAAACAAGTATATAAGGACTATGGAATTTATCTACCACACGGGGTAAAATAAATTCGTAAGGACACACCTATTAATAAGGCTACCATTGAATGGTCAGCGAGTCTGACTGAACCTCCTTATACCATAGTGAATTTGTTTACCACCCAGGGTATAACAATGTTAGAAGGACTATGGAATTTATCTACCACGCAGGGTATAATAAATCCATAAGGACACACCTGCCGATAAGGCTACCATCGAATGGTCAGCGAGTCCACTCGAACCTCCATGCACCGATGAAGTTTGCCTACCACGAAGGGCCTGACAAATTCATAAGGACACACCTGCCAAAAAGGCCACCATCGAATGGTCAGCGAGTCCACCCCGTCCTCCTTACACCATAGTGAATTCTAGACCAATGAAGAGAAGATTAATATGAAGGAAAATGAATCTATTATTGATAATGATCTAAACATTTACAGACTTCCAGGACATTGACTCGATCTCTACTGAAAATACTTCTGAAGTTTACCAGCGTGCCAAGTGTTCTTGATCTCGGATCCATCCAATGCCCTTAACCGATAAGTTCCTGGTTTCGGAACTTCAACTACTTCGTACGGCCCTTCCCAGTTTGGCATCAGCTTTCCCAAGTTCTGAGGCGTAGAAGCTTCGACTTCCCTAAGGATGAAATCACCCACTTCAAATCTACGAAGCTTTACCCCTTTATTGTAGTGTTTAGCCACTCTTCGCTGATATGCCGCCAGCTTTATCAAAGCTATCTCTCTGACTTCTTCTAACAAATCTAGGTTGACCTTCAGTCCTTTATTATTTTAGATCTCCTTGAATTGACTAACCCGAAAACTGGTGGATCCAATCTTAACAGGAACTAATGCATCAATACCATAAGCCAATCTGAAAGGCAAATCCCCCGTAGTGGTTCTCGGAGTAGTTCGATATGCCCATAACACACTGAGCAGTTCCTCTGGCCATCTCCCTTTAGCCTCCTCCAGTCTGCGCTTGATCCCGTTCAGCAGGGTTCTATTGGTCACCTCGACCTGCCCATTTGACTGCGGGTGAGCTATCGAAGTCTTCCTGTGTTGAACCCCTAGTTCTTTCAAAAATCCTTCAAACTTATATCCCACGAACTGGCGTCCGTTGTCCGATATTACCACCTTAGGAATTCCAAAACAAAATACTACAGACTCCTTCATAAATTTCAAACATTCTTGTTCCGTAATTTGTCTAAGTGGTTTTGCTTCTACCCATTTGGTCATATAATCAATGGCGACTATAACAAAACTAACCTGACCTTTGGCTTTCGGTAACGGACCCAATATATCTACCCCTCAGACAGCAAAAGGAATATGAGATAAGATCGAGTATATCTCTTCTGGTGGCTGATGAGGGATCGGACTATTCAGTTGACATTTCTCGCATTTCTTCACATAGTCCGTAGCTTCTTTGAAGATGGTTGGCCAATAGAAGCCCTGTCGAAGCACTTTGTAGGCTAATGACTTAGCAGCCATATGGTCGCCACAAATACCTTCGTGAACCTCTCGAAGGGCATATTCGGCCTCGGATGGAACCAAACATTTCAATAATGGGGACGAAAAAGCCCTTCGAAAAAGATCTCCATCAATGTGAACAAAATTAGCACTCTTGTACTTAACTTTTTTGGCCAACATTTTATCCGAAGGAAGTACGCCATCTGCCAGATATTCTATATACGGAGTCATCCAACAGTTAGAACGTTCGACACACATCACTGCTTCGTGCTGGATACTGGTTGCTGCAAAACCTCTAGATAAACTGATCCATCAAAATTGTTAACATCTGTAGTGGCCAACTTTGACAATGCATCGGCAATGGAATTATCATTACGTTCAACACCCTGAAATTCATAGGAGATAAAAAATTGAAGCCGATCTTTCAATTTTGCCAAGTATTGATCATTTTCGGACCTCGAGCTTGAACTCCCCGAGACCTACTTGACAACTATCTCGAGAGTCATTATAAATAATTAACTTCTGAACTTCAAAACTCTTCGCCAATCGAACTCCTGCCAGAACTGCTTCATACTCTACCTCATTATTTGTAGCTCTGAATCCAAATTTGATGGCCTGCTGTACCTTGAATCCCTCCAAACTTGTTAAAATAACTCCTGCCCCACTGACATCCAAAGTAGAGGACCCATCTACATATAACGTCCACAAGTTTGGATTGTCTTTGAAAGAACTACAATTTCGATCGACGCTTTGCTTCCGGCATTTCGAAGATCTCGCTTTTGAGAACGTACATTCCACCATGAAATCGGCTAAAGCTCGTCCTTTAATAGTCGTTCGGGATGGTACTCAATAAAAATTGGGATAATTCCATTGTCCAAGCAAACCAACCTCCCAAAACCTCGGGTTTGCCCAAAACCTTCTTCAAAGGTTGATCCGGTGAAAACGATCAGTCTCGACCTTGAAAATATTGCCTAAGCTTTCGACTGGCTATTATCAAAGCAAAGGCAAATTTTTCAATATTCGGGTACCTGGTCTCAGCATCCCTTAGAACATGGCTAACATAATAAACTGGATGCTGTTTTCCCCCCACTTCTCGAACTAAAACTGCTCCTACTGCTAACGAACTAGCTGCCAAATATAAATACAAAGTCTCAGCAGGGGCAGGTTTCACCAATAAAGGAGCCGAAGACAAATATGTCTTTATGCCTTGAAAGGCGTCTTCACACTCCGAAGTCCATTGGAAAGTCTTTGCATTCTTCGGTCCTTTCAACGTATCAAAGAATGACAAACATCTCTCTGCCGATTTGGACATGAATCTCCTTAAGGCTGCAATTCTCCCAGTTAGACGTTGAATATCTTTGATTGACTGATGAGTCTTCATGTTTAGAATAGCCTGGATCTTTTCCGGATTGGCTTCGATACCTCTTTGACTGACCAGATAGCCCATGAACTTCGCTGCACCAAGGCCGAAGGTGCACTTGGTAGGATTGAGTCTTAACTTATGGTGACGGACTGTCTGAAAGCACTCCTCTAGATCATCCAAGTGCTTCTGGACGAACATACTCTTCACTATCATATCATCAACATATACCTCCATATTCCTTCCTAGCAGCTTCAGAAAGACCAAATTCATCATCCTTTGATAAGTTGCTCCAGCATTAATCAAGCCGAATGTCATCTTCTTGTAAGCGTACATCGAACGGTGTGTGATAAATACTATTTTCAGAATGTCCTCTCTGCACATCGAGATCTGATGATAACCTGAAAAAGCATCCATAAAGCTTAGTAGTGCATACCCCAAAGTCGCATTAATAAGTTGATCAATATGGGGTAAAGGATAAAAGTCCTTAGGGCATGCTTTATTCAGGTCTGTGTAATCAATGCAAACTCGCCATTTTCCATTGTGCTTCTGAACTAGCACTATATTGGCCATCCACTCAGGGTAATCTATTTCAAAGATGAAGTCAGCAGCAATCAGCTTTGTAATCTCTTCATCTATGATTCGTTGACGCTCCAATGCAAATATCCGCCTTTTCTGCCGAACTGGCTTCTTTATTGGATCCACATCCAAACGGTGCTCAGCAATCTTTCGACTGATTCCAGGCATGTCTTTTGGTTCCCATGCAAAAATGTTTGCATAACAACGAAGAAGTTCCATAAGATTGGTCCGGAGAGGTTCCGGCAGACCCAAACCTATCTTCACTACTTTATCTGACTTGCCAACAATCAGCTCAATCTCCTCCGTCTCACTGCAAGCAAGATAACCAACTCAGAACTACTTTTAGTAAGGGCTATCCTATCACCATGGTCCGCTTCACTTACTACTAACGCGCCACCCCAAAGCAATTACAACATTCCTATATCATGTTGATCGGCGGATCCAAGTCCCCTACTACCTCTCCGACCCCATGAACTGTTGGGAACTTAATCTTAAAGTGAGGAATGGAATTCACAGCTTGGAGAGCTGTCAGAGTAGGTCTACCCAGTATGGCGTTGTAAGCCGAATCTACATGCATAACATAAATTTTACACGTTATTTCTACCTGCCGAGGAGCTGTGCCGAAGATCACTGGTAGTTCAATAGTGCTTGCAACTTTGACCGGATCATTGCTAAAACCATATAAGGGGGCCTCCTGCCCAACTTCCATCTTTTTCCCATCAAGATGCATCCTTTAATAAGCATGGCATACAAAATGTCAACAGAAGAACCATTATCAATCATCATCCGCTTCATGTCCACCGAATCCACTTGAGCGGTTACCACCAATGCTCCTTCATGAGGCTCGATAGGCTCCGAAGGATAATCCTCGTCAGTGAATGCTATGATTATCCCAGGAAACGGTCTGTCAATCTTCGGGAGGACACCCGCCACGGACATAACCGAGTCCAGATAACTCTGTCTCTTCTTCCCCACTAACTTTCCTGCTGTCCCACCAGTAATCACATCCACGACGTGCTTGGGTGGTTGATTTGGAGCAGGTTGTACAGGTGGAACTGGTTGAACCACTTGAACAGTACGGTCATCATTTCGCTGCTCTTGCTGTTGATCCCTTCCGGCCACATACTGAACCAACACACTGCTCTGAACCTTCCTCTCCACAAAGTCTTTCATACTACAACATTCATTTGTATCGTGACCTGTGGCTTGATGATAGCCACAAAATTTCTGAGTATTGCCCTGTCCAGGTTTAATATTGTCACAAGGTGGTTCATAGTACGGCTGATTTATGATCTGATTCAGTATTACCGATCTATCCGTGTTCAACTTGGTGTATACCCTATCCACCTTCCGAAAGGTAAGGTGGGCGATTCCTCCTCCTTGCCAAATATATTATATTTCTTTGAAGTGCCCTCTGCCGATCATTATTTCCCCTCTCTTCTTACGGTCACCTTCGACTTTGATTTACCTCCTTTATCTTGTCCAGAAGAAGGACGTCTTAAGCTATTCATAGCTTCTTCCACCACAATATAACCTCCACTTTATCAAAGGCTTGGATAAGCTCTTCTGGATGGTGAAACATCAACTTCTTCACCAATTTCTCGAGACTTCACCAAATCCAAGCCATTTTGGAACAACCCAATGACTTATAGATCATTGAGGTTCCGCCACTTGACCAATCGCTTCCTTGAACCACTTCACATAATCGACCCAAGGACTCATTTGAGAACCGCTTGACCTGCTGCCAAAGAACACAGAGGCTTTCCTCTCCTTCTATTGCTCCCAAAACGAGCATAAAATTTGTAACATAGCTCGACCACGACGAGACAGAATCTGCAGGCAAAGTCCCCATCCACTGCCTTGCATCTTTCCTCAACGTTGTAACAAACGTATGACACTTAGCAGCATCAGTGAAATCATAGTAATCCAATAATCGATCGAAAGCCTGGTTATGGTCGTAAGGATCCCCTGATCCATCATAACTCTCCATATGGGGCAACTTTTTAGTAGGATCTGCCTTTTCTTTAAGAATATCTGAGGAAAATGGAGACGCCTTTTTCCCCGGAGTATCCTTCGCTTGCTGAACTTCAGCCAACTGCTTTCTAAGTTCCTTTAACTCCTTAACTAAAAAGTCTACACCTTCTAGTTTCGAGGAAACTTCATTTTTTGGAGATAACTTCTTCTTTTGAGTAGATCTAACTTTTCCCTCAGAGACTACCGCTCTTGATGGACTCCTGGATCTACTTTTGCATGTGGCCTTGTCATCACAGTGAGAATATTCAATTCAATGCACCTTCTTTGTAGTCTCCGAAATATTCTCCCTTGATTTACTCCTTCGCTTACCATCACCATGACCCCGAGAACCAATAAAATGAAGTGATTTCTTTGATACCTCAGGGGTTTTACTTCTAGATCTTCTCCTAGTCTGAGGATGGCCTCGAGATACATGTCCGAAATGTTCTGGCTCCTTCCCCTCTCGCCGTTGTACATCCCTGGACTTACTACGCCTTTCCGATTGCACATAAACGGACGACTCGTCCTTTAATTCGGCTATCTGAAGCATCTCTTCGGCTATGTCCTCTCTCTATTTCAGAAGAACTTCTAAGGCCTTATCCGCTTCGTTTTCCATCTTTGCAACCCTGGCAGCTTTGTCATCTCGACCACTTCGGTGACGGGTTCTAGGCGAAGTGCCTTCTACCTTCTTTCGATCACGCTCTCTACCCTTCTCGGCATCAAAGACCAATCTTCGTCTAGTTTCACTATGAGCTCTCAAACGAGAACCCTCGAAATCATGCTTAGAAGCAGTGCTATCATGAGCACTCTTTGAAGGACCAATACGATCCTTAACAGAAATATGCTGAACAGACAAGCTGACATCCTTCGGCTGTCCTTCAGGTGTATCTGCTCTACTCTTTCCCATCTCTTAAAACGTAGAACAAATAAATATTTGTGATTGCAAACTCTTGAACACTAGAATTCAACCCTCCTTCTAGCGCCAATGTTAACGCCAAGATCTTTTGCCACGTCTCAATCACGTAAAACGTCCTGATCCTGTACAGTAAACACGATCAACACCACAAGCTTGATGGCTTCACCACGGGATAGCTCGGTGTGAGAATCAATCTGAGCTATATCAAGGTTAACAATGGAGGATAAACATATCTAGTGTATTGAGAGAGAGAAATATTAGTTACCTTCACTTGGATGACCTCCTTGCTATGATATACCATCAGACCCGGTTTACCGTGCCACCCACTACCTGCTGACACCACCCATCCCCACGTCCAGTGACTCACCTGCCACTCCATCACCTTTGTTCACTGTTTTCTACCGCCGGCCGAAAATCATCCCATCCACATTAATGATTTGCAGTCAAAACAGTTAACCATCATCTTTTCCATCATTAAAAATCAAAGATGGATATATTTAAATGTATAATGGGTCAGCCCATTGACCCGGTCCAATATTATAAAGACATAACAAAGATAATGAAAGTACTAAACCCAATAACTTTAGGATTCAATAATAACGACCCAATGGACTAATTAAATGAATAGGCCCAATCCATTGGGCCCAATATGTAAAATATCATGACCCAACAGCCATGTTCTGGAGGAGAGAGAAAATCGAGAATAAGAGTTTAAGGGGGTGTATTCAATTAAAATTTGTATCGACTTATTTTAAGTGGCGAATTTTTGTAGATTTTAATGATTTTAAAGATTTTTTTTAAAAATGACTTTTGTAGATTACATGAAATAAGTAACAAATTTTTATAAATTTTTTATCAAGATTGTGATAGACTTTTGTATACTTCTAATATATAAAATTGAAATATTATTAAATTTAAAATTAAAATTTTGCTACACAGTTAAATTATTTATTATATTTTTTTTTAGTGCATATATTATAAATAATAATCCATTGCTTATGATAACAACTTTAAAAAACATATTACACAAAAAAAATTCAAGTCCCGACAATATTATTTTATCTAAGCATTAGAATACATATATATTATAATATATTTATTACATAGCTTCGATCATTCAATTATTGGATCCATGATTTTATTTTTTCCTTCACGAAAAACGAAATCCTTTTTGTGTGAGCGTGTGATTCAATACCATATTGATCGTTATATATATATACAAAATTGATCAAATTCAAAGTCCTGATTTTGTTAAAATTCGGTACCTTTTTTTTAAAATAACTAAAAAAAGTTTAATATTTTATGGAATTGAATTTTTTTCATAATACAGTGTTTTTGGTGTGATTTGGATATATATAACAAAAAAAGTGTACAGACTTGTTTTGTTATATGTATCCAAATCACACCAAAAATATTTTATTATAAAAAAAATCAGTTCCATAAAATATTAAAAAAAAATTTAGTTGTTTTAAAAAAAAAAGTCCGGATTTTACTCCCATCCGGAAGTCCGGACCTGATCGTGACCCATGTATATATATATATATATATATATATATATACACACACACACATACATATAATTATTAATAATAAGACAAAAACTTTAAATATATATACATTAATCTTCACAATTGATCTGAGAATTTTATGATTTTATCTCACATTTGTTAAACAAATTTTTTTCGTCTTTGTATTGGAAGATTTCGAACTGCCGCTTTCTCATTTACCAATTTACTGTGACTTTTTCCTTTTTTCTCGATTACACGTACCACGACACAGATTAGGTCTTTAGTTATTTATTTACTTATTCATATATCTTGTTAATTCTCTTAATTATAATATAATTTAATTTTATCCACATATAAATTAAATCCAATTAATTTTAAGGCCCAAATTTTAACAAATTAATTTATCCATCACATATTAATACTTATTAGCCCATATAAAATAAATAATTAGTTTGACCCAATAAAAGACAAAGTCCAATTAAATTATTTAAAATATAAATTTAAATGTTATTTATTTATTTATTTTATTTCTTTATTATTATTTATTTCGGGTATTACATCGCTAATTTGTATTTACACTCGCTGAATTTTTGAGTTCCTCTTTCGATGATCCGAATTTCCACCATTGTGTTTAATATTTGAAAGTCTTTAGAAGTCTTTGGAGATGAGGTCGGGACTTTGGATATGGGTTGATAGTTATAATTCTTCTTCTAAAGTCCATTAAACTCTACCATTTGATAGAAATCAAAAATCTATGACTTTTTGAATACTAAAATATTTTTATAGAATTTGTAAAATCTTAATTCAATACCACATAACTTTTAAAGACATTAAAAAAAGTTGTAATTGAATACCAAGAAAATTTTTATAAACTCTTTAAATGTCTTGATTGAATACAACCAAACTTTTAAAAGTCTTTAAAATCTTAATTGAATACACCCCTAAGAGAAAATACAATTAAAGATTTTTATTGTTTGTTTAACAACTATTAAGCCATGTATTATTGGCCATGTCATTTTTTTTCCTTTTCTTTTTAACGTCCATGTTTGAAAGTATTTAACAGCTGCGAGCCAGAGATAACAAATTGACCCAATTTCAAAATATTAACTAGTTTAATGGGGTAATTTAAAAAATTAAAAGTTCAGTAATGTATTCGGTAAAATGTGCATCCTACAGTAGCTAAATCATTAGTTTTGTCAAAAATATACATTATAACTAACTTACTATATTCATATGCAAATTAATATATGCTCGACTGCCTGCGCATGGCGCCTGAACCAGCCTAGTGCTTCGGGTCTATGATTCCTGAGCTGCGACTATCCTTAATACTTTGCAGCACCGTGAAGCTATCAATCGGCGTTGCGGCGCTTCACCTTCTGTTAATTTTCCTTCCTTGCTTCCAATATTTACGATTGACACTAAAGACAATAAAATTAATAAAAACACTATTAAATTAAGAAAAAAATACTTTAAAACTCACAAATTATTAAGCCTAAAAGTACCCAAATAATATGTATAAACTCACTCATCAAATACCCCAAAACTTGAATATTTACTTTTCCTCAAGCAAAGCAAAAACTAAAAAATTAAAACTAATAATCAAACTTCACGAGCATTGAATTAATTTGAAATTAAACATGATCTCAAAGATATTTTGTTTTAAATGATAATTCATAGAAAATTTTTAAACTATGCAAAATCTAAAATTTTAACATCTTATTAGTCATACCTTACTCAAGACACTTTGTGTATGTGTGTGTGATGATAGATTAATTTTTATATTAATCTTAATTTGGGACCACACATGTATATTATTAATGTGTGTTATCATATATAGGCCTAAATTTAAGTGATTTATGTGACGCTCCCAAAATAGGTATACATCACCCATCTTGAGTCGCCAAATACATGGTACAAAATTCAAATACAACTTAATAAAACAACTGTCGTGTAAAATACGACAAAATATAAACTGAGAGTTTTAATACGAATATTGTCTTCTAGACAGTATTCAACTCAAAAGGAGTCCTCAATACATTTATTATCATACTATTTTATAGAATAGTGAGGACTACTAATGTTATCATCTGGACCATCACTCTGTTCCCTGACTAGTCCCGGCTACGTTCTCATTTCCTGAAGAGAACAATGAAAGCAAAAGGGTGAGCTCAACTAGCCCAGTAAGAAATATTATGACTAAGATAATGCAAAATAATTTATCGTTAGCCTTCAACAGTGTTAAACTAATAAAATATAACAACATCAAGTTTAACTACAGCAGAACAAACAATCCATTAGAAGAGTCAAGTAGAGCATAAAATCTACTATCTTCTATGATTTAAAATGTTTTTCATCACTTTTATTGCTGAGACTCAGCTTAATAAATAATCCACATTATCGAATCACCCTGCACTACGGCCAATGATATTCTTTAGTATCACGACCACAAATTATCCATGCATTACGGGCCAAGGATATTCGTGTATTCATCAATGGTCATGATCATGCCAACAACTGTCCATCAATGCAATACGGGCCAATAAGGACTTTTCCCACATCATTTGTAACATTACGGTCATGATTATACCGAATAATCCCTGGTCATAATCATACCAAGTCCATCTATGCACTACAGGCCACAAATGACTTTCAATATAATATAAACATGAGGATGATGACAATGATATTAGAATTCAATAAAACAAGTGCAAGGATAAATTTTTAAAGATTTATAATTTAATTTATCCAGAAATCAATAACGTCCAAATTGTCAACATGATACTGCTTTGTGGAGTAAAATTCAAGAATAATATTGTACCAAAAATAATTTTGACCGAAAACGAATCAATTTTTATCATGAATAGTATCCCAGTGAATAGTACTCGAGTGAATAGTATCCCGTGAATAGTACTTCAGGAATAGTAACCCCGTGAATAGTATTCCGGCATGAAAAAGTTAAAACTTATCAAGAATGCTCAGGATAATATTTCCATGAAAAGATACTGGATGAAGCGCACATATCAAAGATATTCTACTAATTTCATGGAGTTTAGAAGCCAAAACTTTAACAAAACGAGTATATAATTCGAAATTTGAAATGAAATAATATTACTTACATACTACAGAGTATGGAAGAAAATATTATTTCAAGCGAATATTGAACAAAATAACATCCTTTACCTTGAAAAGAAGAGTATTCTAACTGGTATAACGGAGATATTCTTGAGGAAAACTTATACTGTTTTCTACGCTCAAAGCTTTCTAAAACTCGAAAGAAATATGCTAAATATTATAAAAGAAGAATTCTCTGATTCTGGTGTGATTTTCAATTCTAACTAAGCATCCTATTTATAGGAGAATGGAAAGGATACTATGCAATAAAATATTCTAATAAAACGAAAACTTTTAAATGAAATATAATATATATTATATATAAATATAACATATGTTCAATTCATATTCACGGGAGTTATTCCCGTGATCACCTGTCCATTTCATATTATATATATATATATATATATAACATGTAATCTGTGACATATAAACCAAATCCCCCCCACCCGTGACATCATATATATATATATATATATATATTATCACACTCATAACACACTATTTTGAAAAATGAGTTGGTGGGGGTCCATAAAATACGCCAAAATTTACAACAAATACTTCATAAAAATCCCCTCAACATATATCAATATTATTATAATTCGCAATATTTAACAACCAGGTCATTCTGAGGAAAGAGGGGGTTTTCCAATAAGGATTTTTTCCTATTGGCGCACAATTAGGTGACCAAACCTCTCCTTGAAAGAACTTTTAGACATCGTCAATATTGCAAATAATAATATTAATAACTTTTTCGTCTCAATTATTGATTTAATAATATAAAATATTATGCGAGATGACAATTGATAATAATTGAATCAATAATATGAGAGATATGATGCGTGATCACATTATGCAATAATTGAGTATAAGCGAGTGACTTCTCACGTAAGCATCAATAATTAATACTGTGTACTATACTATGCACGACAGCGTATTCTTGTACTTTTAACACCGATTATTTCAACAGTTAACGATAAAACTTCTGCCATTTTTTTCATAAAAAGATATTTTTGTCGTTTTCTAATTCCGATAATACTTCTGTTGTGGGGTCCATCAATGATTTTGCCGTCGTACGAATATTCCCTGTTAAAACGAATATTCCCTGACCAATCGAATATTAAATAACAACTTGCTTACTTTGTAAAATTTATAAATATTACCCACAACTTTAATATTCTAACAAATCAACACCATAATTATTCAAAATGATATTTATAGAAAAATTCATCTTTATTCATAAAAGTTGGGATCTTACAACCTCCCCTTCTTATGAAATTTCGCCCTCAAAATTAGGGTACATACCTGTTATGACGAAGAGGTGAGGATACCTTGATTTCATTTCAGATTCTAACTCCCAGGTCATTTACTCAACATTGTGGTTTCTCCACAAAACTTTGACTTGAGGTATAACCTTGAAGCATAAAATATGTTCGTTCTTATCCAAGATTTTAACAGGTACCTCTTCATACGTTAAATCTTCTGCTATTTCGTCCGGTGATAACTCAATAATGTGGTTAAGGTCTTCCATATATTTACGTAACATGGATATGTGAAAAATGTTATGAACACGAGACATACTTGGCGGTAAAGCGAGTCTATAAGCCACAATTCCTACTCGATCGAGGATTAAAAATGGGCCAATGAATCGAGGATTGAGTTTTCCTCTATTTTCAAATCTCGTAACTCCTTTCCATGGAGCAACACGTAACAACACATGATCTCTAATATTGAATTCCATGTCTTTTCGATGAAGATCAGTATAACTCTTTTGTCGATCTTGTGAGGTTTTTATACGTTGTCGGATCGTTTAAATCTTTTTCGTAGTTATACGTACCAACTCCAGTCCCAACAACGTTGCTTCACCCACCTCATCACAGCATATTGGAGAACAACATTTTCTTCCATACAACGCCTCGAATGGAGCAATGCCAATACTTGCTTGATAACTGTTGTTGTAGGAAAACTCCACCAATGACAAGAACTTGTCCCAACTTCCCTTGAAGTCAAGGACACAAAGTCTTAATAGATCTTCAAGAGTTTGAATAGTCCTCTCCGACTGCCCGTCCGTTTGAGGATGATATGCCGAACTAAATCGTAAATCCGTGCCCATAGATTTTTGCAAACTAACCCAAAATCTTGAAGTGAATCTTGGATCTCGATCAGAAACTATGGATACTGGCATACCATGCAATCTTACAATCTCGTTTATGTACATACGAGCAAGACGTTTAAGTATATAAGTTTCTCGTATAGGTAAGAAATGAGCAGACTTGGTCAATCTATCAACAATGACCCAAATTGCATCTATGCCTTGAGAAACCTTGGGAAGACCAGTAATGAAATCCATGGTAATGTGCTCCCACTTCCATTCTGGAATTTTAAGTGGTTGCAATGGACCTTTTGGCACTTGATGCTCCGCCTTGACTCGTTGAAAAGTTAGACACCTTGAGATAAACTCTGCGATCTCTCTCTTCATATTGCTCCACCAAAATGTATGTCGAAGATCATGATACATTTTTGTACTCCCATGATGGATTATAAACGGTGTGTTGTGCGCCTCCATCATGATTTTATATTTTAAATTAGGGTCGTTAGGAACACAAAGTCTGGAGTTGACTCAAAGTATTCATTCTTCATCAATTCTTGCTTCTGGAATAACACCTTCTTATACTTTCTTCCTCACACGCATCAGTTCCAGGTTTGTGGCTTGAGCAACTTTAACTTTATCAATTAAAGTCGGTTCTACTCGTATATTCGCCATCATCACATGGGTCCCTGTAGTCTTTAACTCTATCTCCATCCTTTGTAAGTCATACAAAATGGGCCTTTGTGTTGACAATATTGCACTAGTACCCGCATATGATCTTCTGCTCAATGCGTCAGCTACTACGTTTGCTTTACCATGATGGTATTGAATGGTATGATCATAATCTTTCAACAGTTCAAGAGAACGTCGTTGTCGCATGTTGAGTTCCTTTTGGGTGAAGAAATATTTGAGGCTTTTATGATCCGTAAAGATCTCCACTTTCTCCCCATACAAGTAATGCCTCCAAATTTTAAGTGCGAAGACAACAACTGCCAACTCTAGATTATGAGTAGGATAATTCCTCTCATATTCTTTGAGTTACCGAGATGCATAGGCTATGACTTTCCCATATTGCATGAGAACACATCCCAACCCTTTGCCCGAAGCATCACTGTAGATGACAAATCCCTCTGAGCCAGATGGTATTGTTAGAACAGGTGCTGAAATGAGTCTCCTCTTGAGTTCTTGAAAACTCTTCTCACATTCCTCGCTCCAACCGAATTTTGTATCTTTCCGAGTCAGCTGAAATAGTGGAGTAGCGATTCGAGAAAACCCTTCTATGAATCTCCGATAATAACCAGCTAAGCCGAGAAAGCTACGTCTTGATCCACTAATTTAGGTTGCTCCCGACTTTGAATAGCTTCAATCTTTCTTTGGGTCAATGAGATATTCCATGACTTGATACTGCATGCCCAAGGAATGCTACTTCCTCAAGCTAGAACTCGTATTTCTTTAACTTGGCATAAAGCTTGTTTTCACGAAGCTTTTGGAGTATCAGCCTCAAGTGTTGCTCATGATCTTCACGGCTTTTGGAATATATGAGGATGTCATCAATAAAGACGACCATAAAGTGATCCAAATATTCCTTGAATACTCGGTTCATCATATCCATGAAGGAAACATGAGCATTAGTCAATCCAAAAGACATGACTAGGAATTCATAATGCCTGTACCGAGTTCTTAAAGCCGTCTTTAGAATGTAATCGGTTCTAATCTTTAATTGGTGATATCTAGAATGAAGATCAATCTTTAAAAAGAATTAGGCGCCTTGCAACTGGTTAAACAGGTCATCAATACGTGGCAATGGGTACCTATTTTTGATGGTGACATGATTCAACTCCCGATAAATCAATACAAAGTCGCATACTCCCATCTTTCTTCTTTACGAATAGAACAGGAGCACCCCAATGAGAAGTACTAGGACGAATGAAACTGATGTCTAACAATTCCTACAGTTGGGTCTTTAACTCCTGAATTTCAATAGGAGCCATTCGATATGGGGCTTTGGAAATGGGTTTTGTACCGGGTTCAAGGTCGATACAAAATTCAATTTCACGCTCTGGGGGTAGGCCAGGAAGTTCTTCAGGGAATACGTCGAAATTGATTAACAATAGAAATATCATTCAAAAGCGGCGTATTTTTGTTTAAATCAAGTGACATGAGCTAAGAAAGCTTGACATCCATTTTTCAATAAACGAATAGCTTTATGACTTGAGATGACAGTGATTGATTTTAATGGTTTGGTTGCTTGAATTCGAATTATAGGTTGGTTAGGAATATGAAAGCTAACAACCTTACGAAAACAATCAATTTTTGCATGATGAGTAGTTAATCAATCAATCCCTAGAATTACGTCAAATACAAGTATTTTCAATAAAATAAGATCGACAGGTAATGTGATGGTACCGATTTGAACCAAACAAGACTTATAAATAGTGGATGTAATGAAGGTTTCTCCCAACAGAATTTCAACAGATAAGTCAAAGTCAAATTTCTCTGGAGTTAAATTTAAACGTTGAGCGCAAGTAGGAGAAATAAAAGAATGGGTAGAACCGATATCAAATAAGGTATATACGTCACTAGGGTTTATGATAAGGTTACCCGTGATGACCTCGTTCGGGTTCCTTGCTTTCTGGGAGGTCACAACAAACGCTCTCCCTTGAACTACTGGTTTTGACTTTTCTGGGATGACATTTGGTGTCACCGTTCCAACTGGACTTGGCTTCCCAGTACGACAAAATCTAGCTAGGCGACCTTCTCTTCCACAATTGTAACACGTTTTGGACTGCTGCGCACAGTTTGGACTGATGTGTCCCTCCCCTCCGCATTTGAAGCATATAATAGGTGGTCGTTCTCCTTCCTTAACAACGGGTGCTGGTGATGACGTCTTTCCATCATTGTTGAATCTCCTCTTCTTAAAATGTCCACTTTTATTGTCTTGGCCATGATTACCACCGAAGTGGTTACTATTTCTGGCATGTTGATTCCCTCCACGTTTGTTGTCACCGCTTCGATGACTATTACCACTGGAATTATCATTTTTCCGGCTGCTTTCTCTTGGTTGGGTTGACTCGTTATTGCGCTCCAATAACTGAGCCCTATTCACAACATCTGAATACAAACACAATTTATGAGAAATTAGATATTGACGTATCTCGGGTTTCAAACCTCTTAGAAACATCCATGTCATTCTCTCCTCATTATCAACCAAGTGGGACGCAAACTGGGACAACTCGACAAACTTAGCTTCGTACTCCGACACGGTTATATTGTTCTGCTCCAGCTTGATGAACTCTACCTCCTTCATGTGATGAATACTTTCGGGAAAGTACTTGTCGTTGAACAGTTCTTGGAACTTCTCCCAAGACATTTTGAGTCCGGCAGGTTAAGTACGCTTTAACGATTCCCACCAGTAATCTGCCTTTCCTCGCACCTTTTGCTCCTCAGAGCATCCCAAGACATCAAATATCTTGGTGATCTGTTTTATCCACGTCTCCGCCTTACGTGGTTTTGGCTCTCCAATAAACTCCGGTTGTCCCAATTCCTTGAACTGCTTAGCGGTGACCGTCCGAGAGTTGTCAGTGTTTCTACCTGCATTTTGGACATGAGTCTCTCTCGCCTGATGTTGCAGAAAGTCCCTAAACATTCTGTCGTTCATCATTTGGTCGGTGTTATTGTTTGCATGAGGATTGTTGCCTTCCTGATGCACATTATCCTGGGTATTGATCTGTGGTGACTCAACGGTCTCCTGTGCTCCATTGCTATTCTCAACATTCTCGGATGTCATTTTCAAATACTGCCACAAAACAAAGGTTAATTGACATACCACATATTATCCCTATACTCTAACTGACCAATTAAATACCAATTAAACTTAGGTAGGTCATACTAGCGAAGGAATTCCCCGTCTCTCCCCTCCTAGTTCTTGTCTCACATCTCATCCAGGGATCATATCCCTAAGCTTTGATACCAACTGCGACGCCCCCAAAATAGGTATACATCACTCATCTTGAGTCGCCAAATACATGGTACAAAATTTAAATACAACTTAATAATACAACTGTCGTGTAAAATACGACAAAACATAAACTGAGAGTTTTAATACGAATATTGTCTTCTAGACAGTATTCAACTCAAATGGAGTCCTCAATACATTTATTATCACACTATTTCATAGAATAGTGAGGACTACTAATGCTATCATCCGGGATAGTCACTCCGTTCCCCCTCGACTAGTCCATTACGTTCTCATTTCCTTAAGAGAACAATGAAAGCAAAAGGGTGAGCTCAACTAGCCCCAGTAAGAAATATTATGACAAAGATAATGCAAAATAATTTATCGTTAGCCTTCAACAGTGTTAAACTGATAAAATATAACAACATCAAGTTTAACTGCAGCGGAACAAACAATCCATTAGAAGAGTCAAGTAGAGCATAAAATCTACTATCTTCTATGATTTAAAAGGTTTTTATCACTTTTATCATTTGAGACTCGACAATAAATAATTCACATCATCGAATCACCTCACACTACTGACGAGGATATTCTTTAGTATCATGACCACAAATTATCCATGCACTACGGGCCAAGGATATTCGTGTATTCATCAATGGTCATGATCATGCCAACAACTGTCCATCAATGCACTACGGGCCAATGAGGACTTTTCCCACATCATTTGTAACATTACGGTCATGATTATACTGAATAATCCCTGGTCATAATCATACCAAGTCCATCTATGCACTACAGGCCACAGATGACTTTCAATATAATATAAACATGAGGATGATGACAATGATATAATAATTCAATACAACAAGTTCAAGGATAAATTTTTAAAGATTTATAATTTAATTTATCCAGAAATCAATAACGTCCAAATTGTCAACATGATACTGCTTTGTGGAGTAAAATTCAAGAATAATATTGTACCAAAAATAATTTGGAACGAAAACGAATCAATTTTTATCATGAATAGTATCCCGAGTGAATAGTACTCGAGTGAATAGTACTTCAAGAATAGTAACCCCATGAATAGTATTCCGGCATGAAAAAGTTAAAACTTATCAAGAATTCTCATAATAATATTTTCATGAAAAGATACTGATGAAGCGCAAATATCAAAGATATTCTACTAATTTCATGGAGTTTATAAGCCAAAACTTTAACAAAACGAGTATATAATTCGAAATCTGAAACAAAATAATATTACTTATATACTACAGAGTATGGAAGAAAATATTATTTCAAGCGAATATTAAACAAAATAACATCTCTTACCTTGAAAAGAAAAGTATTCCAACTGGTATAGCGGGGATATTCTTGAAGAAAATTTATACTGTTTTCTATGCTCAAAGTTTTCTAAAACTCGAAAAAAATACGCTCAATATTATAGAAGAAGAATTCTTTGATTTTGGTGTGATTTTTAATTCTAACTAAACATCCTATTTATAGGATAATGGAAATGATACTATGCAATAAAATATTCTAATAAAACGAAAACTTTTAAATAAAATATAATATATATTATATATATTATATATAAATATAACATGTAAGACCCCAACTTATTATAAATAAAATCAATTTCCTCTAATTATTATTGTGAATAATAAGGTGTTAAATTGATATAATATTTTGGTTATGAGTGAAATGTGCAAATTTTGCAAAATAAGCAAGTGGTTATAAAATAATCATTGTTGTTTGAATATATATTTGGTCGTGGAATATTCTTGTTGTAGGGAATATTAAATGCGACAAATAGCGATCATTTGTGGGCCCCATAATGTAATAAGCGCTTGATAAAGAAAACGACAAGTTTGAGTTTTTTATAAATAACAGGCGTAGTTATTACTGAATTAACACCGTTGGAATACCCGGTGGTTAAAATACGATGTCTACGCGTGGATGCACACGAGTATTGATGAATTATTGATCCTTACGTAAGAAGACACTACTCAATAATTGTTACGATGAGTTCTTGCTCAATATTTTATTTTATTGATTCAATAATTGCTGCGTTGATATTTTATATTATTGTTGTTTCAATAATTGTCACTGCACAGTATTTCCCATTATTAGATCAATAATTCATATTTTTTGAATAATATTATTAGATAGCATTATTGGCAATGTCTAGAAAGTTCATCAAGGAGAGGTTTGGTCACCTAATTGCGCGCGCAAAGATGGAGAAAATTCTTATTGGAAAGCCCTCTTTCCGGAAACGCATGCAGTTTGTCATAAATGTGATTCGTAATATTATATGTGAATAATTAATTATTGATTCATATGATAAGGAAATATTTATTTTATGTGGATATAAATGTTGGATATATTTATTGTGGTTAAAAATAAAGGAGTTAATGTTGAGGTGTTTTATCGGTATTTTTTTGGAATAGAGGTATTAAAAATTAAACCAAAGTTTTTTTGATATATTAAGTGAGTTATAATTTTAAATCCTACCGATGGATCGTTGTAATTTTTGGATATGTTATACATATATAAGTTGAGTATATGTCCACAAATTTTGAACCGTTAAAATGAACGTATGATTTGTTATGAATTTTAAGAGGTGGTGATTCGTAAATTAGGTTTATAAATAATTTTGGTGGAAAATTCTAGAATTGAGTGGGCCCCACTTGTGGTTGGTGAAGAAATGTGCTGAATTTTTATTCAAATGTGGTGGGTGGGAATAGTAGCAGGTAAAGCCATCAGGTTGCAGGTTAAGTCTGCTTTGGCGTGCTAACATTTTCCTATAAATAGAGGGCTAAGTTAGAATTGAAAATCACACCAGAAATAAGTTTTCTCTCTTTCTCTCTCTAGATTATTGAGTGTATTTTGTGAGTATTTAGATACTTTGTGAGTTTCTATTCATCGATTGCAAGTTTCCTTGAAATTTATATACCGATATTTCGATCGTAAGTCTTGATATTTTGAGGTAAGGGATGTTATTTTCTTCATATATGATATTATTTCTTCAATATCATTATCTTAGAAGTATTGATCCGAAATTTTTATCAAATTTGGAACTTTTTGTGTCGGGTTACTATTCACGTGTACTAAGACTATTATTCACGATATCTGACACTATTCACGAATCTGGCACTATTCACAAAAAAATGAAATTTTCTTCTTTTTGTCCAAGATGTCTATTATGGTTACTATCTTTGATTGTATCCATGTTTTGATCTTTATTCTTGAATTTTGCTTCAAAATTGGTTATTATGGAGTATTATTGATCTTGGATAAACTGTTATACGAATCCCTACTATTTGTCCTTCTGTCTCACCGGGATTCATTTTCTTTAAAATATTTTCATCATCCTCGGTCTAAATGATGATATTACTAAATATCTTTGGCCCGGTAGTGCAAAGATAAATGATTAACTGATGAATATCTTTGGCCCGTAGTGTAAAGATGAACAGGTGTTGAGATGAACATGACCAACTGGTGATACAAATGAATATCTTTGGCCTGTAGTGCAAAGATGAATATTTGATTCAAGATGTATATTGATTGATGTTACAGGGATAAAATATTGATGATGGACTTTTAAATCTTAGAAGATAGTGGAATTCTTTCTCTACTTGACTCTTCTAATGGATTGATGTTTCCGCTGTAGTTGTGGATCTAAAACTTGTTGTCTATTATATTTTATCAGATTTTTCCCTGTGGAAGACTAATGATAATTTGTTGTATATTATCTTAGTCATAATATTCTTTACTGGGCTAGTTGAGCTCACCCTTTTCCTTTTTGTTCCATTTTTCTTCTCAGGAGGTGAAAACATAGCAGGATCTAGTCGGGGTATGGAGTGATGGTTCTAAAAAGATGATTTAGCAGTCCTCACTATTTCTGTAAAATAGTGTTTGAATAATTGTAATGAGGACTTATTTGAGTGTGGATATTGTCTAGAAGACAATATTTGTATTTAAACTCACAAAGATGTGTGTTGTCGTATTTTGCACGACAATTATATTATTGAAGTTGTAGTTTACTTTATATACCATGTATTTGGCGACTTAGAATGGGTGTTGTATACCCTATTTTGGGGGCGTCCACAGGTTAGTATCAAAGCTTAGGGATATGGTCTCAAGCGGAGATCGGGAATAGAACTAGGAGGGAGAGATGAGTAAATACTTCGCTAGTGTGTCCTAGTTCTATGTTGTGATTACTGGTAAGCTAATCTTGAACTCTTGTGAAGTTTATACCTTACTAGAAATTCCGGATTCTACCCATTCTTTTATCTCTCCCCTTGTGCTCAACGCTTAAACTTGACTCACGAGAAATTAGACTTTGATTTATCAATGGAGACTCATTGTTGAAAACTTTCGTTACATCCATTGTTTATAAATCTTGCTTAATCCAAGTTGGCACTATCACATTACTCCGTTGATCTTATCTCTTTAATGATACTTGCTTTTGATGTGATTTTAGGAATTGATTGGTTAACCATTCATCATGCTAAAATTGATTATTTTCGTAAGGTTGTTAGTTTTGATATTCCTAACCAACCTGTCATACGAATTCAAACAACTAAACCACTAAAATCAGTCACTATCATATCAAGCCATAAAGCTATTCGTTTATTAAAAAACGGATGTCAAGCTGAAGAGGTTCTCCATGTTAGGCTTGGACTTGCTACGGATGGGTTTAATCCGTTTAACGGGCCTTACACAAAGCCCTACTAAACTTGGCCGGTGATTATAGTGGTGTATAACCTCCCGCCTTTGATGTGCATGAAAGATCCTTACATGTTCATGCCTTTACTGATTCCGGGTGATAAGAGTCCGAGTAAAGACATCAATGTATACCTCAGGCCGTTAGGTGATGAGTTGAAGATGTTGTGGGAAAAAGTGACTCAAACGTATGATGTATCTCTTAAGCAGAACTTTGACATGAGGGCAGCTTTACTGTGGACAATAAATGACTTCCCGAAGATGTTTCAAGACAAATTAATTTCACGCTCACAAGCAGAAGTCGTCTCCCACACTGCACTGGGTCTCAGTCGTACGACCTGTACCGGGAGAGACTCGAGGTGAGTTTAAAGCATGCACCTCCACCTTGGAGTTTTGGTGGCACGCCCACCAAAAGAAAGGTGACAAATGGTTATATCTCACCGAAGGCGTAACGCATTCTTTGTAAGTTTTGTAATTATCTTATTTAGTATGTATTTAAAATTCGGATATTCTTTTATATTATTTCTTTTTATTCTTTATGTATCATCTACTAATGTGTTTTTTTTCAAAGAATCTGGTTCGAGGATCTTGTAGTGGCCTGGCACCAGAGAGGTGACACTCCAAAGAGATTTAGTCTATGTGTCTTAGATGAGGAGATAGAGGGAGTGCGGCCGCAGCTACATGGGACCCAGAAGAAGGGTAGAGTTGTGGGCATTCCCATGTCCCGCTTACACCCTAGTCCCTCGTGCGCGAGATCTCAATGGCACCCACCCATTGGAGGTAGTGTACGAGTGGATCGGGTGTTGCCCTTTCATTATCCGACCCGACTTTTTCGACGGATCATGAGAGGGTGTACGCATGACGGTGTTGTGCGATTAGGCGCACCATCACGCGATCGAATCTACCACCGGCTCAGAGGTTTTTTCACGGCTCTATAGATCCTACAAATGCCATTGACAACCTCATGGGTGTAGTGTTAGCGAGGCCATCCAGCGTATGTCAATTGTCTTAGCCAACATCTTCCCACCACATATTCGCTGTGTAAAAACAATTAAATCCTGTATTTATTTATTTAATTTATGTAATTTATAATTATAATTTGTAATTGTATTGCTATGCCACGCAAACACACATATAGCACTGCGTAGGTAATAGACACGTGTTAGAACTTACGAGACTCGATTCCGACATACGGAGACCGAGTTATCGCACAGTTTGCAAAACTCAACAACACTTAGGCAAAAAGCCGAAAAAGAGCCCAAAACCCGCATCGGCCATCTGAACGCCACGCAAACACACACATAGCACCGCGTAGGTAATAGACACGTATTAGAACTTACGAGACTCGATTTTGACATATTTGAGACCGAAAGTTATCGCACAGCCATGCGAAACTCAACAACACTTAGGCAAAAAGCCGAAAAAGAGCCCAAAACCCGCATCGATCGTCCAAACGCCATGCAAACACACACATAGCACCGCGTAGGTAATAAACACGTGTTAGAACTTACGATACTCGATTCTGACATACGGAGACCGAGTTATCGCATAGTTTGCAAAACTCAACAATACTTAGCCAAAAAACCGAAAAAGAGCCTAAAATCCGCATCGGCCATCCGAACACCACGCAAACACACACATAGCACCGCGTAGGTAATAGACACGCGTTACAACTTACGGGACTCGATTTCGACATATGGAGACCGAGTTATCGCACAGTTTGTAAAAATCAACAACACTTAGGCAAAAAGCCGAAAAAGAGCCCAAAACATGCATCGGCCGTTCGAACGCCACGCAAACACACACATAGCACCGTGTAGGTAATAGACACGCATTACAACTTACGGGACTCGATTCAAACATACGAAGACCGACTTATCGCACAGTTTGCAAAACTCAACAACACTTAGGCAAAAAGCCGAAAAAGAGCCCAAAATCCGCATCGGCCATCCGAACGCCACACAAACACACACATAGCACTAAGTAGGTAATAGACACGTGTTAGAACTTACGGGACTCGATTCTGACATACAGAGACCGAGTTATTGCACAGTTTGAAAAATTCGCCAACACTTAGGCAAAAAGCCAAAAAAGAGCCCAAAATCCCCATCGGCCGTCCGAACGCAACGCAAACACACACAAAGCACCGCATAGGTAATAGACACGTGTTACAACTTATGGGACTCGATTCCGACATACGGAGACCGAGTTATCGCACAATTTATAAAACTCGCCAACACTTAGACAAAAAGCCGAAAAAGAGTCCAAAATCCGCATCGGCCGTCCGAACGCCATGCAAACACACACATAGCACCGCGTAGGTAATAGACACGTATTAGAACTTACGATACTAAATTCTGACATACGGAGACCGAGTTATCGCACAGTTTGCAAAACTCAACAACACTTAGGCAAAAAGCCAAAAAAGAGCCCAAAACCCACATCGATCGTCCGAACGCCACGCAAACACACACATAGCACCGCGCGAGGTAATGAGACACACATTAGAACTTATGGGACTCGATTCGAGACATACGGAGACCGAAGTTATCGCACGCTTGCAAAACTCAACAACACTTAGGCAAAAAGCCAAAAAAAGAGCCCAAAATCCGCATCGGTCATCCGAATGCCACGCAAACACACACATAGCACCGCGTGAGGTAATGAACACGCTACAACTTACGGGACTCGATTACGACATACGAGACCGAAGTTATCGCATACGGTTGCAAAACTCAACAACACTTAGGCAAAAAGCCAAAAAGATCCCAAAACCCGACGTCGGTCATCTCAATGCCACGCGCAAACACATACATAGCACCGTAGGTAATAAACACGCTGTTACAACTTACGGGACTCGATTCCGACATACGGAGACCGAGTTATCGCACAGTTTGCAAAACTCAACAACACTTAGGCAAAAAGCCGAAAAAGAGCCCAAAACCCGCATCGGCCGTCCGAACGCCACGCAAACACACACAAAGCACCGCGTAGGTAATAGACACGTGTTACAACTTACGGGACTCGATTCCGACATACGGAGACCGAGTTATCGCACAGTTTGCAAAACTCGCCAACACTTAGGCAAAAAGCCGAAAAAGAGCCCAAAATTCGCATCGACTGTCCGAACGCCACGCAAACACGTACATAACACCACATAGGTAATAGACACGCGTTACAACTTACGGGACTCGATTCCGACATACGGAGACCGAGTTATCGCACAGTTTGCAAAACTCAACAACACTTAGGCAAAAAGCCGAAAAAGAGCCCAAAACCCGCATCGACCGTCCGAACGCCACACAAACACACACATAGTACCGTGTAGGAAATAGACACGCGTTACAACTTATGGGACTCGATTCTGACATACGGAGACCGAGTTATCGCACAGTTTGCAACACTCAACAACACTTGAAGAACACAAGCAAAACTAATTTAAATATGCTCTATTTTCGAATTCGTTATTAATATTTTAATTTTGTAGGGTCTTGTTGATGAGACTTCGGAGGGTGGAGGCTGCGGCACGGGCGATGCCCGTGGTGGAGATGGTGATGATCGTCGGGCTGATGCTGATGAGACTATTGAGGGTGAGATCGACAGTTAGACCGGAGGTGGGATCGGCGGTGGGACCATAGGTGGGACCGGCAGTGGAACTGGCGGCGATGATGATACCGATGACATTCCTGATCTTGGGTTGTAGTACCCATTATGTTTATATTTTGACCTTCATATATATATATATTTATACAACTTTTGAGTTGTACAGACTAGAGTTTAGTATCTAGTTAGGTTGATGGTATATGTATCTAACTATATTGATTGTTTATGATTACATTTTGTATTTACATCGCATTTACTTTTATTTATAAGTCATTACGTTGTTTACATATTTGATGGTTGATATAGCAAAAGATATTATTGTTATTGATATGCGTTTGTGAAGAATTCTTTATTTTTCTTTAGTTTATTACAGGTATAATTATGTATATGTAAATGAATAGGGGTATCTTGATATTGAAAAAAAAAAATTTAAAAACCTCATTGGCGACGGGGGGTTGAGGGTCATAGGCGACGGCTATGCCGTCAGCAATGACTATTTTTAATTTTTTTGTGATAACCATTACTGACGGTTTGTTCGTCGCCACGGCCGTCGCCAATAAATCATTACCGACGGTTTTTCGTCGCCACTGACCCCGTCGGGAATGACTAGCTTGCCGACGGTGAGCGACGGGTGACAGGGGCGACCCATACGGCGACAGGAAGGCTGACGGACTCTGTCGTTTTTCAATGACCTCATTGCCGATGGCAATGAAGTCATTGGCGACGGCAGAGTCCGTCGGCAATGACCTATTTTTTTGTAGTGTATCTATTATGTTACAGTCTTCTCCTATATTAGATCTGGATCCTTATTCGTATTGTATAGCCTTGCTCGTACATAATATTGAGAATGCCCTTTATCTCACATGCTGAAATAAGTTGTTATTGTTGTGTAGCAGAACCCTCTGTTTGTATTGTGTTAATCGTGGTTGTTGCTTATTGTTGTGAGTTTTTTTTACTTGTAATACATCACTGTTTGATAGTGTTTTTGTGGGATGAGATATTTTTATAAAATTTAAGGTTATTGTTTGATAGTGTTCTTATTTGAGGTTTTTGTTTGATACTGTTTGATTATGCTATGCATTGTCAAAGAAAAGGAACTTTGGAGGATATTATGGATCCCCATCTCAAAGGCAAGATAATGGAATAGAGAAATGCTTGTCTGATCATGGAACAGATTGAAACAACTGAGAAATGTTCGATCAGAGAGTGGAAGCGTGGATTATGACAATGTCGAGCAGATTGATCACAACAGTTTCTTAGCAATGCATAGAAACACTCTAAGCCTCAGATAACAACAGTACCAGTTTCTGTCTTCTCACAGATTGTCAATAATAGCATTTTTCTTTTTTTTGGGTTATGTTTCTTATATACAATGTACTACTGTCTACAGAAAACCATTTGAGTGATTTTGTAAGGTTCTTCATTTCACTTTAAATGCAGTTCTTGATTATCTTACAGTTTTCAAGTCCATTCATATGTAAACAGCTTTCTTTAGATGATGAAAATCATAGAGAGTAACAAAATGTACTTAACATCCATATTTTCACCAATAACAATTGAAAGGTGTTTCACCAGTGAAAAAATGTACTTAACATCCATATTTTCAACAAGAACACGATGATATTGACGATGTGTTTAAGATTTGCCACATTAATTTCAATGACTCCAAGTCGAGCATCATCATTGATGCGCAACTGCACGTGTGCTTCAACAGCGGAGTTGGGTTCGCCATACCCAATTGGATTGCACTAGTCCCAAAACTTACATTTTCCTTTGTCCTTCTCCCTTGGACAGTCATAGTAGAGCTTTTCAGGATTCTTCTCTGATTAAGATATTCTCACAGCAGCTCTCAGGCGACAATAGCATATCTTATTTCGAAATCGGGTATCATGTGTTTGAATGCTCATGTTGCTTGAAGTAGACATTATGTCTTTTAACTGATATCAGATTCAAGCAGGAAGCCAAGTCAATATCCAAAATGGTAAGCCTTAGATTAAATATCTTAGCCAATACAAGATTCGTACACCCAGAAAACAAAGGGAAACACTAAGTCTCCAAATAACAGAGGGTAAAGGATGTCAGATGTAAGAACTGTATGTACAATGCCACAAGCATGAAAGCAACAGAAATACAACTAAACTGATTGAACGATCAATTCAAACAGCTCAACTTTGGTTTACTTCCAATTCCTCATTTCAATATTGATATTTTTTTTATAAAATAATATTGAGATTTTAGTCATCAATTTCACAAAAAGAGTTATATTATACATTTATTGTTATATAAAAATGGTATTTTTTTTGTAAAATATAATAATATAATCAATTACAACAATATTGCTCAACTGTTATATGTCTGATATATTAATTGTTACTGCTCAACTGTCAAAACACCAAATCTTCTTAGAAGGAAAAAACCTAAGAATTCAATTTGAATTCAAAAGGTTGAAACATAGAAAATGAAAATTAGAAAATAGTTGGCAGAGACATCAACCCTAGAGTGAAAGAGAGAGATAACCAAGCAGTACTAGATCAATATTGGGGGAAGTAGAAAATATCTTGGGAGTCGGCGAGAAGCAATCGATAAACGAATTTTTGATCTTCAATTTCGACGAATTCAAAGGAGTGACGATAAAGTGCAGAATCACAGAGGAGTTTGCTTGTCCTTCTTTGGGCCAGAGACGTGAGAGGGCGAGGTTTCGGCTTCGTGAGAGAGAAAGAGAGGTTTCAGCTTTGTGAGAAAGAGAGACGCGATTTGGCTTCAGATCAGATGACCCGATTTGGCTCCGCGTACATATTTCCTTTCCTTTCCCAACCATTGGATATAATCTATGGCCCATAAGGAAAGTTCGGATTTTAAGTAATGACCGGGTGTTCGGACTAGATCTTAACCGTATATATATATATATATATATATATATATATATATATATATATATATATATGATCCCGATTTTATTGATGGAAAATTAGGAAGAGATAGATGTCCATTTGCTTTTGAAGTCTAAATCATGGTTTTCTCGCTTTTGAAGTCTAAATCATATCTTCATCGCCTATTTTCATTTTTCTCGTTTATATATATATATATATATATATATATATATAAAGAATAAGTAATAATAATCAATTAAAAGAAGATGTCACTAAAGTTACCTCTCTTGTCTAGATTATTTTGTGACGCCCCAAAATAGGTATACATCACCCATTATGAGTCGCCCAAAGACATGGTATGTAAACAAATACAACTTCATTAATACAATTATCGTGCAAAATACGACAACACATATACTATGAGTTTAAATACAAATATTGTCTAATAGACAGTATTCAAACTCAAAAGGAGTCCTCATTACAATTATTGATACACCATTTTACAAAAATAGTGAGGACTGCTAAAATAACTTTCTAGAACCTTCACTCCATACCTCGGCTAGTTCCCGATATATTCTAACATCCTGAGAAGAAAAATGGAACAAAAAGGAAAAGGGTGAGCTCAACTAGCCCAGTAAAGAATATTATGACTAAGATAATGAACAACAATTTATCGTTAGCCTTTAACAAATCGATAAAAATATAATGGACAACCAATTTTAGATCAAAATTGCAGCAGTAAATAACAATTCATTAGAAGAGTTAAGTAGAGAATGAAATCTACTATCATCTATGAATTTAAAAGTCCATCATCAATATTTTATCCTCAGTAACATCAATCAATATACATCTTGAATCAAATATTCATCTTTGCACTACATGCCAAAGATATTTATTTGTATCACCAATGGTCATGTTCATCTCAACACTGCTCATCTTTGCACTATATAGCCAAATATATTCATCAAGTAATCATTCATCTTTGCACTACATGCCAAAGATATTCAATAAATATCATCATTTAGGACCGAGGATGATGAAAAATATTTTAAGAAACGAATCCAAATGAGATAAAAGATCAAAGATTAGGGATTCGTATATTAGTTTATCCAAGTTCAAATATACTCCAAAATAAACTATAGTGGAGTAAAATTCAAGAATGAATATCAAAACATGGATACAATCAAAGATAGTAACCATAATAGACATCTTGACAAAGAAGAGAAAATTTCATTTTTCCGTGAATAGTGTTTATTCGTGAATAGTGCCGAGTATACGTGAATAGTAACCCCGACACAAAAAGGTAGAAATTCCACAATAAAATTCATATCAATATTTCAAAGATAATGATATTGAAAAAATAATATCATTTACGAAGGAAATAACATCCCTTACCTCAAAATAACGGTACTTCCTACTGAAATATCAGGTATAAGGCTGAAGTAAACTTGCATTGGATAGCAACTCACAAAGTATTTAAATACCCACAAAATACGATCGATAATATAGAGAGAGAAAACTTATGATTCTGGTGTGATTTTTAATTCTAACTTAGCATTCTATTTATAGGAAAATACTTAGAACGCCATAGCAGACTAACCTGCTACCTGATGGTTTTACCTGCTACTATTCATGCCCACCACTTTTTGAAATAAAATTTCAGCACATTTCTCACAAACCAAAAATGGGGCCCACCATGTTTTTAATAAAAAAACATTTATTTATGAAGTTTCAATAATTCATAATAAATAGCCCTTTTATCAGAAAAATACAAATTTTATGTCCATTCCATAGGAAATTAAATTATCTATAACTTTGTAGATTTAAGTTTTTCCAAATTCCGAACGAAAAATGACCAAAATCCACCTACTGATTTATTTTCAACACCTCTATTCCGACAAAAAATACTTTGATAAAACACCTCAACATTAATTCCTTCATTTATAACCATAATAAATATATCCATCATTTATATCCACATAAAATAAATATTTTCTTATCATATAAATCAATAATTAATTATTCATAAATAATATTACAGAATCGCAATCGCAATTTCTCCTTATTGGCGCGCAATTACGTGACCAAACCCCTTTTCTAGACAAAACTTCCTTAGACATTGCCAATAATGCTATCTAACAATATTATTCAAATAATATGAATTATTGATCTGATAATGGAGATATTATGCAGTGACAATTATTGAAACAACAATAATATAAAATATCAACGTAGCAATTATTGAATCAATAAAATAAAATATTGAACAATAATTACTGTAATAATTATTGAGTAGTGCCTTCTTACGTAAGAATCAATAATTCAAAAATATGCGTAATACCGTAAAGCATCGCAACCAACTACGCCAGATTCGTATATTTTAACCATCGGGTATTCTAACAGTGTTAACGGTAACAACTATGCCGTTATTTGTAAAAACTCTAACTTGTCATTTTCTTCATCCGACCATTTTCAGTTATGGAGCCCACAAATGGATGCGCTGTCGTACGAATATTCCTCGACAATAATAAATATTTTATAACCACTTGCTTATTTTGCAAAATTTGCACATTTCACCCATAACCAAAGCATTATATCAAATTAACACCTTATTATTCACAATAATAATTAGAGGAAATTCGATTTTATTTATAAAAAGTTGGGGTCTTACAACCTCCCCTCCTTATGAAATTTTGTCCTCGAAATTGACGTACGTACCTGGTGTTTCGAAAAGGTGAGGATACCTCGTTTTCATTTATGATTTTAACTCCCAGGTCATTTCTTCAATAGCATGGTTCCTCCACAAAACCTTAACTTGTGGTATAACCTTGGTGCGTAGGACATGTTCTTTCCTATCCAAGATCTTAACAGGTACCTCCTCGTACGTTAAATCTTCGGCTATCTCGTCTGGTTCTAACTCAATAATGTGATTCGAGTCTTTCACATATTTACGAAGCACATATATGTGAAAAATATTATGAACACGAGACATGCTTGGAGGAAATACGAGTCTATAGGCCACATTTCCTATTCGGTCAAGAATTTCAAATGGACCAACAAATCGTGGATTGAGCTTTCCTCTCTTCCCAAATCTTGTAACTCCCTTCCATGGTGCAACACGTAACAATACATGATCCCCAACATTAAATTCCACGTCCTTTCGATGAAGATCCGCATAACTCTTTTCACGATCCTGCGTGCTTTGTATACGTTGTCGGATCATTTGGATCTTCTTCAGTAGTTATGCGTACTCAACTCGGGTCCCAACAACGCTGCTTCTCCCACCTCATCCTAACATACTCGAGAAGCGACAGGCTTTTATTCCCATACAACGCCTTGAATGGAGCTACACCTATACTTGCTTGATAACCATTGCTGTAGGAGAATTCTACCAATAGTAGGTACTTATCCCAACTCCTTTTGAAATCTAGGACACAGAGTCTTAATATATCTTTAGGAGTTTCAATAGTCCTTTCTGATTTCCCGTTCGTTTGAGGATGGTATGCCGAACTGAATCGTAAATCCGTGCCCATAGCTTTCTGCAAGCTAACCTAAAATCGTGAAGTGAATCTTGGGTCACGATCCGAAACTATGGATACTGGCATGCCATGAAATCTCATAATCTCATTCACGTACATACGAACAAGACGTTCAAGGGAATAAGTCTCCCGTATCGGCAAGAAATGAGCAGACTTGGTTAATCTATCAACAATGACCCAAATCGCATCTATGCCTTGAGAAACCTTGGGAAGACCCATAGCGAAATCCATAGTAATGTGTTCCCACTTCCATTTCAGAATCTCAAGTGGTTACAATGGACCCTTTGGCACTTGATGCTCTGCCTTTACACGTTGACAAGTTAAACACCTCGATATAAACTCTATGATCTCTCTCTTCGTATTGCTCCACCAAAATGTATGTCGAAGATCATGATACATTTTGGTACTCCCAGGATGGATTGAAAACAGTGTGTTGTGTGCCTCCATCATGATTCCATGCTTCAAGTTATAATAGTTAGGAACCCAAAGTCTGGAGTTGACTCGAAGTATTCCTTCTTCATCGATTCTTACTTCTGGAATAGCACTTTCTTGCACTTTCTTCTTCATACGCATCAGCTCCATGTCCGTTGATTGAGCAGCTTTAACTTTATCGATTAAAGTCGGTTCAACTCATATATTTGATATCATCACATGGGTACTTGGAGCCTTTACCTCTATCTCCATCCTTTGCAAGTCATACAAAATGGGCCTTTGTGTTAACAACATTGCACTCGTACCCGCATATGATCTTCTACTCAATGCGTCAGCTACCACGTTTTCTTTTCCAGGATGATATTGAATGGTATGGTCGTAATCTTTCAACAACTTGAGCCAACGTCATTGCCGCATGTTGAGTTCCTTTTGGGTGAAGAAATATTTGAGGCTTTTATGATCTGTATAGATCTCCACTTTCTCCCCATACAGGTAGTGTCTCCAGATCTTCAATGTGAAAATGACTGCTGCCAACTCCAAATCATGAGTAGGATAATTCCTCTCATATTCATTGAGTTGTCGCGAGGCATAGGCTATGTCTTTCCCATGTTGCATGAGAACACATCCTAACCCTTTGCCTGAAGCATCGCTGTAGATAACAAATCCATCCAAACCAGATGGTATTATCAGAACAGGTGCAAAAATGAGTCTCCTTTTGAGCTCTTGAGAACTCTTCTAGCATTCCTCGCTCCATAAAAATTTATCTTTCTGAGTCATCTGAGTTAACGGAGTAGCGATTCTAGAAAATCCTTCCACTAATCTCCGCTAATAACTAGCTAAGCCCAGATAGCTACGTACTTCGGTCACCGACTTTGGTTACTCCCAACTTTGTATTGCTTCAATCTTCGCCGAGTCAACAGATACTCCATGTTTTGACACCACGTGCCCAAGGAATGCTACTTCCTCAAGCCAGAACTCGCATGTCTTAAGCTTGACATATAGCTTGTTGTCACGAAGCCTTTGAAGTACTAGCTTCAAATGGTGCTCATGATCTTCACGGCTTTTGGAATAGATGAGGATGTCATCAATAAAGACAACAACGAACTGATCCAAATATTCCTTGAACACATGGTTCATCATATCCATAAAAGTAGCAGGAGCATTAGTCAATCCAAAAGACATGACTAAGAATTCATAATGCCCGTAACGAGTTCTGAAGGCAGTCTTTGGAATATCCTCAGTTTTAATTTTTAGCTGATGATATTCAGAACGAAGATCGATCTTTGAAAAGAATTATGCTCCTTGCAACTGGCCGAACAAGTCATCAATGCGAGGTAGTGGATACTTATTCTTGATGGTGACATGGTTCAATTCTGGGTAGTCAATTCTGGGTAGTCGCATACTCCCGTCTTTCTTCTTTACAAATAAAACAGGAGCACCCCAAGGAGATGTACTAGGACGAATGAAACTGATGTCCAACAACTACTGTAGTTGAACCTTTAACTCCTGAAGTTCAATAGGATCCATTCGATATGGGGTTTTAGAAATGGGCTTTGTACTAGGTTCAAGATCAATAAAGAATTCAACTTCACGTTCTCGGGGTAGACTGGGAAGTTCTTTAGGAAATACGTCAGGAAATTCACTAACAACCGAAATATTATTCAAATCGACATGTTTTTGTTCAAGTCCGTGACATGGGCTAAGAAAGATTGACATCCATTTTTCAATAAATGAATACCTTTATGGCTTGATATGACAGTGATTAACTTTAGTGGTCTGGTTGTTTGAATTCGCATAATAGGTTGGTTAGGAATATGAAAACTAACAACCTTACGAAAATAATCAATTTTAGCATGATGAGTGGTTAACCAATCAATCCCTAAAATCACATCAAACGCAAGTATTTTCAACGAAATAAGATCGGCAGGTAATGTGATGGTTCTGACTTGAATCAAGCAAGATTTATAAACAGTAGATGTAATGAAAGTTTCTCCTAACGGAGTCTCAACAGATAAGTCAAGGTCTAATTTCTCCGGAGTTAAGTTCAAACGTTGGGCACAAGCAAGAGAGATAAAAGAATGGGTAGAACCGGTATCTAATAAGGTATAAACTTCACAAGAGTTTATGATTAGCTTACCCGTGATCACCTCGTTTGGGTTCCTCGCGTTTTGAGCGATCCACGACAAACGCCTTCCGTAAACCACCGACTTTGACTTGTCCGGATAGCCTTTGAGTCACCATCCCCGTTGAACTTGGTTTCGCAATAAGACAATCTCTAGCTATATGACATTCCTTTCCACAGTTATAACACACCTTGGATTGTTGTGGGCAGTTTGGGCCGATGTGTCCCTCTTTCCCGCATTTATAACAAACGACCGGTGCTCGTTCTCTTCCCCTAGAATTAGCTGATGTTTGTGCTGACATCTTCACGTTATCATTGTTGTACCTTCTCTTTTTTAAATCTCCCCCCGACTCGTTTCTTCTACCATCAAGACCACGATTACCACCAGAGTGGTTTTCGCTTTTGTCCGAATGTTTTCCTCCCCGCTGGTTGTCATTGCTCCGATGACTGCTGCCACCGGTATGACCCTGGTTGTGGTCCCTCGGTTGAACATACTCATTATATCGCTCTAATAATTGAGCAATGTTTACAACATCTGAATATAAAGAAAATTTATGAGAAATAAGATATTTTTGAATCTCGGGTTTTAGACCTCTCAGAAACATCCGCGTTATTCGTTCCTCATTCTCTACTAAATGAGGTGCAAACTTGGATAACTCTGCGAACTTAGCCTCGTATTGAGACACAGTCAAGTTATTTTGTTCCAGTCTGATAAACTCTACCTCCTTCATAAGACGAATACTTTCAGGAAAGTACTTGTCATTGAATAGTTTCTGAAATGTTTCCCAAGACATGTTGAATGCGGCAGGTTGGGTACGCTTCACAAATTCCCACCAGTAATCTACCTAACCGCGGAACATAAATGTGGTAAATGGACCTTATATTCCTCTGTACATCCCAAGACATCGAATATCTTGGTAATTTGCTTGACCCTCGTTTCTGCCTTAATCGGATCCGGCTTTCCCACAAATTTTGGTGGTCCCAACTCTTTGAACTACTTGGCTATGACAAGCCGCGCATTACTATCATTTCCACCCGTATTTTGTACACGAGTCTCCCTCGTCTGATTTTGCATGAACTACAAAAAGCTTCTAAACACCCTATCATTCATCATTTGTTCGGTAGTGTTCTTTACAGGAGGAATATTGCATTCCTGTTGCACATTCCCCTATGTGGTGATTAAAGGTGTCTCCACGGTCTTATTCACTCCATTGTTAATATTTCCAGCCGCCATTCTTAATACTTCCACAAAACAAGGGTTAATTAACATATCACATATTAATCATATGCTCCGACTGACCAGCCAAATAAGCTTAGGTATGACACACTAGCGAAGGATTACTCGTCTCTCCCCTCCTAGTTTTATTCCCCGATCTCCGCCAGAAACCATATCCCTAAGCTTTGATACCAACTGCAACGCCCCCAAAATAGGCATACATCACCCATTCTGAGTCGCCAAATACATGGTACAGAAAAAATATAACTTCATTAATAAAATTGTCGTGCAAAATACGACAACACATATACTGTGAGTTTAAATACAAATATTGTCTAATAGATAGTATTCAAACTCAAAAGGAGTCCTCATTACAATTATTGATACACCATTTCACAAAAATAGTGAGGACTGCTAAAACAACTTTCTAGAACCATCACTCCATACCCCGGCTAGTTCCTGCTATATTCTCACCTCCTGAGAAGAAAAATGGAACAAAAAGGAAAATGATGAGCTCAACTAGCCCAGTAAAGAATATTATGACTAAGATAATGAACAACAATTTATCGTTAGCCTTCAATAAATCGATATAAAATATAATGGACAACCAGCTTTTAGATCAATATTCATAATCGAAAATAACAATTCATTAGAAGAGTTCAAAGAGAGAATGAAATCTACTATCATCTATGAATTGGTGGCTTGCCTCCCCATTCTGGATTCGCTTGGTATGAGTGCCATTAGATCTACTAAAGCTTGTAAACTGTAAAATATAACTTACTTTGATACCAATTGTTAGTTCCTAGTTGGCACAATAGTTATCTAGAATGGGGGGTTGAATAGATACTTAATAAACTTTCTGTTTTAAACTTGTTCTTTGATGATGATTAAAACTTTGCGGAATTAATATTTGTTTTAATCTTCTTTACCAAGTCGTGGAGTTATGAGAGTGAGGCGCTTTGGCGGATATAACAGATATGGAAGTTATGGCATGAACGAAAAAGACACACGATCATTTTTAAGTGGTTCGAGCACTTAAAGCTCCTAGTCCACTCTTCTACTCAACGAGTAGGATATCCACTAAGGATGTCTCATACAACTTCAAATCATCACATTGCATTCCTTCTAGACCAAGAGAGTCAGAACTTTTAGTTCACTCTTGAACTCTTCAAGTCCAAAGCAGACTTGGTTTTCTTACATTAACTATTTAACTCTTCAAGTCCAAAGAGACTTGGTACTCTTCTTCATTGGTTGATAATGTTGAGTTCTTGATGGTTGCTACTCGATTCTTTGTGTTAGCACTTGTTCTAAAGAATCGAGTAAATGAAAGCAAGCTTTGCAATATCTCAGATCGTAGAGTTGAGCTTGAGAGAGATGTTCACGTTGTTTGTTCAATGTTTGCTTCGTTCTCTCTCATCTATCTGATCTGTATATATGTGATCTTGAAAACTGCCCGTTGGATCCATCCGTTGAGGCATTGAATGCGTATGAACTTTTTGTACTGTGATAGAGACATTTCTACACATCTTCTGAATTCTTCATTCTGGCCCACTGACACTGCAAACTGTTTTCTCACCTACCACCTGAAAAGGTGTTTTGTCCCTCTTACCCATGGTACTATCCTTAGCTTCTTCAATACGCTTCTTTGTTGCATACTAAGGATATTTCATATACTCTGGGGCCGAGTAGTCTTTGCAGCGTCTAGAATCCATTCCTCATATGTTGAAATCTACCTTTACACAAATCATGGGGCTCGGCGTTTTTACGACATGAGAGATGATGATGCTCTACGATTTTGGATCGTGGTACTCTCTTTATTCGGATCATAGCGTCTTGACTTCTTTACATACTACGATGCTATCAGTCGAGAGCACTACGATTTCCCTTAGACCTTTGCACACTACGATCTTCGCTTGCTCGTGTTGTTGATTTTACGATCCCGAGAGCACACTACGATCATTGACTTGTAAACTCCATGTTTTCCTCATCATACTATGATCGTGGAGTTGGCTCGGCAAACGTTGGGATCACTCTACGATTTCCAAAGAGTCCCTTAAAGGCAGGCACACTACGATCTTCGAAGCTCTACGTTTCTTCCTTGACTTCTGCAGTGTTGATCAGATGATACACTACGATTTCTTCGAAGCCTATCTATTACATCTCAAGATCAACCTAACAGCTTTGATCTTTCTATCTATACATTCCATTACAGAATGATACACGTTAAGATCTTAGATCAACCTAACAAATTTGATCTATCACTAAGTCCTTGTACATATATTCATTGAAGGACTTTACAAATAATCATGAGCATATACATTAAAACATCAAATCATAATATGTATTCTCCCAACAATCTCCCCCTATTTGATGTTGACATAACCAAGGATATTTGTTGTCATGATTATTAGTGACTAAATGCATTTGCAGGAAATTTAAACATAACTTAGTATTTCAAAGGTAATTGAAATTTCTAGAGAATAAGCATGAATTTATTGATGATCAGGAGATATTACAGTTTGGCATTACATCAATTAGGAAATTAAATTTTCAACTTATCTCTATTTCTTTGACATTTTTCGTGGAGGTGGGTTGGCATACTCCCCAGCCCTTCTTTTTTTTCGCGCAGCTTCCTCATTTCGCTAACTCTTCCAAATTCACTTGGACTTAGTCTTGGATTTTCTTCATGCTGTACATGAATGCAATTATCTCAATTGGCATTCTTATGCGTCATGATGAGACACATCTTGTAAGACCCCAACTTTTGAATAAAGATTAAATTTTCGCAAAATATATTTTTGAATATTATGGTGTGGATTTGATATAATGTTATAGTTGTGGGTAATATTTACAAATTTTGCAAAGTACGCAAGTTGTTATATAATATTCGATTGGTCGGGGAATATTCATTTTAACAGGGAATATTCGTACAACGGCACAATCATTGGTGGACCCCCACAATGGAATTATTGTCGGATTGAGAAAATGACAAAAATACTTTATGAAAATAACGGCGGAAGTTTTACCGTTAACTGTTGAAACACCCGGTGTTAAAAGTACAATGTACTGCGTGGTTGTATAAGAGCACACCAGTATTGATTATTGATGCTTATGTGAGAAGTCACTCAGTTATACTCAATTATTGCTACAGTAATTACTGCATCATATCTCTCATATTATTGATTCAATTATTGTCACAGTATCATTTGCATAATATTTTATATTATTAAATCAATAATTAAGACGACAAAGTTATTCATATTATTATTTGCAATATTAACAATGTCTAGAAGTTTTGTCAAGGAGAGATTTGGTCACTTAATTGCGCGCCAATAAGGAGAAATCCTTATCGGAAAGCCCCCTCTTTCCTGGGAATGACCTGGTTGTTAAATATTGTGAGTTATAATATTAATGATGTAAGTTGTGTTGATTAAAAATGAATTTTGATAGTTCCATTGTGTTGGGAATATTAGTGTTAGTGGAAATTGACATCTATTCCGATGATAATTGATGTCTAGGGGTTATATTGATAAATCGGGCAATTTATCGGATAAATGAGCAATTAATTGCTACTAATTCACACGCTTATATAACTATTTGTTCACATGTGTGTACTATTGAATCACATTATTTACTATTAGGGGAGTTGGTGCAAGATTGATAATACTTGCATGACTAAGTTAAAAATGGAGGTATAGATGGAGGTACTATACTGTAATTCGTATTTTTCACATGATTATACTATTGATTCACATGATTGAACTATTGATTGACATTATTTACTATTAGGGGAGGTGGTGAAAGTTTGATAATACTTGCAGGACTAAATTAAAAATGAAAGAAAAGTTGGAGGTATTGTACTGTAATTTTTTGAGCCCCAAAACGTGCAATTATCGAAACTATATTTTCCTATAAATTGAAGCTCATTCTTCCTTCATTTCTCACCAATTTACAAAAGCTTTAGAGCGATTATTATAGAGAGAAATTATAGAGAGAAAGAAGAAGAGAAGTCTGCTACCTCACTATTCCATAGATCCAATTTTTCCAGGAGGGAGTATTATTTCTTTCTTATCCATGAAGAGAACTTCATTATTCCATTCTTTATTATTCTATTGAATAACTCAGATACGCTGAGCTACCCTATACTTGGTGAAATTCTTCCATTATTCCATTCTTTATCATTCTCGCTGGAACATCCTCGTCTCATGCGCTTTACACCGACCGGTTCCATTATTTATCATTCATTGGAACATCCTCGTTTATGTGTTCTACGCCGGACCTAGTTCCGCCTTTTTATTATTCTGTTGGAATATCCTCGTCTGCATGCGCTTTTACGCCTGACTCGATTCCGCCTTTTATTATTCTCATTGGCATATCTTGTTCACATGCATTTTACGCCGGACGATTCCGTTATTTATTATTCTATTGGAATAACTTGCTGTCAGGCGCTTCTATCGCATGCTCATGATTTCTTTTGTTATTCCATTCCTTGTTATACTCGGTTGGTTAAAGTTTTGACTTATATACTCCATGAAATTAGTGGAATATCCTTGATATTTGCGCTTCATCCAGTATCTTTTTATTGAAATATTCTTCTGAGCATTATTGAATTTTACTCCATAAAGCAGTATCATGTTGACAATTTAGACATTATTGATTCCTGGATAAAATAATTCTTGAACTTGTTTTATTGAATTCTTATATCATTGTAATCATCCTCATGTTTATATTTTGTTGAAAGTCATCTATGGCCTGTAGTGAATAGATGGACTTGGTATGATTATGACCAGAGATTATTCGGTGTAATCATAACCGTAATGTTATAAGTGATGTGGTAAAAGTCCTCATTGGCCCGTAGTGCATTGATGGACAGTTGTTGGCATGATCATGACCATTAATGAATACACAAATATTCTTGGCCCGTAGTGCATGGATAATTGTGGTCGTGATACTAAAGAATATCCTCGGTCAGTATTATGAGGGTGATTGATGATGTGGATTATTTATTAAAATCGAGTCCCAACGATAAAAGTGTTGAAAACCTTTTAAATCGTAAAAGATAGTAGATTTTATTCTCTACTTGACTCTTTTAATGGATTGCTTGTTCCGCTTACAGCTTAAACTTGATGGTTGTTATATTATATCGCTTTAACACCGTTGAAGGCTAATGATAATATATTCTCGCATTATCTTAGTCATAATATTTCCTCATCGGGCTAGTTGAGCTCACCTTTTTACTTTCATTGTTCTCTTCAGAAATGAGAAACGTAGCGGTGGACTAGTCGAGAACCATGCGTGATTTTGACGGATGATAGCATTAGTAGTCCTCACTATTCAAAGGAAATAGTGGGAAAATAAATGTAATAATATTGAATTTGAGTTTGTATATTGTCTAGAAGACAATATTTGTATTAAAACTCACGACTTATGTTTTGTCGTATTTTGCACCGCACAAATTGTATAATTAAGTTGTATTTGTATTACGCACCATGTATTTGGCGACTCAGAATAGGTGATGTATACCTGTTTTGGGGGCATCACAGTTGGTATCAAAGCTTAGGGATATGATCCTTGGCTAAGATGTGAGACTAGAACTGGGAGGGGAGATACGGGGAATTCCTTCGCTAGTATGACCTACCTAATTTTTTTGGTATTTAATTGGTTGGTCAGAGTATAGAGATAATATGTTGCATGCCAATTAACCCTTGTTTTGTGGCAGTATTTCAAAATGGCATCCGAGAATATTGAGAATAGCAATGGGGCACAAGAGACCGTTGAGTCTCCACAAATCAACAATCAGAATAATGTGCATCAGGAAGGCGACAATCCTCATGCAAACAACAACACTGACCAAATGATGAACGATGGAATGTTCAGAGGCTTTATGCAATTCATGCAACATCAGGCGAGAGTGGCTCCTGTTCAAAATGCAGGTGGAAACACTGGAAACTCTCTAACGGTCACCGCTAAACAGTTCAAGGAGCTGGGACCACCCGAGTTTATTGGAGAGCCAAAACCACTTAAGGCGGAAGCGTGGATAAAGCAGATCACCAAGATATTTGATGTCTTGGGATGCTCTGAGGAGCAAAAGGTTCCCTTCGCCACCTTCATATCATGCGTGAAGAGGCGATTACTGAGTGGGAATCAGAAACGTACTCCACTGGCCGCGACTCAAGATGTCTTTGGAGAAGTTCCAATAGCTATTCAACGACAAGTACTTTCTCGAAAGTATTTGTCACATGAAAGAGGTGGAGTTTATCAAGTTGGAGCAAAACAATATGAACGTGTCGCAATACGAGGCTAAATTTGCGGAGTTATCGCAGTTTGCATCCCATTTGGTTGATAATGAGGAGCGAATGACACGAATGTTTTTAAGAGGTTTGAAACCGAGATATGTTAATATCTTATTTCTTATAAACCGTGTTTGTACTCGAGATGTTGTAAATAGGGCTCGCTTATTGAGCGCCAGTAATGAGTCAACGCAACCAAGAGAAAGCAAATTTACAAACGATGAAAATACCAAAGGTATCACCATCGGGACGGTGATAACAAATGTGGAGGAATCAACATGCCGAAATGGTAACCACTTCGGTGGTAATCATGGCCAAGACAGTAAAAATGGATATTTCAGGAAAATGAGATTCAACAATGATGGAAAGACGTCAGCACCAGCAACCGTGGTTAAGGAAGGAGAACAACCACCTATTATATGCTTCAAATGCGGAGGGGAGGGACATATCAGTCCAAACTGCGCGATGCCATCCAAAGCATGTTATAATTGTGGAAGAGAAGGTCACCTAGCCCGATTTTGTCATTCACCGAAGACAAGTTTAGCTAGGATGGAGGCACCAAAGGCCGTCCCAGAAAAGTCAAAGCCGGTGGTGCAAGGGAGAGCATTTGTTGTGACCTCCCAGAAAGCAAGGAACCCGAACGAGGTCATCACGGGTATGCTTATCATAAACTCAAGTGATTTCTATACCTTATTTGATACCGGTTCTACCCATTCTTTTATTTCTCCTACTTGCGCTCAACGATTAAATTTGACTCCAGAGAAATTAGACTTTGACTTATCTATTGAAACTCCATTGGGAAAAACCTTCATTACATCCACTGTTTATAAGTCTTGTTTGGTTCAAATTGGTACCCTCACATTACCTGTCGATCTTATTTCATTGAAAATACTTGCATTTGACGTGATTCTAGGGATTGATTAGTTAACTAGTCATCATGCAAAAATTGATTGTTTTCGTAAGGTTGTTAGCTTTCATATTCCTAACCAACCTATTATGCAAATTCAAACAACTAAACCATTAAAATCAATCAATGTCATTTCAAGCCATAAAGCTATTCGTTTATTGAAAAACGGATGTCAAGTTTTCTTAGCTCATGTCACAGATCTAAACAAAAATACGTCAGTTTTGAATGATATTTCTGTTGTTAATAAATTTCCTAACGTATTCTCAAAGAACTTCCCTGCCTACCCCGAGGCGTGAAATTGAATTTTGTATCGACCTTGAACCCGTGACAAAACCCATTTCCAAAGCCCCATATCGAATGGCTCCTATCAAACTTCGTGAATTAAAGACCCAAATACGTGAATTGTTAGACATTGGTTTCATTCGTCCTAAGTACGCCTCCTTTGGGTGCTCTGCTTTTATTCGTGTGAAGAAGAAAGATGGGAGTATGCGACTTTGTATTGATTATTGGGAGTCAATCATGTCACCATAAAAATAGGTACCCATTGCCACGTATTGATGACCTATTTGACCAATTGCAAGGCGCCAAATTCTTTTCAAAGATTGATCTTCGTTCAGGATATCATCAATTAAAGATTAGAACCGATGACATTCCAAAGACGGCTTTCGTAACTCCGATGACGGGCATTATGAATTCCTAGTCATGTCCTTTGGATTGACTAATGCTCCTGCTGCCTTCATGGATATGATGAACCGAGTATTCAAGTAATATTTGGATCATTTTATGGTCGTCTTTATTGATGACATCCTCATATATTCCAAAAGCAGTGAAGATCATGAGCAACACTTGAGGCTGATACTCCAAAAGCTTTGTGAAAACAAGCTATATGCCAAGTTGAAGAAATGCGAGTTCTGGCTTGAGGAAGTTGCATTCCTTGGGCACGTGATATCAAATCATGGGATATATGTCGACCCGGAAAAGATTGAAGCAATTCAAAGTCGAGCAACCTAAATCGAAGGATCAAAATCGTAGCTTTCTCGGCTTAGCTCGTTATTATCCGAGATTCGTAGAAGGGTTTTCTCGAATCGCTACTCCATTAACTCAGCTGACTCGAAAAGATACAAAATTCAGTTGGAGCGTGGAATGTGAGAAGATTTTTCAAGAACTCAAGAGGATACTCATTTCAACACCTGTTCTGACAATACCATCTGGCTCGAAGGGATTTGTCATCTACAGTGATTCTTCGGGCAAAGGGTTAGGATGTGTTCTCATGCAACATGGAAAAGTCATAGCCTATGCCTCACGGCAACTCAAAGAATATGAGAGAAATTATCCTACTCATGATCTAGAGTTGGCAGCTATCTTTTTTGCGTTTAAAATTTGGAGGCATTACCTGTATGGGGAGAAAGTGGAGATCTATACGGATCATAAAAGCTTCAAATATTTCTTCACTCAAAAGGAACTCAACATGCGGCAACGACGTTGGCTCGAACTGTTGAAAGATTATGATCATACTATTCAATACCATCCTGGAAAAGCGAACGTAGTAACTGATGCACTGAGTAGAAGATCATATGCGGGTACGAGTGTAATATTGTCAACGTAAAGGCCCATTTTATATGACTTGCAAAGAATGGAGTTAGAGATAAAGACTCCAGGGACCCATGTGATGATGGCAAATATACGAGTAGAACCAACTTTAATCGATAAAGTTAAAGCTGCTCAAGCTACAGACCTGGAGTTGATGCGTATGAGGAAGAAAGTACAAGAAGGTGCTATGCCAGATGCAAGAATCAATGAAGAAGGAATACTTCGAGTTAACTCCAGACTTTGTGTTCCTAACAACCCTGATTTAAAGTATAAAATCATGATGGAGAAGCACAACACACCGTTTGCAATCCATCCTGGGAGTACCAAAATGTATCGTGATCTTCGACATACATTTTGGTGGAGCAATATGAAGAGAGAGCTAACAGAATTTATCTCAAGGTGTTTAACTTGTCAATGAGTCAAGGCGGAGCATCAAGTACCAAAAGATCCATTGCAACCACTTGAAATTCTAGAATGGAAGTGGGAACACATTACCATGGATTTCGTTACTGGTCTTCCCAAGGTTTCTCAAGGCATAGATGCAATTTGGGTCATTGTTGATAGATTGACCAAGTCTACTCATTTCTTACCTATACGAGAAACTTATACACTTGAACGCCTTGCTCAGATGTATATAAACGAGATTGTAAGAAGACCGCATGGTATGCCAATATCCATAGTTTCGATCGAGACCCAAGATTCACTTCAAGATTTTGGGTTAGTTTGCAAAAAGCTATGGGCACGGATTTCACGATTTAGCTCGGCATATCATCCTCGCATTTGACGGGCAAATGAGAGGACCATTCAAACTCTTGAAGATCTATTAAGACTCTGTGTCCTTGACTTCAAGGAAAGTTGGGATAAGTTCCTACCATTGGTGTAGTTTTTCTACAACAACAGTTATCAAGCAAGTATTGTCATGGTTCCATTTGAGGCGTTGTATGGAAGAAAGTGTCATTCTCCAGTATGCTGGGATGAGGTGGGTGAAGTAACGTTGTTAGGACCGGAGTTGGCACGTATGACTACGGAAAAGATTCAAACGATCCGACAACGTATAAAAACCTCACAAGTTCGATAAAAGAGTTATGCTGATCTTCATCGAAAGGACGTGGAATTCGATATTGGAGATCACGTGTTATTACGTGTTGCTCCATGGAAGGGAGTTACGAGATTTGGAAAGAGAGGAAAGCTCAACCCTCAATTCTTTGGCCCATTTTTAATCCTCGATCGAGTAGGAACTGTGGCGTATAGACTCGCTTTACCGCCATGTATATCTCGTGTTCATAATGTTTTTCACATATCTATGTTACGTAAATATGTGAAAGACCCTAACCACATTATTGAATTAGAACCAGACGAGATAGAGGAAGATTTAACGTATGAAGAGTTACCTGTTAAAATCTTGGATAAAAAGGATCATATTCTACGCTCCAAGGTTATACCTCAAGTCAAAGTTTTGTGGAGAAACCACGATGTGGAAGAAATGACTTGGGAGTTAGAATCTGAGATGAAATCAAGATATCCTTACCTCTTCGACATACCAGGTACGTACCCTAATTTGGAAGACGAAATTTCATAAGAAGGGGAGGTTATAAGACCCCAACTTTTTGAATAAAGATTAAATTTTCTCAAAATATATTTTTGAATATTATGGTGTGGATTTGATATAATGTTATAGTTGTGGGTAATATTTACAAATTTTGCAAAGTACGCAAGTTGTTATATAATATTTGATTGGTTGGGGAATATTCGTTTTAACAGGGAATATTTGTGACGCCCCCAAAATTAGGTATACATCACCCATCTTGAGTCGCCAGATACATGGTACATAATTCAAATACAACTTAATAATACAACTGTCGTGTACAATACGATACAACATAAACTGTGAGTTTGGATACAAATATTGTCTACTAGAGATTATACAAACTCAAAAGGAGTCCTCATTACAATTATTATCACACTATTTCACATAATAGTGAGGACTACTAATGCACCATCTAGGACCATCACTCTATTCCCCGACTAGTCCCGGCTACGTTCTCATTTCCTGAAGAGAACAGTGAAAGAAAGGGTGAGCTCAACTAGCCCAGTAAGAAATATTATGACTAAGATAATGCAGAATAATTTATCGTTAGCCTTCAACAGTGTTAAACTGATAAAATATAATAACTATCAAGTTTAACTGCAGCGGAACAAGCAATCCATTAAAAGAGTCAAGTAGAGAATGGAATCTACTATCTTTTATGATTTAAAAGGTTTTTCATCACTTTTATCGCTGGGACTCAGCTTAATAAATAATCCACATCATCGAATCACCCCTGCACTACGACCAAGGATATTCTTTAGTATCACGACCAGAATTATCTATGCACTACGGGCCAAGAATATTTGTGTATTCATTAATGGTCATGATCATGCCAACAACTGTCCATCAATACACTACGGGCCAATGAGGACTTTTATCACATCACTTATAACATTACGGTAATGATTACACCGAATAATCCCTGGTCATAATCATACCAAGTCCATCTATGCACTATAGGCCACAGATGACTTTCAACAAAATATAAACATGAGGATGATGACAATGCTATAAAAATTCAATAAAACAAGTTCAAGAATTAATTTATCTAGAGACTGATAACGTCCAAATTGTCAACATGATACTGTTTTGTAGAGTAAAATTCAAGAATGCTCAGAAGAATATTTCCATGAAAAGATACTGGATGAAGCGCAAGTATCAAAGATATTCCACTAATTTCATGGGTATAGAAGTCAAAGTTTTAACCAACTAAGTATAATAAAGAATGGAAAAACAAAAGAAATCACCACGCATGCGATGTAATCGCACATACGCAAAGTTATTCCAACAAATAATAAAGGATGGAACCGTGTCCCAAGGCGTACGCATAGACATGATATTCGACGAAATAATAAATAATGGAACCAGTCCCACAGAACGCATGCATGTGAGGATATTCCGGCGTAATAATAAATAATAGAACCAGTCCAACAGAACGCATGCATGTGATATTCCGGCGTAATAATAAAGAACGAAATAATAGAAGAATGTCACCATGTATAGGGTAGTTCACAGATACAAAGTTATTCCAATGTAATAATAAATAATGGAATAACGTAAGTTCTCTTCATGAGTACAACAAATAACATCCCTTACCATAAAAGAAACCTAATATAAGAGTAAGGAAGTAGCGAAATACTTTTCTATAGGTTCTCTTGTAATTCTCTCTAGAGTTTCAAAGAATTAAGTAAGAAATAATGAAGGAATGAGCTTCTATTTATAGGAAAATGGAATGAATAAGAACTAATTCATGAACGGTCCAGATTGATTTACTATTAAACTGACGATCCATATTGGTTTACTATTAAAACTTAAAACAACGGTCCATACCGATTTACTATTAAAACTTTAAACCAAATGATCCATATTGATTTACTATTATAACTCCACCAAATGTCCATATTGACTTACTATTATATCTTCAACCAACTATTCAAAAAATTAAGCGCATCTCCTCATGGAATAATATTGTACCCAAATACCCGAATGCACAATACTAGAGTGAATAAGAATCGGGTGAATAGTAACTCGTGAATAGTAACTCATGAATAGTAACTCATGAATAGTACTCAAACACGAAAAAAGTGTCCCTAATACCCAATTGAACAATATATCCTCCGCACATCAATTATACTAACACAAATAAGTCCAACACAATGGAACTATAAAATTCATCTTTAATCAACACCAACTTATTCATTATTAATATTATAATTCACAATATTTAACAACCGTGTCGCTCTCGTGAAAGAGGGGCTTTACGATAAGGATTTCTCCTTATCATGCCAAGCAATTAGGTGACCAAACCTCTCCTCGATGTAACTTCTGACATTGTCAATATTGCAAATAATAATATGAATAACTTTATAGTCTCAATTATTGATTTAATAATATATCATATAATTAGGATGATACTATAAACAATAATTAAATCAATAATATGAGAAATATGATGCAAAGAATTATCGTAGCAATAATTGAGTATAATGAGTGACTTCTCACGCAACATCAATAATCAATACCGGTGTCTTCTTTATGAAACTACGCGTATTAATGTACTTTTACTACCGGGTAGTTCAACAGCTTTTAACGGTAAATACCTCCGCCGTTATTTTCATAAAGTATTTTTGTCTTTTCTCAATCCGACAATAATTCCGTTGTGGGGTCCACCAATGATTGTGCCGTTGTACGAATATTCCCTGTTAAAACGAATATTCCCCGACCAATCGAATATTATATAACAACTTGCGTACTTTTCAAAATTTATAAATATTACCCACAACTATAACATTATATCAAATCAATACCATAATATTCAAAAATATAATTCGAGAAAATTATTCTTTATTCATAAAAGTTGGGGTCTTACAACCTCCCATTCTTATGAAATTTCGTCCTCGAAATTAGGGTACATACCTGGTATGTCGAAGAGATGAGGATACCTTGACTTCATCTCATATTCTAACTCCCAAGTCATTTCCTCCACATCGTGGTTTCTCCACAAAACTTTGACTTGAGGTATAACCTTGGAGCGTAAAACATGATCCTTCTTATCCAAGATTTTAACAGGTAACTCTTCATACGTTAAATCTTCCTCTGTCTCGTCTGGTTCTAACTCAATAATGTGGTTCGGGTCTTTCACATATTTACGTAACATGGATATGTGAAAAATGATATGAACACGAGACATACTTGGTGGTAAGGCGAGTCTATAGGCCACAGTTCCCACTCGCTCAAGAATTAAAAATGGGCCAATGAACCGAGGATTGAGCTTTCCTCTCTTTCCAAATCTCGTAACTCCTTTCCATGGAGTAACACGTAACAACACCTGATCTCCAATATCGAATTCTACGTCCTTTCGATAAAGATCAGCATAACTCTTTTGTCGATCTTGTGAAGTTTTTATACGTTGTCGGATCGTTTGAATCTTTTCTGTAGTCATACATACCAACTTCAGTCCCAACAATGTTGCTTCACCCACCTCGTCCCAACATACTGGAGAACGCCATTTTCTTCCATACAACGCCTCAAATGGAGCCATGCCAATACTTGCTTGATAACTGTTGTTGTAGGAAAACTCCACCAATGGTAAGAATTTGTCCCAACTTCCCTTGAAGTCAAGGACACAAAGTCTTAATAGTTCTTCAAGAGTTTGAATAGTCCTCTCCGACTATCCGTCCGTCTAAGGATGATATGCCGAGCTAAATCGTAAGTCTGTGCCCATAGATTTTTGCAAACTAACCTAAAATCGTGAAGTAAATCTTGGGTCTCGATTAGAAACTATGGATACCGGCATACCATACAGTCTTACAATCTCGTTTATATACATACGAGCAAGACGTTCAAGTGTATAAGTTTCTCGTATTGGTAAGAAATGAGTAGACTTGGTCAATCTATCAACAATGATCCAAATCGCATCTATGCCTGGAGAAACCATAGGAAGACCGGTAACGAAATTCATGGTAATGTGCTCCCACTTCCATTTTGGAATTTCAAGTGGTTGCAATGGACCTTTTGGTACTTGATGCTCCGCCTTGACTCGTTGACAAGTTAAATACCTTGAGATAAACTCCGATATATCTCTCTTAATATTGCTCCACCAAAATGTATGTCGAAGATCATGATACATTTTGGTACTCCCAGGATGGATTACAAACGGTGTGTTGTGTGTCTCCATCATGATTTTATACTTTAAATCAGGGTCGTTAGGAACATAAAGTCTGGAGTTGACTCGAAGTATCCCTTTTTCATCGATTCTTGCTTCCGGCATAGCACCTTCTTGCACTTTCTTCCTCATACGCATCGACCTTCGGTTACAGAGCTTGAAAGCGACTTTAACTTTATCAATTAAAGTCGGTTCTACTCGTATATTCGCCATCATCACATGGGTCCCTGGAGTTTTTAACTCTATCTTCATCCTTTGCAAGTCACATAAAATGGGCCTTTGTGTTGATAATATCGCACTCGTACTTGCATATGATCTTCTACTCAATGCGTCAGCTACCACTTTCGCTTTTCCAGGATGGTATTGGATGGTATGATCATAATCTTTCAACAGCTCAAGCCAACGTCGTTGTCGCATTTTGAGTTCCTTTTGAGTGAAGAAATATTTGAGGCTTTTATGATCCGTAAATATATCCACTTTCTCCCCATACAAGTAATGCCTCCAAATTTTAATTGCGAAGACAACAACTGCTAACTCTAGATCATGAGTAGGATAATTCCTCTCATATTCTTTGAGTTGTCTTGAGGCATAAAGGCTATGACTTTCCCATGTCAGCATGAGAACACATCCCAACCCTTTGCCCGTAGCATCATCATCAGATGACAAATCCCTCCGAGCCGATGGTATTGTCGTAACAGTCTTTGAAATGAGTCTCCTCTTGAGTTCTTGAAAACTCTTCTCACATTCTTCGCCCAATCCGAACTTTGTATCTTTCCGAGTCAGCGAGTTAATGGAGTAGCGATTCGAGAAAATCCTTCCACGAATCTTCGATAATAACCAGCTAAACTGAGAAAGCTATGTACTTCGGTCACTGATTTAGGTTGCTCCCAGCTTTGAATAGCTTCAATCTTTGCCGGGTCAACAGATATTCCATGACTTGATACTACATGCCCAAGGAATGCTACTTCCTCAAGCCAGAATTCGCATTTCTTTAACTTGGCATAAAGCTTACGAAACTTTTGGAGTGTCAGCCTCAAGTGTTGCTCATGATCTTCACGAGTTTTGGAATAAATAAGGATCTCATCAATAAAGACGACCACAAAGTGATCCAAATATTCCTTGAATACTCGGTTCATCATATCCATGAAGGTAGCAGGAGCATTAGTCAATCCAAAGGACATGACTAGGAATTCATAATGCCCGTACCGAGTTTTGAAAGCCGTCTTTGGAATGTCATCGGTTCTAATCTTCAATTGGTGATATTAGGAACGAAGATCAATCTTTGAAAAGAATTTGGCTCCTTGTAACTGGTCAAACAGGTCATCAATACGTGGCAATGGGTACCTATTTTTGATGGTGACATGATTCAACTCCCGATAATCAATACAAAGTCGCATACTCCCATCTTTCTTCTTCACGAATAGAACAGGAGCACCCCAAGGAGAAGTACTAGGATGAATAAAGCCAATATCTAACAATTCCCACAGTTGGGTCTTTAACTCTTGAAGTTCAATATGAGCCATTCGATATGGGGATTTGGAAATGGGTTTTGTACCAGGTTCAAGGTCGATACAAAATTCAATTTCACGCTCTGGGGGTAGGCTAGGAAGTTCTTCAGGGAATACGTCAGGAAATTTATTAACAATAGAAATATCGTTCAAAACTGACGTATTTTTGTTTAAATCTATGACATGAGCTAAGAAAGCTTGACATCCATTTTTTTAATAAACGAATAGCTTTATGGCTTGAAATGACCGTGTTTGATTTTAATGGTTTGGTCGCTTGAATTCACATAATAGATTGATTAGGAATATGAAAAACTAACAACCTTACCAAAACAATCAATTTTTGCATGATGAGTATTTAACCAATCAATCCCTAGAATTACGTCAAACGCAAGTATTTTTAAAGAAATAAGATCGACAGGTAATGTGCGGTTACCGATTTGAACCAAACAAGACTTATAAACAGTGGATGTAATGAAGGTTTCTCCCAATGTTGTTTCCACAGATAAGTCAAAGTCTAATTTTTCCATAGTCAAATTTAATCGTTGAGCGCAAGTAGGAGAAATAAAAGAATGGGTAGAACCGGTTTCAAATAAAGTATAGACTTCGCTAGAGTTTATGATAAGCGTGCATCTGATGACCTCATTCGGTTTCCTTGCTTTCGGGAGGTCACAACAAACGCCTCCTCAGCACTCACCGGCTTTGACTTTTCCGGACTGACTACTTTGGTGCCTCCATCCTAGCGTAACTTGTCTTTGGTGAATGACAAAATTGGGCTAAGTGACCTTCTCTTCCACAATTATAACATGCTTTGACTGCATCATCGCTAGCTTGACCGATGTGTCCCTCCCTCCGCATTTGAAGCATATGATAGGTGGTCGTTCTCCTTCCTTAACAACGGGTGCTGGTGCTGACGTCCTTCCATCATTGTTGAATCTCCTCTTCTTGAAATGTACATTCTTATTATTTTGGCCCTGATTACCACCAAAGTGGTTACCATTTCTGGCTTGTTGATTCCCTCCACGCTTGTTGTCACCGCTTCGATGACTGCTCTCATTGGTATTATCATTTTGCCGGCTGCTCTCTTTTCATTGCGTTGACTCGTTATCGCGCTCCACTAACTGAGCCCTATTTACAACATCTGAATACAAACACAGTTTATGAGAAATAAGATGTTGACGTATCTCCGGCTTCAAACCTCTTAAAAACATCCGTGTCATTCTCTCTTCATTATCCACCAAGTGGGATGCAAACCGGGACAACTCGGCAAACTTGGCTTCATACTGCGACACGGTCATATTATTTTGCTCCAACTTGATGAATTCTACCTCTTTTATATGACGAATACTTTCGGGAAAGTACTTGTTGTTGAATAGTTCTTGGAACTTTTCCCAAGACATCTTCAAAGGCGGCAGTTGAGTACGCTTTTCCGGATTTCCACCAAGAATCAGCTTCCTCGCAACATAAATGCGGCAAAAGGAACCTTTTGCTCCTCGGAGCATCCCAAGACATCAAATATCTTGGTGATCTGTTTTATCCATGCTTTCGCCTTAAGTGGTTTTGGCTCTCCAATAAACTCCGGTGGTCCCAGCTCCTTGAACTGTTTAGCGGTGACCATCCGAGAGTTTCCAGTGTTTCCACCTATATTTTGGACAGGAGCCGCTCTCGCCTGCTGTTGCATGAATTGCATAAAGCCTCTGAAGATTTGATCATTCATCATTTGGTCAGTGTTGTTGTTTGCGTGAGGATTGTCACCTTCCTGATGCACATTATCCTGATTATTGATATGTGGTGAATCAACGGTCGCCTGTGCTCCATTGCTATTCTCAACATTTGATGAGTATGAAATATGTTATATTTTTATTCCTTAATGCTTAATCTTTTATATTTATTGTGTTCCTAAATATACTCATTGTTTTTATATTTTTATTTGAGATACAATTGAAAGGTTATGTGATTTTAGGAATAATTTGGAGACTTATCAAACATTTATGGACCAAAGGATCAACATCATAATGTTACAAGCTCGTGGGCCTATCAAAAATTCATCTCACGTGGACTTATGACTAGGACATGCAAATGGAGGTTATTCAAGTGGGTATTCATATAAAGCAGTCATATGAAAAGTGGGCAGCATGAATGGGACGTGATTTACAAGTCATAAAGGTTCATGTTCAGCCACCCTAATTTCCATATCAACTGAAGTATTCAACAAGGAAATTCCACAGCTTCATGCGGAAAGAATACAGTCCGAAGGCGTCAAGGAAAGCAACACACGTCAATTGTATTAGATTTAAGATTTGATTTATTTCTAAATTGAATTCTATTTCTTTATGGAAATTAGGGTAATTTGTAATTCCTTTTAGGGTTTGGATTTCTAATTTCTATAGAATTTAGGATTTTGTCTAGCACTATAAATAGAGGATGTTAGTCAGGGTTTAATTCATTCAATTATCAACTATCATCTATTGGAATGCAGATTCAAGAGCATGTCAGGCTAGTTCTTTTTATTCAGTTCTAAAGGGAGGTGAATCCTTGTTACAAGTAATTAATTAATTGAGTATTATTATTTATTTCTTCTTGTGTGAAATTTCTTCTGATAATCTGTTTTTACTGATTGCATGCTAATTGATCTAATTAATTTGATATGGCCAATTGAATTAGTTTGATCATTATCATATGCTAGATTAAGATTGGTATTACATGTAATTGATATCTGTCTTCATCATAAGTAGCAACTTGGTAATAATAATTGTTGACAAGCTTTTGTTTATTGTTAAGATTATCAGAAAACAAGTTAAACAAATCGAGCTTATGTGTTTGTTGCTTGGATTAGCCTAATTCTCTATTTCTTAATGCTTCTATCATATTAAATCTAGAGAGCTTGTTCTAGGTTGTATGCTAATTAGAATCTGGTGGAGAGCTTGTTTCATACAGTGATAATCTACGGAGAATTTCGGATAGCAGAGCTTATTGTTATCTAGGGCTAATAATTTCATTGAAGGAAAAAATAATAATAACTTGATTAATTGATTATTATACTTTGTGAAACCGAATCTATGAATCAAGTTTTTACATATTTGGTTAATTTCATCATTAATTCTTGTTCTCTTAGTTTAAAAATAATTTTCAAAAACCCCATCTTTATTTTCTGTTGAAATAGTAGAATAATTCTAGAACAACTTTACTCTCTGTGGGATCGATCCTTACTTTCTATTGTGCTAATTATTATAAATTGTGAAGTAAAAGTGAGGTTAATTTAGGAGTATCAACGACAGCTCCCAAATTTTGGCGCCGTTGCCGGGGAGTAATTTGGCATTTTGTTTTTATTCTATTATTATTTTTTGTTCTTGTTTTATAACTCGATCTTCTCAGGCTACTATATTAGATTTTGATCCAGAGATTGAGAAAACTGCAAGGAGGCTAAGAAAGGAAAATTTTAAAGTTCAATGATCTTCTCTGCAGATATAGTATTTAGGTTTCAGATCATCACCATCCTCAACTTAGCTTTGGAATTATTATCCAACGAATCATCCACCGAATCCGATAAAGAAGAAAAGATGGCGGTTCAAAACAACAATAGAACTCTCAAGGAGTTGGCAACTCCTAATTTAAATTAACAACCTCTATGCATTGAATATCCTAATTTAGATGCTGCATTTGAACTTAAATCCGGACTAATCCATTTACTGCCTACTTTTCGTGGTCTTACAGGTGAGGACCCCTACAAACATCTAAAGGAATTTCATGTGGTGTGCTCCACCATGAAACCACATGGAATTACCGAAGAGCAAATCAAGCTGAGGGCATTCCCATTCTCCCTGGCAGATTTGGCAAAAGGATTGGTTGTCTACCTACCCTCGTGTTCAATACTGATCTTGGAATGACATGAAGCAGTTATTCTTGGAGAGATACTTTCCAGCCTCAAGAGTAGCCAACATAAGGAAGGAGATCTGTGGGATTAGACAATTCAGTGGGGAGACACTATACGAGTATTGGGAAAGATTCAAAAAGCTTTGTTCAAGCTGCCCACCGCATCAAATAGATGAACAACACCTGATCCAGTATTTCTACGAAGGGTTGGTACCGATGGATAGAAGCATGATCGATGCAGCTAGCGGAGGAGCACTAGTTGACAAAACCCCAGAGGCTGCAAGGACTTTAATTGCAAACATGGCGAAAAACTTCAACAATATGCACACTAGAACAAATCATGCACCAAATGAGGGTAAGCGAGGTAAGCACTTATGATTATGGTCAACAAATTTACGAATTAATCACTATGGTTAGACAATTAGCTACAGGTCAACTGCCAATTGCAAAGGTTTGTGGAATATGTCTACAACCAAATCATAATACAGATGAATGCCCAACATTACAAGATGATGAGGCTGTGCAACAAGCTAATGCAATGGGAAATTATCAATCACAACCTCATAAAAGTATGATCCGTACTCAAACACGTATAACCCAGGATGGAGGGATCATCCAAATCTGAGTTATGGGAGCAAGCAAGCGGCACCACCTGCATTTCCACCTAGGCAGCAAGGCTTCCAACCAGCCTAACCTCAATATCAATCAAGCAAGCAAGCGGTCCTGCACCTCTTTGGAACATCATTGGAGGATATGTTCAAAGCATTCATGGGACAGACACAACAATTTATGGGACAAACATAACAGTTCATGAATCAGACACAACAGTTCCAGCAAGAGACAAAAACTTTAGTTCAAGATTTGAGGAATCAAGTAGGACAACTGGCTACAACTGTGGGGATATTAGAATCCAGAGGCTCAGGAAAATTTCCATCTCAAACAATAGTCAACCCAAGGGAGAATGCAAGTGCCATAACTTTGCAGAATGGAACACAGTTGTACACCACCAATTTCGTAGAGGTCGAGAAGGAAGCAGCTAAGGAGGAAACAGAAAAATCCAAGGTACAACCTAAACCTCCTAATCAGCTTAAAAACATTCCTCTTCCCTTTCCTTCTAGAAATTCTAAAACTTCAAAGAACGATGAAAAAGAAAAAGAAATTTTGGAAACTTTTAGAAAAGTAGAAGTGAACATCCCTCTCCTTGATGCAATTAAACAAGTGCCACGGTATGCTAAATTTTTAAAAGAATTTTGCACTAATAAAAGAAAATTGCAAAATGATGAAAGAGTCACAGTTGGAGAAAATGTATCTGCTGTTCTTCAAAGAAAAATGCCCCCTAAATGTAAAGACCCAGGAATGTTCACAATCCCATGCAAAATAGGAAACACCAGATTTGAAAAAGCCATGCTAGATTTAGGAGCTTCAATTAATGTTATGCCTTTATCTATTTATGCCTCCTTAAATCTAGGCCCTTTGAAAAATACTGGTGTGATTATCCAATTAATGCGATCATACTTAACACCTACCCCCGAGGGGTAATTGAAGATGTCTTAGTGCAGGTGAACGAACTAATTTTTCCTACAGATTTTTACATTGTGGATATGGAAGATGATACATCGCCAAACCCTTCCCACATCTTGTTAGGAAGACCTTTCCTGAAAACAGCAAAAACCATGATCGATGTGCATAATGGGACCTTGACTATGGAGTTTGATAGCGAGAAGATTCAGTTTAACATCTATGACGCTATGAGATACCCTAGTGATATAGGACATGTTTTTGCTATCGATGTGAGAGACTCCTTGGTGCATAGAGTTTTTGAACAACTACATAGGGACAGTTTGGAGATTGCAATCACCAACAGTTTGGACATGGACAGGGAAGATGAGATTGAGCAAACCCAGGAATTGAAGGAGAATGTAGCTGCATTACATTCATTGCCAAAATTCTCTAACAATTCAACAGTATATTCTATTCAATTTCCTGTTTCTCATCAAAAGTTATTACCTTTTGTTGTACAAGCCCCAACTCTAGAATTGAAACAATTACCTGCTCATTTAAAATATGCATATTTGGGGACTAATGACACTTTGCCAGTAATTATTGCTAGTAATCTAACCAATGTGCTGGAAGAAAAATTACTGAGAGTCCTAAGGGACCATATTACAGTTTTTGGTTGGACAATAGCGGATATCAAGGGTATTAGTCCTGCCATGTGCATGCATCGGATATTGTTAGAGGATGGAGCTAAGCCTACAAGAGATGCACAAAGGAGATTGAATCCACCCATGATGGAGGTGGTGAAAAAAGAAGTGCTCAAATTACTTGATGCCGGTATCATCTATCCCATCTCAGATAGCCAATGAGTGAGTCCAGTGTAGGTAGTCCCAAAGAAATCCGGAATCACCATTGTCAAGAACGATGATAATGAGTTGGTGCCCACATGAATGCAAACTGGGTGGAGAGTGTGTATAGATTATAGAAAATTGAAAGATGTAACAAGAAAAGATCACTTTCCTCTTCCTTTTTATTGATCAAATGTTGGAGAGATTAGCTGGGCACACTTATTATTGTTTTCTAGATGGTTTTTCAGGATATAACCAGATTGTGATTGCACCCGAGGACCAAGAGAAGACCACATTCACATGTCCCTTTGGTACTTTTGCCTATCGACGGATGTCTTTTAGGCTATGTAATGCCCCAGGTACTTTTCAACGATGCATGGTAAGCATTTTTTCGGACCTTTTAGAAGAATGCATCGAGGTTTTTATGGATGATTTCACAATTCATGGTGATTCTTTTGATGCATGCTTAGATAATTTAAATCGTGTTCTAGATAGAATCATGAAAACTAATCTTGTTTTAAATTGGGAAAAATGTCATTTCATGGTTGAACAGGGAATAGTACTTGGTCATGTTGTGTCATCTAAAGGTCTTGAAGTTTGTAAAGCTAAGATAAATGTTATATCTGCTTTGCCTTACCCCGTCAGCGTGCGAGAGATTCGCTCTTTTCTTGGTCATGCAGGATTTTATCGAAGATTTATCAAGGACCTCTCAAGATTGCATTACCCTTATGTAAGTTCTTTGCGAAAAAGATGTGGACTTTCAAATTGATGATGAATGCAAGGAGGCTTTTGACACTTTAAAAAATTATTAACTTCGCTCCTCGTCGTTCAACCGCCAAATTGGAAGTTGCCATTTGAGATCATGTGTGACGAATCAACTATGCGAAGAAATGCTTTGGGACAAAAGGATTGACAAAATCGTTCATGCCATATACTATGCTTGAGGACTTTGAATGAGGCTCAAATAAACTATTCCACAACTAAAAAAGAACTTTTATCTGTGGTTTTTGCTTTAGATAAATTTCGATCATATTTGCTTGGTACTAAAATTATAGTTTATTATGACCATGCTGCTCTCAGGATCTTGGACAGAACATGTCCTATGTACCGAGGTTATACCACAAGTTAAAGTTTTGTGGAGAAACCATGCAATTGAGAAAATGACCTGGGAGTTGGAAATGGAAATGAAAGCGAGGTATTCTCATCTTTTCGAAACACCAGGTACGTATGTCAATTTCGAGGACGAAATTGCATAAGGAGGGGAGGTTGTAAGACCCCAAAATTTTTTTAAATAAAAAGGAATTTCCTTTATTTATAGTAAGGGTGGATTTGATTAATGTGGTTAGTTATGAGTAAAATGCGCAAATATTTTAAATAAGCAAGTGGTGATAAAATATTCATTATTGTCGGGGAATATTCGTTTGGTCGTGGAATATTAAATCTGTGTGGGAATATTCGTATGACCACCAGCATCTTTGTGGGCCCCATAACTGAAAGCGATTGGATGAAGAAAACGACAAATATAAGTTGTTTATAAATAACTAGCGTAGTTATTCACCAATTATCTACCGTTGGAATACCCTATGGGTTAAAACACACTAATACGCTGTTGTTGAATGAGCGATGGCAGCATTATTGCACCAATTATTGATTCTTACATAAGAAGGCACTACTCAATAATTGTTACGATAATTCTTTATTCAATATTTTATTGATTTAATAATTGTTGCGTTGATATTTTATATTCTTTGTTGTTTCAATAATTGTCATTACACAAGATTTTTCATTATCGAAGCAATAATTCATGTTATCTGAATAATATTATTAGATAACATTATTGGCAATGTCTAGAAAGTTACATCTAAGGAGAGGTTTGGTCACCTAATTGCGGCCAAAGAAGAAAAAATTCTTATTGAAAGCCCCTCTTTCCTGAAACCCATCGGTTGTCAATATTGTGATTCCATAATATTATTTGTAAATAATTAATTATTGATTCATATGATGAGGAAAATATTGATTTTATGTGGATATAGATGGAGAAAAATTTTAAAATGACAATTGTTGAAAATTAATATTTTATCTTTTTCTCGATAAAATAATTCATTTAAATATATTATTTTAATAATATATTAACGGTGATATTTTACAATGAATGTGGGATATATGAGTATATGAGGAGGAAAGAGTATTTTTGTTGCATTAAATGATTAACACATGTTTTGTGTGTTTGTGACCCCATTTCTTGAATCGAAATTTGATTATAAATTTGTAAAATCGCCTGGTTTGTGGATTTCGGTCAATTTCTGTTTGGAATTTGGAAAAACTTTCTTCTGTAAAGTTGTAGAGAATTGAATTTCCTATAAAAATTCGCGAGATTCGAATTTTCCGATGAAAGGGCTATTTATTATGAATTATTGAAGTTCCGAAGCTCCGAAATAATTGATTTTTGGAAGTTTTAATTATTTATATCAACAAAAACGTTTTTGGTGAGTTTGTGAACCTTATTTAACATGTGTGGCTGGTGTTTTTGACCAAAAGGTGGGCTAAGGAAAATTTGTATAATTATATTAATATTATATTCATTTTTCTGCTTTGGTGTTCTAAGCATTTTCCTATAAATAGGGTGCTTAGGTTAGAATTGAAAATTACACCAGAAACTGAAGTTTTCTCTCTATTTCTCTCTTGATATTTTGAGCGTATTCTTGTGAGTATTTTGAGTATACTTTGAGTATAGCTATACGGTGCAAGTTCAAATCATAGCCTATATCCGGTGTTTCAACTAGAAGTACTGTCTTTCGAGGTAAGGGATGTTATTTTCTTCTCGAGATGATATTATTTCTTCAATATCATTATCTTTGAAATATTGGTTGGAACTTTTATCAAATTTGGAACTTTTTCATGTCGGGTTACTATTCATGAGTTACTATTCACGAGTTACTATTCATGAGTTACTATTCACGAGTTACTATTCACGAGTTACTATTCACGAGTACTATTCATGAAGCGTGAAGATGTTTTTTTGTGGAATTTCTATCTTTTGGTGTCGGAGTTACTATTCACGTATACGACACTATTCACCGAAAAATGAAAATTTTTCTTTTCGTCTAAAATATCTATTCTGGATACTAGCTTTGATTGTATCCATGTTTTGATCATTCTTGAATTTTACACCACTATGATTATTTTTGAGGTATTGTTGGACATGGATAAAACAAAGTACGAATCCTTAATCCTTAATCCTTAACATTTTGTTTCACTGGATTCATTTCTTTAAAAATATTTTTCATCATCCTCAGTCTTAAATGATGATATTATTGAATATCTTTGGCCTGTAGTGCAAAGATGAATGATTTCTGAAGAATATCTTTGGCCCGTAGTGCAAAGATGAACAGGTGTTTAGATGAACATGACCAACTGATGAATATCTTTGGCCTGTAGTGCAAAGATGAATATTTGATTCCAGATGTATGTTGATTGATGTTACAAGGATAAAAGATAGATGACGAACTTTTAAATTCATACATAGAAGATAGTAGTTTGCATTCTCTACTTAACTCTTCTAATGAATTATTATTTCATGCGAATATTGATTTAAAATTTGTTGTCTATTGTATTCTATTAGATTTTTCCTGTTGGAGACTAACGATAATTTGTTGTATATTATCTTAGTCATAATATTCTTTACTTGGCTAGTTGAGCTCACCCTTTTCCTTGTTGTTCCATTTTTCTTCTCGTGGAGGCGAGAATGTAATGAGTACTAGTCGGGGTATGGAATGAAGGTTCTAGAGAGAGTTGTTTAGTAGTCCTCACCATTTTTGTAAAATAATGTATTAATAATTATTATGGGGATTTATTTGCGTGTGGATATTGTCTAGATGACAATATCTGTATTTAAACTCACAGTTTATATGTTGTAATAATAAAGTTGTAGTTATTTCTGTACCATGTATTTGGCGACTCAGAATGGGTTGGATGGAATGGACCTATTTTGGGGGCGTCACAGTCACCATACAGGATTGTGTTTGGAAAACCATGCCACTTACCTGTTGAATTGGAGCATACGGCTTTTTGGGCAATCAAGCAATGCAACATGAGTTTGGAGGCAGTTGGAGTACACAGGAAATTGCAGTTACAAGAGTTGGAAGAGTTGAGGAATGAAGCCTATGAAAGTTCAAAGATTTACAAGGAAAAGACCAAAGCTTTTCATGATAAGCAAATTGTGCGGAAAACTTTTATTGTGGGATAAAAAGTTTTGTTATATCATTCTTGGCTTAAGTTATTTCCAGGTAAATTGAGATCTAGATGGGTTGGTCCTTTTGTTATCACTAATGTGTTTCCTCATGGTGCAGTTGAGATTCAAAGTCCTAGTACAAACAAGATCCTTAAGGTGAATGGACATAGATTAAAGCCTTTCTATGAGGGGCAACAGGTGGAAAATATTGAGATGGTGGAGCTAGACGATCCGATCTATGAAAGCTGAGAAGAGAGGCATGACGTCAAGCCAAAGACGTTAAACACGGGCAGCTGCTTGGGAGGCAACCCAAGATCTCAGATTTGATTTTTCTATCCCTTTACTTTTTAGTTTTTTTTTATTATTATTATTGCATGTTCGCTAGTAGTATTTTCTTCGTTGCATGATTTTCTTACATTGGGGAAAATGTAAGGTTTGAGTGTGGGGGGAGATTTAGGTTTTATTTTATGTAGGAATAATAATCAAATTTTGGTGGGAAGTTGAAAAAAAACTGAAAACTTGGGTTCCATGATTCTATTTGCCTATGTGTTCGAAGGTTAAAGTCAAAGATTGAAAATTGATGCTAAAATTCAGAATCTGTTTGATGCTTAATTTGTTAATGAATGATGTCAACTAAGCCATGATCCATAGTAATTGATTTAAATTGAATTTGTGATACATGAGAGCTTGAATATGAGAAACATGTTTATTTGGCTAAGTTATTTGTGGAGTTGTCTATGTGCACTGATTTCATGACTTAGAACTGTTTAACTTGCTTATGTTTTTGCAGAACCATGTGAAAAAAATGATGAATGAAAAAAAAAAGAGAAAAAAAAAGGAAAAAAAAAATTGAAAATCTGCTTCAATGTCCATTGTGCGAAATAACTGGGTATCTAAGCCTCGGGAAGCATCGGTATTCACGCTGAAAAGTGCGATGGATAAAAGCAGCTTGACTAGTCGACTTTTATGGCCTTTGTTACTTCAATAAGTAAGCCCTTAGGGGTGTCTCTACACCTAGCGCCCTAAGATCATCTGGTTTGGGAGTCGTTGGTGGAAAGTTTGCTAATGGATAACTCTGAAAAGCCTAAGAAAAGGAGACATTGCACATGTCAAGAAGATAAAAAAAATATATGAAAAAAAAGAAGAAGCATAAAAATACATTCATCTGTGCTAAAAAGAAGGTTCTATGAAAAAAAAAAGCAAGAAAAATTTGTTCTTGGTTGTGAGTCAGTGTGCACGATTTTTGCTCCATGGTAACTAAGTTGAGGAAGTATAATGATTTTGGGAAAGTTACTTATGTGGCTACAGTTTGATTTAATGAAATTCATTGGTGAAATAGTAAGGTTGTTCATTATGAGTTAACTGATAAGGCATTGATTAGATTTCTGCAAATTTAGTGTTGATAGTCATGATTTGTACCTTGAAATCTTTTGACATAATGGTTGAATAGAATTTTTCTGGAAATCAAACTTTTAGTTCACACGAGGACGTGTAAAAAGATAAGTGTGGGGGAATTTGATGAGTATGAAATATGTTATATTTTTATTCCTTAATGCTTAATCTTTTATATTTATTGTGTGCCTAAATATACTCATTGTTTTTATATTTTTATTTTAGGTACAATTGAAAGGTTATGTGATTTTAGGAATAATTTGGAGACTTATCAAACATTTATGGACCAAAGGATCAACATCATAATGTTACAAGCTCGTGGGCCTATCAAAAATTCATCTCACGTGGACTTATGACTAGGACATGCAAATGGAGGTTATTCAAGTGGGTATTCATGTAAAGCAGTCATATGAAAAGTGGGCAGCATGAATGGGACGTGATTTACAAGTCATAAAGGTTCATGTTCAGCCACCCTAATTTCCATATCAACTGAAGTATTCAACAAGGAAATTCCACAGCTTCACGCGGAAAGAATACAGTCCGAAGACGTCAAGGAAAGCAACACACGTAAATTGTATTAGATTTAAGATTTGATTTATTTCTAAATTGAATTCTATTTCTTTATGGAAATTAGGGTAATTTGTAATTCCTTTTAGGGTTTGGATTTCTAATTTCTATAGAATTTAGGATTTTGTCTAGCACTATAAATAGAGGATGCTAGTCATGGTTTTATTCATTCAATTATCAACTATCATCTATTGGAGTGCAGATTCAAGAGCATGTCAGGCTAGTTCTTTTTATTCAGTTCTAAAGCGAGGTGAATCCTTGTTACAAGTAATTAATTAATTGATTATTATTATTTATTCCTTCTTGTGTGAAATTTCTTTTGATAATCTGTTTTTATTGATTGCATGCTAATTGATCTAATTAATTTGATATGGCCAATTGAATTAGTTTGATCATTATCATATGCTAGATTAAGATTGGTATTACATGTAATTGATATCTGTCTTCATCATAAGTAGCAACTTGGTAATAATAATTGTTGACAAGCTTTTGTTTATTGTTAAGATTATCAGAAAACAAGTTAAACAAATCGAGCTTATGTGTTTGTTGCTTGGATTAGCCTAATTCTCTATTTCTTAATGCTTCTATCATATTAAATCTAGAGAGCTTGTTCTAGGTTGTATGCTAGTTAGAATCTGGTGGAGAGCTTGTTTATATACGGTGATAATCTCACGGAGAATTTCTATAAGCAGAGCTTATTGTTATCTAGGGCTAATAATTTCATTGAAGGAAAAAATAATAATAACTTGATTAATTGATTATTGTACTTTGTGAAACTGAACTGCAGAACTGAAGTTTTTACATATTTGGTTAATTTCATCATTAATTCTTGTTCTCTTAGTTTAAAAATAATTTTTAAAAACCCCATCTTTATTTTCTGTTGAAATAGTAGAATAATTCTAGAACAACTTTACCCTCTGTGGGATCGATCCTTACTTTCTACTGTGCTAATTATTATAAATTGTGAAGTAAAAGTGAGGTTAATTTAGGAGTATCAACGACAGTTTCCAACATTCTCAGATGTCATTTTCAGATACTGCCACAAAACAAAAGGTTAATTAACATGTCACATATTATCCTTATATTCTGACCGACCAATTAAATACAAAAAAAACTTAGGTAGGTCATACTAGCAAAGGAATTCCCTGTCTCTCCCCTCCTAGTTCTATTCTCACATCCTAGCCAGGGATCATATCCCCAAGCTTTGATACCAACTATGACACCCCCAAAATTAGGTATACTTCACCCATCTTGAGTCGCCAGATACATGGTACATAATTCAAATACAACTTAATAATACAACTGTCGTGTACAATACGACAAAACATAAACTGCGAGTTTGAATACAAATATTGTAAGACCCCAACTTATTATAAATAAAATCGAATTTCCTCTAACTATATTTGTGAATAATAAGGTATTAATTTGATATAATTCCCTGGTTATGGGTGAAATGTACAAATTTTGCAAAATATGCAAGTGGTTATAAAATAATCATTGTTGTCGGGGAATATTTGTTTGATCGTGGAATATTCTTGTTGTCGGGGAATATTCATACGATGGCGCGCGATCATTTATGGGCCCCATAATGTAATAAGCGTCGGATGAAGAAAATGACAAGTTTGAGTTTTTATAAATAACAGGCGTAGTTATTCTGAATTAACAATTTGTTGGAATACGTGGTGGTTAAAATACGATGTCTGGCGTGGATGCACAGTATTGATGAATTATTGATCCTTGCGAAGAAGACACTACTCAATAATTGTTACAGTAGTTACTGTTCAATATTTTATTTTATTGATTCAATAATTGTTGCGTTGATATTTATATTATTGTTGTTTCAATAATTGTCACTACACAGTATTTCCCATTATCAGATCAATAATTCATATTATTTGAATAATATTATTAGATAGAATTATTGACAATGTCTAGAAAGTTCTGTCAAGGAGAGGTTTGGTCACCTAATTGCGCGCCAATAAGGAGAAATTCTTATTGCAAAGCCCCCTCTTTCCTGGGAACGGCCTGGTTGTCATAAATGTGATTCTGTAATATTATTTGTGAATAATTAATTATTGATTCATATGATAAGGAAATATTTATTTTATGTGGATATAAATGTTGGATATATTTATTATGGTTAAAAATGAAGGAGTTAATGTTGAGGTGTTTTATCAGTATTTTTGTTGGAATGAAGGTATTAAAAATTAAACTAGTGTTTTGGAGATATATTGTGTGAGTTATAATTTTTAATCCGACCGTTGGATCGTTGTAATTTTTGGATATGTTATACATATATAAGTTGAGTATATGTCCACAAATTTTAACCGTTAAAAATGAACGTATGATTTGTTATGAATTTTAAGAGGTGACTGATTCAGAAATTAGGTTTATAAATGATTTTGGTGGAAAATTCTAGAATTGAGTGGGCCCCACTTGTGGTTGGTGAAGAAATGTGCTGAATTTTATTTCAAATGTGGTGGGTGGGAAATAGTAGTAGCGTAAAAGCCATCGGGTTGCGGTCAAGTCAAGTCGCTAACATTTTCCTATAAATAAAGGGCTAAGTTAGAATTGAAAATCACACCGAAACGTAAGCTTTCTCTCTTTCTCTCTAGATTATTGAGTGTATTTTATGAGTATTTAGATACTTTGTGAGTTTCTATTCATCGATTGCAAGTTTCCTTGACCTTATCTGATATTCCGATCGAAATCTTGATATTTTGAGGTAAGGGATGTTATTTTCTTCATATATGATATTATTTCTTCAATATCATTATGCCGAAGTATTGATCTGAATTTTTATCAAATTTGGAACTTTTTTTATCGAGGTTACTATTTACGTATACGATACTATTCACGTATACGGTACTATTCACGAATACGGTACTATTCACCGAAAAATAAAATTTTCTTCTTTTTGTCTAAGATGTCTATTATGGTTACTATCTTTGATTGTATCCATGTTTTGATCTTTATTTTTGAATTCTACTTCAAAATTTGTATTTATGAAGTATTATTGATATTAGATAAACTGTTATACGAATCCCTACTATTTGTCCTTCCGTTTCACTGGATTCGTTTTCTTTAAAATATTTTTCATCATCCTCAGTCCTAAATGATGATATTACTAAATATCTTCAGCCTGTAGTGTAAAGATAAATGATTAACTGATGAATATCTTTGGCCCGTAGTGCAAAGATGAACAGGTGTTGAGATGAACATGACCAACTGGTGATACAAATGAATATCTTTGGCTATATTGCAAAGATGAATATTTGATTAAAGATGTATATTGATTGTTGTTACCAGGGATAAAATATTGATGATGGACTTTTAAATCTTAGAAGATAGTAGAACTCATTCTCTACTTGACTCTTCTAATGGATTGTTGTTTCCGCTGCAGTTGTTGATCTAAAACTTGTTGGCTATTATATTTTATCAGATTTTCCCTGTTGAAGACTAACAATAATTTGTTGTATATTATATTAGTCATAATATTCTTTCTTTGGGCTAGTTGAGCTCACCCTTTTCCTTTTTGTTCCATTTTTCTCGGAGGTGAGAAACATAGCGAGGAACTAGTCGAGGTATGGAGTGATGGTTCTAGAAAGATGTTTTAGCGATCCTCACTATTTACGTAAAATAGTGTTTGAATAATTATAACGAGGACTTATTTGAGTGTGGATATTATCTAGAAGACAATATTTGTATTTAAACTCACGATATGTGTTGTAAGTATTTTTGCCCGACAATTGTATTATTGAAGTTGTAGTTTGCTTTTTGTACCATGTATTTGGCGACTCATAATGGGTGTTATATACCTATTTTGGGGCGTCACAGGTTAGTATCAAAGCTTAGGGATATGGTCTCTGGCGGAGATCGGGGAATAGAACTAGGAGGAGAGATGAGTAAATCCTTCGCTAGTGTGTCTTATCTAAGCTTATTTGTTGGTCGATCGTAATATAGGGATATTATGTGATATGTTAATTTGTTTAATTAACCCTTGTTTTATGGCGATGTTAAGAATTACGCGAGAACGTTAACAATGGAGTGTATGAGGCGTGGAATAACCTTTAATTACAAACCGGGAGAGACGTGCAACGAGAAGGCAATATTCCTCCTGTAAACAACACTACTGAAACAAACGATGAATGATGGAATGTTTAGGAGCTTTTTGCGGTTCATACAAAACCAAACGAGGGGAGACTCGTGCACAAAATACTGGTGGAAATGATAGAAATGCGGCTTGTCACAACCAAGCGATTCGAGGAGTTGGGACCACCATAATTTAAGGGAAAGTCGGATCCGATCATGACGTGAAGCGTGGGTCAAAACAAATTACCAAGATATTCGATGTCTTGGGATGCGGAAGAACAACGAAGGTTCCATTCGCCACCTTTATGTTCCGCGGTGAGGCGGACTCTTGGTGGGAGTCGTGAAGCGTACCCACCCGACCCTTTTCGGCATGTCTTGGGAAACGTTTGAAACTATTCAATAACAAGTACTTTCACGAAAGTATTAAATAATATGAAGGTGGTGGAGTTTATCGGTGGAACAAAACAACATGGCGGTGTCCCGATCTGAGGCGAAGTTTGCGAGTTATCGAGTTTGCACCTCATTTGGTGAAAATGAGGAGCGAATGACGAGGATGTTTACGAGAGGTCTAAAGCCCGAGATTGACAATATCTTATATCTCATAAATTTTATTTATATTTAGATGTTGTAAACAGGGCTCAATTATTAGAGCGAGATAATGAGTATGTTCAACCGAGGGACCACAACCAGAGTCATACTGGTGACAGCAGTCATCAGAGCGATGATAACCAATGAGGAGGAAAAAATACGAACAAAGGCGGTTACCACTCGGGTGGTCATCATGGCTATGATAATAGGAGAGGTGAGTAAAATGGAAATTTCGAAAAGAGGAGATTCAACAATGATGGGAAGACATCAACAAAGACACCGGCACCAATAACAAATTTTAGGGGAGAAGAACGTACTTGGTTAGATGTTACAAATGTGGGAAAGAGGGACATATCATTGAACTGTCCCACAACAATCCAAGGTATGTTACAAGCTTGTGGAAAGGAAGGCCACATAGCTCGGGGATTACCAGTATAGCAAAACCAAGTTCAACGGGGATGGTGACTCGAGGGCTATCCGGATAAGTTGAAATCGGCGGTTCTGGAAGAAGCGTTTGTCGTGGTAGCCAAAAGCGAGGAACCGAAACGAGGTGATTACGGGTAAGCTAATCTTGAACTCTTGTGAAGTTTATACCTTACTAGATCTGGGTTCTACCCATTCTTTTATCTCTCTCTGCTTGTGCTCAACATTTAAACTTGACTCAGGAGAAATTGGACTTTGACTTATCTGTTGAAACTCCAGTTGGGTGAAACCTTCGTTACATCTACAGTTTATAAATCTTGCATGATCCAAGTTGGCACTATCACATTACTGTTGATCTTATATCTTTAAAGATACTTGCTTTTGATGTGATTTTAGGAATTGATTGGTTAACCACTCATCATGCCAAAATTGATTGTTTTACGTAAGGTTGTTAGTTTTCATATTCCTAACCAACTTTGTCATATGAATTCAAACAACTAAACCACTAAAATCGATCACTATCATATCAAGCCATAAAGCTATTCGTTTATTGAAAAAGCGGATGTCAAGCTTTCTTAGCCCATGTTATGGATTTGAACAAAGACAAGTCGATTTGAATAATATTTACATTGTTAGAGAATTTTACGATGTATTTCTTGAAGAACTTCCGGTCTACCCCGAGCGTGATGTTGAATTCTTTATTGACCTTGGTAGGGTACAAAACCCATTTCTAAAACCCCATATCGAATGGCTCTATTGAACTTGAGGAGTTAAAAGTCCAACTATAGGAATTGTTAGACATAAATTTCATTAGTCTAGTACATCTCCTTGGGGTGCTCTGTTTTATTAAGTAAAGAAGAAAGAAAGGGAGTATGCGACTTTGTATTGACTCTGAGAATTAAACCATGTCACCATCAAGAATAGGTATTCGCTACCTCGCATTGATGACTGTTATTACGACTAGTTGCAAGGAGCACATTCTTTTAAAGATCGATCTTAGATTACGGATATCATTAGTGAAGATTAAAAGCGAGGATATTCAAAGGCGCCTTGAAACTTCGATATGGGCATTATGAATTCTTAGTCATGTCTTTTGGATTGACTAATGCTCCTGCTTGCTTTCATGGATATGATTAACCGTGTATTCAAGGAATATTTGGATCAGTTTGTTGTTGTCTTTATTGATTTCATCCTCATCTATTCCAAAAGCCGTGAAGATCATGAGCACCATTTGAAGCTGATACTTGAAAGGCTTCATGAAAATAAACTTTATGCCAAGATGAAGAAATGCGAGTTCTGGCTTGAGGAACTAGCATTCCTTGGGCACGTGGTGTCAAAACATGGAGTATCTGTTGACGGCGAAGATTGAGCGATCTGAAAGTTGGGAAGCAACCAAAGTCGGTGGCCAAAGTGCGTAGCTTTTCACGGGCTTAAATTGGTTATTATCGGAGATTAAGTGGAAGGATTTTCTCGAATCGCTACTCAGATTAACTTCAGTTGACTCGGAAAGATACAAAATTTGTATGGAGCGAGGAATGCGAGAAGAGTTTCCAAGAGCTCGAGGGAGACTCATTTGGCACTGTTATTACAGCAATACCATCCGAATACGGATGGATTTGTTATATCTGACGATGCTTGAGGGAAAGGGTTAGGATGCGTTCTCATGCAACATGGGAAAGTCATAGCCTATGCCTCACGACAACTCAAAGAATATGAGAGAATTATCCTTACTCATGATCTAGAGTTGGCGGCGATCGTATTCAGCGTTGAAAATTTGGAACACTACTTGTATGGGGAGAAAGTGGAGATTTATCTGGACCATAAAAGCCTCAAATATTTCTTCACCCAAAAAGAACTCAACATGCGGCAATGACGTTGGCTTGAACTATTGAAAGATTATGATCACACTATTCAATATCATCACCGAAAAGTGAGCGTAATAGTGGCGCGTTGAGTAGAAGATCATATCTTGATCTGAGTGCGATATTGTTAATCTGAAGGCCCATTCTGTATGACTTACAAAGGATGGAGGTAGAATTAAAGACTCGAGGGACCCACATGATGATGGTGAATATCTGAGTAGAGCACCGACTTTAATCGATAAAGTTAAAAGCTGCTCGAGCTACGGACACGGGTGATCATTATGAAGAAGAAAGTTCAAGAAGGAGCTATTCGAGCGAGAATCGATGAAGAAGGAATACTTAGATTCAACTCCGGACTTTGTGTTCTAACGATTCTACTTGAAGCATAGAATCATGATGGAGGCACACAACACCCCGTTTGCAATCCATCACAGGAGTACCAAAGTGTATCATGATATTGACATACATTTTGGTGGAACAAAATGAAGAGAGAGATCGCGGAGTTTATCTCGAGGTGTTTAACTTGTCAACGTGTAAAGGCGGAGCATCAAGTCCCAAAGGGTCCATTACAACCACTTGAGATTTTGAAATGGAAGTGGGAACACATTACTATGGATTTACGTTCTGAGTCTTCCCAAAGTTTCTCAAGGCGTAGATGCGATTTGGGTTATTGTTGATAAATTAACCAAGTCGCCCATTTCTTACCGATACGTGAGACTTATTCCCTTGAACATCTTGTTCGCATGTACGTGAATGAGATTGTGAGATTGCATGGCATGCCATATCCATAGTTTTGGATCGTGACCCAAGATTCACTTCACGATTTTGGGTTAGCTTACGAGAAAAGCTATGGGCGCAGATTCTGATTGATTCGGCATACCATCCTCAAAAGCAGACGGACAATCGAGAGAGGACTATTCAAACCCTTGAAGATCTATTAAGACTTTGTGTCCTAGATTTTAAAGGAAGTTGGGATAAGTACTTGCCATTTGGTGGAATTCTCCTACAACAACGATTATCAAGCAAGTATAGGCATGGCTCCATTTGAGGCGTTGTATGGGCGAAATTGTGTTGTTCTCCGATTATCTTTGGGGCGAGGTGGGAGAAACAACGTTGTTGGGACGAAATTAATGCATATGACTACGAGAAAAGATTCAAATGATTCGACAGCGTATATAAACGGCACAAGATCGACAAAAAAGAGTTATCTTGGATCTTCATCGAAAAAGATGTGGAATTTAATATTGGGGATTATGTATTGTTACGTGTTGCACCATGGAAGGAGTTACAAGATTTGGGAAGAGAGAAAAGCTCAATCCACGATTTGTTGGTCTATTTGATATTCTTGACCAGAATAGGAAATGTGGCTATAGACTCGCATTACCTCCAAGTATGTCTAAGTGTTCATAATATTTTTCACATATCCATGCTTCGTAAATATGTGAAAGACCCGAACCATATTATTGCGTTAGAACCGGACAAGATAGCAGAAGATTTAACGTCTGAAGAAGTACTGTTAAGATCTTGGATAGGAAAAGCATATCCTACGCACCAAGGTTATACCACAAGTTAAGGTTTTATGGAGAAACCATGCTTTATTGAAGAAATGACACGGAGTTGGAATCGAAATGAAAGTGAAGTATCCTCACCTTTTCGGAACACCAGGTACGTATGTCAATTTCGAGGATGAAATTTCATAAGGAGGGGAGGTTATAAGACCCCAACTTATTATAAATAAAATCGAATTTCCTCTAATTATATTTGTGAATAATAAGGTATTAATTTGATATAATTATCTGGTTATGGGTGAAATGTGCAAATTTTGCAAAATATGCAAGTGGTTATAAAATAATCATTGTTGTCGGGGAATATTCTTTTGGTCGTGGAATATTCTTGTTGTCGGGGAATATTAAATGCGATGGTGCGATCATTTATGGGCCCTATAATGAGAATAAGCGTCGGATGAAAGAAAATGACAAGTTTGAGTTTTTATAAATAACTTGGCGTAGTTATTCTGAATTAACATTGTTGGAATACCCGGTGGTTAAAATACGATGTCTGGCGTGGATGCACGCAGTATTGATGAATTATTAATCCTTACGTGAAAGCCTTACTCAATAATTATTACGATGAATTCTTTATTCGATATTTTATTTTATTGATTCAATAATTCTTTGCGTTGATATTTTATATTATTATTGTTTTAATAATTGTCAACGCTTGCAAGATTTCCCATTATCGGATCAATAATTCATATTATTTGAATAATATTATTAGATAGCATTATTGGCAATGTCTAGAAAGTTACATCGAGGAGAGGTTTGGTCACTAATTGCTTGGCGCTTGATAAGGAGAAATTCTTATTGGAAAGCCCCTCTTTCTGAGGAGCGGCTTTGGTTGTCATAAATGTGATTACGTAATATTATTTGTGAATAATTAATTATTGATTCATATGATAAAGAAATATTTATTTTATGTGGATATAAATGTTGGATATATTTATTGTGGTTAAAAATGAAGGAGTTAATGTTGAGGTGTTTTATCGGTATTTTTGTTGGAATGAAGGTATTAAAAATTAAACTAGTGTTTTTGAGATATATTGTGTGAGTTATAATTTTTAATCAAATAGTTGGATCGTTGTAATTTTTGGATATGTTATACATATATAAGTTTGAGTATATGTCCACAAATTTTGAGCAGTTAAAATGAAGCGTATGATTTGTTATGAATTTTAAGAGGTGGTGATTCAAAAATTAGGTTTATAAATGATTTTGGTGGAAAATTCTAGAATTGAGTGGGCCCCACTTGTGGTTGGTGAAGAAATGTCTTTGAATTTTATTTCAAATGTGGTGGGTGGGAATAGTAGCGAGTAAAGCCATCGAGTTGCGGTCAAGTCTGCTAACATTTTCCTATAAATAGAGGCTAAGTTAGAATTGAAAATCACACGAAACAAGTTTTCTCTCTTTCTCTCTCTAGATTATTGAGTGTATTTTGTGAGTATTTAGATACTTTGTGAGTTTCTATTCATCGATTGCAAATTTTCTTGACCTTATCTGGAATATTACGATCGAAATCTTGATATTTTGAGGTAAGGGATGTTATTTTCTTCATATATATATTATTTCTTCAATATCATTATCTTAGAAGTATTGATCTGAATTTTTATCAAATTTGGAACTTTTTGTGTGGAGGTTACTATTCACGTATCTGACCTTTATTCGGACACTATTCACCAAAAAAATTGAAATTTTCTTCTTTTTGTCCAAGATATCTATTATGGTTACTATCTTTGATTGTATCCATGTTTTGATCTTTATTTTTGAATTACGCTTGAAAATTGGTATTTATGAGTATTATTGATCTTGGATAAAAGCATTATATGAATCCCTACTATTTGTCCTTAGTTTCCTTTGGATTCGTTTTCTTTAAAATATTTTTCATCATCCTCGGTCCTAAATGATGATATTACTAAATATCTTGACACATAGTGCAAATAAATGATTAATGATGAATATCTTTGGCCGTAGTGCAAAAGATGAGCAGTGTTGAGATGAACATGACCCATTGGTGATACAAATGAATATCTTTGGCACATGTAGTGCAAAGATGAATATTTGATTAAAGATGTATATTGATTGTTATTACGAGGGATAAAATATTGATGATGGACTTTTAAATCTTAGAAGATAGTAGAACTCATTCTCTACTTGACTCTTCTAATGGATTGTTGTTTTCATTGCGATTGTTGATCTAAAACTTGTTGGCTATTATATTTTATCGATTTTTCCTGTTGAAGACTAACGATAATTTGTTGTATATTATCTTAGTCATAATATTCTTCTTTTGGGCTAGTTGAGCTCACCTTTTCCTTTTTGTTCCATTTTTCTCGGGGAGGTGAGAACATAGCGAGGAACTAGTCGAGTGCGGAGTGATGGTTCTAGAAAGATGTTTTAGCGATCCTCACTATTTACGTAAAATAGTGTTTGAATAATTATAACGAGGACTTATTTGAGTGTGGATATTGTCTAGAAGACAATATTTTTATTTAAACTCACGATATGTGTTGTAAGTATTTTACGATAATTGTATTATTGAAGTTATAGTTTGCTTTTCATACCATGTATTTGGCGACTCGGAATAGGTGTTGTATACCTATTTTGGGGGCGTCACAGTTGGTATCAAAGCTTAGGGATATGGTCTCTGGCGGAGATCGAGGAATAGAACTAGGAGGGGAGAGATGAGTAAATCCTTCGCTAGTGTGTCTTATCTAAGCTTATTTGTTGGTCAGTCATAATATAGGGATATTATGTGATATGTTAATTTGTTTAATTAACCCTTGTTTTATGGCAGTATTTAAGAATGGCCGCTGAGAACGTTAACAATGGAGTGTATGAGACTGTGGAACAACCTTTAGTTACAAACTAGGAGAACGTGCAACCAGGAGAACGTGTGTCACAAATATTGTCTACTAGAGATTATACAAACTCAAAAGGAGTCCTCATTATAATTATTATCACACTATTTCATAGAATAGTGAGGACTACTAATGCACTATCTATGACCATCACTCTATTCCCCGACTAGTCCCAGCTACGTTCTCATTTCCTGAAGAGAACAGTGAAAGAAAGGGTGAGCTCAACTAGCCCAGTAAGAAATATTATGACTAAGATAATGCAGAATAATTTCACCGTTAGCCTTGACGGTGTTAAACCGATAAAATATAATAACTATCAAGTTTAACTGCAGCGGAACAAGCAATCCATTAAAAGAGTCAAGTAGAGAATGAAATCTACTATCTTTTATGATTTAAAAGGTTTTTCTTCACTTTTATCGTTGAGACTCAGCTTAATAAATAATCCACATCATCGAATCACCCCTGCACTACGGCCAAGGATATTCTTTAGTATCACGACCACAATTATCCATGCACTACGGACCAAGAATATTTGTGTATTCATTAATGGTCATGATCATGCCAACAACTGTCCATCAATGCACTATGGGCCAATGAAGACTTTTACCACATCACTTATAACATTACGGTAATGATTACACCGAATAATCCCTGGTCATAATCATACCAAGTCCATCTATACACTACAGGCCACAGATGATTTTCAACAAAATGTAAACATGAGGATGATGACAATGATATAAAAATTCAATAAAACAAGTTCAAGAATTAATTTATCTAGAAACTGATAATGTCCAAATTGTCAACATGATACTGTTTTGTAGAGTAAAATTCAAGAATGCTCAGAAGAATATTTCCATGAAAAGATACTGGATGAAGCGCAAATATCAAAGATATTCCACTAATTTCATGGGTATAGAAGTCAAAGTTTTAACCAACTGAGTATAATAAAGAATGGAATAAAAAAAGAAATCACCATGCATGCGATAGATCAAGCATGCAGACGAGTTATTCTAACGAGAATAATAAAGGATGGAACCAGTGCAGGCGTGAACGTCATGAATAGGATATTAAAGCGAATAATAAATAATGGAACCAAGTCCCAAGCAAAACGCACGATGGATATTCCGAGAATAAATAATGGAACCCGGTCCCACGTAAAGCGCGACAGACGGGATATTACGGCGAATAATAAAGAACGGAATATTAGAAGAATGTCACCATGTATAGGGTAGCCCGCGTATACAGGTTATTCCAACAGAATAATAAATAATGGAAGAACAAAAGTTTTCTTCATGAGTACAACAAATAACATCCCTTACCGTAAAAGAAACTGAATATAAGAGTAGGGAAGTAGCATAATACTTTTCTATAGGTTCTCTTGTAATTCTCTCTCTAGAGTTTCAGTGAATTCGTAAGAAATAATGAAGGAATAAGCTTCTATTTATAGGAAAATGGAATGAATAGTAACTAATTCATGAACGGTCCAGATTGATTTACTATTAAACGGACGGTTCATATTGGTTTACTATTAAAACTTAAAACAACGGTCCATACTGATTTACTATTAAAACTTTAAACCAGCGATCCATATTAATTTACTATTATAACTCCACCAGCGGTCCATATTGACTTACTATTATATCTTCAACCAACGGTCTGAAAAATTAGCACATCTCCTCATGAAATAATATTGTACCCAAATACCCGAATGCACAATACTAGAGTGAATAGTAACCGGGTGAATAGTAACTCGTGAATAGTAACTCATGAATAGTACTCCGACACGAAATGTGTCCCGAATACCCAATTGAACAATATATCCTCCAGACATCAATTATACTAACACAAATAAGTCCAACACAATGGAACTATAAAATTCATCTTTAATCAACACGAACTTATTCATTATTAATTTTATAATTCACAATATTTAACAACCAGGTCGTTCTCAGGAAAGAGGGGGATTTTCGATAAGGATTTCTCCTTATTGGCGCGCAATTAGGTGACCAAACCTATCCTTGACAAAACTTCTAGACATTGTCAATATTGCAAATAATAATATGAATAACTTTGTCGTCTCAATTATTGATTTAATAATATATCATATAATGCAGATGATACTATAAGAATAATTGAATCAATAATATGAGAAATATGATGCAGCAATTACTGTAGCAATAATTAAGTATATAATGGTGACTTCTCAATGTAAGCATCAATAATCAATACTGAGTGTCTTCTTTAAAACTACGCTGCATTACTCTTTGTCTTTTACTACCGGGTAGTTTAACAGTTTTAACGGTAAAAAGATTTTACTATGCAAAATACTATGCAAACACTATGCAACACTATGCATAATAGAATAAAATATATTCTATTTATAGAATAACTTTATAAAAGTATTTTGTTTTATATAAAAGATTTTCTGTATTATTAAATTAATAATACCAATAAAACCGAGTGACTTATCACGTAAGCATCAATAATCAATACCGCATTACTACTCACGACCACCAGACATTCTTGTACTTTTAACACCGGGTGTTTCAACACTTAACGGTAAAACTTCCGCCGTTATTTTCATAAAGTTTTTTTGTCGTTTTCTCGATCCGACAATAATTCCGTTATTAAGTCACCCAATGATTGTCTTGTTATGCGAATATTCCTGTTAAAACGAATATTCCCTCACCAATCGAATATTATATAACAACTTGCGTACTTTTGCAAAATTTATAAATATTACCTACAACTATAACATTATATCAAATCAATACCATAATATTCAAAAATATAATTCGAGAAAATTATTCTTTATTCATAAAAGTTGGGGTCTTACAACCTCCCCTTCTTATTAAATTTCGTCCTCGAAATTAGGGTACATACCTGGTATATCGAAGAGATGAGGATACCTTGACTTCATCTCAGATTCTAACTCCCAAGTCATTTCCTCCACGTCGTGGTTTCTCCACAAAACTTTGACTTGAGGTATAACCTCGGAGCGTAGAACATGATCCTTCTTATCCAAGATTTTAACAGGTAACTCTTCATACGTTAAATCTTCCTCTATCTTGTCTGGTTCTAACTCAATATTTTCGTACAACGGCACAATCATTGGTGGACCCCCACAACGGAATTATTGTCAGATTGAGAAAATGACAAAAATACTTTCCGAAAATAACAATTGGAAGTTTTACAGTTAAGCTGTTGAAACACTTTGGGTGTTAAAGTACAATAATATACTGGCGTGGTTGCATAGTAGCACACGGGTATTGATTATTGATGTTTACGTGAGAAGTCACTCGATTATACTCAATTATTACTCTGATGGTTGTTGCATCATATCTCTCATATTATTGATTCAATTATTGTCACCGTATCATTTGCATAATATTTTATATTATTAAATCAATAATTGAGACGACAAAGCTATTCATATTATTATTTGCAATATTGACAAAGTCTAGAAGTTCTGTCAAGGAGAGGTTTGGTCACCTAATTGCGCGCCAATAAAGAGAAATCCTTATCGGAAAGCCCCTTCTTTCCTGGGAACGACCTGGTTGTTAAATATTGTGAGTTATAATATTAATGAAGAATAAGTTGTGTTGATTAAAAATGAATTTTGATAGTTCCATTGTGTTGGGAATATTAGTGTTAGTGGAAATCGACATCTATTCCGATGATAATTGATGTCTAGGGGTTATATTGATAAATCGGGTAATTTATCGGATAAATGAGCAATTAATTGCTACTAATTCACATTCTTATATAACTATTTGTTCACATGTGTGTACTATTGAATCACATTATTTACTATTAGGAGAGTTGGTACAAGATTGATAATACTTGCATGACTAAGTTAAAAATGGAGGTACTATACTGTAATTCATATTTTTCACATGATTATACTATTGATTCACATGATTGAACTATTGATTCACATTATTTACTATTAGGGGAGGTGGTGCAAGTTTGATAATACTTACAGGACTAAATTAAAAATGAAAGAAAAGTTGGAGGTATTGTATTGTAATTTTTTGAGCCCCAAAACGTGTAATTATCGAAACTATATTTTCCTATAAATTGAAGCTCATTCTTCCTTCATTTCTCACCAATTTACAAAAGCTTTAGAGCGATTATTATAGAGAGAAATTATAGAGAGAAAGAAAGAAGAAGTCTGCTACCTCACTATTCCAAAGATCCAATTTTTCCAAGGCGGGGAGTATTATTTCTTTCTTATCCATGAAGAGAACTTCATTATTCCATTCTTTATTATTCTATTGAATAACTTTTGTATATGCGCTGCTACCCTATACTTCTTTGAAATTCTTCATTATTCCATTCTTTATCATTCTATTGAACATCCTGTCTCATGCATTTACGCCTTTGGGACTGGTTCCATTATTTATCATTCTATTGAAACATCCATACTGTGTTCTTCTACGGGACCTAGTTCCGCTTTTTTTTATTCATTGGAATATCCTCGTCATACATGCGTTTTACGACGGACTGATTCCGCCTCTTTATTATTCTCATTGGAATATCACATGCATGCGCTTTTACGCCGGGACTGATTCTATTATTTATTATTCTATTGGAATAACCTGCCTGTGTAGTCTATCGCATGCCTGGTGATTTCTTTTGTTATTCCATTCCTTGTTATACTCAGTTGGTTAAAGTTTTGACTTCTATACTCCATGAAATTAGTGGAATATCCTTGATATTTGCGCTTTATCCAGTATCTTTTCATTGAAATATTCTTCTGAGCATTATTGAATTTTACTCCACAAAGCAGTATCATGTTGACAATTTGGACGTTATTGATTCTTGGATAAAATAATTCTTGAACTTGTTTTATTGAATTCTTATATCATTGTCATCATCCCCATGTTTATATTTTGTTGAAAGTCATCTGTGGCCTGTAGTGCATAGATGGACTTGGTATGATTATGACCAGAGATTATTCGGTGTAATCATAACCGTAATGTTACAAATGATGTGGTAAAAGTCCTCATTGGCCCGTGAGTGCATTGATGGACGATTGTTGGCATGATCATGACCATTATTAATGAATACACAAATATTCTTGGCCTGTAGTGCATGGATAATTGTGGTCGTGATACTAAAGAATATCCTTGGTCGTATTACAGGGGTGATTCGGTGATGTGGATTATTTATTAAGCTGAGTCCCAGCGATAAAAGTGTTGAAAAACCTTTTAAGTCATAAAAGATAGTAGATTTTATTCTCTACTTGACTCTTTTAATGGATTGATTGTTCACCGCAGCTTAAACTTGATGGTTGTTATATTATATCGGTTTAACATCGTTGAAGGCTAACGATAATATATTCTCGCATTATCTTAGTCATAATATTTCCCTCTTGGGCTAGTTGAGCTCACCTTTTACTTTCATTGTTCTCTTCAGAAATGAGAACGTAGCGAGGACTAGTCGGGGAACGGAGTGACGGACGATGATATAGCATTAGTAGTCCTCACTATTCAGTGAAATAGTGGGAAAATAAATGTAATAATATTGAATTTGAGTTTGTATATTGTCTAGACGATAATATTTGTATTAAAATTCACAGCTTATGTTTTGTCGTACTTTGCACGACAGTTGTATAATTAAGTTATATTTGTATTCTGTACCATGTATTTGGCAACTCAGAGTAGGTGATGTATACCTGTTTTGGGGGCGTCACACATCTTGTGAGCTGGGAGTTGACTCCTGACGTCTTAAAGGTATAGCCGTTAAAATTCCCTACTGATCAGATCGTTGAGTCTGATGGTGGATTTGTCTTGCAGGAGGGCTTCGTGATGCTTGAGCATGAACTTGTCCTCTTCCCCTTTCTTGAGTTCCATGACCTCCTCTGCCTTTACCTTGACATCCCTGTCCTCCCTGAACTCCTTTCCCTTTATTTGATACCACTTAAAGGTATACCCGTTAAAATTCCCCGCTGATCAGATCGTTGAGTCTGATGGTGGATTTGTCTTGCAGGAGGGCTTCGTGATGCTTGAGCATGAACTTGTCCTCTTCCCCTTTCCTGAGTTCCATGACCTCCTCTGCCTTTACCTTGACATCCCTGTCCTCCCTGAACTCCTTTCCCTTTATTCTCCCCCTTTATGTCAGCATAAAGGGTTCGAATATCTGCAGACAGTAGATTAACACCTTGGACAAGCTCGTTTAGTTGGCATTGTGTCTGAGCAATGTCCTCTCGACTTTCCTTGATCTGTTTTTCACATCTAGCTTCTTTATTTCGGAGGGCAGTGAGAACAATATCATTCTATCGTTCCTGATTGACATAAGATTTTTGCAAGTCGTGGACAGAAGCTTTCAAGTTGATAATATTCTCCAGCATCAGGGTATGTTGATTGTCTTGATGTTTCTGTATTTCAAGAACAGCCTCTCTTTTCTTGGCAGCTATCTGGAAGTGAATCATCTCTGTCCTTCATGCTCTTAAGAATTTCTTGAATAATTTCTCTCAGCTTCTTTGTAAGCTCAGTATTCATAGTGCCAGGGAAATTATTTGCAGCTGTGATCATTTGATTTAGCCGGATATTAATGAGATCGGAGTGAGATTCCAGACTTGCTTCTATAGACTTGACCATTTTGTCAGAGGTTTCTTTCAAGTCATCCTTTATAGGCAGGTTTAGGAGAGTATCATTGGCTTGAGGATTGTTGATTGGAGGGGTTGTTTGCTGGGATTGATCTTTCAGGTTGTAGAGAGCAAGATCAAGACTAAAGTAGTCATTTGGTGAGGAGGATGGTATATTGGATGGAGGGGCTTGGGTTTGGATGTTTGGGATAAGTGTCTCTACGATCTCTATTTGGGACTCTATGATGGGTCTAGAGTCTGGAATCGTAGAGTTGGTAGTTTGTGGGAGCAAAGTAAGGTTGACTTCATTTGGTTCTTCGATTCATGAAATTTTGGGATTCTGCAACTGGAAATTGATTGAGTGGGTGAAGAATCACTTCCAACCATCGAGGAAATTCATAGAATTGACTGAATGAAGATGATGGCAAGTGATTAACTTTGAAGAGATTAGGGATAGTTAGTACCTCAAGTTTATCCTTGGATGAAGAATGGTCAGTAAGCAGCTTCTTGGCAAAGTTGACTTTCCCTAGGAATCCATGATCCAGAACTGAGATGGCTGGATACTCTTTGAAGCTCCAAAACATGTGATCCCATGAGTTCAGGATTTGAGCTTGATGGTATGACATCATGGGTAGGTAAGAAAACATTTGATTGTACAGATAGCTTCTATATCCATCTTTACCCATACCAGTGATTTCAAGCTCATCATCATCATCATCTTGTTCTTCTTCTTTGTTCTCTTCTGAGGATTCCATTATCTCAATGGTCTCTAGATGGTCTTGTACTGTTTCATCTTTATTTTATGCAGGGACCTCTTCTTCTGCCATGTGGATATCATGAGGCTCCCCCTCAGCATGATTATCTTCTTGAGAGTTCAGAAACTCCCCCTCAATTGGAACATCTTCTTGAGCTGCAGACATCTCACCCTCAGCCAGTGTATTCTCTATCATGAGAATTTCAGAGATCTCCCCCCTCACCGGAGTAATCTTGTCCTCTTGATTTGCTCGGGGGATGCTTCTTCTTTTCACATCCACACTCTTTGCTTCCTTTTTCAAAGACCTTTTCATTTTCAAGAATGTACTTCTTGACCACTTTCTTCTTGATTTTCCGGGTTTAGCCACAACTTGGGACTCTCTTGAATCTCGGCTTTGTCTGTTCAATAGCCACTATACTTTGAGACATCTCCTTCCTTTTGCCCGCCATACTTGGTTTGGCCTCTGTGAAATGATAGAGACTCTACGATAGAGGAGATTGATGGCCTTTTGGACTTATGGCCGACTTTGTTCTTTTTAGGATCTCGTGATATGGTGGCTTGATCCTCATCAAACTTCATCTTGTTCTTTGCTTCCTTCTTAGCATCCTCGTAGTCTCTATATCGTGAGGACTCTACAGAATATCAGTTGTAGATCCTTGAGGCTCTTCTATCCATGCTCAGCCCTTAGCTTCCTCTTGCCCTTGCTTTTTCCTCGGTAAGGACGAGAGGGTTCTCCTTGTTGGCTTCTCCTTCTTCTTGACTTCCCGACAATGATATGTGTTTATCGAAAGCATGCGTCCTTTAATTCCCCAGTTCTTCCACTGGACTCAGTCATCATTCGTACATACTCAGCAGGGTTTCTCTTCCAGTTTTCAAACAACTGCTGGGTCATTCTTCGATTTGGGTTTATGGCTTCTCCCTCTTCATCCCCAATTTTGTTACCCAGTGCAGATTGCAGAATGATACTTAAGAAATGCCCATATAGCATCTTCTGAGGGCTTTTTGATTTCTTCGAGTTAACGATCTACTTGCCGATCCACTCGAGCAATCTGACTCCATAGTTGAGTTGTATACCATAAAACATAGGCCGTGAGCTTAAGTTGAGCTTCATTCACCGAAGTCACGACTGAGCTCTTCTGAAAGAGATGCATTTCCCAATAATGTCAGCCAAAAATTCGTACCTTTGTGGGAACTCCATCTTTTTGTACCCTTTCATAGAGGGGTTTTTCTTGTGATGTATTTTTCTTAGTCCCTCTTAGAAGTCTATGCTGTCTAAGAATGGGTGCCCTTCATTCTTGAAACCTAGGGCCAGATTGAAGTCTTCTACCTTTAGTTTAATTTCTACTTCACTTACTCTTATAGTGATGGTGTCGTTTTCAAACACACCATTTTTGTAGAACTCTTTCACTAGCTTGGGATAGATAAGGGAATCTGTGCTCAGAGCCTCCTCGAGACCCGCATTCTTCAGCAGCGCTAGGGTCTTGTGAAATTTTAGTGGAGCTGTTTTGAACTCGTCAAAACAGAGTCTGTAGACGTATACCACATTTGAAGCAGCCATTGATTCTATAATTGGAAGTGAGACACGTCTGAGCTTTCTGCTGATTTAGGGCTTTTGCTTTGAGAGAGAAAGAGAATGAGAGAGAGATAATCTTTTGGACTTCAGATTTCAAAAATGTGATTTCAACTTGTACTTGTAGCTTCCCTCTCCTCTTTTTCGCTTAGTGGGACATGTGTCGATTTTTGCTTGGCTCTACGATTTTGACTGTGCAGGAATGTACTGATTTGCCCTTGGCTTCTTCAGAGCTGAGGTGTCCTTAGGAAGACTACGATCGTTGAGGTAGTCTTATGTTCGTCGAGTCTGTCCTACGATCGTCAAGTCTGTCCAGCATTCATTGAGTCTGTCCTACAATCGTCGAGTCTGATCAATCATTCGTTGAGTCTGTCCTACGATCATCGAGTCTGACCTGATCCTTGTGATGAGTTTTTGACTAAGCATTCTTTTAAGGTAACTCAAGAAGGGCCAACCTCTTGGAGAGATTCAAGGGCTAGGTTTGTTCCTGAGGCACCTCTTAGAGAGATTGCTTTGTTATAAAGCTTGTCATCACAGGATACATTTTTGCTTTGTGGATGGGGCTTGTGTCATCGTTGAGTCTTCACTACGATAGTTAAGTCTTTGCTACGATCGTTGAGGTAGTTTTTTTTAGCTCTACGATCGTGAACTTTCCTTGATCATGTCTACGATTTTGAGTTCAGCCTTTGTATCTGTCATGGTTAACACAATCTAGAGCATATATTTTATGGTTGTAGAATTAACATTCCTAGCTCACTTATTAACTTATTAAATCTGGATTCATCTAGCGGTTTTGTAAAAACATCAGCAAGTTAATTTTCAGTATGGATATATTGTAAAGATATAGTTCCATTTTGCACATGATCCCTAATGAAGTGATACCTTATTTCTATATGCTTAGTTCTAGAATGCATGACAGGATTATGAGTTATTGCTATGGCACTTGTGTTATCACAGTGTATGGGAATAGGTTTGAAATCGGGCCATAGTCGGTAGTGATTTCTCATCCATAGGATCTCGAGCACAAAGAATCGCCAACAAGAATGTATTCAAACCTACGGTAACAAGTAGACACTTTGAGTTTTGCTTTTTGCTAAACCAGACACAATTTCTGCTTCCTAGCGGTTGACAAGTGCCACTGGTACTCTTTCTATCTATTTTGCATCCTATGTAATCAAAGATCTGCAGTATCCTATTAGTTTAAATGAGGATTCCTTAGGATACCAAAGCCCCAAGTAAGGTGTACCCTTGAGATACCAAGATCCTCTTTACAAAGCAGATAAATGTGACTCTTTAGGGTTAGCTTTGAAATCTAGCACATATGCATGTTGCAAAACATTATGTCTGGTCTCATGGCGCTTAGGTATAAAAGAGAGCTATCATACCTCTCAGTATTGAGTGATATCAATACTTTTACCTTTCTCATCCTTGTCAAGCTTGGTTGCAGGAGCAATTGGTGTTTTCATGGGAGAGGCTGATTCCATGCCATACTTCTTCAGTAAGTCTTTGATATACTTAGCTTGATTTATGAAAATTCCTTCTTGATCGCTTTTACTTGCGATTCCAAGAAAGAAGTTCAGCTCACCCATCATGCTCATTTCAAACTTGCTCTGCATTAGCTTAGAGAATCTCTTGCATAACTTTTCGTCAATAGAACCAAAGATAATATCATCAACATATATTTGAACTAGTAAGACTTTATCTTTATGCTTTCTAAGAAACAGTGTAGTATCTACTCTACCTCTAGTGAACCCATTTTCGATTAAGAAGTTAGTCAGTGTTTCATACCATGCTCTAGGTGCTTGTTTGAGACCATATAAAGCTTTATCTAATCTATAGACATAATTGGAAAGAGATGGATAGATGAAACCTGGAGGTTGCTCTACATAGACTTCTTCTTGGAGTTCTCCATTTAGAAATGCACTCTTAACATCCATCTGAAAGACTTTGAACTTCATGTGGGCAGCAAAGGCAAGAAAGATTCTGATGGCTTCCAGTCTGGCAACAGGTGCAAATGTCTCATCTTAGTCGATACCTTCTTCTTGAGAATAGCCCTTTGCCACTAATCTTGCCTTGTTTCTGGTTATGACCCCATCTTCATCCATTTTGTTTCTGAAGACCCACTTAGTTCCTATCACAGGATGACTCTTTGGTCTTGGTACCAATCTCCATACTTTGCTTCGTTCAAATTGGTTGAGTTCTTCCTGCATGGCTTCTATCCAACAGGAGACTTCCATAACATCCTCTATCTTCTTTGCCTCTATTTGTGACAGGAAGCTTAGATAAAAACATTCATTCTGAGTAACAGCTCTTGTTTTGACTCTAGCACTCGGATCTCCAATGATTAGATCCTGAGTGTGATCTCTTGCCCATCTGTTGCCGATTGGGACATCTATCCTGATGCCTTCATGTCTTAATTCTTCAAGGTCTATCTCTTCTTCTTGGAGTGGAGGCTCGCTGTCTTGCATTGACCTCTCTACAATCACATTCTCATGCTCTGCGATTTCACTATCTGGCACTACGATCGTAGTGTTGAGCTCGACGACTTCATTACGTAGTGTCTACGACTTGCTCGGTTAAGTAGTGTCTTGAGGCAATCGTTTTGTCTAAGTCGGTTTCATCAAAGATGATGTGTATTGAGACTTCAACATTCAAAGTCTTCTTGTTGAACACCTTGTAAGCCTTAGCATTGCCCCGCGGCATATCCAAGAAAGATCCCTTTATTCGACTTGGTGTGAATTTTTGTCGACATCGCTTTCCATTGTTGAGAATGTAGCATGCACAACCAAAGACACGGAAGTAGGCGACACTTGGCTTCCTTCCTTTCCACAGTTAGTAGGGCGTCTTCTTGATCATAGAGTGAATTAATGATCTATTCTGCGTGTAGCATGCAAAGGTTGATAACCGCCTAGAAGTATTCGTGTAGATGGGTCAATGACTAGAGTTTCTTCTAGCCTCTATCAAGGTTCTACATTCTTTCTTTCAATTTACTCCATTTTGTTGAGGAGTTCGTGGAGCTGAGAAGTTGTGACTGATCCCATTGTCTGTGCAGAACTGATCCATTTCTGAGAAATTGAATTCTCTGCCATGATCACTCCTTATGGCCTTGATTTTCTCTCATTTCTCGTTCATCACCAGTCTGAACATCTTGATTAATTCGGAGCTTGTTTCATCCTTTGAAGTTAAGAAGAATACCCATGTGAATTTGGTGTAGTCGTCGACTATGACTAGAGAGTATCTTTTTCCTCCAAGACTAGTTGTTGGTGTAACGACCCCAAAATAGGTCCATTTCATCCAACCCATTCTGAGTCGCCAAATATATGGTACGGAAAACAACTACAACTTTATTATAACAATTGTCGTGCAAAATAGAACAACACATATGCTGTGAGTTTGGATACAAATATATACCAAGCAGTATGTACGTCACAATGACACCTTACATAAAGGTATAGTCAAAAACTGCTTTTAGAAATTAGAATCTTTGGGAAGTGCTCAAGAAACCTTCATACATGGGAGGCCATGCTTTTAGATTATGGTAGATATCATATGGCCACGAATTATCCTTGGTTGACCTAATAGACCCCAAAGAAAAAAAAACGAGAAGATTACTATCATATTCTTCCCAATGGTGAGTCTTCTCTTGACATATCATTATCTCCAATTGTCCTCTAATTGGGTATTATACTCCAAACAAACACCAAGATTATATAGGTAGTGCTTGTAAATATAATCGACAAGTGGATGAGCACAACCATGTCTTATGATAACACGAGTTTGTATGTCATTAGACATCTTGTATGATAGTGACAAAACACCCTTCCAAAGTTGGGTTCGCCTCTCACCCTATTTAATTCACCAAAAATAACTATTAAATGATGTATAAAATACAACACATTAAAGTCCTCAATAAAATTATTTCCATACTCTTTGGGGAGAACCTCAACAACTATAGACCACCGTTATATTCCTTGTTATCCCCGGGCCAACCCAAACTACACTTTTATTACACCGAAAGGAATTGTGAAACAAAAGGGTGAGCACAACTAGCTTTCGATAAAGAATATTATGACTAAAGATAAATAAATTATCAATAGTCTTCATCGATAATAAATCGTAGATTTAGAACATATGGTAGATGATAAAACTTTTCAACCATAGTTGCGGTGGAATGAAGCGATCCATTAGAAGAGTCGAATAGACCATAAAATCTATTATCTTCTCCATGTTAAAAGTCCACCAACAATGTTTTATCCTGTAACATCAATCAACAATTCCCATCCACAATCACATGCATAACTTATAATCATAATTGTAGTTCTAAATCCTCTTCTTATCCGGGGACGAAGATAATTTCATCACTGTCTTTACGAAACATCAAAGATCATGGTTATACCAAATCACGCTTCTGTTCATAATCATACTAATAAATTCATCTTTTGCACTGCGAAAGATATTCATCAACAGATTCATCTTTGCACTACATGCCAAAGATATTCAACAACAAGTCATCTTTGCACTACGAGCCAAAGATATTCAACAACAGGTCATCTTTGCACTACGGGCCAAAGATATTCATCAATAATTCGTCTTTGCACTACAGGCCAAAGATATTCAACAACAAGTCATCTTTGCACTATGAGCCAAAGATATTCAACAACAGTCATCTTTTTGCACTACGGGCCAAAGATATTCAACAATAATTCATCTTTTGCACTTTCTGTGCTAAGATATTCATCAACAAGTCATCTTTTGCACTACGAGCCAAAGATATTCATATATCAAAGAAATACATAATCATTTCAGAAGTTATATAACAATAATTATAACCATGTTGATCAATTCACCTTTGCACTTAAGCTAAAAATATTCAATTGTAAATTCAATGGTCATGATCATACCAAATATAATTCAACTTTTGCACTCTTCGCCAAAGAGAACCTATAGTCACGCGATCATACCAATAATCTACCCATCTTTACACTCAAGTCAAAGAGAAATATCATCATTAGGGTTATAAGAATGTTATATAAAAACAATATAATCAAAACATGGTTTTAATTTCAAGAGTAAGATTCATAAATCAACGATAATTTGGTCAGAGAAGAAACCAATTTGTCGTGAATAGTACCCCGTATTCATACATAGTACCATATATATTGCATAGTAACCTCGACACGAAAAGATAAAGTTTCATAATAAAATTCATATCCATATTTATAACACCTTAATCCAAATGTTATAAATCACTTAGAAATCTCATAATCTAATATTATTAATATTATAATAATATTTTAATCATTTCTTAAACTTATAAATAATTTAATCCAATTATTTACACTTTAATAATTAATGCATTTAATCATCTAAAAATGCCAAACTCATAAGATTTCATCATCATTAACCAAAACCCTCATAAAATCTGCATATACCTCATATATGATTCTCAAGCCAATAAATCATATTTTCCAATTTTCTTACTTCACATAACATATTTAATTCATTTACTCATAACTAGAACATTTTCATGAAAAATACAAAATCAGTTCAAAAATATTTCTTTTCTGGGATTTAGCATAACATAGTCCCATATAGAACATATATTTTTCTCAAAATTTTAAAATTCATTTACTATTTTTCATATGGCCAAAACCACCGAATATTTAAACATTTATCATAAATTATACTTTTATCCAACAATTCTGAAATTTACACGATATCTTGATATTATATAGATGTACTCCCAATAACAATTTCATCAATTTTGGAGTTAATCACAAGGAGTTATAAGTGGTTACTTTTAAAATAGTCTTTTCTCATAAAATTCATAACTCTCAATCTATACATCCAAAAATCGCCATTTTTGGACACAATATATAAAACTCATCAAATTATCATTTCAAATTTTTCCAGAATTTTTGAAGGTTCAGAAAAATTTCAAAACTAAAAACATAATAACCCTTAAAATCCCTTACTATCCCTTACCTCAAAAGAGCAGTACTTCTGACTGGAATAACACTGAACGAACTTGCACCGTATAGCAATACTCAAAGTATACTCAAAATACTCACAAGAATACGCTCGATAATATAGAGAGAGAAAACTTCAGTTTCTGGTGTGATTTTCAATTCTAACCTAAGCACCCTATTTATAGGAAAATACTTAGAACACCAAAGCGAAAAAATTAATAAAATATTAATATATATTATTTTTATTCAAAAGCACACTTATTTTGCTTCAAAACCTCAAATACCAAACAGCCCACCTCATAAGACTTGCACAAAAAACGTTTTTGTTATTTAAATTATTTTAAACTTCCAAAAATCAATTATTTGAGCTTGAACTTCAATAATTCATAATAAATAGCCCTTTTATCAAAAAAATTTGAATCTCGCGTGTTTTTATAGGAAATTCAATTCTCTACAACTTTGCGAAGAAAGTTTTTCCAAATTCCAAATGAAAATTGACCAAATCCACAAGCAGACGATTTTACGATACTATAATCAAATTTCGATCAAGAAATGGGGTCCAATGACATGTTTAACATGTTTTAAACATTTATTGTAACAAAAATATTCTTCCTCCTCATATACTCATATATTCCACATTCATTTGTAAAAATATCACCATTATTATATTATTAAAATAATATATTTAAATGAATTATTTTATCAGAAAAAGATAAAATATTAATTTTCAACAATTGTCACTTTAAAAATTTTCTCCATCTATATCCACATAAAATAAATATTTTTCTCATCATAAAATCAATAATTAATTATTCACAAATAATATTACATAATCACAATATTAACAACCGAGTGCGGTTCCAGAAGAGGGGCTTTCCAATAAGAATTTCTCCTTACTGGCGCGCAATTAGGTGACCAAACCTCTCCTTAGACAGAACTTTCTAGGCATTGCCAATAATGTTATCCAATAATATTATTCAGATAATATGAATTATTGCTCCGATAATGGAAAATATCAATCTTAGTGACAATTATTGAAACAACAATAATATAAAATATCAACATAGCAATTATTGAATCAATAAAATAAAATATTGAGCGATAATTACATTGTAACAATTATTGAGTAATGCCTTCTTACTAAAAAAAAATTATCATGCTTCATGAATAGTACTGCGTGAATAGTAACTCGTGAATAAGAACTCATGAATAGTAACTTCGTGAATAATAACTCATGAATAATAACTTCGTGAATAGTAACTCATGAATAGTAACTCGTGAATAGTAATTAAAAAAAATTGAATACTTTTATTTCATAAAATTCGGGGTCTTACAGTTGGGATTGACCCAAAGAGATCCGTGTGGAGTAATTGCAGGGGCTTGTCAATAAAGTTGGCAGTCTTGCTTTTGAATGAGCTTCTGGTTTGCTTTCCAAGCTGACAGGCATTGCATGGCCTTTCCTTCACGAAGTTGAACTTGGGTAGGCCAGCTACTAGGACTTTTGATGCCAGTTTGGACATGCTTTTAAAGTTTAAGTGAGACAACCGTCTATGCCATAGTCGGCTCATTTCTTCAGATGCTTTTGCCAGAAAACATATTGTCTCATCTGAGCTTAGTTGACCAAGATCCACTGTGTAGATATTTCCTTCTCTTGTCCCGGTTAGCTTTACAGCACATGTCTTCAAATCTCTGACTTGACATTGGTATTTGAGGAATGTCACTTGATGACCCTTGTCGCAGAGTTGGCTGATACTCAGAAGATTGTGTTGAAGACCTTCCACATAGGCTACTTTGCTGAAAGATACTGCACCATTGCCAGCAGAGCCATATCCTCTTGTCTTGCCCGAGCCGTTGTCTCCAAAGATGATAGAGGGACCCTCCTTTTCTATGTAATTTGATAGTAGGGCTTTGTTCCCTATCATATGCCTTGAGCATCCACTGTCCAGATACCATGTTGAGATCGTGGAGCTCATTTCCTGTCAAAACATTTGAACCTTCATTTTGGTACCCATATTTGCATGGGTCCTTCATTGTTAGTGCCTTTGGGGACCCAAATCTGTCTAATCTTGGGTCTCACATGCATGGAGTTATAATAACATTTTGTAGCCCTATGACCATATTTATTGCATATGAAACATCTATTATGATGTATGTCTGTGTGTGTATGATGATTCATCTTCCACTTGGACTCGTGTGGTTCCTTAGTTAACCTTCTGTTAAACTGATTCTCTTTCTTCCACATGTCCTTAGGTTTCATAAATAGTGATGAGTGTGCCTTACCTCTACTGTACCTTCCCAGTTGATTCGTAGAGTTGGTCTTGCTTGACTCTATGATTCTTCGAGGTTGGTGAGTAGAGGTTGGGCTACTCTTCTCCTTTATAAAGCCCAGGCCAGCGTGAGATCCTTTACTTCTCTGAGTATAACTAGAAAGCAGTGAAACAAGGTTGAATCGGCTCTTTCAATTGTGAGGATTTCACAAAGGCAATGCCTCAACCAAAACTTGAGGCATTACTAGTGCAAGTTTCCATTGTCTTTTCCACACATGACTCTGAGATGGATTCCCCAAAGCCTGAATATGTTCTGTCGAACGTGCTTCTCTGACTAGAGAGCAGGCAGTCCATGGATGATGAGGATTTGTTCCATGCAGAGATAGTCTTCTCTAGATCCTCAATTTTAGAGGTTAGCTTAAACTCTCTTTGTGCATTGAGTGTGTTTGTCTGTTTTAATGTTTCATTCTCAGCCTCAAGATTGGAAAGAAGATTAGTGCATAAAAGGGCTGTTTCAAGCTCTTCTTGAACTTTCTTCTTCTCCTCTTGAAGAAGTGAATGATCTTTAGACAAGACTCTAAACCACTTCATGTATTGATGTAGATCAGTGGTTATGCCAAGCAAAGCAGTTCTTAATTCACTTATATCTACATCAGGATAGTTGAAATCAAATACCTCATTGAGACTTACATCATGTATGTTGAGATTTTGGTTGCTCTTTGCATGTTTGGCCATTAGACACAGATTGGCCATTTGTGGTTCTTCTTCATCTTCTTGAGTCGAAGATTTGAGTCATTATCCAATCACTCCACGATCCTCCGGCTACCGTGCCTTTGTCTCTCTTTCTCGAGGCCTCTTGTTTCCTTTGTATTCCTTCTTTGCATGTGTTTTCTTCTTTAGTTCTTCTTTGATAGGTTTGTTGCGGTTGGCGATGAAGTGGCGGACTTTTTGCAACAGTAGCATAGGTCATTCATTTGCTCTCGGTCATTGTAATTTCGACCTTCTTTGGCTTCTTGATTACTCATTGTCGCATGAACCTTCTTAGTCTCTTTACCAAAGATAGCGAAGTCTTCATCATCGTCTTCATCATAATCAGAGTCAATCTCAGTGTTGACTTTTGATGCACCTTCATTAGCCTCGAGAGCAACACCCTTGTCTTTCCTTCTTCCTTCTGATAAGGTTTCAGCACGTTGGGTCAGTTCCAGTTCGTAGGTCAGGAGATTGCCATATAGTTGTTGAACTGTCATCTCATTAAGATTATTTGATTCTCTTATTGATGTGGTCTTAGCATCCCACCTGCTCGGTAGAGCTCTCATTAACTTTATGGTCAGATCTTTGTTAGGATAGACCTTTCCATATGCTCGTAGAGAGTTGAGCAGAACATTGAATCTTTCATAGGAGGCAGTTACGTTTTCTCCTTATACATGAGCGAACATTTCATACTGCTGTGTTAGGAGAGACTGTTTGTTCTCTCTAACTTCTTTAGTTCCTTTGTGCATGATCAGCAGTGCTTCCCAAACTTCCTTAGCTGTTTTGCTGTTTACAACATTTTCAAACAAATCGTCCTCTAAGGATTGGAATAGGATGTTCTTAGTCTTCTTATCAAGTTGGACAGCTCTCTTCTCGTTGTCTGTCCACTCTTCTTTAACTTTGATCTGTATACGGTTTGGATCGTCAGTGGTTGGTGCAAGTGTAAAGCCCCCAAATCCAGGTACTTGAAACCCGAATTCAGTGCTTCACGACACCATTTCTATGAGCGGAATAATACTAACAATAATAACAATAATATAAATATTAAACTTAATTTACATATCTATCAAAGTCTAGCTCCCAAGTACGTAACCTTTAATCATTCCTTACAATACATGATAATAAATATATAACATTGTCTTAATAATATTAAACTATCCCACAAGATAACATTGAAATCATTCAAAGAACCTTTCCTTTCCCTTGTTTCTAGTAGAGCCTTGATTGCTCAAGACTTAGTCGAAAACATTTAAATTAAGCAAAGATGAGCATTTGAGTGCCCAGCAAGTAATAACAATTATATATATATAAGCTGAAAGAATTTAAATGTTTTCTTTATACTACCCTTCTACAACAAATTAATAGTTGTGAAGTAATCTGAACCGATAATAATAACATAACAACCCTCTTTCAAAATTTTGAAACTACATACTGACTATAAATAGGGTTAAGGGGACATACTATGAACATTGTTTTTATTTTCGAAAAGGTTAAACAGAACTTCATCTGTAAACCGTCATAACTTACGGGCACGAGGGTGTACATCCCATGGACCCTGTATTGACCAACACTGCATGCAAGAACGATAGGATCGTTCACTCTGTCCGCCTTGGGCGCATAAAAGTTTTCCCGTGTAAGGGATGTTCATACTTGTCGGGGTTTCAAACCAAAGCAATTCGGTTGGATAATAATAAGGTTTTATCTTGTTCAACAATAATCTATAATTCAACATATATATATATGGGTAACTGACAAGGTGTATCAACATGTGATTAAATGCAATGATTATCCAAGTGGGGTCACTTGTATAACCATTTATAGAAACTAACTTACTAAATATATATCTGAATTATCATATACTAACATGTTGATAATCAATGAGCGTATATAATATAGGGTTAATAATCTGTACAATAATAATATAATTCTGAAACATTCCTTACTCATGTCCATTGCATAAAGAAAATGCAAAGGTAGGATACTTGCCCGATGCGCTGCTTACAATACGCAACTTAGTTTTATCTCTTATATCACGACATATCATTAATCAGATCATTTGTTCGATTAGAAAAACATACTATAACATATAGTACTGCATTTCGCAGTCAGCACATAATCTAATCATATTATCACACATGTTTAACAGTCATTGCATCACAAACAAATATTAATACAGTCAAAATATCTAAGTATAGATCAATTTTCGAAATATGCTTGCAAAATCGGCGACTTTATCGGGTAATTATCGAGTCTAAGACTCTATTCTGTAACTCAATATCCGTAAATTCCAGTTATATTTCTTTTAAATAACTTATAATAATTTTTAAACATTTATCACAATTTATCATGAATTTTCAAACACCTAATCATTATTACATGATTTAAATATCAAACAATTCTATTATCATTAATATTAAACTATTAATGAAACCATTGCCAAAATATTAAAGTTAGTTATAATAACTTAGAATATTTTTAAAGTATTAATATTACCCTTAAATGATTTTTAAAACATTTAAAATCATTCATAATTAATTACCATTAATATTAAAATATTAATGTGTTATTTATCCATCATTAATTATAACTTAAAATGTAAGACCCCAACTTTTTTGAATAAAGATTAAATTTTCTCGAAATATATTTTTGAATATTATGGTGTGGATTTGATATAATGTTATAGTTGTGGGTAATATTTATAAATTTTGCAAAAATACGCAAGTTGTTATATAATATTCGATTGGTGGGGAATATTCGTTTTAACAGGAATATTCGTATAACTGCACAATCATTGGTGGACCCCACAACTAATTATTGTTGGATTGAGAAAACGACAAAAATACTTTTATGAAAATAACGGCGGAAGTTTTACCGTTAATCGTCGAACTACCCTAGTAGTAAAAGTCTGATGTCTGGCGTGGTTGCGTAGTAGCACACGGTATTGATTATTGATGCTTACGTGAGAAGTCACTCGGTTATACTCAATTATTGCTACGATAATTGTCATCATATCTCTCATATTATTGATTCGATTATTGTCATAAGATCATCTACATAATATGTTATTTTATTAAATCAATAATTGAGACGATAAAGTTATTCATATTATTAAATTGCAATATTTACAATGTCTAAAAGTTACATCGAGGAGAGGTTTGGTCACCTAATTATGCCAATGATAGGGAGAAATCCTTATTGAAATCCCCTTCTCACGAGAGCGACGACTTTGTTGATAAATATTGTGAGTTATAATATTAATGATGAATGTTATTAAAACTGAAGTTGTGTTCGGAGTTGAATTTGGAGACGCAGACATGATATTTAATTCCGGAACGATGAAATTAGTAAAAATAGTCTATAAACACAATATTTTCCGGAATTCACTATTTGGTCAAAAAGTCAACAGTTGACTTTTTTGAAAAAAGTCAAACTTCAAAATTTCAAAATTTATATTTTTGATAAAAATGGTTTCATTGTGGTGGAATTATTTGTGTTAGTGAAAATCGACAATTATTTCGATAATAATTGATGTTTGGAGGTTATATTGACCAATCAGGTATTTAACCGGATAAATGAGCAATTGATTGCTATTATTTAACATGATTATAACTATTTGTTCACATGTGTATACTATTGTTTCACATTCTTGTTACTATTAGGGGAGTTGGTGAAAGATTGATAATACTTGCATGACTAAGTTAAAAATGGAGGTATAGATGGAGGTACTATACTGTAATTCGTATTTTCACATGTCTAGAACTATTGATTCACATAATTTACTATTGAATTACATTATTTACTATTAGGGGAGGTGGTGCAAGTTTGATAATACTTCCATGACTAAATTAAAAATAAAGAAAAAGTTGGAGGTATTGTACTGTAATTTTTGTGCCCCAAAATGTGCAATTATAGAAACTATATTTTTCTATAAATAGAAGCTCATTCTTCCTTCATTTCTCACCAATTCACAAAAGCTTTAAAGCGATTATTATAGAGAGAAATTATAGAAAGAATAAGAGAAGTCTGCTACCTCACTATTCCAGTATCCAGTTTTTCTAAGGTAGGGAGTATTATTTCTTTCTTATCCATGAAGAGAACTTCTGTTATTCCATTCTTTATTATTCTGTTGGAATAACCTATATACGCGGCCTACCCTATACTTGGTGAAATTATTGTGTTGTTCCATTCTTTATCATTACATTTGGAACATCACATGCATGCGTTTCTGGGGACTGATTACGCTTTTTATTATTACATTGGAATATCCTGTCATGCATGCGTTTTGGCCTTGGGACTGATTCCGCTCTTTATTATTTTGTTGGAATATCACATGCATGCGTTTTACTGGCTGGACTGATTCCGTTATTTATTATTCATTGGAATAACTTTTTATCTCGCTTCTATCACATGCCTGGTGATTTCTTTTGTTATTCCATTCCTTATTATACTCAGTTGGTTAAAGTTTTAACTTCTATACTCCATGAAATTAGTGGAATATCCTTGATATTTGCGCTTCATCCAGTATTTTTTCATGGAAAAATTCTTCTAAGGATTCTTGAATTTTACTCTACAAAGCAGTATCATGTTGACAATTTGGACGTTATTAGTTCCTGGATAAATTAATTCTTGAACTTGTTTTATTGAATTCTTATATCATTGTCATCATCCTCATGTTTATATTTTGTTGAAAGTCATCTGTGGCCTATAGTGCATAGATGGACTTGGTATGATTATGACCAGGGATTATTCGATGTAATCATGACCGTAATGTTACAAATGATGTGGAAAAAGTCTTCATTTGCCTAGTAGAGCATTGATGGACGATTGTTGGCATGATCATGACCATTATTGAATACACAAATATTCTTGGCGTGAGTGAAGTGGGATAATTGTGGTCGTGATACTAAAGAATATCCATGGTAGTAGTGCGGGGGTGATTCGATGATGTGGATTATTTATTAAAAATTGAGTCCCAAATGATAAAAGTGATGAAAAACCTTCTAAATCATAAAAGATGGTAGATTTTATTCTCTCACTTGACTCTTTTAATGGATTGCTTGTTCATTGCAGCAGCTTAAACTTGATGGTTGTTATATTGTATCGGTTTAACATTGTTGAAGGCTAACGATAATATATTACGCATTATCTTAGTCATAATATTTCCTACTTGGCTAGTTGAGCTCACCTTTTACTTTTATTCTTCTTTACTGAAATGATGAGAGCGTAATGAGGGACTAGTCGAGGAAACGGAGTGCCGGACGAGATGATAACATTAGTAGTCCTCACTATTCGATGAAATAGTGGAAAATAAATGTAATAATATTGAATTTGAGTTTGTATATTATGCAGGCATTTACAATATTTGTATTAAAACTCACGGCTTATGTTTTGTCGTACTTTACACGACAGTTGTATAATTAAGTTGTATTTGTATTCTGTACCATGTATTTGACTCCTCAGAATAGGTGATGTATACCTATTTTGGGGGTGTCACATAAAATATTTTTAATTCATTTATATCCTTTTTAAATCAATAAAACCATTTTTAAACTATTTATTTAATAGAATTATTAAATAAATTTAATATCATTAATGTTAAATAAATATCATTAATATTAAATTATTAATGAAATTATCCTTTAAATATTAAAAGTTATATTTTATAACTTAAAATATCTTTAAACACTTTATTTTTATTTAAAATTATTTTTATAATATTAAAATCATTTTTAAACAAAATTATTTAATATAATTATTAAATAACTTTAATGCCATTAATAATAATTAATTAATGAAATTCATCACAAAATATTAAAAGTCATTAAAAATAACTTAAAATATTTTCTCATTCCATAATATAATTTTAAAGTATTAAAACCATTTTTAAATAATTTATTTAATATATAATTAAATAAATTAAATACCTTTGATATTCCAAAAATATTAAATATTTGTGAAATATATCTAAAATAATTAAAATATAATTTTCGGACTTTAAAATAATTTTTAGTAATTTAATATGTATTTTTAATAATTAAAAACTAATTTTCTGTAATTATTTAATGAAAATATAATTTTTATAATTAAACTGTCGCTAATGACCACCTATAGCGACAGAACCGTCGCTGTAGGTGTTCTTCGTGTTCTTCATACAAACCCATATCTTCAAGCCAGTTACCGAGTGGGTGGGTTTGACCAGGTTCCAATCAGTGTGTGTTGTATTTTTGGACTTGTTTTTGGTCAGATCGTGTAGTACTAATACAAGACTACAAGATTCAATAACAAACAAAATCATATCATGCATAACAAAGGAGATCTATTGGCCTAAAATAGCTGTCAGAGGCTGTTCTTCATTTCTGGGTTGCCCAGGAATGAAGAACAGATCGTGGGGCTCACTTTGGACTTCCACTACATGCTGATAGTGTAATATTTTCGGGATCTAAGACTTCCAGGTTGTAGACAACATGTAAGGCTACAACTCTATTACATAACATCGATCTAATAACAATACATTGAGTAGAAAAGGTCCGGTCAAACCATGTCAGGCAACACATTCATATGTTTTCTAGGTTACCCAGAAAACAGAGAATGTGTTCGCTTCGCTTGTTTATTACCTACCGCTATGTCCAATCCGTATATTATTTAAGTGCTATTATGGTATGAACATATACTACACATATCCAGCTACCATTTAGATACAACAACAACAACAACAACAATACTACAAACAGAAGCAAAATCTAGTCGATTTAAAAAAGCGTTGTCGGTAGTTTACGGGCGGTTTGTGGGTTACCCGAAACGCCTTCGATCGTGGCCTCATCAACTTTTGGCCGTGATTATCTTGCAACTGCTTTAAGATATGAACTTGATTCTTGTTTCAAAGCAAAGACCACATACTAGACTACACATAATAACTTAAAAACAACAAAAGCATAAACGACCAAAGATCTCATGGCCCACGACATTTGTTGTCGAATTCACAATTTGATTTTTCCCGTTTTTGTAAAATGCTATATTTGAGCCTATAGATGTTATGGATCTAAGATCTATCAACCCAGATTACTTAATTAAACTCCATACAACATATTTAACACAACAAACTTAACATTTAACAACAGATCAAGATCAAATTATATATGGCTAGGGTTTTATACCTTTAAATGAACAAGATCTGATTTTTTTGGCTACTGATTAATGATATGTGTTAGTGGGGCTCGGATATATGACTGATATGCTACCAAATTTCGTTGATTTAAGAGAGAGCGAGTCTAGGTTGAGAGTTGATACAAAATGAGCTAGCAAATGACTTAGTTTCTCTCTCTAATCTATTTATAGAACTTATATGCAAATGTATGTGGGATTTAGCTATTATCCCCCATATTTGTGTTGTCCATTAGACAAAACCCCTTATCTTATCTTTAAGTATGCTTAATGAGATTCTCAATCAATGAGGAGTAGACAACATTGTACTTTGTGTAAGAAAGTAAGTTCATTAGCTATTTAAGGAAACTTGATTAGCCTAATTTGTTGCCTTAAAAGGCCATTTGTGGCCAGCCATATATATCCCACTAATTCCTTTATTTAGCTTTTATTTTAATGCATAAATTAGATAAATCAAAGGCCTAAAATACCCTTAATTATGTGGGCTAAGTTTGGGCTTGAATTTAATTACTTTTGGGCTTCTCCCATAATTGTTTTGGGCCGTGTAATAATCTTAGTCTAACAATTTTAATATATGTTACAGAAATTGTTTATTTAGGGTTTTAAAATAAAATACAATTAGTTTGCAAAACTTATAATTAGGCTTTTCTTAATTTGATTAGGCTTCTAATCATACATGAACATTAGGGTTTATTATATAATAATTATAATTATCCTTGTTAATTTAGCAATTAGGGTTTAGAATTTTGGTAATTAGGGTTACCAAATTATAATTAGGGTTTATACTTAATAATTAGGATTTCAAGAACTTAATATATAAATGTTAATTAGGGTTAACCTAGTTAATCGCAAAATCATACAACACAGTTATATAATAGACTTAAACTCACAATTGAGTTTCAAATTAGGGTTTCCCACAGTAAACTAGGGTTTGACATAATACACCATAACTGACCAATCATTGTCAATCCATATATATACAGTATATAATTATGCCACTGAAAAATCAAAGTATAAACGATATTATATTATTGTTCTCATTCCTTGCTCAAAATCCAAAATTAAGGTTTGGATTCCATATTTGACTTATCTGTCATACCTAACATTATTTAATTAAGTTAAAATAATTAACTTAATAATCAGCATAAAGATTCATATAATAAAATAATTATTATAATAATTCTAAAGAATCATTTCATATATTATATAAATAATATATGATTATATTTTCATGGAAAATAATTAATAAAACATTTCTACTATAAAATTAATTATGATAGAATATAATTTATAATGATCAATAATTCTAAAATAAAATTATTTAAAATCATTCATGTAATAAGTATATCACATAAATACATATACACATTATCTTGGCACATATTCCCCATATTTATTTATTTTTAAAAATTTATATGCAAAATTTCTAATTTATTTGTATAGAAAATATCGGGTTGTTACATTCACCCTCCCTTATAAAGATTCCATCCCCGGAATCACCATTTTAAAACCTACACATACAAGTGTACGTAGAATATATAATCATTACAAGTAGATTTTGATCATAAATAATCATTACAAGTAGATTTCTAAAAGAACTCAAATTCCTCCTTCAAAATTTCTTTCTAAAATAATTTACTATATATATGAAAATCATGCAAAAGAAAATAAAAGCTATCTGAATAATACACGGAATTGCACTACCAAATTTGCCATGGTATCCTGGACCGCGTCAATGTTGTAGACCACTTCTTTGATGATTTTGTCGGCTTCTTTGGATGATGTTGGTCCGTGGTTGCCGAGTTCCCACTTTGCCATTGCCAGTATTCACACTCCCTGCCTCCGTCCTCCTCTTCGAACAATCCTTCACCTTGTGCTCAGTCGATCCACACAGAAAACACCCACTGTTCATCCTAGGATTGGGGCAGTTGGGAGAGATATGGCCCTCCTGCCCGCACTTGTAGCACACGAACTTCCCCTTCAAACATCCCCCAGAATGGTTCTTTCCACAGTTCCCACACTGCACAGCTTGCTTCTTAACTCCTTCCTGTTTTACCTGCACACTCCCAAAATTGCTTCCCTTCCTTTTGCTACTACCACCGCTACTCCCACTATTAACTTCCACCTTCCTAGTTCCTTCGACCTTACTCTTGTTCTTTCTCTCCTTGTTGTAGAGGCTTATGGCCTCACTCCCCTCCTCAGCTATAATAGCTTTCTCCATGAGTGCTGCAAATGTAGGAATCATAACACCTTCACCTTGTTATAGAGCCGGGTTTTAATCCCAGCTCAAACCTTCTAGCTTTCCTAGCCTCCGTATCAACTTGATGCGGAGCAAACCTAGCCAACTCATTAAATTTTGCAGCGTATTCGGACACCGTCATATTCTCCTACTTCAACTCTAAAAAATTTACCTCCATCCTAGCCTGCATACTAGATGAAAAATAGTTTTCGAAGAACAGTGTCTTAAACCTATCCTGCCCTCGTCTGATTCGCTTCCCACCAAAAATTTGCCTCACCCTTCATCATGTAGGTGGCAAAAGCGGTCTTTTGCCCCTCAGCTACCCTAGCTACCACGAATGCTTTTTCAATCTCTTTAACCCAAGTTTGGGATTCAACAGGGTCAGTTGTCCCTTTGAACTCGGTCGGTCCCACAGCCTTGAAATCTTTAAAGTTAGCTAGTTGGTTGTCCGGCTAGTTCCCTGCGACTGGAATGCCTTGCTGCATAGCTTGTGCTACCATATTTGCAAAGTGCTGCATCGGGTCTGCTTGTTGTTGTCCCTCAACGTTATTGACAGAATCTTCTGCCCTTTGGTTTCGAGTTTGACGTCTTGGCGGCATTATCTGGTTAAGTAAAACCATAAATTATTCTTTATATTCTAAATCTTATCATATAAGTTTAGTATATTAACTCATTCCATTACTCAAACTTAGATTCATATTCATTTAGCGAATACTTTACATAGCATAGCTCATACTGCTTTAAACATCATTTATCCCTTTGTGACTACAAAAGTTGGGATTTACAGCCTTGACTAATACCAAAAGTTGGGAACATTACATTACACAGACATACTTAACATTAAACAAACCTACACAACAGAACCTATACTACCTATTCACTACGTCCTTTTCTTAGACAACCTCTCGCCTGATGACCTTCTATCCCACAGATAAAACATGCTCCTGATTTATAGTCGAGACAATACAGAGTGGTATGTCCCTCATAGCCACAAAGGTAACACATTCTTTTCCCTTTCTTCTTATCGGATTTTCCTAAGTTATGGTCTTCTATCTTTCTTTTCCCCTTCTTGCTCGGAGCTACACACAATGTGTTGCTTGTGGCTCCCATCTGATCTATTTGGGTTTTAAGCTTATCTTGTTCTTCTATTGTTTCTATTAACGCCTGTCGCAGTTGACTATTTAACAGCTTTTCTATTTCCCACAGCTTTTCCAGAGAAGAAACCTTGTTCCTCAGATCTTGCACCTCTGTTGATGCTTGTTCAACTTCAACTTTAGTGTCTGAATCACTATCTGTCAGCTCCACCATCTCCGGATTTGGTACTACGTTTTCTACAATAACCACTTCGTCTGAGTTGTTTTCATTGTGAGCCTCTATTTCAGCTATTGGCTTCGATATTAGCTCGGGGGTATGGATTTGATCCTTCTTCATGCTACAAGCATATAACAAGCCTTTTCCACCAGACATCTACACACATAAATTATCCTGATAAGCATATAGTATATACACACAGCAAATAATAGTTTTATATAAGTTATCTTTTATTTTGTTTGACGATGAATTTAGTCAATTCATCTCTTTATAACCTCTATATAACTTATTTATATTTTCAACGTTTCCCTCTATTCTAAGGTTATAGCCTAAGGTCTATCCCACCTAAGGTTTCTAACCCTAAGCTTTGATACCAACCTGTAAAGCCCCCAAATCTAGGTACTTGAAACCCGAATTCAGTGTTTCACGATACTATTTCTATGAGCGAAATAATACTAACAAAAATAACAATAATATAAATATTAAACTTAATTTACATATCTATCAAAGTCTAGCTCCCAAGTACGTAACCTTTAATCATTCCTTACAATACATGATAATAAATATATAACATTGTCTTAATAATATTAAACTATCCCACAAGATAACATTGAAATCATTCAGCAACTTTTCCCTTTCCCTTGTTTCTAGTAGAGCCTTCAGATTGCTCGCACTTAGCTGAAAACATTTAAATTAAGCAAGGATGAGCATTTGAGTGCCCAGCAAGTAATAATAATTATATATATATAAGCTGAAAGAATTTAAATGTTTTCTTTATACTACCCTTCTACAACAAATCAATAGTTGTGAAGTAATCTGAACCGATAATAATAAAATAACAACCCTCTTTCAAAAATTTGAAACTACGTACTAACTATAAATAAGGTTAAGGGGACATACTATGAACATTGTTTTCATTTTCGAAAAGGTTAAACAGAACTTCATCTGTAAACCGTCATAACTTACGGGCACGAGGGTGTACATCCCATGGACTCTGTATTGATCAACACTGTATGCAAGAACGATAGGATCGTTCACTCTGTCCGCCTTGGGTGCATAAAAGTTTTCCCGTGTAAGGGATGTTCATACTTGTCGGGGTTTCAAACCAAAGCAATTCGGTTGGATAATAATAAGGTTTTATCTTGTTCAACAATAATATATAATTCAACATATATATATATATATATATATACGGGAAATTGACAAGGTGTATCAACATGTGATTAAATGCAATGATTATCCAAGTGGGGACACTTGTATAACCATTTATAGAAACTAACGAACAAAATATATATCTGAATTATCATATACTAACATGTTGATAATCAATGAGCGTATATAATATAAGGTTAATAATCTGTACAATAATAATATAATTCTGAAACATTCCTTACTCATATCCATTGCATAAAGAAAATGCAAAGGTATGATACTTGCATGATGCGCTGCTTACAATATGCAACTTAGTTTTATCTCTTATATCACGACCTATCATTAATCAGATCATTTGTTCGATTAGAACAACATACTATAACATATAGTACTGCATTTCGCAGTCAGCACATAATCTAATCACATTATCACACATGTTCAACAGTCATTGCATCACAAACAAACATTAATACGATCAAAATATCTAAGTCTAGATCAATTTAAATAAATATATGATTGTCAAAAACAACTTTATCGGCAATTATCGAGTCTAAGACTCTATTCAGAACTTAATATCCGTAAATACCAGTTATATTTCTTTTAAATAACTTATAATAATTTTTAAACATTTATCACAATTTATCAAGAATTTTCAAACACCTAATCATTATTACATGATTTAAATATCAAATAATTCTATTATCATTAATATTTAATTAATATTAAACTATTAATGAAACCATTGCCAAAATATTAAAGTTAGTTATAATAACTTAGAATATTTTTAAAGTAGTAATATTACCCTTAAATGATTTTTAAAACATTTAAAATCATTCATAATTACTTACCATTAATATTAAAATATTAATGTGTTATTTATCCAAATCATTAATTATAACTTAAAATATTTTTAATTCATTTATATCCTTTTAAATGATTTTTAAATCAATAAAACCATTTTTAAACTATTTATTTAATATAATTATTAAATAAATTTAATATCATTAATGTAAAATAAATATCATTAATATTAAATTATTAATAAAATTATCCTTTAAATATTAAAAGTTATATTTTATAACTTAAAATATCTTTAAACACTTTATTTTTATTTAAAATGATTTGTATAATATTAAAATCATTTTTAAACTAAATTATTTATTATAATTATTAAATAACTTTAATGCCATTAATAATAATTAATTAATGAAATTCATCACAAAATATTAAAAGTCATTAAAAATAACTTAAAATATTTTCTCATTCCATAATATAATTTTTAAATGATTTTTAAAGTATTAAAACCATTTTTAAATAATTTATTTAATATATAATTAAATAAATTAAATACCTTTTATATTCCAAAAATATTAAATATTTGTGAAATATATCTAAAATAATTAAAATATAATTTTCGGATTTAAAATAATTTTAGTAATTTAATATGTATTTTTAATAATTAAAAACTAATTTTCTTTAATTATTTAATGAAAATATAATTTTTATAATTAAACTGTCGCTAATGACCACCTATAGCGACAGAACCGTCGCTGTAGGTGTTCTTCGTGTTCTTCATACAAACCCATATCTTCAAGCCGATTCTGCAAGGTGGGTGGGTTTGACCAGGTGCCAATCAGTGTGTGTTGTATTTTTGGACTTGTTTTTGGTCGATCGTGTAGTACTAATACAAGACTACAAGATCCAACAACAAACAAAATCATATCATGCATAACAAAGGAGATCTATTGGCCTAAAATAGTCATTGAGGTCGTTTCTTCATTTCGGGTTGCCCGAAAATGAAGAACGAATCGCGGAAGGCTCACTTTGGACTTCCACTACATCTTGATAGTGTAATATTTTCGGGATCTAAGACTTCCGTGTTGTAGACAACATGTAAGGCTACAACTCTATTACATAACATCGATCTAACAACAATACAATGAAGCGAGAAAAGGTCCCAATTCGAACCATGTTAGGCAACACGTTCATACGTTTTTCTAGGTTACCCGGAAAATGAGAGAATGTGTTCGTCTCTTAACTTGTTTGGCCAAACTTCTATGTCCAATCCGTATATTATTTAAGTGCTATTATGGTATGATCATATACTACACATATCCAGCTACCATTTAGATACAACAACAACAACAATACTACAAACAGAAGCAAGATCTAGTCGATTTAAAACGTTGTCGGTCGTTTACAAGGCGGTTTGGGTTACCCGTAACGCCCAGATTATGGCCGGTCAGCCAACTTTTTAACCGTGATTATCTTGCAACCTGTTTAAGATATGAACTTGATTCTTGTTTCAAAGCAAAGACCACATACTAGACTACACATAATAACTTAAAAACAACAAAAAGCATAAACGACCAAAGATCTGTGGCCACTGACATTTGTTGTCAGACCACAATTTGATTTTTTCCCAAATTTTGTAAAATGCTAGATTTGAGCCTATAGATGTTATGGATCTAAGATCTATCAACCCAGATCACTTAATTAAACTCCATACAACATATTTAACACAACAAACTTAACATTTAACAACAGATCAAGATCAAATTATATATGGCTAGGGTTTTATACCTTTAAATGAACAAGATCTGATTTTTTTGGCTACTGATTAATGATATGTGTTAGTGGGGCTCGGATATATGACTGATATGCGACCAAATTTCGTTGATTTAAGAGAGAGAGAGAGTCTAGGTTGAGAGTTGATACAAAATGAGCTAGCAAATGACTTAGTTTCTCTCTCTAATCTATTTATAGAACTTATGTGCAATGTATGTGGGATTTAGCTATTATCCCCCATATTTGTGTTGTCCATTAGACAAAACCCCTTATCTTATCTTTAAGTATGCTTAATGAGATTCCCAACCAATGAGGAGTAGACAACATTGTACTTTGTGTAAGAAAGTAAGTTCATTAGCTATTTAAGGAAACTTAATTAGCCTAATTTGTTGCCTTAAAAGGCCATTTGTGGCCAGCCATATATATCCCACTAATTCCTTTATTTAGCTTTTATTTTAATGCATAAATTAGATAAATCAAAGGTCTAAAATACCCTTAATTTTGTGGGCTAAGTTTGGGCTTGAATTTGATTATTTTTGGGCTTCTCCCATAATTGTTTTGGGTCGTGTAATAATCATAGTCTAACAATTTTAATATATGTTACACAAATTGTTTATTTAGGGTTTTAAAATAAAATACAATTAGTTTTCAAAACTTATAATTAGGCTTTTTTTAATTTGATTAGGCTTCTAATCATACATGAACATTAGGGTTTATTATATAATAATTATAATTATCCTTGCTAATTTAGCAATTAGGATTTATAATTTTGGTAATTAGGGTTTATACTTAATAATTAGGATTTCAAGAACTTAATATATAAATGTTAATTAGGGTTAACCTAGTTAATCGCAAAATCAAACAACACAGTTATATAATAGACTTAAACTCACAATTGAGTTTCAAATTAGGGTTTCCCACAGTAAACTAGGGTTTGACATAATACACCATAACTGACCAATCATTGTCAATCCATATACCTACAGTATATAATTATACCACTGAAAAATCAAAGTATAAACGATATTATATTATTGTTCTCATTCCTTGATCAAAATCCAAAATTAGGGTTTGGATTCCATATTTGACTTATCTGTCATACCTAACATTATTTAATTAAGTTAAAATAATTAACGTAATAACATATACAAAGATTCATATAATAAAATAATTATTATAATAATTCTAAAAGAATCATTTCATATATTATATAAATAATATATGATTATATTTTCATGGAAAATAATTAATAAAACATTTCTACTATAAAATTAATTATGATAGAATATAATTTATAATGATCAATAATTCTAAAATAAAATTATTTAAAATCATTCATGTAATAAGTATATCACATAAATACATATACACATTATCTTGCACATATTCTCCATATTTATTTATTTTTAAAAAAATTTATACGCAAAATTTCTAATTTATTTGTATAGAAAATATCGGGTTGTTATAGCAAGCTTGGTTGGAATGTAGGGCCCATTTTGAACGGTCTCAAATAGATCTTCATCTATTGAGTCCATGTACGCTTGCATCCTGACTTTCCAGGTTAGCAAATTTATCCTTGTTGCACATTGGTGGCTTCTTTGCTCCCGGTCTGGATTCGCTTGCACGAAAAGCCATTGGATCTACTAAAGCTTGTAAGCTATAAAATAGAACCTGCTCTGATACCAATTGTTAGTTCCTAGTTGGCACAATAGTTATCTAGAAGGGGGGGTTGAATAGATATTTAAAAATCTTTCTCTTTTTTTTAACTAGTTCTTTGATAATGATTAAAACTTAGTGAAATTAATATTTGTTTTAATCTTCTTTACCAAGCTGTGGAGTTATGAGAGTGAGACAGTTATGGCAGATATAACAGGTATGGCAGTTATGGCATGAACGAAAAAAGACACTGTCGTTTTTAAGTGGTTCAGAGCACTTAAAGCTCCTAGTCCACTCTTTTACTCAACGAGTAGGATATCCACTAAGGATGTCTGTTACAACTTCGAATCACACAGATTCCTTCTAGACCAAATGATCCTAGGAACTTCTTAGTTCACTCTTGAACTCTTTAAGTCTAGCGAGACTTGGCTTTCTTATAGTTCACTATTGACTCTTCAAGTCCAAAGCAGACTTGGTACTCTTCTTCAGTTGGTTGATAATGTTGAGTTCTTGATGGTTGCTACTCAGTTGCTGTGTAAGCACTCGTTCTAAAGAACTGAGTAGCTGAGCAAGCTTTGCAATATCTCAGATCGTAGAGTTGAGCTTGAGAGAGATGTTCACGTTGTTTGTTCAATGCTTGCTTGATTCTCTCTCATCTGTCTGATCTGTATATATGTGATCTTGAAAACTATCCGTTGGATCCATCCGTTGAGGCATTGAATGCGTCTGAACTTTTTGTACTGTGATAGAGACATTTCTGCACATCTTCTGAATTCTGCATTCTGGCCCACTGACACTGCAGACTGTTTTCTCACCTACCACCTGAAAAGGTGTTTTGTCCCTCTTACCCATGGTACTATCCTTAGCTTCTTCAATACGCTTCTTTGTTGCATACTAAGGATTTTTCATATACTCTGGATCGATGAGTATCTTGTATGGCGTCTAGAATCCATTCCTCATATGTTGAAATCTACCTTTACACAAATCATGGGGCTCGACGTTTTCTGACATGAGACAGATGATTCTCTACGATTTTGGATCGTGGTACTCTACGATTCAGATCGTAGCGTCTTGACTTCTTTGCACACTACGATGCTATCAGTCGAGAGCACTACGATTTCCCTTAGACCTTTGCACACTACGATCTTCGCTTGCTCGTGTTGTTGATTCTACGATCCCGAGAGCACACTACGATCATTGACTTGTAAACTCCATGTTTCCCTCATCACACTACGATCGTGGAGTTGGCTCGGTAAACGTTGGGATCACTCTACGATTTCTGAAGAGTCCCTTCAAGGCAGGCACACTACGATCTTCGAAGCTCTACGTTTCTCGCCTTGACTTCAAGCGGTGTTGATCGATGATACACTCGATTTCTTCGAAGCCTATCTATTACATCTCAAGATCAACCTAACATCTTTGATCTTTCTATCTATACATTCCATTACAGAATGATACACGTTAAGATCTTAGATCAACCTAACAAATTTGATCTATCACTAAGTCCTTGTACATATATTCATTGAAGGACTTTACAAATAATCATGAGCATATACATTAAAACATCAAATCATAATATGCATTCTCCCAACAGTATCACCAGTTGGTCATGTTCTTCTCAACACATGTTCATCTTTGCACTACGGGCCAAAGATATTCATCAGTTAATCATTCATCTGTGCACTACAGGCCAAAGATATTCAGTAATATCATCATTTAGGACTGAGGATGATGAAAAATATTTTTAAGAAACGAATCCAGTGAGATAAAAGATCAAAGATTAGGGACTCGTACTTTAGTTTATCCAAGTTCAAAAATACTCCAAAATAAACCATAGTGGAGTAAAATTCAAGAATGAAGATCAAACATGGATACCATCAAAGATAGTAACCATAATAGACATCTTGGATAAAGAAGAGAAAATTTCATTTTTCTATGAATAGTGTCGTATTCGTGAATAGTGCCGTATACGTGAATAGTGTCGTATACGTGAATAGTAACCCTGACACAAAAAGGTAGAAATTGCATAATAAAATTCATATCAATATTTCAGCATAATGATATTGAAGAAAATAATATCATTTATGAAGGAAATAACATCCCTTACCTCAAAATAACAGTACTTCCTGCTGAAATATCAGGTATAAGGCTGAAGGAAAGTTGCACTGAATAGCAACTCACAAAGTATTTAAATACCCACAAAATACGATCGATAATATAGAGAGAGAAAGCTTATGATTCTGGTGTGATTTTTAATTCTAACTAAGCACCCTATTTATAGGAAAATACTTAGAACGCCATAGCAGACTAACCTACCACCTGATGGTTTTACCTGCTACTATTCACGCCCACCACTTTTGAAATAAAATTTCAGCACATTTCTCACCAACCAAAAGTGAGGCCCACCATGTTTTTAATAAAAAAATATTTATTTCTGAAACTTCAATAATTCATAATAAATAGTCATTTTATCATAAAAATACGAATTTTATGTCCATTCCATAGGAAATTAAATTCTCTATAACTTTGTAGATCTAAGTTTTTCCAAATTCCAAACGAAAAATGACCGAAATCCACCTACGGACGATTTTCAACGCCTCTATCCCGACAAAAATACTGATAAAACACCTCAGTATTAATTCCTTCATTTATAACCACAATAAATATATTCATTATTTATATCCACATAAAATAAATATTTCTTTATCATATAAATCAATAATTAATTATTCATAAAAAATATTACAGAATTGCAATTATGACAACCAGGTCGTTCCCAGGAAAGAGAGGGGCTTTCTGATAAGGATTTGTCCTTATTGGCGCGCAATTAGGTGACCAAACTCATTTCCTAGGCAGAACTTTCTTAGACATTGTCAATAATGTTATCTAACAATATTATTCAAATAATATGAATTATTGATCTGATAATGGAGATACTGTGCAGTGACAATTATTGGAACAACAATAATATAAAATATCAACGTAGCAATTATTGAATCAATAAAATAAAATATTGAGCAGTAATTATTGTAACAATTATTGAGTAGTGCCTTCTTACGTAAGAATCAATAATTCAAAAATAATGTGCAATACTGTGTGCTACTGTGCAACCACGTGTATTACTATATTTTAACCACCGGGTATTCCAACAGTGTTAACGGTAACAACTACGCCGTTATTTGTAAATACTCAAACTTGTCGTTTTCTTCATCCGATCATTTTTCGTTATGGGCCCCATAAATGGATGCGCCGTCGTACGAATATTCCTTGACATCAAGAATATTCTACGACCAAACGAATATTCCCCGACAATAATAAATATTTTATAACCACTTGCTTATTTTGCAAAATTTGCATATTTCACCCATAACCAAAATATTATATCAAATTAACACTTTATTAGTCACAATAATAATTAGAGAAAATTTGATTTTATTTATAAAAAGTTGGGGTCTTACAGTTTTTGTATGGATTGTTTAGATGTTCGTGTATGTGTAATTCATGCAAATGTTAATCAATCCAAAGATGGGTTCATATTTGATCGAATTTCATACTTATTTGTGATGATAAATATGTGATACTTATCGAGGTAACCTAATATGAATAATGAATTCATGCAAACATGGATTTATTATTTGACATAATTATTGTCATTTTTTATTTATTTTAACAAGAGTACCAATTACAATTAATATCACTGTCCAAAGGCATGATATTAATGTTGTGCTAGGTATCTTAAAATGTTGTCATAAAATTAATCAATTTAAAGATTGTTTATTTGGTTATGTAATGTGAACATAGTAGTTTATTAATTTTTTATATTTGTTCTCTATTCAGCTTTACTGTTTACTACTGCTATATCTGCTAACATGAATAAAGTTCCAATGTTAAATGGAACAAACTTTAAGGACTGGAAAGAGAACAAATTAATTGTTATTGGCTGCATGGACATAAACTTGGCATTAAGAATGCCAAAACCGAATGACCTCACCGAAGAAAGTACTTCCGAGGAAATTGGGTACTTTGAAAAGTGGGACCATTCGAACAGGCTAAGTCTTATGATCATGAAGCGTGGTATTCCAGAAGCCTTTAGAGGTGCAATTACAAATGAAAATATCACAGCCATTGAGTTTCTTTCGTAAATTCAGAACCGTTTTGTCAAAATGATAAGGCTGAAACAAACACGCTTTTAGCAAGCTTGATTTCAATGAAGTATAAGGGCAAGAGGAAAGATAGGGGAAAAGAAGTTGATGTTCCTAAGGGTCCGGGGCAAAAGAAACAAAAGACTGAAAATGGTTGTTTCTTTTGTGGCAAACCCGAACATAAAAAGAAGGATTGTACCAAATTTGCCGCCTGGCGTGAAAAAAAAGGTACATTTTGTGTTTTGGTTTGTTCTGAAATCAATTTAATTTCAGTACCAAGAAACACTTGGTGGGTAGATTCTGGTGCTACTACTCACATTTCTGTTTCTATACAGGGTTGCCTGCACTCCTGAATGCCAACTAATGTTGAAAGACGTATCTATGTGGGTGATGGCAAATCAGTGGAGGTGGAGGCAATAGGGCATTTTAGATTGTTGTTAAGTACTAGTTACTATTTGGATTTAAAAGACACTTTTGTTGTACCGTCATTTAGATAAAATTTAGTTTCTATATCTGCATTGGACAAATTCGGTTATTATTGTTCTTTTGGAAAAAAGAATTTCAGTTTGTCTATTAATTCGAATGTAGTTGGTACCGGTTCACTTAATTTTTTTGATAATCTATATTTGCTGGAAACTATTTCATCTTATAATGAAACCTTGCATGTGGAAACACATGGTACTAAACAAAAATTAGATAAAGAAAATTCAGCCTCATTATGGCACAAACGCCTAGGTCACATATCTAAATCTCGAGTTGAGCGTCTTATGCCTGATGGGATTTTGGACTCCCTTGATTTTTGTGACTTTGATGTCTGTATTCAGTGTATCAAGGGAAAACAGACTAAAATGAAGAAAATAGGTGCCAATCGAACTATGGACGTCTTAGAATTAATACATACGGATATTTGTGGTCCATTCCCTACAACTTCTTGGAATGGTCAACAATATTTTATAACATTCATAGACAACTATTCTAGATATGGTTACCTATTTCTTATACATGAAAAATCGCAGTCTTTGGATGTGTTCAAAACATTTAAGGTCGAAGTTCAGTTACAACTCAATAAACAGATTAAAAGGGTCAGATCTGACCGTGGTGGTGAATATTATGGCAGATATGATGGCTCCGGTGAACAATGTCCAGTACCGTTTGCTAAATACCTAGAGGAATGTGGAATCGTCCCACAGTACACTATGCCAGGGTCGCCTAGTATGAATAGTGTATCTGAGAGACAAAATCAGACTCTTAAGTATATAGTAAGAAGTATGATTAGTCAATCTACTTTACCAGAGTCACTCTGGGGTGAGGCTCTAAATGCAACAACTTATATCCTCAATCGGGTGCCAACAAAAGCGACTGCAAAACGCCATATAAACTTTGGGTTGGGCAAAATCCTAGTCTAAAGCACTTACGTGTTTGGGGATGTCCTGCTGAAGCGAAGCCTTATAAGCCTCATGAAAGGAAATTGGACTCCAAAACTGTTAGCAGCTACTTTATTAGCTATGCAGAACGATCACGGGGTTACAAGTTTTATGATCCCACTAGTAAGTCAATTTTTGAAATGGGGACTGTAACGTTCTTTGAGGATGTTAGGTTTGGGGGAAGAAATCAAGTTAGGAACATGTTGGATAAAATCTAATTACGCACAACACGCAAGTATACGTGGTCAACAAGTAATAAAGTGAAAGTAGAGTATCATTCCCACAAGGAATTGTTTAATAAAAATCACCAAGTACTAACCCATAACCAACTAATCTTATTTAAACGAATGAATTTCAATTTATAAGTAAACTAATTCTAATTACCACTAATTAAATTAAGATTACGGAGATTTAAGATCACAACTTCACTTATTGCTTCATTTAAATTAACATACTTCTCATCAATTATTCTCTATCCTAAATTGTTAATCAAGAACACTAAAGCAGATAAAACCACCCCTCGATGCATAATACACATACTAACTTAAATCCACAGATGATAGAATTAAGCAAGACACCCTAATTAACTAATCCACTATATGTCTATGTGAATTACAATTAAAAAGATTTAAAGCACAAGTTCTCTATAAAATCACATATGGCGTAAAGCAATATCTCTATCCTAAACACGAATCATGAATTCCATCTATGTAGAAATCACAAACACATGCTATCATAATCAGATCTAAATCTAAACTTCATCTCTCGAGTTCATATAGATTATTACGGTAATTGATGGCCAATCAATAAAATAATTAAGTCCAAATCACAATAGACAATCCTCACGATAGAACCTAATAATTGATAGCGAAGCATATTAAAATAAAATACATGCACAATAAGATCCATTGTAATCTCAAACAAAGAATTAGTTCATTGAATTAAAACTAAGAATCCAAACTTGAATACACATTAAAAGATAAAACTAAGAGTAGAGTAAAGAATAAATCTGTTCTCAGCAAATCTCCATCTTCCTCAAGCTCTTCCTCTTGATCTTCAATGGTCTCCAAGTTGCTTCAATCTCGAAATCTCATAAGAACTAAGGTTTTGCTCCTAATCTACTCTAATCTAATTTAATGGAATCCTTCAAAACTAGCCTCCCAATCCAAGTTAAAATCAAGTATTTATAGTTCTAATGGACACCCTAGCAAGTTAGACAACAAAGAATCCTATTCTAGCTCAAATTGGACATCAAATCACCCAAATTAACTCTCCCCCAATCCAGGCGCTCCCAAAGGTCTGTTCTTGACCAATTTGGGAGCGCGCCACGCTACTATAGCGCGAAACGATGGCACAGTGCGCCCAATAAGCTTTACAGCGCCCGCCAAGGCCGCTATGTTTTCTCATTTAACGCGTCCTTTGGCAAAACAGACATAACTTTTGATCCGCTAGGAGTTACGGGGCCAGCCACCTATCAAATCGAAGATATCGATGAGATATACAACTTTTATTCTTTAAGAATTGACAGATTCTAGATGGATCAAGATCGAAATTGGGCTTGAAGTAGATTCTATGTAAATTGCAAGCAAGACAACTTTGAGATTTGATCTTTGTTGATAAAAAGGTCATAACTCTCACATCCGAGCTCCGATTGGGATAATTCAAGATGTTTTGGAAATCTAAGAAGTAGATCTGAAATAAAATCTAATTTACAAGCCAAGAACATACATCCAACGTGGTGTTAAAAGCCCTGCAATCTTCCCTTCTTGCACTTGCTTACATATTTTAGTCCAAAAGATGTTTGAATTCTTTTTCCTTGCTTCTTCATGCCAATGCCGTGTCATAGCCTACAAAATAATATCAAATGTATGAAATAAACACCCAATGCATGCAAAGTAACTATGAAACATAGGTTTAAGCAACTAATTCAAGTAATAGATACTGGATAAGTATGTATAAAACCTACTTATCAGAACATTGTCTTTCAGGAAGAAGAAGGAGAAATCTCAATTCCTAATACTATTTTTGACAATGTGTAGGTTTCTATACCTGTAACTCAACAACATCAAGAATCTGAGAAATTAAGGCGATCCAGGAGAGAAAGAAAATTTGCAATTTCAAATGATTATATCGTATATCTTCAAGAACAGGAAGTAGAAAGTGGAATGTGGGAAGATGATCCAATTAATTTCTGTCAAGCCATGCAAAATTCTAACTCTCAAAATGGGATTGAAGCCATGAATGAAGAGTACAAGTCTATGCAAGACAATAAAGTTTGGGAACTTGTTCCATTACCGTATGGTGCAAAACTCGTAAGTTACAAATGGATATTTAAAACCAAACGGGATTCAAATGGTAATGTGGAGAGGTATAAGGCACGTCTTGTGGCTAAAAGCTTTACTCAAAAGGAAGGAATTGACTTTAAAGAGACTTTCTCTCCGGTTTCTTCGAAAGACTCTTTTAGGACAATTATGGCGCTTGTTGCACATTTTGACCTTGAGGTACATCAAATGGATGTCAAAACAATGTTTCTCAATGGTGACATTGAAGAAACAATTTATATGGTGCAGCCAGAAAACTTTGTGTCTGGAGACCCTGTTAGAGTTTGTGCCCTAGAGGCCAATTATTTGATATAATTGCTTAACATTTCGATATTATATTTGATTGAAAGGACAGATTCGCTTTTTAAGAGGGAACCCCGAAGACAATCCAAATCCATACCGATACTACCGAAGTTCAAAGATCAACCCCGATCACACTGGAGTAATAATTCCAACCCTCGATAAACCCCGAGGCATGCAGATCCAATACCGAACACACACCGAGAAGACCGATTAATCTCTGAGATAACCCCGAGGTATCCAAATTTCGGCCCCAACCATGGAATAGCCACCAACCTCGGTGATAACCCCAAGGAATGCAGCTTTTGATAACCCCGAAATGCTTGTTTCAAATGCGACCAACCTTCAATCTCTAAGGCCACAACGAGATACACCGCATCAACCCGACAATAACATCGGAAGACAGCACACCTCAAAGATGACAATGAGGACCTTCAACAATTGCAAGCAGCAATTCAATCTCAAATAAGTCTCGAGCAACGCTCGCTTTATCAAATTTCAATCCGCGATAACACCGGTGAGGGGCAACATCGCTATCTCGCCAACACGATGCCACGCCACGCCGCGCCAACATCTCTACGCAACAATGTCCCACAAGACTAACCAATCCCGAGTGAGTGACTATCAAGGGTAACGGATGAAAGTTGAAGCTTGAAGACCGGAGGGCATCGCCCCATCTTCAATGACTTCAGACAAACTCTAATCCCATGCCATCGTATAACTCTCGACAAACCCATGGTCCAAAATAGGTCCTCAGATACCTCAAACGGATGCCCTGATTGCACTTCTAAAAGTTCGAGGGACATTACAAAGGTTCGAGTGCACGATTTCGAGACGACCCGACCCAAAAACCCGCCCACCCGGGTTGCTCTCTCTACACACTCATGGCTCACCAAGCAGTACACACTCACTGCTAAAATGCCTATAAATAGAGGGCTTGGGCTGCCCATTTTGAAGAGAAAAAAGGCGAGGAAGCCCTGCCCAATTTGCTCTGCACTCACCCCATGCAGTGTACTTTCCCCTTTTAAACACCTGTGAGCTCATATATAGCCCTTTTTGTACCTACAAAAGTCAGTGTTTACCCACTCTAAAGATATAGAAGTCTTCTTTAGCAACAACTGTAAGCCTTCTCACACACTTTAGAGTCTTTCTTCATCTCTGCACACACCCTTCTACACGCTGAGAGTCGTGTTGTTGTGCTTTTTGCCTTACTTCATCCGTGGTTTCATTTCATTTCAGATATATATATATATATATATATATATATATATATATATATATATATACTAACATTATCGAACATTATCGAAGTTATGCCTCGATTGAGCCTGACTTTGGCCTCGAGCGCTTATTTGCTTTAATATATATATATATATATATATATATATATATATATATATGTCGAACTTTGTTCGATGAGCCTGCATTTTGCCTCGAGCGCTTTTATTTATATATATATATATATATATATATATATATATATATATATATATATATATATATATATATTAATCTGTGTCAACTTTGTTCGATGAGCCTGGATTTATATCCTATATATATATATATATCGCTATATATATATATATATATATATATATATATATATATATATATATATATATATATATATATATGTCGATATCTTCGATGAGCCTCGATTTTATATCCTATATATTATTATATATATATATATATATATATATATATATATATATATATATATATATATAATCGTGGTCGAACTCGCTCGATGAGCCCGATTTTACATCCTATATGCTTATTATTTATATATATATATATATATATATATATATATATATATATATATATATATATCATTTCCACCCGAGAGTTTACTTGTGGTGGTTGATCGCTTTTATATTTTTATTTTATATTTCGCCCGCCTCGAGTTTACTCTCGTGGCGCTTGATCGCTTTGTACAACTTTTATTTACATTTTGTCCCGCTCCGAGTTTCTCTTCGGCGCTATGTCAATCAGATTTACAACTTTTTTATTTACGCTTTTCCCCGCCTCGAGTTTCCTCCGTATGCTTGATAGCTTTTAACAAATTTTTATTTACATTTCGATCCCCATGGAGGTGCTTTCGTGGTTGGTGATCATGTCTATATATATATATTTACAGCTTTTTATATATATATACCCGCCATCGCTTTCATACAAATTGCAGATTCTCAGCGCCTAGAATCATGTGATCACAGATTCATCCCATCGATCTAGATTCGGCCTCTGTGATGGACATTTTCAAATGTAAGCGCTTTGTAAATTATTCTCATGTCTCAATTTCCTCGATGGTTTCCATACCCACGAGGAAGTCGGCATTATTTTGTACATTATTTTCATACGGATGCCTCGATCTCGTAAAATAAAATCAATCAAGTCAACACTTAATAAAAAAATGGAGTGTAAAAGGTCTCAATTACTATTGAGCATCGTGGTTTGAAAAACCTTTTTATAAAAAACATCATTGCTATATCTTGCTAAAAACTGAATTTTTACATAAATTCAAACCCCGTATATAGGTAGTTCGAACGAGGCCTCGCACTACTTCCAAATAACAAAGACATCACCCACACACACACACACATTCAGATAATAGTTTCTTGAAAAGAGGCGGTCACCGTGGTAATACGGATGCTCTGGGGTGCCTAACACCTTCCCCCAAGATAACCAAGTCCCCTGACCCTAATGAATCTCTTGCTTTCACCGACCAGCTTAGCGTTGTCACATCACCGGGTCAATGTGCAAACTTTTTCTCTTGTTGTGGTTGGTACAACCATTTAAAAACCAACTCGACTACTCTTAATAATTCATCGTCGACATTATACATGTCGGACCTTTTTCACTTGTTTTTTCAAACAAATCTCACCTAAAATGAGAACACCAAAGAACAAGTAACTGAAAGGACATCCAAAAATCCCGACGCCGACAGTGGCGACTCACTGGGACTCCAAAGAAGAGGACTTAAGCCGCTATTACAATCTTTTCAAAACAATTATCTCGCTTGTGTGTGGATGTTGCATTTACATTTGATGAATGTGTACGAATGCATTTCCTTATTGCACTTAGTGCTTCGCACCATAATCGCTTGGATATTAGTGCTTCGCACTATAACTCGCTTGGATATTAGTGCTTCGCACCATATCTCGCCAGGATATTAGTGCTTCGCACATGTCATCATTTTCATACGGTGAGACGCGATGTATGTGAATGTATGTTGTGTGTCCCTCCACCAGTGAGGCTATCCCATCGGCTTGTTTGATTATCGGACTCGTGAGAAGACTAATTCTCCGAGGCTCGTGAAAGGCACCACCCAAATTCGCCCAAATTGAAAGACCTGATTAACTTCCCGCCAAGTAGATTATGATGATTTGGGAACCTTCATGCCAAAAAGCCATGAGAGTAACCTAAGATAGGTCACCTCTCGATAAACCCAAAACGGAGGAAAGTCTCTTCATGCTCTCATTTCAAATTACTTGTAAACACAATTACTTGTAATTTCATTCCATATCTATCTCCATGTAATGAGAAATATGAAGAAATGTGTACACATATATATTTTAATGCTACAAACAATGACATCCGCTTTTGGTGATAAAATTCCTAAAATGGACACATCATCATATAGCATGTTATTATATACATTCCCTAAAGACTAAACTATGCAAGTCTTTCAGGGAATCAATCTGACCTACTACCCGCTCAAAAGTCCAAAAGGCAACAGCCTACAAATAATCATCATGTCATCATCCGACCAGATCGAACTTAATCCAGCTTTCTCGCAAAGAATTCACGGATTAAGCAAAACAATTACGATTTGGTCGTTTCTACTCAAAGAATTACACCACCTACATCAGTCAGGTCGAAAATACCCAGACATGCCAATCCTCCACACAAGGAGGAATCCTGCAGTCATTACCATACCGAACCACAAATGATACGACTAACAAAAACTCATGATGTCGCCCATCCCACCGAGATCCGCATACCGGTGACATCAAAAAGAAAGTCCTCCAAATGGAAGAGACCTTCGCTATCAAAGGAATTGAACACACGGAGTGTTTCATATGCCGATCTTTGTATTTTCCCCGGTGTTCATTATCCGTAAAAATTTAAAACTCCCGACTTTGAAAAATATGACAAGTTAGAGATCCTTACACACATTTAAAGTGTTTATTGAGAACTTGGATCTTATGCAGAGGACTAAAAAGCTTAGAATGCAATTGTTCCAAAAGAGTCTAACCGAGAAGCCTGCTCAGGGTACACAAGATTAGACAACTCAAAATCCATAGTCGGGAAGAGCTAGCACATGCTTCTCACTCAATACAAATTTTCAAACTCAGATGGCTCCCCGACCCAGATCAAATTACCAAGATCAAGAAACAATCTAACGAGTCTTTCAGAGAGTATGCTCAAAGGTGGAGACGCCTGGTCGCCCAAGTTAGTCCTTCCATGACAGTAATCGAAATGGTCATGACTTTCATGTACATACAAGAAGCTCCTTCTATGAGAGAGTTTTAGCCAAGATCGGCAAAACCATTTTCCTAAATGGTCAAACATGGGAGATGGCCGAGATGGGATTGAAGTCCGAAAGATTCAAGACCTAGTCAGCACTCAAAGTCATTGTCGATCACATCCAATCTGAAATTATGGGAACAACTCCTGAGGGTCCATAAAAAGAAAGAAGAAGATGTTTCCTCGATACTACAGGGGGCAAAAAGGCAATCAAAACATGCCTATTCAAAGGAGAAACTACACTCCTTTCAAAGCACAAATCAGAAAACCCTCCAATACCAAAAGGTGGAGAAGTCAAACGCCTCGAGTGTTTACACCCTTAGGGATACCTCTCGAGAACATTCTTAAATCTTCCGACAACACAAGAAAATTTACATCTTTCTTCCACCAAAAAATTTTCTAATGGACGGGGGTTTCAATGTCGCTAGAAATGTGCTTATCATGCCGGGGCACCGGACATGATACTCAGATTGTTGGGCCTTGAAACACAAGATCCAGACCGATAGACAAATGGAGAGATCGTGGTCACCAAACCAGATCAAATCACGTGTTCAAGACAACCCTCTTCCTCAACACAAAGAAGAAGAGGTCAACATGATTAATCGGAGCAATGGATGAGTTCCAATTTCAAATCGTGAATCTTCCTGCACTTCAAAGACGGTGGATGATGATGATGGGATTATGCCAAGTTCCAGCTTCACAATGGAACGAAAGATGAAAGCTCTCATGCAAACAAATCGAATAATCATGAAATCGGTGACTTATCAAAGATCAAGTGACACGCCAATTAATCACCAGAGCATGCCAGCCTCCTACCTATCATCATGAATATTCCTCGCCACTTTCGTAAAATGAAATGTCGAAGACAAAGTGACAAAGAGAGCAAATGCCAAAGCCCGCCGGATTTCGCCAACAAAAGGGAATTCACCTATTTGGGCCAACCTATGGAGGAAATCCTTCATATGTTAATCAATGAAGGAAGGATCGCCTCTTCTACCTCCAATCAACCCCCGCTCAGATGGTACAACTCGATGGAGTATGTCAATATCACTCCCGCCTCATGGTCACAAAGACGTAAGAATGTCAGGCACTCCGCCACCTTATTCAAAATCTAATCGACAAAGGTGTCCTCGCTTAGCGCGACATTTACGACATCGTGTTTACGGCAAGTGAGAATGCAGTCCCTACTAAGTGGAAAAGTGTGGTAGCAAATATATCCACTCAAACCGATGGGATTAATACATTACTCACAACGCCAACAATTCAACTCAAGGGAGGCAACAATCCTTTGAAAGTGGCCGCCCCCGAGCCAATCAACTTGTCCGTGCAGAAGCATAATATCCTATTGTTAGCTTGCACAAGAAGTTCCGTGGAATTATGGAGAAGGTGAAGGATCCACCTCACATACAAATCGCTATAGTTGTCGAAGGAAAATCCATCGATCTTCCCCAACGGGTGATGAAGCCTACCATCAAATCAAAGGGGAAAATACCCATGGAGAAGATTGAAAAATTCCTCCGCACTATGGGTCATAACGGCTTACTGGTTTTAAGCTTGAAAGAAGCTCCACAACAAATATCAATTTTGACTTGGTCCTAACTTCCGAGAATCACCGGAAGGTCTTGTTAAAGGTTTTAGAAGAAGCTTCATCTCCCGACATCGCTGATACGGAAAAATTTCAACATCCGGTTGATCACATTTTCAACAACAATGTGATATCCTTCATCGATGATGACATACCACCAAGGGACCCATTATCGCAAGTCCGCTGCACATCATGGGTCTTGTCCTCCTGATATATGGTAGCCGAGTCTTAATAGATGGAGGTTCCTCTCTAAATATCTCGCCCATACGCTACCTTGGTGAAGATGAATATCAATCTCAACCGAATTCGAGTAGCCATACTATCATCAAAGCTTTTGATGGAGCCCGCCAAAATTTGGCTTGAGTAATCGAGCCGCCAATCAAAATTGGTCCTCACACATTCTCACAGATCTTCCATGTGCTCAAGATAGATTCGGATACAACCCGCTTCGGGACGACCATGGATTCATATGGTCAGGGCAAATCCTCCACTCTTCACCAACAATTGAAATATTATCAACAATAGCCCGGTCACAACCAACGCCGAACCGAGATTCCTCAACACGGGACATGCCATTCATCAATGCCAATGCGTATGTGAAACCAACCAGCCATTCATGCTTTGAAATAAGCAATACCCAATACCATGCTATTGAACGCCATTGCTCAAACCCAAGATTTCTCGCCGAGTAATGTCTGCCACTCAAGAAATGATGTCATCAGGTCATAAGTCGACAAGGGTCAGGTAAAGATTGCCAGGTATCAAGTACCCAATTCGCTTAACCAAGCAAACCGAACAAATTGGGCTAGGCTATTCTCGCCAGCTTCTAGTCACAGAAATCTCTCATAAACATCAAGCAGATTCCTTCACCTTCAACCATGCGCGCTTATCTTCGCCTTCAAACTCGAGTCCGCATAACCTCCTCAGAAAGGTGCCAAATGTATGTAATGGCTATGTTATTTCCCAAGCCGCACATCTAGTGAAGGAGAAAGAAATCTTTGTTCCAAATCCCGCAGCAGGAAGAGAGAGGAACGAAGAATCAAGCAAGACGCTATCATACGAATGATGTCCCAGATACGCATCATCGCTCATGATGAACATACCAACAGATACACCCCCTGCATTTATGATTGCCTGCAGATGTAATGGCCATCATTCGGATGTGAGGATGATGACAATCCTCCATCATCATGTCCACCCGACTTTTGCCTCTCGCTAATTGGAACAACATTCCTCGTATCGGTCGTTATATAAAAACGGGCGTAAAAACTCTTTCTCGCCTCAGATATAATAACCGCTACTTTTTTCTGATATACAAGATTAGCTTTTATTTTGCCAAGATATGCTAACACCGTATGATCAACACATTTCATATATACTAAGTGAAAGCATATTTTGTTTCAGACTCAATTTAGATGTGCCTCAGATTTGCCGACACGACGCTCTCTTCTCCACAAGGATCAGACTTTTGATGTAGAGATGAATTCAAATTTCATGGATATACAGATGACATTGAGGTGCCTCCAAAATTCAAGAATGGGTCAAAGACAAACCCAAACCCAACCTCGATCAAACCACTTCTTTCAATCTCTAACCTTAGAAAGCCCTAAGTTAATCCAGATTGGTTCGCACTCTTACCCCAAACCAACTGAATGACATGGTTACGCTTATTAACCCAATTCCAGTGATGTGTTTGCATGGTCTCATGAAGACATGGTGGGTTTGTCCAATCGACATTGTCCTTCATCGCCTCCCCATTAAAGAGGGATTTAAGCCAACCAAGCAAAAGCTCAAAGCGATCAAACCCGAATGGAGTTTAAAGGTGAAAGAAGAAATTGTGAAACAATTTCAAGTCGGCATCATCATGGTGTCTACATATCCCGAGTGGATATCCAACATTGTGCCCGCATCTAAACCCGAGGGAAGGTGCGAGTTTGCGTGGATTACCGGACTTGAACAAAGCTTGCTTAAAAGATAGCTTTCCCGCGCCATTTATCCACATTCTCATCGACAATATCGCATGCAATACGACATGTACTCTTTTGTCGATTGATTGCTTTCATGGGTATCATCGATCATGGTTGCCGAGGAAGATCGTGAGAAAACCGCTTTCATCACGCCTTGGGGAACTTTTTTGCTATAGATTTATTGTTGTCATCTACTCATCAATGCCGAGCCACCTATCAACGAAGCTATGATGGCTCTTTTTCCACGACTTAATGCATAAAGAGATCGAGATCTACGTGGATGACATCATTGTCAAGTCCCCCTAAGGAGGATGACCATATAGACCATCTCGTAAAGTTGTTCAACAGTCATGTAAGTACAACTTGAAGTTGAATCCAATTAAATGCGCCTTTTTGGGTGTTAAATCGTGCAAGTTGCTAGGATTTCTAGTCACCACAAAGGGATTGAGCCGATCCCGCCAAAATCCAAGCCATCACGAAAAATGCCCATTCCTCGCATGAAGAAGGAAATACGGGATTTTTGGGAAGAATCAACTTCATTAGCAGTTTTATCTCCAACTCACAAAGAACCCGTGAGCCAATCTTCAAGCTATTAAGGAAGAACTCCTCCATGAAATGGAATGATGAGTGTCAAAATGCCTTCCTCACAATCAAGAAACAAATAGTCAAAGCTCCCATTTTGTACCACCTGTGGATGATGTTCCCCTGCTTATGTACCGTCCATAAGTGACAATGCCATGGGTCGATGTCGACAGAAAGACGATAGAGGCCAAGAACGAGCTATCTATTACCTCAAAGAAAAGGTTCAAAGAAGAAGGAACACAAGTACACTCGATCGAAAAGACGTGTGTTGCTTTAGCATGGGCTTCCATGAGGTTACAACATTACCTCCATGGTCACACAACCCATCTCATATCCCGCGTGATCCTCTCAAGTACGTGTTCAACAAACCCATGTTAAATTGTCGGTCCGTCCGTATGGCAATTGATCCTACAACAATTTGACATCGATATGTGACTCAAAAGTCCATCAAAGGTCAAGGAATCATGGATCAACCGCCACCGCACCTTCGTGGGATTTCAAACCCTTGAAACATATTTCCTCGATGAAGGAGTAATGACAAGGCAAAGAACACCATCAAGACGATACGCCACCAATCACGGAAGATGTATTTTGATGGAGCTGCAATATGGAAGGTTCTGAGCCGAGAGCAGCTTCTAGTATCTCGACGGGGGAGCAGATCCCGTCATCATCAAATTACAGCTTTGTCAAAGACCAACAATACTACCGAGTATGAAGGTCGCCTCATGGGGCTAAAACTTGCCCCGCTCAATGGGCATCAAAGCTTAACTCGCCTTTGAGATTCGAGTCGGTAATCGATAATCCACCGTAATCTATCAAACCAAGGAACTACATTTGTCGCCTTTACCATCTAAGTGTTTTTTGATGATGGCTTTGAGTTCAAGAAATCTCCTTTCTACACATTCCTCGTAATAGAATGACTTTATGACGATTAGCAACTTTGGCCTCCTCGATTCGCAGATATCGATAAAGGAACACTTGCCGAAAGGCCACAATTTCCCCGCACAAGGCCCCAAATTTATGGGAATTACGTTGAGAAGTATCGATGAGCTACCTCCCATCCAACATCCTTGGTATCAAGATATCAAGGAATATCTACGAGATGGATCTACACCCACCGAGGCGAGCCCGACCGAGAAAAGGCGATCCATCGACTTGCTATGAAATTCTACCCGAGTGGAGATGCGCTACAAAAAAGAGAGATGCAGGATAGGTCTCCTCGATGTGTTTAGACAAAGATCAAGCCCAAAGGCTTATGGATGAAATCCATGGCGGAGTCTCAGGGCCCCACACGAGTGGCCCCCCCTTGTCAAGAAAGTCCTCGTGATCGGACATTATCGGCTATCTCTCAAAGTCGATCAGAATGACCACGCCAAAAGATGCTATCATCGCCATGATTCATGGAATGCTATACACGCCCTCCACGGAACTCCACAATACGAGTTCACCTCGCCCTTCTCAATGTGGGGAATGGACGCTATCGCCCATCGAGCCTAAAGCCAAGAATGGTCATCGATTTATCTTCACCATGATCGACTACTTCACCAAGTGGGTAGAAGCACCTCCTTCCCCTGTGGTTACTAAAGAAGTCATCATTGCTTTCATCGTAAAACAATGTCGCTTGTCGATATGGACAACCGTAGGTGATCGTGTCGACAATGCCAAGAACCTCAACAACAAAATGATGGAGGAATTATGCAAGAAATTCCACATCAAACATCTTAACTCACATCTATCGTCCAAGATGAATGGTGCAAGTTGTGAAGCTGCTAACAAAAAAACATCAAGAAGATTATGCAAAAGATGTCCGCCAACCACAAAGATTGGCCCGACCTATCGCTTCTCCTCTAGTAGCCTACGTAACCTCAATGCGCATTTCCACCGGGCAACCCCCACGCTTAACCTATGGGATGGAAGCAAAGGTTCCCATAGAAGTTGAAATGGAATCCTCGTAGTGTCGATAGACGCCACCGGATGAAGACCAATGGGTACAAGATGTATCACCAATTGTCTCTAATAGACGAAAAGCGCGAACCGCTGCTATCTTCCATGGTCAAGATATCAACAAAGGATCGCCAGATCCTACAACAAAAAAGTCCTGCCACGGCAGCTTAAAAACAACACGACTTGGTTTTGAAGAAGATTCTCGACAACCAAGATCAATCTAAAGGAAAATTCGCCCTAACTCGGAAGGCCCGCTTATTGTCAAGGAAGTATCGACAGAGGCGCCTCTCAGATTGCAAGAAATGGACGGCGATGAATTTCCACAACTCATCAACTCGACGCCGTGAAACGGTACTATGTCCAAGTAATTCAAAAACACCCCGTGTGTCGAACCATCGATCACCACCATTCCGCTTCTTTTAACCCTTTACCACCTACAACTTTCCTACACTTTGCCCCTCGTGGAAACATACTTTTCAAGCCAAGCACTGCTGCTCTCAAGCTCCTACAACTTAGGTCATCCCACCGCGGATTGAACCTCATCATTTTATAGCTTGGCTACCCATACACGGGATCAAACTTCTCATACCTACGCAGCTTATCCTCAACCTAGATTAAACTTTCTCCTCCCCGCACTCTCGACCGCACATGGATTACGCTTTTCTCTCGCCTCGAGGGGCTTAACTACGCCGACCGATCTCCTCTTCAATAGAGTACGAGGCAACCATTTCATATGGCCCTACCGCAATAAAACAAAAAAACAACAAAAAAAACATTTCTACCCTTACCCTAAAAAAAAAAACAACCAAAACATTCCTACACCATTTCATTTCTATATACAAAATTGAACCTCTTACACCAAAGTTCAAACTACGCAGACCGATCTCCTCTTCAATAGAGTACGTAGGCAAACCATTCATGGTGCGTGTCCTCACCCCTACCAAAACACAAACCCTTGTCAACTGGTACTCGATCATCCTTCAATCCACTACATTTCATTCGCTTTGCACTCAAAGGGATGGAATTACCCTAACTCCTCCCAAATAGAGATTCTACGACCATCTAAGCCGCAAGCATCATACCTCAAAGAGCAACACCAATCCATAAGAGATGGAATTAACTAGGCTTCTCCTAAATAGAAGTATCAAGCACCATCCGTGGTGCGGCCAATCTCGAGAGGAAAGCCACACTCCTCTCCACATTTCCATCCGTAAACCAAATTCCCAAGACACCAAAGATGGTAGGATACATAGAGATCGATGATCCATTCTCAACTATCCAGAGACAACTCAATGTCCATCCACCCAGAGGAATTCGTAATACATCAAGACCACAAGCCCCAAGCAAAGAAAGCAAAATATCAAGCAAATAAAGAAGGCATATCTAAAAGGGAAGTGATCCAAAAATATATTTCCCCGCATATATATATATGTCGTTTGATATATATACAATGTAAACAGTATATGACAAAATGGCTAAGCTAGTCTGCAGCAGTGTAAAATACAAGCTCATCTACAAGTCGTAGTATATATGCGAGCTAACAAGCCCAACACGGCGCCCCTCTCTCGTAAGAAGGAGGTGAAGTCGTGGTCTCCTCAGACGAGAATATCCACACGACCCAACAGATCTCAGCCCCATCCGCATGGTGACCATATGATCATCAATATATGCGCTCATCTCTCGATCATGCCAAAGGTAAGGGACCTCACCGCAAGATTATCTCGATGATACTACATCCCGGCAAGAGATATAAGACTATCCCGCTCAACTATCATCGATCTCTCGCTGATCTAGCCTCATCCCGCCAACAACAACAAGGCATCTCTCGCGAGCTAATGCCTCGCCTCTCTCTAATAGAGCCGCCTCTCCCATCAAGGGCAACAACATCATAGATCGAGCCCGATCTCTCTCAAAGGTCATCGATGAAGACTCGCTTCTAAGTATCGTGCCGAAAATCAATCACAACAAGATCGGTACTAGGAGAATCCGAAGAAATGTCGGCAACCCAAAGAATGGCTCCTCCTCGATGTAGGTATCGATGTCCTCCATGGGCTCTACATCATCTCGACTCACTATCCCAGATCGCAGACATCCGCCGCAAATTCGATAAAATCTCTGCCTCCATCCATGCGAATACTCGCAGCAAACAACCCGGACGACCGACAAAAAAAAGAAGCTATCTCACGCCGATCCCAACAAGCATACACACGGATCGGGCCTCCGCCGAGAGATATCGAGAAGTCAACGCCGACCTATCGCCTCCTCAAAAGGATGAAAATCTCGAACCGGTCGAATCGCGACATCACTAAAATGGGTGATAAGTAGTCACACCTCAAACCAAATGCCAGAGGGAGGAAGTCCATGCCCGAGCGCGAGTAATGAAGTCAGATGGTGAGCAAAGCCCCGAACACGCAAGAATATATGCTAATGGATCTCTCGATATCCGCCAAAAATGCGACCAAGATGAAGAGCATCTATACACTCCGATGGTCGAAAAGGAGTATGACATGGCTACATCATGGGTGAACCAATACCCATGCCGCCTAAGGGTACCAACCGGCCTCAAGTGTGACATAAACCACACATATAAAGATGACCGAACTCCCAAAGTGAACACTCCTCAGAGGATAAGTACAACAATAGAGATGTCGACCGCAGGTCTCTCGCTATAATCATAGTACAATGGTACGACCTCTCTAAGAGCTCTCACACCCATGATGACACCAATGTCTATCTCATCCATATATCGCGGCATATGACATATACATACGACAAGACACGCACAAGAATCAAGACATCAACCCCGCCAAACGCCAAATGGTCCTCCCAAGGCAAGGAAATCCCTAATGTCGTGAATAGCTATCCTCCGAGCCAAATCATCATCATACGTAAAATGCCGGATATCACGTGGCTAGATGTCACCGCCCCGCACTACTCTACTCACGCCAAATCCAAAGAGAGAGTCATGAATCGCCTACTCATGTCTCCCAAAGCCAGATGCACGCAAGGTCCGCTTTAAAGGCAAAGATCGCCAACGCGTACATACCCTCCGTAGTAGAGTCAACTCATGGGTGCCAAATCGAAAAACCGCCTTATCCGTAGCCAATGCTCTAAAGATCCCATCCTACAAAAACCTCATGGAACCTCAAACATCAATAAAGTCATGGTATGTCAGCAAAGAATCGATCTACAACACCCCGTTCTGGTGGTGACATGCTATCATACCACGATCAAGATACCCAATACCACCACCGATGGACGGGTATGATCTATACTACTAACTGTCAAAGAAGACATCTCAGACGGGCCGTGGTCATAAGACTCCCAGGGTCAATGCCAAATATCTCTCGGATACATATATATATATAATATGATACATGCATAATAGATAATGGATGGCAATATGATATAGGAAATGAAAAAATGGTGCATACATTCCTAAGTATATCATCATCTAATACATCATCTCTCAGACAACTACAAATACAGGAAAATGGGGCACAACCGCCCTACTACTAACAGAGGCCTATCAAAAGATATAGCGAGAATGGGGAACAACCACCCAATATCTAACAGAGGCCTATCAAAAGATATAACGAGAATATACATCGAAGAAGACCAGGTCTCGATGTCCACATCATCAATCCTCGCCCACCGATGTAACTCCTCCCGAGTCACCGGATCTCTATCAACAGGATGTCAGCCTATAAAGAGGAGGATCTCACACCAAGAAAACCGAATGGGTCATCTCGAGGGGCCAAATACCGAGCCGAAGGAACAAATGACTCATCTCCGGATCGGATCTCTACCCAAATGCCGAATATATATGTGCTCGTCCAACCGCCGTCAAACTATCAATCTGGGTCATATGAGTCGAGAGCTCGACACAAGCTACCCAATCCATCATCATCAAGGATCCCGAACCATATCCCCATAAACCGTGTGGCGCGGATCGGGCTCCAATAGTGCGAGGGGACCACCACCGCCGAACGCTCTCCGAGTACATGGACCTCTCGATAATGCAAAACCACAACCCCCAACAATGGGATATCGCGACGGGTGATCGCGATACGCGCCAACGACGCCTGGGCAGAGGCAAGATCGGATACGGATCTCCCCCGTGGTGCTCCTAATAGCACGCTTCTCCTAAATAGAGCTCCCACCTCCATCCGTGAAGAAGAGAGGAACTCTCCGGTGGAAATCAAATACTCGACTCAAATGGTGTCCATCCTCAAAGCCGATGGTCAAATGTTCCCCGAATAGGAATCCATGTAATGGTACCACCGTCAAGAACTCCAAATGATACGGCAAAGGAGTGAATCCTCACCCATGTGGACCTCCCAAAAAATAGAATGGTGCCATCGCCGCCCTCGTGGATAGGTATCTAAACCTAACACACTCACAGACGCAAAAACACGGGAGCCTCTCATAGCCCAAAACCGCCAACACAATGGCAAAACATCCGCTATCAAGAAACACTCTTAACCTATGAATGGGAAAAGACAAGAGAAATACTCACCAAAGAAATGGGTAAAATCCTAGCCAAGCCTCAATAAACCCCGTGAGCGCATACGCATGCCCCCGAGGAAATAGGCAAAGGTGTAAGAGCCCCAATCATACTCTCCAATACGGCCCACATCACGCGTGGCGCCGATCAAAGCAAAGATACCGTAGAAGAGTTATCTCGCTATGGCGCAAATTCAATGATCATCGTGAACAATCGCCGCAGAACGCGATCCCCGATTCTCGACATCATCGTGCATGGGCTCACCTCAAAAGCCCACTCATAAGATCTACGCCAAAGGACCCGAACGGACAGCCGCTTTTGAGCGCCCGCCGAACTCCTAATAAGGATCTCGACTAAGAGGGGTAATATTCGCCATGCAAGGCAATCGCCCCTCCAAACTCCATACCGTGATAAATCGCCAATCCATAGGCGCCATCATCACCTCAATCCAAAGAGATGGAGGATCGAGTCCGATGAAACCATCGCCGCATAATGCCCCGAGGTAACCCTGTGGACAACGACGGGAAGGATGGAGAAGAATGCCCCAAATCCCCACTCATGCACTACCGCCTATAGTCGATGAAGCGCCGTACATGGAGTGAATGTCTAAACCAGCCCTCGAGGTCGTAAAACCCGAACCCGCATGAAATGCAGATCAACATCAAAACCCTTTAATCCTCATCAATAGAAAGAAGGAAGATCAAAGTCTAACGCCATACCTCGTTAGCATGCAAGTACATCGATGGATGTTCGCTCAAATCACCCAAAGAACTCTGGGTTTACCACCCGAATACTCTTCTAGCTCCCGCACGAGGGACATGTGCAAAGCAGAGCGGGATCCTCAATCGAATATCCGCCTCCTCCCCTCAACGCCCGCACATCTACCCGACAGATTTAATCACGGCCTCCACCAACCGACGAGGTCAGTCTCGATGTAATCTGGGGACGAGGCACTTCGTAAGCCCTCCGCCAGACGCCGTAAGTGGTCCTATAGAACCGCTTCTACCGATCCGGATCCATAATATCCGACAACAAGTCTCCAAATCACCTCGTAAAGGTGTGGTATTTCACCTGAGCTTTTTAAAATGCATTTATGACTATATGCATGCATGCATTTACTTTAACATATAATAGAGTTAAAATGCATGACTACCCAATGCCTACATTTGAAAAATTTTTGCCATAGTCCCTTTGAAAATAGGACTATCCACATGCACATAGGCATGTCTAGGTGGCCATTCAAGAAAGACACCGCCCCAAAGTCATATACATAATATATGCATTAAAAATCAAAATCATCATGCATAAGGTTAACCTCAATACTAGGAGTACTTTTGCCTTTTCTACCTTTTGCTCATCGACCTCAAATAGACAAAAAAAGCAGAAAAAAGTGCCAATTTGACTCGCCTCAAAAGTCAAATTTTTTTCACATCATTATGTTCAAAGATGGTTTAATACTAACATTTACTATGTTGAATATTTTTATCAAGTCATTTGTGCATACATAATCACTACTATGTGTTTAGATGCATTTCATGCTATAACTCACAATCCAACTGGATAAAAACGGAAAAAATACATGCATACGCTACTGTGATAGTGTAGAACACTTGTACGGTGGATGTAATTTGCGTAAAAAGCACCCTCAACTCAAAGCAGATCCAAGATGAGGCTCACATGGATTTTCTATGCGCGCAAAAGTTGAAAATGACTTCAGAAGACCAACCCGCAGGATTTATCATCCACGATCGTCAGCAGCTCACCATGGCTACCAGCAGCAGTGCACCGCACACACCCCTATATGTGGGTCCCACCCTCCTGGCCACTCATCCACCAGCTTTGAGTTGTAAAAGGAGTTCTTACAGACTAGAAAGGTCAAATCGAGAATAAAAATGCCACGCGATCGAGCAAAACAAATACAATCTCGGTCTTCTCGATGAGAACTTCAATCAGACATCACTCATCGGTAGTCACCCAACACAAGGTATACCCCGCCAATGATCTCATTTGTCACAAATCACATCCGGCAATACCTTATACAGTCCGATGCCACCAACTCCGGTCGTTACCCTAAATGAGTCTCGACGGGTTACAACGACCTCGACGGGGTACAACGTGTCCCACGACGGGGGTTATAACGTAGTCCCCGACGGGGGTTACAACGATGTCATGGGGTCCAACGGGGTTATCAACACACGCTATCCACTGACATCATATCATCAACGGTCAACGAAGGTCAAACTTTTCGACGTTATTTCACCGATGGCAAGTAAACCCATCAAGCATTGAGAACTCGCTCGATAATTGCATACCACTACTTCATCATAAGTCCCCAATAGATCCCCGACGGGGTTACAACGTGAAGCCCCTGGCATGGGGATTACAACGTACATTCAAGCCGCCGACACACATATCAAACGAAGGTCAAGCAACCTTGACGTTATTTCAACCGATAGCGATTAAACCTATCGTAGCTCTAGAGCTATTCGAGGATTTCATGCTCGACACTCATATTCCCCAAATGATCCCCCTACGGGGGTCACAACGCAATGTTCCGCTGATTCACACGACAAGAAGGTCAAGCAACCTCGACAATCTACCACAGAGTATCTCAAATCCCGATTCATTCACACGTCAACAAGGTCAAGCAACCTTTGACAAGATATCCCATGTGATTTTTCAACCGCTGATTCACATGCGTCGCGAGTACACGCCAACGAAGGTCGCATCCCCGACAACATTTTTGTCATCATAAAGAAATCCAATGTAATCTCGACATATCCCGCGATACCAACCAGAAAGGTCAATGTTCAAAGAGGATAGATGATGGAATATGTTATACACATCCTCAAATGTAGATCAAGCTTTATCCCCACGCATCTCTTACACATAAGAGGTACATCTTCGTGATCAAGTCATATCAAAGACACACAGAATTTGGTGATAACTCCAACATCAACATCCTAATGATTCGGCTTACACATCAAATCGTCAAGATTGCCAATCCCCAAATAAGCAACAGGATCCAAAGAATCATCCCCAAAGATGTCATTACTACAACCCCATATACACATGCATCATACATTTGCATCATTTTGCTACCCATAGTACCATGTTCATCTTGTTACGCTTCAAGTGTTAGGATTCTTTATCCTACCCATGCATCGCCATGCATGAGTATGATAAAGAGGGGCATCTCAGAGACACTCAAAATTTTCTACACCATCATACTAACATCAGAGAGGACAGATTCGCCTTTTTAAGAGGGAACCCCGAAGACAATCCAAATCCATACCGGATACTACCGGAAGTTCAAAGATCAACCCCGATCACACTCTGGGAGTAATAATTCCAACCTCTGAGATAACCCCGAGGCATGCAGATCCAATACCGAACACACACCGAGAAGACCGATTAATCTCTTGAGATAACCCCGAGGTATCCAAATTCAAATCCCAACCATGGAATAGCCACCAACCTCGTGATAACCCCAAGGAATGCAAGCTTTATGATAACCCCGAAATGCTTGTTTCAAATGCGACCACTTCAATCTCTACGCCACAACGAGATACACCGCACCAACCCGAAGAATAACATCGGAAGACAGTACACCTCAAAGATGACAATGAGGACCTTCAACAATTGCAGTAGAATTCAATCTCAAATAAGTCTCGAGCAACGCCTCATGATCACCCCAATCCGGGCGATAACACCGCGAGAGGGGGGCAACATCATCATCTCTCGCCAACACGATGCCACGCCACGCCCTCAACATCTCTACGCAACAATGTCCCACAAGACTAACCAATCCCGAGTGACTATCAGGCGGGGGTAACGGATGAAAGTTGAAGCTCAAGACCGGAGGGCATCGTCCCATCTTCAATGACTTCAGACAAACTCTAATCCCATGCCATCGCATAACTCTCGACAACGGGCGTCCAAAATAGGTCCTCAGATACCCTCAAACGGATGCCCGATTGCACTTCTAAAAGTTCGAGGGACATTACAAAGGCCGAGTGCACGATTTCGAGACGACACCTAACCCAAAAACCCGCCCACCCGTGTTGCCTCTCTCGTACACCAAGTGCTCACACCAAGTACACACCTCAAGCGCTTAAATGCCTATAAATAGAGGGCTTGGGCTGCCCATTTTGCAAGAGAAAAAGGCGAGGAAGCCCCGCCTAATTTGCTCTCACACTCACCCCATGCAAAGTACTTTCCCCTTTAAACACCTCATGAGCTCATATATAGCCCTTTTGTACCTACAAAAGTCAAGAGTTTACCCACTCTAAAGATATAGAAGTCTTCTTTAGCAACCAACCGTAAGCCTTCTCACACACTTTAGAGTCTTTCTTTCATCTCTCACACACACCCTTCTACACGCTGAGAGTCGTGTTTGCTTGCTTTTGCCCTGACTTTCTATCCGTGGTTTCATTTTAGTATATATATATATATATATATATATATATATATATATATATATATATATATATATTGACTAACATTATCGAAGTTATGCCTCGATTGAGCCTGCACTTCTATTCCGCGAGCTTTATTTGCTTTATTAATATATATATATATATATATATATATATATATATATATATATATATATATATATATTATCGTATTTACTTTGTTCGATGAGCCTAGACTTTATCTGCCTATCGCTTTATATATATATATATATATATATATATATATATATATATATATATATATATATATATATATATATATATATACGTATATATAACTGTGCTCTGACTTTGTTCGATGAGCCTGATTTTACATCCTGATATTATTTATCGCTATATATATATATATATATATATATATATATATATATATATATATATATATATATATATATATATATATATATATATATTTATATATATGCTCGATATATATATGAGCCCCTATTTTATATCCGCATGCTTATATATTTATATATATATATATATATATATATATATATATATATATATATATATATATCGTACTCTAACTCGCTCATGAGCGATGAGCCTCGGATTTTACATCCGGCTATATATATATATATATATATATATATATATATATATATATATATATATATATATATATATATCGTCCCACCGAGTTTACTTCGTGGTGGTTGATCGCTTATATATATATATTTATTATATATATATATTTCGCCCCGCCTCGAGTTTACTTCGTGGCGCTTGATCGCTTTATATAACTTTTATTTACATTTTGTCCCGCCTGAGTTTCCTTCGTATGGCTGATCGTATTTATAGCTTTTATTTACGTTTTTTTTGTCCCGCCTCGAGTTTCCTCCGTATGCTGATAGCTTTTAACAAACTTTATTTACATTTCGATCCCCATGGAGGTGCTTCGTGGTTGGTGATCATGTCTCATATATATATATATATATTTATATATATATATATATATACGCTATCGCTTCGCTTTCATACAAATTGCAGATTCTCAGTGCGCCTAGAATCATGTGATCACAGATTCATCCCATCAATCTAGATTCGGCCCCATGATGGACATTTTCAAATTGTAAGCGCTTTTAAATTATTCTCATGGTCTCTAATTTCCTCATATGGTTTCCATACCCACGAGGAAGCTCGGCATTATTTTGTATATTATTTTCATACGGATGCCTCAGATCTCGTAAATAAAATCAATCAAGCCGAACACTTAATAAAATGGGAGTGTAAAAGGTCTCAATTACTATTGAGCATCGTGGTTTGAAAAACCTTTTATAAAACATCATTGCTATATCTTTGCTAAAAATTGAATTTTTACATAAATTCAAACCTCGTATATAGGTTCGAACGAGGCCTCGCACTACTTCCAAATAACAAAGACATCACCCACACACACACACACATTCAGATAATAGTTTTTGAAAAGAGGCGCCACCGTGGTAACATTCGGTTTACGATGCTCTGGGGTGCCTAACACCTTCCCCCAACATAACCAAGTCCCCTGACCCTAATAATCTCTTTGCTTCACCGAATTCAGCTTAGCAAAGGTCATCACGGGTGTGCAAACCTTTTCTCTCATTGTTTGGTACAACCATTTAAAAACCAACTCATAATTAATAATACCATCGTCGATTATTATACATGTTTGAACCTTTTTCACTTGTTTTTTCAAACAAATCTCACCTAAAATGAGAACACCAAAGAACAAGTAACTTGAAAGGGACATCCAAAACCACTAATGATTGTGCCGTCGTCTGAATATTCTCTGTTAAAACGAATATTCCCCGACCAATCGAATATTATATAACCATTTGCTTACTTTGCAAAATTTATAAATATTACCCACAACTATACCATTATATCAAATCCACACCATAATATTCAAAAATATTTTTTGAGAAAATTATTCTTTATTCATAAAAGTTGGGGTCTTACAGAGACCTTCAGATTATGGTGATACTGCATTCAATGGAAGGGGATATAGCTTCATTTTGTGGACTATATCTCACGGTGTTTATATTTATGGCTTCTTCATCTATTGCATTCTATTATTTGGATTGTGGATTTGCATGATTTGTTAAGTACTAACATCCGATAATTCATTTTTATAATCATTAATAGTTTTTTTTGGCATTATGGTAATACTGTGAGTGCCTTTACAATTGCCAAAAATGGATAAAAAACTAATGAGGATATTCATTTTTTAACTATAACATTATGTTATGTATGACACAGTGCTATACTGCTATATTTTTGGACATGGTGTTTGTTTGACTTGAAGATCCAACATAATTATTAATGCTCGTGCTTTTAAGTTTCTGCATGTAACATGTAATTTCTCTTAAGGTCTGAGGACCAAAACTGGGACATTCTTCATCTGTTTCCCCTTTTGTAACACCCCCAAAATAGGTATACAACACCCATTCTGAGTCGTCAAAATACATGGTACAGAAAATAACTACAACTTTATTACTACAATTGTCGTGCAAAATACAACAACACATATGTTGTGAGATTTCATAAAAATATATACCAACTGTGACTCATGTCCCAACCGTGGACCGCACCTCACAAAGGATACCTTATATAAAGGTACGATCGATAACCTGTTTTAGAAATTAAAATCTTTGGGAAGTGCTCAAGAAAACCTTCCGTTACATGGGAGGCCATGCGCTCAGGTTATAATAGATATCATATACCCACGAATTATCCTTGGTTGACCCAAATAAACCCCAAAGAAAACCGAGAAGATTACTATCATATTATTTCCAATGGTGAGTCTTCTCTTGACATATCATTATCTCCACCGCCTCTAATTGAGAATTATACTTCAACCAAACTCCAAGATCATATAGGCGGTGCTTGTAGATATACTCAAAGAAGAGGATGTGCACAACCATGTCTTATGATAACACGAGGTCAGATGTCATTAGACATCTTGTATGAACGTTGGGTTCGCCTCACCCTATTTGATTCACCAAATATAACTACTAAATGATGTATAGAATCAACACACTTTTTTATCTTGTTTAGGGAGAACCTCCACGACTTAGAGACCACCGCTTCTATTCTCCTGTTACCCCTCTTCAATTCCCACTACACTCTTATTACACGAAAGGAATTGTGAAGCAAAAGGGTGAGCACAACTAGCTTCAATAAAGAATATCATAGCTAAAGATAATTAAATTATCAATAGCCTTCTTCAGAAATAAATCAAAGATTTAGAACATATGGTAGATGATAAAAATTTTCAACCATAGTTGCAGCGGAACGAGCAATCCATTAGAAGAGTCAAATAGACCATAAAGTCTATTATCTTCTCCATGTTAAAAGTCCTCCAATAATGTTTTATCCCTGTATCATCAATCAACAGTTCTAGTCCACAATCATATGAATAACTCATAATCATAATTGTGGTTCTAAATTTCTCTTATCATCCAGGACGAAGATAATTTTCATTACCTGTCTTTACCTGAAACATCAAAGATCATGGTTATACCAAATCACAGTTCTTGTTCATAATCATACTAATAAATTCATCTTTGTACTACGAACCAAAGATATTCATTAACATGTCATCTTTGCACTACGGGCCAAAGATATTCAACAACAGGTTATCTTTGCGCTACGGGCCAAAGATATTCACCAATAATTCATCTTTGCACTACAGGACAAAGATATTCAACAAGTCATCTTTGCAGTACGGGCCAAAGATATTCATATCTCAAAGAAATATATAATCATTTCAGAATTTATATAAACAATAATTATAACCATGTTGATCAATTCACCTTTGCACTTAAGCTAAAGATAATCGTTTATAAATCCAATGGTCATGATCATACCAGTCAACAATTCATCTTTGCACTACTGGCCAAAGAGAACCCATAGTCACGATCATACCAATAATCTACCCATCTTTACACTTAAGTCAAAGAGAAATATCATCACCGAAATTATAAAAATGTTATATATGATAATAAAAACAATATGATCAACAACTGCATTTATTTTCAAGAATAAGATTCATAAATCAATGATTTCATAACACCTTAATCCAAATGTTATAAATCAGTTAATAATCTCATAATCTAATATTATTAATATTACTACAATATCTTAATCATTTCTTAAACTTATAAACAATTTATTTTAATTGTTTATACTTTACTAATTAATGCATTTAATCATTCTAAAATGCCAAACTTATAAGATTTCATCACCAATAACCAAAACCCTCATCAAAAATCTGCATATACCTTATATAGGATTCTTAAGCCATAAAATCCTATTTTCCGAATTTCTTACTTCATATAATATATTTAATTCATTTACTCATAACTAGACCATTTTATGAAAAATACCAAATCAGTTCCAAAAATATTTCTTTTCTGGGATTTAGCATAATATAGTCCCATATTGAACATATATTTTTCTCAGAATTTCTAAAATTCATTTACTATTTTTCATATGGCCAAAACTGCCAAATATTTAGACATTTATCATAAATTGTACTTTTGTCCGAAAATTATAAAATTTACACGGTATACTTCTGTTATATAAATGTACCCCCAATAAAAATTTCTTTAATTTTGGAGTTAACTACAAGGAGTTATAAGAGTTTACTTTTAAAATAGTCTGTTCTCATAAAATCCATAATTCTTAATCTATATATCCAAAAATCGCCATTTTTGGACACAATCAACAAAACTCATCAAATTATTATTTTAAATTTTTCTAGAATTTTTGAAGGTTCGCAAAAAATTCAAAACTGAAAAACATAATAACCCTTAAAATCCCTTACCTCAAAAGAGCAGTACTGGAATGTCGGATATAACGTTGAACGAACTTTCACCGTATAGAAACACTCAAGATATCTAAAATACTCACAAAATACGCTCGATAATATAGAGAGAGAAAACATTAGTTTCTGGTGTAATTTTCAATTCTAACCTAATCACCCTATTTATAGGAAATTGCATAGAACACCAAAAAAGAAAATTTAATAAAATATTAATATATTTATATTATTTTCTTACGCACACCTTGCCATCTGAATTCAGCCACAAACACATGCAAGTGGGTCTCACAAACACACCAAACATGTTTTTCTTTTAAAAAAATATTTAAAACTTCAAAAATCAATTATTCTGGAACTTCAATAATTCATAATAAATAGCCCCTTTATCAGAAAAATTATAATCTAATGTCCATTCTATAAGAAATTTAATTCTCTACAACTTTGCAGAAGAAAGTTTTTCCAAATTCCAAACAGAAATTGACCGAAATCCACAAACGGACGATTTTACAGGCTATAATCAAATTTCAGTCAAAAATTGTGTCCAACAACACACAAAACATGTGTTAAACATTTAATGCAACAAAAATACTCTTCCTCTTCATTTATTCATATATCACACATTCATTGTAAAAATATCACCATTATTATATTATTGAAATATAATAATATATTTAAGATAAAATATCAACTTTCAACAATTATCACAGTAAAAATTTTCTCCATCTATATTCACATAAAATGAATATTTTCTTTATCATATAAATCAATAATTAATTATTCATAAATAATATTACAGAATCACAATAATGACAACCAGGCAGTTCCCAAGAAAGAGGGGGCTTTCCAATAAGGATTTCTCCTTACTGGCGTGCAATTAGGTGACCAAACCTCTTCTTAGACAGAACTTTCTAGACATTGTCAATAATGTTATCTAATAATATTATTTAGTTAATATGAATTATTGTCTGATAAATGGAAAATCTTGTGTAGTGACAATTATTGAAACAACAAATAATATAAAATATCAACGTAGCAATTATTGAATCAATAAAATAAAATATTGAACAAGAATTACTCGTAACAATTATTGAATAGTGCCTTCACGTACGTAAGAATCAATAATTGGTGCAATACTGCGGTCTCTCTTGCAACAACGCCAGACATTATTCGTGTTTTAACCACCCGGTATTCCAACAAAGTTAATTCAGTAATAACTTCGCCAGTTATTTATAAAAACTCATACTTATCGCTTTCTTCATCCAATCGCTTTCCAGTTATGGGCCCACAAAAGGTCATGCCATCGCATTTAATATTCCCTTTAAGCGTGAAGAATATTCCATGACCAAACGAATATTCCCCGACAACAATGAGTATTTTATAACCACTTGCTTATTTAAAATATTTACATATATCACCTTTAACTTTAAACTTTTATCAATTTAACCATTTACTGAATAGTAATTATAAGAAAATTGAATACTTTTATTTCATAAAATTCGGGGTCTTACACCTTTCGTTTGAATGTTTGAATTATGATGCAAGTAAGCGTATATATATGAGACATGGACTTTTTAAAATGCATCAAGTACCCGTGTCAGATATTTGAGGCTCGGTGAAGTTTGTGTAATGTGTAACAGACTTCAAATATAGCAATATCAATTATATCAATATAACAGCTCGATAACGTTGTGCATTACACTTTCTAAATATTTGTTAGTACTTTAGAATGAAAGAGGTACCCATTTTTAACCCTATTGGTTACATTATAAACATTTTTATCAAGAAATTAATATATATATATATATATATATATATATATATATATATATATATATATATATATATATATATATATAAGGATTCTCTCTCCTTAATAGCATTCGCTTAAATAGCATTCTTTTATCAAAACGACGTAGTTTTGGAGGTACGCGGTAGCATTTTTGTAAATACGCGGTGGCATTTTATTTATAAAAATGCCACCGCGTCCCTCCAAAACTACGTCGTTTTGATAAAAGAATGCTATTTAAGGCAGAATGCTATTTAAGGAGAATGCTCTTGATCCTGACCGTATATATATAAACACACACACACACAACTGTTATATAATTTCCTGGGGTTTAGTGATCAGATTAATTTTATACTTGGATATGTATTTGCACACAAAACTTTTACCCAACTCTATGTAACATATGCTACCAAAATTTGATCATCGCACAACAATCTACCATCTTCTTATTATATTTTAATTTATTAATTGTACGCATAAATATTTTATTATTAATAAAATTAATAATCCCGTCGCAACACGCGAGTTTATATCTAGTTGTACACTAAAAGAGAGGTTTGATCATACATTTTGCAGTTCGAATTCTTCCATCATGTTAGTTTGGTTGCGTCAAATAATTCGGGTCAAATCTCAAGTTCAAATCGAATTAATTTCATTCAAACAATGTCTTAAACTTGTATTTCAATAGTATCTTCTTAGATCATCTTAGTCCACCATAAATTCACCTAAAAGGTAATGACCAAAGGTACTATTATCAAATTTTGAGTCTGAAGGTCAAACCTCAAGTCCGAATCAAATTAAATTCATCCAAACAATGTTTCAATCATTAACCCAATAGTATATTCTTAGGTCATCTTAGCCCACTGAAGTCTCACCAAAAAGGTCATGACTGAAGTGACTATTGTTAGTAACTTAGACAATTTTTTTTACAAATTTTGATGTAAGACTGGGGTATTACAAACTCTCTTACTTAAATTTCTGACGTTCTCGTCAAAATTGATCACACACGTTGACAGTCTACCACAAATCTTTTAACAATCAATACTAGAATTTACATTTATGTGATGGTTGGTGGCTTTGTTCTAGTTATCATTTATTGTTCGGAAAAAGTTGCATGCCTTTTGATATAGAATGAATTTTTCTAGATCTTACGCTTTGTTTAGCCTTGTATGGCTGGATCCTGAAGTGTTGGTCCAATGTTAAATTTTAACATTGTAAATTTATACATAAATTTAATTTAATTGAATTGTATATTTGATTGTCAAATTAATAAAATTCAAGGGAGGGAAACCGAGTAAGGTGAGGGGTTATTGTAAGACCCCAACTTTTATGAATAAAGATAATTTTTCTCAAAATATATTTTTGAATATTATGGTGTGGATTTGATATAATGTTATAGTTGTGGGTAATATTTATAAATTTTGCAAAGTAAGCAAGTTGTTATAAAATATTCGATTGGTCGGAGAATATTTGTTTAACGGAGAATATTCGTACGACGACACAATCATTGGTGGATCCCACAATGGAAGTATTGTCGTAGTTAGAGAATGACAGAAATATCTTTTTATAAACATAACGGTGAAAGTGTTACCGTTAAACTGTTGAAATACCCGATGGTAAAAGTACAGTAATACGCGTGGTTGCATATCTTTGATTATTGATGCTTACGTGAGAAGTCAATCAGTTATACTCAATTATTACTATAGTAATTACTGCATAATATCTCTCATATTATTGATTTAATTATCATAGTATCATCTGCATAATATTTTATATTATAAAATCAATAATTGAGACGACAAAGTTATTCATATTTTTATTTGCATTATTGATGATGTCTAGAAAGTTCTGTCGAGGAAAGGAGTTTGGTCACCTAATTACGCGCCAATAAGGAGAAATCCTTATCAGAAAGCCCCCTCTTTCCTGGGAATGAACTGGTTGTTAATATTGCGAGTTATAATATTAATGATAAATAAGTTCGTGTTGATTAAAGATAAAATTGTTGATAAAAATATTTTTATTGTGTTTGGGATTATTACTGTTAGTGGAAATCGATATTTATTTCGATAATAATTGATTTCTGGATGTTAAATTGACCAAACGAGCAATTAATTGGATAAATGAGCAATTAATTGCTATTGGTTCACATGCAAATTATTGTTGATTCACATGGATGAAACTATTGGTTCACATGCATGTACTATTAGGGGAGGTGGTGCAAGATTGATAATATTTGCAGGACTAAATTAAAAATGGAGTTAAAGATGATGGTACTATACTGTAATAATTTGAGCCCCTAAACGTGCAATTATCAAAACTATGTTTTCCTATAAATAGAAGCTCATTCTTCTTTCATTCTCATCAATTCACTAAGACTCAAAAGAGCAATTATAGAGAGAGAATCTATCGAGAAAAAGAAGAAAAGTATTCTACTACTTAACTATTCCAGTATCCAGTCTTCTTCTAAGGTAAGGAATATTTTTTTAAGTATTCGTATGAAATAATATTTTCTTCCATACTCTGTAGTATGTAAGTAATATTATTTCGTTTTGTATTCCTAATTCTACCCTCATTTTGTTAAAGTATTACTTCTATATTCTGTGAAACTAGTAGAATATCCTTGAAATTTACGCTTCATCTATTATTGTTTCATAAGGATATTTTTCTGAATATTCTTGTTAAATTTTAAGCTTTTCATGCCGGAGTACTATTCATGGGTACTATTCATTTATACGGTACTATTCATGGGGTACTATTCACGGGTACTATTCATAAAGTACTATTCATGGGTACTATTCACAAAGTACTATTCCTGAAGTACTATTCATGGGGTACTATTCACCTGGGATACTATTCATGACAAAAATTAATTTCTTTTTTGTCCAAATCATTTTTGATACAATATTATTCTTGAATTTAACTCCACAAATCAGTATCATGTTGACAATTTGGACATTATTGAATTCTAGATAAATTAAATTATTAAATTTTAAAATTTATCATTGCTCTCATTTAATTGAATTCTTATATCATTGTTATCATCCTCATGCTTATATTGTGATGAAAGTCATCTTTGGCCCGTAGTGCATAAATGGACTGTTGATTGGTATGATTATGATCAGGGATCATTCGGTATAATCATGACCCATAATGTTACAAATGATGTGGTAAAAGTTCTCATTGGCCTGTAGTGCATTGATGGACAGTTGTTGGTATGATTATCACCAGGGATTATTTGGTATGATCATGATCATTGGTGAAAACACGAATATGCTTGGCCCGTAGTGCATAGATAATTCTTGGTTGTGATACTAATGAATATCCTTGGCCCGTAGTGCATGGATAATTCAGTGATGTGGATTATTTATTGAGCTGAGTCTCAGCGATAAATTTGATGATAAACTTTTTAAATCATAGAAGATAGTAGATATCATGCTCTACTTGACTCTTCTAATGAATTGCTTGTTCCGCTGCAGTTACACTTGTTGTTTATTATCAGTTTAACACCGTTGAAGGCTAACGATAATTTATTCTGCATTATCTTAGTCATAATATTTCTTACTGAGCTAGTTGAGTTCACCCTTTTGCTTTCATTGTTCTCTTCAGGAAATGAGAATATAGCTGGGATGAGTCGGGGAATGGAGTAACGGTCCAGATAGGTGGCTATAATAGTCCTCACTATTATGTGAAATAGTGTGATAATAATTGTAATGAGGACTTTATTTGAGTTTGGATACTGTCTATGAGACAATATTCGTGTAAAATGCTTTGTCGTATTGTATAAATGAAGTTTGTATTTGTAGTCTGTACCATGTATTTAGTGACTCAGAATGAGTGATGTATACCTATTTGGGGGCGTCACACCGTCTGTTTGATGCAATGCCGAACCCAGATGTGATTATATGGACATCTATGATATCAGGGTATATCAAGTGTGGGATGATAAGGGAAGCAAAGAGATTTTTTGATAGAGTCGATGCTAAAAAGAATGTGGTTAGTTGGACTGCTATGGTTTCTGGGTATTTGCGCAAGAATTACATTTTGGAGGCGGAGAAGCTATTCAATGAGATGTCTGAGAAGAATGTTGTTTCTTGGAACACTATGATTGATGGGTATTGTCGACATTGGGATTTTTATTTGTCCCTTTTCTTTTCTTGTATTTTGGTGTTCTCATGTTAGGTGAGATTTGTTTGAAAAAACAAGTTGTGAAAAGGTCCGACATGTATATGTCAACGATTGGACTGTAAGAGTTGCCAGTTGGTATTTTTAAATGGTTGCACCAACTCAACCAGAAATGGTTTGCACATTGACCTAGTGATATGATACTATTTAACTGGTTTGTGAAACCGAGATTCGTTAGGGTCCGGGGGCTTGATTATGCGGAGTGAAGGTGTTAGGCACCCCCCGACATCCGTGGTGATCGCCACTTTTCAATTTAAACCTTTATCTGAATGTGTGTGTGTGTGTGTGTGGGTCAATGTGCAGTTGTCTGGAAGTAGTGTTATGCCTCGTTTGCACCTATATACAAAGGGTTTGAATTTTGTATAAAAGTTCAATTTTAACAAGATATAACAATGATGTTTTGTAAAAGAGGGTTTTCAAACCCTTATGTTCAATAGTAATTGAGGCCTTTGAAACTTCCATTTTATTATGTGTTCGGCTGAATTGCTTTTATTTTCGAGATGCGAAGCATCTTCGAGAAAATAAGATACATAGCAGTGCCAAACTCCTTGTGGGAATGAGAGCCGTCTAAGGAAATTCAAACACTGTGAATAATTTACAAGATGATTACAACTGAAAATGTCAATCACGGGAACCGAATCTAGATTCAGGAGACTGAATCTGTGATCACATGATTCCTAGGCTCACATGATGATGCAGTATGTAAGACCCCAACTTTTTATAAATAAAATCGAATTTCCTCTATTTATTATTATGAATAATAAGGTGTTAATTTGAGATAATGCTTTGGTTATGGGTGAAAAATGAAAATTTTGCAAAATAAAATAAGTGGTTATAAAATATTCATTGTTGTCGGGGAATATTCGTTTGGTCGTGGAATATTCTTGTTGTCAGAGAATATTCGTACGACGGCGCAACCATTTGTGGACCCCATAACGGAAAACGGTCGGATGAAGAAAATGACAAGTTTGAGTTTTTACAAATAACGGCGTAGTTGTTACCATTAACACTGTTGGAATACCCGGTGGTTAAAATACAGTAATACGCGTGGTTGCACAGTAGCACATGGTATTGCACAATATTTTTGAATTATTGATTCTTACGTGAAGGCGCCTTTTCTCAATAATTATTACACAGAATTACTGATTCAATATTTTATTTTATTGATTCAATAATTGCTACGTTGATATGTTATATTATTGTTGTTTCAATAATTATCACTGCACAGTATTTTCCATTATCAGATCAATAATTCATATTATTTGAATAATATTATTAGATAGCATTATTGGCAATGTCTAAGGAAGTTATGTCTAGGAAAGGGGTTTTGTAAGACCCCAAATTTTACGAAATGAAAGTATTTTCAATTTTTTGATAATTGTTATTCTATTTAGTAAATGGTTAAATTGTTAAAAGGTTAAAGTTAAGGATGATATTTGAAAATTTTACAAAGTAATCAAGTTGATATAAAATATTCGTTGTGTCGGGGAATATTTTTTTTGTCAGGGAATATCCGTACGACGACACCATCATTGGTGGACCCCATAATGGAATAATTGTCGGAGTTAGAAAACGACAGAAATATCTTTTTATAAAAATAACGGCGAAAATTTTACCGTTAAACTGTTGAAATACCCGGTGGTAAAATACGATGTCTGGCGTGGTTGCATAGTAGCAAGCAATATTGATTATTGATGCTTACGTAAGAATCCACTAACTTTACTCAATTATTGCTACAGTAATTGTTGCATAGTATCTCACGTTATTTGATTCAATTATTATCACAATATTATCTGCATAATATTTTATATTATTAAATCAATAATTGAGACGACAAAGTTATTCATATTATTATTTACAATATTGACAATGTCTAGAAGTTCTGTCAAGGAGAGGTTTGGTCACCTAATTGCGCGCTAATAAGGAGAAATCCTTATCGAAAAGCCCCCTCTTTCCTGGGAACGACCTGGTTGTTAAATATTGTGAGTTATAATATTAGTTATGAGTAATTGTTGAAGTATTAAGAATGTGTTTATTGAAGATAAGAGAATTAAAAAAGTTAGAGGGGAATAATGTAAACTTGGAAAACTTTAGGGGTACCAAAGTGTAATAAGTTAAATCAATCTGGACCATTGGTGGTGGTATTAATAGTAAATCAATCTGGACCATTGATGGTGGTTTTAATAGTAAATCAATCTGGACCGTCAGTGGTGGTTTTAATAATAAATCAATCTGGACCGTCGGTAGTGGTTTTAATAGTAAATCAATCTAGACCGTTGATGGTTGTTTTAAAAGTAATCAATCTGGACCGTCGGTTGTGGTTCTAATAGTAATCAATATGGACCGTCCGTTCTAATAGTAAATCAATCTGGACCGTTCGTAAATTAGTTACTATTTAGTCATATCTCCTATAAATAGAAGCTTAATTCTTCTTTCATTCTCACTAATTCACTGAGACTCACAAGAGAAGCTATAGAGAGAGAAACTATAGAGAGAAAGAAGAAGAGTATTATGCTATTTCACTATTACAGTATCCGGTCTTCTACTAAGGTAAGGGATGCTATTTTTGTTTGGTGAGGGATATTATTTGTTGTATTCGTAAGGGGTATTATTTCTTTCGTATTCATAAGGAATACTATTTTTTCGTATTCATCCTTTAATATGTCACAATAACCTGTCTACGCAGATTACGTACCGTATGACGGGTGAAAATCCATTTGCAGTTTCGTATGTTATTTCTTTTCATATTCATAAATCAAAACTTACTATGATAAGTATTGCTTCTATAATCCTTGAAATTAGTGGAATATTCTTGAGTTTTGCGCTGCATCCAGTATCTTTTTATTGGAATATTGATATGAACTTTCTTATTAAATATTAATATTTTCACCCGGGGTACTATTCACGGGTTACTATTCGCCCAGTTACTATTCACTATAATATTATTCACTCGGGTATTTGGGGTACTTTTCATGCCGGGGTACTATTCACGGGTTACTATTCACCCGATTACTATTCACTCTAGTATTATTCACTCGGGTGGGGCACTTTTCATGCCAGGGTTACTATTCACGGGGTACTATTCTCGAAGTACTATTCACGGGGTGCTATTTACCCAAAAAAATTATTTCTTTTCTATCCAAATTATTTTGATACATGGATATTATTCTTGAATTTTACTCCACAAAGTAGTATCATGTTGACAATTTGGATATTTTTAAACTTTGGATAAATTTAAAGTCTTTAATATTTATCATTGATCTCACTTGATTAAATCTTTATATCATTGTCATCATTCTTATATTTATATTGTGTTGAAAGTCATCTTTGGCTTATATGCAAAGATGGACTATGGATTATTGGTTTTACAGTTGTATATCTTTGGCTTACGTGTAAAGATGGACTGTTGATTATTGGTTTTACAGTTGTATATCTTTGGCTTACGTGCAAAGATGGACTGTTGATTATTGTTTTTACAGTTGTATATCTTTGGCTCACAGGCAAAGATGGACTGTTGATTATTGGTTTTACAGTTGTATTTCTTTGGCTTATGTGCATAGATGAACTATTGATTGGTATGATTATGACCAAGGATCATCCGGTATAATCATGACCCGTAATGTTACAAATGATGTGGTAAAAGTCCTCATTGGCCCGTAGTGCATTGATGGACATTTATTGGTATGATTATAACAAGGGATTATTCGGTATAATCATGACCATTGTTGAAAATACGAATATCCTTGGCCCGTAGTGCATGAATAATTTGTGGTCATAATACTAATGAATATCCTTGACCGTAGTGCATGGATGATTCGATGATGTGAATTATTTATTAAGCTGAGTCTCAACGATAAAATATTGATTATACACTTTTAATTCGTAGAAGATAGTAGAAATCATGCTCTACTTGACTCTTCTAAAATATTGTTGTATATCTTTGGCCTGTAGTGCAAAGATGAAATGTTAATGAATATCTTTGACCGTAGTGTAAAGATGAATTTATTAGTATGATTATAAACAAGAATTGTGATTGGGTATAACCATGATTTTTGATGTTTCAGGTAAAGACAGGTGATGAAAATTATCTTCGTCTTGGGTGCGAAGAGGAATTTAGAATCACAATTATGATTATGAGTTATTCACATGATTGTGGACAGGAATTGTTAATTGATGTTACAGGGATAAAACACTGTTGATGGACTTTTAACATGGAGAAGATAATAGACCTTATGGTCTATTTGACTCTTCTAATGGATTGCTCATTCCGCTGCAACTATGGTTGAAAAGTTTTATCATCTACCATATGTTCTAAATCTCTGATTTATTACTAATGAAGGCTATTGATAATTTAATTATCTTTAGTCATGATATTCTTTACTGGGCTAGTTGTGCTCACCCTTTTTGCTTCACAATTCCTTTCAGGTAATAAGAGTGTAGTTGGGTCGAGCGGGGGTAACAGGGGAATAGAACGGTGGTCTCTAGCTGTGGAGGTTCTCTCTAAACAATATGAAAATAATTTTATTGAGAACTTTAGAATAGTGTGTTGTATTTTATACATCATTTAGTAGTTATATTTGGTGAATCAAATAGGGTGAGGCGAACCCAACGTTGGAAGGGTGTTTTGCCACTATCATACAAGATGTCTAATGACATGCGACTTCGTGTTATCATAAGACAGGGTTGTGCACATCCACTTGCTGAGTATATCAATGAGCACTACCTATATAATCTTGGTGTTTGGTTGAAGTATAATTCTCGATTAGAGATAGTGGAGATAATGATATGTCAAGAGAAGACTCACCATTGGAAAGAATATGATAGTAATCTTCTCATTTTTCTTTGGAGTCTATTGGGTCAACCAAGGAAAATTCTGTGGACATATGATATCTATCATAACCTAGACGCATGGCCTCCCATGTACGAAGGTTTCCTTGAGCACTTTTCGAAGATTTTAATTTCTAAAATAGTTATTGACTGTACCTTTATGTAAGGTACCATTGTAAGGTGTTATGGTCGAGGCACCATGAGAGTTGAATATATTTGTATTAAAACTCACAGCTTATGCGTTGTCGTACTTTGCACGATAGTTCAACAGTTGTATAAATGAAGTTGTATTTGATTTTTATAGTATGATATCTGGCGACTCAGAATGGGTTGTGTGGACCTATTTTGGGGGCGTCACAGGTATGGTCACCTACTTACACGCCAATAAGAAGAAATCCTTATCGGAAAGCCCCCTTCTTTCCTGGGAACGACCTGGTGATCATAATTGTGATTTTGTAATATTATTTATGAATAATTAATTATTAATTTATATGATAAGGAAATATTTATTTTATGTGGATATAAATGATGGATATATTTATTGTGGTTATAAATGAAGGAATAAATGCTGAGGTGTTTTATCAGTATTTATTTGGAAACAGAGGTGTTCAAAATCGTCCGTATGTGGATTTCGGGCATTTTCTGTTTGGAATTTTGAAAAACTTTCTTCTACAAAGTTGTAGAGAATTTAATTTCCTATAGAATGAACATAAAATTCGTATTTTTATGATAAAAGGGCTACTTATTATGAATTATTAAAGTTTCAAAAATAAATGTTTTTTTATTAAAAACATGGGTGGGCCCCACTTTTGGTTGGTGAGAAATGTGCTAAAATTTATTTTTAAAAGTGGTGGGCGTGAATAGTAGCAGGTAAAGCCACCAGATAGCAGGCTAGTCTACTATGGTGTTCTAAGCATTTTCCTATAAATAGGGTGCTTAGTTAGAATTGAAAATCACACCAGAAACAAGTTTTCTTTCTCTCTATATTATCGAGCGTATTTTGTGAGTATTTAAATAATTTGTGAGTTGCTATTCAGTGCAAGTTTCCTTCAGCCTTATACCTGGTATTTCAGCCGGAAGTACTGTTCTTTCGAGGAGGTGAGAATTTAGCAGGAACTAGCCGGGGTATGGAGCGATGATTCTAGAAAGTTGTTTTAGCAGTCCTCACTATTTTTATAAAATAGTGTATCAATAATTGTAATTAGGACTCCTTTTGAGTTTGTATACTGTCTATTAGATAGTATTTGTATTTAAACTCATAGTATATGTGTTGTCGTATTTTACACGATAATTGTATTAATGAAGTTGTATTTGTTTCTGCTTGATCTTCGCTGATGTGTGATCAGAATGGGTGATGTATACCTATTTTGGCGGCGTCACACAGTATGTATGAAAGCTGTAACCAATTATATATATATATAAAAGCTGTAAATATATACGAAAGTCCAATGATAATCTAGAAGAGGGGTTGAATAGATTATTACAGGTTAAAAATTTATATTAGGCCTTTTTGAATTTTTAATAGTTAATTTGCAGTTTTAGAAATTAGCAAACAAGATATCAAAAATTCAATCACACAATGCACATAGATTTATCTGGTTCACAACATACACCCCTTGGTATGTTGCTACATCCAGTCTCAAGTCCCTACTTGGAACTTGAGATCCTATTACTATCTATAATAACAACTCATTCAACAGGCAGAGAAGCCTTTACAAAGTTTTATAGACAAACTTCCAAGTGTTCCCAACTATTCTATCTTGGACAACAAGCTCCCCGCTCCCTCTTAAAGAAAATTTATTTCAATTATGAACAAACCTGTATATGTAACCGAAGATTAACTAAGCTTCTTATGGTTAGCCTCTGCAAGATGCTTCTCGAAGTCTCTTTTCCAGTGTCCTGGCTTATTGTAGTGGAAGCAAACTCCTTTGCTATCCGTATCAGCGTTGTTCTTATTATCCTTTTTTTGCCTTTCTATTTACCTTCTTTGAATCGTTCTTCTATTAAGAAGATCCTTTGGCCCCTACTAGTAAGACTTGGTCTTTCTTGGTTGGAAAGTGACTTTCAGCATTTTCAACATGTTAAGCAAATCAGCGAAGCTGATATCTAGCTTATTCATATGAAAAAATTCATAACAATTGTGAGAAGGAGTCTGGAAGTGACTAAAAGATCAAATCTTGGCTCAACTCTCCATCCATAAGAAAACCTGTTGTCCTAATTGTTCAATCGAATTGATCATGTAAAGGACTTTTGTATATACTGTAATGTCATCGATCATTCTAGATCGGAAGAGCTCCTTAGATATATTATATCTATCAGTCCTACTTTCCTCACCATCAACTACTTGATGTGCAGGAGTATAGTAGGAGCATCCATAGTTTAATACTGAAGCTCGTTACTCATGGATGCGAGCATGTTGCATTGAGCCAATTGTGCATCATCTTGCTACTTTCTAAAAGTTACAATCTCTTCCTCAGATGCATTGTCTGCAACCATTGCCATGAAAGGCATATTAAGGACATAAAATAACTTTTTAGGCATGAAAACTATTCTCAAATTCCTTAACCAATCCATTTAATTCGGTCCAATTAATTTAGCATCTAATATGCTATGCAGTGATAGTAATTTTAGACATTGTAAAATTCTGTAAATAAATTTGTAATTTAAAAACATTATATCATACATTCTTTTATTAATTACCAAAATAATTTAGGTCTTGTTTTAAATTGGTATCTCCCACTATTTTCATCAAACTATATTACCCTCACGTATATAGTTCGGCAAAATCTAATTAAATATTTGCGAGTGAGAATAAAGATCTCATTTCAAATGTATATAGCCTTGTGGTGACACAAACAACTATATATAAATAAATAGGTAGACAACTCTTGTCAATTACATCATCATGTAACTCCTTTTATTTTGCCTCTTAGATTATTTTGATCAAGTGGTGGCACATCCGAATCAAAATTATTCAAGTTAAGTTCAACCTAGCACTTCCATATATTCAAAAAAAGAAAAACATTGTCCTTGTGGTGATACAACAAAACAAACATTGTTCAATTTTCTTTATAAGCATCAAATGTGATAAAATTAACATCTCAAACAATTAAGATAAACTTTGTGGTGACAAAATAAACTTATAATAATTAATTGATGTAAGACCCCAACTTTTATGAATAAAGATTAATTTTTCTCGAAATATATTTTTGAATATTATGGTGTGGATTTGATATAATGTTATAGTTGTGGGTATTATTTATAAATTTTGCAAAGCAAGCAAGTGGTTATATAATATTTGATTGGTCAGAGAATATTCATTTTAACAGGGAATATTCGTACGACGGCACAATCATTGGTGGACCCCAACACGGAAGTATTGTCATAGTTAGAAAACGAAATAATTATCTTTTTATAAAAATAACGGCAAAAGTTTTATTGTTAAACTGTTGAACTACCCGGTGGTAAAAGTATAGTAATGCGCGTGGTTGCATAGTAGCACACTGTATTGATTATTGATGCTTACATGAGATAAATACATGGTACATAATTTTGAGTCACCAAATACATGGTATAGAATTTAAAGACAAACTTCTTTTATACAGTACGACAAAACGTAGCTGAGAGTTTCAACACGAATAATGTCTCGTAGAGAGTATCCAAACTCAAATACAGTCCTCATTACAATTATTATCACACTATTTCACTGAATAGTGAGGACTACTAATGCAAACATCTAGACCGTCACTCCGTTCTCCGACTAGTCCTAGCTATATTCTAATTTCCTGAAGAGAACAATGAAAACAATGGGTGAGCTCAACTAGCCCAGTAAAAAATATTATGACTAAGATAATGCAGAATAAATTATCGTTAGCCTTCAACAGTGTTAAACTGATAAAATATAATAAACATCAAGTTTAACTATAGCAGAACAAGCAATCCATTAGAAGAGTCAAGTAGAGCATGATATCTACTATCTTCTATGATTTAAAAAGTTTATCATCAATTTTATTGCTAAGACTCAGCTTAATAAATAAACCACATCATCGAATCATCCCTGCACTATGGGCCAAGGATATTCATGTAATCATCAATGGTCATGATTATACCGAATAATCCCTAGTCATAATCATACCAACAACTGTCCATCAATGCACTACAGGCTAATGAGAATTTTTACCACATCGTTTGTAACATTACGATCATGATTATACCGAATAATCCCTGGTCATAATCATACCAATCAATAGTACATCTATGCACGTAAGCCACAGATGACTTTTATCACAATATAAGCATAAAGTTGATGACAATGATATAAGAATTCAATTAAAAGAAAGCAAAGGATAAATTTTTAAAGATTTATAACTTAATTTATCCATTCAATAATGTCCAAATTGTCAACATGATACTACTTTGTGGAGTAAAATTCAAGAATAATATTGTATCAAAAATGATTTGGACAGCAAAGAAATCAATTTTTGTCATGAATAATTCCCTGGGTGAATAGTACCTGAGTGAATAGTATCCCGTGAATAGTACTTAGAGAATAGTACCCCGTGAATAGTACTTTGTAAATAGTACTTTGTGAATAGTACCTGTGAATAGTATCCTGTGAATAGTACTTTATGAATAGTACTGTAAAAATGAATACTACTCATGGACAGTACTCTGACATGAAAAGCTTAAATTTTAACAAGAATGTGTAGAAAATATACTTGTGAAACGATACTAGATGAAGTGCAAATTTCAAGGATATTCTACTAATTTCAAGGAGTATAGAAGTAATACTTTAACACAATGAGGGTATAATTAGGAATACGAGATGAAATAATATTACTCACATACTACAGAGTATGGAAGAAAATATTATTTCTTATGAATACTGAAAAAAATAATATCCCTTACCTCTGAAAAAGACTGGATACTGGAATAGTGAGGTAGCAGACTTCTCTTCTTCTTTCTCTTTATAGCTTCTCTCTTTATAATTGCTCATGTGAATCTTAGTGAATTGGTGAGAATGAAAGAAGAATGAGCTTCTATTTATAGGAAAATATAGTTTCGATAATTGCACGTTTTGGGGCTCAAAATATTACAGTATAATACCTTTATCTTTTCCTTTATTTTTAATTTAGTCCTGCAAGTATATCAAACTTGCACCACATCCCCTAATAGTACATCATGTGAATCAATAGTACATTCATGTGAATCAATAGTTCTATACATGTGAAAAAAATAATTACAGTATAGTACCTTCATCTATACCTCCATTTTAAATTTAGTCATGTAAGTATTATCAATCTTGTACCACCTCACCTAATAGTACATGCATGTGAGTTAATAGTACACACATGTGAACCAATAGTTATAAGCATGTGAATTAATAGCAATTAATTGCTCATTTATCTGATTAATTACCCGATCGGTCAATAGACTCAAAAGACATCAATTATTATCGAAATAGATGTCCATTTCCATTAACACTAATAATCCCAACACAATAAAAATATCAATTTTATCTTTAATTAATACGAACTTATTCATCATTAATATTATAACTCACAATATTTAACAACCAGATCATTCCCAGGAAAGAGGGGGCTTTCCGATAAGTATTTCTCCCTATTGGCGCGCAATTAGGTAACCAAACCTCTCCTTGACAGAACTTTCTAGACATTGTTAATATTGTAAATAATAATATGAATAACTTTGTCGTCTCAATTATTAATTTAATAATAATAAATATTATGCAGATGATACTGTGACAATAATTGAATCAATAATATGAGAGTTATTATGCATCAATTATTGTAGCATCAATTACTGTAGTACTAATTTAGTATAACTGAGTGACTTCTCACGTAAACATCAATAATCAATACCGTGTGTGACGCCCCCAAAATAGGTATACATCACCCATCTTGAGTCGCCAAATACATGGTACAGAATTTAAATACAAACTTCTTTTATACAGTACGACAAAACGTAGCTGAGAGTTTCAACACGGATAATATCTCGTAGAAAGTATCCAAACTCAAATAAAGTCCTCATTACAATTATTATCACACTATTTCACAGAATAGTGAGGACTACTAATGCAAACATCTGGACCGTCACTCCGTTCCCCGATTAGTCCCAGCTATATTCTCATTTCCTGAATAGAACAATGAAAACAAAGGGTGAGCACAACTAGCCTAGTAAGACATATTATGACTAAGATAATGCAGAATAAATTATCGTTAGCCTTCAACAATGTTAAACTGATAAAATATAATAAGCATCAAGTTTAACTACAGCGGAACAAGCAATCCATTAGAAGAGTCAAGTAGAGAATGATATCTACTATCTTCTATGATTTAAAAAGTTTATCATCAATTTTATCATTTGAGACTCAACAATAAATAAACCACATCATTGAATCATCCCCGCACTCACGGGCGAGGATATTCATGTAATCATCAATGGTCATAATTATCTGAAGAATAATCCCTGGTCATAATCATACCAACAACTGTCCATCAATGCAATACAGGCCAATGAGGATTTTTACCACATCGTTTGTAACATTACGATCAAGATTATACCGAATAATCCTTAGTCATAATCATACCAATCAATAATGCATCTATACATATGACTTTTATCACAATATAAGGATGAGGATGATGACTATGATATAAGAATTCAATTAAAAGAAAGCAAAGGATAATTTTTAAAGATTTATAACTTAATTTATCCATAATTCAATAATGTCTAAATTATCAACATGATACTATTTTGTGGAGTAAAAATCAAGAATAATATTGTATCAAAAATGATTTGGACAGCAAAGAAATCAATTTTTGTCATGAATAATTCTCTGGGTGAATAGTACCTAAGTGAATAGTACCCCATGAATAGTACTTCGAGAATAGTATCCCGTGAATAGTACTTTGTAAATAGTATTCATGAATAGTACTTTGTGAATAATACCCGTGAATAGTACTTTGTGAATAATACCCTGTGAATAGTACTTTGTGAATAATACCCCATGAATAGTACTTTGTGAATAGTACAGTAAAAATGAATACTACTCATGGACAGTACTCCGGCATGAAAAGCTTAAATTTTAACAAGAATGTGTAGAAAATATTCTTGTGATACGATACTAGATGAAGCGCAAATTTCAAGGATATTCTACTAATTTCACGGAGTATAGAAGTAATACTTTAACACAATGAGGGTATAATTAGGAATACGATACGAAATAATATTACTCACATACTACAGAGTATGGAAGAAGATATTATTTCTTATGAATACTGAAAAAAATAATATCCTTTACCTCTGAAAAAGACTAGATACTGGAATAGTGAGATAGCAGACTTCTTTTCTTCTTTCTCTTTATAGCTTCTCTCTCTATAATTGCTTTTGTGAGTCTTAGTGAATTGGTGAGAATGAAAGAAGAATGAGCTTCTATTTATAGGAAAATATAGTTTCGATAATTGCACGTATTGGGGCTCAAAATATTACAGTATAATACCTTCATATTTTCCTTTATTTTTAATTTAGTCCTGCAAGTATTATAAAACTTGCACCACCTTCCCTAATAGTACATCATGTGAATCAATAGTACATTCATGTGAATCAATAGTTCTATACATGTAGAAAAAATAATTACAGTATAGTACCTTCATCTATACCTCCATTTTAAATTTAGTCATGTAAGTATTATCAATCTTGTACCACCTCACCTAATAGTACATGCATGTGAGTTAATAGTACACACATGTGAACCAATAGTTATAAGCATGTGAATTAATAGCAATTAATTGCTCATTTATCTGATTAATTACCCGATCGGTCAATAGACTCAAAAGACATCAATTATTATCGAAATAGATGTCCATTTCCATTAACATTAATAATCCCAACACAATGAAAATATCAATTCCATCTTTAATCAATACAAACTTATTCATCATTAATATTTTAACTCACAATATTTAACAACCAGATCATTCCTAGGAAAGAGGGGGCTTTCCGATAAGGATTTCTCCCTATTGGTGCGTAATTAGGTGACCAAACCTCTCCTTGACAGAACTTTCTAGACATTGTCAATATTGCAAATAATAATATGAATAACTTTGTCGTCTCAATTATTAATTTAATAATAATAAATATTATGCAGATGATACCGTGACAATAATTGAATCAATAATATGAGAGTTATTATGCAACAATTACTGTAGCACTAATTGAGTATAACTGAGTGACTTCTCACGTAAGCATCAAAAATCAATACCGTGTGTGACGCCCCCAAAATAGGTATACATCACCCATCCTGAGTCCCCAAATATATGGTATAGAATTTAAATACAAATTTCTTTTATACAGTACGACAAAACGTAACTGAGAGTTTCAACACGGATAATGTCTCGTAGAGAGTATCCAAACTCAAATAAAGTCCTCATTACAACTATTATCACACTATTTCACTGAATAGTGAGGACTACTAATGCAAACATCTGGACCGTCACTCCATTCCCCGATTAGTCCCAGCTATATTCTCATTTCCTGAATAGAACAATGAAAACAAAGGGTGAGCACAACTAGCCTAGTAAGACATATTATGACTAAGATAATGCAGAATAAATTATCGTTAGCCTTCAACAATGTTAAACTGATAAAATATAATAAGCATCAAGTTTAACTGCAGCGGAACAAACAATCCATTAGAAGAGTCAAGTAGAGCATGATATCTACTATCTTCTATGATTTAAAAAGTTTATCATCAATTTTATCGCTAAGACTGAGCTTAATAAATAAACCACATCATCGAATCATCCCTGCACTACGGGCCAAGGATATTCATGTAATCATCAATGATCATGATTATACTGAATAATCCATGGTCATAATCATACCAAAGAATCGTCCATCATACCTTTCTACGTGCCAATGAGGATTTTTACCACATCATTTATAACATTACGGTCATGATTATACTGAATAATCCCTGGTCATAATCATACCAATCAATAGTACATCTATGCACGTAAGCCACAGATGACTTTTTATCATAATATAAGTATGAGGATGATGACAGTGATATAAGAATTCAATTAAAAGAAAGCAAAGGATAAATTTTTTAAAGATTTATAACTTGATTTATCTAGAATTCAATAATGTCTAAATTATTAACATGATACTGCTTTGTGGAGTAAAATTCAAAAATAATATTGTATCAAAAATTATTTGGACAGCAAAGAAATCAATTTTTGTCATAAATAATTACCCGGGTAAATAGTACCCCATGAATAGTACTTTATGAATAGTACCCGCGAATAGTACCCATGAATAGTACTTTGTGAATAGTACCTTGTGAATAGTACTTTGTGAATAGTACCGTAAAAATGAATACTACTAATGGACATTACTCCGGCATGAAAAGGTTAAAATTTAACAAGAATGTGTAGAAAATATCCTTGTGAAATGATACTAGATGAAGCGCAAATTTCAAAGATATTCTACTAATTTCACAGAGTATAGAAGCAATACTTTAACAAAATGAGGGTATAATCAGGAATACGAGATGAAATAATATTACTCACATACTACAGAGTATGGAAGAAAATATTATTCCTATGAATACCGAACAAAATAATATCCCTTACCTCTGAAGAAGACTGGATACTGGAATAATGAGGTAGTAGACTTATCTTGTTCTTTCTCTCTATAGCTTCTTTCTCTATAATTGCTCTTGTGAGTCTTACTGAATTGGTGAGAATGAAAGAAGAATGAGCTTCTATTTATAAGAAAATATAGTTTCGATAATTGCACGTTTTGGGGCTCAAAATATTACAGTATAAAACCTTCATCTTTTCCTTCATTTTTAATTTAGTCCTGCAAGTATTATCAAACTTGCAGCACCTCCCCTAATAGTACATCATGTGAATTAATAGTACACACATGTGAAAAAAAAAGTTACGGTATAGTACCTTCATCTATACCTCTATTTTTAATGTAGTCATGCAAGTATTATCAATCTTGCACCACCTCCCCTAATAGTACATGCATGTGAATCAATAGTACATACATGTGAACAAATAGTTATAAGCATGTGAATTAATAACAATTAATTGCTCATTTATCCGATTAATTACCCGATTAGTCAATATAACCTCCAGACATCAATTATTATCGAAATAGATGTCCATTTCCATTAACACTAATAATCCCAACACAATGATAATATCAATTTCATCTTTAATCAATACAAACTTATTCATCATTAATATTATAACTCACAATATTTAACAACTAGATCATTCCCAGGAAATAGGGGGCTTTCCGATAAGGATTTCTCCCTATTGGCGCACAATTAGGTGAACAAACCTCTCATCGATAGAACTTTCTAGACATTGTCAATATTGCAAATAATAATATGAATAACTTTATCGTCTCAATTATTGATTTAATAATAATAAATATTATGCAGATGATACTGTGACAATAATTGAATCAATAATATGAGAGATATTATGCAATAATTACTGTAACAATAATTGAGTATGACTGAGTGATTTCTCACGTAAGCATCAATAATTAATATCGTGTGTTACTATACTTTTACCATCGGGTAGTTCAACAGTTTAACGGTAATACTTTCGCCGTTATTTTTATAAAAAGATAATTATGTCGTTTTTAACTACGACAATACTTCCGTTGTGGGGTCCACCAATGATTGTGCCGTCGTACGAATATTCCCCGACCAATCGAATAATATATAACCACTTGCTTACTTTGAAAAATTTGTAATTAATACCCACAACTATAACATTATATCAAATTCACACCATAATATTCAAAATTATATTTCGAGAAAAATTAATCTTTATTCATAAAAGTTGGGGTCTTACATAAACTCTTCTATTCAAACGAAAGTGGAATCCAATTCCAAGTTAATATAAAACTTTTATTTTAATTATACTCTAATTCAAAATAAACATATTTATCTTAATTGAAATAAATACTAAAAATAAAAATTCCGAATGCGGTGTCAAGCGCAATCATACTGTAATACATCGGGATCTCACGTAGGCTATTGCTAGCCTTAAAAATATTTTCGAGTTTATGGCATGAATCATGGCTTAGAATATATCTTGAAAAGTAGTAAATTAATACTTCTAGCCAAATTTTTCCCGGTTATGGCGTAATTTGGCTCCAGAATGAAGTGGAATAAATACAATTGCAGCGTCAGACAAAGCAAAACAAGAAAAAGTTTTGCCCTGAAAATTTAATCGAATCGCATATCATACATACACGGAATCAATAAGATCGATAATTAGCACAAATTTTGGCTCTGATACCATTGTTGGGTTTATATATAGCGCGATCATGCAATCAAATTACACAAAAGGTGCGGAAGCACGATATAATTAGGAATTTAAAAATTTTCATACAAACCCATCACCATAATCATACTTTGTGCATAATTATCAATCAATAGAATAGAGATGGAGAACATATTCATACCCTTGTAGAACTAGCTTTCTCAAGTACGAGTTCACCTCCAATTCCTTTTCACGTTCAACTTGAATCCACCTGGTTTGATTCTTTCCTTTGATCAACGTAAGCCACTTAAGTGTTTGGCCTCTAGAGGTGATCCACCAAGGAAGAACAAATATTCAAGAAGATGGGTGTTTGGCTCAAACCCTAGTTTTTTTCTATCTCTGTAGAAAAAGGGTGTACTCTCCAACAATTGGAATCAAGTCACTTGATATCTGATATAAGATTCCTCTTATAAAGATATCAGTTAACCCTTCTAATCTAATTAGAAATTAGGGTATTATTTAATTAATTAAATTCATTTAATTAATTAATCTCTCTAATCTTATTAGGGACAATTAATTAAACTCTTTTAATTAATTTAACCTCCTAATCTTATTAGGATATATGATAGTACTTTTATTAATTAATTCTCAAACTCCTTTAGGAATTAAATAATAATAATAATAATAATAAGACTCCTCTTATTAATTTATATTTAATATTTCCAAAATATTAAATAATAAATATTAAGCTATTTAATATAATCTATCACCATAGATTAAATTAAATATACTTAACTTATTATTACGATTATGCCATTTGCTTCTTAAATAAATATTCTTCCTTTTATATGTGCGATCCTTTATGTTCTCCATATTAAATCGGTTGTGAAAAAATCAATTAAAAATTTTAATCTTATTTAAATAAATAAATTAAACTATTTATTTATTTAAATAAATAATATTTATTCTACAATATATATAAGCCTTTCTAGCGATTAACGACTTTTTAGATGATATAAATTTCAACATTAATCATAAAAGAACCTTTGAGTAAATAGTTAACATACAATAAAATCATTCCACCATACAATGTCCCAATTAAATATAAGACATGGAGTTACTGTCAAGTCATATTTTATTTAATTATATGTTTTTCGATTCTTAAATGCACAACACCAAATAATGCAAATTAGAAAGTCTTTTCTAATTTTATTCTGCCTTGGCCAAGGATTACTGGGTTGTCATTTATCGAATCATATAGGACATTTCTCTTCTTTTACTAGAAGCTGTAGATTCTTTATTGATCATACGTTATCTCCACGTACAACTTATTATACCCAATCATACCCTTTGATATACCCTAAGAGTCTTAAGGAATAAGTCAAAGTATAATTCATCATACACAAGATACTATGATGATCTCAAATCTATGGATCACTTGTACTACTATCACTACAGGAATTCCTATTGACAGATAAGTAAAACTCCATTAGGTATTCCTTAGCGAGTCATGTTCAGTGAATTTATTCTCCAATAAGCACCTACATACTTGCTTTAGTGTCTCCACACAAATGATCATGAGATCAATCATCCTCATCCAATGAACAAGCAAAGTATGTACCAATTTATCCGGATTCACTAATCCCGTTTTTAATAATCCATCGATTGGGAACATTTTAGTATTTAAGCTATCTAAGAATTTAGATCTCATTATCATGATCTCATCATGATTCTAAAAGTATTGCTTAAAACTATGAGTTTATCACATGTTATTAAAATAACACCATATAGATAAATTAAAGTCTTTAGTAAATGAATACTTTTATTAATAAACGAATAAGATTGTTACAAAGTATATGCTTTATCATCAACATGATTGGCTTGTATGCATACTACTTTCACCTTGTACATAGATATCTCAATTAAGGACTGTACAAAACTTGTCCATACAAATATACATCAAGTGTTTCATCATCAAATCATATACATTTGGAATCTAATGACGGTTCTAATCAATCTCCCCCTTAATAAAGAAACCTTATAATCCATAATTAGATTCCTAACACATATATATATAACTTTAAGCTTGATTTAAATGAGTTTCTGTATAAGCAGTAATATATATTTTTGTTCAGATTTATAAAGATTTAATTTTCTTTATAAAATAAAGAACTTGTTTCTATTGAAAAACAAATTTAACTTTAATTCCGTATAAAAAAGTTTAAATAACTTTTATAGTTATGATTCTTATTAAGCAAATAAATTCACAAAAGTTTGTGATATAAAAGTTTAAATAACCTTTATATTATGCAACAAGTATTTTATGAATAAGTAAATAAATGTTCAAATACTTGCAATAACAGATATCAAATATAATAAATTAAACAGTTAAATGATACTTAATATAATAAATAAATTTGTTAAACTCAAAAATATATATAATGATATATTTTATCTATCTTGTGAATATTAAATAAGGCCACTTAGAACCTTAAACAACGTTCGAATGATATTCTTTTTTAAGGAATACCTCCAAATATCGATATCTAAAACTGACCGAATTTAAAATTTTACTGTTAATATTTGTATAAATATTTTTGATAGATCACTTAAAACATCAAACATCGTTCGAATGATATTCTTGTTTAAGGAATACCTCCAAATATCGATATCGAAAACTGATCTACTTTACGATATTTATATAAATAAATTATATATCGATAAATTTTCTCCCTTCTATTAATAGTTTTTAACTTCTCATAAAGGAGTGGTGATGTAATTACATACAAATTTTAATTATTAAATGATAGTATTAAATGACTTTCTTAATTCATGTGCATGAAACTAAAATGACTATTATTATAGAAAGGAGGTAGTATCTTTGACGAAACTGTGGTTGGCCATAATTCCATCGGATATAATTAAGGAACAATTACATATTATAGTACCTTTTTAAAAGTAATTACAAAAATCATACATCCATAAAATAATTACAACAATATGACACTTCATCATATATATTTATAATACTAATACAATTAAGAGTCCTTAATTTAAGGGATTAATATTAATGGGCTGACATGGCAAAGGGTTGGATTTTTTTAAAACACGTGATAACCGCCATCTATCATTTGATTGGGACTCTTCAGTTACAAACCCTTGTTATGCATACTGAAACCCTTGTTTCTCTCTTCTGTTCATGCGTTCTTTATCTCTATTGATCGTTTACGGTGATTTACTCTACATTTTTGTGATCATTACTCGTTCATCTTCGTTTAGTTGTTCGCCATCTTCGTTTAGTTGTTCGTCATTGTCGTTGTTACTCGTTATCGCTGTTGCACTCTGGTTCAGTTGGTTTCTTCTTCTCCATTGATAGACTCTGGTGTTTATTATTGTTTCAAGTGAGTATTTTCTAAATAGTTTAATGTATTATCTATTAAAGTAGTTTACTAACATAATGGAGTATAGATTGTTTGGGTTTGTGTTGTTTGTACAGAATGGTTGATACAAGGAAAAGAAGGATGGAAAGATGAAAAGAATCACGGAGGGTGATTCTGTTAAGGACTTGAAGAAGTTTGTTGTGGAGAGCAAGGGGAAGGGGAAGGGGAAGGGGAAGGGGAAGGGGAAGGGGAAGGATGTAGGTCATAAATCGAGGAAGAATGAGAATAGGTTAGTGATACATAGTGATATCAAACATTTCGAAGTGTAATTAGATTCTGATTTTGATGTCCCTGTTAAGACCGAAGGTCAAGTGCTTATCCAGAAGATAATCTCAACCCAAAGAATTTTGAAGGTGTGTTTTACGATCATATAAATGTTTGGTGTTAGAATTTGGTATGTTGTATTGGTTACTGGGTAACATTATACTGTCTAATGATGTTTTGGTTACTATCTAATGTTGTATTGGTTACTGTCTAATGCTGTATTGGTTACTGTGTAACATTATATTGGTTACTGACTAATGTTGTTTGGGTTACTTCATAATATTTCTGATTAATGCTTGGTAACCACATGCTTGGTAACCAATGCATTAGACAGTAACCAGCATGTTGCATGAAGGTAACCAATGTATTTGATGAGTAATTTGATACTAGGTCAGCATTAGTCACTAATATTATGCAGTAACCAAAATAACATAAACAAGTAACCAAAACAGCATTAGTCAGTAACCAAGTCAGTATTAGACAGTAACCAAGACATCATTAGACAGTAACCAGCATGTTATAGGAAGGTAACCAATGTATTTGATGAGTAACCATTAATATAAATATACATTGGTTACCTTCCTGCAACATGCTGGTTACTGTAATAATATTATTAAATAGTAACCAAGTAACCAACATGTAGCATGAAGGTAACCAAGACAACATTAATCGGTAACCAATGTACATTGGTTACCTTCATCTGCAACATCTTTAAGTTCTTTGTATATTCTTTGTCTTAGTTATTTATCTAATGTTATCTTGAATTCTTTATGTAACCATTATACTGTGTAATGCTCTCTTGGTTACTGTGTAACATTATATTGGTTACTGTCTAATGTTGAATTGGTTACTGATTAATGATGTTTTGGTTACTGCATAATATTACTGACTAATGCTTGGTAACCAATGCATTAGACAGTAACCATCATGTTGCATGAAGGTAACCAAGACAGTATTAATCAGTAACCAATTTACATTGGTTACCTTTATACAACATGATGGTTACTGTCTAATGATGTCTTGGTTACTGTCTAATGCTGTCTTGGTTACTGACTAATGATGTGATGCCCCCAAAATTAGGTATACATCACCCATCTTGAGTCACTAGATACATGGTACAAAATTTAAATATAACTTAATAATACAACTGTCGTGTACAATACGACAAAACATAAACTGTGAGTTTGAATACAAATATTGTCTACTAGAGAGTATACAAACTCAAAAGGAGTCCTCATTACAATTATTATCACACTATTTCACGAATAGTGAGGACTACTAATGCACCATCTAGGACCATCACTCTTGTTCCCCGACTAGTCCCATTTCACGTTCTCATTTCACAAGAGGATAGTGAAAGAAAGGGTGAGCTCAACTAGCCCAATGAGAAATATTATGACTAAGATAATGCGAGATAATTTATCGTTAGCCTTTTCAACAAAGATGTTAAACCGATAAAATATAATAACTATCAAGTTTAACTGCAACGGAACAAGCAATCCATTAGAAGAGTCAAGTAGGGAATAAAATCTACTATCTTCTATGATTTACAAGATTTTTCATCACTTTTATCACTGGGACTCAGCATAATAAGTAATCCACATCATCGAATCACCCCTGCACTATAGCCAAGGATATTCTTTAGTATCACGACCACGAATTATCCATGCACTACGGCTAAAGATAATCATGTTTTCATCAACGGTCCTGATCATGCCATAAAATAATTCATCTTTGCACTACGGCCAAAGAGAATCCATAGCCATAATCATACCAAAAACTGCCCATCAATGCACTACGGGCCAATGAGAACTTTTTCCACATTATTTGTAACATTATGGTTATGATTATACCGAATAATCCCTGGTCATAATCATACCAAGTCCTTCTATGCACTACAATGCAACCACGCGTATTACTGTACTTTTAACACCGGGTGTTTCAACAGTTAACGGTAAAACTTCTGCCGTTATTTTCATAAAGTATTTTTGTCGTTTTCTCAATCCGACAATAATTCCGTTGCGGGGTCCACCAATGATTGTACTATCGTACGAATATTCCCCGACAAAAAGAATATTCCCCGACCAATCGAATATTATATAACAACTTGCGTACTTTGCAAAATTTATAAATATAACCCACAACTATAACATTATATCAAATCCACACCATAATATTTAAAAAATTATTTTGAGAAAATTAAATATTTATTCATAAAATCTGGGGTCTCACAAATGATGTTTTGGTTTATTGTGTATGTTGTTTTGGTTACTATCATATAACTGTTTGGTTAACTTTGCAAATCTGATTTTGTTTACTTGCAATTATGTGATCTTTACTATGAGGAACACAACATAAAATTCATTGGAAAAGTTATATATTGGTGCGACATGGAAGTCCCTAGCATTATTGCCAATAAATTAAACCAGACTCAGCTGGAGAAGTTTAAGGCAACATGTTTTGGGAATTTTTTTGGAGTTTGGTGAGCACCAAATGTATTCCCAGATTATTCACCACGATTTTGTAAAGGAGGTTCACCAGAGGGATGACGGTGAAATGTGGTTTTTGTTCGGGGAGAAAAGGGTTAGTTTTGTTATGCTTGAGTTTTGTCTGATTTCTGGGTTGAGATGGCAAGGTGAGGATGATATAACTGCATATAAAGGTATGGTGAATATGCTTATTGGTAAGTTTTTTGGGGACGAAGCTGTGACACGTAGTAGTATAGGTAGGGTATATAGGAAGGTAGTTTTTGATGACGATGATGAGGCTATTAAGATTTAAATGATTTTGTTGGTCTTTAATTTCATTATATCCACAGTTTCTAAAAATTATGTGGATGGGGCAATGGTTAATTTTTTGTGTTATTGTAAGACCCCAACTTTAATGAATAAAGATGATTTTTCTATAAATATCATTTTTGAATATTATGAAATGAATTTGAAATAATGTTATAGTTGTGGGTAATATTTATAAATTTTGCAAAGTACGCAAGTTGTTATATAATATTTGATTGGTCGGGAATATTCGCTTTTAATCGGGAATATTCGTGACAACCACAATCATCATTAGTGGACCTCACAATGTAATTATTGTCGGATTGAGAAAACGACAAAATAATACTTTATGATGAAATAACGGCGAAAGTTTTACTGTTAACGATGAAACACCCGGTGTTAAAAGTACAAGAATATGCGTGTCGCATAGTAGCATACCAGTATTGATTATTGATGCTTACGTGAGAAGTCACTCAATTTTGTTCAATTATTGTTATAGTAATTGCTGCATAGTATCTCACGTTATTTGATTCAATTATTGTCAATATTTTATAATCAATAATTGAGACGACAAAGTTATTAATATTATTATTTGTAATATTAACGATGTCTAGAAGTTATGTTAAGGACAGGTTTGGTCACCTAATTGCGCGCTAATAGAGACAAATCCTTATTGGAAAGCCCCCTCTTTCCTGGGAATGACCTGGTCGATTAATATTGTGAATTATAATAATGGAGATAAATTTTGTTTTATTATTATTATAAATGTAATAAAACAGAATACTTTTTATAAAGTTTTGTTTTATTTGATTATAAATAGAATATATTATATTTTATTATGCATAGTATTTGCGTAGTGTTTGTATAATAAAATCTTTTATATAAAAAATGAATACTTTTATAAATTTATTTATTTTTTTAGATTTTAAATAAAATATATTATATTTATTATGCATAGTGCCTGCATAGTGTTTACATAGTAAAAACTTTTTATATAAAATAAAATACTTTTTATAAAGTTTTGTTTTATTTGATTATAAATAGAATATATTATATTTTATTGCATAGTGCAGCATAGTATCCTTTCCATTCTCCTATAAATAGGATGCTTAGTTAGAATTGAAAATCACACTAGAAATTCAGAGAATTCTTCTTTTATAATCTTGAGCGTATTTCTTTAGAGTTTAAGAAAGTTTTGAGCGTAGAAAATAGTGCAAGTTTTCTTCAAGAATATCCTCGCCCTACCAGTCGGAATACTCTTCTTTTTAAGGTAGGGGGTATTATTCTTTCGTATTTATGAAGAGAGTTATATTCTTTCAATACTTGTAAGGGTTGTTATCCCATTCTTTATTATTCCGTTCGAATAACCTGTCTGTGCGGTCTATCGCATGCTTGGTGAATTCTGTTGTTATTCCATTCTTTATTATTCTGTTGGAATAACCTGTCTGTCTGGATTACGCATGACCTGGTTCCATTCTTTATTATTCTGTTGGAACATCCTGTCTATACGGCTTATGCATGACCTAGTTCCTTTCTTTATTATTCTGTTGGAATATCCTGTCTGTGCGAATTACGCATGACCTGGTTCCATTCTTTATTATTCTGTTGGAATAACTCGTCTGCATGTATGGATTACATGCGCTTTGGTGAATTCTTACATTATTCCATTCTTTATTATTCTCATTAGAATAATGCATCTCGTGGATTACTGGCGTGGCGGCAAAAATCCATTTACAGTTTCATATATTCTATTATACTCAGTTGGTTAAAGTTTTGGCTTCTATACTCCATTAAATTTGTGGAATATCCTTGATATTTGCTCTTCATCCAGTATCTTTTCATGGAAATATTCTTCTGAGCATTCTTGAATTTTAATCCACAAAACAGTATCATGTTGATAATTTGGACGTTATTGATTTCTAGATAAATTAAATTATAAATCTTTAAAAATTTATCCTTGAATTTGTTTTATTGAATTCTTATATCATTATCATCATCCTCATGTTTATAATATGTTGAAAGTCATCTGTGGCCTGTAGTGCATAGATGGACTTGGTATGATTATGATCAGGGAATATTCGGTATAATCATGACCGTAATGTTACAAATGATGTGGTAAAAATCCTCATTGGCCGTAGTGCATTGATGGACAGTGGTTGGCATGATAATGACCATTGATGAATACACGAATATCCTTGGCCCGTAGTGCATGGATAATTTGTGGTCGTGATACTAATGAATATTCTTGGCCGTAGTACAGGGATGATGTGGATTATTTATTAAGCTGAGTCTCAGTGATAAAAGTGATGAAAAACCTTTTAAATCATAGAAGATAGTAGATTTTATTCTCTGTTTGACTCTTCTAATGGATTGCTTGTTTCGCTGCAGTTAAACTTGATGTTTGTTATATGTTATTAGTTTAACACTGTTGAAGACTAATGATAATTTATTCTGCATTATCTTAGTCATAATATTTCTTACTGGGCTAGTTGAGCTCACCCTTTGGTTTCATTGTCCTCTTCAGGAAATGAGAACATAGCAGGGACTAGTCGGGGAATGGAGTGACGGTCCAGATGATAGCATTAGTAGTCCTCACTATTCTATGAAATAGTGTGATAACAAATGTATTGAGGATTAATTTTGAGTTTAAATCATCGCAGAAGACAATATTTGTATTAAAACTCACATTTCATGTATTGTATATTTAAGGTTGTATTTGTATTACGTACTGCATGTATTTGCTGACTCGAATAGGTGATGTATACCTATTTTGGGGACGTCACAGTTGGTATCAAAGCTTAGGGATATGATCCCTGGCTAAGATGTGAGACTAGAACTAGGAGGGGAGAAACGGGGAATTCCTTCACTAATATGATCTACCTAAGTTTATTTGGTATTTAATTGGTTGGTCAGAGTATGGCAGTATCTGAAAATGACATCCGAGAATGTTGAGAATAACAATGGAGCACAGGAGACCGTTGAGTCTCCACATATCAATAATCAGGATAATGTGCATCAGGAAGGCGACAATCCTCATGCAAACAACAACACTGACCAAATGATGAATGATGGAATGTTCAGAGGCTTTATGTAATTCATGCAACATCAGGCGAGAGCGGCTCCTGTCCAAAATGTAGGTGGAAACACTGGCAACTCTCGGACGGTCACCGCTAAACAGTTCAAGAAGCTGGGACCACCGGAGTTTATTTGAGAGCCAAAACCACTTAAGGCGGAGACGTGGATGAAGCAGATCACCAAGATATTTGATGTCTTGGGATGCTCTGAGGAGCAAAAGGTTCCCTTTGCCACCTTTGTGTTGCGAGGAGAGGCAGATTACTGGTGGGAATCGGTAAAGCGTACTCAACCTGCCGCATTGAAGATGTCTTGGGAGAAGTTCAAAGAACTATTCAACGACAAGTACTTTTCCAAAAGTATTTGTCACATGAAAGAGGTAGAATTCATCAAGTTGGAGCAGAACAATATGACCGTGTCGCAGTACGAAGCTAAGTTTGCCGAGTTATCCCAGTTTGCGTCTAACTTGGTTGATAATGAGGAGAGAATGACGCGGATGTTTCTAAGAGGTTTAAAACCCAAGATACGTCAATATCTAATTTCTCATAAACTGTGTTTGTATTCAGATGTTGTAAATAAGGCTTAGTTATTGGAGCATGGTAATGAGTCAACCCAACCAAGAGAAAGCAGCCGGCAAAATGATAATACCAGTCATCGAAGCGGTGACAACAAACGTGGAGGGAATCAACATACCAGAAATGGTAACCACTTCGGTGGTAATTATGGCCAAGATAATAAGAATGGACATTTCAAGAAGAGAAGATTCAACAATGATGGAAAGACGTCAGCACCAACACCCATTGTTAAGGAAGGAGAACGACCACCTATCATATGCTTCAAATGCAGAGGGGAGGGACATATCAGTCCAAACTGCATGATGCCATCCAAAGCGTGTTATAATTGTGGAAGAGAAGGTCACCTAGCCCGATTTTGGCGTGCACCGAAGACAAATCCAGTTGGAACGGTGACAGAAAATACCGTCCCAGACAAGTAACCAGTACTTCAAGGGAGAGCTTTTATTATGACCTCCCAGAAAGCAAGGAACCCGAACGAGGTCATCACGAGTAAGCTTATCATAAACTCTAGCAAAGTCTATACCTTATTTGATACCGGTTCTACCCATTCTTTTATTTTTCCTACTTGCGCTCAACGATTAAATTTGACTCCGGAGAAATTAGACTTTGACTTATCTATGGAAACTCCATTTAGAGAAACCTTCATTACATCCACTGTTTATAAGTCTTGTTTGGTTCAAATCGGTTCCCTCACATTACCTGTCGATCTTATTTCATTGAAAATACTTGCATTTGATGTGATTCTAGGGATTGATTGGTTAACTACTCATCATGCAAAAATTGATTATTTACGTAAGGTTGTTAGCTTTCATATTCCTAACCAACCTATTATGCGAATTCAAGCAACCAAAACATTAAAATCAATCACTATCATCTCAAGCCATAAAGCTATTCGTTTATTGAAAAACGGATGTCAAGCTTTCTTAACTCATGTCACAGATTTAAACAAAAATACGTCAGATTTGAATGATATTTCTATTGTTAATAAATTTCCTGACGTATTCCCTGAAGAACTTCCTGGTCTACCCCCAGAGCGTGAAATTGAATTTTGTATCGACCTTGAACCCGGTACAAAACCCATTTCCAAAGCCCCATATCGAATGGCTCCTATTGAACTTCAGGAGTTAAAGACCCAATTGCAGGAATTGTTAGACATTGGTTTCATTTGTCCTAGTATGTCTCCTTGGGGTGCTCCTATTCTATTCGTGAAGAAGAAAGATTGGAGTATGCGACTTTGTATTGACTACCGGGAATTGAACCATGTCACCATCAAGAATAAGTATCTGTTACCTCGCATTGATGACCTGTTTGACCAGTTGCAAGGAGCACAATTCTTTTCAAAGATCGATCTTCGTTCTGGATATCATCAGCTGAAGGTTAAAACAAAGTATATTCCAAAGACTACCTTCAGAACTTGGTACGGGCATTATGAATTCTTAGTCATGTCTTTTGGATTGACTAATGCTCCTGCTGCCTTCATGGATATGATGAACCTAGTATTCAAGGAATATTTGGATCACTTTGTGGTCATCTTTATTGATGACATCCTCATATATTCCAAAAGTCGTGAAGATCATGAGCAACACTTGAGGCTGATACTCCAAAAACTTCGTTAAAACAAGCTTTATGCCAAGTTGAAGAAATGTGAGTTCTGGCTTGAGGAAGTAGCATTCCTTGGGCACGTAGTATCAAGTCATGGAATATCTGTTGACCTGGCAAAGATTGAAGCTATTCAAAGCTGGGAGCAACCTAAATCAGTGACCGAAGTATGTAGCTTTCTCGGATTAGCTGGTTATTATCGGAGATTCGTGGAAGGGTTTTCTCGAATCGGTACTCCATTAACTCAGCTGACTCGGAAAGATATAAAATTCGGTTGGAGCATGTAATTGAGAAGAGTTTTTAAGAACTCAAGAGGAGACTCATTTCAGCACCTGTTCTGACAATACCTTCTGGCTTGGAGGGATTTGTCATCTACAGTGATGCATCTAGCAAAGGGTTAGGATGTGTTATCATGCAACATGGGAAAGTTATAGCCTATACCTCTCGGCAACTTAAAGAATATGAGAGGAATTATCCTACTCATGATCTAGAGTTGGCAGCTGTTGTCTTCGCACTTAAAATTTGGAGGCATTACTTGTATGGGGAGAAAATAGAGATCTTTACGGATCATAAAAGCCTCAAATATTTCTTCACCCAAAAGGAATTCAACATGCGGCAACGACGTTAACTTGAACTGTTAAAAGATTATGATCATACCATTCAATACCATCCTGGTAAAGCGAACGTGGTAGCTGATGCATTGAGTAGAAGATCATATGCGGGTACGAGTGCGATATTGTCAACGCAAAGGCCCATTTTATATGACTTGCAAAAGGATGGAGATAGAGTTAAAGACTCCAGGGACCAACATGATGATGGCAAATATACGAGTAGAACCGACTTTAATCGATAAAGTTAAAGCTGCTCAAGCTACATACCTGGAACTGATGCGTATGAGGAAGAAAGTGCAAGAAGGTGCTATACTGGAAGCAAGATTCGATGAGGAAGGAATTCTTCGAGTCAACTCCGGACTTTGTGTTCCTAACGACCCTGATTTAAAGTATAAAATCATGATGGAGACACACAACACACCGTTTACAATCCATTACGGGAGTACCAAAATGTATCATGATCTTCACATACATTTTGTTGGAGCAATATGAAGAGAGAGATCGCGGATTTTATCTCAAGGTGTCTAACTTGTGAAAGAGTTAAGGCGGAGCATCAAGTACCAAAAGGTCCATTGCAACCACTTGAAATTCCAGAATGGAAGTGGGAGCACATTACCATGGATTTCTTTACCGGTCTTCCCAAGGTTTCTCAAGGCATAGATGTGATTTGGGTCATTGTTGATAGATTGACCAAGTCGGCTCATTTCTTACCTATACGAGAAACTTATACACTTGAACGTCTTGCTCGTATATACATAAATGAGATTGTACGACTGCATGTTATGCCAGTATCCATAGTTTTTGATCGAGACCCGAGATTCACTTCACGATTTTGGGTTAGTTTGCAGAAAGCTATGGGCACGGATTTACGATTTAGCTCGGCATATCATCCTCAGACGGACGGGCAGTCGGAGAGGACTATTTAAACTCTTGAAGATCTATTAAGACTCTATGTCCTTGACTTCAAGGGAAGTCGGGACAAGTTCTTACCATTGGTGGAGTTTTCCTACAACAACAGTTATCAAGCAAGTATTGACATGGCTCCATTCGAGGCATTGTATGAAAGAAAGTGTCGTTCTCCAGTATGTTGGGATGAGGTGGGTGAAGCAACGTTGTTGGGACCGGATTTGGTACGTATGACTACGAAAAAGATTCAAACGATTCGACAACGTATAAAAACCTCACAAGATCGACAAAAAAGTTATGCTGATCTTCATCGAAAAGACGTAGAATTCGATATTGGAGATCATGTGTTGTTACGTGTTGCTCCATGAAAAGGAGTTACGAGATTTGGAAAGAGAGGAAAGATCAATCCTCGATTCATTGGCCCATTTTTAATCCTAGATCCAGTAGGAACTGTGGCCTATAGACTCGCTTTACCGCCAAGTATGTCTCGTGTTCATAACATATTTCACATATCCATGTTACGTAAATATGTGGAAGACCCAAACCACATTATTGAGTTAGAACCGGATGAAATAGCGGAAGATTTAATGTATGAAGATGTTCCTGTTAAAATCTTGGATAAGAAGGAACATGTTCTACGCTCCAAGGTTATACCTCAAGTCAAAGTTTTGTGGAGGAACCACGATGTTGAGGAAATGATATGGGAGTTAGAATATGAAATAAAATCAAGGTATCCTTACTTCTTCGACATACCAGGTACGTACCTTAATTTCGAGGGCGAAATTTCATAAGAAGGGGAGGTTGTAAGACCCTAACTTTTATGAATAAAGATGATTTTTCTATAAATATCATTTTTGAATATTATGGAATGAATTTAATATAATGTTATAGTTATGGGTAATATTTATAAATTTTGCAAAGTACGCAAGTTGTTATATAATATTCGATTGGTCGGGGAATATTCGTTTTAACAGGAAATATTCGTACAACGACACAATCATTGGTGGACCCCATAACAGAATTATTATCGGATTGAGAAAACGACAAAAATACTTTATGAAAATAACGGCGAAAGTTTTACCATTAACTGTTGAAACACCCGGTGTTAAAAGTACATTAATACGCGTGGTTGCATAGTAGCACACGGTATTAATTATTGATGCTTACGTGAGAAGTCACTCAGTTTTGTTCAATTATTGTTACAGTAATTGCTGCATAATATCTGATGTTATTTGATTCAATTAATGTCAATATTTTATAATCAATAATTGAGACGACAAAGTTATTAATATTATTATTTGCAATATTAACGATGTCTAGAAGTTCTGTCAATGAGAGGTTTGGTCACCTAATTGCGCGCCAATAGGGAGAAATCCTTATTGGAAAGTCCCCTCTTTCCTGGGAACGACTTGGTCGATTAATATTGTGAATTATAATAATGGTGATAAATTTTGTTTTATTATTATTATAAATGTAATAAAATAGAAAGCTTTTTATATAAAACAGAATACTTTTTATAAAGTTTTGTTTTATTTGATTATAAATAGAATATATTATATTTTATTATGCATATTGTTTGTATAGTACCTGCATAGTGTTTGCATAGTAAAATCTTTTTATATAAAATAGAATACTTTTATAAATTTATTTGTTTTATTAGATTTTAAATAACATATATTATATTTTATTATGCATAGTATTTGCATAGTGCCTGCATAGTATTTATATAGTAAAAACTTTTTATATAAAACAAAATACTTTTTATAAAGTTTTGTTTTATTTGATTATAAATAGAATATATTATATTTTATTGCATAGTCAAAGATAAGTATCCTTTCCATTCTCCTATAAATAGGATGCTTAGTTAGAATTGAAAATCACACTAGAAATTCAGAGAATTCTTCTTCTATAATCTTGAGTGTATTTCTTTAGAGTTTAAGAAAGCTTTGAGCATAGAAAATAGTGCTAGTTTTCTTCAAGAATATCCTCGCCCTACCAGTTGGAATACTCTTCTTTTTACGGTAAGGGGTATTTTTCTCTCGTATTCATGAAAATAGTTATTTTTTTTCAATACTCGTAAGGGTTGTTATTCCATTCTTTATTATTCTGTTGGAATAACCTGTCTGTGCGGTCTATCGCATGCCTGGTGAATTTTGTTGTTATTCCATTCTTTATTATTCTGTTGGAACAACCTGTTTGTGCGGATTATGTATGATCTGGTTCCATTCTTTATTATTCTGTTGGAACATCCACATGCGCACGGCTTACGCATGACACAGTTCCTTTCTTTATTATTACTGTTGGAATATCCACGTCTGCGGATTACGCATGACTTGGTTCCATTATTTAATATTCATTTGGAATAACCTCATGCATGCGTATTACGCATCACTGGTGAATTCTTCTGTTATTCCATTCTTTATGATTCTGTTGGAATAATCTGTGTACGTGGATTACCATTGGTGGCAAAAATCCATTTACGGTTTCATATATTCTATTATACTCAGTTGGTTAAAGTTTTGGCTTCTATACTCCATGAAATTAGTGGAATATCCTTGATATTTGCGCTTCATTCAGTATCTTTTCATGGAAATATTCTTCTGAGAATTCTTGAATTTTACTCCACAAAACAGTATCACGTTGACAATTTGGACGTTATTGATTTCTGGATAAATTAAATTATAAATCTTTAAAAATTTATCCTTTAACTTGTTTTATTAAATTCTTATATCATTGTCATCATCCTCATGTTTATAATATGTTGAAAGTCATTTGTGGCCTGTAGTGCATAGATGGACTTGGTATGATTATGACCAGGGATTATTCGATATAATCATGACCTTAATGTTACAAATGATGTGATAAAAATCCTCATTGGCCGTAGTGCATTGATGGACAGTGGTTGGCATGATCATGACCATTGATGAATACACGAATATCCTTGGCCCGTAGTGCATGGATAATTTGTATTCGTGATACTAATGAATATCCTTGGCCGTAGTGTAGGGATGATGTGGATTATTTATTAAGCTGAGTCTCAGCGATAAAAGTGATGAAAAACCTTTTAAATCATAGAAGATAGTAGATTTTATTATCTACTTGACTCTTCTAATGGATTGCTTGTTCCGCTGCAGTTAAACTTGATGTTTGTTATATGTTATCAGTTTAACACTATTGAAGGCTAATGATAATTTATTCTGCATTATCCTAGTCATAATATTTCTTACTGGGCTAGTTGAGCTCACCCTTTTGCTTTTATTGTTCTCTTCAAGAAATGAGAATGTAGCAGGGACTAGTCGAGGAACGGAGTGACGGTCCAGATGATATGTGAGACCCCAGATTTTATGAATAAAGATTTTATTTTCTCGAAATATTTTTTTAATATTATGGTGTGGATTTGATATAATGTTATAGTTGTGGGTAGTATTTATAAATTTTGCAAAGTATGCAAGTAGTCATATTATATTCGATTGGTCGGGGAATATTTGTTTTATCAGGGAATATTCGTGCAACGACACAATCATTGGTGGACCCCACAACGTAATTATTGTCTGATTGAGAAAACGACAAAAATATTTTATAAAAATAACGGCAGAAGTTTTACCGTTAATATTGTTGAACTACTCGTTAGTAAAGTAAAAGAATACGTCTGGCGTGGTTGCAGTAGTACCACCAATGATTGATTATCGATGCTTACGTGAGAAGTCACCAGCTTTTGTTTTATTGGTATTATTAATGTAATAAAATGTAATACTTTTATAAAGTTATTCTATAAATAGAATATATTATATTCTATTATGCGTAGTGTTGCATAGTATTTGCATAGTGTTTTGCATAGTAAAATCTTTTTATATAAAATGTAATACTTTTATAAAGTTATCTGCTTTTATTAGACAATAATTAGAATATATTATATTTTATTATGCATAGTGTTTTGCATAGTGTCCGAATAGTGTTTTGCATAGTAAAACCTTTTTATATAAAAAGTAATACTTTTATAAAGTTATCATTTTATTAGACAATAATTAGAATATATTATATTTTATTATGCATAGTGTTTTAAATAGTGCAGATAGTGTTTGCATAGTAAAATCTTTTATAAAGTTATTCATTTTATTAGATTATAAATAGAATATATTATATTTTATTTAAAAGATTTTGCTTTAAATATGGACCGTCAGATTAAAGTAAATCAATCTGGACCGTTCATGAGTTAGTTACTATGCAGTCCATTTTTCTATAAATAGAAGCTCATTCCTTCATTATTTCTTACGAATTCACTGAAACTCTAGAGAGATAAACTATAGAGAGAAAGAAGAAAAGTATTCTGCTACTTCACTACTCATATATCCAGTACTCTTCTTCTTAAGGTAGGAAATATTATTTGTTGTACTCGTAAGGGGTGTTATTCTTTTGTATTCATGAAGAGAACTTATGTTATTCCATTCTTTATTATTCTCATTGGAATAACTCAGATCTGCTGCTACCCTATACTTGGTGTCATTCTTTTTATTATTCCGCCTTTACTATTACATTTGGAATATCCACGTCACATGTGTTTTACGTGGGACTGATTCCGCTTTTTATTATTCTCTGAACAACAATCAGACATGTGCGTTTCTGTGGGACTGGTTCCGTCTTTATTATTATTCATTAGAATATCCCGTTCATGCGTTTTTACGCCGGACTTCGATTCCGCCCTTATTAGTATTCTCATTGGAATAACTTTATCATGTGAAGTACCGTATGCATGGTGATTTCTATTGTTATTCCATTCTTTATTATTCTCATTGGAACATCCATGCTTGTGAGAATTTCGCTTTGACTGGTTCCGTTATTTAGTATTACTGTTGGAATAACTCTGTACATCATGCTAAGTACCACATGCATGGTGATTTCTTTTGTTATTCCATTCTTTATTATACTCAGTTGGTTATAGTCTTGACTTCTATACTCCATGAAATTAGTGGAATATCCTTGATAATTGCGCTTCATCCAGTATCTTTTCATGGAAATATTCTTCTGAGCATTCTTGAATTTTACTCTACAAAGCAAAGATATCATGTTGACAATTTGGACGTTATTGGTTCTTGGACAAATTAATTCTTGAACTTGTTTTATTGAATTCTTATATCATTGTCATCATCCTCATATTTATATTTTTTGAAAGTCATCTACATGGCACATGGTGCATAGATGGACTTGGTATGATTATGACCGAGGATTATTCTTGTAATCATTTGGTAGTAATGTTACAAATGATGTGGAAAAAGTCCTCATTGGCCCGTAGTGCATTGATGGATAGTTTTTGTTATGATTATGGATATGAATTCTCTTTGGCCGTAGTGCAAAGATGAATTGTTTTATGGCATGATCTGGACCGTTGATGAAAACATGATTATCTTTGGCTCGTAGTGCATGAATAATTCGTGGTCGTGATACTAAAGAATATCCTTGGCCTGTAATGCAGGGTTGATTTGATGATGTGGATTATTTATTAAGTTGAGTCTCAGCGATAAAAGTCATGAAAAACCTTTTAAATCATAAAAGATAGTAGATTTTATTCTCTACTTGACTCTTTTAATGGATTACTTATTCCGCTGTAGTTAAACTTGATGTTTGTTATATTGTATCAGTTTAACACTGTTTAAGGCTAATGATAATTTATTCTGCATTATCTTAGTCATAGGATATTTCTTACTGGGCTAGTTGAGCTCACCGTTTCTTTCACTGTTCTCTTCAGGAAATGAGAATATAGTTGGGACGAGTCGGGGAACGGAGTGATGGTCCTAGATAGTGCATTAGTAGTCCTCACTATTCTATGAAATAGTGTGATAATAATTATAATGAGGACTCTTTTTGAGTTTGTATACTCTCTAGTAGACAATATTTGTATTCAAACTCACAGTTTATGTTTTGTCGTATTGTACACGACAGATGTATTATTAAGTTTGTATTTGAATTCTGTACCATGTATTTGGCGACTCAAGATGGGTGATGTATACCTAATTTTGGGGGTGTCACATGATAGCATTAGTAGTCCTCACTATTCTATAAAATAGTGTGATAATAAATGTATTGAGGACTTATTTTGAGTTTGAATACTGTCTAGAAGACAATATTTGTATTAAAACTCACAGCTCATGTTGTATATTTAAGGTTGTATTTGTATTCTGTACCATGTATTTGGCAACTCAGAATAGGTGATGTATACCTATTTTGGGGACGTCACAGTTATGGTGATGTTAGTAGTTTTTCTTGGGGGAAAGTCGCGTTTGAGATGACAAAGTACTCTTTGTGCAATGCTTTGAAGGGGCTTTTGAAGAAAGGAAGGAATGGTTGTTCAACATATAATTTCTATAGGGATCATTATACCAAATTGTATAAGTTGAATGGGATTCCTTATGTATTCCAAGTGTTTATGTTTGAAATTATTCCGACGTTCAAAACTCGGGGTGTATGCAATGATGAGCATCCGTCGGATGCCCGTTTATTTAGATGGAAGGAGCTAATGAAGCCCCCTACAAATGACAAGTTGAATGATTTAGTTTTTTGTTCTGGACAAGTATGTAGTTTTACTACTAAGAATGTAATTGGTTTCCTTTAGTTATATAATTGGTTACTGAAAATATTTTGTGAAGGTTACTATTAAAAAAGTAGTTAGTTACCTTTATATACAGGTTTGGTTACTGATTATTTTATATGCATGTGAATAATAACAATGTTTTTGGTTACTTGAATATTCACATTTGGTTACTGATTAGATTATATTCAGGTTACTAATAACAATGTTATTGGTTACTCGAATATACATATTTGGTTACCTTTATACATTTATTTGGTTACTACTTATTATACATTTGGTTACCTGTATATATGTATTTGGTTACTGATTATGTTTTATGATTCTTTATTTACTATTTTTTTTTACTGTAATTGTACATTGTTTGTTAGATGATATACTAAAATGCACTTATTGTTTTTTAGCTGAGGATAAAAAGTTTGATTTCCACGGTCGAGGAGAATGATCGGCTTGATTTAGGCGGGCTTCACTTTTTTAATGGGAAGGATGGTGACAAGAAAGTTGAAAAAAAAGTGAAGGCTGACAACATTGGTGTTGATATATCTGTTGTTAAAGAGGCAATTGATGCACGGTTTAGGCCGTTGGAGAAGAAAGTTTCTGAAATGAAGAAAGAAGTTGGAAATTTGCGAACTGATATTAGAGATGAAATGCAGCTTTTACATGTTCAGTTATGTAGGGACCTTAGGTCCATTATTAGAGATGAGTTACGCGCTATCAAAGACGTTGGGGACAAACAGGTTGATGGTGATTCTGATTCTGATTCTGACAATGTTGGTGATGATGATGATGATGATGATGATGAAGGTGATTAAGCTGCTGATGAGGATGCTGATGTTGTTAAAGGAAATTATAATGATAATGATGATGGTGAGGATGGTAAGGATGGGTTGAAAGTGGATGAGAAGAATTATGAGGTTGAAACTGAAGTTGTTAAAGAGTGTGAACATGATGTCATGGCGGAGGAGCTCCATGTTGATGAGGATGTTGATGATGGTTCAAAAGTGAATAAGAATAATAATGGTGATCATGTGTTGAATGACGTTAAGAAGAAGGATGGGAATGAAATTGAAATTGGTAATGAAGTTAAATGTGTTGATGAAGATGTTGATGATGGTTAAAATCTGATTAAGAATAATGATGGTGATGATGTGTTGATATTCGTTGAGAAGAAGGATGTGAATGAAATTGAAATTGTTAATGAAGTTGAACATGATGTTATGGTTGTAGAACCTCATGAAATAAAAAATAACGATGATGAAGAAAATGTCAAGGTTAGACATATTTGTTTGTTTTGTAATGTGATATTTGTCTTTTGTTTTAGGGTTAAGTTCAGATGACCACCTGGGGTTTGAGCGGTTTCCCACTTAACCACCTATAGTCAGTAAAGCTACATTTAAACACCCGACTTTTTGAGTTGAAGTGAAAACGTTATCTTTTCCATCCAAATTAACGGTGCGTGCATGTCAGACGCCAAAAATGCGTGAAAAGAGAGTGTAACAGTAAAAAAAACTAGAAAAATGTCTAATATACCCTTCTTCTTCCTCAAACCACAATCTTCTCAATCATTTCTCACTCCTCAAATCGTGCTTTCTCTCTCTCTCATTTCTCTCTCATTTCAAGCAAAAGATTCACAGAGATTTCTTGGAAGAAAATGGAGATTCGTTCGGTAGTTGTAAACACTAAGATTGTGGCTAATTCGAAGCTGATTGAGTTGCTTCCCAGGTAATACAAAGCGAGACGACGGCGAAGATTCAACGATCTCGTCCTCTCGACGACAACTACGATTTCGACGACATACTCTGAATCCACGTTTCTCACTCCGTTGACAGTTCCGTTCCTTATGGATTCGGCTTGGATCCAAGCCCTAACTACTCTGAATCCACTCCATTTGGCTCTTCTAAGATCTGAAGAATGAACAGTTCTTCTAAGTTCTATCTGATATGGCAATATTATAAGACGTTTGTGTGGGTATTATATAAAAATTGGTTTCTAAAATATGGGGTTTGTTCTAGAAATTTCATGAGAAATTGGGTATTTTTATTTAGCAAGTAATTTTTATTGAAAGGATCAACTGTATGTTTGATCTCAAACCTTTTTTCTACAGCTTTTGTTTCTTTGTTGTGAATTTCTTGCATGCCCTGTTTTTCTCTCTCTAATACACACAGAGTAACAAGTGCTTTATTTTGTGAAGAACCTGATTCTCTGAGCAAAAAGGACGAATTAGCTTTTCTTTCTTCACTTTTGGTAACTTTTTGTCTCTAGATATATCTGCCACCTAAATTAATCCATCTTCTTCTCTTTTACCTATCTCTAATGTTCATCACTACTAATAAATGGAGACATATTTGGGATATAATTTCTTATCAGAAGGGTAATTGACTATACCATAGAGCTATTCAATTGGTATTAAATTTTATAGAATTGCTTAGTTTCTAAGTGTGAAGAGAGTTTTGATAGAATTGCTTAAGCTCTGGTGCTTTAGGAATCAGGCAGATGGGGAAAAGTAAGTCTGCTACACTATGAATTTGGTGTGGTGGGTTTGTGTTTTTAAATCCAAGTATTATTTTCCTCATCATTAATTCCATTTGGGAAGCTACTTCTAATTCCATCAATGTTTCAATTTGGAAGGCAATTTTAAGAGCTAGGGATGAGGTTCAAGAAAGCTGTTTTGGGTCATCGGTGATGGGAAAGTTTGTGTCTCTGTGGTATTACAACTGTACATATTTTGGCATGCTATTTCTGGTTCACTACGTGCATTGGGAAAATCATAAGGTTTGTGATATTATAAGTAGAAGCTCTGGTGATTTCATGTCTTCTTGCAGTAACAGAGTCAAATTGCTTAGTTTCTAAGTGTGAACGAGGGTAATTAAGTCTTTATCCAACTTAAGTAACAGAGTTATGACAGAAAGTAGTTTTTCACTTTAACTCAAAAAGTCGGGTGTTTAAATGTAGCTTTACTGACTATAGGTAGTTATGTGGGAAACCGCTCAAACCCCAGGTTGTCATCTGAACTTAATCCTTTGTTTTAATGATTAACTAGTTTTTTATTTTGCACAGATTGACAATAATACTGACATGCCATCTTTTGACATATTAAGCCAATGCACTGGGAAAGATATTGTTATGTATGATGCTGATAAGGTTAGTGTTATAATTACATGCCATCATTTTTTTACATGCTCTCTATGTTTTGGTTACCATTATATTGTGATTTGGCTACTATTATATGTGTTATGGTTACTATTATATTATGATTTGGTTACTAGTTTATGTTATTTAGGTTACTAGTAGAATATGTTCATTTTAGTTTGTTGGTTGTTGTACAGTCAGTTTGTTATTGCATATATTAGTTAATTACATGTTTTTGGATAGAAAATCTAATTGTATATATTACCTTTTTATGTCAATTACAAAAGGGGAATAAATGTGAGTCAGAAAGCAGTAATATTATGTAGTAACCAAGTCATTATTTTTCAATAACCAAGTCAGCATTAGTTAGTAATACTATGCATTAACCATTATAATTTTACACAAGAACCAAGTCAGTACCATTACAATGTTACATAGTAACCAAGTAAGCAATAGTCAGTAACCAATATAATGTTACACAGTAACCAAGTCAGCATTAGTCAGTAACCAAGCCAGAATTAGTCAGTAATATTATGCAGTAACCAAGACAGCCTTAGATAGTAACCAATACGGCATTAGACAGTATAATGTTACACAGTAACCAAGACAGCATTAGACTATGACAACCCCAAAATAGGTCCATTCCATCCAACCCATTCTGAGTCGCCAAATACATGGTATAGAAAATAACTACAACTTTATTACAACAATTGTCGTGCAAAATACAACAACACATATGCTGTGAGTTTTGATACAAATATATACCAACTATGACTCACATCCCAACCTTGGATAGCATGTCACAATGGCATCTTACATAAAGGTATAGTCAAAAACTGTTTTAGAAATTAGAATCTTTGGGAAGTGCTCAGGGAAATCTTCGTACATGGGAGGACATGCTTCTAGGTTATGATAGATATCATATGGCCAAAGAATTATCCTTGGTTGACCCAATAGACCCCAAAGAAAAATGAGAAGATTACTATCATATTCCTCCCAATGGTGAGTTTTCTCTTGACATATCATTATCTCCACTATCTCTAATTGAGAATTATACTTCAAACAAACACCTAGATTATATAGGTAGTGCTCGTAAATATACTCAGCAAGTGGATGAGCATAACCCTGTCTTATGATTGACACGAGGTTGTATGTCATTAGACATCTTGTATGATAGTGGCAAAACACCCTTCCAAAGTTGAGTTCACCTCACCCTATTCGGTTCACCAAAATTAAATATCAAATGACGTATATAATACGACACACTTATCTAAAGTCTCAATAAAATTATTTTTATACTATTTAGGAGAAACCTCAATGACTATAGACCACCGCTCTATTCCCCTTATCCCCGCTCGACCCAAATTACACTCTTATTACACGAAAGGAATTGTGAAGCAAAATGGTGAGCACAACTAGCTCAGTAAAGAATATCATGACTAATGATAAATAAATTATCAATAGCATTCATCAGTAATAAATCAGAGATTTAGAACATATGGTAGATGATAAAACTTTTCAACCATAGTTGCAGCGGAACGAGCAATCCATTAGAAGAGTCAAATAGACCATAAAATCTATTATCTTCTCCATGTTAAAAATTCACCAACAATGTTTTATCCCTTTAACATCAATCAACAGTTCCTTTCCACAATTATATGAATAACTCATAATCATAATTGTAATTCTAAATTCCTCTTCGCATCTAGGACGAAGATAATTTTCATCACATGTCTTTACCTGAAATATCAAAGATCATGGTTATACCAAATCACAGTTCATGTTCATAATCATACTAATAACTTCATCTTTGCACTACGGTCAAATATATTCGTCAACAGTTCATCTTTGCACTACTGGCCAAAGATATTCAACAACAGGTCATCTTTGCACTACGGGCCAAAGATATTCATCAACAATTCATCTTTGCACTACAGGCCAAAGATATTCCTCAACAGTTCATATTTGTACTACATGCCAAATATATTAATATCTCAAAGAAATATATAATCATTTCAGAATTTATATAAACAATAATTATAACCATGTTGATCAATTCACCTTTGCACCTAAGTTAAAGATATTCAATAGTAAATTCAATAGTCATGATCATACCAGTCAACAATTCAACTTTGCACTACTGGCCAAAGAGAACCCATAGTCACGATCATACCAATAATCTACCAATCTTTACACTCAAGTGAAAGAGAAATTTAACATCAGGGTTATAAAAATGTTATATATGATAATAAAAACAATATGATCAACAACTGCATTTATTTTCAAGAGCAACAATCATAAATCAACGATAATTTGGTCAGAAAAAGAAACCAATTTTTTTCGTGAATAGTACCCGTGAATAGTAACTCGTGAATAGTAACTCGTGAATAGTAACTCATGAATAGTAACTTGTGAATAGTAACTCATGAATAGTAACTCGTGAATAGTAACTCATGAATAGTAAATTATGAATAGTACTCCGTATTCGTACATAGTACCCTATACATGAATAGTACGTAAATAATGTCATATACGTAAATAGTGCCATATACATGAATAGTGCCGTATACGTGAATAGTGTCGTATACTTGAATAGTAACCCCGACTCAAAAAGTTCCAAATTTGATAAAAAATTCATACCAATATTTCGGCATAATGATATTGAAGAAAATATCATTTTAAGAAGAAAATAACACCCCTTACTATCCCTTACTCAAAAGAGTAGCACTTCTGACTGGATATCGGATATGACGCTGAAGGAAACTTGCACTGATGAATAGCAACTCACCAAGTATCTAAATACTCATAAAATACACTCGATAATCTAGAGAGAAAAAAAGAGAAAACTTATGAATTCTAGTGTGCTTTTCAATTCTAACTTAGCCCTCTATTTATAGGAAAATGTTAGCACGCCGAAGCAGACTTGACCTGCTACCTGATGGCTTTACATGCTACTATTCCACCCACCAAAAATCAGCCATCTTCCCCAATAACCAAAAGTGGGGCCCACCCATTTCTTGAATTTTCCACCAAAATCATTTATAAACCTAATTTCCGAATCAGTCACCTCTTAAAATTCATAACAAATTATACGTTCATTTTTAACGGTTCAAAATTTGTGGACATATACTCAACTTATATATGTATAACTTTTCCAAAAATCACAACGATCCAACGGTCGGATCAAAATTATAACTCACACAATAAAGCTGTAAGAACACTGATTTGATCTTTTAATACCTCCAATCCGACAAAATATTGATAAAATACCTCAACATTAATTCCTTTATTTATAACCACATAAATAAATCCATCATTTATATCCATATCAAATAAATATTTCATTATCATATAAATCAATAATTAATTATTCACAAATAATATTACAGAATCACAATAACGATAACCAACGAGCGGTTCCCGAAAAGAGGGGCTTTCAGATAAGGATTTCTCTTTCTTAGGTAGCCTTGATTAGGTGACCAAACCTCTCCTTGATGTAATTTTCTAGACATTGCCAATAATGCTATCTAATAATATTATTCAAATAATATGAATTATTGATCTGATAATGGAAAATACTGTGCAGTGACAATTATTGAAACAACAATAATATAAAATATCAACGCAGAATTATTGAATCAATAAAATAAAATATTGAACAATAATTATCTTTGTAACAATTATCGAGTAGTGCCTTCTCACGTAAGAATCAATAATTGAAAAAAATCTTGTCTTGAATACCATGTGCCTTTGCAAAGAACTACGCCTGACATCATTCGTTTTAACCACCACGGTATTCCAACAATGTGTTAATTGTAATAACTACTGCCGTTATTTATAAAAACTCAAATTTTGTCGTTATCTTCATCCGATGCTTATTACATTATAGGGCCCACAAATGGTCAAGTACATACGAAATATTCTCCGAAGCGAAAGAATATTCCACGACCAAACGAATATTCCCTGACAATTGAATATTTTATAACCACTTGCGTATTTTGAAAAAAAATTCATATCTCACCCTTAACTTTAAAATTTTATCAATTTAATCATTTACTGAATTGTAATTATAAGAAAAATTGAATACTTTTATTTCATAAAATTCGGGGTCTTACATAGACAGTAACCAGATTGTTGCAGGATGGTAACCAATGTATTTGATGAGTAACCATTAATATAAAAAAATCAGTAGAACTCATTTAAAAAATTTAAAGCAATCAAATAAACATTAATTAGCAACCAAATTTATAATAAATAGTAACCCATTTATATCGATTTACATTTTTTGTTGGTTACTATTATATTATGAATTGGTTTCTATTTTATGTTGTTTAGGTTACTAGTAGTATATGTTCATTTTAGTTTGTTGGTTATTGTTTAGTCAGTTTGTTATTGCATATATTAGTTAATTGCATGTTTTTTGACTAGAAAATCTAATCGTTTATATTACCTTTTATATTAATTGAAAAAGGGGAATAAATGTGAGGCAACAAGCAGGTATGCACTTGATCATATGGTTCTGACCACACAGGACATAGCTAAGTGTGATGAGTTGGAGAAGAGTGTCCACAAAGCCGGTGGTAGACCTGTCCGTGAACCTGCAAAGAGTGCCATTTTGCGGTCTCCATATACAGCAGCGTTTGGATCGGCTGGTTCATCATCTACTACAGTGGGTGCTAGTTAAACACTTGCACGTCTTTCTGTATTCCCTAAATCATGCATGGATATACTGTCAAAATTTGAAGAGGCATTGTTTGAACAATGGTTCAAAATTGGACTAAACAACAGAAAAAAGGTTTGTTTTTTGTTGTTAACAATGCTATAGTTTTTTATGAAACAAATAAATTTGTTTTATTGTAGTAACATATGGTTAATATTAAATAAATGTTATGGTTACTATTATTTTATATTTTGGTTACTATTAGTTTATGTTTTGGTTACCTATTAGTTATGTATTGGTTACTATTTGATTATGGTTATGATTTTCATTTTTGTTGGTTACCAGGTTAATGTTTAAAATTAAGTTGTTGATTAGTATGTTAATTATTGAACATATTGAACATATTAAGTTGTTGATTAGTTTACTGATTTTGGTATGCTGTATTGGTTACTAGGTAACATTATACTGTATAATGTTGTTTTGGTTACTGTCTAATGTTGTATTGGTTACTGTCTAATGCTGTATTGGTTACTGTGTAACATTATATTGGTTACTGTATAATGCTTAATTGGTTATTGACTAATGTTGTTTTGGTTACTACATAATATTAAATATTAAATAAATGTTAATATTAAATAAATGTTGTGGTTACTATTAAATAAATGTTATGGTTACTATTATTTTATATTCTGGTTACTATTAGTTTATGTTTTGGTTACCTATTAGTTATGTATTGGTTACTATTTGATTATGGTTATGATTTTAATATTTGTTGGTTACCAAGTTACTATTTAAAATTAAGTTGTTGATTAGTATGTTAATTATTGATGTAAAGTTTGATTTTGAGTAGTGTGTATATACTAATACTGAATTGTTAATGTTAGTGTGTACACTAATATGCTTTTATATTGAAGGATCTAACAAATTTCCGAAAAGAACGATATTATCATGCCTTCTTTTGTATTTGGGTCTCATCCCAATTTCATCGAAAATGTGGTTCTATAAATTAAAGACTCTCAAGGCGGTGGTTAGATTTATTTATGTGAGTATTTTTTAAAAAAATTATGTTTTTGTAGTTATGGTTACATTATTAGTTACATTCATTACATACTTACATTTTTCAGTAACTGTTAATATCCTCTCTCTTTTTTGGTTCAGCACATCAATGTTGCATTGTATTATTTACGTAAACTGGCCAGACATTCCGACAGTGTTCCTGTAAGGGCAACGACCACGGATTGTTGGTTTCATAGCAAGATCACCGCTCTTTCTGAGGAGTATACAAATAAAAATGTAGATAAAATTGTTCTGTCTGGGGAGGGTGATGTTGCTGAATACATACATGGGTTGTTTATGGATGTCAACACACAATGGAGGAATGTTGACTATGTGTTGTTCCCCATTCATATGTCATCACCGGACCATTGGTTCTTGTTGACATTTGATGTGCATCGTAGGCGTCTAACTGTTTACAATTCTCTGCAACCAAAAAGGAAATCCATGCAAACAAAAATTATGGATGTTTGTGAGCCGTACATCTTCATTCTTCCCACTTTAATGCTTGCCGAAGAGTGGTTTTTGGAGGATAGGTCGACATTAACTTTAGCAAAGGAACCGTGACGCAACAAGGAGGAAGATGATATAATTGAGTTGGAATTTGCAGAGGCAGTTCCTGAACAAGTCGAGGGGTAAGGGTTAAATTGTTTACATTTTTTTAATTATTACATATAGGTTGATTTTATTTTTGATTTTTGTTATATTTTGTTTGTTTGTACAATGATTGTGGGATGTTCACAATTTGTTTCGCTGAGCATGTCATTCATCAGAAGTTTGATCAAATTCCTATTCCATTCCCCATTGCGCAGTATCGGAAGAAGTTATGCACAAACCTATATATTCATGCAAGGAACAAACAGTTGGAGGGATATGAGACTAATAGAGAATTTCCAGGAAGATTTTTTCCAGATTTTGATTAGTCCGAATTTCGTTGTTTTGTCTTTATGAATTCTGTTGTGTATTTTTTTTTTGTTTTTTGGGGATATTCACAACATTTTTGTATGGTTTATGATTTTATGATGTTCATTGGATCTTATGTAGATGGGATTACATATTTGATTATATTAGCTGTAATGAAAGAGATATTTTTTGTTGGTTGGTATTTGTTTCTTTTAAGTTGTGTTTGTTCCATTATTTTGAAATATACAGTTGGTAACCAATCATGTATAAAGAGGTAACCATATAATGTTTTGAAAGTAACCAGAGAGTTACAAGCTTGTATCAGGACATATATCATCTGTTAAATGTACATGTGTGAGTATACATGGGTTGCATAAACTTTAATATCATTTTCATTACAGGTTGCTGGATACACAGGTTGTTTATGTTTTGGTTACCATTAAAAACTGGTATGGTTACTGTTATAAAATTAGGTGGTTACTATGATGGTTACTATTATGTAATTATTTGGTTACCATTAAAAACTGTGATGGTTACTGTTATGTAATTATTTGGTTACCATTAAAAACTGTTATGGTTACTGTTATGTAATTATTTGTTTATTATACATGCTTGCCTAAGATGGATGCTTATTATACATGTTTACCATTAAAAACTGTTGGAGGGATATGAGACTGATAGTAACCAGATAATGTTTTGATAGTAACTAAAAAGTTAAAATCTTGTATCAGGACATATATCAATTGTTAAATGTACATGTTTGAGTATACATGGGTTGCCTAAACAAACAATATCATTTTAATTACAGTTTGCTGGATATACAGGTTGTTTATGTTTTGGTTACCATTAAAAACTGGTATGGTTACTGTTATGTAATTAGGTGGTTAATGTGATGGTTACTGTTATGTAATTATTTGGTTACCATTAAAAACTGTTATGGTTACTGTTATGTAATTATTTGGTTACCATTAAAAATTGTTATGGTTACTGTTATGTAATTATTTGTTTATTATACATGTTTGCCTAAGATGAATGCTTATTATACATGATTACCATTAAAACTGTTGGAGGGATATGAGACTGATAGTAACCAGATAATGTTTTGATAGTAACCAAAAAGTTACAAGCTTGTATCATGACATATATCAATTATTAAATGTACATGTGTGAGTATACATGGGTTGCCTAAACTTCAATATCATTTTCATTACATGTTGCTGGATATACAGGTTGTTTATGTTTTGGTTACCATTAAAATTTGGTATGGTTACTGTTATGTAATTATGTGGTTATTGTTATGGTAACTGTTATGTAATTATTTGTTTATTAGCCTAAGATGGATGTTTATTATACACGCTTACCATTAAAAACTGTTATGTAATTACTGATATGTTTGCTTTATATTGGCAACTCATAATGAAATCAGAAATCAAAATATTAATGAATAACAATTTTGGTTACTGTACAAAATCAAAAATGTTACCAACCAAGTGGTTAATGGTTACTCAAAGTAAACAATTATACATTCATGTATTTACACTCTTAATTTAACTGCACTATATCAGACCCTTTTTTTTGGTGTTAAAACCGGGGGATTAATTGCGCATTGATCTGTAGGATGATCACCCACACACAATTCGCATACTATCGCAACCTGCTGTACTTGAGCCCCTGTCATAGCATCCAACTTCTTGGACAACGCAAAAATTTGTGCTTGTATAGCTGTCACCCCATCTACTTCCAAAACCCCAGCCGCCTTTGCCTGTGTCATTCTTGTTGTGGGCCACTGGTAGTTATTGGTCGCCATGGTTTCAATCAAATTGTAAGCTTCCTCGTAACTCTTAGCCATGAATGCACCGCCCGACGCTGCGTCAATACTGGTTCTGACATTCCCATGTAGTCCGTTATAAAAGGTGTTCATTTGTAGCCACTTGGGAAATCCATGATGTGGGCACTTTCTAAGTAACTATTTGTATCTCTCACATGCCTCATATAGCGACTCCCCATTTTGCTGATCAAACATTGTTCCGTCATTCCTTATTTTAGCAGTTTTCGCCGGTGGGAAAAATTTGGCAAGAAATTTCTGAGCCAATTCTTCCCACGTAGTTATTGATCTCAGCGGCAGAGAATGTAACCAACTCTTCGCCTTGTCCCGTAAAGTGAACGGGAACAAGCGAAGTCTCATTGCCTCATCCGACACCCCATTATACTTGAAAGTGTCGCACATTTCCAGAAAACTGATTAAATGCTCGTTCGGATCGTCATTTGCCATTCCCCCAAACTGAACTGAATTCTGCATCATCTGAATGGTCCCAGGCTTGATTTCAAAAGTATTCGCAGCTATTGCAGGCCTAGTGATGCTCGACTGCAGATCAGTCACCTTAGGTGTTGCAAAATCCCTCAACGCTTTCTGGTCTTTGGCAGCCATTGCTTCTTCCTTATCAGAATTTTCGAATTCGTTCCTTGTTTCCTTGATCCACTTACTCAACCTCTGAAATCTTCTTTCAATGTCGTCCTCAAAAGGAAGCAAGTCTGGTTTTTTGGATTGTGTTTGCATAAACCAATGTCAAAAACCTGAAATAGGAAGAACAATAAAACAAAACAAAAATGTTTAAGTAAAATTGGACTAATTAAACTGATATTGTAAAAATATTAAAATCTAGGCTAAAAATTGTCCCCGGCAACGGCGCCAAAAACTTGTTGGGTAAAATCTATATACGCAAATCACACAAGTATACGTGGTCAACAAGTAATATAGTAGTGAATAAAGTATCATTCCCACGAGGACAAATTAACAAGAACATTAACTTCACGATTATCAATTTTCTATTAATCCTAATTCTATTAAACTGTTCAATTCAATGGTTCAAAATTATAGAAACTAAATTAATAAATAAGTAAATTATCACAAAACAATCACAAATATCAAAATCTGAAATTTCAAACAATTAATGGAGAATTAGACTTATGATTTCACCCTAAGCTTCACTCTGATTTTCAAACCTTTATTCCAATTCAACTCAATATCTCAGTTTATTAATCAAGAACACGAATGTAGTACTAGCCACCTCTCGATGCACTAATACCGTATTAACTTAAATCCACAATTTAGATAGAAACAAGTTAAACACCTAAATCAACCAACTCACTATATCTCTATGTGAACTGAAATTAAAGAAGGTTTAAACTTAAGTTCTCTCCCCGATTACATGCGATGTCAAGCATATCTCTACCTTAACAATAATCAAGAATCTGCTATTCACAAAATTCATGACACACGCTATATTAACTAAGTCTAGATTTGAATATCCTCTCTCGATTCCATACAAATCCACAAAGAACTGTTGATCAAGCAATTCATAAATTCACGCTCAAATTAACATAGATAAACTGAAAATATCTTATTGAACTAGAAATCAAAATTATAAAATCATTGTTTCACCCAAAGATCCATCATAAGCCTAATAAGTGAATTAGTTCATAACGAATGAAGTAAAAATTGAATAATCTAATGAAAACATCCTTGCAATTACAAATAAAAGACTAAAGAGAAGAATAATGATGAACACCCTTCACGTAGCCTAGAATTGCAGTCGTCGCGAAAATCTCTCCAAATTACTCCTCCAAAGCTTTCACTCAAATCCTGGAATTAATCTCTATATTGTTTCGCATGATCCTCCATTTGTTGTTTGCAACGTAATATATATATCCCCTTCTGTTCTAGCCAAAGTACCCCCTTATTGGAGTCCATGCGCCTAATAAAAGTCTAAAATCCATGTCCCAACAGTGTTCAAAATGCAGCAGGAGACTACAGGATTCGGCACCCCCGCTCCGGCGGGGGGTACAATGTGACGCCCCCAAAATTAGGTATACATCACCCATCTTGGGTCACCAGATACATGGTACAGAATTCAAATACAACTTACTAATACAACTGTCGTGTACAATACGACAAAACATAAACTGTGAGTTTGAATACAAATATTATCTACTATAGATTATACAAACTCAAAAGGAGTCCTCATTAACAATCATTATCACACTATTTCACAGAATAGTGAGGACTACTAATGCTATCCTCTGGGCCATCACTCCGTTCCCCGACTCGTCCCAACTATTTTCTTATTTCCTGAAGAGAACAGTGAAAGAAAGGGTGAGCTCAACTAGCCCAGTAAGAAATATTATGACTAAGATAATGCAGAATAAATTATCATTAGTCTCCAACAATGTTAAACTGATAAAATATAATAGACATCAAGTTTAAATGCAACGGAACAAGCAATCCATTAAAAGAGTCAAGTAGAAAATAAAATCTACTATCTTTTATGATTAAAAAGGTTTTTCATCACTGTTATCGCTGAGACTCAGCTTAATAAATATTCCACATCATCGAATCACCCCTGCACTACGACCAAGGATATTCTTTAGTATCACGACCACAATTATCCATGCACTACTGGGCCAAGAATATTTGTGTATTCATTAATGGTCATGATCATGCCAACAATCGTCCATCAATGCACTACGGGCCAATGAGGACTTTTACCACATCATTTGTAACATTACTACCATGATTACCCCGAATAATCCCTAGTCATAATCATACCAAGTCCATCTATGCACTACAGACCACAGATGACTTTCAACATAATATAAACATGAGGATGATGACAATGATATAAGAGTTCAATAAAACAAGTTCAAGAATTAATTTGTCCAAGAACTACTAATGTCCAAATTGTCAACACGATCTTCGCTTTGTAGAGTAAAATTCAAGAATGATTAGAAGAATATTTCCATGAAAAGATCTTTCGATGAAGCACAAATATCAAGGATATTCTACTAATTTCATGGAGTATAGAAGTCAAAACTTTAACCAACTAAGTATAATAAAGAATGGAATAACAAAAGAAATCACCATGCATGCGATTACTTGAATAGGCGAGTTATTCCAACATAATACTAAATAACGGAACTAGGTCAAAGAAATTCGCATGCCGAGCGGGATGTTCTAATGTAATAATAAAGAATGGAATAACAACGAAATCACCATGCATGCGGTACTTGCATGTAGACAAAGTTATTCCAATGTAATACTAATAAGGACTTTAATCGAGTCCGGTGTAAAACGCACGCATGTGATATTCCAACAAAATAATAATAAAGATTTTAACCAGTCCGTAGAAAAAACATGATGATGTGATATTCCGGCGTAATAATAAAGACGGAATAATAAAAATGGAACCAGTCCCACAGATATAGCATGTAAAGGATATTTCGACGTAATAATAAAAAGAGAATAATAGAAGAATGTCACCAAGTATAGGGTAGCCCGTGTATACAGGTTATTCCAACAGAACAATAAAGAAATGGAATAACAAAAGTTCTCTTCTTGAATACAAAAGAATAATATCCCTTACCGTAAAATAATACTTGATATAAGAGTAGTGAAGTAGCAGAAAATTTTTCTTCTATCTCTCTATAGTCTCTTTCTATAGATTCTCTCTCTAGAGTTCAGTGAATTCATAAGAAAATAATGAAGGAATGAGCTTCTATTTATAAGAAAATGGAATGCATAGTAACTAATCCATGAATGGTCCAAATTGATTTACTTTAATCTGTCGGTCCATATTTAAAGAAAAATCTTTTAAATAAAATATAATATATTCTATTTAGATAAAAAGATTTTTACTATGGAAACACCATGCGGGCACTATGCAAATACTATGCATAATAAAATATAATATATTCTATTTATAGAATAACTTTAATAAAGTATTCTGTTTTATATAAAAAGATTTTACTATGCAAAAACACTATGCATAATAGAATATAATATATTATATTTATAGAATAACTTTAATAAAGTATTCTGCTTTATATAAAAAGATGTTTCTATTTTATTACATTAATAATATGAATAAAACAAAACTTCTAAATCAACAATAATTGAATCAAATAATATGAGATACTATCAAAGAACTATTGTAGCAATAATTGAACAAAACCGAGTGACTTCTCACATAAATATCAATAATCAATACCGCAGGTGCTACTACGCAACAACGCCAGACATCTTTGTACTTTACTACCGAAAGTAGTTCAACAAAGATCAATGGTAAAACTTCATGCGTTATTTTCAATAAAATATTTTTGTCGCTTTCTCAATCCGACAATAATTCCATTATGGGGTCCACTAATGATTGTGCCATCGCATCTAATATTTCTGCTTAAAAAACGAATATTCCCAGGCCAATCGAATATAATATGATAACTTGCATACTTTGCAAAATTTATAAATATTACCCACAACTATAACATTATCTCAAATTCACACCATAATATAAAAAATTATTTCGAGAAAATTAATTCTTTATTCATAAAATCTGGGTTTCACAATCTCCCTCCTTATGGAATTTAAGCCCTCAAAATTTACAAAGCGTACATTCGGTATGCCTTAAGCAGTGAGGATACCTTGACTTCATTTCAGATTCTAACTCTTGAGGTATAACCCTTAAGTGTTGGATACGATTCTTCTTATCCAAGATTTTAACACGAGATCTCATACGTTAAATCATCCGCTATCTCGTCCGATTCTAAATTAATAATGTGGTTCGGGTCATCCACATATTTACGTAACATTGATATGTTAAAAACGTTATGAGCACGTGACATATTTAGCGGTAAAACGAGTCTATAAGCCACAGTTCCTACTCAATCAAAGATTTCAAATGGACCAATTAAATCGAGGGTTGAGATTTCCTCTCTTCAGCAACTCTTGCTTCTAGAATAACGCCCTCTTGAACCTTCTTCTTCATATTCATCATATTCGGGTATGTAGCTTGAGCATCTTTAACTTTATCGATTAAAGTCAATTTTACTCGTATATTCGTTATCTTCACGTGGGTACCTAGAGTCTTTAACTCTATCTTCATCATTTGCAAGTTATACAAAATGAGTCTTTGTGTTAACAACATCGCACTTGTAAATGCATACGATCTTCTACTCAACACGTCAGCTACCACGTTCGCTCTTCCACGATGATATTGAATGGTACGATCGTAATCTTCAATAGCTCGAGTCAACGTCTTTGGCGCATTATACGTTCGTTTTGGTTGAAGAAATATTTGAGGGTTTAAGAAATGGGTTTTGTACTGGTGTCAATACAAAATTCGATTTCACGCTCTAGGGTAGGCTAGGAAGTCTTCAAGAATACGCCAAGAAATTTATTAATGATAGAAATATCATTCAAAACTGTTACTCTCATCCAAGACTTGGATAGTACGTCACATTAATACCAACTGTGACTTCTATCCCTTAACCTGGATAGAACCTCACAATGATACCTATCAACTTGCCATCTTCATTCACGACGTCGCCTACAGAAAGTCTGGCTTCGGTTCATTCCACACCAGGAAGTCATCAACAAAAGGATCGGGGCTCTTTACTTATGGCTTGATATGACAATGATTGAATTTAGTGGTTTGGTTGTTTGAATTCGCATAATAGGTTGGTTAGTAATATGAAAGCTAACAACCTTATGAAAAACATGATGAGTAGTTAACCAATCGTTTCAAAAAAAACCACATCAAAGGCAAGTATTTTCAAAGAGATAAGATCGACAGGTAACGTGAAAGTGTCGATTTGAATCAAACAAGATTTATAAACGATGGAGGTAACGGTTTCTCCCAATGGAGTTTCAATAGATAAATCAAAGTTTAACTTCTCCGGAGTTAATTACAAACATTGAACATAACTAGGTGAAATAAAAGAGTGAGTAGAACCGGTATCTAACACGGTATAGATTTCGTAAGAGCTTATGATTAACTTACCCGTGATAATTTTATTCATGTTCCTCGTCACGAGAAAAAAAACGATATCTCTTAAACTACCGGCTTTGGCTTGTCTGGGACATCCTTTGGCATCACTATCCCAGTTGGACTTGACTTCACCATACTACAAAAATCGAGCTAGGTGACCTTCTCTTCCGCAATTAAAACACGCTTTGGATTGTTATGCGTGATACTTTGACTGGATGTGTCCCTCTTGTCCGCATTTGAAACATACGATCGATGGGCGTTCTTCTTCCTTTGAAACGGGTGTTGGTGCCGATGTCTTCACGTCATTGTTGAACCTTCTCTTCTTAAAATGTCCATTCTTATTTTCTTGGCCATGATTACCAATTTAAATGGTTACCATTCTTGGCATGATAATATCCCCACGATGGTTATCGTTGTTCATGACCGACCAACCACCGAGATGATTATTATTATGTTGTTGTTCGTTGCCTTTTGGTTGTCTTTGACTCATTATCGCGCTCCAATAACTGAGCCCTATTCACAACATCTGAATATAAACAATGTTTGTGAGAAATGAGGTACTGACATATATAGGGTTTCAACCCTCGCAAAAATATTCGCGTCATTCGCTTCTCATTATCGACCAAATGGGATGCAAACCGGATAACTCCGCAAACTTAGCCTCGCATCACTCTTACGACCACGGTCATATTGTTTTGCTCCACATGATGAATTCTACCTCCTTCATGTGACGAATACTTTCGGGAAAGTACTTGTCGTTGAATAATTCTTGGAACTTCTCCCAAGACATCTTGAGTGCGTCGGTCCGAGTAATGCTTTGATTCCCACCAATGATCTCCTTCTTCACGCAACATAAAGGTGGCGAATGGAACCTTTTGCTCCTCTGAGCATTCCAAGACATCAAATATCTTGACAATCTACTTTATCCATGTCTCCGCCTTAAGTGGTTCTGGCTTTCCCAAAAACACCGGTGGTCCCAGCTCCTTGAACTGCTTAGCGGTGACCAACCGTGGGTTACCATTGTTTCCACCTGCATTATGGATAGGAGCTGCCTTCGCCCGTTGTTGCATGAATTGCTCCTTAAACTGCTTAGCGGTGACCGTCCGAGAGTTATCAGTATTTCTACCTGCATTTTGGACAGGAGCTGCCTTCGCCTATTGTTGCATGAATTGCATAAAGTCTCTGACCATCCCATCATTCACCATTTCATCGGTGTTATTGTTTTCATGAGGAGTATTGTCCTCTGGTTGCACATTATCCTGATTATTGATCTGTGGAGACTCAACGATCTCCTGTGCTCCATTGATAATCTCAACATTCTCGGATGCCATTTTCAAACACTGCCACAAAACAAGGGTTAATTAACATATCATATATTATCCCTATACTTTGACCGACCAATTAAATACCAAATAAACTTAGGTAGGTCATACTAGCGAAGGAATTCCCCGAATCTCCCCTCCTAGTTCTTATCTCACATCTTAGCCAGGGATCATATCCCTAAGCTTTGATACCAACTGTAACGCCCCCAAAATTAGGTATACATCACCCATCTTAGGTCGCCAGATACATGGTACAAAATTCAAATACAACTTACTAATACAACTGTCGTGTACAATACGACAAAACATAAACTGTGAGTTTGAATACAAATATTATCTACTAGAGATTATACAAACTCAAAATGAGTCCTCATTACAATTATTATCACACTATTTCACAGAATAGTGAGGACTACTAATGCTATCCTCTGGACTATCACTCCGTTCCCCGACTCGTCCCAACTATATTCTCATTTTCTGAAGAGAACAGTGAAAGAAAGGGTGAGCTCAACTAGCCCAGTAAGAAATATTATGACTAAGATAATGCGAAATAAATTATCATTAGTCTCCAACAATGTTAAACCGATAAAATATAATAGACATCAAGTTTAATCTGCAATGAACAAGCAATCCATTAAAAGAGTCAAGTAGAAAATAAAATCTACTATCTTTTATGATTAAAAAGGTTTTCATCATCATTATTCATAGAGACTCCTACTTAATAAATATTCCACATCATCGAATCACCCACGAACTACTTACCAGGATATTCTTTAGTATCACGACCACAATTATCCATGCACTACGGGCCAAGAATATTTGTGTATTCATTAATGGTCATGATCATGCCAACAACTGTCCATCAATGCACTACGGGCCAATGAGGACTTTTACCACATCATTTGTAACATTACGGTCATGATTACACCGAATAATCCCTAGTCATAATCATACCAAGTCCATCTATGCACTACAGACCACAGATGACTTTCAACATAATATAAACATGAGGATGATGACAATGATATAATAATTCAATAAAACAATTTCAAGAATTAATTTGTCCAAGAACTACTAATGTCCAAATTGTCAACATGATACTGCTTTGTAGAGTAAAATTCAAGAATGATTAGAAGAATATTTCCATGAAAAGATACTGGATGAAACGCAAATATCAAGGATATTCTACTAATTTCATGGAGTATAGAAGTCAAAACTTTAACCAACTAAGTATAATAAAGAATGGAATAACAAAAGAAATCACCATGCATGCGGTACTTCGCATAGACAGGTTATTCCAACATAATACTAAATAACGGAACTAGGTCAGACGAAATTCGCACCGACATGATGTTCCAACAGAATAATAAAGAATGAAATAACAACAGAAATCACCATGCATGCGGTACTTTGCATAGACATGTTATTCCATCAGAATACTAATAAGGACGGAATCAGTCCTGTAAAACGCATGCATGTGATATTCCAATGTAATAATAATAAAAGGCGAAACCATATCCGTGTAAAAACGCATGAGCATGTGATATTCCGACAGAATAATAAAGACGGAATAATAAAAATGGAACTAGGTGCGGCGTATAGCACATAAAGGATATTCCGACAAAATAATAAAGATAGAATAATAGAAGAATGTCACCAAGTATAGGGTAGCCCACGTATACAGGTTATTCCAACAAAACAATAAAGAAATGGAATAACAGAAGTTCTCTTCTTGAATACAAAAGAATAATATCCCTTACCTTAAAATAATACTTGATATAAGAGTAGTGAAGTAGCAGAAAAACTTTTCTTATATCTCTATAGTCTCTCTCTATAGTTTATCTCTCTATAGTTCAAATTGAATTAAAGAAAATAATGAAGGAATGAGCTTCTATTTATAGGAAAATGGAATGCATAGTAACTAATCCATGAACTATCTGATTGATTTACTTTAATCGATGGTCCATATTTAAAGAAAAATCTTTTAAATAAAATATAATATATTCTATTTATATAAAAAGATTTTTACTATGCAAACACTATCGCGGGCACTATGCAAACACTATGCATAATAAAATATAATATATTCTATTTATAGAATAACTTTAATAAAGTATTCGCTTTTATATAAAAAGATTTTACTATACAAAACATTATGCATAATAGAATATAATATATTTTATTTATAGAATAACATTAATAAAGTATTCTATTTTATATAAAAGATGATGTTGCTATTTTATTACGTTAATAATACGAATAAAACAAAACTTCTAAATCAACAATAATTGAATCAAATAATGTGAGATACTATCGCAAGAACTATTGTAGCAATAATTGAACAAAACCGAGTGACTTCTCACATAAATATCAATAATCAATCTGGTAGCCACTATGCAACAACGCGTATTACTATACTTTACTACTGAGAGTAGTTCAACAAAGATCAATGGTAAAACTTCCGCCGTTATTTTCAATAAAATATTTTTGTCGCTTTCTCAATCCGGCATAATTCCGTTAATATAGGGTCCACTAATGATTGTGCTTAGTCATACGAATATTCCCCGACCAATCGAATATAATATGACAACTTGCATACTTTGCAAAATTTATAAATATTATCCACAACTATAACATTATCTCAAATTCACACCAGAATATAAAAAAAATTATTTCGAGCAAATTAATTCTTTATTCATAAAATCTGGGGTTTCACATACAAGGCCAATATAGCCCACCCCGGCGGGCATGTCCACTGCTAAAGAAATTTTTCTATTTCATGCATTTTTCCAACTTTGCTCCAAAAGACCGCCTATCTTCACCACTTACCTTCATGACCACCCTACGCATAAAAGAACATGAAACAAGTGAAAACGAACACAAAACGAGAAAATAACAACGAATTTAATCTCGAAATGAACATCGATTCGTGTATATGAAATCCACTTATCAAAATCCCCCAAACTTAAACCGTGCTAGTCCTCGAGCGCAAAACAAACTACATGCTAAGCAATGCAATGCAATGAAATGAAATGAATATAATCTACTTGATTACGAATCCAACAATATTGCAGAATCAACATTATCCCAACGGCCTCAGAGAAAACAAGCAACTCTACAATATGAATTACCAAAACCAATCCACGATTTCATATTAATTCTCAAATCTTAAACAATTATCACTGGTATAGTGTGCGTGTGTGTTCAACATCTGTGATAACTGATACAGACTCCAATTCAATACATAAGTAATTTCGTGGAAAGAATCATACATTGCAAACTTAAAATGTCAAGAATAGGCACATTCCAACTAAAACTAAAACTACGCAATACCAAATACAAGGGTTCATGCAGGGTACTGATACTTCTTTTATTTTATTTTATTTTCACGGGGGCTTTTTGCTCCTTTCCCGTTATTATCCCCTTTTTTTTTAATATACATAAATGACTGTGCAATGCCTCATCCCATTAGGCTAACAGTGCTACCCCTTAGCGAGTTTTCGACCAATGACTTCTAGACCATAAAAGACCTTAGGGCGCTAGGAGTAAAGACAATCCCCTCGGGCGTACTTGCTCAAGTAACAAAGGCCCCGAAACAAGACTAGGCACAATGTATACCCTTTTTTTTTACTTATGTACCCCACATATACTCCCCCAAACTTAGGTTCTTGCCTAATTTTAGCCTTTACTGCCTATCCTTGCTGTTTTCTCATTTACCCTAGCATTATCCTTTAGAAACTATTTATGTATCAATTGGGCCGTATCGTCAACAAAGATGTTATTAACGTATAACCTTTTTATATAGCCAAACAAGTGCAAGATTCGATTCATAATAGAAATTATATCACGCTTCTAATAATCAATCAGATATTGGTTAACTTGTTCACAATCTCACATCATTGGCCCACAAATAACATAAATCAGCAAACCTTATTGGACATATGCAAACACAATATTTAACTAATTTTTTTAAATATGATAATAACGATGAAAACAATGCAATATAAAAATAACCTAGAAAGCAAAAACCTAAGCTACTATGCAACCTAGAATGTAAACACAAAATAACATATGCATCACGAGAATTATGTGATGTGAGGAGGTATACATCACCCATCTTGGGTGCGCCACTTACATGGATGCAATTTAAATACAACTTACTAACATAAGCTTGGTGTACAATAACGACATAAAATCGTGAGTTTAAATACAAATATCGCTCTCAGATATTATACAAACTCAAAAAGGAGTCCTCATTACAATTATTATCACACTATTTCACATAATAGTGAGGGACTACTAATGCTATCTTCAGGACCATCACTCGCTTCCCGATAAGTCCAAATATATTATTTCACAGAGAATAAAGTGAAAGAAAAGGGTGAGCTCAACTAGCCCAATAAAATATTATGACTAAGATAATGCGAAATAAATTATCAATAGTCTTCAACAATGTAAAAGCGATAAAATACAATAGACAACCAGTTTAAGCTGTGGCGGAATATCTGATCCATTAAAAGAGTCAAGTAGAAAATAAAATCTACTATCTTTTAGGTTTTAAAGGTTTTTCATCATCGTTATAAATTTGAGACTCGACTTTAATAAATATTCCACATCATCGAATCACCCACACTTTTCTGACGAGGATATTCTTTAGTATCACGACCACAATTATTCATGCACTTCGGGCGAAGAATATTTGTGTATTCATTAATAATAGTCATGATCATGCCAACAAGCATCCATCAATGCACTTTCTACGACCATTTGAGGATTTTACCACATCATTTGTAACATTACGGTTAAGCGATTACACCGAATTGTCTCGGTCATAATCATACCAAGTCCATCTATGCACTACAGGCCCACGAGATGACTTTAAAAAATATAAACATGAGGATGATGACAATGATATAAGAATTCAATAAAACAAGTTCAAGAATTATTTTATCCGGGAATTATTAACGTCAAATTATCAACATGATCTTTGTTTTGTAGAGTAAAATTCAAGAATGATCGGAAGAATATTTTCATGAAAAGATCTTTGGATGAAACGCAAATATCGAGGATATTCCACTAATTTCATGGAGTATAGAAGTCAAAGTTTTAACTTAACCGGGTATAATAAAGAATGGAATAACAAAAGAAATCACCATGCATGCGATAGACCGCATGCATGAGTTATTCAATGAGAATAATAAAGAACGGAACGGTCGGTGAAATTCACAAAAGCGGGATGTTCCAACGAGAATAATAAAGATGGAACCGGATCCGGTGTAAAACACACGAGATAGGATATTCCAACGAGAATAATAAAGATTTTAACCGGTCCGTAAAACACACAGACGGATGTTCCAACGAATAATAATAATAAAGACGGAACCAGGTCCGGTGTAAAACACACAGAGAGGGATGTTCCAACGAAATAATAGAAGAATGTCACCAAGTATAGGGTAAACCACTTATACAGGTTATTCCAACAGAATAATAAGCAATGGAATAACAACAGTTCTCTTCATGAATAAGAAAGAATAACACCCCTTACATTTGGTAGGAGATTGAATCTGTAGCAGTGTAGTAACAAAATACTCTTCTTCTTTCTCTCTTATTCTCTATACTTTCTCTCTACTATAAGCTTGAATGAATTAAGTGAAAAATAATGAAGCCCTAGGCCTCTATTTATAGAAGATTTCTAGCTTAGCACTTTTGCTTAGTGTGAAAAGGCAAGTGGCTTGACGACTAATGATGTGAAAAGAAAAGTGGTTTGGCGCTTTTGTAATGTGAAACGACAAGAGGTTCGGCGCTTTATAATGTGAAGCGACAAGTGGTTCGACGTCTGGTAAAGGTAATTACTATTAACGAAGGTAAATACTATATTGACGAAGGTAAATACTATTCACAAGGGTAATTACTATTGTGAAGGTAATTACTATTGATGAAGGTAAATACTATTCACAAGGGTAATTACTATTGACGAAGGTAATTACTATTGACGAAGAGAGACTCTTAGATGATGACATATAGAGCCCCCATAAAATAATCAAACTTACCACAAATCATTTTTTTTCATCAACACATATTTAATCTTTCAACAATTATTAATCATTTATAACTTGTCGTCTCAATTATTGATTTAATACTATAACATATTATCTGAGATGATCTTTGTGACAATAATTGAATCAATAATATAAGAGATATGATCAAAGAATTCTTTGTAGCAATAATTGAGCATAAATGAGTGACTTCTCACGTAAGCATCGATAATCAATCTGAGTGTGCTTTATGCAACTCTGGCGTATTCTTGTACTTTTTACCACCGGGTAGTTCAGCAGTTTTAACGGTAACACCTCCGTAGTTATTTTTATAAAATGTTTTTGTCGTTTTCTCGATCAGATAATTACATTTGGGGTCCACCATGATTGAGCCATTATGCGAATATTCCCTAACAAAAGAATATTCCCAGACCAAACGAATATTTTATAACAACTTGCATACTTTGCAAAATTTATAAATATTACCCACAACTATAACATTATATCAAATTTATTCCATAATATTCAAAATAATATTTATAGAAAAATTCATCTTTATTTATAAAAGTTTGGGGTCTTACAACCTCCCTTCTTATGAAATTTAGCCCTCGAAATTAGAGTGCGATACACTGTATGTCGAAGAGGTAAAGATACCTTGATTTCATTTGATTCTAACTCCCAGTTATTTCCTCAACATCGTGGTTCCTCCACAAAACTTTGACTTGAGGTATAACCTTGGAGCGTAGAATATGTTCCTTCTTATCAAAATTTGAGCAGGAACCTCTTAAATACGTCAAATCTTCCGCTATTTAAATGCGGTTCTAACTTCAATAATATGGTTGGGTCTTTCACATATTTACGTAACATAGATATGTGAAAAGCGTTATGAACACGAGAGACATATTTGGCGGTAAAAGCGAGTCTATAGGCCACGATTCCTACTCGATCGAGGATTAAAATGGATCGATGAATCGAGGGTTAAGTTTTCCTCTCTTTCCAAATCTTGTAACTCCTTTCCATGGAGCGACTCTTAACAACACATGATCTCTATATCGAATTCCACGTCCTTTCGATGAAGATCGGCATAACTCTTTTGTCGATTTTGTGAGGTTTTATCGTTGTCGGATCGTTTGAATCTTTTAAAGTAGTCATATACGTACCAACTCGGTCCCAACAACGTTGCTTCACCCACCTCATCCCGACATCTTTGGAAACGACACTTTCTTCCATCTGGCGCTTGAAATGGAGCCATGCCATACTTGTTTGATAAGCTGTTGTTGTGGAAAAAAACTCCACCAATGTTAAGAACTTGTCCCACTCCCTTGAAATCAAGGACAGAGTCTTAATAGATCTTGAGAGTTTGAATAGTCTCTCCATTGTCCGTCCGTCGAGGATGATATCTTAGAAGCTAAATCGTAAGTCTGTGCCCATAGCTTTTTGCAAACTAACCCAAAATCGTGAAGTGAATCTTGGGTCTCGATCGAAAAACTATGGATCTTAGGCATACCATGCGATCTTACAATCTCGTTTATGTACATCTGAGCAAGGCGTTCAAGTGTATAAGTTTCTCGTATCGGTAAGAAATGAAGCGGACTTTGTCAATCTATCAACAATGACCCAAATCGCATCAATGCCTTGAGAAACCTTAGGAAGGCCGTGCTTGAAATCCATGGTAATGTGCTCCCACTTCCATTCTGGAATTTCAAGTGGTTGCAATGGACCTTTTGGTACTTGATGCTCAACTTTAACTTCGTTGACAAGTTAGACACCTTGAGATAAACAGCGCTATCTCTCTCTTCGTATTGCTCCACCAAAATGTATATGCCGAATATCATGATACATTTTGGTACTCCCGAGATGGATTGCAAATGGTGTGTTGTGCGCCTCCATCATGATATTATACTTTAAATCGGTCGTTAGGAACACAAAAGTGCAGGAGTTGACTCAAAGTATTCCTTCTTCATCGATTCTTGCTTCGGCGTAGCACCTTCTTGCACTTTTTTCCTCATCACGCATCGGCTCCAGTGCATAGCTTGGCGACTTTAACTTTATCGATTAAAGTCGGTTCTACTCGTATACTCGCTATCATCACATGCGTCCACAGGTCTTTAACTCTATCTCCATCCTTTGCAAGTCACACAAAATGGGCCTTTGCGTTGACAATATCGCTTTCGTACTTGCATATGATTTTCTACTCGATCGTCGGCTTTCTACGTTAAACTTTTCGGGGATGGTATTGGATGGTATGATCATAATCTTTCAGCAGTTCAAGCCAACGTCGTTGTCGCGTGTTGAGTTCCTTTTGAGTGAAGAAATATTTGAGGCTTTTATGATCGTAAAGATCTCCACTTTCTCCCCATCTGAAGTAATGCCTCCAAATTTTAAGTCAAAGACAACGGTACCCAACTCTAGATCATGAGTAGGATAATTCCTCTCATATTCTTTGAGTTGTCGCGAGGCATAAACTATAACTTTTCCATGTTGCATAAGAACACATCCCAACCCTTTGCCCGAAGCATCACTTGTAGATGACAAATCCCTCAAGGCAGGATGGTATTGTTAGAGCAGTCTTTGAAATAAGTCTCCTCTTGAGTTCTTGAAAACTCTTCTCACATTCTTCGCTCCAATAGAACTTTGTATCTTTCAAGAGTCAATTTGAGTCGATGGAGTAGCGATTAGAGAAAATCCTTCCACGAATCTCCGATAATAACCAACTAAGCCGAAAAGCTACGTGCTTGATCATTTGATTTAGGTTGTTCCCGACTTTGAATAGCTTCATCTTTCTTTGGGTCAGCGGATATTCCATGACTTGATACCACGTGCCCAAGGAATGCTACTTCTTGACGAACTTCGCATTTCTTTAACTTGGCATAAAGCTTATATTCACGAAGCTTTTGGAGTGTCGACCTCAAGTGTTGCTCATGATCTTCACGGCTTTTGGAATAAATAAGGATGTCATCAATAAAGGCGACCACAAAGTGATCTAAATATTCCTTGAATACTCGGTTCATCATATCCATGAAGGCGGCGGGAGCATTAGTCGATCCAAAGGACATGACTAGGAATTCATAATGCCGTCTGCAGGAGTTCTTAAAGCGTCTTTGGAATGTCGTCGTGATTACAATCTTCAATTGGTGATATCCTAACGAAGATCGATCTTTGAAAAGAATTTGGCTCCTTACTGTTGGTCAAAACAGGTCATCAATACGTGGCAATGGATACCTATTTTTGATGGTGACATGATTCACTCCAGATAATCAATACAAAAGTCGCGTACTCCCATCTTTCTTCTTCACGAATAGAGCAGGGCACCCCGAGGAGAAGTACTAGGACAAATAAAGCCAATGTCTAACAATTCCTGCGGTTGGGTCTTTAACTCACGAAGTTCAATAGGAGCCATTCGATATGGGGCTTTGGAAATAGGTTTTGTCTGGGGTTCAAGGTCGATACAAAATTCAATTTCACGCTCTAGGGGTAGGCGGGAAGTTCTTGAGAATCGTCGGAAAATTTATTAACAATAGGAATATCGTTTAAAAGCGGCGTATTTTTATTTAAATCTGTGACATGAGCTAAGAAAGCTTGACATCCATTTTTCAATAAGCGAATAGCTTTATGGCTTGAGATGGCCGTGATTGATTTTAATGGTTTGGTCGTTTGAATTAGCATAATAGGTTGATTAGGAATATGAAAGCTAACAACCTTACGAAAACAATCAATTTTGCATGATAAGTAGTTAACCAATCAATCCACAGAATCACGTCAAATGCAAGTATTTTTAATGAAATAAGATCAACGGGTAATGTGAGGGCAATTTGAAACAAACAAGACTTATAAGCGATGGATGTAATGAAGGTTTCTCCCAATGGAGTTTCCACGAGATAAGTCAAAGTCTAATTTCTCCGGTCAAATTTAATCGATGAGCACAAGTAGGAGAAATAAAAGAATGGGTAGAACCGGTATCAAATAAAGTATAGACTTCATTAGAGTTTATGATAAGCTTACCCGTGATGACCTCATTCAAATTCCTTGCTCTTTGGGAGAGTCACAACAAACGCTCTCCCCTTGCCTTCTGGGTTTGAATTTTACGGGATGGCCTTTGGTGCCTCCATCCTAGTTGAATTTGTCTTGATGAAATAAAAATCGAGCTAAGTGACCTTCTCTTCCACAATTATAACATGCTTTGGGCGGCATGGCGCAGTTTGGGTGATGTGTCCCTCTCCTCGCATTTGAAGCATATGATAGGTGGTCTTTCTCCTTCCTTAACAATGGGTCTTTGGTCTTGACGTCTTTCCACCATTGTTGAATCTCCGTTTCTTGAAATGTCCATTCTTATTGTTTTGTACGATTACCACCGAAGTGGTTACCATATCGGCTTTGTTGATTCCCTCCACGCTTGTTGTCATAGCTTCGATGACTACTCTCTTGGTATTATAATTTTTCTTGGTTGCTCTCTTTTAGTTGTGTTAACTCATTATCGCGTTCCTTAATCGAGCCCTATTTACAACATCTGAATACAAACCACGGTTTATGAGAAATAAGATGTTGGCGTATCTCGACTTCAAACCTCTTAAAAACATTCGCGCCATTCTCTCTTCATTATCCACCAGTGTGGGACCTTGAACCGTGATAACTCATGAAATTTTGCCTCGTATTGCGACACGGTCATATTGTTTTGTTCTGACTTGATAAATTCCACCTCCTTCATGTGGCGAATACTTTCGAAAAAGTATTTGTCGTTGAAACGACTCTGGAACTTCTCCCAAGATATCTTGATCTGGCCGAGTTGAGTCGTTTCTGGATTCCCACGATGTCCGCCTCTCTCGCGCGCAACATAAAAGTGGCAAAGGAACCTTTTGCTCCTCGGAGCATCCCAGACATCAAATATCTTGGTAATCTGCTTTATCCATGCTTCCGCCGAAAGTGGTTTTGGCTCTCCCTTAAACTCCGTGGTCCAGCTCCTTGAATTGTTTAGCGCGGTGTGCCGTGAGAGTTTTCCGTGTTTCCACCTACGTTTTGGGCGAGTCGCTCTACTTTCTTTGTTGCATAAATTACATAAAGCCTCTGAACATTTGATCATTCATTATTTGGTCGGTGTTGTTGTTTGCATGAGGATTATCGCCTTCACGATGCACATTATCACGATTATTGATATGGTGAATCAACGATCGCTGCGCTCCATTCTTATTCTCAACATTCTCGGATGTCATTTTTGAATCTTGCCACAAAAAAAAGGATAATTGACATGTAACAAATTATCCCTATCTTCCGACCAACCAATAAAATAACACATAAACTTAGGTAGGTCATACTAGCGAAGGTATTCCCCGCTCTCCCTCCTAGTACTATTCTCACATCTTAGCGGGGATCATATCCTAAGCTTCACGATACCAATCGCTGTGGCGCCCCCCCAATTAGGTATACATCACCCATCTTGGGTCGCCACTTACATGGTACAATGAAATTTAAATACAACTTACTAACATAAGCGTAGTATGCAATACGACATAAAATGTGAGTTTAAATACAAATATCATCTACTAGATATTATACAAACTCAAAAAGTCCTCATTACAATTATTATCACACTATTTCACGAGAATAGTGAGGACTACTAATGCTATCTTGGGACCATCACTCGTTTTCCCGACTCATCCCGGCTATATTCTCATTTCACGAAGAAACGGTGAAAGAAAGGGTGAGCTCAACTAGCCCGATAAGAAATATTATGACTAAGATAATGCGAATAAATTATCAATAGTCTTGAACAATGTTAAACCGATAAAATACAATAGACAACCGGTTTAAGCTGCGGTGAATATCTGATCCATTAAAAGAGTCAAGTAGAAAATAAAATCTACTATCTTTTAGGTTTTAAAGGTTTTTCATCAACTGTTATAAATTTGAGACTCGACTTTAATAAATATTCCACATCATCGAATCACCCCACACTCTGGCGAGGATATTCTTTAGTATCACGACCACAATTATTCATGCACTACGGGCGAGAATATTTGTGTATTCATTAATGGTCATGATCATGCCAACAAGCATCCATCGATGCACTCTGACCCTTTGAGGATTTTACCACATCATTTGTAACATTACGGTCATGATTACAAGAATAGTCTCTGTCATAATCATACCAAGTCCATCTATGCACTACAGAATACGGATGACTTTAAAAAAATATAAACATGAGGATGATGACAATGATATAAGAATTCAATAAAACAAGTTCAAAATTATTTTATCCGAGAATTATTAACGTCAAATTATCAACATGATCTTTGTTTTATAGAGTAAAATTCAAGAATGATCGGAAGAATATTTTTATGAAAAGATCTTTGGATGAAACGCAAATATCGAGGATATTCCACTAATTTCATGGAGTATAGAAGTCAAAGTTTTAACCAATTTGGTATAATAAAGAATGGAATAATAAAAGAAATCACCATGCATGCGATAGGCCGCGCAGACGAGTTATTCAACGAGAATAATAAAGAACGGAACCGGTGTCGGTGAAATTCACAATTGAGCGGGATGTTCCACAGAATAATAAAGATGGAATCGGATCCGGTGTAAAACACACATAGCCGAGATATAGGATATTCAAATGAATAATAATAAAAGCGGAACCAGTCCTGTAAAACACACGAGACAGGATGTTCAGCGAATAATAATAAAAAAGGCGGAACCCGGATGTCCGGTGTAAAACACCATGACGAGGATGTTCCAATGAATAATAGAAGAATGTCACCAAGTATAGGGTAAACCACTTATACGAGTTATTCCAATGAATAATAAGCAATGGAATAACAACAGTTCTCTTCATGAATAAGAAAGAATAACACCCCTTACATTTGGTAGGAGATTGAATCTTTGGCGGTGATGTAGTAACAAAATACTCTTCTTCTTTCTCTCTTATTCTCTCTATACTTTCTCTCTCTATAGCTTGAATGAATTAAGTGAAAAAATAATGAAGCCCTAGGCCTCTATTTATAGAAGATTTCTAGCTTAGCACTTTCTTAGTGTGTGAAAAGGCAAGTGGCTTGACGACTAATGATGTGAAAAGAAAAGTGGTTTGGCCTTTAATGTGTGGTTGAAATGTGAAACGACAAGTGGTTCGGCCTTTGTAATGTGAAACGACAAGTGGTTCGGCGCTTTTGTAATGTGAAGCGACAAGTGGTTTAAACGTTCTGGTAATTACTAGTAATTAAGGTAATTACTATTATGAAGGTAAATATTCTAATTACTATTGCGAAGGTAAATACTATTCACAAAGGTAATTACTATTGGCCGAAGGTAATTACTATTGGCTTAAGGTAAATACTATTCACAAGGGTAATTACTATTGACGATTGTGAATAACGTAATTACTATTGAAATCTTTTTCAATAACGAAGAGACTCTTAGATGATGACATATGAGGCCCCCATAAAATAATCAAACTTACCACAAATCATTTTTTTCATCAACACATATTTAATCTTTCAACAATTATTAATCATTTATAACTTGTCGTCTCAATTATTGATTTAATACTATAACATATTATACGAGGATAATCTTTGTGACAATAATTGAATCAATAATATAAGAGATATGATGTGAGTAACAATTCTTTGTAGCAATAATTGAGCATAGGTGAGTGACTTCTCACGTAAGCATCGATAATCAATCTTGGTGTCTTCTTGTGTTGATGCTGACTTCTACAGCATCATATTCTTTGTACTTTTACCACCGGGTAGTTCAATGGTTTTAACTTCGGTAACACCTCCGTAGTTATTTTTATAAAATGTTTTTGTCGTTTTCTCGATCAAACAATAATTACATTGTGGGGTCCACCAATGATTGAGCCATTATGCGAATATTCCTAACAAAAGAATATTCCCAGATGACGAATATTTTATAACAACTTGCATACTTTGCAAAATTTATAAATATTACCCACAACTATAACATTATATCAAATTTATTCCATAATATTCAAAAATAATATTTATAGAAAAATTCATCTTTATTTATAAAAGTTTGGTCTTACAAATTAAATCCCCAAACTTAAGTAACACAATGCCCTCATGGATAATAATCAAAATTAAGTGCATGAGGACTTCCCACTGCCAATCGCCTAAGTGCAGGGAGGTGGTTGTAAGTCTTCTTCATCCACTGGTGGAAATGCGTCAGAATGTTCCAAGGTTGTTGGTTGAGAATCATAGCATCAAACATGTGATCTTATCGCACGCCATCATTTCAAACTTTGTTATGCGCGATCATCCATATCAAAACTCAAGAACTAAGGATCGGATAAGCATATTGGATCTCCCATAACCTCATCCTCATCCTCCGAGGTATCTTCACGTCAACTTCTTTTATAAAAAAAATTGGATGTCATTGCATTGGCTCTTCTAGAATCAAGCAAAGCGGCGGTATTTGTGGGAAGCCATCTCACCCATTGTGGCACACCCCACATATGAGTGATGGATGGGCAAGCTTTCCACATAAACAACAAGCGGATGGAGAAACAGATAATAGCACGCGTCGATAATGAAATCTTGCACAATTGTAAAAGAACGCTTCTTTGGTGACGTCCGAAGTGTGTTGGGACGAAAGAAATTTAGCGCATAAGAAGGCGTACCATATTTTTCCATACAGGCTAAGGTCCTTGCTATGGAAAACTGTGCCTCCCTTCCGACCTTTTATCCAAGATGTTCCCGGCTTTGTCATCCCTGTGATTACTTCATCAAAGTCCATATCAAAATCACGTAGCTGAGCATATTGGCATTGGCGAGGTACCCGTAGCTGATAATAATTTTTTATTGCATTGGCACTAAATGGAACCCCCCATCATATTTTTTCACGAAGCGTTGGCGTAAAATTCCTTGACAATGTTAACCACAGCGGGTTCTGGATTTTTGGTGAATTTGATCCACCCCTTTTGATAGATTTGAGGCATCATCTCCCCATCATTTTCTTCAGCGGACAATCCCCGCTCCGATGTAAGGGCTTTGGTTAGCATGTACTCATACTGGTCGGCGGCGGCGACACTCACAAATTTTCGGCGATCATAGGTTCGTGTCGGTTGTGCGGATCTTGAACTCTCTCCCTTTTGCCGTTTAGATGTTGGTTGTGACGCCATGGTTTCTCTCTATTGCTCAACTTGCCTTAGCACTCCCCCAAACTTGGTTGAAACACAGTGACGAACACTTGGTGTGCACAAATGGTTATCTCCCACACTTATGAATTTGGCTCTCCACTATGGTGAATGAAACTTGATGACTTGAGAATAGTGATATGCTTGCCTCTCAAATGGTTACAACTAACCTCTATAAAGTCCCTAATTCGAAATTGGATAAATTTAATTGAAGAGTGGTGTGATGTATATGGGTTGAGATGTGATAATATATAGAGGTGGTGTGAGAGTGTTTATTGGTGGATTGAAGAGGTGGGGAGAGGTAGTGGAGCATTGGAATTCTTGGGGGTAGTGGGTGGTGGGCAGTGGTGATTAGGAGTCTGAATTGAGGGAGAAGTTATAGGAGTTGTGGAGTCTACATATGTAATCAGAGATTTTTTTTGGCGTGCCTAGTTCCATAACCTTGCATGGTGGTACATAATAATATAGCCATACCTAGGCATGCCCCCCCGACTCGATTTGTGGCTCCAAATTATGCAGATCAAAATTTGCCTTTTTTTCTTGCATGTTATTGCTATTACTCACTTTTGACTCCTCCTGCAACCATAAACATGCAAGATGTTAGATTATTGATGATTTGGAGTATGATTGAGAGATTCAACAAAACTTTTACTCTATAATACCTATCTAATACGTAATAAAAACTACATTCTAAAAATTATAAATGAAACTACGAAAAATAACGAAATATTGGGTTTCCTCCCAATTAGCGCTTTATTTTAAGTCGTTCAGCCTTTCTACTCCCTGTTTCACTGTGTATCGGTGAGGGTGATGTTGGCGACATCCCAGTTTGAATCGCCACCCCAGTAATGCTTTATCCGTTGATCGTTGACCTTGAACGTCTCTAATGGATTACGACTGTAGAGTTCAACGGCGCCATGAGGAAATACCCGCTTTATAGTGAATGGTCCCGACCATCTCGACTTAAGCTTTCCTGGGAACAATCACAGCCGTGAGTTGAACAAGAGGACTAATTGACCCGACTCGAATGTTCGATGCACAAATTTCTGGTCGTGCCATCTTTTTACCTTTTCTTTGTATAATTTGGCATTCTCGTATGCATGACGTCAGAATTCATCGAGCTCATTTAGTTGGAGTAGCCTCTTTTCTCCTATAGCAGCTTGATCAAATTCAATTTCTGAATTTCCGAGTAGGCCTTGTGCTGTAGCTCCACCAGTAAGTAACATGCTTTCCCGTACAGGAGTTGATATGGTGACATCCCGATTGGTGTTTTGTATGCAGTCCGGTATTCCCATAATGCATCATCCAACCGAAGTGACCAATCTTTCTGACTTAGATTTACGACTTTTTCCAATATCTTCTTAACTTCTTTGTTTGATACCTCAGCCTGTCCACTTGTTTGAGGGTGATACGCTGTAGCCACCTTGTGGTTAACCCCATACTTAGCCAAAAGAGTTGTAAAAGACTTATTGCAGAAGTGACTACCTTCGTCACTGATTATTGCTCTTGACGTGCCAAACCTCATGAAAATGTTTTTCTGTAGGAATTTGAGGACCACCTTGGCATCATTGGATGGTAGTGTTGCAGCTTCAACCCACTTCAAAACGTAATCCGCTGCGAGTAGAATATACTGATTATTCAAAGACGAAGGGAATGGCCCCATGAAATTAATGCCCCATACATCAAAGATTTCTACTTCAAGAATTGTTTGTAGGGGCATCTCATTCTGTTTAGAGATGTTTCCCACCCTTTGACATATATCACATGTTTTCACAAATTAGTGGGCGTCTTTGAACAATGTCGGCCAATAAAACCTGGCTTGAAGCACTTTAGCCTCTGTGCGCTCACTCCCATAATGTCCCCCATATGCCAATGAGTGGCATTCCTGTAGTATGTTATGCACTTCACTGTAGGGGATACACCTTCTAATCATCTTGTCGGCGCATTGTTTGAATAAATAAGGCTCATCCCACATATACCACTTGACGTCATGAAGAAACTTCTTTTTCTATTGTCGTGTAAGATCAGGGGAAGCATGTTACTCACCAGATAATTCGCAAAATCCGCATACCATGGAAATTCTGCATTTAATCAAATAGTTGCTCATCCGGGAATGACTCGTTGATTGCACATCTATCTTCTTCCTTTTTATCCTGATTTTTCAGCCTTGATAAATGGTCGGCAACTTGATTCTCCGTACCCTTCCTATCTTTTATTTCCAAATCGAATTCTTGAAGAAGGAGAATCCATCAAATATGGCGTGGCTTAGCATCTTTTTTCGTTATTAGGTACCGAATCGCCGAATGTTCTGTGTAGACTATCACCTTAGTCCCGATCAAGAATGCCCGGAATTTGTCAAACGCATATAGCACTGCAAACAATTCCTTTTCCGTGGTTGTATAATTCATTTGAGTCTTTGTGAGTGTTTTGCTTGTATAGTATATGGTGTGAGACACCTTGTCTCTGCGTTGGCCCAAAACAGCCCCAACCGCATAGTCGCTCGCATCACACATTAGTTCGAATGGCATATTCCAATCTGGTGCGACTATCATGGGGGCAGTAGTTAATTTCTTCTTCAATAATTCAAACGCTGACTTGCATTCCGCAGTAAAACTAAAAGTAGCATCTTTCTCTAAAAGACTACAAAGAGGTTTTGCAGTTTTAGAAAAATCCTTTATGAACCTCCTGTAGAACCCAACATGCCCTAGAAAACTTCTAATACCCTTAACTGAGCTCGGTGGAGGCAGTTTCGATTGTTTCCAACTTTGCTTTGTCCACCTCCAATCCTTGAACCGACACCTTATGGCCCAAAATTATGCATTCTTCTACCATGAAGTGGCATTTTTCCCAATTGAGTATGAGGTTTGTATCCTTACATCACTGCAATACCATGACCAGATTCCCTAGGCAAGTATCAAAGTTGTCTCCATAGACCAAAAAATCGTCCATGAAGACTTCAACATTTTTCTCCACCATATCTAAAAAAATGGCCATCATACACCATTGGAAGGTTGCAGGTGCATTGCATAACCCGAATGACATCCTCCTGAATGCAAATGTGCCGTAAGGGCACGTAAATGTTGTCTTTTCTTGATCTTCAAGAGCGATGGCGATCTGGTTATATCCTGGGTATCCATCCAATAAACAGTAGTAATCATGTCCCGCTAATCTATCTAACATTTGATCAATAAAGGATAGCGGGAAGTGATCTTTTCGGGTTGCCTTATTCAACCTCCTATAATCGATGCACACCCTCCAACCTGTCACTGTTCTTGTTGGAATTAACTCGTTATCCTCATTCTGTACCACAGTCATTCTCCCTTTTTTGGCACACAATGAACCGGACTAACCCACTTACTGTCAGAAATCGGATAGATAATACCGGCATCCAATAATTTTAGAATTTCCTTCTTTACCACTTCCTTCATAATAGGGTTAAGTCGATGTTGATGCTCCACCGTTAGTCTTGCATCATCTTCCATCAGAATCTTGTGCATGCAAAATGACGGGCTAATTCCCTTTATATCCGCAATCGTCCACCCAATCGCTGATTTGTGTTCCCTGAGCACCCTCAGCAACTTTTCTTCCTGCAATTCATTAAGTGCAGCAGAAATAATTACAGGTAAAGAATTTGAATTGCCTAAGTACGCATACCTGAGATGTTTAGGGAGTGGTTTAAGTTCCAATGTTGGTGGCTCCTCCAATGATGGTTTAAGTTTTTTCTGCAGCTATCTCCTCAGTGTGCAAAGGTTCAAACGGTGCTCTGAAATGACTAACTCGTGGCAATGAGTCTAACATCTGTAAGTAGTACACAAATTCTGGGTCGTCATTTTATTCATCTCCCAATAAGGTTGTTTCTAACGAATCATTGACCAAACTCTTGCTCATATCTTCACCGATGATTTGCTCGATTAAATCCATCCGAAAACATTCTTCCTCATTCGTAGGGAATTTCATCGCCTTGAACACATTAAATTTGATTTCTTGATCTTGGACTCTCATAGTAAGTTCTCATTTTTGCACGTCTATGAGTGTCCTTCCCGTGGCCAAGAAAGGTCTCCCTAAGATAATCGGGATGTTCTTATCCTCCTCGAAATCTAGAATAATAAAGTCCGCTGGGAATATAAACTTATCCACTTTAACCAAAATGTCCTCTACTATGCCTCTCGGGTATGTGACTGACCTATTCACCAACTGCAATGAAATATTCAGAGGCTTTTATGCGGCAAACCCGATTACCTGTATCTTGACAATGGCATAAGGTTCACACTCGCCCCCAAATCACATAAACATTTGTTAAACGACATTTTCTGATCGTGCATGAGATAGTAAAGCTCCCCGGGTCCTTAAGTTTTGGTGGTAGCTTCTGCTGTAACACCGCACTACACTCCTCTGTTAGTGTCACTGTTTCAAAATCATCTTACCATTTCTTTTTCCTCGACAAAATTCCTTTCATGAACTTCGCATAACTCGACATTTTCTCTAGGGCTTCTGCGAATGGGATGTTAATCTGGAGTTTCTTGAACACTTCTAAGAACTTTACGAACTGCTTATCTGATTTCTGTTTTTGAACCCTCTGCTGAAACGGTGGTGGAGGATAAGCAATTGGCTTGTTGTTTAATTTTATGTCCTCACATTGCTTATCCTCACCCTTGTTACCTTCAACTACGTTACTGTCATCTACTTTTTCCTCCGGTGTCACTGAATTTTCTGCATTATTACCCCCGAGATGTTTTCCACTTCTCAACATAACTGCTTGACATTGCTCATGGCTACCCTTCGGATTTCTCTCAGTGTCACTGGGTAACGTTCCTTGTGGTCTATTATTCAATGCTAATGCCATCTGTCCTATCTGATTTTCTAAATTCTTGATAGCCATCTCTTGCGATTTCATTGCCATTGCTTGATTTTTCATTGTTACCTCATTGCTAGTTATGTACTTCGACACCATTTCCTTGAAATCTGATTTCCTTTCCTGATGTTGAACCGGTTGTTGGTGACTCTGAAAACCTGGGGGATATGATGGTCGTGGAGCTTGATTTTGCTAGTTATTGCTCCACGAGAAATTTGGGTGGTTCCTATTCCCCTGGTTATAGGTGTTTTGGTATGTATTCTGTGGAATTCTGTTATAGCTACCTATGAATTGGACGGATGCTGGATTAATTGCGCACTGATCTGTAGGATGATCACCCACACACAATTTGCATACTACCACAACCTGCTGTACTTAAGCCCCTGTCCTAGCATCCAACTTCTTGGACAGCGCAGAAATCTATGCTTGTATAGCTGTCACCCCATCTACTTCCAAAACCCCAGCCGCCTTTGCCTGTGTCATTCTTGTTGTAGGCCACTGGTAGTTATTGGCCACCATGGTTTCAATTAAATTGTAGGCTTCCTCGTAACTCTTAGCCATGAATGCACCGCCCGACGCTGCGTCAATACTGGTTTTGACATTCCCATGTAGTCCGTTATAAAAGGTGTTCATTTGCAGCCACTTGGGCAATCCATGATGTGGGCACTTTCTAAGTAACTCTTTGTAGCTCTCACATGCCTCATATAGCGACTCCCCATTTTGCTGCTCAAACATTGTTATGTCATTCCTCATTTTCGCAGTTTTCGGCGGTGGGAAAAATTTGGCAAGAAATTTCTGAGCCAAGTCTTCCCACGTAGTTATCGATCCCGGCGAGAGAGAATGTAACCAACTCTTCGCCTTTTCCCGTAAAGTGAACGGGAACAAGCGAAGTCTCACTGCCTCATCCGACACCCCATTATACTTGAAAGTGTAGCACATTTCCAGAAAATTGATTAAATGCTCATTCGGATCGTCCTTTGCAATTACCCCAAACTGAACTGAATTTTGCATCATCTGAATGGTCCCAGGCTTGATTTCAAAAGTATTCGCAGCTATTGCAGGCCTAGTGATGCTCAACTGCAGATTAGTCACCTTAGGTGTTGCAAAATCCCTCAACGCTTTCTGGTCTTTGGTAGCCATTGCTTCTTCCTTATCAGAATTTTAGAATTCGTTCCTTGTTTCCTTGATCCACTTACTCAACCTCTGAAATCTTCTTTCAATGTTGTCCTCAAAAGGAAGCAAGTCTTGTTTTCTGGATCGTGTTTACATAAACCAATGTCAAAAACCTGAAATAGGAAGAACAATAAAACAAAACAAAAATGTTTAAGTAAAATTGGACTAATTAAACTGATATTGTAAAAATATTAAAATCTAGGCTAAATTTTCTCCGGCAACGGCGCCAAAAACTTGTTGGGTAAAATCTATATACGCAAATCACACAAGTATACATGGTCAACAAGTAATATAGTAGTGAATAAAGTATCGTTCCCACGAAGACAAATTAACAAGAACATTAACTTCACAATTATCAATTTTCTATTAATCCTATTTCTATTAAACTGTTCAATTCAATGGTTCAAAATTATAGAAACTAAATTAATAAATAAGTAAATTATCACAAAACAATCACAAATATCAAAATCCGAAATTTCAAACAATTAATGGAGAATTAGACTTATGATTTCACCCTAAGCTTCACTCTGATTTTCAAACCTTTATTCCAATTCAACTCAATATCTCAGTTTATTAATCAAGAACACGAATGTAGTACTAGCCACCTCTCGATGCACTAATACCGTATGAACTTAAACCCACAATTTAGATAGAAACAAGTT